>CM034407.1:8573709-9895375 GCA_019925095.2 Dendrolimus kikuchii
AATTAATTCTAATTTCTTTGAATAAGTTTTTTTAAAAACGATTTTCCGAGAGCTCAGTCTGCCTGTACAAACTTCGAGAACGCACAAAAGTTTTGCGCGGACTGTACTCGCGACATTAATCACATAAAACGCTGCAGTCTCTTTGTTATTTGTAAAAGTGTACTATGTGTCTGATAATGTTACTATTTTAACCATTTAAATAATAATATAATAGGGGAAAGTATACC
This sequence comes from Dendrolimus kikuchii, assembly GCA_019925095.2. Lineage (NCBI taxonomy): Eukaryota > Metazoa > Arthropoda > Insecta > Lepidoptera > Lasiocampidae > Dendrolimus > Dendrolimus kikuchii. Next base: position 8,573,937 of record CM034407.1, read on the forward strand.
ATTGTTGTCACCTCAGTACAATGATTGGCTACCTATTTTTTATTTAAACATTAAGAAATCTTAAATATTGTAGCCATATGTTGATAATAATGATATTACTGTATGGGTACAAAATTAAAAATATTAAGATATTTTAAATATCTTCAATAAATTGGCTGGATGCGAAAAATGGCATAGTTACCTCTAATTAGTTTTTATACAGTGAGTAAAATACTTGTAATAGAATAAGAGATTTGGAAAGAATAAGCAGCAGGCTTTTGTAACCCTGTTCGTTTCTGAAAACAGGTTTTTCGAATTTATTGTAAGAAGTGTCAAATATTCAACTATTTATTTATTGCGTATTGCATATTTATAGTATATTATAATGGCTATATTGGACAAGATTTAGTATGTGTAGCAGCTGTGTACTACAGCAGATATTCTATTAATTACCTATATTAGTTATATATAAATTCATAATTAAATCTTATAATTACATTTAAAAACTAATAAATTGTAGCGGTTTCGATTTGTATTGAATTTATGTATACCGTTTCCAAACATTTATTTTACTTTTGACCAAGTTACATATTTCTTGACAGTAAAGCCCACATGAAACAAACGATATAATTGTCGTACTTTATTGTTTTGGGTGACGTAGTAGTGATGTTCTGTGAGTCATGTAACGCGCAGATTATTACACCATCGACACTATACGTAAAAAATTCGATTTGAAAATTAAAAAATGTTCCATTTTATTATTATTTTTTTACTTTATTATAAAAATAGCTTATTTAATATATGTAAAATATGTTAATTGAAATGTTGGTATATTTATTACAAGATACAGGATTTTTATCAAAAATATATAGATAAATTATTTATGAATGAAGTCGATTTTTATAACAAATCGAGTTAGTAACGTATTAGGACATTACATTAATACATAGAAATTACATTAAGAACGCACAAGTATACGTAGGGAACCTATGATGACTGTCGCCTTACCACCTGATTTCCACTCTCGCTGTTAGGCGCATAGAATTTGACGTGATAGAGGCATGCTGGCATCACTATTTTGGAGATGTGATACCACGTTCTCACAGAATATCGGCATGAAACGGTTAGCCTTGAGCTCTACTATAAGTTTTAATTACCTTGACTAAAATTACAACTGCGATCGACTTTTTTATGTTGCAAGCTTGGAGCATAGTGTTGTGTGTGAGAGTTGTTAATTCGACTCGCTCAACTCACTTATGAATGAGCCATACTACCCTATGTTCCAAGCTTGTAACATAAAAGAGGTCAATCGCAGCTGTCATTTTAGTCCAGGTAATTAAAAGTCAGCGCATAATCCTGTTTTTTGCGATGATAGTTCCGATAATCCACTTCCCCCGCCCCCTTTTTTTTTGATACGCAGTGTCTTTGGACACCATCCTCGGGCTCTTTGAGGGAAGGGCCGGAATGCAGGCATAAGGCTTGCAACGAGGTTATGTGGGACTCTCAGCGTCCGGCTTTCCGTTCGCTTCGGCCTTGAACGGCCGCCGAACTACCCGCTAAACCTGCGCCCCATTTATCGCGGTTTTACCGGGCGTCACGGAATCTAGTACGGAGTTACTGCACCGTGACGCTCCTAAGCTCAGTAACTTTTTTTTAACGAGGGATAACCCGATTGAAGCCCTTCAGCCGCGCGATGGGGGAATGTCGCGGCTGGTGTGTGGGATTCGCCAGGTCGGGGTGGCACTAGCACCTCTAGGCAGAACTAAAGATGCTATTGCTACATCACAGTTGGGATACCCACTAAAACCCCTCAGTATGCCGTCTTTCGCCCTTAATGCCAGGGCCACGGGTATATAGCTTAGCCCTCTCCGCATGCCTTGGTAGGCGATGGCCCAACGGCTTTATCCACTGCCAGGGGAAGTACTTATGTCCCCAGGCATCGTCATGCTTTTAATGCATGGGGCGGTCTGTAACGCACCCCACGCGCTCTGTAACTGAGCCAACCCGGGGAGCAGAGTGAACCACTTCGTACAGCAGGGGGAAGTCCGGTAACTATGGGAGGAACGCCTACGACCGCCGGTCCGGACGAGATCTGCGTACGCGTCCTCTTTTCTCGCCCTTCCAGCGGCCTCTTGTGAAGTTTTTTTATTGCTCGAGCACAACAGACAGGCTGACGGCCCAACTGTGATGGAAAGTGGTTACCGCCGCCTATGGACATTAACAATACCAGAGGTCCCAATGTGCTGTCGGCCTTGATCAAGATACTGGAACCTGGTCACTGATATAACTCAAAAGTAGCCATCGAGACGGGCAAATGCCCTACCACCTGGTTGTGGGTTTGTTTTGTTGCCTCTTACGACAGGCAGCCCGGCATCAGGAATTGGTATTTTTTTTTCCGTTACTGCACGGAAAGACATGACGGAATTGCAGAAGGAGGAAATCGCAAACCAGGAATGTTCCCCCTGTTCCAATCCCATATCCCATCCTTTCTGTCCTATACCTCCTGTCTGATCCCTGTATCTATCCGATCCCATGTTAAAGGCTGGCAAAGCATTGGCTCCGCACTTTGCCGTTCCAAACGCCTAAAGGCAACGGTGACCGCTTTCCATGAGCTAGGCCGTCTACCTGTTTGGCATCTTCGCAATCAAAAGAGGATACGTTTCGCTTCTACTGCTAGGCTACTGTCTATATCAGATTAATTATTTTTTTTCTAAACTTATTATTTAAATTATGTGCATATTGCTTTACCTTAGCATTACAAATTAGTACCACTCCAATTTTTATTAAGTAATGTTTATTATACGCATGTTCTATGTGTTAGTAGCTTACCCATTTTTGTATACATCGATGTAACTTATATGTCAAAATAAAACAAATTTTAATAAAAAAAATCTGTGTTTATTTAAAAATACTGGTACATTATTCTGAGGTAAAATTAGTTGTTCAAGTACTTTCAGTACTGGCTACAATATTTTACGTAAAACCCGTAGTTTTGCTTATTTATATAAAATAATATTTGATATGCCAGACGACCTCATAAGGAGCCATGTGCTGATATACCTTGCAAAGTAATGGAGACAGACAGCAAGCGTATCTCAAACAGAACCTTAAGACACCTGGACTAAAAGCTAAGATGATCATGATATAAGAAAATGTATTAATTTTGAAATATTTTCTGCTTACTAGCTCAAAAAGAGTCTTATTTCAAAAATCGTCACAAAAAGTGAATTTTAGTTTACCAATTCGTGTACTTATTGACCTATTGCAATATTTTTTCAATCTTCTGCTATACTAGGGTTAATGTTAGTGAGTGATAGTGACCAAATGCGACTTCAGCGTTAAAAAATAAGCCGTTATCGAATAGCCAAATTAGTGTATAACATGAGTTATCTGTCAATGTTTAAAGTCATTAACAATGTTACATCTCAAATATCGCAAACTACGTGACACAGTCGCTAACACTAACATTCTCTCAGGTGTAGCAGGGACATACTACACGCATCTATTTCCAGCACGCTTTAAATTTTAAGACAGTTTCTATACCTTTAGATATTTTTCTGAAGAATTAACAAAGATTTTAGAGTCGTAGTATGAAACTAGTATTTTTATGTTCAGTTTTACACAATTATAATTCTTCTCGATGTACCTGCGCAGTAGAACAATTTTAGTTGTGCGTGAAGGTGTACGAATCTTGTAAGCTGAAAAGAGCTAGGAATGCTTTATCCGCAAGCGACATTCATTCCGCTTGCGAATAAAGTTCAATATATATTATTTACGTATCGGAAACCGGTCTGCACTTTTCTGCGCAAACGAAAATTGCCGATCGGAACTATAAGTAGTGTAAAACTATACTCATGCATTGACTTCCCACAATTGTAAATCATTTTCTACTATTTCAGCGAACGTGTCAGCCTTTCTTCGGTCCCTGAATAAGGGTGTTAGGGTTCTCAAGGTTAACCCTAAAAGTGCTCCGCTGTCTAGCATACCGTTCAACTTGTACACCAATATAGGATTGTAATGCAGACGTAGTAAGCTTGGTCTTGAGTATAAGTATTGGCTGTCTCGTAGGTTTAACTTCGCCCATGTTTCTATTGTTTTGTTGCCGCTTGCTATCTGGAAGTTATCACAATACACATTTTAGTATTTGACAAACATAAAAGTAAGTAATTGGCCTACGTACAAGTCGTCTTTGTTTCGAGCTTTCCTATGTATAATAACTATCTTATACCCTTATTTAATCCAACTTTAAAAAAAAGTGATTTTTTTATATATGTTAGTTGTTCTGTCTTAAAAAATAAAAATCCAGAACCCGATTGCCCCGTCACCTATCGGGTCCAATTCAGAATTTAAGCCATCTCGAGAAATCCACCCAGACGAAGATTCATAAAAATCCATCAAAATCGGTCCAACCGTTTTGAAAGAGTTCAGTGACATACACACGAAGAGAAGGATCTAAGTAACAGTCATTTCAAACGTCTTTTGGTTTTTGCCCCCCAGAGTTACTATTGTCTAGTGATGAAATTACAGCTACTTTAATATAACGATCACTGCCGTGAAGGTATTTCACTTTTTGTCACCGCTATTTCACCGGTGAAAACTCGCCAACCAATATTTTAGATGTGACGATAAAATAACATTACCGTAACGTGTCACGATGACGACTAGAACTGCAAGTGATTATTGGAACTCTGAAATGAAATAATACGTTGCACTCTCGGCACTTCACGGCGTTATGAATAACTCAAGCAAATAAATGCCTATTCTTTTAAGGAATAAGGTTCAATTTTATTTAAATGAGTTCGCGCGTTTATCGTTTTGATTAGTATCTCTATCTACTTCAGCTATTTTGTATTACATGGCGCCTTAATGGTTTGTCTCGCTTGAAGTAACGCTCTGGTGAAATTTAACAGTCTTATTCTTGTTTTGTAACTGAAGTGAAAAGTGATTTATTTTATATCACCGGTATTTAACCGGTGATGCGTGAAACGTAACATCGCTACTGTTGTCAGTTATATATTGCTCAGAACACAGGGATAACCTGCACGTTTGCTTAGCTTGAAGATAACAATGTGTGTATGTTTGTTTGCTGATTGTTATTATATTATTGTGTTACTTACTCGTATCTCGCCGACTTGCTTCAAGAAGTAAGATGAGAAGTAAAACCTCAGGTTATCAGGTATCGAGGGACGATATGTGCGCGCTCGGATATACGCTTTCAGCATATTATATCCTGTCCTTTTATATTTGAATACCTGTAAAATAAATTGCTAAGTTGTCAATCGTAATTCACTACTGGACGTAGGACTTTGTTCTCATCCAGCGCCTACTGGCGACCTTACGCAGGCCGTTGGTCCCACGGGTTGGAGGGCCTCCTGTACCTGTGGGCTGGAGCACTGGTTTACCAGGTTCCTCCCCTGGACTATTCAATGTCAAGCCATTCACGTTGCTGATGATCCCATACCCACAGACAGTCTAGATACGCTTCGCGCCTTCAGAGAGACTTCGCGTCTCTGCGTATCCTATCGTCTGTATAATGGAGAGAACCATTCGTTTTCGCCTTGGCGTTCATCCTCACTTCATTGAGTCACTTCATTCATGTACGCAACGTTTAGCTTGCTCACCTTAGGGATTTGAAATGAACTCCTAGCTGATATTTCCATACAGTGCTACGATATAAGTTGGTTAAAAAGGATGTAATAAAATTCTCGCGACGCCGGTAGCGCGTTGATGATATCACTGGTGTCGTAAATGTCCATAGGTGATCGTGTCCGCTTTCCATCAGGTGGGTCATCAGCCGGTCTGCTGTAGTCCAGCTATAAAAAACACTACGATTATAGTGCTCCCAACTTGTGAAATGAAAAGCGTCGCTGTGTTCGTTCTGGTCTACGTCCAGCAGTGGACAGGAACTGACTGAAGAAGTTCGCTCCGGTGTTATCAATCTATGAATAATCATGAAATACATTTGTATATGGACTATGGACGCTATTTATTTTATTTTAATTGAAATATTGACATGTTGTAATTACTTGTAAAAATAATTTTGTAATAAATAATCAATTGTACGAGCTAAATTTACACGTCAATCTGGTAAAACCTTCTGTACTTACCATAATTATAACTAATGTAACATCTTTTACATCATATTTTATGCAAATAAATTAATTTGAATTTGAAAAAAATAGCACACTAATCTAAGAAAACAGTACTTATAATGCTCGGGCTCCGTCTGATATAATGTATATTTATTGACTGTGGCCAAATAAGGCTTATTTATATAATCAAGAGTAACGCCATTAAAGAATAAATGACTAAAGATCTTTTTTTAGAACTGGCAGCCCTAATTAGTATGAAATTTCAACATGGCGGCTGTATTTCCATTTTTTACCATTTTACAGATAAGTTGAGCGGGCTATACCAGAAATCTATTATAGTGAACTTGATAATATTACCTGATATATAAAGTTTCCAGTAACATACGAGTCGATGTAATGTGTTCCGTAGCTCTTCATAAATCTTCTTACTTCGCTCGAATCACTTATGTTCAACGCATCTATCGCTCGTTTGACATAATCTTTAACACCCACTCCTCTAAGACCATCTAGTTGCACGGTTCTGTGCTTCTTCGTCAACTTGACTAACACGTAACAACAATTGTCTGGTTTTAGATCGTACTCGATGCCAAAAGTTCGCATGATTTCGTCCTTGATCCAATCCCCCATAAACGCTTTCCATGGTTTGTCCGTTCTGAAAATTTAGTTACAACATCTTTTAAATTATAATAATAATTAAATTCTTTATTCGGACTACACAGATATTTACGAATCAAAATTATTACTTTCGGGTGCGTATCGCAGAGAAAGTTCCTCGGCAATAAATGGAACTAATAACACGGATCAGCTCAGCCACGTTATGTTGTTTTTATCAAGTGTTTTAGTGTATACCCGTGCGCAGAAGGTTTGCTGATAGCCTCATGATGTCACGCGTCGATGGTCAGTAGGGTTGACAAAAAAGATTACATAAATAGTTGTTGCAATAAATATTGTTTTTTATTGTATATACTTTTCATAAGTGTATACAATAATAGTAAATAAATAATATAAAACAAAAATAGTAAGTAGTCATCGGCAAACCTGCGCGCGACTTATATCTAAAATTATTTTATCGTTGTAACATTCCGTTGCGCGACCGTAGCGACTTATTTCGTGAGAAAGAGTCTATAAAGCTGGGTCTCCACCAGAGAAAAATTGCCAAATTTGTGTTGTTAACACTTATTGATGACAAATGTCGGGAACCTTGTTTCCATTTTTTGGCGGTAAACATCAAAATAACGCACTTGTTGCCGATATTCATTCGCTCGAAGGGACGCTTGCAATTGGGGAACATTAGTTGAAAACAGAAACATGTATTAATGCCGCTGCCGTCGTCCGAATACATGTTGCCATGTTGCCAACAATATTGCTGGCGACAGCTAGTTGTCAACTGAAATGTTTCTCAAATCTTTTTTCAAGTCGGTGGAGACAAAACAAAATTTATTTTTTGTAAAGTTGCAAGCGGTTGGAAACATAGAAGATGCCAACAATTTCAGTGGAGATGCGCCTTAATATTAGCAAGCAACAAGCCGTGCTAGCCTAGTGGTTAAACTTAACCCATATTCTCAAACTTAAAGAGTGCGGGCTTGTATCTTGGCGAGAAAGCATGCATCACCTAAGTAGTTCTCTGACGTATTGTGTATATTGTTATAATTACCTAGTACTAACGGTTTAGCAAAACATGTAATTTTTACATCGAGATAACCGATGTGTCATACCCGCTAATCCGCCTTGGGCAAAAGGGGCGGAATATACTGCCCATCATCATCATTATCATCCGAGCGTTAAATCCCAGTTGCTTTCAGCACCTAGTTTTCCTACTTTTTCTACTCCACTTCGCGTGGTCTTCAGTATCCCACGTTTTACGTCGGTTTTAGGCGGATAAACTGTCCGTTTCCTTATAAATGGGAGACCCGAGCCCAGCAGTGGGACGTTTATGGTCTGTTATTATATGAATTAATTCTATTGATTGAATAATCAAGCAGAAACTTACCCTTCAATCTCAAAATTTCGAAAATATACATTAAGTAGATCCTCGAAGGTCTCGCACAGTAGAACGTCCATATCTGTAATGCCTTCTCCTCTTGTAATTCTGCTTGTTACGTTCACAAATACTCGAATGTTCTTCTCGCTGAACGGAACTATGGATTCCTTAGATTCTTCACCCTCATAGTCAGATGACACTACTTGTGTCACTTGGGACAGGTCTCCATAACTGGGTAAAATATATAAAAACAGTTCAGAGGGCCTAAAGCGGTCGCCTTTTTTCTTTTAAGTTTTTATTTATTTATTGAAAAAACTAACAGCGCATATTACAATAATACAAACGCAAAAAGTACTAAAATGTAGGACTAATAATATGTATTTCTATTAAACTAGATTGAACGAAATAAATTTGTGTAAACGTACAATAAATAGATAAGTTAATAAGTGAAAGAAGTATATAGTACATACACACATAGATACACATATACATACATAATAATAGATACGTGTTAATATATACATACAGAGATATCTAAATAAAAATATACAATATCATTTAAATATAAAAATATATTGATATTAATTAAACATATTACTAACATAATTATATTCTTATTTTTTGTATCATGTGGCATCTTTTTCAATAATTTATTTGAAAATTACACTTTTGAATACAGACTTAGAGTAACGAAACAAGTAAATATCACTCAATTTGGTGTTGTAGTCTTAGCAATCCGAGTAAATATGCTATTGCTGGCATAATTCGTTACGTGGGAAGATACCTGCAATAGAGGATTATGTCGTGTGCGGAGAATCGGCGTGTCAAATCTAGTTCTAGATAATATATCTGGGCAATCTAATTTCTCATTTACAATATCATACAGTAGATACATTTCCAACATACTTCGTCTGTTTGGGAGCGTTAATAATCCGTGATTACAACAGTTGATCTCATATGGTGTATTATTTTTATGTAATCTGTAATTAAGATGTTTTATAAACTTTTTGAAGTGAAACTATATAAACGGGGGGTCTTAGGATTTTTCTGTCACGAAAAAGCGTTACGGCCGCGTGGAGGAGCGGCATAAATTTAGACTAGACGTGGTGAGAAGCGGCATAAATTTAGAGAATACTATGGATGGGTTTTTTGGTTCCGGATCGAATTCAGTTTTTTTGTTTGATAAAATAAAATATGTTTAAATAAAAAATGCATTAATTAAAATGTACCTAACCTAACCAAATCATAATTTGCAGTAAACGTTTTGACATATTTTATCCGTTGCCATTCATTTTTCCACTTGTCCGTTGAAGTTTCAGTTCTACTATGTGTCCCAGCACACAATTCGATTTTTCGTAGGTTTATTTTTGTACCACACGGTGTTTGTGTGTAATATATTGTGGTGACTAAATTTGGCATCCTTATTCAAGAATACTACGTACATATGCGTAGTATACATATTTAATTGTAACAGCATTTTTAAATACTTTACATGATCTCAAAATGAAACTTAAGTTTAATTATGTTCTTAAAATAACTGTATCTATCTGCTCTGTAAAGGACATATTATGATCAAATATAATTCACGTACTACTTCAGCTCTATTTATTATTATACCTTTAAAATTATAAATGAAATAATGCAGTGTTGATTTACGACTATTTGATATTTTGAACATTGACAGCGATTTTATTTTTAATGTAATATTGTTGTAAATTATTTGAGTTCTGCTGCAAAGCAACACAGTCCGATATTTTTTTATTTTAATAAATATTTTTTTGTCGTCTGCATACATAGAATGCATCGCAAACTGAAGCACATGAGAATTGTCAAAAAGATATGCATTGTAGAACAATGGGCCCAGATGTGAACCTTGAGGAATGTCTGTAGGAATTTTTATATATTTAGATCTGTGACCACTAACGACAACAGTTTGAGATCTAATCGTTAAATAAGACTGCACCCATCGTAGTAAATCTCCACGCATTCTTAGCTTCCAAAGCTTTTCGAGCAGGATCACGTGATCTACACGATCAAAAGCTATCTCGAAATCAGTGTAGATTACGTCAATCTGTTCTCCTCCGTCAATATTACACAGTATATATGTGTCAGATTGGTAATAGTAGAGCGAAAGCAAAAATCTGTTTTGATTATTGGATATACCAGCTGATATGAATGGATAACTGAAATTATAAAGCATTTTTTCAAAGACTTTTGAGTATGGACACTATGTGTACTTTTTTCCAAATTTCCCGAAATATACCAGTGGCAAGAGAGTAATTGAAAATGATATTAGTAGGTTTGGCTAATGTCTTAGGACAAATTTTCCAAATTAAAAGTGGTATTCCATCACTTCCCACTCCTTTACATACGTTTAATGATGACAGTTGGAACAATAACTTGCTGTTTACAGGTGCACACTTTTTCAACTTGTCCCCTATATAAGCGGTTCTCCTTACTTCTACCTTCCATAATATGGGGGTCAAAATGAAAACGTTTCCACTGGACAGTAGCAAAAACCCGACCAGGTTGGCGCTAGCGTACGTAAGCGTGTGACATTACGAAGTTGAGTTGGGAAATTTATTAATATTAATTATAAATGTATTTAATTGTGGTGATTTTTTCAAATAGTTAATGCTTAGAAGTGTTTACTTTTATAAAATATATTTTTTATTTACCCTCTAGTTATAGTAGCGTCACCAATTTAATACCTTTTGAAGGGGATTTTTTAACATGACATTTCTCCTTTACTTCTACTTTTAGTCTTCGTAAAAGTAGACTGCATGATCAAATCAACTATTTTCTATTGCATGAGTTCAGCAGACAGGCAGATGGCCTACCTGATGGAAAGTGGTTACCATCGCCTATGAACATTTGCATACACCAAAGGTGCTACAAATGAGCTGCTGTTCTCTAACGGGAGACTGGAACCTGGCCATAATGCCGGAACACAACTCATGGTTGTTATGGCGGCAAACCCTAGACCAGGGGTGGTAACCTTTCAGTTGGGCAAATGCCCTACCACCTAGCTGTGGGTTGTTTTGTCGCCTCTTACGCCAGGCCGCCCGGCAGCAGGCATTTGTATTCTTTCTCCATCCTTGCACGGATTAAAGTATAGAGTATTGTCAAACTAGACGAAAGAGAGACTAAACCTATTGTCATTTTAAAGTTGTGGTTCTCAAATGCTAACGCTTATTTCCTAAAGACCAGCCATTTGGTCCCAAGATATACTAAACCTTTGGCAAAATCTTCATCCAACAAAGCCTACAGAAATAAGATTACAAGCCAAAACTCCGCAATATGTGTTTAACTTAAACTATCTCGTCATACTTACTTCGCAAAGACATCAATGGCGTTCCCAATATTTAATCCATATCCCAAATCACCATCCTCACTGTTACACAATCCACAAAACAAAACAATAGTTAAAAACAACACAAACATTTTTCATTAAAACAATTGTTCTAACATTGTGTAAAAGTAAACCGCATGGTAGCGGCGTATGTGTGAACTGAGATTTTTTACATTTTGCTAATGTTTTAACAGTAAACAACATATGAACTTGACCTGACAGATTAGTTGAGTATTATCAGTGTACAATTAATGCTTTGTAGCGTTTCCTCTGATTTTATATGCTGGCATTATAATGTATTTAAATTTTGATATGACAGCCACAGTGTACAGGCCTAAGATAGATTAGATACAAGATGACGCTCTTCGAAGATGCCGTCAATATGCATACCTCTTAACACAATGGAACTGAGGAATGGAGAAGTGCCTAATCATCAATGACAGCATGAAAAAACCATGACGGCTTTTTTGACGGCTAGCTCTTGGACCTGAGGCATCTTACCAAGGAACTACGTTGAGACGCTAGCACAAATATATTATTGCATAACCGGTGGTCGTACAAAATGTCTTTACGGGTACAACGTTGAATGCTGGGTAACTTTTTGTTTTCGAAATCACACGAACCCTCGTGAGTTTATATCCGTGCAGGAACGGAGAAAGAATACAATTTCCTGCGGCCGGGCGGCCTGTCGTAAGAGACGACAAAACAACCCACAGCCAGGTGGTAGGGCGTTTGTCCGACTGGATGGCTACCACCCCTGGTCTAAAGTATGGCGCCATAACAACCTTGAGTTGTGTTCCGGCATTAGTGACTAGGTTCCCGTCTCCCTTAAGAGAGCAGCAGCGCATTTGTAGCACCTTTGGTGTTACAAATGTACATAGGCGATGGTAACCGCTTTCCATCAAGTGGGCCGTCTGCCTGTCTGCTGAACTCCTGCAATAAAAAAAAAAGAGTTTCTTTCGAGGCTTTAAAGGAATGCCTACGGAAATGGCGTCATTTATCGGGATAGAACATATCCTAAATGTAGACCCGGAATATAAACTAGCTGTGTGAAGTGTCATTTAAAACATTAATTCTAATAGTTGCATTTTCGGATTCTGTTAGTCCAAATTACCCTCCTAATATTTCTCATTTTTTAAATTCATTATACAAACTCAACACTCTCTACAGTTTTATTATAGTATGGATAGACTAGATTATTACTTATACTGGCTGTATAAGATTTATAAGAAAAATTAACACTTTGTTTCTGTACGAAGTATTACTATTTTAAGAATGTTGATTGAATATTCAATACGATTAGGGAAAATGTGTAACAGGTCACAAATGTGGGTGATAAAGGTTTTAATTGCTTTCGATTAAATGTTCATTTCATTACTGATGCGATTAACAACTGACATACATAAAGACGTGACCATTTTGTTTTAATATTGGTTGATTGGTATATTGTTACAATCGTGGGCCACGTTGCCAAAATATCATCTTAAATTACTCGTCATGTGTTCCACATGTATTTCATAGTATATTTTATAAGGGGAGTTGAAAACCACTGGAAATTACAATTGTGCAGTTTAAAGAGTCATTATTAATAAAGCACATAAATATCACCCACAATGAAGGATCTGTAGAAGCGATAAACGTGTACTTTTCTTGTTATTTGGCTACGAAACCCTAAAGAATAAGTACCATCATTCTTGTCTTTTACATTCCTCCCAATTATTTGGGGTCGGCATAATATTATCTCTTTGCTTTTATATTTCTCTATACTGGCATACATCCTCTGTCATTCCACAAATCGTTATGCCATTCTTCTCACAACCCATCTATCCCTTTTTTTTTAAATCGAAGATACCATAATAATATTAATATCTTAGGTGTAGGCTGGGACAATCGCCGATCAGTGTCATGCCACATTTAAATTAAATTTGTCAAGGGGCTCTACGTGTTGGCCTTCCCATGGCCCCACGCAGACCCCGCAAAAGTCCAGGCCATTCTTATGCCCTGTGGTCTCTGAGACATACAATTAATACCTTAAAAATATGTAAATATTAATTGCGAAGCTGGCAAACAGGCACTCAGTTAATTTATGGTTGGTAGAGATTTGATATTACTTGTATGGAGATTATGTCAAATCTTAACCATAGTAACGCAAATGGACGGTTAGTAGGAACCGGCCATTAATGTGGATACCGTCGCCTATAGTCGTCTGTAACACCAAGGGCGACGCCAATGCTTTACTACCCTTTACGATGGGATAAAGATGATGAAATTAAGTGGATGGTATAGGGAGATGGGATAGAGGGACCGGTAGAAGGATTTGTCATAATCTGTGTGTGGTGAAACAAACCTTGTCTTGTTTTCATTTAAAGTTTCACATATCTATCAAATTGATTTCTTCAAAATTTTTCATTTCATATTTCAAAAGGTACTTGCGGCTTTTCCACCAGAGATGTGCTATATAACGTTGCTATGGATGCGTTTGATATCCAACAATCATATTCATTGGTCTACATAGAATAACTGCTGGAAACTGATTCAACTAAGCTACGTTTTTTATATGGAAGGATGCGTGCTATGGATAATCGCGAGTGGTGTAGCAAAGCAGTGTACTTTTTTTTTAAGCAGGAATTCGGTTGAGGACCATAAGTCGCGATAAGCACACAAGCTTGGGGGGATAGTTCGCGACCCGATGTGCAATTCGCCAGGTCGGGGTGGCACTAGCATGCCCAGTCAGAACTGGTACTATGCTATTGCCACTCGCCAGTTAGGGATACCCACTAAAACCCCTGGCTGTTTCGTCCTACGCCTTATGCCAGGGCTACGGAAATATGACCTAACATCTCCGCAGCCCTGGCAGGCATGAGCTTCGCAAGGCCACTTCCACAGAGCATTATACATACAGTAGGCGCGCGTTTGTCACCGAAATGCGGCGGCGCATTTTCATAGCACATCTTACTCTTTCCACTACATTGCTTAGCATCAGTGGAAACGGTCACATAGTTTCTTAGCTTAGCTTTTACATTCTCGCACCATAGCTGCATAGCACATCTCTAATGGAAAGGCATCCTTACGACTTTCGAAGCAAGTATCACATCAAATAAAAATAAACACAGAGAAATATCAAATATCGTTATATTTTTGAAAAATCTGATATCCCACTTACACACTACACAGCCAAAAATAATCTACCCTAAACCAGCGATAGACGTGGCGAGCAATAGATACGTGTACTTACGGCTCGATGATTTTCTTCGCTTCTGAAGTTCATGCGTATGGTGACAGACGGGCGAAACAGTTCGCCGAGCCGTAGTAAGTATGCGTAGTAACTTGTACGTCTATCTAGATATATGACGGTTACCCCAAATGTTTAATTTTTCACGACTACTCTACATTTGGATTTAAGGAGATCTTTGGATAAGGTGACAAATGAGTAGGTACATAAGGGTATCTTTGAACGTTGCACCCGTGACTGAAAGATTGAGAGGAAGAGGACTGAGGTGGTATGGGCATGTAATGAGGAGGGATGAAAGATACGTGAAAAAAAGAATGGTAAACTGCAAGATTGACGAGTACAAATATAAAGGCAGACCAAAAAAATATATATGGATAGTACTAGACGATTGTTGTAATGGACGTGTATGAAAATAGAGGAGTATGGAAGGAAAACACATATAGTGCCGACCCCAAGTAACTGGGAGAAGGTGAGAGAAAAGAGAGACTACATTTGGATCTAGAGTTGTCCCTTCTGCACATAATACAAGTATGACTCGTTTAGTTTGATTATATATATGTATATATATATATATATATATATATATATATAAATATATATATATATAAATATATATATATTATTACAGTAGATCAGCAGACAGGCAGACGGCCCACTTGATAGAAAGCGGTTACCATCGCCTATGGATATTAGCAACACCAAAGTTGCTACAAATGCGCTGCTGCTCTCTTAAGGGAGACTGGAACCTGGTCACTAATGCCGGAACACAACACTTAAGGTTGTTATGGCGACGTACTTTAGACCAGGGCTGGTAGCCATCCAGTGGGGCAAATGCCCTACCACCTGGCTGTGGGTTGTTAAGTCGCCTCTTACGACAGGCCGCCCGGCCGCAGGAAATTGTATTCTTTCTCCGTTCCTGCACGGATCAAAATCAATCAAATTATATACAGTGACAATGTGTAATTGACTAGATACAAATACTAAAAAACTACCTAATCTTGTCTCTGTCCCAATTCAAATTTGTTAAGGATCAAAAATCAAGGTCGCAATATTTCGTAGCTCATTCAGACGGCGTATTTCAAAGATAACCCCATTGACCCGTTATGAGAACTAAACATTATAACATATTGTTAATTATAATGTTGTATACGATAAATCATTAATAGATTTATGATTTATATGAAATTTATTCACAAATACCTTAGTGGTTAAGTTAATACTAATTTACAAATGTCCATAAATTAAATATTTTTTATTGACTACGAAGTATGTAGGTAAGTATAATACCTACTAGTATAGACATTGCTCAGATTTTTTTAAACTGAAAAGCTCCTCACTAGATTCACTAGATGCCACCACATGTCATTCTTCCTATTATTCGTGGCGTATTGTTATCATGCTTATGTTCATCTGCGTTAGTGTTAGAGATTGGCTGAGGCCGAATGCGTCCTATTGTTTCGCCGTCGTTGTTTTATTTTTTTCGCCGTTGACGGACCCGTTAAGGAGGACTATATTTAAAGAGTTAAAAAATATGGTCCGTAACGCATAAGTAGCCATATTAGTGTATACCTTACATACGTCAGCTGTCAATATTTAACGTCATAAATAGATAGATCACTTCAGATTGAATACCTACTTTTTTCTGTTAATTTAATAGGACCATCGATTGTCGGATGACGGTCTCCTCCAACTCATACCATGACTCTCACTCTTTAGCTTTCTTTATACACAAATTTTCTGCTACTAATTTCATGTCATCATTCTATGTTATGAGGGGTCGATCGCGTCTCCGCTTGCACTCCCTAGGGAACCAATGTAGGCCTCATTCGCACCATCTTTCGTCCTCTATCTTAGCTACGTGGCCTGCCCACTTCCACTTTAGTTTTACTACTGTTCTTAAAACGTCAATGATTTTGGTATTTCTGCGTATTTTATCGCTGTTTATTTTGTCTATTAGTCTAATGCCTAACATGCTCCTCTCTGCTGCTCTTTCAAATGGTCTTATACCTATCTTAGTTACAGTAAGTACAAAGAATATTTGAAAAAAAAAATCTGTATCTAAGAAATATGTTGGATTTTACTTAGTGACAGAAAATTCTGAGTAAAGTTTTAGTTCTAAATTGTTATCAGAATGATTGAGGTCGTTGCTTACGTTGCGGACTGCTCAGCTATTTTATCAAAAGAACAAATTTATCTGCGGAGATAGCGTGTCATTACACCTACGCTTTCGGGAGCATGTTTGCCAAATGTTGCGTGATACGTAAGCTGTATTGTTCTTTTTAAACATTAGTTCGCCCGTGACTTCGTTTCCGTTAGTTCTGAAAATTCGCAATATGGATATAACCGTCAACGACGACTGCCCGCCTCCAAGTCGTGCATTAGGCGGAGACGCGTGTTATTCTTTACTGTCAGTGATTCATAATCCTATAAGTAAATAAAACAATACACATAAAAGTTCACATGATTTTATATTTCATAAAAAATATTTATACATTTTTGCAGATGAATCAAAAAATATTTACATAATTTATTTTAGATATTATTAAAAAAATATAGGTAGATGATATATCAAATATTTACATCGTTTTGTATTACTTATTACAATTCACTTAAATTACTGGAGCGGACTTTTAACTAAATGCATTGTATTGTTATATTTGCAGCCTGCCAAATTACTACTGCAAGGGATAAGAAAGCAGCCTTGTTAAAAATTTAGGACTGGTACCTACGTAATTGTAAAATAAATAATGACAGGAGTTTAAGACAAGATCCCAAAACAGTTTGTTATTTTGAATTAATTGTTTTTGAACCAATCTTTCTAATATAGGTATTATTTAACCTGCTAGGGCAGGGGTCACAAATTAGTTCCGCTCGAGGTCCGTTTTAAGAAATGAAATGACCATCGCGGTCCGCACAACAATTTATAGAAAAAAATATCTGTTAAACAAATGTAATTTCGGAAATAACAAAGGTATTTTTTTACATATCAATGATAAAAATTACATTTTTTCGCGGTCCGCACAAAATGGGTTGACGGTCCGGATACGGACCGCGGTCCGCCATTTGCCGACCCCTGTGCTAGGGCTTCATGTGCGTTGGTGTTAATGATTTGGGTTGTGACCGAATGCGTCTTATTTAAATCGTTAAAAAATAAGGCTGGTAAGGCATAACCATATCAGAGTATATACATACGTTATCTGTTAATATTTAACGTTATTAACAATGTCGCATCTCAAATAACGCATTAAACCCATCGCCATATTTGTGTGAAACGGCCTAAATCTTTAACATTAACGTAGATAAAGCCCCAACTGTGGAAACACTCAAAGTCGTTTATTTAATTACATATACGCATTTTTATAAATACTAAACATTTCACTACTCTTATCAAAACATAAGATTTGTTCCAATACTAATCAAAATATTACTGTAGATGATTCGATAAACTGCCGATACTTATTTAACCTTTTGGCCTATAGTTTTTTTGCTAATATCGCCTCTTTGCTTCAAAAATGTATTTGTTATCTTCAAAATCGTTTAAATTTACAATGTATTTTAAAAGATATGACGTTATTATTTTTTTGAAGGTTAAAAAATCTCTTTTCTAAAAATTCAAATTTTAAGATACACATTATTGAAGCAGAGGCGATATCATAGAATAATAAAAATAATAAAGAATGAAAATCGACTTTTAAAAAACGTAACACATGGCCATCACTGAATAATGTATGTGTTACTTTTTATAATATCATATAATATAGGGTAGTTACCGATAATTTAGTCCGGTAATAAATACGTCTGCGAGCGGTCTGTTTTATTTATGTATCAGTGAATCCTTTATTAAATTTCAGTAAATAGCAAGGTAGTGGCTCAATATTAACCACACTGTTGGCGACACCGGACCGATTTTGTTTTTATAGAAAATCTCTCCATCTTTAAAATATTTACCTATATCTCTAAAACATTACTTTTTAAACTTAAATCAGTCATAAATTGTAATCCTTAGCTTAGTTAGCTCTTTTTCAAATTCACGAAATTTACTAAATTGAATAGGATATAAATACAAAATTTAATTTATGAGTAAACAAGATTAGCAAGTTGAAGTGGCAGTGGGCGGTCCAACGAGCGATGAAGCCAACGTGTCCTAGAGTGAAGACCGCGTCTCGGTTGGCGTAGCGTTGAACGCCCTTGGGGCGCGTTACAAACCGCCCCACGCAAGGAATAGACCTAGACAATGCCGGGGGACAAAAGAAGTCCCTCGGCAATGGAAGAGGCCTGTGCGTGAGGCCCATACCTGCCAGGGCATGTGGAGTCGGTATTTCCGCTTTCCTGTAGCCCTGGCATAAGGCGCAGGACGGAACACCCAGGGGTTTTAGTGGGTATCGCTAACTGGGGAGTAACAATAGCATGGCACCAGTTCTGACTGGGCATGTTAGTGCCACCCTCGTCCTAGCGAATCCCATACACGGATCGCGAATTATCCCCCCACGTTTAGGTCCTCAAACGGATTTCCCCAGGCTAAAAAAGAAAACGCGCTGAACGCCCTCCGGCCCGGTGGATTGACAACTTGCGTAAGGTAGCCCGTAAGGGCTGAATGAGGAAGACGGAAGACCGGGATATGTGGTGTAAACCTGGGGAGGCCTACGTTCAGCAAAGGACAAGGACTGCATGGCTGAAGAAGAATGTCATTAATGAAATACACAAATGTCATTGGTTGATATATGGTTAACTTGAAATTTGCGCCTTTGTCAAGGTTTCGATAGAGAGTAGAATATAGAATATACACACAGCAGCACAGAAAACAAAGTCTTCTCAGTAAAAGCAATTTCTTTCAGGTAACCTTAGGCTGGGATAGAAAAGTTTGTGAAATATGTGAGTTTTGTAATAAATCTGAGATATAGAAGTAATACAAAATATATATTTTGAAACGGGGACTCAAATAAAGAGACTTAAAATATTAATGTTCTGTGGTCAAAGTCGACTTCCAGTTACTTTTTCCGATGGGTTGTTGTGAGTGCGGCGTGAGCGATAATTATGACGTCATCAGTGACATTTTCTCCGCGATATAACAACCATGGCCTTTATGTGGAACGGCTGAAGGAGCATTTTGAGCGTTGTGGATAACTAGACTGGCACAGACATATCAACATTACTTAACGAATTAAATTATTTTTGAGTACATTTTCGTACAAAATATCTATAAAAATCACCTGTAACAGGCCCCGGCGATGTCTAATTTGTTGTGCTTAATTTCTAATTTGTTTTAGTAACTTCAATTATGCTGTACAAATTCAAAACCTAGTAAGTGCGTCCCAAGAAATATTACATCATCATTAAAAACCAACGGGGTTTAAGCGCGGTATTTTACGTGAGTTTTTGGCCACTTTTCAGTAGCCGTGATCACGTTATGCGACGTTACGTGATGTGTCATTACACAATGACACTTGACATCTTTGTCTTCCGTGACCATGGCTACATAAACGTGGCCAGAACGTCGGAATAAAACTTAAGTAAAATACCGCATTTAAAACCGTTAATACGTAGTTTTTTATATATACTAGAACTTAAGACAATGTCATTAACTTCAATTATATGCCAATTCAAAACTATTTATGAAGCTTATTGGGAGTGATATTATATTTTTTTGATACAGTCTTTACGTGTTTTGGCAAACGCAATACATCACCACGTGCCAAGTAAACAATACATGCACAGATATTCATTTAAAAAATGGCAGTTGCTAGGTTTTGAAATTATATAGCTGAATTCTTTAAGTATAATAAAGAGTTCTTACTTAGGTATCTTGTATCGGTAGGAATGGACAGGTTCCATATATTCAGAATATTTATTTATAGTATATAAAAACTGTAGGGAGTGTCGAGTCTGTACAATATATTTAAAAATGAGAAAATTATTAGGGGAACTGGTTCAGATCTGCAGATTCCAAAAAGGAAACTTAGAATTTTGTCTGTCTATCTGTCTATGACTATAACTGAACGGATTTTTATCCCGGGTCAACAGTTATGATAATTTTTATCTTGACGTCGTCGCTACCGTGGGCTAGAACCAGTGTTCCGCAAAGTATGTACCGCGGCACACTGGTGTACCGTGGTCATTAATTGGTGTGCCTCGGAAAAATAAGGTTATGCTGCAATTTAAACTTTAGATTTGTTGATTAATAATAAATATTGTTTCGATGATTAATAAATAAATGTTGATTAATATTACTTTAAAAATGATTTTTATTTGTGGTATACCTCCAAAAATTTTCTTTTTCCTAGATGTACCTTGAACACAAAAAGTTTGCGGAACTTTCAATTATCATGTGCTAAAGGCGAAGGAAAACCATCCTGAGGAAACCTGAACATCGATGTGTCCAACTCGCCAATCCGCCTTGGACAAGTATGGCGGCTATATTACCCGTTCCTTTTTAAAACAGGGCACTTAAATAGTACTTGAAATTTATTGTTTTCAACAGAACACTAGAACACTTCACCTTAAGGGTCTTAACATTTAACATAAATTTCTCTTTACTCTATTTAAAACATAATCTACAAATTAATTTTAGTTTCATTCTTCAAATATTCGTATTTACATTTGCTTTTACTGATAGCGTTATAAATATTAATAGAATAAAAATATATAAAACTTATTTTTTATGTGTAAAAAAACAATGAAACTCCATTCTGTAGATATATCATTTCTGCACAGAGAATAAAAAAGTCTAAGAATATCTAGAAAAATAAATATAATAATATAATTTGTACAAAATTATGAAATTAATAAAATATTTTTGTATTGATTTCCTACAACATGCCTTAAATTTAAACTATAAATTAGAAATTAAACTAGACCATAGACTAACCATCACATATTACTCTCCCATAGTTTTAAATAATTGTCTATCATTTCGTCAAACCACTTTTTCTTTTTCGTATCTTTGAAAGCTGGTGATAAAGTTTTTAATTCTAGTTGTAGTAAAGCTTCATTTCCTAATAAAGTGTCAAGATTCCTTAACAGGACTGGTTCAGAGTGGAGTTTAAGTAAACTGGGGTATGAGAAAATATAATAATGTACCCTAAGCCGTTTTGTTGCCCAGTTCTCGACAGTTTTGTTGCCACTTGCCACCTGAAAAATAAAAAAATAACCTCAATAGTAACATCTGAACCATAGAGTATCTTTAGTCTTGTTTTTCTAAGGGGCACTTGCATAACGATTGCCTTTAAATAAAATTACTTAATCACATTAAACTGCCTAAATACGTTTTACACAAAACGTATTGACAGTTCTTTAAACGTATTTAGCGGCATATTTTACGTTGTTAAATCGTTTAGTGTTTCTTAAATAAATTTAAGCAACCTTATGCAAGCGGCCCTAAATGCTCCATATTCTAGATCCATGTGTTGGAGTAGAGTTTTTGGTAGGAATTCAAAAAATGATCACCTATTATAAAATTATACAGCAAAATATTAGTTTTGCTCTACAATTTTATTTTTAACAAACGTATAAATCTGTTTAAAATTAATAATATAATTAGATACTATTTTTTATTGAGCCAAAGCTGTGTGACCTCCAATGTTTAATGTAACGTTACTTTACAAGAACTTATAATTTGAGGTTGGAAGGTTAGAAAGGTTGGGCTGTCGATTGGAGTCTGTTTGTTTGAATATTGTACTATAATTTAAATATTCATGAAAAACTTACATAGACTACAATTATAAAACACGTAAAAGACGCGTCCAAATGACCTGAATCTATAAACTGATTACAGTAGAGTTGTGACTATTTATTTATATGAATACAATTTTTAATTTTAGAATTAGCACTGTTCTAGAATACGGATCTTTATACGATAAAAAAACAGGACTAAAGTACTTTTTAAGTTTTTACAAGTTTGTTCTTTGAAATGATGTTGTAGACGATGATTGAAGCAGTGATTGAAGTATTTTTAAAATATGTTTACAAAAAATCTTTTATTATATGACGAATATTTACGATTAATGAAGTTAGATGCTTTTTGTTGGAAGTGTGTGTGGAGTTATGTGTAATGTGAAGATATGTTATCTGTTATTGTGCGGGTAAAAGCAATACATGATATAGTATTTTATTCTAGTTGGCATATTAGGTTGAATTATTTTTATTTGATATCCAAACGATCCTCCGAGTGCAAATAGAAAAAGCCTAGGGCACATTTCCCATACTTACCTGGCTATACACTTTGATGGCATCTTTAAATTTAGTACAAATGGTAATCCAAAGCCAAATTAATCAAACTGAGTTGCCAGTTGGTTTATATAAAGCGACCATAAAGCTTCGTGCGGACTAAAGTTTAATACTCAGTAGGTATATAGTAATTTAATTAAATTCTCTCTAATATCACGGAAGAAGAATACTAGGTATCACAATCGCATAGTAAAAAACTTAGAAAAGTTTTAAAATCATACATAAGTAGATGACGCTACGTATGATGTGTGGCGACATCTAGTTCAAAATCGTAGGCATACCGTGTTTTTAATATTAATTCTTTTACCTTACTATAAATATAATAACAGCCCATAAACGTCCTATTACTGGGCTCGGGCCTTCCACTAAAGGGGAAGGATAGTATACCTGCTACGCTTGTCTGAAACGGGTTGGCAGGATTGACACATCGGTTATCTCGATGTGCAGGTTTCATCACAATGCTTTCCTTCACCGTTGTTAGAACGTGGTAATTGTAACAATATGCACATTAAGTTTGAAAACTCCCAGAGTGGTGAATGCGTTACGGCCAAGATTCGAAACCTTTGAGTTTGGGACGCGTGCGCTAGCCATTACGCTAACACGCTATTCTAAGCAGTGGTGTGGCGACCTTAGTGCCAACGTTATAAACAAGCAAGCTATATTAATCTGTGCATTCAAAATAGCACGCCGTTATGTGACAGCGCGCGCATAACATTCCCGCCATATTCTCTTGGCGCGAAAACACAACTATCAAAAATCGAACGACATTTCAGGACAGTTCGTCACACGCATTCAACGCGGTTACAAGAAATTCGTAGTTGACAAAAACTCGGTTCGCTGCTTGCCCTACCCTCCACAACATCCTTCTGATTGACTATTGTAAATAATGTACCTATCTAGTGTGTGATTAGTGATCAAAAGTGTATAAGACATTACTGTTTTTGTTTATTCTCTGCCCACGCTAAAGAGGGATATACACCGCTCAACGGTGACACAAAATACCAACATAACCCTCAGTAATAATATCTCTATTCCATTCCGTTTATCCTGTCCTTACTATCCCATCCTAAAGGTTGGCAACGCGCTGCTTTCACCTCTGGGGTTACAAACGTCTATAAGTAACGGTAACCACTTTCCATAAGGTCTACCTGTTTGGCAGAGACGTAATAAAAGAAATGTAGAATTTAAGTGTTTATTTTAGCTCCTCAGAGTTACGTTTTTTACTAGGCAATTGTCATTGGTGGTATTCTTCTTCCGCGGTAAAATTACCTTAATCTGTCCTATATGCTTGGCGTTCCACGGTGAGAAATATCCTTCCAGTTCTTTGGCAGTAATATCCGCCACGCCTTTGCTTTTAAGACGTTCTTTGATCATAGCATATGCGGTTCTAGAGAACACAAACACCTGGAGTGAGAGCAGACACGCGTTTACGTATTAGACTTTTTTTTAATAACGGCGTGTACTCCAGGGCTGTCAATGTTGGACTGTTTGAACTTCTTTTCTAATTTCAACTACTAGACAGATAATTTTTTATGTTCTTAATTTGAATTATAATTTTAAATGTGTTATGAAGCAAATTTAAATTAACAATAAATATTTGCAGAACACTATCTTTTTTTGAATTTATGGTTTGGCAGTTATGCTTTTAAGACATAACAATATCAATTGTCACTGTAATGTAGTGTAGTTTCGAACTATAGAAAATGAGAAAACACCTTACTTATCTACCGTTTTTAAGTAATGCTTAATGTATTTATAGCTATAAATATTTAATAACCAATGTTTTATTACATAATTATTACAGCCAATGAACAAGAAAAAGAAAATGAACAAACACATGCATCAAACGCTCAATGAATGAGATAGAGATGTATGATGTCGATTTATCTTTATATGTGTGCATAAAAATATATATGAAAAATGAATTAGAAAAGAAGTTTGTCAATGCAGTGATAACATCCATTAATGTTTGCGATGATTATGATGGATTGATCATGCATTAAAACCCAGTTCTACACTTTTCAAATTTAAAAATAGAATTGTGATAGCACATTTACTTTACAAAATAATACATTTTTTTCAAAGCAATCGGTGCGATCGGGTAGTGTTAATTCTTACGACGCGGATGGGTCTACATAAAGACTCTTTGAAATTCATGCATACATGTGCAAGAAACTTCTTTATAGCTAGCAGTGAACCGATTATCATGAAATTTGGTACATAATATTTTTTTTATAATGAAGATGAACTCACGATAATTTCTATCCCGGAAAATGGGACAATTTTGTCGGTTCTCTGATTTCAAGTTTACTTGAACGAAATGTAATTATATAGAGTAGGACGGACTTTCGAAACATGTTTTGTAAGAATTCTGGAGTGATCAATAATTTTGAAAATAATACCTATTATGCTTCTTCTAGTATTCAAGAGTGTAATGACCCTTGACAACTTAATATCTAAACTCGTTTAAGATTTGACTTAATTTAAGACTTGAACTCATTAATCACAAAAATTGCTATCAACAACAATGTATGCCAAATGGCCGTATATGGCCGAAGAGTATTTTTCACATAATTATGTATTTTAACTTAATTTTAACTTTCTGTTTCTCGTTTAAGTTTCTTTCTTTATATTATTTATAAAGTAATACATAAATGAATTAGATTCTAGTTTAAAGAATAGAACAGGAACATATATTATGTAGATCCGATCCGAGGAACAGAGACTGAAAAAAGGTGTATTTGACAAAAGTATTTGTGCTAATTTGTCTAAGTGTAGAACCGGGCCGCAAAACAGTCCAGACCTTGATTGTGCCGACGTGTTCAGCGAACAGCGGGGAGAAAAAGTTGCTCATCTCGCTTGGGGGTATCTCAGACACCCCGCGAGATTTCACACGCTCCTTGAGCCGGTTGTACACGCTTCGGGTGAATACGAACACCTTTGGATATTAGTATTATATAATTTTATAATATATGCTACATCTAAAAGTATATGCAAGGAATCAGTTTGTTACTTTTTTAAGGCCTTAGCTATAAATCTATTATCATTAAAATTTATATATATATGTAGGTACGTACTTTCTTTTTTTTCATAACTTTCACACAAGTGAAGCCGTACGAAAGTTAAAGTCGCTTTTGTATTTTGTATAGCAAAATGCAATCTACTACAACACATCGCGACTTTAGAATAATAGCCACCCAATTAAAAAATATCAAGTTTTTAATTTTATATCATCCAATCATTCAACATTTTGATTTCAGACTCTATTATCTCTATTTATATTCTAAGAGTACGATATACCTCCATTATAGGTGATGTAAGAAATTTAAAAAATTCAAGTATAAATAAATGCATGTTAATTAAATATTTCACCTGATATAATGAATTCCCTGTGATATAAGAAGAAATATAATGTGACCCGTATTTCCTTATAAAGTCAGCAATGGCTGCCGTGTCGCCGATTGGAGACTCCTGGATGGCTTCAAATACAACATCCTCTACTGATATGTTCGGAGGCAGGTCTTTTAGCTTTGCTGTTTCACGAAACCTGAAGAGAAAGTACGAAAGTCTCTGTTTGAAATTGTACTGCATTTTTAGTTTTTTAGGTAATTTATTTTTATCCTCAACTATGAAAATCTTCTAAGAAAACAAAATAAAAAAGGAACGAAGATATTAAATAAAATTAGTCAGCTAAGTGGCTAGAGGATGCTATTTATGTCAGTGAATATTATTTCTATAGACATTGATCATCAGGGATTTCCAAATTATTTTGGGCACGAGACCCTTTATCCAAAATGAACTGACACCTCAGACCCCTGTAGCCAAATTACTTTAAAAATTCCTGGTATTTTTCGTATTGATACAAAATACTTATCAATTTAAACATTTTGCGGTTGGTCAAGTGAGTAAACTTGACATTATTTTCTCATCAAAATTTAATAAAATAAATAGATAAAATTCAGTAACTATCAAGTGTAATTAATATTTAATAATACAAATTACCTAAATATACTTAGTATATAATTATTGTTTGAAAAAAAACACATTTGTACACGTAGCACAACTTATACTGTATATTGAAAGTTTCAAATAAGAATTTGTGTTAATTAATAGGGCTCAATTTTTAGACCTCGTCGACCCCTAAAATTAGTTTTTGTTATGTCGTCTCCTAGGAAACCGATTTCGATCCCAGGGGGTCGATATCGACCACTTTGGGAATCCCTGTCGTACATTGTAAACCTAGGCTGGGCGCTAACTGACCATTGACCACAGACACCGGTGGCCAGCAATAAGCTTCTTATACGCTTTTTCATACATTTTGTGGGGACTCGCCGCACACGTGCGGCCGGTGATGGTCACGCGCCCCCGTCACTTTTGTTCATGCGGCGGCGTGTGCTCGCCACCGGTGCTTGTACTCCATGGTCCGTTTGCGTCCAGCCTTAAATAAATCTAAGCTTGTAATCAGAACGTGGAAAGTCAGGTTTATCAATAAAGCTAATTTCGCTCAGGGGCCTAGATCTTATACCTTTATGCTCAGGCGATAATACAGCAAGCGAACTCTATCGGATATTCTTCATATGGGTAAATCCCGAGATGAGGATATCCGTAAAAGAACGAAGTTTACCGACATAGCTTGTAGAATATGTGTGGATTGGTCATGTCTTCACCGGATCAAAGATCGGTAGAGCAAATGAGTTTTAGAGAGGAGTATGCGTCTCTGTAAACATACTGTAAGATGTCCTCTAATCCCGTGGACTGACGACCTACCTAATGAACTAGGTCGCTTGTAGGGCTGAATGAGGAAAGAGAAGAACTGAGTTATACCTCGTAAGATACGAGTATACTAACAGTGCACCTCAAATTAGCTGATGACGAAGATGAAACAAAAACAATATATTACCTCGACACCCTGACGAGCACGTAACAGTGGTCCCCATTGATGAAGGACGAGTTGATACCGAGGTTCCTTGCCATTATGTCTGTCGGCCAGCCAGCCGTGAACGCTCGCCATGGGCGTTCTAATCTGGAATTCGATAACAAGAAAGAGTTAAATATGGATCGAATTTAAGTCCATTATCCCTCCTTCTTAAAAGAGCAACGATATATTAAAAAATAGTGGAAGTAGGTTTTATCACAAATGTTTTTCGTTACAAGTTGCTGTAAATACTTTAGCATAAATAAATGACAATCTAATATAATATAGAACAGGAATAGAGTTACCAAGAACATTACTTCTAACTTCTAGACTCTACCTATAATATTCCATCAACATAAGGTATAAATACTCGTTACTTTTTCGCTATTTCATTCTAGAACATTTTTTACAAGAACGGTTATGGCCCCTACAAAAAGGCTCCACCAAATTTACTAAGAACTTGATGCTAGTATATCTATAGTAACGAAAGATGGGTTACAATTCTTTATTTATAAGTAAAAGGTTAACTTGTAATTGAACTGACTCTTGACCATGAGAATAAAGTGGTAGCTTAATTATTGTTAGGACATGGGTTCGAATCCTGGCTGAAAAGTATACACCACTTAGGCAGTTCTATGACCTAATGTGCATATTACTAAAATACTGACGGTGAAGGAAAACAGTGATGAAACCTTGAAAACCTGCACATCGAGATAACCGATGATTAAACTCGTCAATCAGCCTTGGACAAGCGTGGCGATTATACTGTCCGTAATCTTAGAAAAATGGGAGCTCTGAGCCCAGCAGTGGGATGTTTAATGAGCTGTTCTTATTATTTATACATGTATGTCTCTGAAGACACGGGCCATAAAAATGGGCCCGACTTTTGGAGAGTTTGCCTGGAGCCATGGGAAGGCCAACACGTAGAGGCCTCTTGACAATTTTAATTTAAATGTGACATGACACTGACCGGTGATTATCCCTGTCTACACTATATAAAAAATCACACAAGGACTAGCCCCGGTCAGTGTAGACCTATTGTAGGAAATGAGAACAAAGGGTACCTTGCTGTTCGGATGATTTTTTAATGGAACTAGGAATCTGGGTTACGCGAACTATGGCGTTATTATTTATTATTATCTTGTATGTCTTTCAAGACCACGAGTTATAAAAATGGAGGGTTTGCGTGGGGAAGGCCAACACCCTTGACAAATTTAATGTAAGTTTATTATTATAAACAAAAGGTGGTTTTATCACTTAAACGATTTCTTCCAGCTAACTCCTTGTTATGGAACAAAAATTGCAAATGAAATAAATGATTGATGATCATACCTTTCAAAACTAAAGTCTCTGAAATACGCCTGCAATAGCTGCTTCAAGTTATCGCAGAACTCCATGTGAAAGTCTCCATCGAAGAGGGTCTTTGGTTGGCGTGGTTTGGGAGCGATGGCGAACTTCTCCACGTCCCGGAAAACGCTGACAGTCGGTTCCCGAAACACCCAGGTCTCTGTGTCGTTTCTTGGCACGACCCGCATGCATATGCTGAGGTAGCCATATCTGAAATGTTGAAATGATAACTGTGAACTGTGTAGCGTTTTTGATATTTCACCTCTTTGCTTCAATAGTGTGTTGTCTTAAAAATTGTACATTTAGAAAAGTTTTTCGTTTCAACACGATTTTCTATGAACAGTTAAAAGGCTTTTTTCTATCGATGGGCGGTAATAGTAGTTCAATAGAAGGCAAAAGAACAGCTGATGGCTATTTGGCTATTGGCTCTACAGCCGACTGGTTGTCTGCAACAACACTCAACGCGACAGCTATCAGCCATCGAACAGCTGTAGTTGCCGAAGTTTGACGGCTAAGCAGTAAACTTACCAGTTGTCGGTTCTCTTCAACAATCATCAGCCTGCTGACAATATGAAAATAGCAATTTATGACGTCATAACTTAAACGAATCAAATAGCAGATTAATTATTTCCAAACAGTTATTAAAAATAATTTTTATCAAAGTAAAATTTTTTGCGAAAGTAGAAGGTATTTTAGCAAAAATATGGGTAACCAAAAATATAGTTCATAAATGGTTAAAAATAAAAAATAATAAATATCATTTCGCAACGATGCTGGGATGAATCTATTTGTAGAGGATTAAATACAGAACTTTTAAATTCCGCTAACTCTACAGGACGTGGCCGCATCCTTGCCGTTTCCCGAAAAGAGTCTAATTTCTGGCTCCAAGCTATCTCCTCCCCAAATATTCGTTCATTGATGAATAACAAATACTTCCTTTTCTTTAGCTATAAACCTGCACTTGTGTTCTGGCATATGTGCACCACACACGTGTCTGTGGAACAGAGGCAATCGACCCAGAATATCACGGTCTTTCTTGCCACCGCTAACGTGCCGGCTCTATTGGAGTCGAACGGTATTGCACGTGACGATGTTAGGCGTTCTGACGATATGACTTAATTCCCTGGCAGCGTGGCAAGCCTTTGGTGTGCGATGACGACCGGCGACCTGCGTGCACATGTTGGCCGCATCCCATTTACCAAACACGTCTAGATCAGCCGGTTCGGCGGCGGAAACAGCTGAATTACTCAAGCGGCGCAAATATGCAACCCTCAGTGAGAGTTAGTCGAGACGCTTAGACTGTGGGGTCCTGAGGCCATGAGCCTCTACCAAAATTTATCGAAACGACTCATTGACTCTTCAGGTGATCAGAGGGCTGGTGCTTACCTCTGCCAACGGATCAGTATGGCGATCCAGCGAGGAAACGTAGCCAGCCTTCTGGACACCTTACCCATAGAAGACGGTGATCTAGGCTAAGTATTCTACTTATAGTCTTAAGGGACTATTAGTAGAATACAATACTAATAAGTTAAGTTTTCTTGCATTGTATTCGGTTAAATGTAATTTAATAAGTGATACTATAGATAGATATCTCTATATAGAAGACTTTTCTAATGAGGTAGAATTTTTCTGGAGAATGAGTAAAAAAATATTTAGCCAAAAAATGTCAGAAGGGGGTCTTTTTGTATAGCCTGAAGCAGGCAAACAGGCCGACAGCCCATCTGATGGAAAGCAGTTACCGTCGCCAATGGACGTTTGAAACACCAGGGGCAATTCTGCTATTTTTATCTCGTCAAAATCGCCGGCCATTATCGACTGAATCGTAGGCGTCTCTGATTTCGGTGTTCTGTTAATTTCAATAGCGTGCCCGTTGTACGCCACTGTATATTATGGTTTAATATTTCTAATTGAAAACTCGCAGATATAAATGTTTAAAATGTAGGGTAGTTTTCAATATTCATTTCGGTTAACGCCATTTTTGCTAATGATAATACCATTTTTTTCTACTATTATTCTACCGTGACGATATCAAGAAGATATTATGGATTTAGTAGAATGCCATTTTTTTACACTATCTATATCACTATCACTATCTATACTTTAAATATCTTCGCAGCTGCAAGCTATTAAAATAGCAGAATTGGACCCCAGGTGTGTTGCTACGCATTGCCGACCTCTAAAAAATTTTATAACGCACATCTTAAAGAACCCCATGTGATAGCGCAGAGAGAAAAACGCGGCGGGAAGTTCCCTTCAGATCATTGTAATACGAGAAATAAATATTCTAGAGAACCGTTGAACTGTTGCGTAGTTGAGCGTGGGACCTCAACAAAATGGGGGTGAACATCCCATTGATGGCGAGCGGTGCCGTTGTTAAAATGAAGCGTTGGGATGAAATAATTTCTCGATGCCTACTTTTAAAGTTACTAGGTATATTTTGCAAATTTGTTGTTGTCTTTTTATGTTTTACTTGGCACCGACTTCAAGATGTTGTAGAAAATATATACGAGTATCTTTTTGCTTTTTAGTTACTCTTGAAGTCGGTTTCTTTTTGTTCGGATTTTTTTAATATAAATATTCTTTTATAGTCGGTTTTTTTTGTTATTTGTTATGTTTTAATTACGCAACTACTTGAATAGCTTTAGAAAAAATTAATTAAACACATTATATGTATATGCCTATAATATTCGAGGGCTGCTCTCAATTTCTCTACGATCCACTTCTCATATCCAGTCTCGGTGACATGTGTCCATGTCAGGAGTATACTGTTTCGAATTAATAAAAATTGAAAATTGGTCTACAATTGACGGAGAAATCGCGTAACGAACGTACAAAAAAATACAGTCGAAATGAAAAACTCTTCCATTTTGAAGTCAGTTAAAAAGTAATATTACCTCATGAATATGTTGATGGCCTTGCCGACGCCGAGCTCCGAGTCGAGTGTGGTGGCTGCGCGGCACAGTGCTACCGCCAGCAGCAGCACTGTGTGCGTCCGCACCATCACACACGCACTGTCCACCTGCGAAAACAAAATGAACACTTCATCACTCATCACTACACATCAAGTGGCATCAATGAAAAGGATCAAAGTTCATAACAAATTAATGTCATAATTTTTTATTATTGCAAGGCTCCAGCTAATCAAAAGTGGTTAAAACGTTAAAAACACCCATAGACGTTTGCAGTACCAGAAGTGGAGCTAACGCATCGCCAGCCTTTTTTGAAACAGTGACCCAGTCGTCAATAATTTTATTCTTATTTATACTAAACTATTTTTTAATTATTTAATGTTATTTAAGGGTACTCTAGTATTAGAAAATAAAAAAATAATTAGACCGTTAAAGTATGTCGTACTATTGTCGAGTAAAATATTCTTTAAAAAAAAGTAACCTCCCCGGCGGGGAATCGAACCCCGGTCTCCCGCGTGACAGGCGGGGATACTTACCACTATACTACCGAGGATTACGCATTAAGGTCCGAAATAATTTTCTTGTTGTTTTATATCAAACCCAGCAGATGGATCTGATAAGTAATACAATACATCGTAAAATATTCAAAGTACGAATCCGTTGCGATAGTTTTCCTATTCTACTAAATCCACAATATCTTCTCGATATCGTCGCGGCAGAATAACAGTAGAAATAAATTGATATTACCATTGGTGTTAGCCGAAGTTACCAAAAACTTTCTAACATTTATGTCGTGACTTTTCGCTCATAAATAAATATTTATAAAAACATAACCCTCCTTAGAAGTCGGGTAAAAATAGTGTCGCGTGCCACGGGCATACCATAGGAGTGACCAGATTACCAAAATCAGGCAAACCTACGATTGAGACTGTAATGTTCGGCGATTTTGACGAGTTAGTAATAGCAGAATTGGGCCCCTGGAGCTTTACTTCGCTGTCTTCTAACAGCCAGTTCCTATATCATACCATCAAGTAGTTTGCCTTATTACTAGTTATTTGACATAAACTCTATACAAGTAATGCCAATTTTCTACCATTGATAAGATAAAAAAACTAATAATGAGATGTCAACAAACCGAGCTTAAGATATCTCATAAATTATTGGAAACTAATTTTCATAAATGAAATTTTGATTAATAAAAAGTTTGGTTTCTTCGCTTGGTTTTTGTTACAACTTGTTTAATTCAATGATTCCAAATTATGAAAAATGTTTGCATTAAACTTTACGTAAATAACATTCTACAAATTAAAAATATTTGTCAGAAGTGGGATTCGAACCCACGCCCTCAGAGAGGACCAGAACAACTCATACCTGTCTAACAGGCAAGGGTCAACCTTGAGTCTGGCGCCTTAGACCGCTCGGCCATCCTGACATGTGAATGGACGGTTGAAATAGTTTATCATAAAGTACATGTCGTCGTATTTCAAACTAGTCAATAGATGGCACTGTTTATGACTTTATTACTTTAAATACATCCATACATTGTGACATAGATGGCAGTAGACGTAAATAATAATTTTTACACATGGGAAAACAGAATAAATTGTAATATTTTAAAATAGCATAGTTTTTGTAATTACTAATGTTTGCTAATTTTAGGTGAATTTTTAAGATATTGTGTATTTAAACATGACAAAGAAAATCATTAAATCAAACCGAGTGTATTGTCTGTATGACGCGTTCCAAAAGCATAGGAATAGAATATTATGAATATTCAATAACCCAGTAAATGAACAAGTCTGAAAAGTTATACCACATTTAAATAGATGGCGCCACGCGTCTTTTTTTCGTTCTTTAACGTTTTATCATTTAAAACAATTTTTTTACTCGTTAGTCTTAGTAACTTTTATCTATACATAATTGTAATTAAAAAATCTGTAGAAGTCGAATTTCTGTACAATGAAAAAAATGCTAAAAACCCAGTCAGGGGGATGTAAGAAGTGAAATAGAACTAATTTAGATTTTTTTCAAATTTTTTGTTTCTCTGTTTGTCTGTCTGTTTGTACCGCCTAATCTCCGAAACGACTGGACCGATTTAAATGAAATATTGTGTGGTGGTAGCTTATATCCCTGGTCAACATATAGGATACTTTTGATCCCGAAAAATTAAAGAGTTCCCGTGGGATAGTAAAAAAACCGCACCACGCGGGCGAAGTCGCGGGCATCAGCTAGTATGTTATCAATATTATCTTTGGGTAGGCGTGAGAATTAAAACTATATACGAACTTAAAATAACTGGTTTGTGCTTCGTAAATCGTAGAATAGAAAAAATTAAAATGCAAAGATGTTAAATAAAATATTTTATCAAATGTTTTTATCATATTTTCTATGAATACGTTATGTTGTGGTGGCTAAGACAAAGTGACTATAGCAATGAAGCTGTGTTCTAATCCTGGCCGTAAAATATATACTCCTTGGCAATTCTTCTAAGCTACTGAGTGTAATGTTACAATCACTACGTGCTGGTGGTGAATTAAATACATCCATGTGAAACATATTAATTCGTCTTGAACAAGCGCGACGTGAGTATACAGGTATCTTTCATTCCCTTGGAGTAGGAAAGCCTGAGCCTAGCAGTGGGATCTTATAGGGCTCCTATTATTATTTATAATAAAATAAGCAAACTCGATGCTCTCCATCGGTTTCTTGACGATTATACCTTCACAGTGCTATCCTGTAGAAGCATATAATGTTTCTAGGTTAGTACCTATATTAGGTCGGAAAAAAGGCTAGCCACTTCAAGATCGTTTCTCTTATGAGTTGTATGTTGTATGGATTTGGGATCAGATCCTAGAGGAGATTTTCTCAGTGTTACCTTGTAGTATTTTGACATGGTAGAGGAATACTGTAATCATTATCTAGATTACAAGTCTTAGAGCGTTTTCGATCTGTGAGATGCCTTGCTCTCACAGAATATCGGTGTGCAACATTGTGTTTTGTACGCTGAGTGGGAGTTCTGGTAGCACAGTTCTCCCCCCCCCCCCCCCTTGGATACAGTCCTCGGGCCTGGGGGGAAGACGGGCCAGATTAAAAAAAAATCGAATTCCAATGCGGTTCTTTCACTGATCGACAGCAAATTTTATGTGATAAAATGTGTGATATTTTTATTCTGGGAATCCTGCGGGAATTTTCCCGGGAGCGGATTGGGAATCTCAAGTCAAGTGTGGACTTAGTCGTGGGCATATGCTAGTATATAATAAATTCTCGATAAATATAACAGACTCACCATCTCTAAATTTGTTGCACCTTTACACATATGATGAGTGTATGACATACGTTTAAATTATACAAACAATGTTACTAATAAAATGATTTATGATTTATGGCCACGAGGCATGTTGCTAACGCCTCTGATAGTGCAAATGTTCATAGGTGAAGATAACTACATCCATTTGATAATGCATTGGCTAGTGGAAAATCCAACTAAAAAATAGAAAATAAATTTGAATTAAAAATAGTGTAAGAAAATATGATTTTATTGTAAATCATTTTTGTTTCAGTTGGATTTTCTATAAAAGCGTATTTTTTTAGTTTTTTTTTAAACTATTATTTATTTTTCATTTTTTTGTGATTATTTAGTGATTTAATTCCCTTCTCCGTGGAAACTTTGAAAAAAAGAATTAAATACACTCTTATGATAAAATGGAACGTTATGTAAAAATAAGCTTTTTTAAAAAGATTTTTAAATACAAGTTTTTGAGATCCTGCATATCATGTAGCAGCAGAGTGCTAGCCAGGACAAGTAAAACGAACCCAAACACGACGGGTCTATCTTGTTTAGTACAGGAGTTCCTATGGCCACCTTCCGGCTCCATCATCAGATCAGCTCCATGGTACCATATTATTGCATTGTCACGCGATATACATAAACGTGCAAAATTTTAGCTCAATCGGAAACCGGGAAGTCGATCAAATTTAACTTGAAAGATTCCGTTACATAATAAGATACGTATGAAGCTAACAATAGCGTATTAAAAAGCGGTAGCCCTCTGCTGCGATTAGAAATGATTTCGTGATAATATCAAATTATACTCAAACGCGATAAACTTAAAGCCAATTGGCATAACGTAGTTGTTTCCCTTGGATTCATGTCAAGGGCCAATTTAGCACTTGATGTTAGTCGATTATTTAATTGATTCACATGCGCCGGAACTAAAATGGTTTAATTTAATACAAGTGCTTGCTTGTAGAAATAAGAAAGTGCCGTTACTAATTTGTAATTTTTTCTTTCGAAAGTTTATCGTTTCCTGTTTTTGGTTTCTTGTTCATAGAGATCATTTATAGAATTGAAAGTATATATTCATTAAGAGTTAGAGTAAGCTTATACAAACTTACGATAAATCAATATGAATAAGACCGTATATGTAAAGTGCGTTCTTGTGGATGACTTAAGTGGGTCGGAGTAATCATTTTTGCCATATTTATTAAAGTTGGAAACTTAAATAAATATTGGATACACATTTATGAATTTTATATGCCAGCATTTCTTTTTATTTTGTATTTAATGGGGATGACTGTATTGACAAGAATTGAGAAAGGGATGTTAAGGTGCTTTGAGTATTTAGGGATAATGAGATTATTACGGCCCCCACCTGATGAAAAATGACTGCCTTTGGACATTTGCAACACCAAAGATACTATTATTGTGCTTTCGGCCTCGAAAGACGGACTGGAAACTGGGCAATAATGCCGGAACACAACTCAAGGTTGTTATGGCAGCCTTCTCTACTAGCCAATGGCTGTTAGCCATCGAGACGAGCAAATGCTCTACTATCTGGCTGTGAGCTATGTTGTCGCCGCGACAGACCGTCTGGCTCTAGTGCCACCCTGACTTGGAGAATTCCACACACCGGCCACGATTTCCCCAGTCCACTGCGCGGCTGATGGCCCTCAATTGGGTTTTCCTCGTAAAAAAAGGCACCACGTCTCCCACCAGTAATTGCTGTTATTACCCCCTTCTTGCACAAATACTACTTTCCGACTAAAGCAAATCAAAATAAATGCAAATATCAATAAGTATTTCAATATTTTTTAAGATTCAGAAATAGAAGCTCACTTTTATTAAAATTATGCATTTTGATTAAAGTTATGTGCTAAAAAACTGGTGCGTCAGGTTTTGCTCTAATGCGCCGACCTTGCCCCTTACTTGACCCGTTTGAATTAATGTCAATGCGAGTTTAAAAGATCAAGAGGTGTACATTCAACTCTGTATTCAATTTGAATTTATTCCATTGATTAGCTAAATATTCGGCACAGTGAAGTCACATAACTTAATTGAATTTATAGATACGTATCAGAAGTGAAAGAGTGGTGAAAAGTAAACAGAACAGTGGCAAAATTCTTCTCTTACTATCTCATTAAAATCACGATAAGGCCGCCCTTTGTTGAACATTTGTTGTAACCAGTTTTTAAGATCGTAGTTTCAGTTTTTGGTGAACAATATAAAGTGTTTTCATTCATTAATGCTGACCAGTAGGTGATATTATGGCTTCTTTATATAGCTGGATATTATCTAAATACGGCCTGAGCGTGGTTCTACATTTCGAGCTGTCTCCTCGGTTGAAAAGCTTAAATTGATTTTTGACATTGAAAGTTCATAAATATGGTATTACCTTATTAATGGTTCAATATCAAAGCTTTGAAATAAGAACAAATAAAAATACAAACAAACTCACATACACAAATATACAATATGCAATATTAATGTTGGACAATCCAACATATACCTTATATTGGATTATCCAACATTAATATTGTTTAATATACTTGAAACATTTTTTTTTGTACCTGCAACATTTTAAAAGCCCTATCTATCCATTGTTGCACCCCTATTATATCCTACCTCTTCTTCCGCCGCCTTTGGAGGTGTTTTGCTCTCAATGGTTGGCCATTGAGAGCAAAACACGCTAGTTACAGTTCACTCCGTGAACTTTCATTTATAATCAGCCCTTAAATTAAATACATTCATTCGACAGCCAACCTATTCATCTCGCCCCGCACACATACCATCATAGCTATTCCTAGCTGACATGTTGTTTAGATTATTGTAAAAGCATACAAGGAGACTTTCGTTTACATGTAACCTACGTTCCACTCCGAGAATAAAACAGGTAATAGAGAATTTAACTTGTGATTGGGATAAATTCAGGTAAGTCTGGGGTAACAAGACTGAAAAGGATAGCAATCGCTGGTCTATAGTCTATACCTATTAAACGCCCATCATTTTGAATGAGGATGCGAATACAAACATGTTAACCGTAATTTTCGAAATATCGTCATAAAAAAATATATCAATTATTGTTTAAACAATTTAATGCTGTATTTGATTTCTTTTACCTGTATCTACTTATGACGTTCCACTTAGGTACTCTCGTATAAAATATACGAGGCTGCGACATTCTGTCATGGTCGGTTTCTATAGGTATCTTACCGACCGTTCATTTGGCTTAATATCGGTTAAAATTTGAAATAAGCTTCTTACAAGTAATGTCAAAATTCAACCCATGGTAAGGCAACTGAATGAATAGTAAGATATAGGAACCGGCCATAAGTTTTTAAAAAGTATCTCAGTTGATTTAACGGCTTGCGTTGAAGAGAACATGAGTTGCTCTTTGCTACTATATCAAAAGTTAAATTCCATCTTTTGCGTGTAAGGCCTTGTTTTTTTGGCTTTCTAATCTTTAATACAAAACTTGTATATTTATTAATTGATTTATATTCGACCGTGACGATGCGCATTCAATGATTTAATCGAAATTCTATTTCATGATTCATAAATACTTTATACGTCATCGAGAGTTCCACTCTCATAGTTGGATAATAATGCTTCATTAAAGTTAAATGGAATTCCTCGCTTTAGGGTTCCATAGGCATTCTACAAACAATAAATTTCTGGGAATGATTTAAAATGACCAGATAAAAAGAAACGAATTTCAATGTGATTGTTTTACTGATCGATAGCAAATTTAATGTATTAAAATTCATGATATTTTTTATCTCGAGAATCCCGGGAGCGATTTGAATTTGCTCGGATGCATAAAAATTAACATAATCCGACACAGTTTCCACTAAAACGATAGCTTACGGCCTTTTTTTAAATGCTGCGATACTTTGTGTTCCGGGAATCCCGCGGTAATTTTAAGTAAGCGTGGACGAAGTTGCGAGCATATCCTAGTTATACATAAGTAGTAAATAAAATTGATGTAACAACGTTATCTATAAAATCAATTCTAATTACGTCACAGTAATTTTTATAGGAAGCTGCTGATATGGTTGAAATAGAACTGTAGGATATAT
Source organism: Dendrolimus kikuchii (assembly GCA_019925095.2). Classification (NCBI taxonomy): domain Eukaryota; kingdom Metazoa; phylum Arthropoda; class Insecta; order Lepidoptera; family Lasiocampidae; genus Dendrolimus; species Dendrolimus kikuchii. The sequence continues at coordinate 8,613,323 of CM034407.1, forward strand.
CGTGCTATATACAATATTATAGTCAAACAGCGGGACTACTAAAAATTGGGGTGATCTCCATACATGTAACTTTTTTTATTGCCAAGCTGGCAAAAATACAGACAACCCAGGTCGTGGAAAGTGGTTACCGTCGCCTATAGCGGTTTGCAACAATAGGAGCGAAGCCGATGCATTGGTAGCCTTGAGCATGGGAGAGGGGGCTGAGATAGAGGGATTAGACACGAGTAGTGGGATACAGGGGAACTAATATGGGATTAAATATGAAAGTAGAAAGAATTTTTTCAATGTATCTGGTTACTAGTAGTCAGATTAAAAAAAAAAATATTGGAGGAGTTCAACAGACAGGCAGACGGCCCACTTGATATAAAGCGGTTACCATCGCCTATGGACATTTGCAACACCAAAGGTGCTACAAATGCGCTGCTGCTCTCTTAAAGGAGACTGGAACCTGGTCACTAATGCCGGAACACAACACAAGATTGTTATGGCGGCATACTCTAGACCAGGGGTGGTCGCCATCCAGTCGAGCAAATAACTTGCCACCTGGCTGTGGGTTGTTTAGTCGCTTCTTACGACAGGCCGCCTGGCCGCAGAAAATTGTATTCTTTCTCCGTTCCTGCACGGATAAGATTTAAAAAAATATGATGCTATAGTTTAATTAAAGTATGAAATGAAAAATTCTTAAAAAATACTTTCATAACTTTTATTCTTGCATTCATTACTTAAACGAATAAAAATAAAAATGGCCGTCTAGTTATGCATGTCTGTAGAATTCATTAAAAAAGAATTCCGCCAGAGTTATACCACTTATTACAAACACTACTTTAATGCCACTTAAGATGCAATATGGAATATTAATTCAAACTGCAATCTTAGTTTTAACGAGATTAATTAAACATGATCTCGAGTGCGCTCATAATAGCGCATTAAATGTTGCAATTGCGATTGTATTAAAATAACAGATGGGTATGTTTCTTTAGAAACAGTTTTACCTCGGCTGAACTGTTGCCATGAGAGGGGGATGAATTTAATGATGGCCACCATAGGGCGACACAAAGCACTAATTGAGAACGGGCGACGGGTAATATAAAGCCCGAGGGGAAGGATTCCGGCGGGCCGGGATCGGTGGTTTGCGGCGGCCTACGCTATCTTACTGCCGTTTCGCAACGTGTTATGGCTGGGAGAGAAGAAACGGCGAAAGAAACTTCCCAGCAACACGCCTAGTCTATCCTGTGGGGGGGCTATGTCTCCTAGCGTCCCTCGCAGGGACGTGGAGAGATCTTGATTGGCGGCGCCTGAGACGCCGCCGTCTGTGTCTGTCTGTCCGTGCCTGCCAGCCTGCCGTCCTAACCGCGGGCGGGCTGATCCGGGCCAGCCGTTTTGTGATAACGTCGACCCTGTCCGTGAGGACGTTACGCGGTCGTCGCACGAGAGCCTTTCGCCGAGGCTTATAATCGGACGCGGACACGACGAGTGGATTACGATGGTGCGGCGCGAGATCGAAATACTTACGCGAGAGCGACGTAATGTAGTTTTTGATGGAGGGAAGCTCCAGATCGCGGTGGAGGTCGACGTTACGCATATAGAGGGGAGCACCGACGGCTCTGCGCATGAATTTGTTTTGCACGATTTGCAATTTATCTAAAAGGGCAGGCTTGGCATGGCCGAATACCACACTCGCGTATGTCATGATCGGGCGGATGCATGTTTTATACAAAGTAAGCTTGTGTCTGAGGGACATTTTGCTTCGTTTGTCTATCATGGGTGCTAAACGACCCATCACAAATCGCGCTCTATTTCGGATTATAGTGATATGCTCGTTGAAGCGCAAGTTCCGATCTAGGGTGACACCCAGGTATTTGGTGTACTTTTCCCAGGGAATTTGTTGTTCGTAGAGCGAAATGGTTTTTAGGCGAAGGCAAGCGCGTTTGGGGGAGCGAAGCGTGCCCGGGGAAAAGAACATTGCTGCGCTTTTCTCCGGGTTTACCTCTATCCTCCATTTGCGAAACCATTCGCCTAGCTCTGTGACAGCTGCCTGCAGCCGGACGCAAGCCATTTGTCGGTTTTGATCTGATGTATAGAGTGCGGTGTCATCCGCAAAGAGGGCCAACTCCACATCTGGAGTTTTTGGGATGTCGCTGGTGTACAGCGTGAAGAGTAGTGGCGACAGAGCCGAGCCCTGTGGTACACCGGCTGTGAGTGGGTGAGGGGACGAGCGCGTTCCCTCCACTCGAAAACGGAAGCTTCGGTCTAAGAGGAAGTCTCGCAAGATGAGCACGAGTCTGTCTGGCACACCGAACTGGTACAACTTGTAAATCAAGCCGTTGTGCCAGACCTTGTCGAAGGCTTTTGCTACGTCTAGGAACAGTGCGGCTGTTCCTATAGGGCGGGGGCGATGGGCAAAGTGAGATAGTATGTGCTCCGTGATGCGGTGCACCTGTTGCACGCATGAGTGTCTAGCACGGAAGCCAAATTGCTCATCAGGTAATAGATGTTTGCTGAAGGCAAAATCTCTAAGTCGTGAGAGGATGACTCTCTCGTAAAGCTTGCTGAGTGCGCTTAGTAGGCTGATTGGACGGTAGCTGGACGGTTTATTAGCCGGTTTTCCCGGCTTGTGAATACCAATGACATCTGCCTCCTTCCAGATCGCGGGGAAGGAGCAGTTTGTTATGGCGGCATTAAAGATGCTCACCAGGATTATAATTAGATGGGCGGGTAGGAGTTTTAAAACGCGATTGTTGATGCCATCGGTCCCTGGGGCCTTTCGCGGTTTGAGAGACTTGATCAGATCTTGCACTTCTTCGACCGTGACCGGGTCGAGTGTGGTTTCCGCTGGTAAGGAGGATCTACGTTCGACCTCGGAGTCCACCTCCGTCAGGTGTGACTGGTCGACGTTTTGCGTAGTGGGGGAGCATTGAAGCTCTAGACTCTGAGCAAGGCACTCGGCTTTCTCCTCGTCATCGAACGCCTCGGTGTTGTCGGCTCTTTCTAGCGCGGGTATGACAGTAAGGGTGTCTGATTTGAGAGCTCTAGCCAGCTTCCAGTACGCCTGGTGAGTTGGTTCGATATCCCTCAACGTTCTGTCCCAACGTTGTTCCCTGACTTCCCGGATACGTAGTTTGACCTCGCGCTCTAGTTCGCGGAGTCGGATTCTGTTATCCTCGGTGGGATATCTGTCATGAGCTCTGGAGGCGGCTCTCTTTTCCCTCAGCAGTATCCTCACCTCGTCCGGCAGGCATAAGTGGCGGTCATCCTCCACTGGCACCTGCCTGGACGAGTTCCGCACTGCGGATTGAAGGTGGCTGGTGAGGGCTTCGATCGCCCTCTCCGTGTCTTGGCGGGACCCGATGTGATCTGGGATGCGGTCCAGGTCTTGTGAGCTGGTTGCCTTGAGGAGGTCCCCAAGTCTCAACCAGTCCACAGAGGTCCTAGTTTCAGATGTCTGGTCTGTCTGTGGTCCTAATCTAAGGATAACCGGACGATGGTCCGAGTCTATATCGTCCATCGTTTCGATCGAATGGAACTGAAGAGTTACGCCCCTCAGTAATGCTAGGTCGAGAGTGTTTGGGGTCCCCCAGTCGCGGTTGGGGGGATATCTTGTGGGGGTCATGGGCGTTAGTATATCAAACAAAAGATTGTCTGATATATTTATTAGGGCTCTGCCATTGGTGTTAGTGGTATTGCAATTCCACTGCTCGTGTTTGCAATTCAGATCTCCGGCTATTATAACAGCCGGGCCTAGGTTGAATAGGGCTTCTAGGTCTTTTTTAATAAGGGTTTTTTGGCATGCGAGGTATGCTGAGACTATGACTAGAGGTTGGTGGCCAGTCATTGCTAGTCTGCAGGCGGATACCTCCATACCTTCTAGTGGAGGGGTGACTACAGGCATGCAGTGTAGGGATCTCCTGAAATAGATCAGGGTGCCGCCACCACGGCCTACCCTGTCATGTCTAGTGACCCGATAGTTAGAGATCTTTGGATCTCTATTACTCGGTTTCAGGAAGGTCTCCTGTACTAGTAGTATATCTATTTGATTGGTAACCAGGAAGTCATGGACCAAGTCGCGCTGGTTTCGAAGGCCGTTGGCGTTATAAGTCGCCAGAGTCAATGAGCGTGGTTTATTTCTACCTACATGCGCCATTTGTTACCGGTAACAAGAATTTGTATTAGGTTGTTTAGTTACAACGATCTAAGTATTTGGAGGAGGTACGCGTGATCCATTTCGATCACGAGTTGATCCCGGAGGGAGGGTTGAGTTGACTCTGAAACTTGTCTCAGTTTCCGAGCCAAGAGTTGGACCTCTTCCAGGTCGAAGGGCAAGTTCTTGGCGAATTTAGTCGCCAAAGCTAAGTCCTCCGCTATAGAGTGGTGGGCCGATGGCCCAGAAGGTGCCTTAGAAATGGGGGCGGGGGAGAGGGTGGCCGAGGGTAGGCCGGCCATAACTGGGGCACGCGTCCTCAGCGGAGGAAACGCTTCCGTCGTGGGAAGACCCGTCCAGTGGTTTACCACTGGAGGGGGGGCCGCAGGTAAGTTTTGGATGTTATAACTTTTATATTTTATACTTACATAGACTATATAGGATATTTTATACTAACGTAATACTTTATACATATGTATATATACCTACGCGCCCGCGTTGCCTTTCCCGAGTCAAGACCGCCAACACGATTTGTGTTTGTGTTAGTTGTCTTGGCCCGGGGAAGATGATCGGACACATGTGCATATACCTCCCTATCTATCTGTGCCTTACTATTTTGGTACTATAATATACATATATATATATATATAACTGTTTAATTAGTTGGGAGGGTTTGGGATTGGTAGGAGTTCTTTATTATTTATTTATTCTCCACAGATTCGTTTAAAGCCTTATATCTATTACATTTTTGTTTCTTATTTAAATTTATTTATATCTATAATTTTGTTAAATTGAGTTTATATAAAATTTTGTTGGCCTAAAATTACTCTAGTGTGTATACTTTATATTACAATTTGGTTCCTAATTTTCTTAACTTTAAAACATAATATATTAATCTTTATGTTTACAAACAGTACATAACCTATATTGAAATATATATTTTGTAACTTTAGACGCTCAACGATTACAATCTTATGCTCTATAGTAGTTTCTTCTTACCTATTGCTATTACTATATATATTAAAAATTTTACTATATTGCTGACGCTGTCAGTATATATACTCAAGTATATTACTTCAGTGTCAATTTATTATACACTTTTGTTTTACTTAGCTGTATTACTGGTCAATATATATGTTTTTTCCAATTTGGTTTAACTAATATTTTTCTGTTGCAGGATTACTACTATGCCCGGGCCATTGCAGTGTGTAAGTATTTTGATTTTTTATTGTGTTCTAGTTACTGTGTTGTTATGTATGTATCCTTGTGGGTTGTGGTTGATTATGTTGTCAAACTTGCCACTTTTATTACAAAAGTGGTTTGTTTCTTTATGTAATGCAAGCTTATGTTACTGTACTATGTTAGTGTTTATGTTTGTGTTGGTGCATGTTTGGTTGATGTTGGATTAGTGTTGGGTGTTGTGTGATGCTTGGCTGCTATGTGTTTTGTTATGTTATTTTGATGTGTATATGCTTTTGCAGGCGCCCGAGTTCCGACTGATGCTGTCCTTCGCCTGTTTATGTTGTGTGGTTTCCCCACATTAATACGACTCTACTGTTAGGCGAAACTTGCCGGTTCCACGCACGATAGCGGAATTGTAGGCCGTACCCCGTTGACTGGTCCGTTGTTGTGTAAAGTTACCACTAGTGTTTAAATCCATTTTTCTTCAACGGGATACGACTTCCGATCCATTACTATTGTGTTTTCCCCGGCAGCTCGCCTAACAGTAGGAGACGGTTGCGCGCACTATGGCATCCCATCTGGCCCTAACCGGGCATGCCTCGCTAAAAGCATTGTGTGTCACTTCTGCTCTCTTCTCGTGAGCACAATTCTTACATTTCGGTTGCGCGCCAACCGTGAATTCTTCGCACTCCTTGCGCGTGTGGGGTCCACCGCAGTGACTACACACTACCTGGGTCTCCGTGCATAGCTTTCGGCCATGCCCGAAGCCCAGGCACATGGTGCACTGCGTAAGAGGCGACCTGTCCGTGACCTGCAAGGTTTGCAGGTCGACCCTTACCGTACCAGTGTCCACCAGCCTTCTCCAGAGGGGCGGCGAGACCTTCATAACCACCTTGTGGGTGTTCGGATTTCTTCCCCGGATTTTGTACGCGACTTCCATACAGTCGTCGCCCTCCTCCAGGCCCTCAAAAACCAACTTGTTTTGGTTTCTGAGGGCCCCGAAGAGGTCGCCGTCTGTATGGGCCCTAAGTACACCCGTTATCATCACCATTGGTTGTTTATTAGTGATGTTTTCTGCTACCAGGTCTGCCCTTTCTTTGCTCAGCTTCTGCTTGAGCCTTTCTCTCTCCTCTGAAGTCCTACAGCTGATGATAACTCTGCCATCTCTCGCTTTACGAACTCGCTCTACTTCAACCCCCCCCTCTTTGGCCTTTAGAGCCACTCTTACCTCGTTGAGGGTATCCTCAGCTGAGCTATTCGCCTTCCCGGATCTTATCGCTACGGAGTGTAGCGTCCTATAGGTCGGGACCCTATTCTCAGACCCTTCGGCCGCCACACTCGCGTAGCTCTTCCTAATCGCACTTGCCTCGCTCACTTCCACGGCTTGTTTCTGAATAACTTCTTGGAAGTTATTCATTGCCTCCGTGGCCTTCCTAATGAACTCAGCGTGCTCTTGCATTTTCGCCGTAGCATCGGCCCAACCAGTTTTAAAAAACTCCTTATCCTGCTGGTCCATTAGCCAATATACCGGCTTTTCAGTGGTTGGCTTATCCGGGGTCTCTAGTTCGGCTTGGGCTTCGACGTCCTTGGTGACAACTTTTCGTTCGCCCTGAGCCGCCCCCTTTTGTGCCAAGGCCTTCTCCAGTTCAGCTTCAGACTCTTTAAACAGGACGTACAGGCGGTCTACCGCGTTTATTACGCCCTGTTTGATTTCCGTCTTCAAATTTCTGGAGCCGTTCAAATGAAGCTTCGCCTTGGTTATGCAGCTTTTTGCCTCCATCGCCCTGTTTATCTCCTTTTTCCCCTTTGGTGGTGTTCTCTTTGTGAACGTTTGGTTCACTATCGAAGGATGAGGGGTAAAGGTCAGAGTGACGGGTCTCCTCTGCTGTTCTCCTGTACTTTGGGGGCTTTGGTTTTGTATTACTTCCTCTCCCTCAGGAGAGGAGGTCACTAACACCTCTTCGCTACTCCGCCCCATTGGGGCTTCAAGTTCCTTCCTTGCATTTTGGCTCTGAGGTGGTGACGCTTTGTCTTTTTCTGGTGTCGCGTCCGTCCTCAGTGGGACGCGAGGTCTAACTGGCGTGCGGTGCATTTTCCGGTAGGCGGAGATCTACACTACGGGAGATGTATCTACTTATTCTAGTCGGCTAGCGCAATAGCACTAAGCCGAGGAGTCAAATTATAAAATTGGTGAACAATATATATTGAACCTGTCAATTTAAGTAAAAATATAGTCAAATAAAACAATAAAGGTCTTGAAGAGAACTGTCTAGTGCTACCACTAACTTATTCCTAATTATTATATTTATTTATTCATAAAAAATAGTCAAAATTCAATAACTCCGAAAGTATTGGAGATAAAAATGCCGAGAAATATTTGGAAGGTCCGCAAAAAGGTACTCTATTTTATGGTTATTTTTAATAATTTTGCCCTAATATTAAAAAATTAAAAACTTAGAAAATTTTGAAAAATTTAGTTTTTTGGAAAAATTTCCAGTATTTTCCTATAAAACCCTATGAGATTTGGGTGCGGCTAGGTAGAGCTGCCTAGCGCGCACAAACTAGTAGTCTCAAATCCCACGCGTCTCCAATAGTTTCAGAGATTTAGGGAGTCAAAGTTTAAATTTCTAATTAGAATTAACTTAAAAGTACTTATTCTAAAATTCTGCTCGGACCGGAAATGCGCCGTCCTCCAACAGATCTTCAAACTGTCCTAACCTTAAAAGTATTACTCCAGTAGTTCCGGAGCAATTTTTAGGTTAGGAAGTTGTTTTTTTGCTTCCGGTACCTCGGGGTGTTATCCGATCTTCGGAAGCAGGGTGTCAGACGACGCGTCTCGGCAAGGGCTCGGTGGCTGCCGTGCCGGATTTTTCAATCCCGAAGAAATTTTTTTAAGTTATGCCCAGAAAACGAAAAAGTTGGAAAAAATTCACCACCTTTTAATTTTTTCCGAGAAAAGTATGACGAATCCTAAGGTCGTTTCTGAGCAGTTTACCTTAGATTTTGGCGCTCTTTCACGTGGTGATTTTTAATTTTGAATCCGACCCGTAATTTCAGTTTTCGGACCACGTTTTTTCAGTTTTCAGCCAACAACTTTTCGGGTTGAGTTGGGAAAACCACTGTTGCACTGCAGTCTTGTTGGGGCATACGGGGCGCACAAAAGCCGTCCGAAAAAACACCACCTCACCGACCTAGTTTTTTAATTAAAATTACCCAAAGTTTTAAAAATTAGTTTTTTCACTATAACTTCTTGCACAGATGTCGTAGCAAAAAACTTAGACCACAGACATGTGCGCCTCACTTTCGCGCACAAATTGATACTACGCACGGTATCGTAGCTGTCAAAAAACCTATTTTTACGAAAAAAAATCCGCGGAGCGAATTTATAAATCGACCGTTTCCGAGCGCGGTTCGAGCGGATCCCCCGACCTTACGTTTGGGTCGGGGGGCGGCAGGGCAGCCTCTGTAGTTAGCAGGGTGACCCGCTTGGCCGCAGAGGATGCAGCTGGGTGGCTCCGGGGAGTCCCGGGTGCGAGTGCACTCCGAGGTCCCGTGGTCGCCCAGGCACTTGACGCACCTGGGACGGGATTGACAATGAAGGGCAGAGTGCCCATAAAGTTGGCAGCGATGACACTGCCGTAGTGTATGTTTCTCGTGTGGACGTTCCACACGAAGGCCAGAGAGGCCACAGACCTTCTCAAGTTCGAAGATCTTTTTCCCCTCTGGGGAGAGGTCGAGGACAACCAATACTAGGTTTAGAGGCGACTTTGTGGCGTCGCCTCTGTGCATACGGTGCACTTCGTGCACTGGTAGGGCTTGGGACTTAAGGTCCTCTAGAATGTAGGAACTTTCAATTTCCTGAGGAAGTCCGCGAATTACAGCCCGAAGGCGTTTTTCTTCTGGCAGGGCGTAAGTGTAGTAACCGATTTTACGGTCACATAATAGAGTAGTTAGGGCGCGGTGGTCACTTGAAGATGTGACCATAACTTTGATGCCGTGTTGGGTATCACGGGCCTCTTTTATGGAGATTGCCTTACCTGGCAGTTCCTTAGCGAGTTGAAGCCAATGAGCTTTCTCGCGGATGATCAGGGGTGGCGGCGGGCGCTGTGAAGGTGGCCCAGGGCGGCTGGAAGGTGCCATTGTCGGTTTTGTGCCCGCAGTGGGGGCGGGGTTGGGGGGGACCTCCCTCTGGGTCTTTCGTTTTTTACTACGATTGACGGTTATGAAACCGTCATCGTCTTCGCGGTCTAAGGGGATATTCGCGGGAGGCGCGACATCCATGGGGGTAATTTCATCGGCTGGTGTAAGAGGGGCAACCCCGAGGTATTGCGAACCTTCAGTGGTTAAGTCGATTTCTCGACGAGAATCGATTACGCGATGGATGGGCGAACGCGAACGCGATGTCGTCGAACTCGCGGAGCTCGAACGCGGTTTTCCCGGTGTGGGACCGCGAGAAAACGAGGCGCGCGACTTTGGTGCCACACGATGGGCGTCGTTGAGCGGGGGTGCGGGCGGCGGGCGCACCGGTAACACGGCGGGTACGGACGCGGGGGGCGCGGGCGCTGCGGTAGAGCGCAGGTGGTCTGCGGCATGTGCGGCTGCGGGGGTCGCGGGGGGTGCGATGGTCGCGGCAGATGCGGGCGCGGGGAGGGAGGCCTGCGCGGGGGCCCTTTGCACGTGTGACTCGCGGGACACAGGTTTCTCGGAATTAAGTTCCGAGATAACAACGGACGCCATTGATTGGGACTCCGGAGTCCTCAAAAATTGGTCGAGTGCTTGAGGGAATTGCTGTCGTAAAAACGACAGCAAACCCTCTAACAGCGACGGAGAGGCCTCCACGCCGTCCATTGTCCCTGAGGGGGACGAACGATTTGGTGGAAAAACCACCTGATGATGCACTTTTCACTGCACTGTCACAGAAAAAACACAGATCGACCGGGTGAACGAACGAACACAACGAACACGAATAACGGACTGCCGAGGCGGAACGGGAGACGTGCGCGCGCGACGAACGACAGCGGGCGAAATGAGTTGGTGAGAGTGTCGGGGTGAAGGTAAGGAAAGGAATGCTCCGGTGGTTCGGGCATGTGGAAAGAATGCATGATGAAAGAATGACAAAACAGATATACAATGCAAAAGTGGATGGGTGCAGAAGTCGTGGAAGGCCAGGACACACCTTCCGCAGAAAGTGATGTCAGGAGCCTTAAGAACAGACGAGCGTGCATGACAAGAGCTATGAATGTCAAAGAAGCGAGTGAGGTGTGTAAGAATAAGCCTGAATGGCGCTCTGTTGTTCGTGCCTACCCTGCAAGCGAACTGGCGTGAAGCTGTATGTATGTATGTATGTAAAAACGTTGCTAAGGAGAATTTTGTATTAAAAAATGTGTTGGAGTAGCCTGGTGTCAGCACTTTTTGGCCGCAAGGATAATATCACTGTCAAATGTCATGCAACGACAATGCGCTATGACGTTTTACGTCCCCTTCTCTCTTTTTCTTCTGCCTGTGGCCGTGACGTATCTAGAATAGTAAACTTTAAAAAACGATGGTAAGGAGGACTGTGTGTTAAAAAAATTGTTGGAGTGGCCCTGGGTTGAAGTCAGGGCCACTCCAACAATTTTATCTGTGCAAGAACGGAGAAAGATTACAATTTCCTGCGACCGAACGACTTGTCGTAACAGGCGACAAAACAACCCACAGCCAGCTGGTAGGGCATTTGCCCATCTGGATAGCTACCACCCTCGGTCTAGAGTAGACCACCATAACAACCTTGAATTATGCTCCGGAATTAGTGGCCAGGTTCCAGTCTCCCTTTAGAGAGTAGCAGCGCATTCAGGCCGCAGGCCGTCTGCTTGTCTGCTGAGCTCATGCAATGAAAAAAACAATCGACAGAGAAATAGCGTAACTAACATCTAAAAAAATCATAAAGACGAAGAGAATTTCCTTCTTTTTGAAGTCAGTTACAAATAAACTAATAAGGACGGTATATGAATAATGAGAAAACACTGCCTTGAGTTACGTAATCATAAATATCTGAAGCCTTACAAAACAATTATAAAAACAGCATTCTCGTAATTAAACAAGCTGCTGGCTGATTTTATAGTGATTACAGTTTAATTATTATTCCTTATGGCTTGGTATTGCTTAGTTAATGTATAATGCATTTTAATTACATCCGTTATCATTGTTTTTGATATGGGTATACGAGTGCTTGATTTAGGCCTTCTGGTTAAACTTGGATTCCGTGTTTTTTTATCCGGCCTAATTCTGACGATTCTATTGGCGTAATTTTATTTGATAGATAAATAATGCTTTATTGCTCACTAAATAAACAATTACAAATATAACACGATTACAATATTGTCTTGGTAAATACGGAACGAAAACTTAAAGAATAATTTATACTAATCTGACGATGTAGGTCGTGGAAAGTATTAGGACTTACTTTAGGACTACACATACAATATATCCAACCATATTGATTTGGTACTTAATTATTTTTATATGTTCTCTTTTTTCGGGTGCTAGATAATTTTGATTTACCTTTTCCTGTCTAATATATTGTTACATGCCACAAAAGTGAATGCACACGTGCCTGCCATAAAGCACAGTTTATTACCTTCCCGCATTTGGACTTATTTTGTTTACTTAGAAAAACAGCCTATTGTGTATTTTACTAGTTGATGGCCGTTCGCAGGAATAATTAAGCAGGTGTGTGGATTACGTTTTCTGGCAAATCGCGTCGACGTCTGGCAGGTAGACATATTGTATTTGTATAGTTTAGTATAAAACAATGCCCAAACGGAGGGGTGAGGCAGTCAAGCGACGATTACGATACGAGCAAGACGTGTGTACATTCGATGAGCTATATAGTGATGGACTTTGCACGTGTTATTAAATCGTGCATCACGTTTGTACTGGTTGCGTCCAGTTATATTTGTACCTGTATTATACGTGTTTGTATAGTTCTAATAAATTCTATAGTAATTCCAACGGCATTTTTAACTCGAGTCCTGCAACTCGTAACAATATGTAAGCATTTTTGTGTATCTTTGCATCTTTATATGGATTCAGTATTAAATGGTAGTTATTTTTACTTGAAAACGAATCAACATTCATCCATTTATTGACAGCCTCCGTGATAGAGTGAGTTAAGCCTTTGCCGGCTTAGCTCGCTGAAACGTAGACGTTCCGGATTCGATTCTTGATATGATAAATTTCGTAAACAGACTATCGGTTATTTATAGTCTGGGTGTCTGAGATCGGCTCCAGATTGGTTAGTAGTTAAATCATAACAAGCCTAACTTGGTTAACTTGTGGATATGCAATGTGTATTTGTCTGCCGATTACTACTATAGTTTAATACCTATAGACATGAAAGAAAAGTACTAGGAATTACCAAAGCCCAACAAAAATGTTACTTTGAAACTCTGTAACATACTTCTGTACAAAACTTATTAAAAAAAAAGAATTTGAGATATAAATAGAATATGAAATATAAATAAAAACAATATTTGGGTAGACGTGTTGCTGGGGAGTTTCTTGCCGCTTCTTCTCCTTTACAGCATCAACACGTTGCGAAGCGGTGTACATAGAATAGGAAGTAAAAAATTAAATTTTAACTTACATGTATGACCTTCAAAAAGTGTTCTCCAGTGGAACTTATTTTGAATAAAAACTTTCGAATTTGAATTTGAAATTTGAATTTGAAAATCACTAAATCCTACGACATAAAATGGCGCCAAAGTTTCTTCTCCCACCAACTGAATTAGTAAAAAAATTAATAGATAAAAAATTAATAGATATCTAATAAATATATTATAAACTAGCGGCCCCGGTAGACGTTGTCCTGCCATGAAAAAATAAAAATCTAAACCATCCTCGGACCCACTCAAACACACAGAAAAAAATTCATCAAAATCGGTAAAGTCGTTCTCGAGTTACGCGCGTACATATATTTTTACGATTCATTCTTATTTATATAGATTAAACTAAATAAAACTATACACAAAAATTGAATTTAAACTATAAAATCTAGTGCCAGACCGCTATCAGTTGGTAACGTACCCATAAGTCGCACCTCGCAGAATGGCAACGCTAATGTGTTTGCACGAGGTAAAGACCAGTTTTCGTTTAGTAACGTGAGACATCTATCAGGCGTTTGGCTGCCTCAATAAAGTTTGTGCGCCTTAGGCCGCCAAGGTCCCAGAGTCTCGACCCCAAAAGCCAGAAATATGTAGTCATTTCCAATGCCTGAATATTTGCGACGTTTTAGGGCCTCCCGTTGTGTAGCAGCTATGCCCGCTGACATGCTAGTGGCTGGAAGACGGGACGCCGCCAGAGTATATATACTTACTTATTAAGTATTTCAAGTGTTCACTGATATAGTTTTTTTTATATAATAAAACATTAATAATAAAAAAGAGTCAAGACTTGTGACGTTATTTAAGCACATGGGATCTAGGAGATTTTGACCTACATTTTTCCTTGGACAATTGCCTGTATTGATATTTTTATTATATTCCTTCATTTCTGCTCATGCTAAGAGCACTGCACAAAGTTTGTGCTGGGGACTATATCGGCTTAACTGAATCCGCAGTGAGATACTATAATCAGTTTACATATTATGTTATAAATCGTATAATATATAATAATAGTTAAACATTAACAGCTCCATCATCGCCTCATTTAACAGCGAAACAGATTACCAATAAATCATTATTGCTCACTTTCCCCCAATAATAATGAATAATATATTTACTACTATTTCTAATCTCGATAGTATGTCCTCCTCAAAAGTGATAGAATGTACTCCAGAGGAATTTAAAGATCATCTGTATCCCTCCAACAGATCTTTAAATATTCTTACACAAAACATCAGAAGTATTGGTTGCAATTTTAACAGTTTTACAAGTTTATTAAACAGAATTCATTCTGAACCAGATATAATTGTTTTGACAGAGTGCTGGCTATCCTGTAATAAAATACTCCCTTACTTAGACCATTATACTACAACATCCACAGTAAATAACACTAACCAAAATGATGGAATAATATTGTACATTAAAAACAATTTGTGTTGCAACACCTATGAGCCATCCTTTTCCGAAGATAACTGCCTGGTGTCAACCGTTAGTGACTGTATCACTCTTATATCTATTTATCGTCCACCGTCGTTCCGCAATATTGAAGTATTTTTACAGTCACTTAATAAGTTACTAGTTGACCTTAGTAAAACTAAACATATTATTATTACTGACGATATGAATATAGATGTGTGTCCAAAAAATACCTATGACAGTAGCACAAGTGACTATCTTAATTTAATGGCTTCACATGGTTTTTTGCCAAGTTACACGCTACCAACAAGATTAGAAAGTTGTTTAGATCATGTCTTTATCAAATCTAATCTCAAAACCACAGTAACTATTATCAAAAATAGTGTGACGGATCATGATTCTATATGGACATCTTTAATAACAAAACAATCTCCATTGATAAATAATCGGGATCGTTATATAGTGAAAATATATTACGATAATATTATAAAAGATATTGCAACAACCAATTTTCAGCCAGTTTTAGACTCGCTAGACTGTAATGAAGCTACAAATCATTTAACTACCACTATATCCAAGATATAATAATACTCGAAAAATTAAAATATCATACCGTAAAATACCAATTAAACCATGGATGACGCCGGGTTTATTGAGGTGCATCAGAAACAGGGATAAAATGCACGCAAAATTGAGAAAAACACCTGATAACGCTATATTAAAAGCAACCTATAAAAGATATCGAAATTTCTGCAATAATCTTTTAAGAAAATTAAAACACATATATGAACGGTCAGAACTAGAGAAAAATAAAGACAATCCTAAAAAGATATGGGAAGTGATAAATTCTATTACTAATCTAAAACTTAAAAACAGTGTATCATGTGAATTACTTATGTCACCTTATACATTGGATACCGCGAATAAATTAAACCACCACTTTGCTAATGTAGGGAAAAACTTAGCTCGAGATATTATAACAGACACAAATTACAAATACCCTAATATTAAATCCATATGTTCGTCATTTGTACTTTTAGACACTAATTTGACTGAAATAGTATCACTAATTAACTCGTTAAAAAACACAAATTCTGTAGGCTGTGACAATATATCAGCAAACATTGTAAAACAAAACAAGGAAGTTTTAACAGGACTACTTGTTCATATCTGTAACTTATCTATTAACGATGGCTGCTTTCCTGTAGCGTTCAAAAAATCTATAATCACACCAATATTCAAAAGCGGGGAGAAAACTAACTTAAATAATTATCGATTAATTTCAATATTGCCTACTTTTTCAAAAATACTTGAAAGAATACTAAATAATAGACTCGTAGAATAATTTGCTCTCTATAAATCAATTTGGTTTCCGGATATCTAAATCAACCTCAGAAGCAGTTCATAATTTAACCGAAACTATTGCTAGGAACCTGGATAGTGGCGAAAGGGCGTTGGCAATCTTTTTAGATCTAGCCAAGGCCTTTGACACTATACCGGTATCTTTACTAATATCTAAGCTGGAACATATTGGAGTTCGAGGAAAACAGCTGTCTCTCTTCAAAGACTATCTTCAAAACCGCTCTTAATGTGTTAGACTAGGAGATTATATTAGTGAACAACTCCCTGTCACATACGGCGTGCCTCAAGGCAGCATCCTAGGGCCTACCCTCTTTTTGATCTATATAAATCAACTTTGTGATATTCAAATAGAAAATAGCAAAGTTTTTACGTTTGCTGACGATACTGCACTTGTTTTCTGGGGTGAATCCTGGAACGCTGCCTTTAGAAATGCCCAATTAGATTTCAACCATACGTGTAATTGGCTTCGAAATAATTTGCTTAGTCTTAACACAGCTAAAACTAACTATGTCACTTTTTCAATTACAAGAAGAACTCAACCACAGGTCAATGATCCTATTATTAATTGCCAATGTCCTTGTCTTATAAGCCAACCGAAAGTAAAGTACTTAGGAGTAGTCATTGATCCTTTTCTACGTTATGACTCCCACATTACAGCAGTCTCAAATCGCGTTCGTAGGTTAATGGCAATCTTCAGAAATATAAGACATGTTGCTGACTCAAAACTCTTAAGGATTTTGTACCTCGCTCTATGCCAGTCTTTGTTAACGTATTGTATAAATTCCTGGGGGGGTGCAGCAAAGTCTCATCTGCTTATACTGGAACGCACTCAAAGGGCGTTGCTAAAAGTTAGTCAGTTCAAATCGTTTTTGTACTCAACTAAAAACCTATTCCAAGAAAATAAATTACTCACAGTGCGACAACTATTTATTCAATCATTATTATTAAAACAACATAAGTCAAATAATATTTATAACAATCTTGATATAATAGATAAACGTAAGAAATATATTATTTTTAAACTAGAAAATTTCAAAACCGTTTTTATCAATAGATTTCCTTGTTACTTAGGCAAATATTTATATAATAAAATAGATAAAATACTATCTTTCGATTCGTTAAATAATCATGAATTTAAATTTAAAGTTTATAGTTGGCTGCCAACACAAGATTACAATGAAACTGAGAATCTACTAAAAATGGTGATTTGAGAAATAATTAGTTAAACACTCACACACACACACACACACACACACACGCACGCACACACACGCACGCACACACACACACACACACACACACACACACACACACACACACACACACACACACACACACACACACACACATGCAAACACACACACATACATATACACACATACACATTGTATTAATGTTAAAAAATAATAATAATTGAGCATTGGAAGAGCAACGACACCTAATATAATACAGGTTTTTACCTAGTTTTAGGTGTCGAAGCCCTCATATATTAGATTTAGATCAAACTTTATTGTCTTTTATACTGTTACTTTTACTTTTATATATGTTTTACTGAATAAATTATTCTAAATTATTCTATTCTGAAACTAATACACACAAATAAAAACACCTAACACATACACTAATAATAATTTATTATTGATATAATAATAACAATAACGAATAGTTAAATAAATTTACATATTATACAATCTGTAATACATCACTAGTTCTCGTATCATTGCGTCGACGCAAGATATTTATATCTCGTACTGGCGACAAACGGAGCCACTCGTGCGCATCCATGTACCGATAACAGCGAAAACAAACCGTGTTTTTTTCCAACACGAAGTTACGGCCATCTATAGCATTATAATTATTTTTTACTTTTACTAAGAAAAAATATCGCCGTGGATCAGTAGCTAATGTTTAGTATATCTTCCTTGAGGCATGATGGTCAAATAGTTTTTTTTTTCATACAAAATCAATTTTAAGGGGTGTAGAATTTATATATTGTTCTGGACACTCATGACAGTTGACTCAGGCTTGTTTCTACTCTTCTCCTTTGGGTAGCATCGTGAAGTATATAAAGTATAACTTGCTTTAATTACTATTATCAGGCGCAAAAATAGTTTTTCAAATTTGACTGGAAGAACTTGAACGCGCTCTTTAAATAAAATTCTTTTGTTTTATTTGTTGGTATAGATTTTTTCTGTTGTAATCATTTTAACTAATAATTCGATAAGTTAAATTTAAAAGTAAAAGATGTTTTCGGCAAGCAACAAAATATAGTTTCTAATGTATCTAAAGAACGTTTTTCATGAGGTAATTTGAAAAAAGAATGATTAAGTACTTATTTTTTCAATTTATATTTGAAACTAACATAAGTAAATTTTTATTTTGCCCATATTTGCATTTCTCTTCTTAGTCATTTGACTTGAACTTGAAATTACATTGAATACAAGTGGAATCTACATTATATTAGGCAATATATAACTTAAATCTTATACTAATATATATATAAAGCTGAAGAGTTTGTTTGCTTGAACGCGCTAATTTCAGGAACTACTGATCTGATTTGAAAAATTCTTTCAGTGTTGGATAGCCCATTTTTCGAGGAAGGCTATAGGCTATATATCATCACGCTAAGACATTTTTTTAACTATTCCACGAGGACGAAGTTGCGGGCAGAAGCTAGTAATGTACAGCTAGTAATATACAGCTTAATATAGAAAAAAATATTCATTTTTATAAATGCTTATTAAAAATTGAAACACAAATCTACTATGAGATTTTAATTTTTATTCTGACTCTACATGAGTAATAATTACTTTATTTGCATCATCTGACAATGCTGTATTGTAGTTAATATTAATTCATTTTAAGAGCAATATTTATGTTGTGTAAACAGATTTGCAAAGACGTTATGTAATAAAAAAAGTTATACAGCTGTTACTGAAACTTATATTAAACTAAGTTAGGTAAGATACTGGATTTCAATTAAAGTTACGCATTATCCCTGTGATTTTTTTGGCAGATTTGCTGTGTTGTCAAATCTGTTGCGCTACAATTGGGAAGCGTACCGTCAAATCAACTGACATACTTTTTATAAATTTACAGAATGTCGTAGTAGTAAGTACGCTCCTATAAAATCTATGGAGAATTTATACGAGCGTACTTACTTATGACGTCATAAGAAGGCACAAGTAGAAGAAGTGAACTAGCGCATTAAGTATTGTTTGAAAAGTACTTAAAATTATTTTAGTCATCATATTTTAAAAGCTAGACGATAGGATGTTACTTTAGTATGTAAAAATATTAGATTTTATTGTAATATTCCTTCGCATCCTTGTTCTGCTTGAGAAAATAAAAGAAACGTAAAGCAGATGATATAATAATGGTTTGAAGTAATTGATTTTACAAGACTCAGTAATAATGATACATAGCACTTTAGCTTATTTTGTGATGTGACGTTGTCGATACATACGTTTTGAATATAAAATAATTACTAAAGAATACTTTAGGTACTATGTTACAAGTAAAAAACCAATAAAAAAAGCCGAAATGTCTAGGAAAATCGTAACTCGCGACGTTGATGGCAGTCTTTCGAGCCATGACGGGCCATGGGCAAAAATTCAAGTCGGCTTGTTTTTGCTCTGATTATTTTAAAGTTTGTATAACATATGGTCCAAAATATCTTTGAGCCATAATAATTTACACGTTCTTGCCGATGCGCTTACAGAGGATGAAATGTACAATGTATAAAATTACGAGGTTTTTTGTTACTTAGGCAGTACACATATAACGCATTTTACTTATGTAAATTACTATAGTCTAAAAATGTCATATAACCCAAATCGCATGAAAGGTTGCGAAAAAGAAAGAATAATTTTGATTGTATTTCTTTCACATTTATAAATTAGTATGGACTGGAATGTTGATTTTTCTTTGAACGGTACTTCAAATCTCACTGGATTTAAGGTAGAGTACACACAGCCGAAAACGGCGCCCCCTGTTTAAATCTATTTATGGAAGTTTAATAATACATTGTCAGGCCTTGAGATGTGAATCATAAATATGTGACATATATAAGCTATTTGATTATAACGTTGAAAATAATTTAATAATGGAAGAATCATGTAACTTATATAAAATTCAGTGTAGGAGATTTTGAAAGCTCCTAATTTTTATGATTAGGTGAAGCCACGTGTTTGCTTCTCTTGCTTTTTATACAAGTTGAAACTGATAAGTTTGTTGTCGTTTGTAAACGATTTACGATAAATTGAAGAGATTCAAGTTTGTAATTTATATTTTAGGCTTATTTTATTCATAAATATTGACTTCAGAATTGTATTTTGAACGCTCCTCAAAATGGTTTTAAATAATTAGCATAAGGAATCCCGGGATGAGTCACGGTTTCCTGTCTGCCGGCACGTTTAACCGGTGAAGGTTAACGATCGGGATCTTAACAAATATAATATGTTAATATCCCTATATTGTCATGGAAGAACCTAAGGATGAGAATCGAATAGTAAAGAGCGTGACTCTAAGCTCCTAAATCCTATATGACTAGATGGCGCCACAGGTTAGTATTTTATTATATAAAATACTTATGTAGATCAAATCACGTAAAAACTAAAGTACAGTACGCGCAAAACTTAAAAGTGCTTTCAGCGCCTCTTCTTCTGAGTATAATGTGAGTAAAAAGGGCAGCCTTACTCATATTATAAAAAATCTCTCTACTTAAAGCTTTATTATTTAAAATTGAAAAAAAAAACTTATTAAGTCTTTCAATGTTTGATTGATTTGGTTTAAAAAAATGTTTTAAAGAATTTAAAAAAATATTTTGTGTAATAAAAGATTAGTTTTGAATAATAAAAATATTTTTTAAATAATAAAAATATGTTTTAAATAACAAAAGGTCAAAAAGTGAGAGAGTTAAAACTGTGGCGCCATATAGTTAGTAGGACATAGATGCTTTTTCGAAGTACAGTTTTTATTGTGTGATTTACATTCCTATTGTTCTTTTTTCAAGGTAGGATTTAGTAGTAATACTTCATAATGTATTGTCCGTATTTACATTGTCCATATTTTATGTGCAAAAGGTCTTGAGTTAAGACAAATACATTAACTTTAGGGCTGCCAATAAAACCAAGGTTTAGTTTAGGAAAGGTTTGAATATTTTTAACTAGCTAACGAATCGTGTGTACACTTTAATAGAATAGTTTAGGTTTATTTTTAGTGACTTTGTACCTATTTGAAATTTTAACCGACTTCAAAACAAGTTCTTAATTCGTCGTAATTTAGATCTTTCTTTTTTAATTGGATTGAATACAGATGCAGGATAGTTTCATTTAAATTTCCTTGTTATTGATATATTGACGGTCTCTGTGGTTGAGCGGGCTAAGCCTGTGCCGGCCTACCTCGCTGCAACGTAGAGGCTCCGGGTTCGATTCCTGGTATAGTAAATTTCGGAAACGTATTTTCTCCGTTATTTACTATGGTCTGGGTGTCTGGGATCGGCCCCAGAGTAGTCCGTTGTATATTACCCATAACACAAACGTAACTTGCTTAATTTGGGGATATACAATGTGTGTGTTTGTCTGCCGATTATTATTATTATATATATATTTGATTACCAAATACGTAACTTAAAAGTGAAAAATAAAACATTTCTATCAAAAAATAAACCCGACTACAATAGCAACTAAAACGCAAAAAATAAAATAAAACAAAAAATAACAACAAATTTGTAAAACATAGTAGTTTTTATGTTTTACTTCGCACCCACTTCAAGATGTTGTAGATTTTTTATTTATTTAATGCTCTTGAAGTCGCTTTCTTTTTTGCTAGAAATTTTTAATAATTTTTAATACACCTATGGCTATACAAACCTGCTATTATTCGAGACACAGTCTGACTTGTGTTCAGCAGCCCTGGCGTTGTGTTAAGCATTTAACCCATTCGTGTGAATCAACCCGCTATTGGCTTAACAAAATAACTACATTGTACTGTTTATTTAACTTCAACGTACAGATACGTTTCCTTATTTATATCCAAAAATAGTTGTCTGCTGGATATTTGGGTCTTGTTAAACAGTATTTCATTATGAATCATGTAAATTTCAAATTAATTTAATATGGCATTCATGTCTGTGAGTTTTAAAGGAAAATCAATATTTAAAATCAAGCAACTGTGTCGCAATGCAAGCATAATGAGAGTTCCATAGAGATCCTCATTTCGGAATTGGCTAAGAAACCATGACAAAAGTATTTAATAAAAAATACCATAATTTTAAAATTTACTCAACAGATCTTTATAATGTATCCATCCGTGCAGGAACGGAGAAAGAATAGAATTTCCTGCGGCTAGGCGGCTTGTCGTAAGCGGCCACAAAACAAACCACGGCCAGGTGGTAGGGTATTTGCCCGTATGGATGGCTACCACCCCTAGTCTAGGGTATGCCGCGATGACAACCATGAGTTACCAACCAGTCTCCCTTTAGAGAGCGACAGCATTGATATTACAATTATCCATAGGCGATGATACCCGGCGCTTTCCATGAGGTGGGCCATCTGCCTGTCTGATGAACTCATTCAATATTGTGTTTTAAATACCAATTTTGATTGAAAGTATTAAATAGTAAGTTTAAACGTCCCAAACTTAAAAGACTCAGGTTCGAATCTTGGCGGGAAAAGCAAATAACGCCTCTGAGGCAGTTTTATAGCCCAATGTGCATATTGTTACAATTACCACTTGCTGATGGTAACCAAAAACATTGTACTGAAAACAACACATCGAGGTAATAGATGTGTCATACTCGCCGAGCCGGCTTGAGCAAGCATGGCAGGTATACTCTCTGTTCCCTTAAAAATTGCGATGCCCGCGCCTAGCACTGGGTTTATGGGTTGTTATTATTTTGATAAGCTTTACCACCTTGTTTTTTATAAAGCGATCTGTTCCAAGCTGCCTAAATTAAAAGAAATTCTTAGCTAATCTGGCGATGTCGCTGATGCAGAAAAAAAGTGCATACATACTTATTATAATAATATTATATTATAATAACAGCCCCTAAATATCCCACTGCTGGGCTCGGGCCTCCCATTATAGGGGGGGAATGGACAGTATACCCGCCAAGCTTGTCCAAGGCGGCTTTGCAGCTTTGACACATCAGTCATTTCCATGTGCAGCTTGCATCACGATGTTTTCCTTCACCGTTGTTAGCACGTGGCAATTGTAACAATATGCACATTAGGTCAGAAAACGGCCTAAGTGGTGCATGCTTTCTGGCCAGGATCGAACCCACGCCCTTTGAGTTAGGGACACGTGCGCTAGTCATTACGCTATTTTGACTTGACATACATACTTGAGCTAAATTAAATATATTCGTATTGTATAATATTATATTGTAGGTACTATTCAAACTTCACACGGGAAAATCAAAACCACACATTTCTTGGCAAATGTGACACATTGGTGTAATGTTTATAAAACACGGGTAGATAACCTGTGCGCGCGTTCACGCTATGTAACGATAACAATTTGACTTTATAACCCCGTGTGCTGCGCAGGAGTTTGTTTTGACATTTACTGATTGATTGGTGCTCTATTGCATTTATTTGGGGCATTCTGGATATTTTGGTGCGATATTTGTTGCACAATGGTATATTATTGCGTCTTGTTTATTGGTTCGAACGGATTTTATTGTACGTGCTTTTGTAGTATGACTAATTTTCATGAACATTACCTTAATAAGTGTTCTTGTAGATCTGGTATGACTTATTTTCACATGCAATTACCTTATGTTACCTGCTACATCTGGGATAATGTTAGTGTTTGTGATTGTTCACGCAAAAATAGCGAAGGGCGTAATATGTTATTTGTAATGCGACATTGTGAATGACGTTCAACGTTGATAGTAAAATGGAAACTTTCAGTGGGGCAGTAAGGGGAAGTACCTGAAAATGGTCTTCGGAGACTATTCATAATTTTTCGTAAAATTATGATCCCAATTCACAGATTAAAAAAAAAAAATGTACAATTTAATTAGAAAATGGCCAGTATAATTATAAATTATTGATTGCCTTGAATATGTACTAAATTTATTTTCCTTGTGTTACTTTTAAACCTGTAAAACCCAACCAGATAATTTTAAATGACGTAATACCTATTCGTTAAAAGTGAACAATCATCAATAAATGAGTGTATGAAAACACTTTATTGTTCAACAAAAATTAAAACTAGGTACAATGATTGTTGAAGAAACGGCGGGCAATTTCTTCCAGGCAAACCCCTAAAGCAAGGAAATTATTGATAGAATAGCAATAGAAAAAAAACAAAACATGACAGCGTCAGTAAAGATCATAAATAATATAAATATTCAGAACATAAATAAATAAATATATATTCTACTAAATAAATATGTAAATAAATATTCTACTAAAATATTTTTGCTGATATATACCCCATATGAATATATGATTGATATGGAATTTTAAGTGAAAGATGTTGTTTTGAGCTGTTACAAGAACTTTTTCGCTTGGCAACGTTAAAAGAATGATGGTTTTTCTTAAAGGTTATTCTAAAACTTAAATTTTCAGGGTTGTGAGAGTCATATATATATAGTCATTTGAAAATAATAAAAAGAATTGAGTACTACTTCCTATTCATAAATAAATGTCCTAAATTGAAAAAAGTTACCAAAATAAAAAGAAGACGTAAACGAGAGCATCTCGTCGTCCGAAGATATAAAGTGGATAAAATATTTGTAATTGAGTTTATAATTAAGTCTATGATTTTATATATATAATAAAAAAAAAATTACATCCAAAATCTAAATAAATTATTAATTAATACTGTATAAAACTGATGTTTTAGATTATTTAAATTAATTAAAGTAAGTAAGTGTTTTTGTGTAATACATATTACTAGTGGACGCCTGTGGTTGAAATTCGACCATAATAATTAATGTCAAAGACTATATTTCTATAATCACAGATTTTGCCAAGGCTACACTGTTAATTTGACTTCAACAATAGATAAAAGAGTATATATGCGTGTGTGTGTCAAATACATGATAGTGTGTGTAATGTTTTTTTATTGATTTAATGTATTTTTCTGCATAATTAAAAAAAAAATGAGCATTTGTCGCTTCTTCTCTATATAAACTACCAGCGGCCACTATAATTCCTCAAGACTATACATTACATAGTATTGAGCCCAAGCCCTGTCTTCTACGGGCAAGGCGTCTATAAACACTAGCTACGTTACCTCGTTGAATTGCTATAATGATACCTTGCCTGAAGTACCTATCAGCCCTTTAATTACATTAAGAGTCGATTAGAACTTATAAAAATATATTTTTCATCAAATAAATTCCTTTGCATATTCTCAAAGATATAGGTTGTGGTAGCTTTGAGTGTTCAAGTTCAAATAACAGTATTCTGGGGTCGGTGGTCGGAATATTGGCTTGATAGTCGATATCCCGTATTATACTAAGCCTACGTTATATTGCATTGAACTTTTATGAGCAGGATATGGCCTATTCTATATTCCTATTTAAATGTTAATGTGGAAGTGTGTTTGTTTATCAGAAAGTCGAAAATGATCTATCGTTTAGTTATGTATAAGAATTAAGCTCTAAAAATAATCGATGGATTGATAATAAATAAATAAATAATAAGTTTTATTTCAAGTTAAAAAACAGCTACGTAACATCACAAAAAAAATTGATTTAATACAGAAGAAATGTATTAGTGACTAAAACCGAAAGTAAGAAAGGATTTATGTGGATATCTTGGGCCTCAGCACATTCCCGTTAAATTTAACCACATTATATTATAACGCATCAATAAAAGGCTGCTTAAATAGTTTTACAAAAGATTAGTGATATGCCCGCGACTTGACTTGAAATTCCTGCGGGATTCTCAACACACAAAGTACCGCAGCATTTAAAAATATAGGCTATCGTTTTAGTGAAAACTGTGTCGGAATAAGTTAATTTTTATCCACCCGGAAGATTCCCGGGGTAAAAAATATCACACATTTTATTACATAAAACTTGCTATTAGTAGGAATGGGCTGAATGTGGTTTGAACCGAAAACGAACTTCGGCCGAACATTCGGTTATATTAAAACAAAAATTCCGGCCGAAATTCGGTTTGATTTCGCTACGCTTTCTCAAGAGCAAGACATCGTGACCTGTTGACAACGTCAACTTGATAACACCGAAATTTTGGCTTTTTTACACCATAACCTGCCTTTAGGAAATTTTAAGAATGACTATTGATGGATAAAGGAATAGTTTTTTAGACCTTTGATTGAAAAAAATCACCAATTCATAATTTTTCATTCGTAAAAATTGATTTCAATCAAAAATAAAGTTATAATTGCTGATGTCCCTTAGACGTGTTTTTTTTTAAATTCAAGTTTCGCATTATAATAAAGCAATTGCACTACTTAATGATGTTTCTTAGAGGAATAATAAGTTTGTTTTATTTTTGTTTTAATTTGATGTCTATTTAATTAGGCAAAGACTCAATCAAGAACTAATTTTATTTATTTTTTATCACATTGCACGTTAAGATTTACATGTTCCTAACCAAAATAAATGACCACGAGTATATAGATGCCAATTTTTATATTACGGTTATGATAGATATAATTTCTATTAACTTCAATCAAAATAGTGCAAGTAGGTATTCTATTTTTTCCTTGCACCGAATGTTCGGCATTTAAACCGAATTTTCGGCCGAATGCCGAAGTTCGGCTCAAGCTGCCAAAATTCGGTCAAACCGAATGTAAAACGAATTTCGGCCCATCCCTAGCTATTAGTGAAAAAATCGCATTGGAATTCGATTTATTTTTTCAATCTGGCCATTTTAAATTATTCCTCTCCCGATTCCCTAGATAAAAAGTACCGCAGATTTCAAGTCTAAGAATTAGCTGTCGACTAGTGAAAACCGCCAATAGTTATTACACGAATCCTGAACAAACAGACAAGAAATCTAAAAAAAAAATTATATCGTGTTCTCCGTCGATTATTCCACCATTCCAGTTCCTTTTTTAATAGCTTTAATGTTTGGCATGGCATGTTTAGGATTTTATAATATTACTAGCTGTCCCGGCAGACGTTGTTCTGCTCTGAAGAAATAAAATTTAGAACCCGATTGCAGCGCCACCTACCGGGTCCAATTGTGAATCTAAACCATCCTCGAATCCACTTGAACACACACAAAAAAAATCATTCAAATCGGTCCAGCCGTTTAGGAGGAGTTCACTGTCAACACACGCACAGAAGAATTATATATATAAAGATAGATACATAAATATCATAGAAGAATGTTTTATATACTTCTCATTATATGTGCAAAAATTAAGCTTCGATATGCTTAAGTTTAGTAGTCGATAGATTGAACTCTCTATTAACTAATAGCAGACTGAGTCACAATAAAATGTCTTCAGATTTAGCTATAATATTTATTATTATTATTAATATAAAATTGTAAGAGTGTAGTCTTTTCTTTCTTAAATTTTTTGTGTTTGTCTGTTTGTTCGAGATTCACTTAAAAACTACTAGGCCGGTTTCGCTGCGGTTTTCGCTGATCGATAGTAAATACTTGGATATAAAATCTGCGGTACTTTATATCCCGAGATTCCTACGGGAATTTTCTTGGGAAGGTTTAAAGTGGCCAGGTCGAAAATTTTTTTTATTCCGATGCCAAATGTTTACTGATCAATAAAATCTTTAGTAAAAGTTGTGTATACTTTTAGTAACATTATTTATCCCGAGTTTTTACGGGAATTTCCGGGATTCATGTATATTATAAAATCCATTAGGTACTCTGCTGAAAATTACCTTTAGCTTTATATTTAGCAAAATAACTGTAATCTTTGTTACCTATCCAACGTGGACAAAATCGTGGGAACATGCTGGTAGTTACTAAAATTTGTTAAACCTCTTAACGCAGAGGGGGACTTATGCTAACTAAATAATGTTTCCCCAGACAACAAAGCCACATTACATATTTTATCAAAATCGGAATCGTTTTTATTACAGCAACTTCATTATAATAAACAACTTATGGTATACATATGTAAAAAATATTTAAAAAAAATCTGTTTGTCTGTAAGTTTTTTATTTTTTTTGTGGCAGATCAGCAGACAGGCAGACGGTCCACTCGATGGAAAGCGGTTACCATCGCCTATGGAAATTTGCAACATCAAGTTGCTACAAATGCGCTGCTGCTCTCTTAAAGGAAACTGGAACCAGGTCACTAATGCCGGAACACAAGTCAAGGTTGTTATGGAGTCATACTTTAGACCAGGGGTGGTAGCTCTCCAGTCGGGCAAATGCCCTACCACCTGGCTGTGGGTTGTTATGTCGTCTCTTACGACTGGCCGCCCGGCCGCAGGAAATTGTATTCTTTCTCCGTTCCTGCACGGATAAGAGGGGATAACGCAAGGGAATGTTTTCTTGCGACATACACGCGGGTCATGGATATAGGGGGAGGCCAACTGCTGCGTCTGAGTGCTGCCTGCACCTGTGCGTGTGGGACTCTTGTTTGTTATCGCTCCCTCTCCCAATCAAAGAAGAGGCCGACGAAATACCCACTTAACCTACTTGCGTGGTAAACCGGCCGCGACTTTCCCCCTCGCACAACTGATGATCCTCAATCAGATTCCCCTTTAAAAAAAACGGACTGCTAGGCTCAGGCCCAGCAGTGGGATGTTTATGGGCTGTTATAATATGACATCGATTGTAAAAATTCCATACGGTTTAAGATCAATTATTTAATGTAATACGACATATCAAGTTATGGCAAAGTTTTAGGCGCTAAGAACCTTAGCCAGAAGGCCCAGCTTGCCATACACAACGCGGTGCTGGTACCTACGCTCACGTATGGAAGCGAGAGTTGGGTATGGAAGAGAGAGCATGAAAGTAGAGTAAACGCGGTCGAGATGCGAGCACTGCGCAAAATCTGCGGAGTGACGCTCGCGGACCGCGTTCGTAATACCGAAGTAAGAAAGAGAGTTGGTCTGAAAGAGAATGTCGGGGTGAAGGTAAGGAAAGGAATGCTCCGGTGGTTCCGACATGTGGAAAGAATGCATGGTGAAAGAATGACTAAACAGATATTCAATGCAAAAGTGTTTGGATGCAGAAGTCGTGGAAGGCTACGACACACCTTCCATGATCAAAGTGATCGTGTACTAGCAGAAGGTGATGTCAGGAGCCTTAAGAACAGACGAGCGTGCATGACAAGAGTTATGAATGTCAAAGAAGCAAGTGAGGTGTGTAAAAATAAGCCTAAATGGCGCTCTGTTGTTCGTGCCTACTCCGCAAGGGAACTGGCGTGAAGTTATGTATGTATGTATCTATGTAAGTTATGGCAAAAACTTGACGACAATCAAAGAACTACAATTTGGCTGTGGCTTCTGTCACATGGGTCCGGCTTTCCCCTGGTACCAATTGCCTTGAAGATTATGTTAAGATAAGATTATTTATTAAGTTGAATAATGATTAATACTTGACATCGGTGCGATGATTTGACGTCGTGCAAAGCTAATATATATTTACTCGTAAATATATAGTCGGCAAGAACGGTGCGGCGTGGAACACTTGGTTCCTTAGAGATAGCCAAAATCCAATGTTTTTGTCATGTGATAAACGTAAAAATTTGAAAAAAAAACAAGTTTGACGTATTTTAAAATTCTGCATTTCATAAACTTACTGCACAGTTTTGTGTAGCAGTACCTATATCCATATTACTACTACATTTCATGCACATATAAAGATTCAGAAGGTATCGAGAAATATTAGTCTTATATATACAAAGTTTTATTGCCTGAGTTCAGTCAGCAAAGAGGCAGACGACCCACGTGATGGAAAGCCTTTTATAACACCAAAGGTGCTACTAATGTGCTGCTGCTCTCTAAAGGGAGACCAGAACCTGGTCACTGATGCCGGAACATCACTCTAGACCAGGGTGGTAGCCATGCAGACGGGCATATACCCTACCACCTGGCTTTGGGTTGTTTTGTCGCCTCTTATGACAGGCAAGAAATTGTATTCCTTCTCCGTTCCTGCACTGATAAGACACGAATATAACAATTGCACAAGATTTTCGGTTTTGCCAACATGTTTACGGAACCCTAAAAAGAAGAAAGTGTTAAACTACAACGCCCAAACGATTACGAATAATAATTTATCAATGCCGGGATAAATTATGCGTCAGAGAATCTTTAACATTGTAATTCCATGCATTGACTGGCGTGTATTATGTTTTTTCCATCTGACCTCATGTTACGCAATGGTCATACGAGAATCTGCATAAAAGATGTGCAACGCGTCTGTTCATTGTGTTGCAATTACGAGTTAAAAATGTAGTCGTTAAAATATTGGCATGATAAAAGGTTAACTAAAGTCTTTATAGCTGAGTGGCTAGAGGAGAAAGAAAAGGACGTTCCTGCGAGACAGTCATGTACATTAAAGAGGCGGGAGATTCGCTCCATCTCCCGGCTTCCTTTCTGCACACACATACCTGATTATACGGCGCCGGAAGGCGCCTAACCTTCGGCCGCTCGTAGACGTAGAGCCACGGATGACGGCTCTCAGGGCACAACATTATCTATTATACTACAATCTGTTTCTAATAGGACGGTACGGGAGAAATTACGAGAATAGAGAAATAAATATAATGATAAGTGACTACTAAGTATAAGATTATTATTAAATAGTGTTAGTAACAGGATTGACTATATTTTTGTGTAATTAAAATTAATATTTATTTCGTAGGAGAGTCTAAGATAACGCTACAAGTCATGTTTTATGGATGTGTCAGCCATACCGTACTATTAAATAGACTTCAAAACTAACGCTGTAAAGTATTGTAGCAACGCCAACGTCCTTGAAGATTTTTCGATATTAATTTTTCGGGTGATGGCGGGGATGCCATATATGCCGTCGTTTTTTAGTTGCAGATATATTATTGTGAATAAAATGAAAAAAAAATTTGTAAAATCAAATTATTTACGGTTCTTTTATAAATTTGTAGATATTATTTTATTATGTTTTGACAAAAATTGAAGCAGTGATATGACAATAATTTGCAGGTGATTTCGTAAATCTTTTTCTTAATTTATAATAACTATAGAAAAATTACGAAAAAAACCACATTACGTCTCATATCTCTCGACGGCCTCTGTGGTTGAGCGGGCTAAGCCTTTGCCGGCGTACCTCACTGCAACGCAGAGGTTCCGGGTTCGATTCCTGGTATAGTAAATTTCGGAAACGTATTTTCTCCGTTATTTACTATGGTCTGGGTGTCTGGGATCGGCCCCAGAGTAGTCCGTTGTATATTACCCATAACACAAGCGTAACTTGCTTAATTTGGGGATATACAATGTGTGTGTTTGTCTGCCGATTATTATTATTATTATTATTATATCGCGAAGATTTATGATAATTTTTTGGTAAACTATTAATCAGTAATCACTAACCAAATGTTGTTTAGCTTGCGCCCCATTTTCGAGCTATTTCAGCAACAGGACCCTTAAGAAAGTGATGCGCAGATGCTCCGCTCGTGCCTCTTACTCTTGAAATAAATGTAATCTCGCTGGGAGGCTTATCTTCCTCAGCATTATGGAAGAGGCCTGCCTACATGCCTGCCCCTGTCAAGGTTATGACGCTGACTATCCCACGACCCTGACTTAGGGTGGTAGAAAGAACACGCATAGTTTTAGTTAGTGTTCTAAAAACGTTGTGAATCACGCCCTCTCTTTCTTCTTGCTTTCAAGTAGTAGGGTGGGCACAAAATATGTCCACTTCTAAAAAATCAATGACGCGGGTTCTAATTACGGCTTAGGCAATTTTTCAGACCTTAATTTTATTGATAAGGTATGATTTGAGGTGTACCTACCCGGTCGAAAGATGACCGCAACGTTACTAGTCGAGAACAAGAAACCGAGACAATGTTGCTTGTCGTTTTTCCTAATTCGAGGACGCGGTAGAAGCCAAAGGCCAACGAAAACTAGTTGGTAACACCTCGAAAGCACGTGTATACTAGTCGCCACAAATAGGTCTCGCAGACGCTGCAATTGCGGTATATAATCCCGCCAGAGTAAGTTATCTGCTTATTCGTAAATCGTTGTAAATAATTACTAAATAATAAATATTCCGTAATTAAAGCCACAAATTTATTTTCTGGATACCTAAGGAAAGAAATCTTCTTGTTATTGGTCCCTATATTCAGTGGAACTTCTTTTACGACTCAATATATAAATACCTCAAATTCACAACAATTCATTAACGAGTTGTTGTACGTTATAAAGGAAGTCAGAGCTACATTTGTGTCAATACATCTTTGGAAAATGCCAAGAATATAAAATAAGTAGTATTATTTATTAATGAACTACATCTTTCGTCTCATTTTCTCTATGGTATAAAAGTGTGACAAATGTATTGATAAAAAGCGCTTCCAAGGAGGTTCGATTATTCAGTTTAGTTGTTCTCGTTATGTGAAACTCCTTGGTGCAATTCTTTTATATTTTTTTACCTAAGTACCTATTTTCAGCACGTTCCATTGTGTGGTGCGTAATTTTTTACTTTGGGACAATGTATAAGGCCTCATGAATGCATTTTTTGAGCAAATATGTAGAAAATGGTGTTATACCGTACACTTTATTTGTCACCAGAGTAAGTGTTGCAAATAGTAATTTATTCTTTCGTCACGTCTTACGTCACATATATATTCGTTAAAAATGTATGCACTTCTGCCCTACTTGCAGGAATTAGTTTGTAGCCTGCTTTGTTTATAATGTACAGATGTGAACATAACTGAAATAAATAATATTCAAGAAATCATATAAAGTACAATTATTTATATTGTTTCTTGTGTTCACTGTTCACGATGGATATAATTAAACAATATCAAATAAACTAATCTACCATATTTTATTAAAGCTGATAAGTTATGTGTGGAACAATGATCTAACAATTTCGCTTCCACCAAGTCTTAAGAAAAGCTGGCTTTGCATCACAGGCGTGATATGTATGCCAATAGGCTTATAATGAGGGAAACCGAAAATCATGCGAAGCAAACAAAATGGAAACAGTGTTCCAGCGTCTGAATCAGACCTTAAAGCTGAAGTAGATCAAGCAGGGCGAATGAAGAAATGATTATAGAAATATAGGCATTCGGTAAGTTTTTGGTAACGCATATATCGAGCATTCTTACTCCGCACGGCTGCTGCACCGACAAATCAGAAAACGACCTTATATTAACTATATATATACCTAATTTGTTACGAATAAAAAAAATCAAGTCTAGGTCACCTTCCGCAATGTTATCTAAAGGACAAGCAAAGCTAATGAGGTTTAATTTACTATTAAATCTATCAATGATCAACATACTTTTTTGAATCATCATATCGAATTGATAAAGGCAAAATATGGCGTGTGAAATATATTTTTCAAGAATATTTAAGGTTTATTATATTCAGTGACAGAAATAAAGAAATGAGTAAAATGGAAAATTAGTCTTAGATACATATAAAATATATTCTGATTCCAACTGGTTTACACCTAAAATGGCATTTTTAATGAGTTTATAACATTTTTAGCAATTAACTTAAAACCTGAATGTTATAGTATTATTTAATTAAAATGTATTACCATTTATTTTGTGGTAAGAATAAAAGTCAAGGTTTGCCATATTTGGTAAGATGCGTCCGATCTCTGGCCATCGTTTATTAATAAAAATGAAGGTTATATTTAAATAATATAATCTTGACAATAAAAATAAAGTTGCTGTAATAAATGGCCATGATAGTAATAATTTTGTAATAGGCAATATACATAAAATAGTTTATAATGTTATTATGATTTTTGTAATTGTTACACTGTGGGAAAAAGGCACATAAATTTTTATGTTAGAAATTTATTTTACACCAACTGTGGCTATCATTTCATTTACGCGGAACATTGTCTTAACTTTTATATCTCCTGAACCTTGCATACAATCTAAGCGAAATATGATAAAATCTATATACATATAATACAACTGTAGAGGTCGAATTTCTGTACAATGAAAAAAAATGCTAAACACTTAGTCAGAGGGATGTAAGAAGTGAAATAGAACTAATTTAGATTTTTTCAAATTTTTGTTTCTCTGTTTGTATGTCTGTTTGTAAGGGCTAATCTCTAAAACGACTGGACCGATTTAAATGAAATTTTGTATGGTGGTAGCTTATATCCCTGGTCAACATATAGGATACTTTTGATTCCGAAAAATTCAACAGTTACCGTGGGATAGTTAAAAAAACTTTAATTACTTAAACAGCTTATTATACAACTTATGCACCTAATTAAATTTTGATATTGCCAGTATCATCATAATAAAACAATTTATACATTAAAAAACAATTAGGCTATATATCATCATGATAAGACTAATAGGAGCGGAGCACCGATGAAGAATGTTTTAAATTCGGGAGGGTTTTTTAACTTACTTTTTTTTCAACTATTCCACGCGGACGAAGTCGCGCGTCGCGTCGCAGAAGCTAGTCTATATAATATTATAAAATTCTAAACATGCCATATCTGTACATTGACTAACCAGTGCGATTTTTTCACTGATCGATAGCAAATTTTATGTAATAAAATGTGTGAAATTTTTATCCCGGGATTCCCGCGGCAATTTTTCCGGGAGCGGTTTGTAGTTGTTTTGGGTGCATAAAAATTAATTTATTCCGACATAGTTTTCATTAAAACGAAAGCTACTTTATTTCGTGTCTCGGGAATCCCGCAAGAATTTTAAGTCAAGCGTGGAATAAGTTGCGGGCATATCCTAGTATTAAAATAAAATGCCTGTTATAATCTCTAATATTATTATTGAAATACAATGATCCATTTTGGAGCATATTCGAGGCAAACTTTCAGACCAGCACAAAGACATCAAATTCTAAAACCGTATGTAATCATTTATAGAGCTAGTTTTCTATAACACTGTTTCGTAAAAACATATTGTTACGAATAAGCAGGTCTCGAATTAAAATGCCGTTAGAATTATTATAGAGTTTATTAGAACTATACAAACACGTATAACACAGGTGTAAATATAACCGAACACAACAAATCCAAACGTAATTCAGAAGGTCGTAATTCAATAAAATGCGCAAAGTCCGTCACTATTAGATTCCCAAATGTACACACGTCACACCCGTATCGTAGTTGTAGCTCAACTGACTCCCTCTCTCAATCAGGCCATCGTTTTATATTGCACAAATGCAAATGTACCCGGCCGGCAACGCCGACATAGTTTCATAGAATTAGCTTGTACTTATAATCCGCAACACCTGGCTAATGATGCAGTCTAAAAGCGGCCGTAGACGAGTACAATAGAACAATAGACTGTTCTCTACAATAACTACAAACGTATGCCAATAAATAAGTAAACAAAAGAAGACGATCATAGAAATTATTACAATCAGTTCAAATGCCGACAGGTAATAAAATGTGCCTTTACAGATTAAGAGTGGAATTTGTTTTTATCGGAGCCTAAGTTGTAACAATATGTTTATTTTGTTCCTCTGTGAGTTTAATGTACCAATCTTAGAAAATAATAACATAATTCTACAAAAAATGTGATTAATAGCCTGAATCTTGAATTCGCTTATAAGACTGTGAATCACGCCATGATTAAGCAAAAAAGAGTTAAAATGAAATAAATTGGATTCATATTTCAGACTAAAATTATTTTTATTTTCTTTAAATTGTATTAAAAATTATATTAAAGCATTTCAAATGTTTTAAAGTATGGTTTGATATTTTATATGTAGTGTGTTTTATTTCCTTGTCTGCATTGTAACTTTGTCAATATAATTGTAATTTTGTTAATCTAAGAGAATATGAAGTGGATCATAGATTAAATTGATCTAGTGAAAAAGGATAGATGATCTTATAATGAGTTTGTGCACGATTGTACGCGCGTGCGCTGTTAAACGGCATAGGGCTGACAAAATCGTTGTTTTACTCTGTATACTGTCTCATTAAAGTAGAAAAATACTATGAATGCAGGAATTTTGTCCAGTAAAAATGTAAATTTGAACAACAGGTAAATCTTACCTGATTGGTTATTGAGACAGCCTCTATAATTGAGTCGGCTAAACCTTTGCCGGTTGAACTTAACGGAACGTAGAGGTCAAGGCCTGGCATGGTATATTTCTTAAATGAGCTTTCTGTTATTTACTATGTGATGTGTTCTACTGTCTGTACAACGGGGAGCGCTCTGATGAGCTATTTAATTTGGTGCCTACTCGCCATTCTATCAACGCACCACTCGCCGGCGATTGGGAGTCCAACCACACTTCCTGGACACTTGGAAGTCTTCCATGGTACGTGGCGGACGCTCCTTTATGCCATATGTGTCCGGGTTATGGAAAAAACTCTCTTCCACGGGTTTCCCAGAGCGCTACAATATGGGGCTCTTCAAAAAGGGCGTGAACAGATACCTAAAGTCTCAACGAGGTAGGCAACGCATCGGCTCCCTTAGTGTTGCAGAAGTCCATGGGCGACAGTAGCCACCTATCACCAGGTGGTCCATTTGCCAGTTTGCCTACTAGCAAATATAAAAAAAAATATTATGAATAGGAGTAATAAGTCTATGTTGACTGGAAGGGCGTAAATTGTGAGAGCAAGAAATAAATTCAAACCGTTCTTTAAGGTACCGTGGAGTAGTAGGCATGAATAAAATACTATAAAGCAATGAAAATATGTGAGTATTCCGACGAAAACGAATTGGCAACCACTTGAGTTTTTTACGAAATTCAGAAACGTGGTCATACTTCCGTAACCAAAATATGAACCTTTTTATGAACTTATAGAAAATCACAGCCTTATAGATTTTGTACGAGTACCTACATACTTATAATGTCTTACGTGTATTGCTAAAATGAGTGGTTTTGCGCATTAATTTATCTTTTGAAAAGAATTAAAATTAATTCTCTGATTATATTTTAAAAGTTCTATGATAAGATGTTATTTTAACGCCTGTTCTTTTATATGTCAACTAGCCGTGCCCACGATTCCGTCCGCTTGATTTTTTTTTTGCAGAACCCTAAAAAAGTAGCCTAAATTACTCCTTATAACATCAGATCTGCCAGTGAAAATCCTCTTAAAATTGGTCCAGCAGTTTCAGAGATTAGCCTGAACATTCACATAGACAGACAAACAAAAATTCTAAAAATTGTCTTTCCGGAATCTCCCGGTCCGAATTATCCCTCCTAATTTTTTTTTACATTTAATTTTGACATTATTAACAGACACTTCAATTTTATTTATCTGTATAGATCTATAGATGATATTATATAGTTACTGTCATCTAAGCTTTTGTAGTAAGTGCCAGCCCTAAACTCCATCGCGGTGTGGTCATGACATTTGCGTTGTTAGCACAATTACATTACGTACCTCTCACGATTATGGTATTTACCTAACTTCTTTTCGTCTATTATACCACACTCCTTTAGTCAAACCAACAACGTGGCCTTATTATTACTACTTATAGGTAACCTAATAAACGTGCCTGTACGAAACGAAAGGTATGTAGTAAGAGCCTGTTGCGATCAATCGTCACTGTCTATTCCCATGGGAAACTGGCGTGGTAATAGACTGATAACACTTTATTGCTCACCAAAAGAAACAATCATATAAAATGCATAATTATAATACTTGTTGGCAAAACAACAGGCGACCTTATAGCTAAAAGCGACCGCTTCCAGGTAAATGCTACACTAATTTGGCGATATATGTGTTGCAGAAAATAAGATAGGATTGTGCATTTAAATATACTTACTTACTCTAATTTATAATATAAAAATCCAGACACGTTTATAGAATAACTATATATACGTATACATAAATTTGTCTAAATAAATATATATTTTATCATTACATATGACAAACTTATTTTATTAATATAATTGTATTACAATAGGTTTTACTAAGTAAATGTTTATTATAATATTATACATCATATTTATTATAATATGTATGTATTGAAAGCCTGTAAATGCACTTCAACCTTCAAGTTCCCCCAAAATATCAATGCTTCTGTTTCCAAGTATACCATAGATAAATATAACCACAGACAAAAGACAATCATAAAACATTATTTTTGTTTTTTTAGGTGTCTTACGATGATTTATCTTCAGAATGTACGATCCTTCTGAGAACATAGGCAATTATGACAGATTATTATATTTACGAGAAATTCAGTTGTATCCAATCCCATATCAGATATTTATTTCTCTCTTAGGAGACTTGCCCTGTGCCCGGTCATTGACTCGATTTAATTTGAATGTTAATTAATGTCATGCTGAGATACAACTTATCGTTTTATCTGTTCACAGTGGATGTCAGAAGGACAAGAGCTGGTGATTTTTTTTAAAGTTCTTAAAAACTAGCCTGTTATAATCTAGCACCGCTACGCGATGATATATATATTATATGTATAAATAGCTCTTAAATCTAGCTATTTTATGTTAGTATAAAATAGCTAAATTTAAGATCTGACTTCAAATAAGTGTAAATATGTAAATAATATAAATTAATAATATAATATAAATACGCGATTAAGAAAAGAACACCCAGTAAAAGGTTTTCTGAACAATGTTTCTGACTATGTTAGGGGGTGAAGCCTGGCCTGAAGGGCCAGAATTTAAAAAAAAATCTAGTACCGAAAAACCCGTATTGTAAAACAATATGTATATGTTGTATGTATAACTGTGACGGCTAGTAACAGTTGCAATTCAACGAAAATTGTAATATGTGAATAATCGCGGCACTGTCGACAGTCGTCCAGCACCAGCTCCCCGAGTCAAGTCGTACTTAAAATTAAAGACAGTTGCGTAACTCAATAATTTATTTCATTTAATCTCCACCTGCCAGACACGCCATAATAGGAGTCAGAAGAGGAGTCACAGCATAACCCTACAGTAATACATTATTTCATATTTCACAATTACGACTACTGAATTGATAACCCATCAAGATTAAAACCTTTTTTTAGATGTATGAGATATTAAAGAGCCGCGCGACGTTTAAACTTTACCGATTAAGATCGGTTCCTATATTTTACCGACCGCTCATTTGGCTAACTATCAGTTAAAATTTAACATAAGCTCCCAATAGGTAATCATGTCAAAATTCACCCGACGGTAGGGCAAGTGAATGAATAATAAGATATAGAAACTGGCCACAAACCGATATTGGACTTGTTTAATTCTGTCTTTTAATTGGTATAGAAATGAGACGGAGAACAAAAAAATGCTAAATAGTCGTAAGGTTTCATAAGCTACGTTTTTAATTGCATTTTCGGTTTTTTTCGTGTTTTTATTTTATCATAAAAAGGTCCAATTTTTATTATTTCTATTTTAGTTATTTAAAAAGAATAATATAGTTATTTAAACACAACAAAGAGTTTATTCAAAATTGTTAATGTCGATTTAAATAGGTACTAATAATTATGTTATAGTCATTATATGTAGTTATTTAGGTTTATGTGTATGCCGTAATGTTTTGATTAAGCATTATTGTAACAACAAGTATCAATGTAACTTTTGCAGTTTATTATGCCATTTATCACTTCTAGCTCTGAAGCTTAAGTCTTAGCTCTAGCGATCTGCATTCCGTGCCGGTTGGCTGAGGCAAGCACGGAGGCGGGAGGGGCCTTACTCGGCCCCCGGAGTTAGATCCGAGGTGTCACTACTCACCTTAAGCTTCGCCACAAAGCCCCTCTGCGGGTTTATATTATTATTATTATTTTACACTTTAAACATAAGTTGTCAAAAAAATACTCCATAATCAAAGAAGCAACATTAAATAAGAAATAAGCAGTTAAAAGTCACATATGAAACCTTATTTAACAATCAAGTTTGTTTATTTTTCAAAGTTGATACTGGAAAAAATGAATCGTCCATTTTCGGCATTATCATCCAAAAATCGGTTTTGAATCTGAACTAAAAGTTACATACCATCAATACACGTCCTTATT
The DNA here is from genome assembly GCA_019925095.2 of Dendrolimus kikuchii. Taxonomy (NCBI): domain Eukaryota; kingdom Metazoa; phylum Arthropoda; class Insecta; order Lepidoptera; family Lasiocampidae; genus Dendrolimus; species Dendrolimus kikuchii. Next base: position 8,653,087 of record CM034407.1, read on the forward strand.
TAGATAAGGAATTGTTAAAGGAAGTATAAAACGTTTATTTAAAACATTATACATTTGTCACGTTTTCTTCAGCAAATCGTATGCGCAAGAGCATTCAAGATAATATTGGCTCCCAACAAGCCATCACAATGACAAGGCCGAGTGTGTTTTGTTCAGTAAATATTCAGACTTTAGAACAGTTGAATACAATTTAGATAATTTCATTATTTGTTGTCAGGGTTATTGTAGTTATAGGCTAAATAACAATAGCTGTATTTTCCACTAGTACAACAGAACATTTATAAAATAGCTACATACGTCTGTCTTTGTATATGAGTCATTTTTCTCAAAAAACGATTTTATAATAATAATAATATTATTATAAAATTATTACGGTCGAGGCTCTTCGCTTATTATTATTATTATAAATAATAATAATAACCGAAGAGCCCCGACCGACACCTAGAGAGGCTCTCGCTCGGTAAATGGGTGAAGGGCCAGATGCAGAAAGCGGTTCTCCCGAGCACGGCACGAATTGTGAGGAAGTTCCTGTCTTTGGAGCCTTAACCACTGGTAGCTTGGACCCCAGGCCCCTCTGCCGACGGACGTCATCTTTTTATATTTTTTTATTATATATCTATTTTTTATATACATATGTATTAAAAAAGGTAAAAAAGAATAAATAAATATATATGTGAAATAATAATAATAAATACTGTATGGGTTTTTACCAGTAAGGTAAGTAAATGTTAAGGTAAACTTCATAACAAACAAGTGCAGAATGGTCCGAAACCCAATATAATTTTATATACTCGAAGAATAATTTATAGTAAATATATTTTCAATATCGAGGATGAACATAGGATACTTTTTATCCCATAGTTTCCGGGATAAAAATATATTTGTCTCTCTGTTTTTTATGCTTTTACAGAAAAACTATTGGACCGATTTGACCGAAATTATGTATATATGTAATTATAATACCGAAGGTGGACAAGGGATGCTTTTCATCCTGGAAAATTGGATAGATTTTGGGATAGATTTATGTGATGTTTATCCCAGAAAGTAGGATAGGTTTTTTTTGTGATTTGCCATTTTCTTCATTTTGTTTATTTTGGTAATTTGGATCATTTAGGTCATATCGGTTTTGCTGTCCGTTTGTACATACTGAAAATGGACATAGATAGTTTTCGTCCCGGGAGATGGGATAGTTTGCGATAAAAAATAAAGTGATGTTCCGGGAGCAAATAGCACTAGCATAAAAATGTAATACAATGTAATCTGTATTAATGCTTGCTCTTTAACCGAGACGGAAGAAGCAGACGCAGGAAAAGCCTAATTTTAAATAAATATTGAAGTTAGGGTTACCACATTTTGTTGAAAAAGAAATAGTACTTGGAAAAAAAATAGTTATTTATTTATTTCATATATTATTTATTTCATTACTCATTTGTATTTATTATTAGTTTTAGCTTTAGACTTAGGTGAAAATAATCAAAGGAATCTGAACAATTTAGAGTAGCGGGTGCGTTCCAGATACAGTAATATAAAAAAGCATGACAATTAAGTTAGGGACGAATTTATCGCACATTTTGTACTATATTATTTTTCTTTAATGTACTAAGTTATGTCTAATATATTAAACATTTACTTATTTGTCTATTGTAATATATAAAATGCTTGTCAGATATAATGTTAACAAATATATTTATTTAAATTATTTTGTATATACGTATATATATCATTATTATATCCCTATTAATATTATAAATGCGAAAGTAACTCTGTCTGTCTGTCTGTCTTTTCCGTTTTCACGTAAAAACTACTGGACCGATTTGGCTGAAACTCAGTATATATATATTTTCGATGCCAAGAATGAACGTAGGATATTTTTTATCCCGAAAAATGGGATAGTTTCCGGGATAAAAATATATTTGTCTTTTTGTTTGTTATCCTTTTATGGAAAGACTATTGGACCGATTTGGCTGAAACTCGGTAGGTATATATATAATTTGAATACCGAGAGTGGCCAAGGGATACTTTTTATCCCGGATAATGGGATACATTTTGGGATAGATTTATGTAAAGTTTATCCCGGAAACTAGGACAGGTTTTGTGATTTTGTCGATTTCGTCCACTGGGTCCACCGGGTCCACCGGGTCCACCGGGTCCACCGGGTCCACCGGGTCCACCGGGTCCACCGGGTCCACCGGGTCCACCGGGTCCACCGGGTCCACCGGGTCCACCGGGTCCACCGGGTCCACCGGGTCCACCGGGTCCACCGGGTCCACCGGGTCCACCGGGTCCACCGGGTCCACCGGGTCCACCGGGTCCACCGGGTCCACCGGGTCCACCGGGTCCACCGGGTCCACCGGGTCCACCGGGTCCACCGGGTCCACCGGGTCCACCGGGTCCACCGGGTCCACCGGGTCCACCGGGTCCACCGGGTCCACCGGGTCCACCGGGTCCACCGGGTCCACCGGGTCCACCGGGTCCACTAAGCCAGTGGGTCCACTTTGTCCACTGGATTTAGTTGGTCCACTGGGCCCACTGGGTCCACTTGCTCCACTTGGACCATGTTATCTATTTTGTCATTTTTGTCAAGTTTTGTCATTTAAGTAGTTTATATATAGACGGGGGTGGTATAGTTTGAGATATAAAATGAAGTGAATCTTTCGGGGGCAAATACATACAAATTTAATACAATGTAACCTGTACCACTTGCTTTTTAAACAAGAGATACGCACTAGAGTTTGACCCGCGGCACAGCCGCGGGGTAAACTCTAGTTTTTATATATGTATTAAATTTGTAAATTAGTGTAAGTCATACTTACACTAATTTAATTTAATTTGTTTCAAATGTACAGTCCTATCTTTTTTCTGCTTCACCTACATCGCCAGATTAGTTAAGAATTTCTTTGGCGGTTACTTCATCCATTCGATCAATGTGTTAGTTCGTACTCTGTAGGGAACGTTCCCAAAACACTAGGAGCATTTAGTTTCAATTCAAGGATTGAATATTTCGGAGTTCTCTATTCAAAAATGGAACAACAACTTATAATTCAAATTTAGTTCTCCTATCGCATTATTTATGTTCAGCAACAAGCAGTGTACTAAGTTTGCCCTCGGCGTCGTTGGCCAATGCGATACAGTGAAAGGACGTTGAAATCGATCTCGTTTGTACACTAAAATACGATCACCAACGATTTCGACAAAGTAATGACAATATTTTGCAATTTATGTTTGTTTTAAATACGTTATACAATTTCCCAAACCATCCGAGAGCGCTTAAGGATTAATTCTTTTTCTACAGTTTTATTGTTATGATGAGGCCACATCTGCGAGAATGTTGAAGTTATTGACTGTGGCCAAATGCCTCTTATTTATAGAGTTAAAAATAATGCCGTTATTGAATAGCCATATTAGTGTATCGTTACACGTTATCTATCAATATGTAATGTCATTGACAATTAAAGACAATATCGCATGACATCGCTATATCTGCGTGAAACGGCTAATAACTGTAATATTATCTCTCATTATATATAACACTCTGCGTGAGATGAATCTACAGACTACAAACATCGTTCTTATCATCAATCAATTTGAAAAAAGAACGATATTTGTAGTCATAGACATATATGATTCATCTCACGCAAGGGTTTTTTTTAACAAGGACAGTTAATGGCTTTGCACGTTTTGTACATTTAGCTTTTGTCAAGTAGGCAAATTAAATATTCTTCCTTTATCCTTCCTGTCAATTTTCGTCCATAATTGAAACCACTGAGTCTATATGGACGGTAATTTCAGACAAAATTAAAATTCTTTGTGCCATAAAATGACAGACGGACGGACCAACATGACTTTAATATTCTAATATCAATTTTTGGCAAAATAGGTTACGTTAAGGAAACGTCGGAATAACAAAAATTAAATAAATTACGGCGCTTAAAACCGTTAAAACATGGTTTTATTATTATGTTACATTATCCTAAAAATGTAAAGTGCAAAGATTATTTAATCGGATGTTTTTTTTACAGAAAATTCACAGAATTTAACAGATTTCAAGGAAAATTCTATGAAAAATGGTTCTTAATAAACTCTAAAACATAATTAAAGACACAACAAAGTTAACTTTAAAATGACGAATAAACTATGTGTCTACCAGTAGTTCTTTGAAGGACTTTTGTATACAATTTATAATGTAAAAAATAAATAGTAATCATGTTAAATTACACTTGAACATTGACATTGAAATGCGCTGTTATTTTAAAGCCGAATGCCAAGTTACTTAATTAATTATATGTTAAGCAAATTTACTAGATATTTGTAGTTAACTAATTATTTGCGATTTCAAGCACGTAAAAAGTACTTTTAAACGTATGTATGAAGAGATTAATGAAAGTTGATGAAGTGAAAATTGTTTGTCAGGATTGTAGCAGGAGGAGATCCATTGTCTCTGCCTACCCCAATGGGAAACAGGCGTGACATACATATTTATTTTATTACCCCTCTAGGGATGATTTTGTAAAGACGTTTAAACATGTAATTTTTTATTAATTATCAAAAGCCTAAATATAAATTTTCATATATATTTTTTTTAACTTGAGTAATTTACTTTTGTGGTTGAGTGGGAGAAACCTTTGTAGGCCTATCTCACTACGACGCAGTCTCCAGGTTCGATTTCTGACATGGTAAAACTCGTGAACTTTCCATTATATACGGTGGTCTGGGGGTGTTTGGGATCGGCCCCAGAGTGGCCCTTTATAATGTGTGTCTTTGTCTGCCGAATTATGGGTTCATTGTTTCATATGTTCCTGCTACATCTGCGATAATGTTGTGCTAATGACTGTGTCATGCAAATGTAGCCTAGAGTTTAATGCTTTACTTAAGATGTGACATCGTCGATAACGTTAAGCATTGACAGGTAATTTATGTAGTTAATCATTAACGGCGTTATTTTTTAACATTATAAGGCACATTTGGCCACATCACTCATAACAAGATTAACCCAGGTGTAGAAGGGGTCTCAGACAAAATCCTTAAAATTGTACTATTGGATGGTTATCATTCATAGTTTGTTTTCCTTCGTAAATCTTGATGTTTTCAAAAAATACTTAAAATCCCATTAAACAACGCTTAAATAAAATATGAATAGTTGGTCAATTATTATTATAATATAACAAACATTTATTGTTTAGTTTAATTGCAAACCATTGGTTGCAGTAACTCATTATTTAAATTCAGTGTGAAGTAATATAGTGCAACGTGAACCGAGCAAATCGTGGGTAAATACACACGGGCAATTAGCTAAAGTGACTGAAGTCTAAAACTATTGTTTTTAGACAAATTTTAAAAATGGAATTTGTAACAAAATATTTTGTTTTGACCTGCAATCGAAATCCCTATATTACTTATTTCAAGAAAGAATTGTACTAGGTAGTAGTACACTTGCTCAGTAAATAACAAAGAATTACCTTGTTTTTTTTACATGATTTTTTTTACATAAAATTATAGTTGAATTGTGACTTTAGATGATAATAATATAAAACATTTTCTACCGTAATAGCTAACTTTAGGTGTGTGTGGTTTAAGTTGTCTAAGGTATTTAAATATCATTGAATAGTGTAATTCATTGCAAAAAAATTGTGTCTAATGTACATAAATAATCTTTTAAGGAAAACTAATGTATAACTTACAACATTAATTGTTGTACTTACCTTAGCTATCAGATTTGGATTAATAAATGAGATTATAAACAAATTGAGAAAATCCTTTAAAAATTATGTTTTTAGTAGTTTCAGTTTACTCTATCATATCGTGTTGTAATTTGTAAATTTATTTAGGAAAGTAAAAGTGTTAATATCGGATATAATGACGCAGCCAGTGTTATGGGAATGTTGCCTGTCGACTGCGGTTTGAGGATTTTTGAAATGAAAGCCAAATCCTTACAATAGTTCAAAAATCAGGTTTAGAAGCATTACTTTTCTATGATAGTAATTACTAATCTGTTATATAATTATATTTGTGTGTATATTGTGATATGTATATGTACGTATGTGTATATGTACATATAGTTATATTGTTTTTGTACTTATATGCACTGTGTATACTTATCATAATTATTTCAAAAATCTATTAATCTTTACCTTTACGTTACCTTACCTTACTTTCTTTAGGCAAGTTGGGCACTTTTGAGATGAAGAAAAAGCACTGAATTCGTACAGACACAAAGTGTTCAGTTCTGAAGTACAGTCCCACGACTGACAGTTTTTTCATTAAAAATATGTTCATGTTTTTTATTCTTTTTTTATTGCAGGTTTCAGCAGACAGGCAGACAGCCCACTTGATGGAAAGCGGTTACCATCGCCTATAGACATTTGTAACACCAAAAATGCTACAAATGCGCTGCTCATGTATAGATTTTGCAAGTATGTATAGTTATAATTAATAAATAAATCGTTTAATTAGTGCATCTATCCATTAAACGGATATCGCATTCCATTACTAGTAGTAAGTAGTACTTTTCGCATATAACCAAACAAAAAACCCAATTATAGACTTACACCATTCCGCTACGTTACGTGCGAAACATATAGCGTGAGCAAATATTTATCTGTTCTAGTGCAGGAAAATAACGATCTAAATTTTTTTATCACTTGACATTGCTTGCAGACAATAGGATTTGAGTTCCATGAGAAAATGCATTGGGAATTATGGAGACTGTTGCAATCGGGCCAAATATTATTTACCATTTTCTTGCAGCTCTTGCTTTATATTTGTATAGCGAAGATACAGCTTTAAGATTCTACTAAATACATTGACTATAATAAACCCACACACTGTATATACCTAAATTAAGCAAGTTACGCTTATGCCCTGGGAATATACAACGGACTACTCTGGGGCCGTTTCCCAGACACCCAGACCATTGTAAATAACGGAGAAAATTCGTTTCCGAAATTTACCATACCAGGAATCGAACCCAGAGCCTCTGCGTTGCAGTGAGGTAAGCCGGCAAAGACTTGCCCGCTCAACCACAGAGGCCGTCAAATTATTAATATACTATAATTATTAATAACTATAAATTGTTGCCACAAATTTTCTTACTATACAATAAACATTTTTATGACTTTAATAGTTAATTTGGAAAAAATGTAAACCTTAAACAAATATCGATATAACCTTAAGTAAAATATTTACACATAAATTTTAAGGTTTTAAAATTTTCAATTGTAAATCTATACTTCTATACTAATATTATAAAGAGGACAGATTTGTAACGAATAAACTCAAAGACTACTGGACAAATCTCAAAAATTATTTCACTATTCGAATGCTTTTTTTTTGAGGCGGGGGAAATGCATTTCGCACACTACTGGGTCGTTTGCTAGGGATTGGACCAAAGCGTTGAGAGGTGAAGCCACGAATAGCCACCAGAGTCAATCGCCGACATGTGTGGAGACTAGAATACTCAATACTCCTAACATGTGCCCCGCACTTATGGCAGGAAGAGCGTGAGACTTAGAACGTAGTTACGCCCCGCTGATCCTAGCGCATCAGTGCTTGAGAGAGCCCCGGGAAGCAGAGCAAAACATTATCTCAGATTAATATAGGCTAGTTACAATTTAGGGATCCATATTAAAACTTCAATAATGTAACTCATCAATCTAAACAAAATACTTGACGCTGGAATGGGGTTCTACGATTTTGATGAAATTTTATGTGTGTTTCACGAGGTCCCGGGGTGGTTTAGATTAACAGTTAGACCCGGTAGGTGGCGCTAGAATCGGGTTCTAGATTTTTATTTATTTAGAGCAGGACAACGTCTGCCGAGACGGTTAGTTCTTTAAATATACAATGTATTCTGTGCTGAGGTGTGTAAGAATAAGCCTGAATGGCGCTCTGTTGCTCGTGCCTACCCTGCAAGGGAACTAGCGTGAAGTTATGTATGTATGTATTCTGTGCTGTAAATCTCACAGCCTTAAACGAGCTTCATATAAAGCAAAACTAGAAAATATAAATATTATATTAATTTCATATTTAACTCTACTAATTTATGAATAATTAATATTAAGCGATATCTAATATGTATTTATTTTAATGCCAAAATTTCACAATTGTTTATTAATGATTCGAATTTAAATAGCAAATTCATAACATTATTGAAATTAGATAAAAGTTGTGGCAATATAACATCTGCTGTTTATTCAAAAAAATATTTATGTAAATAATGTAATGTGAAATGGGTGTCAAGATCACGTTTGGAAATATGAACTTGACTTGTAATAGGCGAAGCGTCTAATGGGACGTACTTCGGTGGAAAGTAGTCAAGAAGGCGCTTATCTGTATCAAGACTTTATAGGCACTATGAGCGCTTTCCATTAGTAGCTCACAACGTCCAAAACGCTCCGTTAGCCTTGCCACAAGGAGACCGCGCTCGTTGTGATCGTGGCAAAAACGTCACTAATGACGTCATCATTTTCGATCACACAACGCTCACAACGACCCATGTCAAGAGGTGGGTCGAATAGCCCTTCCACTTGGGTATACGATTATAACGCCGACTAGCAAGTGGAACGGGAAAAAGCGCGGTCGTGAACATGGTTGTTGTTAGTCCCCAATGGAACGTAGCCTTTATAAACAAATACATATAATAATATTTTTATATTGCAAATGACTTTTTAAAGAATTATTTCGTATTACACTTTAAGTTTTTGTTAGCCTAGTGAACCAAAAATTACAAATATGAAAAGAAAATAATAGTTTGAAATGTCATTTGCGACCAAAATAAAAATAGATACAAACGTCACTTACGATAAAAGGGTGGTGAAAGCTCGATATTAATGTTGCTTTAATAGATGTATAAGAATTGTTTATTGCCGATAGTACTTGAAGTAATGCGTCCTATCGGTATTGACCTTTGGAGCTAAGACGTTGAAACGAACGGCAGGATTTGTCCCCAAATTCTAAGTTGTTCAACGAGCTATGCACGGAGTCACTCTTATGGATAAAATCTGAGATGAGGATATCCGTAACAGAATCAAGGTAAACGACATATCTCGCAAAATTAGTAAGCCTAAAAAGGAACTAACTTAAATAGATATATAAACTAAATTATTCACTCATACATAACTCACAACAGCAAGCAATAGAAAAAAACTCCTTCATGAAACGACTTACAGACCAATCTCTCTTTAATCAATAACATCCAAACTATGTCAAAACTGAATTGAAATGAGTTAACATATATTATCTTCTCAAAAGTTAATGAATGCTCTAAGGATGAACTAATTAAATTACTTAAATTAAACAAACCGACGGATTGGATTGTATCTTAGGAGAGAACACAGGGTACCTTTGATCTCAAAAACTCTAAATGGGGTAAAATAGGAACTAGAAATTTAATGAACTGTGAACATAATTACTGGATGTTTGACAATATTTACATTTTTGGTAAAAAAGAAATGACTACATATATCATCGTTACAGTTGCAAACATATATACATATTGTCACGCCTGTTTCCCATAGGGGCAGGCAGAGACTTGTTTGTACAGTTGCGTTTGTATATTATTAGCAAGTCAAAAAATCGGATAAATAATTACGCAATATTATAGATAATTACAATTAAGTTCAGTCATCATTGTCGAGTTGATGAAAACCACTAAACTCGGCATTACGTGCTGAAGCGGTCAAAACGAACATTCACTCAAATCAATGACCCAGAATCACGTATTTAAATGGAATTATGAAATATTTTTGAATTGGTTTATAAATTAATACATAAATAATGTTTTTTTTTTTGTAAAAAATTTGGCTTAAAAGGCTATAACAGTTTTTTGAGATGGAAATGTTTTATGTAATCCCACTTTTCTAAAGAAAAACCAGTGAGATTGGCATTATTATGCAGAGAGAAGTCATCATTAGACCTGTACTTTTATATGGCAGTGAAGCGTGGCCTGTACTTGAGCGACACAAGCAAGAACTGCGTGTCACGGAGATGAATATGCTGCGATAGATGTGTGGAGTGACGCGAGAAGACCGGGTCAGAAACTCCCGGAAACGCGGCAGTCTTCATTTTTTTTATTGCAGGAGATCAGCAGACAGGCAGACTGCCCACTTGACGGAAAGCAGTTGCCATCGCCTATGGACATTTGCAACAGCAAAGTTGCTACAAATGCGCTACTGCTCTCTTAAAGGAGACTGGAACCTGGTCACTAATGCCGGCACACAACTCAAGGTTGTTATGGCGACATACTTTAGACCAGGGGTGGTAGCCATCCAGTCGGGCAAATGCCCTACTACCTTCATGTCCGTGACATGGCGACAAACTGCAAGAGTGTCGCTTGCGCTGGTACGGCCACGTTTTACGAAGACCGGCTAATTATGTGGGGAACAAATGTCTAGCCATGCCGCCTCCGCCAGGTCTCGGTCGAAGGAGAAGGCCCAAGAAATGTTGGGTTGACGTTGTGAAGGATGACATGCGTACCAATGGTCTCAAAACGAGGGATGCTGAAGACCGCGCGAAGTGGAGTTAGAAAAGCGGACCCTGGGCGTCGGAGTGAACGCTCCGCACGCAACCGGGATTTAACACTCGGATATCGATGATGATGACTAGTACCCTATTATCTGGGATAAAAAGTATCCCATGGCTGACCAGTACCCTATTCCCGGTCAGCCATACGATAAGATGAAAAAAATTAGGAGTGAAAATCGCAGATGGTATAAATAACGAAAGTTAGCTGTCGAAGGTTAACAAACGACGGACCACATAAATATTCTAGCTCACATAATTAAAAGCTGTATAATGTTCCTATTTATGTTTGAAATCAACAGAACTAAATTTTTTGTTTTGTCCATATTTGCATATATCACATATAAAAGTTTATTTTTATCTATACTATTATTATAAAGAGGAAACATTTGTATTTTTGAAAGGAATAAACTCAAAAACTACTCGACCGATTTCAAAAATTATTTCACCATTCGAATGCTACATTATCCCTGATTAATATAGACTGTACAAAAATGAGAGATCCCTACTAAAACTTCAATACTGTAACTCATCAATCTAAACAAAATACTTGGCGCTGGAATTGGGTTCTATGATTTTGATGAAATTTTATGTGTGTTCGGGTGGGTCCCGGGGTGGTTTAGATTCACAATTAGACCTGGTAGGTGGTCCTGGAATTGGGTTCTAGATTATTATTTTTTCAGGGCAGGACAACGTCTGCCGAGACCGCTAGTGACTAATATGAAATTTTGATATATTAAGTTAGAAGGGTTTGATAACTAGCCGGCGATATATAAAATTACGATTAATTGATATGATGATGACATCTAGCCGATATAATATGTACTTAGAGGATCAAAAAATCAAAGCATAATACAACACCGCCTGATGTAAAACTCTTATTCAATAATACGAGTAGTTTAACTAGATACTATTCTACTCTAAGCTACATTGTACCTAATGTGTGCATACATTTTTTAAATTCTTTGTAGAAGTAAGCCCTTTGTTGTAATACACTACTTGCAGTACACGTTAGATACAACATTGTTTATGAGTTCATAAGCTATGTTGTATCTAACGTGTACTGCAATACAACAATTAATTATTATTTTACATGTAGATCTGGAAATTATAATATTATATTTTATCTGTGCATGAGTGAAACGGTTTAAAAGACAACACATACAAAATTTACGATCTGCAAACGACAACAATAAAATATTATGTGTGTTAATTGCTTTATTCATAATGTTAAAATTGAGGAAGAACATAATTCTTTCCTTATTGTTAAAGATAGAATTTATGATATTACGTTTTATAGAAAAAAATGTAATTATAAAACACGTCACTAATATGCATATTATTTTATTATACTAAATAAAATTATAATAAGATTAACGATCTTACTCATATTGACTTGGAGTAAGTTTGTAGCCTTCTTTAAGTATCTTAAACAAGCCTACAAACTTACTCAATATAAATAAGATCGTTATGGTGTATGCGTTTATGTCTCTAAAGACCAAGGGCCATAAAAATGGCCCGGACTTTTGGAGGGCTTGCGTAGGGCCATGGGGAGGCCATCAACACGTAGAGACCTTTGACAAATTTAATCTAAATGTGGCGTGACACTGACCGGCGATTGTTCCTGTCTACACCATACAATAATGCACCCAAGGATAAGCCCCGGCCAGTGTAGGACTATTATGGTAAATTAGAACAAAAAGTACCGGGCTATTGGGGTGAACTGCTAGTGGTACCAGAGGTCTGGGAATGTGGGAACTATGGCGTCTGCCCGTCGCAATGAGGGGCAACATGGAAAAAAGGCCAGATGGTGACTCGCCACTCACTGCATCCGCTCCAAAAAATTCCATAAAAGACAGGGGCAACATGGGTGAGTGTAGAGAGGTGGGCGGTAGGTTCACCGAAGCTACTTCTGACGTGATGCCATTTATCACTTCCACCCCTAGAGCTTGAGTCTTAGCTCTAGCGATCTCCACTCCGTGCCGGCTGGCTAAGGCAATCACGGAGGCGGGGGCCTTGCCTTGCCCGTAGTCAGGTCCGAGGTGTCGCTACTCACTAAAGTCTCCCTGCGGGTTAACAAATTATTATTATTAACCTGCAGGTTTTAAATTTTCTCGAGTTTCTAAACAGATCTTTCTGTTCTCTTAATTTAGTCAGGTTATTCGTATTTTCGTTGATATGTATTTCATACTTGATGACACTGTATGCATCTTTGACTTTTCATTTTTACTAAATATTAATTTAATTTAATTTTATACGAACAAAGACGTCATCATCATGGAAACGTGAAGGAAGTTTCACGGGCGAATGCTAGTATATAATATTAATACATAAATAATAAATGTTAGTTTTAGAATATATCTAGGTATTTGATATGGAGATACTAGTAGATATCGCGTAATGTGAAAGCCGTGAACTGCACTAGGCCAGAATGTGTTGTTTTCTCATGACTATCTCTTCTTGCATACTTTTCTATTTAGTTTTTATTTTTTGTATACCATTCTTAGGAAGACAGATGTTATCTGTGTGATAAATAATAGTCGGCAGACGTACACATCCTTGTATACCCCCAAATTAAGTAAGTTACGCTGTGTTCTGGGTATTATACAATGAAGCCGATTCCAGACACCTATAAATAACGGAAAATTCGTTTCCGAAATTTACCATGCCAGGAATCGAACCCGAAGCCTCTGTATTGCACTGAGGTATGCCGGCAAATGCTTAGGTGCTTAGCTCAACTACAGAGGCCGTCCAATAAATAAAACTCTTAAAAAACATTTATTCAAAAATACGAGTATCGTATATCTCAAATATTCACTCTCGACAGCTCTTGTTCAAACTAATTTTCGTTGGAAGTATTATGTAAGTTCTACCATGAATTTCTGAACATATTCTAACCAATAATTTAAAAATTATAGAGGGTCGAACATTTTTTACCCCTTTGAAATTAAATATCATCAGGTATGTCTTAGGACTATACAAATGCATACATCGAGAACAAAATACAAGTGTATTTAGACCTTGTTAAATTTTTTTTATTAAGGTTACAATTGTTGTTAATAATTCCCAACATTTTTATGAGATTAAAGATGAATTATTAAATAAAATTGTGAAACGAAAGTACTGGCCTTGGTTCGAATTAAGATACACAAGGTTAATCTGTTGTTTTGTGAATTGGATTGTTTTGATAATTATGTGTATTTTGTAACTATTGTCTACAAGTGCCATTCAAGTGTGTGACGCTAGTTTTTGGCAAACTCAAAGAGACATGTAGAGACCATACAAAGAATACCCTATATTTTGCTGGTTCTAAAATAGGTTGAGATAGGGATTGAGTTTAAAAAAAATATTGTCGTGGGTTAAAAAAGGAATAGAAAAAGATTGATTTAAGAGATATAAATCCTTGGGATATGACGTCTTGGGTTTGGTCAGGAATAACCCTTTTCATTTTGTATATATATTTTAGAAAGAAATGCATGCATGTTGCACCCGTGACTGAAAAATTGAGAGGAAGAAGACTAAGTTGGTATGGATGAAGTCACGTGACAAAAAGAATGTTAAACTACAAGATGGATGGATACAGATGTAAAGGTAGACCAAAGAAAAGATGGATGGATTGTATGAAGGATGATATGATGATTTGTGGTGTGACAGAAGATGTATGTCAGAATAGAGGAGTATGGAAGGAAAAGATATATTGTGCCGGACCCAATTAATTGGGTTATGGTGAAAGAAAAGAGAGAGATTTTAGAAAGAAAGAAAATTATTTTATATCTTAATAAAACTATGTTTTATTATGTATACAAGTCGCGAAAACTTAAGAAAATATTATGTGAATCAGTACGGTCTGGAAATCGCAAATATTTTATATCTTTCTTTCTTTCTATATATTTTAGGGTTCCCTAGCCGTTTTCGTGAAAAAGGAACCGCCTCATGAAATGACACTGTTTTTCTCATTGAGTTATGTATGTACTATGTAGTACATTATACCTCATTAGTTTTGTATTGTATTTTAGGTCATTTTTTTCAGAATAATTTAGTCTTAGTATGGATGAAAATTTTCAGGTTATCCATACTGCTACACAATAGTGTATTGATATCGTGATAAAAGTAGAGATTAGAGGTTTCCACTGTATATGTAACTGAAGATTGAAAAAAATGTTTATAGGGTTTATATTTGAGTGCGGTATGGGGTCTCGTTAGTGATGTATAGACATTAGACGGTACCGCCAATACGCCGCTGCCGCGCCGCCACCGCCCCGCCCTCAGCGAACGTTATATGCACTCCCATATCGCAGCCCAACCCCTGTTTGTCTGTTTTACAGTGAAAGTGCGACGGCGACACGACAAACATGCGACAGCGGTGTCGTGTACACGCGTGCTAAGCTTAATAACGTTTAAGGATTGTGTCGTTCCCCTCTTTATTTTTTTATTAATTCACGAGATTCAGTTGACACAAATTAAATAACGCAACTCGTTTTACATCCATTCGTCTGTGGTTAATTGATTATTATCTATTTGTAACTTAATTAATTAACCATTAGCATCATTGCATTGTTCTTTTTATAAAGCCGCGTACTCACACATTTTTACACCTAATAATATTTTTCATTGCCTATAAGTTTTCGATAATTTTAGGGAACTTGAAAAAAGTGAAATAATAAAAAATCTAGGCGTGGCGATTTTATTTTTGAGTCTGATCACAGTGCTTTAGATTGACGAGGAGAGTGGTGTGATGACTGGTACCTAGGATCTACCTAATTATGTTTTAGCTTAGTCCATTATCTACATAATTGTTATCTTTTTTTTTCAATGATACATTTACTTAACTTAATTTTTTATCAATTTTTTTAAATGTAAGTTTCCAAAAAATATTTTTTTTTTAACAAAAACAAAACCGATTTCAAAGTACAAAGCAAAAAATTAATATTTTTACACACATTTTGAAGTCAGTGTATTTTGCAATTTTATTGTTGTTTTTTGTATTTTACTTGGCACCGACGTCAAGATGTAGATATCTTTTTTTTACTTTTTAGTTTGCAGTTGGTTTTATGTTTGTTAAAAAAAAAACTACTTTTGCTTGCTTACTTACTTGCTTGAATAGCTTTGGAAGTAATATTTTAAGCGCCTGTAGAAATTGTACTATTGATACGTGTATACAAGTTTCGCCTTTTGAAGAGTGTAGACACTCGGCGCTTTTCAACAATGGCTGCTCTCGATTTCTCTGGGATCCACCCATTAGATCCTGACTTGATGACAATGAGACCAACTCAAGAATATAGAATAGAATAGAATATTCTTTTTTGCACACAAGAAAATAATACACATGAGTTAACAATCGTATAACTAGTACAATCGGCGGTCTTATCGCTAACAGCGATTTATTCCAGATAACCTTCTGGAGATCATTTCACATTTGTAAAATAGCTCGGTATTCAGTGCACATAGTTTAAAGTATATACAATCATACAAATATATATTAATAGTAAATAAATATACACATACATATTTATAGACAAATATATGTACATAGAGTTACATACACCTACTTAAATTACTGTTTACAAATTTAGATAGTGATCTTTGAAGAGTTTATTAAAAGGTGACTTTGACCTTCTGATGCTGATTGGTAATGCATTCCGCAACCTTACAGCTTGCACTATTCTCTTTCGAATAAAGATTTTTGATGAAAATCGGCCCATAACTGACGGAGAAAGCGTGTAACAAATATGCAAAAAAAAAAACAAAAAAATATAGTTGTATTGCGTACCTCCTCCTTTTGCAAGTCGGTTAAAAATATTCCAACATCAACCGAGATATGTTTACAGTGCCTTTGTGTACAAAATAAACTTTGGAGACATTGTGTGACCATAATCTGATAACTGATATAAGAGGGTTAAAAACAGACACTGCATAGGCATGTTGAAACATACAGTGCGGAGACAACATGAACTGTAAGACATTGACCGAGTTACATAACTGTTTTATGCAAATATTGGACTAAAAATAACTTGAAAATCCTTTTACAACAAAGACTTACTCGTTAAGTTAATGCTTAAGGAAACTTTTAAAACTAATAGCACTAAGTTGTACACAGTCAAAAATAGAAACTTGTTAAGACTATATAACATTTGTAGTTATTTTGCTTAAAACTGTTTTGGACGGTTAAATACAAGATTAAAAGTCGTGGTAATATAATGGCCAGCGAATCCTGGCTGGAACGCATGCACCAGTGAGTCAGTTTTCATAACTAATTTGCATATTTTTAGAATTAACACGTGCTAACAACGGTAAAGGAAAACATCGTGATGAAACCTGCACATCGCGATAACCGATCTGTTAAACTTGCCAAGCCGCTTTGGACAAGCGTGGCGGGTATACTGTCCGTTCCCCTATAGTGGGATTATTATAAATGCGAGATAAGACTAGCCGCATCTAATGAATCTTGATCCAAGAACTTTATTAAAGAAAATGTTAGAGGGGTGTAATTTCAAAATCCCTAAAATGAATGAAAGATCATAGACTATAGCGAGTTTTAAAATTACACCACTCGATTTACGTTTTTACGTGACGATTAATTATTCCGTATCCCTAAGGATCCTGTTGCTGGGTATAAATTATCAACCACCTAGTTGTTTTTGCCAGTATAGAAAGTATCCTGATTCTTTGTTCAATCTGTAACTTCTGCAACTATGATTTCTAGGTCTCTTCTTATTTTCTGATATTTTGTAGCCGAGTCAATGTATACCACTGGAATCACACATAACGAACTGTAAATTTACACAAGTATTCACGGTTTGTGGCTAAAGTTCTGTTTCAAGGTTAACTTGGAAACTGTCATTTTTTATTATGGTTCTAATTTCGGTAAATTACATTAAAAGTATAAAGACATTTCGAATAAAAAAGATTACACGCGCTGTAGTCTCGTGTTTTTTGTACTTACTTGCTACCTCACTATATTTACTTTAGTTTTATTACTTACATCAATATACGCGAAATCATCTTCGAAACTATTCGTAATTTTCAAAACGTTGTGCTCTAGGCTGATAAATAAGGTCTTCTGATGACAATCAAAAAGTAGAAATACGTAAAATGGTTAGTTGACTCACTGGCCTACACATACGTAGAAGCCATCAATATAATAAGGTGGGATTACCGTCAAGTGACAAAAGGAATGTTAAACTGGAAGAATGACCGGTACTGTAAAGGTAGATCAAAAAAGAGATGGATGGATTGTGTGAAGGATCATATCATGATTTGTGGTCTGAGAGAGGACGTATGTTTGAATAGAAGAGTATGCAAAGAAAAGAGATATTTTTTTTTAAGCCGGGGGAAATGCTATTTACGCACAATACTGGGTCCTTTGCAAGGGATTAGACCATAGTTGATCATGGAGGCTTTACCCTTTAATAAGGGGCAATCCAAACAGTAATCAACCAGCTTGTGTGGAGACTCAGAGAAGTTGCACGGTCAACAACCACTACCCACTAAAACCACCCTCCCCCCATGTGCCCCGCGCTTTTTATGTAGGAAAGGCTGAGACTTAGAACGTAGTTACGCCCAGTCCGATCCAGCGCAAAAAGTGCCTGAATGTGCCCCGGGAATCAGAACACATTCACTTCGTCAGCGGGGGTGATGAATCCTTTGCTCCCTTGATAGCAACAAAAGTGATATTGTGCCGACCCCAACTAACTGGGAGAAGGTGAAAGAAAAGACAGACATTATTTTACAAACTACTGCGAAGAAGAAACAAATATGAATAATAAACTCAAAATCTTACTAACTTAATAATGATAGCTTAACAAGATATTAATATTAATCATTTATAGCGTCATAGTAATCTGCGTAATTTACAATTTTGTTAACCGTTTTCTTAAAGCACAATATAACGATGAAATATGTTTCTTAATATGTTAAAAGGTCACATAACTAGTGTTAATAACATAATTACTGGATTTTGTGTAAATTGCATATACGAAGCACGTTTTATCGGTTTTAACACTACGATGACCTACGTTGGATGATAATAAATTGTTAGATAATTGAGAATTTCGTATTTTAAAAATGTATTACGTAATTCATAATTCTTTTTGTTTGGTTGATTCGATGAGGCCTTCGTTTCGATGCCACGTGCAATTTTAGGCGTTCTTCATGGCTACCATTCGAATGGATTTTAGCAGACATTTTAAATAGATCTTTGAGTATTGTATTGCAGCACAATTAGCTTGAAGAACTTTAACATTATTCCAGATGGGGCCGAGCATTATACCTACATATAATTATAAAACTTGTTTACCGTCTTGCTTTTTCTTCTATTTTTATATATAAATATTCAAAATGTTAGTGTTGCAAAACTCGTAAAGTGGATTGAATTACCTTATAAGCAATATCAGACTGAGATCTAACGAAGTAGCCAGCTAGTTTGTTAACAAAAAAATATTAGATAAAACAATCTCATTGTATTTGGCTGACAGGAACAGAACCAGAGACCTATGTGTACCGGTGGACTCTCTCTTTTCTTTCACAATATCCCAATCAATTGGGGTCGGCACAATATGTCTTTTCCTTCCACACTCCTCTATTCTGACATACATCTTCTGTCACACCACAAATCATCATATCATCCTTCACACAATCCATCCATCTTTTTTTGGTCCACCTTTACATCTGTACCCAACCATCCATCCAGTGTACCAGTAGACTAAGACTCTGAAAAATGGAGAATAAAATAAATAAAATTATCTCATTGGGTTGATATTCCTTTAAATGCAAATTAACATCCAATTGCATAAAGATTTCATTCAATTTAACGCCACATTAAGCGCTAATGCACAATGAACCAAAGCCAATAATGCTGACAACACTCGACTTCGCAAGACCGGTGACCTTCTAACTATTTACTACCGTGACCTGCTATCATCAAATAAGAACAAAAACTACCAACGTATGGTTTAAAACGTGATTTATAATAATTCCACGTGACTGTGAAGTATTGCGCGAGCGCACCCGGATGTTGTTGGAAAACATTGTACATTGTGTACATTGACGGGATTTAACCGAAAGATACTTATGGCTGGTTACTATATCTTACTATTCATACAATTGTACCATCGGTTGAATTATGACAAATTCAAATTGAAAAGTTTTTATTAAAAATAAGTTACACTGTTGAACACTTTTTGAAGGTCACTCATATTACTTACTTAAAAATTAATTTTACTTCCTATTCTATGTACACCGCTTCGCAACGTGTTATTGCTGTTAAGGAGAAGAAACGGCAAGAAACTCCCCAGACGTCCCCAACACGTCTAGCTAAAAATTGTTTTTCTTTATATTTCTTATTCATTTATATTTCAAGTTCTTGTTTTATAAATTTGATACAGAAGTATGTTACATTACTTGTATGAGAATGAACCCATACTACGTGACCTGTTCAGTTTGGAGGGAGGTCGTCAAAATAGGTACCACGCTTGATCACAGGAGCTTAGATTTTAGTCACGTAATCAATATCCTCTGATTTGTGGATATCCTCTGAGTTGGATAAAAAATGTAAAAAATGGGTTACATATATAATAAGTAACTCATTTTTTAATTTTTACCGTACGTATGTAACCTAACAACCATACGTAACCTAATAACCGAAAGATAAGCCAGTCCCTGTGTCTTACTATTCGTTCTCTTTGAATTTTGACATTACTTGTATGGAACTTATGTCAAATTTTAACCGATGGCAAGGCAAATGAACGGTCGTCAAGATATAGGATAATTGCTGTTTACTACCCGTGCGCAGAAGGTTTGCCGATAGCCTCATGACGTCACGATGGTCAGTAAGGTTGACAAAAAAGTTTACATAAATAGTTGTTGCAATAAGTATTGTATATACTTTACATAAGTATATACAATAATAGTAAGTAATACAATACAATAATAGTAAGTAGTCATTGGCAAACCTGCGCGAGGTTTATATAAAAAAATGCATCAATATGTTCAGCCATAACTTTTTGTTTTTGAATCGATTCTGATAATACTTTTTGTGTTGGATTCAGTAGAGCTTCAAAGTGGTCCTATATAAATTATTATATTTTAAATTATTTCACCTACCGATATTGGAAACCGGAATATCGATCATGACGTCACAACCTACGTCCTTTACGTAACAACTTCCAATGCAAATAGTTCCGTTTACGATAATTATCTTATTCAATGGCGATCGACGTCCACTTGCGACCTTGAGCGAATTTCGCTCCATCTGTCCGTCTGTACATTCGTCTGTCAGAGAAAGGCATCGTCCTTGACTTGGTAACATGATTCTCTATTACGTGTCGTCATTGTTATGTTGCTATGTTAAGCTTTTTCATGTAGATTAATCAAGTATCCAGTGGGGTATTCAGGTTGGCCGCCGCCTTAGGGCTCGTTTGAAATGCCGCCCGTTTTAGCGTTCCGTACAGATTTCAGTAGAAACGCTACCCTTATGTAATTGCCATATCCGACCATCTTTTTTATACATTCATAATCAATTCATATTCCGTGCAGGAACGGAAAAATAATAGTAATTCTTGCGGCCGGGCGGCCTGTCGTAAGAGGCGACAAAACAACCCACAGCCAGGTGGTTGGGCATTTGCCCGACTGGATGGCTACCATCCCTGGCCTAGAGTATGCCGCCATAACAACTTTGAGTTGTGTTCCGACATTAGTGGCCAGGTTCCAGTTTCTCCTTCAAGGCTGGCAGCATATTGGCAGCACCTTTGGTATTGCTAATTTCCATAGGCGACGGTAACCACTTCCCATCACAGTTGGGCCGTCAGCCTGTCTGCTGTTCTTCAGCAATTAAAAAAAAAACAAACTAATTCAAATCAATTTGAATTGTTCTTACATAATTAGCCTTTAAAATTTTGGCGCCTCTAAAATTATGCCGCTCGGGCCTCATGGACCTATGTGTATATTCAGAAAGTATCAAGTATCAACAAAATCAGGAAACAGTAATTGTTCTGTTAACGACGCCGATAGCCTCCTTAAAGCCTAATAATTGTTAATATTTTTAAATTTTAAAAATACTCTCGGTTGCTAAATTGCAACAAACAACGAAAATATTATGTCTCCAGTAAAGACCCTTTACATAGACGGAGCCTACGCAAACAAAAATGATAAATGAAGTGAGGCATTTTTTTACAAACTTGTGTGCGTAAACTTGTTTAGCGCGTTGCGTCACCTGAATGGAGCCGATTTTGGAGTAGGAAGCCGATCGCGCTGCAGTGCATTACGAGAATTTAATATCAAATAATCGAATGAGTACGGATAAAATCCGGATAATTCGGTAGTACGGATACAACAACAACAATACTCTTTATTGTACACCAACATAAGAAAAGTAATACATTTTATTGTCTTAACTACAAGGTAGTACAATGGGCGGCCTTATTGCTTAAAGCAATCTCTTCCAGGCAACCTTTGGATGGACAAGAACTTATTAAAAGTTAATTGTTGGCGTGCAGTACAATAATATACTATAAAATATATTAAATAAATATAATATGCGATAGATACATTACTATTAACCACATAGACGCAAACCACGTAGGCATACTTTATATTATTATATGTAAGTTTATATACAGAAGTTTAAAAAAATGCTTCGCCTGCATTTGACGCTTTTATTAATTTATCCGTCTATACTTTTATGCGTTTGTCTGAACCTATCTATACAAATAAATAAAATTGAAGTGTCTGTTTGTAGTGTCAAAATAACATCTTTCTACTAAATGCATATGAAATTATGTATGGTACTTATATCAAAAAAACAATTTAAAATTTTTGTGTCTGGCTGTTAGTTTGTTCCGGCTAATCTCTGAAACGGCTGGACCGAATTTGACAGGACTTTCACTGACAGATAACTGATGTGGTAAAGAGTAAGTTAGGCTACGTTTTCATATTTTTTTATGAAAAAAAATCCACGCCAGTTATCCAGCTACATACATACATACATAACTTCACGCCAGTTCCCTTGCGGGGTAGGCACGAACAACAGAGCGCCATTTAGGTCCATTCTTACACACCTCACTTGCTTCTTTGACATTCATAACTCTTGTCATGCACACTCGTCTGTTCTTAAGGCTCCTGACATCACCCTCCGCTAGTACACGATCAATTTGATAATGGAAGGTGTGTCGTGGCCTTCCACGACTTCTGCATCCATCCACTTTTGCATTGTATATCTGTTTAGTCATTCTTTCATCATGCATTCTTTCCACATGCCCGAACCACCGGAGCATTCCTTTCCTTACCTTCACTCCGACACTCTCTTTCAGACCAACTCTCTTTCTTACTTCGGTATTATCCAGCTAGTTACATATAATTCGAAACAAAAATTCAAATTACTGACTTATGCCATTCCATTACGGTACATGCGAAATTTATAGTGTGAGCAAACATTTATCCAAAACGTTGACAACATACTAAACAATACATTCTACAGATATAAAATCATTTTACAAGTAATACAAAGACGATATATATAACTACAGAAATTGGAAAACCGTTACAACAATCTCTCAGCACATACAATCTAGGAAAGGTGTGTGTTGTAAAAGGCAATCTTGTATTGGTTAGTATTCAAGACACGTTTCATGACGTGACTTACTATCCGCTGTGGATATAAAACACCGATTTAACCTCAAAATAACACTCAACGTTCAGAATACCAAGAAATTTGTTGTAACTTCTTTTAGTAAGCTGGTGTTATTGTTGTATTTAATGGAACTTAAACTGGAGAAATAAAAGGAGTGTATTATTTAATACCAGGTATTAGAATCAGACGATTTAAAGTATAGACGGAGTTTACGTGAACAAACCCGTCAAATCAACTTGAAGCATTTTATAAAAAAAATGTATGCGTAAACTTATGTATAATTTTACACAACTTATAATTCCGATCGGCAGTTTTCGTTTGTGCAGAAAACTGCAGACTGCTTTCCGAAATATAAATAATCTGTATTGAATTTTATTCACAAGCGGAATCTCATATTAACTTATTAATATTATAATTATTCTCAGCTGTCTCACTTGATTCGTGCACTGTCCCCCGCTACTAAAAGTGGTTTACTGCGCTTGGCGCAGGTACACCGGGAGGCGTAATACCGCTGCAGGGGCCCTCCAGCATCTACGGAGTGGAGGAGTCATCCCACTGTTGACGAAGTGAGTTTGCTCTGCTTCTCGGGGCACTCTCAAGCATTGATGCGCTAGGATCAGCGCGGGCTTAACTAATTTCACGCTCTATCTGCCATAAGCGCGGGGCACACGGGAGGAGGGTGGTTTTAGTGAAGTATTGAGTATTCGAGTCTCCAAACATGCCGGCAATTGACTCTGGTGGCCGCTGGTGTGGCTTCCTCTCATCGCTTTGATCCAATCCCTAGCAAACGACCCGGTAGTGTGCGAAATGCATTTCCCCCGCCTCAAAAAAAAGCTAGGTAAGTATATAGGTAGGTAAGGCAGGTATTAGTTGTATAAAACTGTATAGTATACGCATAATTTGCGTCTGTCTGGTTAATAGTATATTTGGAACTGTTCCACCTATATCCGTACTTATTCGATTATTTAATATTAAGTTCTCGTAACACACTGCGGCGCGATCGGCGTCCGTCTAAAATTGGCTTCCTTTAGGCGGCTTCACTCTGAAAGTTCGGGGTTCTGTCTACCTATTTTGTTCGTCTGTGATTCATATATGAAATTGGTGTTTTATCGAACTGGCCACTTAGATCACAGAAAACTGGGGTTTGGTTAGGAATTAAGTTGGCTTATATGTATCTACGACGTATACTCGATGTATTTTACTAGACTTTAGATTGTTACATGAGAGGTGAAAGTGAACTATTTATGTATAAGACCTTTTTTACCCGAGGTTAAATACTGCTTTTCATTTCGAATATGAGGAAAATAAATAAAAAATTGATTAGTTAAACAAACAACAACTTCTTTAATGAAATTACAAGTTAAATGCATTAAATCTGATGAACTCATTTAGTACGTCACATGTGATACGCCAAGTAAATTTATTTTTCTGCAGCATTCTACGACCCAGTATTTTTTGACACTGATAACAGTAAATATCTAACTCAAAATTATCTAAATTAAATAATAATTTATAAGTATAAAATGATGTTACAAAGATGTTGATATTATTTTATTACAATTTATACGACGATTTAACAGTGTCTGTAAAAAAGTTGGGACATGAATCGCATTATCTATGGTTCGCATAATTTTTACATTTTTTGAAAGTTTTTGGCGGGAACTGAAAGGAGATGTTATGCTGTGCAGTTTTATTTTTTAAAAATGTGTAAAATACTCTAAAATGAGCAATAGTTGTAGGATATTGATAGTTTTTGAGTAATAATTATGTGTTTTGTGAGAAATGTGAACTGTATAGTCAAATGTGGCCTTTTGAGTTGTCACAAGAACTCCGATGAATGGCACTAGCTGATTACCTACAGTTCAGCTGTGCTACACATAGGCTTAAGAAAATGAAGAAACTATATTGTAAACTAAGATCTGGCTTAAAGGCCTAGCTGCCAAGCCATAAACTTAAATAAAAAAATTACATTTTTTGACAGCAGTCAAAATCGTTTCCCAGGGACGAAAAGTACTGTTTTCATCAGGCAACTTCAAGCGTACTTTCAGAATATGAGAAATGAAAAATGTATTTCTCTCTCTCTCTAAGTGAACTGTTTCTTGAGAAATAAACGATTTAAACCTTAAAACCTTTTTTTTATATAACATGTCTACAAACATATCGTAAGAAAACTAGACATTTTACATTGTCTGAGGCCTTTTTACATGTATCTGAGGATTAAAGAATTGTAAAGTTAATTCGTCAGCATTACCGGCTCTGAAGAGGTTTATGATCAATACAAAAAGCATGAAATCCTAATTATGAAATATTCACTAAGGATTTCCTTTACACATTAAGTTTTATAGTACACTATTAAGTGATTATTTCTGAGTTCAAAACAACCTTAGATTAGCCGTTCATGTCATTAGATGTAAAGGTCAAAACTTAAGATGAAGGTAGCTCATTCTATATACCGTTGGAAATATTAATGTCTAAAATTGTTGTTACTATATAGCCATGATAGCTTATGACCGGTTCCTATATCTTACCGACCGTTCATTTGCCTTAGTTTCGGTTCAAATTTGACATACGTTCCAGATAAGTAGTGTCAAAATTTAGTCGATGGTAAGGCGAGTGAATCAATAGGAAGATATAGGAAGTGACACTTAGTGGTTAATGCACTACGCCCTAAACTAGTGGTTCACAAGCCCTAAGTCCGAAACCTGAGTCGAAAGCATGCACCACTCAGTCCATTTTTTAGGTCAAACGTTCACATTGTTACAATTACAACGAGCTGACGTTTAATAATTTTTGAAAATCGCTCTAATTTTATGTTAGTCAAGAAACACAAAATTAGAGATAGTTCTAAAAAGGTGTACTATTGTTAATGAGTTGAATTATTGAATAGAGAAGGTTTGCGGGTAGTTATGCATAGTACTCGGCTCGTTTCTTCATCGCTCGGGTATATAAGCAAGCGGGCGTAGCGACGAACAGGCAGTCTCACTTCTGTTTCGGCCCAATGCACATGTTGTAGCAGCCCTCTAGATTGGCTAATTATTAATTATTCATATTATATGATAAGCAAGACTTAGTTAATTACATCGGCATTAACTACAGATTAGGTAACTTTTGCGGCAACAGGAGCCTTAAGTATGCCTTAAGATCGTACAATGTGCAGGTGTGTTCATCTATGTCTAACATTCCCTTTGCTGATTCTACATAATGGGAAGCAGCTGACATTGTTATTATATCTGAAGCAGCCTGCCATCAAGTTTCGTAACGTCGATTACAGTTAAACGCTTGCAGTAAATTATTGTATACATACATACGTGTAAACTGTACACATTCCTACTGGTAAAACATATACATATTAAATACCATCTATTAGTCACTTAGAGCAAATGCTTTACATTTTTAGCTTACATATTTAATAATGTCTATTACTACTGTAGGTACTAATATAACTATTGAATTGAAAAATCTTGAATACGATTTTTTTTTGTGTAACCTTAATTGTTTGTATCGTCTGTGGGTTATGCTAAAAATAGTTATTACTGTTTTCAGCGTTGTGTCGGATATTGTTCCGACATAGCAATATGCTGAGTGCAAACCTTGTTTGCTGAAAATGCGGCGTACAAATTCTCAAAATATGCTTTGTGTATAGAAATGTATAAGGAATGTAATTGCGTCGCAATTTCTTCAAATAAAGTTTTTCTTTCTTTCTTTTAGAAATAAGAAAAAATGGAACGCGTTTCCGCTTTGGGGTAAAAGCGTCTAAATAGTCTAAAGGCTCTAAATAGTATTTTGCTTCAATTTAACTACTGCATATTGATGTTTTGGTAAAAATAAAAAATAATAAGTATCCATTATAATTTATTGTGATATTATAAAACAACGTCAGACGAGAAATGAAATTTACAAAATGGCCAATATTTCGGAAATATGAGGCTTAACTCCAATGTACATCTAACAAGATGAATTAATAATTGCACATACCTAAAGGTACATACAATGAGCTGTCTTCTCGCCACAGGTGTCTTCCTCCAAACTGCCCTATAGATCATAAATACTAATTTAATAATTTATCTATATGTTATCTTTACATTAAAATTCTTGTCTGTGTCTTACTGAACTCCTCTAAATGGTTGGAACAATTTTGATGATTTTTTTGTGTTCAAGTGGGTCCCGGGATGGTTTAGATTTACAATTGGATCCGACAGATGGCGCTGCAATCAGGCTCTAAATTTATTTATTTATTTAAGGGCACGGCACCGTCTGCCGTATCCGCTAGTACCTATTATTGGTACAATTAAACGTTGATGGCAAATGGCAGAAGTGGTTGTATTTTAAACAGTTTTTAATTTACAATAAACTTCACTGAAGACGCATTTACCCCGAGTCACTATATACAGGTATAGTTCCCGAGAAGAATGGCTGTGACATGTAAAGACAGAAGAACTGGGAGAAGGATAGATAGTACATGACGATTTATAGGTACTAATAGTCGCCCAGTGGTTAAAATTCGACCATAATTAATTTAAATTATAAGTTTGAACATTATTAAAGTTCTGTTGTCAAAGACTATACTTCTATAATCACAGATTTTGCCAAGGCTACATTGTTAATTTGACTTTAACAATAAACAAAAGAGTATATATGTGTGTGTGTCAAATACATGGTAGTGTGTGTAATGTATTTTTTATTGATTTAATGTATTTTTTATGCATAATTTAAAAAAATATTAGCATTCTGCACTCCTTCTCTGTATAAACTATAAGTGTGCCAAATTTCATACACCTCCTTCAGCGCAATTTTCATAAAAAGGGGTACAAAGTTTTTGCTTCACGTATTAATATAATTATTTTGTAAGGATCCCTATAAATAAATGTTTATGATGTCACTAGTTAAAGCTAGTCAATTCATATGATGGTTGACCCTAAATCCGATCTATGAATCACAATCGAATGTGTCGAGATTTTTGAAGTAACTGCACAGACGACCAATTGACCCAATACGATCCTGTCTCCTAAATTGCTCCATCCCGTTTGTCCGCCATGTAAGCACAAAGCCATAATGGCTGTTGATCTTTTAACCCACACCAGCCGCCCACTGTGCCCTTGATTGCATTTTTATGGGCATTATTCGAGAATCAAGACCTACTTCGCTTTATGGGGAGGTTATGACCATATATTATGGACATGGAAGAAGAATTGTAAGAATGATAATAGCCTAATAAAAAAGATAGCTCTGAAAAGCTTCTGAATGCTATAGGTAATTTTTGTGTCACTTTTTGTCATTGTATTATGGTGTAATACAATGATAAAGATAAAATAGTACATACCTACATACATACATACATAACTTCACGCCAGTTCTCTTGCGGGGTAGGCACGAACAACAGAGCGCCATTTAGGCCCATTCTTACACACCTCACTTGCTTCTTTGACATTCATAACTCTCGTCATGCACGCTTGTGTTCTTAAGGCTCCGCTAGTACACGATCAAATAGTAACGCATAAAAAAGCAAATGCGCAAAAGATAAAAAAGACATATAAAAATATAAAAAACGAATAAAAGATTTGTAGAAAAAAGAAAACATAAGATAAAAAAGACCGGACAAGTCTTGTTCGTCTGGCGAAGAAGAGTAATAAAAAAAAAAATACAATGACAACAACAGTTCGAGTAAGTTTGTAGGCTACTTTAGGGTTCTTAAAGAAGCCTGCAAACTTACTAAAATTGGATATAAAAAAGACCATTACACTGTGGTTACAAATAATGCCGTTAACGAATAGCCACATTATATATATTTAACGTCATTAGCATTCTCACATCTTAAATAACGCATTAGACCCATCGCCATATCTGCGTAAAATGACCTATATCTTTAACATTCTCGCAGATGAAGTCACATCATAATTGAAAACACTTTTTTTATTAGATTAGTCAAGACTTTCGTGATTGTTTATACTTTTTATCGAGATTTTAGTCCACTTGATTTGCTAATAATACCTTAAGCATCACCATAATATATACTAAATCTATATACCTAGTTGAGCATGTCAGATCATGTTTAAAAAATCTTGGCTGTTTCAGATGTAGGCAGGCAGTGACAACACATTTTAAACTATGCTTATATACGCCTACATATACAATATTTTGTTCAACTTGTGTTTGTTAAACTTATTAAGACTTAACTAACTTTAATGTCTATATATGCTTGAAATCATAAAACGTCAAAAATCAAAAGAGCGCTTACTAATTACAGTAATGTCGAATTTTCAAAGATTTAAGTCTTGGGTGTCCAAAGTAAAGAGAATGAGAGGGTATACCCGCGACATATATCCGAAGCAGATTGGCAAATGTAACAATTCTGCTGTTTCAAGTGATAAGCGAAAACATTCAAAGTACGATTCCATTGCCATAGTGACAAAAAATAATATTCTACTGAATCCAAAAGGACCTCTCGATAGTGTCGCCTCGAAATTATCTTTTTGTGCCTGCATTGTTAGCACGTAGTAAATATAAAATAATGCACATAAAACGTAAAATTTAGATCAGGATAGGTTATTAATTTCGGGCGTTACCGGTGCATACTCCAGAGTCAAGAAACAAATTCTTGTCAATGGAACGAGAAACGCATACTTCAGCCAGTAACCTATCACGATTTTTAATATAGCTTAATAGAATATAGTATAGAATAGAATATATTGTACAATAAAATTAATGAAATAATACACAAAAATAGCTTAGAATTAGGTATAAATGGCGGTCTTATCGCTGACAGCGATCTCTTCCAGACAGCCTTGGGATGGAGAGAGAAATATGGCACAAAAGCTAGGGCAGGGTTTACTGCACAAATTTTTTTAAAATTTTACATATTTCATATATTTACACACACGAACACACACGCACACGCACGCGCACGCGCACGCGCACGCGCACGCACGCACGCACGTACACACACACACACACACACACACACACACACACACACACACATGTATATATATGTATATCATATCACTTATTTAAAGAATGTAATGAACCAGGATACGTATTCAACATTCATTAAAACCAATTTAAATTTTTGACCCCTATAAAGAGCACATTTGACAAGAGTGGCATTTAGTCACGCGCTCATCATTCTGGTTCACCTTGCACTCATGTTTTTAAAGCACATCTACTTATTATTATGAAATACTAAACAATTATGAAATTTCCGGTATTATTTATTAACTAGCTGTAACAGCCATATTACTCGACTGTCCCGAGGAAAACATATCGATACCTGTAAAGCAATTTTTGGAAAAGCTATTGTTTTATTATCTATATTGGTTTCTTCTATCTTTCGAGTTCAGCAAACAGGCAGACGGCCCACCTGATTGAAAGCAGTTACCATCGCCTATGGACATTTTCAACACCAAAGGTGCTACAAATGAGCTTCTGCTCTCTTAAGGGAGACTTGAACCTAACTACTAATGCCGAAACACAACTCAAGGTTGTTATGGTGGCATACTCTAAACCAGGAGTGGTAGCCATTCAAACGGGTAAACACTCTACCACCTGGCTGTGGGTTGTTTTGTCACCTCTTACGACAAACTGGTAGGCCGCAGGAAATTGTATACTTTCTCCGTTCCAGCACGGATAAAATACATGAACAGAGTAAAGTTTTGAGAAATTAAATCTCAATTTACCCCATTGGTATTAGGGATGAAACTTTATCTGGGGTTTTAGAGACGTTTTAAAGATAAATTGAATATGGTTAGATTAATTTATTTCTGTATAGAGTTAGACAAGTAAATAAGGCAATGGAATTTTACAATACTATTTTAACACTTGCGCAAGACGATTTCAATTGATTAGTATCTTTTAATGTCACAAAATATTACTGACAACTTCTTTATGTCATGTTGTAAAACCTCATTAATGTCATAGACAAAATTTCTTATAATTACAATGTAAATACACTTCAATAAAAAATATCGAACCGATAACAAAAAATTGTCCTTAAAAAATTTCCCAACATGTCACAAAGCCGGAGAAGGCGCGGTCATTCGTAGATATACAAACAAAACTATAAGTTACTTTGGATTAAGTTTACTTTCTATCAGAACAAAAACCCTTAACAAAATCAATACTAAGAGAAAACGATGATTTAGAAAGTAGATAAACGTGCCTTCAAGCCACGACATTTCTTTAATATCATGGGAAATTAGTTACAAATTAAATCAAAATCAGTGAATTTTTAAAGCTTAACTGACCTCAATAGATAAGCTTTAAAAATGATAAAGGAAATCATAAATTTATGGTAAAAACGTTAGATTTTACCATTTTTTTGCCTAAATGAAGTGGTTGCGCCGAGGAACAGCTCCTTATAAATTCATCCGCTCCATCCTCGCCATCAAGAAAAGAATAAACTTTTAAATGAAGAATGCGCAAAACAAGACATATTCGTCTTAGTGAGTGCATGACCGCAGTACATATAACGATTGTTGAAATCTATATATATATAAAAATCAATTGCTGTTCGTTAGTCTCGCTAAAACTCGAGAACGGCTGAACTGATTTGGCTAATTTTGGTTTTGAATTATTTGTAGAAGTCCAGGGAAGGTTTAAAAGGTGAGTAAATAAAAAAAAAATTGCTTGAAATATAGTAAAAACAACAATTTCGCTTTCCCTTAGACACGATTCCTACCTGTCAAACATTTGATATTAGCCCCGTCGTTTAGAAATCAACGTTTTTAATTTATTGATGTTGAGGCGGTACGAAGTTTGCGGGGTCAGCTAGTATAAAATAAAAATAAGCAATTATAACTTAATTTAACGCTCATACGCAAATCCTAGGGAGTGTGTGGACCCCCGGGGGACGATTGCAGTGTGGCGGTGGACTGGTGGCGAGGTAAGTCACTCTTCCCTTGCTTCTTCTTCCACGTCCCTTTGCCTTCTCCCGGCCATCGCATCGCGCCCACAAAAAGTGTTTCTTTTTTAAACGCAACATATTTTAACAAACTATGAGATAATGTGTTAAAGCTCTATCTATAGATATAATTGATGAATTAAAACGCCGCTCTTCATTAGCCAAGCATAAAGAAAGGGTTATTTGAAACCAGTTAAGCGGGCTTGGTTCTAGACGTGATATTGAGTCTAGTTTTTTATGAGAACTTGATGATTACAATACTACTTTTTTATAGTTCTGTAGCCATTGTGGCAAAAACGGAATCTTTATGTTTTTTTGATGTCTGGCCGTTTGTCCATCTCTTCTTGTATGTAATAGTAATATTTGTTAGAAACTGCTGGGTCGATGATTGTAATTTGACAAGAAGGTCGTCGTCAGTCAACCATTGTCCACTGCTGGACTTAGGCCTCTCCAACTTTGCGCCACCTATCCCGGTCCTCCGTTGTTCTCATCCAGCCCCCACAGGCGACCTTTCGCAGATCGTCGGTCCATCGGGCTGGAGGTCGTCCTACACTACGTTTGTCGAGACGCGGTCTCCACTCTAGGACTTGTCTGCTCCATCGGCCATCAGTCCTGCTACAAACGTGGCCGGCTCACTGCTACTTCAGCTTGCTAATTTTGCGAGCTATGTCGGTAAACTTGGTTTTCTTATGGATATCCTCATTTATTATTTTATTCATAAGAGATATTTCCAACATTGCTTGCTCCAAGCCCGCTGAGCGATCCAAACTCAATGTCTGCAATGCTGGAAGACTTTCGTCTTTAATCATTGCGGAATAGTCGTCATAAAGACCTAACGGAGCTTTCCGAATGTCGCCCAACCTAACTGAATCCTTCTATTGACTTCCCTCTCGAAGTTGTGTTGTCTTGTCGAGCACAACACAACTTCGACAAGAAGGTATAGTCTAATAATTAGGATGGTCGCCATAGACGTAATTAAGTGGTACATTTATTTAACTTTGCTTAATGGGGTGTTCAAGGTCCGTGTGATTTAATGATAATCAGATTTAAATGGCTTTTTATATAAGTCAATAGGTTCTAAAATCGTAAAATTAGCATCACCCCTTTCTAATTTTTAAAGTACGTATGATATAAAAAATTCTGAAATAGTTAAGTTTTTAAAGAGATTCAAAAATAACTGGTTTGAATAATATCCGTAGTTTTTGAGACATGGGGTATTTACAATTTAATCCTTTCTTATTTACGACTGCCCGCGACTTCGTCCGCGTGGTATTTATTATTCCTTCAATTATTAGTATCAAAAGTATCCTATACGTTGACCAGGGATATAAGCTACCACCATACAAAATTTCATTTAAATCGGTCCAGTCGTTTCGGAGATTAGTCCGTACAGACAGACAAACTGAAAAACCAAAAAATCTAAATTAGTTCTATTTCACTTCTTACATCCCCCTGACTCGGTTTATAGCATTTTTTTTCATTATACAGAAGTTCGACCTCTACAGTTTTATTACATGTATAGATAACGAAAAACAAGGGGTACGATTACCACCTCTACAGAATACTTTGGAGGTGTTTTATTGTTGTTGATTGAACTTTAGAATACCGAGTTTTTGTATAGAAACATTACTACATACAAAGTAAAATAATGCTCTAAGGAGGTTCTTGTCAACAATCAGCCTGTAAGTTCTCGCTATTACGCTGCGTGTAAATGGGCCAGTGACCACAGTCACCTGTGGGTGGCGGCCATGCGCCACCACGCGAACAAAAGTGGCGGGCCACACGTGTGCGGTGAGTCCCTGCAAAATGTATTTAAAACGTGTGAATTGCTTGAATCGCTGGCTTCCAGCAGCTGTGGTCGGTGGCCTGTTCGCACCCAGCCTTAACTGCTCAACATTACTAGAATATCTTTGTTGCTTTTAAACCACTCATTAGAAACTTTTTATAGCACAAATGATGCCAGAGTCAAGTTATATTTGCGGAAGTTACTAAGTGGTTTTGTTTTTTGTTACCATTCAAGTGACTTTTAAAACGAATAAATATGCATTTATGTAGCAAATGTAAAATAAATTTACGAAATATTACATGATCCAATAAGGCCAATATAGAAGTGTCCGCTTCCTTATTTGTAGACATACTAATTTTTTACCTGACACGCTAAATAAACGAGAAATATATAATATATCATTCTTGACTGGAAAACGTATAGGATGTCTACCACCCCCATAAAAAATTTGTTGTGTTCCGGCATCAGTGACTAAGTTCTAGTTTCTCCTTTAAGGCCGACAGCGCATTGGCAGCACCACTGCTATTGCTAATGTCCATAGCTGACGGTAACCACTTTCCATCACAGTATTCATTTACATTCCTTTTTCAATAGAACTTTTTCAGAAGACACATACAAATTTCATGTTTCAAGCCAGTAATTCCTTGGAAACACATAGTTAGATAGTCAGACATACAGTTATACGAAATAGAAATTAAAATAAAAGAAATCAATGAGAAATATGTACTTAAAGTTAGCCTAAAGGAAAGACAAGAATAAAACTTATAAAACATAAGGGCTTTTCCTAAAATGACTACGGAACCCTCATGAATCATAAATAAGGAGAATACAGACAAAAAAGGCGAATCTTGGAAACACTAACTCTGACTAAGCCACGCCACGGAAGACGTAGTGGTCAAAATGCTTTTAAACACAATAAACATCAACTCCAAGGCAGATCAGTGAAAATGTTGTAAAGCAATAGTGCTATATACAACGACAGTTTTGCAAGGTTGCAGCGGTCAAGAAAGCAAAGTTAAGCATCAATGTATAACATCTAAAGCAATTGCGAATTTTTAGTGATGTGTATTTAAAATCATTCGATGACGTAGAACGCGTTATAGTCTACTATGAGGAGGAAAGTCTTAAAGAGCATCTATATGGAGTTCACTATTTTCTATCGCATTACATTTTTAACAATATTAACTGATAGGATTTACTCGGACTAAAATATGGAATAACTAGCTTCTGTCCGCGACTTCGTGCGCGTGGAATAGTTAAAAGAAATTAAACCCGGAACCTCTACGTTCTCGTTAACTAGGCTTAACCCACTGAACGACAGCCACAGAGGTCGTCGTGTAAATGTCTCTTTGATGAATCTTGTTCTGAAATTTTAGTGTTTTATTATTTATAACACACTAGAGTTTACCCCGCGGCTCCGCCGCGCGTCAAACTCTAGTGCGTACCTCTTGTTTTAAGAGCAGGCGTTAATACAGGATATATTGTATTGTATTTTTATGTTGGTGCTATTTGCCCTCGGAAGATTTACTTCATTTTATGTCGCAAACTATCCTATCTACCGGGATGAATAGAATCTATGTCCATTTTCGGTATTCAGACAGACAGATCGAGCGAAAGTCGCATTTTTTTAAAGATTGTGAATTTTTTTATCTATAAACTTGATAAATGATTGGTCCCCCATACAAACTTTAATACCTTATTTCAACCCGTTCTAGTTTTATTTATATAAATAAATATTGTGTTAACTACACAAACGACCAAAACTACCAAACATACTAAAACTGCCGAGACTACCAAATCTACCAACCAAAACTACTAATTCCACCAACTAAAACTACCACAACTACCTAAACTACCACAATTACCAAATCTACCTATCAAAACTACCACAACTATCAAAACTACCACAACTATCAAAACTACCACAACTATCAAAACTACCACAACTACCAAAACTACCACAACTACCAAAACTAACACAACTATCAAAACTACCGCAACTACCAAAACAACCGAATATACCAAATCGACCAACCAAAACTACCACAACTATCAAAACTACCACAACTACCAAAATAACCGAATCTACCAACGAAAACTACTATAACTACCAAATCTACAAACCAAAACTACCATAACTACCAATACTACCAATACTACCACTACTACCAAAACTACCACAACTACCAAATCTATCCAAACTATCAAATCCACCAATCAAAACTACCACAACTATCTAAACTACCACAATTACCAAATCTACCAATCAAAACTACCACAACTACCAAAACTACCACAACTACCGATACTACCACTACTACCTACCAAAACTACCGAAACTACCAAATCTACAAACCAAAACTACCACAACTACCAAAACTACCACAACTACCAAATCTACCGAAACTACCAAATCTACCGAAACTACCAAATCTAGAAAACAAAACTACCACAACTACCAAAACAACC
Source organism: Dendrolimus kikuchii (assembly GCA_019925095.2). NCBI lineage: Eukaryota > Metazoa > Arthropoda > Insecta > Lepidoptera > Lasiocampidae > Dendrolimus > Dendrolimus kikuchii. Next base: position 8,689,378 of record CM034407.1, read on the forward strand.
GAAACTACCAAAACTGCCAAACAAAACTACCAAAACTACCTAAACGACCAAATTGACCAAAATAAACAAAATGACGAAAATGGCAAACCACAAATAAAAAACCTATCCTAGTTTGCGGGATATCAACCTCTAGTGCGTGCTTCTTGTTTAAAGAGCTGCAGTTGTTAATACAGGTTACATTGTACTTAATTTTTATGTTAGTGATATTTGCACTCGGAAGTTTAATTTCATTTTATATCGCAAACTATCCCGTCTCCGGGCATGAAAAGTATTTATGACCATTTTCGGTATTAAAACTACATTTAAACAAAATTACAGTAACACCGATCCTTTCCTTGTAGTTTTCCGTGAAAAGTTAACGGAAAGATATATCGAGTTACTATAACATTTTTTATAGATGATACATACATACATACATACATAACTTCACGCCAGTTCCCTTGCGGGGTAGGCACGAACAACAGAGCGCCATTTAGGCTTATTCTTACACACCTCACTTGCTTCTTTGACATTCATAACTCTTGTCATGCACGCTCGTCTGTTCTTAAGGCTCCTGACATTTATAGATGATGAATGTTTATATCTATAAACTTGAGAAATGATTGGTCTTATCCAAAGTTTCAACTTTTATTTCAAACCGTCCTAGCTATATTTATCTATCCCCCGTCTATGACAACTACATAAATGACAAAAAGGACAAAAAGAACAAATCGGACAAAACGGACAAAACGGACAAATCGGACAAATCGGTCAAAATGGACAAAAAACGGACAACACGGATAACTCTGACAAATCGCACAACTAGGACAAATTGGACACCTCGGACAAATTGGACAATTCGGACATCTCGGACAGATCGGATAACTCGGACAACTCGGACAATTCGGACATCTCGGACAAAATGGACAAATCGGACAACTCGTACAAATCGGACAAATTGGACAACTTGGACAAATCGAACAACTCGGACATCTCGGTCAAATCGGACAAATCGGACAACTCGGAGAAATTGGACAACTCGGACATCTCGGACAAACTGGACAAATCGGACAAATCGAACAACTCGGACAAATTGGACAACTCGGACAATTCGGACAACTCGGACAATTCGGACATCTCGAACAAATCCGACAACTCGGACAAATTGGACAACTCGGACAACTCGGACAAATTGGACAACTCGGACAAATTGGATAAATCGGACAAATCGAACAACTCGGACAAATTGGACAACTCGGACAAATTGGACAACTCGGACAATTCGGACATCTCGGACAACTCGGAGAAATTGGACAACTCGGACAATTCGGACAACTCGGACAATTCGGACAACTCGGACAATTCGGACATCTCGAACAAATCCGACAACTCGGACAAATTGGACAACTCGGACAACTCGGACAAATTGGACAACTCGGACAAATTGGATAAATCGGACAAATCGAACAACTCGGACAAATTGGACAACTCGGACAATTCGGACATCTCGGACAAATTGGGCAAATCGGACAACTCGGACAAAGTGGACAAATCGGACAACTCGGACAAATTGGACAACTCGGACAATTCCGACAACTCGGACAAATTGGACAAATCGGACAAATTGGACAACTCGGACAAATTGGACAAATCGGACAACTCGGACAAATTGGACAAATCGGACAACTCGGACAAAACGAACAACTGGGACTAATTGGACAACTCGGACAATTCGGACATCTCGGAAAAATTGGACAAATCGGACAACTCGGACATATCGGACAAAAAGGACAAAGATGACCAAAATGACGAAAATGGAAAATCACAAAAAAACCTATCCCACTTTTTGGGATAACCATTACATAAATCTATCCCAAAATCTATCCCATTATCCGGGATAAAAAGTATCCCTTGTCCACCCTCGGTATTAAAATTACATATATACCGAATTTCAACTAAATCGGTCTAGTACTTTTCCCATAAAAGCATAACAAACAGAAAGACAAATATATTTTTATCCCGGAAACTATCCCATTTTTCGGGATAAAAAGTATCCTATGTTCATTCTCGGCATCGAAAATATATATATACTGAGTTTCAGCCAAATCGGTCCAGTAGTTTTTACGTGAAAACGGAACAGACAGACAGACAGACAGACAGACAGACAGACAGACAGACAGACAGAGTTACTTTCGCATTTATAATATTAATAGGGATAGGGCTTTTTAAAACCACTTGAGTGTTAATCAATTTCTTTATAATTTTTACAATGATTTTTAAATAGGCGGAAAAGGTAGAAATGGTGTCGCTGGCGCAATCTAGTCATGTATACTTCTTCCATGTTTGTCATCCCCTATATCAAAAGTTTATATATACTAAACTAGCTTCTACCCGCGATTTCTTCCGCGTGGAATAGTTTAAAAAACCCCCGATTTTGAAACATTCTTCATTGGTGGTCCGCTCCTATTGGTCTTAGCGTGATGATAGCCTATAGCCTTCCTCGATAAATAGGCTATATAACACTGAAAGAATTTTTCAAATTAGACCAATTAGTTCCTGAGATTAGCGCGTTCAAGCAAACAAACAAATTCTTCAGCTTTATATATTAGTATAAGATTCACAAAAAATACTTTGATTCAGACAAGATTTCATACATAACCAAGTACATTTTTTTTATGTAGCCAAGATGGGCAAGCCCGTCAGTGGGGTAAGTTCGTACATGTCGCATTTTTTACCTTTTTAAAACGAATTTTAACGCCAACTACAATTCGAACATAGAGTTAAATGGTGTCTTAGATGTACTCACCGATTTTTTGTCGTCCTAGCTCTTTAAACACGGAAACAACGAGAGACGTTCGCAGTTCCCCCACTGAGGGAATTCCCCAGCGTGACTATACTATACATAATATCTAGAAGTGTAAATGACATCAAAATCAAGCTTCTGTAAAATATTCTTAATTTATTGTTATAATTTGTGGAATACAGATTTGTCGTAAGTAATTTCATGGCCGGTTTTTATACCTTACTATTCATTTACTTGCCCTACCATCGTTTCTATTTTGACATTACTTGTATAGGAGTTTATTTAAAATTTTAATCGATAGTAAAGCAAATGACCGGTTGGTGAGATATAGAAACCCGCCAAAATCTTGAAAAATGTGGTCATGCGCTGGCGAGGTAGCGAACTCCATTTAGGTAGCACCGAGTTTTTGACTGATTTCATATAAAAATATATCTATATTATTACAAAATTCTAAACTTACCGTGTCTGTACATTCAAGTTATTAAAAAAAAACAACTGGAATAGACTATATAAACGATGGAGAACATGATGCAATTTATTTTTTATTTTTTGTCGGTTTCGTCGGGATTCATGTAAAAACTACTGCGCCGATTTTGATGTGGATTTCGCTGATCGATAGCAAATTCTCAGACTTAAAGTCTGCGCTACTCTTTATCCTGGGAATCCCGCGGGAATTTTCCCAGGAGCTGTTTGTAGTGCATAAAAAATAGCTTATTCCGACACAGTCTTAATTAAAACGATAGTTGCTAAGCTTGCGGCCCGGGAATCCCGCGGGAATTTCAAGTGAAGCGTGGACGAAGTTGCGGGCATGTCTTAGTTCTAAATAATAAAAGTTAGTAAGTGAGAGGCGAATGACCTATCTGTCATTCTTAGTTATTTTTCTTCCATGAGTAGTGAATATTACTTATGTGAAGTGATGGATATACACTAGGAGCACTAGGGGCTGGTGCCCAGGGTGGCGAAAGTTTCCAAGGGCAGCAAAATTTGGAGTGTCAGCAAAAAAATCATTCAATTTTCTGCTATAAAAATCAAGGCTTTTCAAAATTGGGAAGTTATTGGTTTCTTGCTAAATCTTAAAAATCGAGTTCTCATTGGATACATATGTTTTGAAGTCTAGTTACAGTGCATAGATAATAGGGCGGTATTTTTTGCGGCGCCCCAGGCAATTAATGTAAATACGGTTCTGCTTAGGTCAAATACATGCTGATTCTTCCCCCTGCTCATATCCCTCATATATTTTCTCTATCCCATTCTTCCTATCTGACCCCTCTATCCCCATATCCCATCCCATCCTAGAGGCTGGCAACGCGTTGCCTTCACGCATGGCCACTTATCATTGTGTTGGCCGTCTGCCAGTATACCAGCTTAATAATAAAAAAAATCATGGACAGGATGTAAAAAATGTTTTCCTGTGAGGTCGATTGTTTCTTAAAAAACTATCAAGGCTGAAATGGTACTTATTCAAATTACATTGAAACGAGGATATTTTTAAACGTAGATACGTTTTATCTGGTTTTATTTATGTGACATTTAAGAAACGTAATTGCCCGACTTTTATATCTTACTATTCATTCACTTGCCTTGCCATTGGTAGAATTTTGACTTTACTTCTATGAAGCTTATGTCAAATTTTAACCGCTTTTAATTTAATGATACAGGAATTGGTCGTTAGCCACCTATGAATGTGCACGGTATTATGTGATACCAAAGAAAATAATTCCTCTAAGTATGTGTTTTCTGTGCTTGTAGATCATATATGAAAACAATAAGATACAAAACATTATTTTGATGCAAATAAAATAAAATAATATTTTGAATACTTAAACATCCTATTTTTTCTGTACAGTCTCTTTTTCTATATAAAAAAATCATATTATATTTTATTATTTATTATTATCATTCTTTTTATTGTTTATATTTTTGTCAATAGTTTCGACATATGTATTATATCATGTTCTTTGTACGTAGTTATTTTCATCAAATTAATTTTTTGAATAAAATGTTAGTGAGAAGGTGATGTCAGGAGCCTTAAGAACAGACGAGCGTGCATGACAAGAGTTATGAATGTCAAAGAAGCAAGTGAGGTGTGTAAGAATAAGCCTAAATGGCGCTCTGTTGTTCATGCCTACCCCGCAAGGGAACTGGCGTGAATTTATGTATGTATGTATGTAAAATATTAGTTATGTTTAAAGATGTTCCTTAAGATGATTTAGACATTTAAATATGGTAAAATAGGTATAATTGATTGCAAAAATCGTGTGCGAGTTACTAAAATTATCTTTTAAGACGAACACACTGTCGACAGATTGTTATTATAGTTTACAGTTGTTGTTTTAATGCAAAAGTGTAAATGTAAAGTATGACGCTTTTATAAATATATAAAATGTCATAGTTGGTACCTGTTTACTGCAGATGAAGTATGCGAATATGAAGCTCCGGATATGATATGTCAGAACATGTTTAATTCTAACCTGCGAATCTGATTTCAATTTATTATAAGAGGTATTCTGTGCGGTCTGTCTGTATTCCACGAATGTTAATACTGATCTCCTATTGCAGACAGGGGCGTAGCTACCGCCGTATCAGCCGTATCAATGATACGGGGTCCGCAGGCTACAGGGGCCCCGAAAGTGTGTAAGCAAAAATTCCTTAAATGTTAGCCACAACCTTTTATAGATTAATAACATTTTTGAGAATAACTTCTGGGCGAGCAGAAATGGAGCAGACTTCTCATTATTGTCTATAGAGGCAGAAAATCTAGAAAAACTGAAAATTCTTCAGCTATGGATTATTTGATACTTAGGATTGCAGATAAAAAGGCGAGAAAAATGTATCTTTGTTTTGAATTGTTTGTCTAACTTAGTTCCTACGAGTATTCAGTATAAGTAATAACTGATATAATATCAGCCCATAAATGTCCCACTGCTGGGCTCGGGCCTCCAATTATAGGGGAAACGGACAGTAGGAACGGACTTGGCAGGTTTGACACATCGGTTATCTCGATGTGCAGGTTGCATCACGATGTTTTCCTTCACCGTTGTTATCACGTGGTAATTGTAACAATATGCACATTAGATCAGAAAACTGACTAAGTGAAGAACCTTGTATATCTCAATAGATATACATGATCTAAGGAAGAACCCAACCCCTTTGAGTTTGGGACACGTGCGTTAGCCATTACGCTACCACGACTTAATAACTTATAATCAATACATTATTATTTTAATTCAATTCGATCATTTATTTTTATAAAAAATTTTGCCCTTCCTTTGGGCCCTTAAACACATTTTGATACAAGGCAAGCTACGCTATTGCAGACATATAACATTTAAAAGTCTATGGGATCTTTGTCTGTTCTTTCAGCATTGTATGTATCACCGTTATAAATTCAAAATCAGCCAAATATGTGTCTATGCAGAATAAAGGATTCCGTAGTGATTACGAATGTCAACCGTTTGGTTTTGACGTAGGTATTATTAAGCAGCGAATCCGAGAAACGTATATTAAAGTCTCAACATTATTCTGTTTTCTGGTATGTTATATTTATTCATACATACATACATACATAACTTCACGCCAGTTCCCTTGCGGGGTAGGCACGAACATATATTCGTATTCTATATTTATTCCATGTACTTATACGTTTATTATAATGAATTTTTCTTTGTTTCTTAACGTGGGTCGCAAGATATGTGTGATTTAGGAGGCAGGCACTGAATATCAGTGCTGTGTGAGAATACGTCTCGGCAAAACCAAATACCTAAGCTCATACTTTAAAGTAAAATATAAGATAGAAAAATATTATTATTAATATCCCAGGATATCAAAAATAGGAACATGATATCTCTTCCTTCTCTTCCGTGGAATACAGAACCGTATACCGCCATACCAGTATACCGTCAGTCAAATCAGCGGGAAAAATTTGAGTTCTCATTTTTTTAATAGTTATTGTTTATTAAAGTTTTCTACCTTTACTTTAGAATACATGCTGGTGGGAGGGAACCTTCTTGTAAGTACGAAATACCAGTGTTAGGAGGTACCACTCACATTATAACAATCTAGCTTAATTAGGTATATACTAAGGGCCGATTTTTCAATCACCAGATAAGAGTTATTCATAATAATAAAGTTCAATAAAGAAAAAATAAAAATGTCAGTTGCATGAATAACAGTTAATGGTTTCACTTTTGAATTCACTCAGGTTATAATTTATTCGACTGGTAACTTTTATGCCATGATTGAGAAATTGGCGCTTAAATATCTATTACAAAGAAAAAGTAGTTGCGTATTGTATATGTGTTCATGTATGTGTGTTTTCTGTTGTTTAGTATGTGTGTGTGTATTATTATAATCTTTATTTTGCCGGGAATACAAAAGATTGTACAATAATGTCTAACACCGCATTCAACTATTTTCACAGTTTGCAAAGTCATCTTGAATTGAATGCAACTTTAATGTGTTAATGGAAACAACAAGTGATGTGTGAATAGTGAATAGAGACACAAGTTACTTGCGAAACTGGTTTCTTAGCAATAAAGATTTTTAAGCAGATATATTATTCTAAGAATTAGGACAACTCCAAGTTTACATATTATAAGCTTAAAATTTAAATATGGAAAAAAATAGTCAAAATGACAATTGCCAAGTAAAAAGGAATCTTTTATAACTAGATGACGCCAGAAGTTCACAGATTGTTAATTCATTTATTACTTTTTGACATCTTGTTATTTAAACATTATTTTTATTGTACGTAATATAACAATCAATTTTAAACATGTACATATTTTTTTCTTATGTAATTTTTTTACATGTCTCAAAAAAATTTACACTGCACTGCAAAAACGAAAAAGGCTGTTTCTCAGACCCTATTAGGAAGTTTGTTATTGCTTCGATAAGCGTGGAGTGGTCTGGTCCTCTAATATCTTGTGAAACGAGTTAACCAATGCTTTGACTATACCTACTTACTACACAGGCCGTCATAGTTGTCAATATTTTTTTACTACCCTATTATTTAAAATGTTTTCATTATAATTATAAACTATCTATATTTTAGTCATCTCTAGTTGTACAAGTAGTTTTAAAAATTTAAGGCTCTTTGGTCTAGTGACGTAAGGGTTAGCTCGCTAAGTTCATTCATAAAGCGCATCGTTCCCGGATTCAATTACCAGCAGAGGAAATTTTTTCTAATGAATTTCCATTGTTTCGTCTATTATCGTTTTTAGAACTGTTCATCATCATACAATACAATAATTGTGTTTGTTTCTGATTTAGGTATATTTATAACTAGTGAACCCACCCGGTAGACGTTGTCCTGCCTTGAAAAAAATTAAAAACCCGATCAGTTAATTCAATATAGCCTATGTTACTTAGGGACAATGTAGCATTCTAATGGTGAGAGAATTTTTAAAATCATATAATCATAAATAATCATATATCAAACATACAAAAATACAAATCTTTCCTCTTTATAATATTAAGTATAAATTGAATCTTTCTCTATAATAATATTGTATTAAAAAGAACGGATCATATAATGTTTATAAACATAACAATAAAGAAGTAAAACACTCACCACTTGTGAAATCCCATCAAACTTCAAAAAATAAGTTTTCCTAGAAATTTGAACGAAAACATCCTTTCATAACTTCAACATTGATTATCCATTCACAAACAATAGAACACAGCAGGAGTATTGCGAATGAACTTGAAAATAAACTTTATCCTTATCAAAAATCGCTAAATATCACCATTTCCAACATAAAATGTTATACATTAACTTCTTTGTCACTTTAATTCAATTTAAAAACGCAATGTTATTGATGAATAGTTATTTTGTAAGATTATAAACGCCGCAAAGCCCCGAGCTATTTTTAGAGTGAATAAGTACAGTTCTCGATACAATCTGTGACCAACTAGCTTTGACTTCGGCTGAGTTTTGCTTTGCATCACTTGTTGAATGTTGATTGTTGATATGACCAGTTGAACTTGAGCGCGAGAATGTAAGTCGATGTTGGGACCTAATGCCGCTAGATGGCGGTAGTAATATTGATTTAAAAAAATATTTGTGAGACTACACACATTCGTCTTCTATAGCATATTTTAGTGCCAATTTGAAACGATGCTTGTCTCTTAACAACTTTATATTTAATTAGAATTTGTTGCAGTCAGCGCCAAATTAGCACCACTGAAACAGCCACAAAAATGCAATGATAGCAGTCTATGGTAACGAAGGAGGTCAGTGGACTCCAAGCGTTTTATACACAATTAAATAAAAATATTTATTGTAAAATACTGAAAATTATATTTATATTTTTGTTAAATTTGAATGTACATCGAATTGGAAAATTTAATATTAAAAAGTGACATCTGGTAGTTTATGGTCTAAACACAATTCTTCCGATCGCATGGAGGTTATTACGTGAAGTAAATTACTGATCAAGTTCTTAGTAGCCGTCACTTTCTACTACGGTCATATATTGGCAAGAAATATAGATGGCAATTTAATTTAGTGTTATTAAATATATCGCTAGTCTATTCTAGATGCTAAAAATCCAAATTCACTGAAAGCCGTTTTACAAACCTCTTGAGTCTTGGCTTGTACATTGTGTGCAAACATATTATATAGTCTGTGATTGTGCGTATAGTGATACCTTTCAAATTTTTTTACTGCTTGGCGTTTGCTTTATTTTTATTGTTACTGCTTTAAAGTTGATTAGCGCTATCTACCGCAGAAGTGCGATATTATTTGAACGTTTTATTTGGATACAATGGTTGTAGTGGAAATGTTTCGATAAAAATCTATTAGAGGGCAGTGTAAAGACATCTGACGAACTTCACTGGAAAGGAGGAATGGCGATTGTATAAAAATAAGAGTACCCATTTCGCCACGGAACCGTAAATGAAAATAAAACAATTTCGTGATGCTGCATGAAATACACGTGTATTAAAAATATTATTATTTTTTCAGATATCCATTTTACAAGCTCGGTCGTTAATAATTTAATTGATTTAAGAGCAATAACAGATGCTACTTATCAGAAAATCTTCTACCTCTAACATTTAACGGAGCACCAGTACCTGTAGCAGGTGTGCCTCCTATTATCCTATACATACTGTCTTTCTCATCTTCAATTTCTTTTTCCTCTTCACTTTCCTCTTCATAATCGTCGAGCAACCGTGACATAGCCTTATCCTCCGTTTTATTAGTTTGGGATGTTTCAAGTTCATTGGTAACGTCCGGACTAAGAAGCGCAAAAACTTTAGACAATAATCTTGCTATTGGATACCTTCGTGTTTTTTCTGTAACTTCATTACCTTCTTTATTTGCTTTGCGACTATTTTCTTCAGTTAACTTATCGTTGGATTTAACATGTTTCCGCGTTAATCCTTTTCTACGCTTATAACTAATCCTATGTGGAGCATATTCATGTTCTATTTTAGGTCTACCAGGAATGATTCTTTTACCAATATTTACAATTGGTCTTTTTTGCTCACTTTTACAATTTCTATTTTTATAATCGCATACATTTTTTACCGTGTCATTAGGAACTTTTTTACGGGAAGGGAATTTGTGACCGTTATAAATTTGAGTTGGAAGAGCTTGGTTTATCGGCTCGGGCTTACCTTCCGATTCTAAACCAGCATAGTCATAAACATAGAAACCGGGATGTTCATTAGACAAAACAGCATTTTCTAAACCTGTGGTGGGTTGCGAATTTTTATTTGGCAAGCGGGTTTTACCAAGCGGTATTACTCCAAGAATTTTCGGAGGATTGACAAGAGAAACCAGAACTGCTTTTAAATACGTTGATTTCGATACAACATTCGATTTATCTCCCGATTGTAATAATTTGTCATATCCTACAGAGTCACCTATCATAATAGGTCTTAGACATAAATTATTAATATTTAACTTAACTCCATCTTTAGTAACCATGCCATCATTCGTAACAAATATATCATTTTGTAGAAGAATTTCCTGTACCAACTTCCTGACGAAGTCATCATTTAGATTATTATCAGCTGCTTGACTTTGGGTTTCGCGAAATCCTTCCATTTGATCCTTAAACCAGTTTTCGAATACATCAAAGTAATTGCCTTTGTAGGGATAAATTAGCTGAGGTTTGCTTTGTATAGGTAGACCAAGGTATTGATAGTCTAATAAAGGATAACTTGAATAAAAAAAATTTGGACTAATACCGCTTGTTACTGGGTAAACGGAATCTGTCTTGTGTTCGGAATACACGTTATTTGAGGTTGTCATTGATAGTTCTGCATTGTCATTTACCTGATTGAAAGAGACTGCTTTATCAGAGACCCAATTACTTGTATTATTATTATCTTTTAAATCGGTATTAACTGTATTTTTTCCATCGATTTCTAAGTAACTTTGACTGGATGTTGTTAAAGGTTTATTTGCTTCGAGATGATCTAGTAAAGTTGGACGAGTATCTTCAATGCTGTTCAATAGAGATTGATTAATTGTCAAGTTAACTGTATCAGGTTTCTCTGAATTCTCGTTGCCGATTTCTAGGTAAACAGATGGTATTAAAGCTGAATCAGCCATATGCGGATAAAGAGGTGATTGGCTCGATTGGGAACGATCTGAGTTAAAATAAGTTGTATAAACTTGTTCAGTAACGGGAAAGTTTTTGATATTTTCTAGCTTCTGTTCTGTTTCGTGTGAAGACGGTTGGCTAGTAGTGCTTACATTTGAATTAACGTGATCTGGATAGGTATTAATTGATTCAGTAGTTGTTAACAGTGGTTCATCTGGTAGCTTTATTGGTGGCAAGTGCTGTGCTTGCACATAATCGACATCTGTTGAGTATGATTCACTATTATCAGGGTATTCAATATTAGCAGGGTTTTCTTCTATTTCACCAATATTGTAACCAAGTGGCTCTTTTGAGATCGAAATATCGGAATTTTTATCATAAACTGAACTTACATCAACCACATTTACATTTGTATTAAAGAAATCAAATAGTTCTTGAGATGTTACATTATTGAGATAATCACCGCCTTCGTATGCTAAATTTGGTATCAGGCGTTGCTTCTCAACGTTAGGCGTGTAGATCTTCAACTCATTTGTTTTAATGTCCTTGTAGAAGTATACAACTAGCCTCTCTAAACCATTTCCATTTGGATCTATCACTTCATTTATATCTATGTGAGAAAGAGGTTTTTGAAAGCAAAAGCAGCTCTTGCTGCGAAATAATGCTCTTCTAGTTCCGAAGAATACGTCGCGGATTGATGAATCCCTGAAACCATACTTTAGCAGTTATAACATGAATAACTTATTGAAGAGTTAAATAGAAAATAGAAATTTTTCAGCGCCTTTGGTCACACAAATTATGAATTACATTCTGTGGAAACAATCCCTAGTTTCGGGATAAAAAGTATGGATGGGATAGAAGTTGATATTGATCCGCTTAATTGCAATTACATACATATCAAATTTCATGATAATACTTAAAAACTATATTTATCTATATCAAAGAAAATAAACATTTTTGCCATGTTTCATGTTAATTTGTTGTGAAGAAGAAACAATTTAACATCCAAACCAAGTCGCTTTTATATAAATATAAAAACTTACCCTAAAATAGGCCATGGTGAGATCGTAAGAAAAATAAATAAGCTCTGAAACAAATAATATATATTTTAAAACTGCTTTAAAATAGCAAAATGTGTTGATTTATTGATCTTTACTTAATTTTTATAAATATAATTCTTTTGTTCGTGTGTATGTAACTGAATTCCTTCTAAACCTCTGGACTGATTTTGATGAATTTTTTGTCTGTGTTAGAATGTATCCCGGGATGGTTTAGGTTCACAATTGGACCCGATCCGTGGCACTGCAATCAGGTTCTAGACTTTTATTTTTCAGGACAAGTCAACGACTAAAGGCGTGAGAACAGATTTCTAGGAATACAATCATGCGGTAAGTAAATCAGGACTTTAAAATAGTCCCTAAATCTTACATTTCTACCGGTAAAAGTTTTTATGAGATCCGGAACCGAACTCTATGGATATAAAATTTCAAAAACTTAATAGAAGCAGTAGAACATAAAAATGAAGAAATACCTTAATTAGCATCTTCTTGTTATTCAAGTTTCTCACAAAATCAACATTGTTGATATTTAATATTTCTGGAAGTTGTGCAGTGCTATTTATACTGAAGGGAAATCATTAGTGAAAAGTCTTATAATAACCGAAACCAAATTATATACGAAAACAACAAATTAACTACAAATATTACATTTATTTTAATTGCATTTCAAATTAACACTTCCACCCATGCAAATCCATAGTTTATATACTAGAAAAGAAACTCAAACTAGAATTTTAGTGTTATTTATACAGCTGTATTTTATATTTCAAAAGCAGTTATAACATGAAAAACTTATTGAAGAGTTAAATAGAAAATAGGTTGAGAGGAAGAAGTTTAAGTTGGTATGGGCGTATAATGAGGAGGAATGAAAGTCAAATGAGAAAAGGAATGTTAAACTTCATGATAGATGGGTACAAATGTAAAGGTAGACCAAAAAAAAATGGATGTATTGTGTGAAAGATGATATGATGATATGTGGTATGACAGAAGATGTATGTCAGAGTAGAGTGTGGAAGGAAAAAAAAAAGAAATATTGTGCCGATCCCAAATAATTGGGATATGGTGAAAGAAAAGAGACATTTTTTATATATATAATATATTATATTTCAAAAATCTTTCTTTTCCGGGTTGTCTAATGAGGGTTTCTCTAATTTCTTCTTCAGCTCTTCCAACTCCTTCTTAGCTTTTTGCGTAAAATAACCTTCTTCATGTATATTCTCTGGATGTACAAAACCTGGCATTTTTAGTGTAACCAGATCTTCTTTTCCTGGTAATTTAGATTTATCAGTCTCCTTGGCATACGGTCTTACATTTGGCTTAATAGTCAGGTGACCTGGAATTTAAGTACTTATATGCATCTTTGCACCTAATTATAGGTGTATATTTGGTAGCTTTATGAATTAGTATTTAATTATAATATTTGTTAAAAAAATATTCAGTAGACAAAAACACAAACATTGTATATCCCAAAGTTAACCAAGTCACGCTTGTTTTATGGGTATACTTATTTGGTTTTTATACATATACAACGGACCACTCTGGGGCCGTCCCAAACACCCAGACCACCGTAAATAACCACAGTAAGTTGTAAGACAAAATTGTATATAAGTAAATCACGAAACATTTTCACCACACACCTTTCTGTAAGACCTTATTACAAGCACAGGGCCTAAAACAGCCGCCTTTGGAAAATCGCTAAGTGAAATTACCACGTTATAAGTATTTGTGAAAGCTGTCTCTCCAGGCCCTTAGATCACAGTAATTGAAGTAGAAAGGGATTTATCGGCAAACTTGCGCGTGACTTATACATACATACCTAAATTTGTTTTGAAACAGAGACCATTAAGACCCATAAAAGGAGTTTTTGGATAAAATTGAGTAAAGAACTTGACCATTTCGATTTCTGTAGGGCCTTCTGCGGCTAAATATCCTTCATGAATAATAATTGCGAAAATTTATATTTACCAAACGCATTTTGAAATCTGTTTTGATGGAATATTTTTTTTTTGTTGTTATTTTAATAATAGGCATTATGTAATGCTATTTATGCATTGATTTTGCCTATATTTTAGTAGAATATCTAAACTTGGTCAATATCAGTGACAGCAATTTTGACTATTACATATTTATTTTGCCTCGTTTACATCATGCCCATTTCTACGGTAACAAGCAGGCAAGTGACGAGGGAAGTAGGCAGGACGAGTATAAAGTGTTCAAATAAGTTGCGTTTACATACTATTGCTACCCATTTTACTTTGCCGTGGAAAGGACCCATCCACAAATGACATCACACGAAAATCATGATTTCTTGATCCCTCCCCCGTCTTTGCCACAGCTGGTCACATTCGTGAGACTCCTCCCTAGTGTGATTAGTTTTATTTCAATTTAAATTATTTTTTAATAATTTAAACATTGCTAATACAGATAGAGTTGGAAATATTTTGAAGTTAATCGTTAATAGTTCGAATTTGGTGTTATGTATTATAAATATGACGTCACGAAATTTGGGACCCTCCCACTCCTTGTCTCACAATGTCACACTTCGTCAACCCCCTCCTTCCCCCTTAACGTGTGACCTATTTATGGATGGCCCCAAATAAGCATAATGTAAACTAGGGATTATTCAAAATGTCAGTAATGGATAGGGTTGCCAACTATTTTTGAGAAAAGTAACGTATTACATTTTCTTTTGTAGGGAAAAAATGAAGAATTTAGAAGAAAAAAAAATTGTTTATTTCTTCTCTTGGAGACACTATTTTCGTGTGCTTCTAGCATATACTAACAACTTTTCATTATCCATATATAAATTTTTGGAAGCTATCTTTACATTCCCAATTTAAATAAACAAACAATTCATTTTTATTACATTTATAGATGTCCTGTTCCTTTCATCTCGCCATTTTATATTCATTATTGAATAAACACTTTCAGGGAAAGCTGGATCGATAGTATTTCACTAATTATCCATATAAGTATTTCATTTTCAGTATTCATATTCAGAGTATTTTCACATACTTTATTTTTATGCAAAAGTATAACATATACTAGCCGTCCCGGCAGACATTGTTCTGCCCTGAAGAAATAAAACTTAGAACCCGATTGCAGCGCCACCTACCGGGTCCAAATGTAAGCTATCCTATCTTTCAAGTCGGATCAAACTGCACACGGTGTGCAAATTTAATTAAAATCGGTCAAGTAGTTTAGGAGTCCATCGCGGACAAACAACGTGACACGTAATTTATATATATTAAGATTTACCAAAAATAAAGTAGGATATGTTATTATAAAGTATGGTTGGCAATCCTAGTAATGGAAGATATATTTTTTTCAGTTTTTTATTGCAAAGCTGGCAAACAGGCAAATGGGCCATCTAATGGAAAGTGGTTACCGTCGCCTATGGACGCTTGCAACATCGGGGGCGAAGGCAACTCGTTGGCAGTCTTTAGGATGGCACAGGTGGTAGGGAATAGGAGGAATGGGATAAAGGGGATGGAATAGGAGAGATGGATAGAGAGACCAGACAAAAGGAATATATCCGTGCAGGAACGGAGAAAGAATACAATCTCCTGCGGCCGGGCAGCTTGTCGTAAGAGGCGACAAAACAACCCGCAGCCAGGTGGCAGGGCATTTGCTCGACTGGATGGCGACCACCCCTGGTCTAGAGTATGTCGCCATAACAACCTTGTGTTGTGTTCCGGCATTGGTGACCAGGTTCCAGTTTCCCTTAAGAGAGCAGCAGCGCATTTGTAGCACCTTTGGTGTTACAAATGTCCATAGGCGATGGTAACCGCTTTCCATCAAGTGGGCCGTCTGCCTGTCTACTGAACTTCTGCAATAAAAAAAAATAAAAATAAAGGTACTTATATTTTGATTATTAAAAACACATATTTATTTTAAATTTGTTAAGAGACAAGAATGAACAAAACTAATTTATTTAAATCAATGCCATTCAAAACTACTTGTCCTCTTCCTGTGACATTTGCCCTTCTTTATCCTTCAGTTTTTGCTTAATCTTCTCCAACTCCTCTTTCTGTTTGTTGTAGAAGTAGCCTTCTTCCTGAGCTGTGCCAAATTTGCCAAGACCTGCCCCAGACTCTCTTACGGAGCCACCTGCTCCGCCTCCCTTGCCTGCACCTGAGCCCGGAGTACCTTAGAGGGATATTAGAAATTTTAAAGAGCAGCCTTCACTTACTATTCATTCACTTCACAGGTTAAATTTTCACATTATTGGTTCATACCAATTGGCCAATAGGCAATGCCATAAGGCTCATGCCTTATGGCAAACTTTAACCCATAGTCACAGAGTACATTAATATAATAGAAACTTAAAAATCGATATAAAAAGAAACGGCTCAACAAATAGCACTAGCAGCATATAATTAATTGTATATGTCTTCACTAGTGTTAAATTATATAGATTATTACAAAAACGTACTTCCTGTAAAATATTAAAAGAAATATGTAAAAATAGAGTAGTATCAATAAATATAAAGTAGTAAAACGTATTCAAAAGTAGTAAATAGCGGATTAAGATCGGGACTAGACGACGGCTAGTCTTCAGCTCTGATGAAGTCCAAAACGTTCGTTTCCAACCAAGACTGCGTGGACCGAGCTTTATGACCCGGCGCTGAGTCTTGCTGGAAGGACCATTCTTGGTTATTGAACACGGTGTTGTTAAGGGGCTTAACTACCTTCTCAAGAATGGTATCCTGATATACTTGTGCCGATGTTTTGATACCTTTTTCACAAAAATATAGCTCAGTCACTCCTTCATAGCTAACAACGCACCAAACCATCACTGAAGACGGATAATGCCCACGTTGCACTCTGGCGACTAATTGAGAAGCTTCCTTAAAGCTTTAAGCATAAATACAGTCATTTTGTTTGTTAAAATATTACTCAATTGTAAAAAATTTCTCATCCGTAAACAAAATTTTTCTGTGACCTCTCTTTGCGTACCGCTTAAGTAGTTGTTTCGATTTTACCACCCTATTCCTTTTTAAATTATGAGTTAAGAAATGACCAGTGCGTCTCTTATAAGCTGCAAGTTCTAAGTCATCTTTTAAAATACGCGACATGGTTCTAGGTGATATCTTCATCTCCCGAGATAAAATCTTTTGCTTTAGCACAGGATTTCTTCGAATTCTTTCCCTTACTGCTTTTACCACCTTTTTCGTACGAACACTACGTGGACGGCCAGATACTATTCTGTCACAAACAGAGGAGGTCTCATTGTACCTATTAATAACCCGGTACACAAACATTTGACTAATACCAAGCATATGGAGAGTTTTAAAAATTGCATTTGGCTCCATACCTACTTTGTGTAATGCAATCACAGAGATTCGGTTCTCTTTATCGCCCCACTCCATTTTAATATCACACAATGTTGTACAATGTATTGGTGCGAAAATGATAAAACACAATGAACAATCATATAAAAATGACAGATACCAAATTCAAATGTAATATTTTGTTTCTTTTTAACTGTAACAGTATTTATGGCCAGACTAAGTATAAGAAAATATAATAGAAATAAGTATTTGGACAAAAAGAAAACAAATAAAAAACTATCCTATTATTAATAGATAAAATAAAAAACATCAAAAATAAAATCACCGTCTTAGCTAATGATGAAGGAGTCGCCAATTAAAAAAAAGGAAACCTATGGATCTACCACAGAGTACATTAACGTAATAGGAGAGGGTCTCCAATTCTATTAACGTAACGCAAATTAACTGTTAGTAAGATATAGTAACGGACCATAAGGCGCAGTAAATATCAACCAAAATGGACACGCAGAGAGAAGAGATTAATAGCCAACTGGGGCGCAAACATCTTCGTAGGTTAGTAGTTAACGTATTCGCATCCGAAGCTCGTGTCTCAAACGATACGGGTTCGAAGCTTGGCCGGAAAACATGGACCACTTAGGGAGTGTTTTGAACTAATATGCATATTGTTAAGATTACCATGCGCTTACGGTGAAGGAAAACATCGTGAAGAAACCCGCACATTGAGGTAACCGATGTGTCAAACCCCCAAGCAAACTTGGACAAGCGTGGCAAGTATACTGTTAATCCCCTAATAATTGGACGATCTCAGTCTAGTAGTGGACTGTTATGAGCTGTTATGTATTTTAGTTTTGAGTTCAAAATTAAATTTAATTAAAAATAGTTACCAACAGGACACATAAGCATAGAAATAGTTCTTGTATGATTTCTTTGTAATAACATACTGATCCTTAAGAAAAGCATTTTTTGGGTACACAAATAAAATTTTTGATATTCATGAACAAGACATGAATTTGACTTTATGACAGTTTATTTATTTTTAATATGACATCAGAGAGTACATTAATATAATTATGACATACAAACTTTAAACTGCCAGTGCGTATTGGGATTTGTTCCTGAAAATACTAGATGAATAAGAGATAGTACGGTATAAAACACATTATACTAAAATATATATTTAACTTTAAAAATGGAACGATGTGGTAAAAAACTAACGTGAGTATAAAAATTCAATTAAAATTGTCAAATTTGCATTTAAAATCATAGCATCAAGAGAAAGTTTGGGGCCAAAGTTGATAAAGATAAAAACTCCAAGAAATTCAGAATCAGAAGCCAGCAGTAATTAGATTTTTTAAAGAATGTTATAGATGAAAATATTAATCATCATCTCTACTTAAAGTCGTTTGTATTCCAGCAAAATTATTTTCAGAATTAGCCTTCACATATATTAGTCATGTAGATTATTCATAAACTATAAAAGATTCTTTACATCCACTAACAAGGTATGAAGTTGTATCTGTAGTGGTAGTACCTCTGAAACCGTTTGTGGCTAAGTGGAGATTGTTTCAGACATCAATAAAACATCAGAAGGCAGAAATGATTTAGTAAAGACTATGAAGGTGGTCTACGCAGGCTGGATTCAGCGAATTAAGTTCTACGAAGTAAATAAGGTAAGGCTTGAACAAATAAATATGTTAAATTATAAACCTTTCATCAAAGGTGCTGATGTTACAACCTTAGCCTTGACTTTGACCTGAATGATAAACAAACTAGTTAAAGAAATTATAAGTTTTCTGGCCGAATTAATAAAACGTATACAAAGATGTGAAGGTGATGTCAGGAGCCTTAAGAACAGACGAGCGTGCATGACAAGAGTTATGAATGTCAAAGAAGCAAGTGAGGTGTGTAAGAATAAGCCAAAATGGCGCTCTGTTGTTCGTGCCTACCCCGCAAGGGAACTGGTGTGAAGTTATGTATGTATGTATGTATACAAAGATAAAATATAACACAAAATTTGTTCCTAAAATAATATCATCATGCTAAGGAATTAAAGTTTTACTGGGTAAAAAAATAGGATATACATAAAAATATTCGTTGTTAAAGAAAATAGATACCTAGACTCTTATTTCAGTTTATTCATAAATTTTTTAGAAGAAGTTCAAATATTTCTGGTAAGATATACCTACTGATTTGTTTTACTGTTGAGTATTATCGCAATTTTCTACCAATTATTCAAAAACTCCTTGCAAATGAACTGGAAATGTGGAAAGTAAAAAATAATTAGTGCAAGAAATCACGATTATCCGCACATTATCGCTTCCACTAGGCGACACCACCATTGTAAGTTTTAAGAATAATGACTCAATTTAATTCTTTGACTTGTTGATATCTGAATCGTGTTACTCTCGAATCACTTCATGATGGAGATCCGGCTATTATTAAATAGCAGGTTATAGTCATTGGATATTCAAAAAGTCCATGGCCATGTTATATAATTCTAGAATAGGTAGCAGTTATGTGAAAATTAACGCGATATCTAAAGCTGATGATTCTTTTATGACTGGTTCCTATGCATTCACTTGCCCTACCATCGGTAAAATTTTGACATTTCTTGTTATGCTTATTAAGCTTATGTCAAATTTTAACCATTAGTAAGGCAAATGAATAGTCGGTAAGATATAGGAAGGGGCCATTAGACGATCCGACACTTTTCAAGGTCGAAGCGTAGGCAAAACTGTTATCCTACAATATTGATTTGGATGATAGAAGATATATTGGTGTAGTTCTTATGCGTTACGTTCAAAGTGATGTCTTTTTAGTAGATTAATGGATTCTGTATTTAAGGTGAAACTTAAAAATATTTTAAAAGTATATTAATGTAGTTTTGTATTTTCAGTTACTCGATACCTTCGTCTCCTTTGGACGTGCGTAAGTGGTGCATTGTCAGTGGGCAGTAGACAGTAGATTATCTTCACAAACAGAGATCGGCCCCTTGCTGTGCGCAGGCAGCTCCCGTAACATGCTCTTGCGCATGTACAGACAGCGGCAAAAAAAAATGATATTAGGTTTTATTATTAACATTTACGACTCTATGGATAATTGGTTGAAATGACATTTGAAGTGAAAGCTTAAATCAATTTTATTAAAAATACTGCAGTAATTTACTAGAATGGGGCTGTTATAAATAAATAAAAACGGAGGATGTGATTTATAATGAGGATGGAATGCTTTACATATATATACATTGCATATCTCATTGGTCAGAGACAGCCAAGCTCATATTAAGAAATCGCGGTATTCACTCAGCCGCCTAAACCAGGATACCGTACCGCTTTTCAAGCCACCCTGGCAGGACTGTCCCATATCGTATCGAATATGATTCGTCTTAAGCTACACTATCATTGATGATCTCAAGCAATATTTTTTCTTTTATTTACTGAATGCTGCGTTTTAATGATACAACGTTAAAATTACAATCTAATCTAAGAAACAAGACTAATAAATAATTTAAATCTGACCTAAAATACTAGATATAATTATTTATACTAAGAATGTGTTCAATAATACTTTTCTTTTTGCCTTTATTAAGGAGAAAACACTTTGTTCGTGTGTTCTTTATTCATGTTAAGCACATTGCGCTTCACTTTACTTTTGTCTTGTTAGTTTTACAACACTACCTCAAAAGGTTTGGTTCTTTTGAGTCTTCTTACCAAGTTTGTGTTATCGAGGAGTTGAATGACCTCCACATTCACGTGGCGATGAAGCCGGTGCTGGTGAGCTTCAGCGTTTCTACTAATTGTGCTAGCGACGAGGTCATTTTTAGATCCCGATGGAGATCGTCTGGTCTTATATACCAAGGTGGGTTGACGATATGCTTGAGTACTTTATTCTGGAACCTTTGTATTATATTTACGTTGGTTGGGTTGGTGCAGCTCCATAGCTGTATCCTATAGGTCCACACTGGCATCAGGATTTGTTTGTATAGAAGTATTTTATTTGATATTGACAAAACAGAATGTCTTCCGAGAAGCCAGTACATTTTCTTGTAGCGTAGATCTAACTCTTGGCTTTTCTTTTTGACATAAGTTTTATATCTTAAGCAATAATTAATTAATTCCAATTACGTTTATTTATTTGCATTATATTTTACAGTAATGTGTATATATGGTTGTGTATGCTGTCTGTACTTGAGATGTGCAATGACAGTCGTGAGGTCCGTGGTTCAAGTCACTGTCAAGAATACACAGGTTCAATCTACTCGTTTATTCCAAAGGTTTCGATGCCGAATGTCTAAGGAATGTGAGAGGAATAAAATAAACTTATACGCACAGTTTTAATTATAAAATGGACATGTGGAAGCTCTTGACTATAAGATAAGGATCTAGGTATGGTTATACCGTTGCATTGCTTCCGTTAAATGTGTACCGATTGGAAATCCCTATACGCGATAAGCCCTTTATTTTTCAATGCCATGTGGATATATATGTATGTAGTATAAGTGTACATGTATTATAACTCTTTATACGTATTTATGTTTGTTTGTATGTTTTTTAATTTTTATTGCGTGAATTCAGCAGACAAGCAGACCGCCCACCTAATGGAAAGCGCTTACCATCGCCTATGGGACATTTGTAACACGAGAGGTACTTACTTATCAATTGTAGTATTTTTAATAAAAGATATTTTATAGTCTTCAGTGGTTTTTATTTTAAACTACAATCAAAGTATCTTAATTTTGAAATATTAATATTTACTTGGCGAAGCTCCCGTACGTATATATGTCACGGTTTTTTTTTAAGATGATGGCTGCAATGCCATTTATGCATTGATTTTGCCAATGTCGAGTGCATAGAAAAGCCAGGTGATATAAAAAGGAATTTTGGCCGGTAAATTAAAAAGAAAAAGAAAAATCTGCCAATCTAATACAATACAATAAACATAATATTTACAACAAACCATAAGAGCAAAGGACAAAACTAAATAATATGTCACGGTTAACGCGCTTGTCAACTGCTCTGCCAATGACGTTGACAGGCGCGTTTCGTTTCTATTACACTAATGTGCTGCCGTTTTCTGAAGGAGACTGGAATCTGGCCACTAATGCCGGACTCATGGTTGTTCTAGTACGATGCTCTAGACCAGAGGTGGTAGCCACCCAGACGGGCAAATATATCCTACCACTGGATTGTGAGCTAATTTGTCGCCTTCCACGAAAGGCCGCCTGGCCGCAGGAAATTGTATTCTTTCTACGTTCCTGCACTGATGAAATGTATATTAACTCTCCATTGACGATCATGATTTTCAGGAATATCATTTCCCCCCTCTAATTTTTGAATCGTGCAGTTAAAAATTTTGAAAAATAATGGAAACTGGTAGAGCTTAAGAAATTGTTTCAACGAAAATTAGGTAGAATAAGATCCGTTGAGTGGTTTTATTTCTTACGAAGTATTATTATTTTTAATATATAGTAATTCTGCAGACTCCTTAAATGTGCATTTGCCCTATTCTTACTTTTTTATTTGTTTTTTTTCTAACATACTCGTATATTTCTAATGTATATATTTTTTCTAATTTTTAAATTAATATTCCAAGTTTTTTGTCTAATATTTATTTTAGCTTAGATTAAACTATTAAAGAACAAAACAATATGGTAAAATAACGAAAGATTTTCTTCACGTTCTATCATTAAAATATTATAATCTATTCATCAAAATTTGCTACTCTCCCATCAACATCTTATATTAATAAACATATAAAAATCTCAGCCAAAATGTCTGACCAAATTAAAATTCGATTGTGATTTTTAAAAAGCGAACGCTGACCGCGATGCGTGCGCGCAGCATCAAAGGAGGCGTTGCCTTTGAAAACGCCGCTTTGTGCGCTACCGAGTACCGACTGCCCTCGTATTCATTACAAGATCCTCAATCGATAATTAAGCTTACATTACAATGATACTTTCTATAACGTATGAAAGAAATTCTTTCGCTTTGTATGTATTTATAAAAATGCGCTTGATTTTCCGTATTGATTTCATATAACTTGCTTACTCATTAAAGAAGCACCGAATAACACGACTTCGCAATTAAGCTTAATAATATAAAATTGTAATAATCTACATATATATATATACCTAAAAATTCCGTCACTGTTTAACCGCGATGAATTCCGAAAGTACTCAACCGATTTTGATGATTTTTTCATTTTGCTGAATTTGTTTCAACTTAGGACATTTACACATAGGTTTCATTTTAATTTATAATTGAAAATTTTTTGAAGTGGCACTTCTTTAGGATCGTTCTAATTTGAGACTCGATGAAACGAAAAAGCGACACTAAAAAGAGATAAACATATAAATCTATAGGACTAATCCTGCGAGAGCATGAGCATACATTGTATTTAATCATTTAAACACTATGCTCATACATACAGAGTTCGAAATGTTTTGAAGTTTTTCGTTAATACTTCAAATTTCCTGTTTTAAAGCTTAAATATACATACATACATACATACATAACTTCACGCCAGTTCCCTTGCGGGGTAGGCACGAACTTAAATATAATATAGAAATGTGACGTCATGAAATTTAGAATCCCTCCCACCCCTTGTCACACTTTGTTCCCTTCTACTGCGTGTGAACTGTACATACACACACACGTTTTTTTGTTGCACATTAATGTTTTAAACCATGAGGTCGTAGTAAGTATAAGGTCTACTGTCAACTAAGTTACACAAGCATCACATAGATGGCGCCATACTTTAAATTCCACTCCTTCCTTTCTTTGATCAATAGTATAATAATATGAACTTTAATCAATATAAATCTAAAAAATAAATAGTAGAAATGTATATACGCGCATAACTTGAGAACGATTTTACCGATTTTGATGACATTTTTTGTGTGTATTTGAGTGGCTTCCGGGATGGTTTAGATTTAGATTCATAATTGGAACCGGAAGGTGGTGCTGGGATTGGGTTCTAAGGTTCTCCCAATCTCCTGGACCTTTTTTGATGATTTTTTTGTGTTTGAGTGGGTCCCCGGATGGTTTAGATTCACAATTGGAACCGGTAGGTGTCGTTGGGATCGGGTTCTAGAAACTTCCTAATCTCCTGGACAGTTTTTGACGTTTTTTTGGAGTGTGTTTGAGTGGGTCTCCAGATTGTTTAGACTCACAATTGGAACCGACAGGAGGCACTAGAATCGGGTTTTAGAATTTTATTTTTCAAGGCAGGACAATGTCTGGTGGTACCATTAGTGATAATATATTAATTTAGCAAGTTGTCTATGTGCAAGTATTGGTTAGAGCGTGGGTATTAAAAATTAATTTTTGTTTGATGGTATTTTATGTACTACCTTACTGTTTATCCGATTGCAATGAAAATTTATTAACTGATACTCTGATTTTTAATTACCTGGACTAAAACGACAGCAGCAGCTGCGATCGACCTTTTTATGTTGCTTGGAGCAAGTCACTACTGTGAGTTGAATCCTATCGAATTTCTATAGAAATTCTGTAATATTCTACTCACAGTGGTGAGTTGTTGATTCAACTCTAAACTATATTATATAGAAGTATGCTGAGTGCAAACCTTGTTTGCTGAAAATGCGGCGTACAAATTATCAAAATATACTATGTGTATAATAATGTATAAAGAATGTTATTACGTCGCTATTTCTTCAAATAAAGTATTTTTCTTTCTTTCTTGAAATTCACACAACTCACTTATGAATTAAAAAAAGGTGGTAGCAGCTGTCATTTTAGTCCAGGCAATTACAAATCTGATTCCACTAAATTTTGCCCGCGGCTTCACTGGCATTAATGTGGATTTTGATTAAATCCCTTCAGGTTTTATTCCTTAGAAATGTCATTAAGTAATTTTTTCTTCCGACAATTGTCTGTCGTTAATTTAATTCAAAATACCTATTGATGAAGAGCGTTACGCCATCTAGTGAAGGTGGAACTAACCAAGAGAGCAACAAATTAAAGTTTTACTGGCATTGTCATTCGCGTTGCCACGACGATGTATTTGTTAGTGAATTGCAACGGTGCGCAGTGGCGTCAATGAAACATGACCGCAGCACCATATTTGGTTATATTCGTTTATTACTCGGGGCAGTACTTTTTCTGGATCAAAGGTACGTTTTATTCCAAAAATAACGTGTTTGTATAATTTCGTGATGATCGATGTAACAGTTAAGTCGCGAACCAACCAACAAACAAACTCACATTCAAATCTGTAAGTAGAGTGTTGAAAGTTGACTTTAACATTAACTTGAGTTCTTGGAAAACCCTAGTAAGTATTTTACTTAGGTACAAAAAAACATAATTATGTCTTTATATATCGTGACTGAAGCCGAGAGTGAAAACTAGTTAGTATACATATAAACCTTCCTTGAAAAATTGTGTAACTGATGATGAAAACCGGTTAAAAATTCATTGCGTGGTTTAGGAGGTTAGCGGATAAATAGACGCGGAAAGCGACTTTGTTTTATACTATATAAAGAAGAAGATATTATAAGCTAGGATTGCTTGCACTTGCGCAGGTATGTCTCTTCTATCCGTGCAGGAATGGAAAAAGAATACAATTTCCTCCGGTCGGTCTGTCGTAAGAGGCGATCAGATAACCCACAGCCAGGCGGTAGGGTATTTGCCCGTCTGGATGGCTACAACCCCTGGTTTAGAGTATCTCGCCATAACAACTGTGTTCTGCGTTCCGGCACTTCTGGCCAGATTTCAGACCTTTTTTAGAGAGCGGCAGCATATTGGTAGCACCTTTGGTGTTACAAATGTCCTTAGGTGATGGTAACCGCTTTCCTTGCGGTGGGCCTTTTGACTGCTGAACTCATGCAATAAAAATATATATATAAAAATTCCGCTTTAGGTAGGTTAGTATGCTTTTGGACTTTTTTTGGAATTTTTCTTCCTTGTTTCCTAATAATTATTATCAGATTGAACCACAGCTAAGTGTAGTCGAGATTAGCTAGTGTTCTATAAAAATATATATTCGATGCCGCAAACTTCTATTATAGGATAAGAAGCTTGTCTGCGCCGGCGGCCGTCTGTCGGCCTCCTACTGCCGACTCAATGCAAGGATTGCAGATATGTACCCCCGGATTATCCCACAAAGTGCCGAAAACCTCCCAAGACGTGTGATTTGACAAATAATAGAGTTTTTGGTTTCTTTTTTTGCAAACAAGATGAGGGTTTTTTTGCAAATGGTGTTGGTTTGTTATGGTTTGATTTTAATATTGCACCAAAATATATTATTTGAAAAATTTGTTTCTTACATAACTAGATGCCATTATAATTCGTTCTTCTTTAGCTTTTTGACTCAGTAGACATTTGTAATTTTTTTTTTACTTAGAATTTTAGACAATAATATTTTTTATTTATTTTAACTATACCTTTATAAATAATTCATAATTATTCCTCTAAATAGTTTTTCAAAACGAGTAATTAAGAAATGGGACAATCCAATTGAGTACTGTTACGTCAGATTCTGCAAATTTCCCAGATTTTTCTGTAGTTTTCTCAAACCCTACAGAATAACGAAGCACTCCTTGGTTCTCGCGACTGCATACGGCTCATCAACTTGGCTTCTGCAAATACAGGTACATGATGTGGCTAGGATGAATTGGGGTAGCCCCTACATAATCTTAAATCCTTTGTTATATTTCATCTGCAAGGCACTGACGACTCTCCTCGTAACTGTATGTATCTAACACCTGGTTGTAGGTTTTACTAAATGGGACTTTAAAAAGGTATTAGAACATGAAATTACTTACCATCAAATGAAGTGCCACCTGGTCTAAACAACATCTTTGACCAAACGCGATTTGATTCAAGTTCAACAGACGATGTTAAATCTCAGGCGAACGCCTGTGATTAAACGTGTAAGATTGACTGAAAGCAAACATTTGTTTTCAAATATTTTCTAATAAAGTTATCAACACATTTGAATGGAATAGATATTTGTCTTCGGCTTCTAGTTGCTGAAATCGACTTGTGATTCACTAACCTGAAACAGCATTGTTTAAATAATACTCTTCTAAGTATTGAAATATAAACAAATACTTTACGTTAACTAACAGCAATATAAAAATATTGTGTAGAATATATACTTGTAATAATTTTAAATTACGGAAATGACGATTTCTATTACAAATCTTATAGTCAAATTCCATTTTTTTTTAATTAAAATGTGTAATGAATTCTGCATACGAAATGTTAATCCATTAAAATAGCAATTAACTTATTAAAATAATACTTATTAAAATGATTTAATATGCTATTATTTCCTAGAATTAAATACTTATAAGCCGCACTGTTCTATAAAACTGTACTACAGGCAAATTTTTATGAAAACATTTAACCGTGCAGGAACGGGGAAAGAATACAATTTCCTGCAGCCGGGTGGCCTGTCGTAAGAGGCGACAAAACAACCCACAGCCAGGTGGTAGACATTTGCCCAACTGGATCGCTGCCATCCCTGGTCTAAAGTATGTCGCCATAACAGCTTTGAGTTGTGTTCCGGCATTAGTGACCAGGTTCCAGGCTCCCTTAAGAGAGCAGCAGCGCATTTGTAACACCTTTAGTATCGCAAATGTCCATAGGTGATAGTAACCGCTTTCCATCAAGTGGGCCGTCTGCATGTCTGCTAAACTCCTGCAAAAAAAAAAGAAATAGGAACAAATGTCTACTTTTCAGAATTATAATTATGTAGTGTTAATTCTATAAATACGAAATCAGTTAAGGGGCTTCTATCGAATTCCGGTCGATTTTCTTGAAAGATAAACCTTCGCTCCACGGTCTCAGAGTTGTTATAAAGTTAGAGTACTTAAACAGAACGAATTCAGTATTGGCCATTTGCACTATGCGAACAATTCGGTCCAAGTCAAACATACCAGTGATCAAGAATTCCGGCGCTTTTTTCATACTAAACCCAGCACCGCTAGCCTACTTAAGAATAATGTAAGTGCATTGTTTGCATGTAATTGATATGCAGTAGAGCATAAATGGGTGTTAGTTTGTTTGTGTGGACGCTAAAACTATTATTGTTGCTTAAGAGTTTATTTCGTATCAATGGAATGTCCAGTGGCGGTATGGTTTTTGAGATTTGTAGGTTTTTTACTTTATAAGTTCGTGTTGTTGAATATCGTTTAAGAAAGTGAATTTGAAAAGGTCTACACATTTTGAGTATATAACCAAGAGTGGAACTCTTTGTGGTGGAGCGTAACTGCCGATAGTTCTCAACTTGGTGTATTTTTCAAATTCAAATTTAAACTAAGTGTCATTGGAGAACTTTTTAGTAGGCGTAAGTTTCTACTTGTATGCATGACCTTCAATCATGCATATAAGTAGAAACTTAAGTCTACTTTCTATTTTATGTACATCGTTACGTAACGTGTTATTACTGTTTTAAGGAGATGAAGCGGCAAGAAACTCCTTTACAAGACGTCTTAAAAATGCTTTTACTTCATATTAATTAATTGATATGTAAGTGTACAAGGTGTCGAGTTAAAAACAGAATTGAAAAAAAAATCAAAATGTATGCTAGGACACATAGTAGAAGTGAAACTTCAACGGACAAGTGGAAAAACGAATCGCAACAAAATTGTAACTTAAAGATTTAAGGGCAGGTTTTCAAATTGGACAAGTACATTAACAATCTGCCCGTAACTTCAATTTAAAATTTTGTTGAGATTCGTTTTTCCATTTGTCCCTTGAAGTTTCACTTCTACTATGTGTCCCAGCACACATTTCGATTTTTCGCAGGTTTACTGTAAATTATGATTTGGTAAATTTTAATGAATGCATTTTTTATTTCAACATATTTTATTTTATCAAACAAAGAAACTGAATTCGATCCGGAACCAAAAAACGCATCCATAGTCTGCTCTAAAATTATGCCGCCTCTCACCACGTCTAGTTTAAATTTATGCCGTTCTACCACGCGGCCGTAACGCTTTTTCGTGACAGAATAAACCTAAGACCCCGTCTATACAGAAGTTTTACTTCAAAAAGAAAAAATGAAGAGCGCTAATTCATATCAGCAGATTTTAAAAAATATTTTTTTTCTTTTGTTTTTGCTGTTAGACATGAAACTACTGAACGGATTTAAATGAAACTCGACTCAGACCTATCTTATATTCCGCGTTTACTCTTAAAATACTTTTTCTCTGACCTATCATTTCTGCGGCACAAACAAATACTTATAGATAAAAACTAGAATTGCCACGAATATTCGGCTTCTATTCGGTATTCGACCTATTCGGTCACTTTTTCAACTATTCGGTATTCGGCCGAATGCTGAATACCAAATCGTAAAAAAACGGACATATCATGTTCAAAATTGTATATATTTCCATTAAAAAATAATAGTTTAACTACGTTTGAACAGTGCTAAATGCGATTTTAATATTTTTTTCCTTTAACGTTTCGGCCGCTTTTTAAACTGTCAGAATCAAAAAATAATCTTTTAAAATTGCACTTAAAACCGTTAAAATACAGTTTTGATTCGCGAGAATGTAAGAAAATACTTCTTTACAAATTATTGCTTCAATACTGCCCTACTAGGTGCGAATTGCATACATTTTGTACCGAACATTGGATGCCGAATATTCGGTGCTTTAGCTGAGAGCGTGACCGAATATTCGGTATTCAGCTAAATCACTATTCGTAGCACATATAATAAAAACATAACGCTGCGGTCGCGTATTTTTGATGTCGCTACGCCGTTGCATTTCACTATAGAGTCGTCGATATGGCAACGCGAACTAAGTTTATCTGGCACTAGTAGTAAATAAGGCTTTAAAATACATAGGCATGACCAGCGGACATTATGATTTATAGGATGTTTATTAATTATGTTATTTGGCTACGAAACCCTGAAAACCTTAGCCATCATAGGGTCAAATTTTATTAGCGATCTGAATGAATATTTTTAAAAATCGAACTGTTCTTGTTTGTTCTGATCTGGTTCCCACACAACAAACAAACAAATTAATTTTATAATCTGATTTGTGTATGTACCTCCTTATTACATCACGAACGTATCATGGAAGCTACTATTTTTCGCTCCAACGCATCTTGACAAGCATGCATACTTAGAAGAAAACAACAATAACAACTCTCCGGAAAAATAACTAATACAATTCTAAACACTCTTATATCATTAATATAAAGCATAAATTCGATCTATAATATTATTTGCATAAGTGCAAACAAAATGTGTTTAAAAATCGCCAACAAATTTATTAATGCATTTGAAAAAAAATCTAAACTGGCGTTGTTGGTCTCAGTGTTAAGATAACAAAGTTCTATTTAGCTGTAATATTTAGTTTTGGAGATGTAAAATAATTTTGTTTGGGAGTCAGAAAGGTCAATGCGCTCAGTTGACTCTATATTATTGATAGGTATACTTGCTACTGTTAATATTCGTTTCATAACATCATAAGTCCGCGATGTATTATGAATTTCGTAATTTATTTTGATTAAGTAAGAATAATTCCGAAAACATCTAAATATATGGATATAAATGCAAGGAATGGCAATCTCTTAATATTAATGTAGTTCAGAAGGTTAGATCTAATATTAATTGTCAGACAAATACACATATTCTATATTCCTAAGTTAAGCAAGTTAATTGGCCACGCCAGAAATCAAACCCGGAACCTCTACGTTCTCGTTAACTAGGC
The DNA here is from genome assembly GCA_019925095.2 of Dendrolimus kikuchii. Taxonomy (NCBI): domain Eukaryota; kingdom Metazoa; phylum Arthropoda; class Insecta; order Lepidoptera; family Lasiocampidae; genus Dendrolimus; species Dendrolimus kikuchii. Next base: position 8,720,766 of record CM034407.1, read on the forward strand.
TTAACGCACTGAACGACAGCCACAGAGGTCGTCGTGTAAATTAATCTTTGATGAATCTTGTTCTGAAATTTTAGTGTTTTATTATTTATAACACATTTTTAAAACCACTTGAGTGTTAATCAATTTCTTTATAATTTTTACAATGATTTTTAAATAGGCGGAAAAGGTAAAAATGGTACCGTTGGCGCCATCTAGTCATATATACTTCTTCCATGTTTGTCATCCCCTTTATCAAAAGTGTATATATACTAAACTAGCTTCTACCCGCCATTTCGTCCGCGTGGAATAGTTTAAAAACTCCCGATTTTGAAACATTCTTCATTGGTGCTCCGCTCCTATTGGTCTTAGCGTGATGATATATATAGCCTATAGCCTTTCTCGATAAATGGGCTATCTAACCCTGAAATAATTTTTCCAACTATACCAGTAGTTCCTGAGTTTAACGCGTTCAAGCAAACAAACACACAAACTCTTCAGCTTTATATATTAGTATAAGATTTCTTTTTAAAATTTGTCGTTGTCTACGATCCCATACCCACAGATGACTTGGATACACTTGGCTTCGCATCTCTCTGAGTTCTCTACTATCTGTATAAGACGAGTGTTCTGAGACACTATATTTTTTTTTTTTAATTTTAGGTTCGCGTTTGACCATTATGTCGCGCAATTTCAAGCGGAGATATAGTCTAAGATCGACCACGCTTACCTAGAAGGTACCTATTCACACGGGAATTGAAGACACCCAGGTTGTAGGTTTCGGGAAAAATAGACTACGGTAGTGAGGTCCACTCATTTGCGATGCGCAAAATGAAGGTTTGCTAAAGTTTCTGTTTCAAAGCATTTTGTTCGTATATGTGGTATGTCCACCATATAGCGGTGCCACACACCGGTTCTTCTAGATGTCCGATGATGGAAGAGAGACGGTGCGATAAGATTGAAAAGCTCCAATGCAGTGTGCTCTAAAATGTATCTGATAGAAAGCCGATAACCTGGCAACCCTGCCTCGATGTTCGAAACTTTAAATTTCGTCATTGAATAGCTGCTCGTTGCCTATCAACTTCCTGGCTCTCCGTTCAATCGTTTCTAGTGCCTGGAGTTGGTTTTTGGGTGAGCCATCCCAAAGGTGAGAACAGTACTCTATACATGCTCGTATTTGTGCTTTATACAGAATCAGCAGCTGTTCTGGAGTGAAGTACCGCTACACCTTTGACAATTTGGTCTATAGACTCGATGTATGAGCCGAAATTGAGACTCGATGTTAGGGAGATACCAAGAAGCTGAAGTCCATCAGTCAGCGGTACACATATTCCCCGGAAAGTAGGAGTCAGTTCAAAGAAAGAAAGAAAAACTTTATTTGAAGAAATAGCGACGTAATTACATTCTTTATACATTATTATACACAGAGCATAATTTGAAAATTTGTACGCTGTATTTTCAGCAAACAGGGTTTGCACTCAGCATATTGGAAAGAAAGGAATTCCTTTTTGCGGTGGAAAGACACGCTTGCGCTTTACTCGTAGAGGTATTAAACGAGATTAAATTAGCGTTGGCTCAGTCAGAGACTGTCCTTAAGGCGTCGTTCAACCGCTCCACCAGTGTCTCCCTGAGAGCGTGAGTCTCGGATCTCACAGGTCTCGTGCTGGATGTGTAATCTCTCTACAACAATGCTGTCGTCCGCATACTCAAAAATACTGGGCTTGAGCAGGTTGTTAATATGTAGTAAAAAGAGTGTTGCAGAGAGAACCAACCCCTGAGGAACGCCGGCATTTATTGCCATAGATTCGGAGGAGTGGCCATCTACGACCACTTGTATCGATCGATTCCTCAAGAAATGTGATATGCAGGCGCTAAGACCATCCGGTAGACCATACGCTGGGAGCTTGCCTATGAGGCTGTCGACCTCTCGATCGACTCACTACAGATGTGTGACACGTAAGCTAGAAGGTCTCCTGTCGATCGGTTTCGGCGAATCCGTATTGTCGTTCACTCAGAAAGTCGTTTTCTTCTGGGTACGTCTTCTAGCATTAAAAAAAATCATTACCAAGACCGTGAAGATGAACGAAATAAACTTTTATGTTTCAGGAAAAAGAGGCGACGGTAAGGAGTTCCACTTCTTAGTGTTATGCATTAGAAAAGCAGAAGAAAAGGGTTTGTCCGTTTAGTTGCTAAGTATTTCTACCATACTATACCGGTAGCAGAAGTTTGTATACGACAAATAAACATAAATTTATCTGTGCAGGAATGGAGACATAATACTAATTCCAGCGGCCGGGCGGCCTGTCGTAAGAGGCGACAAAACAACTTACAGCCAGTCGGTAGGCTATTTGCCCGTCTGGATGGCTACCACCCCTGGTCTAAAGCATGCCGCCATAATAACCTTGAGTTGGGTTCCGGCATTAGTGGTCAGGTTCCAGTATCCCTTTAGAGAGCGGTAGCATATTGTACTGTACAACATTGGTGTTACAAATGTCCATAGGCGAGAGTAACCGCTTTCCATCAGGTGGGCCGTCTGACTGCCTGCTGAACTGATGCAATAAAAGAATAAAAATCATAGGCACTTTCACATTTGTATGTGAGTATGATGGAAACTCAGTCTAAAGTTTGATTATGTAGCCATCATAAAAGCATTCAATTCGAAATGCGCAGCAACTGTGGGATTAATTAAATTACAATTTGACCTCTGCTACTTGCATTGGTGGGAGGTAGCGCAGTAAAATTAGTTTGTTAATTTTGTGTGGTCAAATAGACACGGTTATACATGGATGTAAGAAATTGGAGAACCTTAATATCATAGAAGAGAAATATTAGAGTAGTACCTATGATGATATTGACGGCCTTTCTGTTTGAGGGGAATAAGCTAATACCGGCTTAGGTTAATGCAGCACAGAGGCCCCGGATTCAATTTCTGGCATGGTAAATTTCGTAAACGAACGTTCCGTTATTTACTGTGGTCTGGGGGTCTGGGATCGGCCTTAAAGGTCCTTTGTATATCACCTATAATATAAGCGTGGCTACTTAATTTCTATGAAAAATTTGACACTCCATACACGCTTATTGTTTATATTTGTTACTGTGTGTGAAATTAATTTAATAATTTTTATGTTTTGGTGTACCTTAAGAATAACTTATTATATTAATTTATTCTAATTTTAATACTAAACTTATACTAATGTAGAGTGTATCTGTTACATGCTGGTGTTGTGAGGAAGTGCATGTGCAGTGTTGGCCTTATATCTATACTTATATATAGTCGTAATGGTGCTTAGTTTTAATAAAACTTTTCAAATTCAAATTATTTACTTGCATAAAACATGGTTTAAAAGGTGTTACAGTAGTTATATTTCAGTACACATGTTTTTGCCAGGTTGGCGTGCAGATTTAGCTCGTACAATTGATTATAATATAACATGATTTATACAATTAATTATAATATTATGATATGTCAAAATTTCAATTAAAAATAAATAAATAGTATCCACAGTCCCATAGTCAGATAATTAACATATAACAGTCAATATAAATAATTTTATAATTGGTAATATGATTATCGTTGTTAGTTTGAATTATAGTTTATCATTTATGTATTAATTTATAGTGTAATAGAATTTAAAAGAATTTGTATTTAACGATTTTATATTTTGTGGAATCTTATTGTAAATTTTTGGTGCCATGCATACGATGCTTTTTTGCAATAGAGCCGTTTTGCAAGGATGTGAGCAAAATCTATCTTTATCCCGTCTGTTACGTGGTACACCATCTGACGTACATGGGATTAAATCCTTATTATATCTAAAAAACATGGCTACTTCGAGGATGTATAGTGACGGTACTGTTAGCAGTTTGTGTTTTATAAATAACTAGCGGCCCGACAGACGTTGTCCTGCTCTGAAAAAATAAAAATCTAGGATCCGATTCCAGCGCCACCTACCGGTTCTAATTGCGAATCTAAACCATCTGGGAACCCACTCAAACACACAAAAACAAAATCACCATAATCGGTTTAGGTGATTAGGAGGATTCTAGAACCCGATCTCAACGCCACCTACCGGTTCTAATTGTAGATCTAAACCATCCCGGGACCCACTTCAACACACACAAAATTTCATCAAAATCGGTAAAGTCGTTCTCAAGTTATAAAATTACAACGAAAAGTGGCATTGATTTTTATATATATAGATGGTTTGCAGCTTTGAATAGTTTGTAGACGGAACATAGAACGAATGCAGCGTTTTTGCATAAGGAATATTTGCGTCAGTTGAATTACCCCAAAAAAGTATCCCATATCTCAAAATTGATTCAACAAGACCAAAGTAAGCGGTTAGTAGAGCTTTTAGGTCAACAGTTGGTGATAATTCATATAAAGCATATTATTATTTATTAATTTTCTTAATTAATTTATCTATACGAATTTTCCAATTTAATTTATTGTCTATTTCCAGGCCTAAAAATTTAGCTGAGTCTACCTCTTGTCTATGACTAAAATTCATTATGTTCGTTTTATTAATATTGATTTTTAAATAATTATTTGTCAACCATGTTATCACCGATTTGAGTTTGAATTTACAAATCCATCATAAAACTGATGCCAACTCTATAAGTTACATGCTATTCGATGTAACTGTCAATCTTCAGGTGTCGATAGATCATCCAGTGAGTGACGGAAGATGTATGGACGCACGCTGACCTCGAGCCGAAGATATTATACATTAAATTTGCTTCTTGTGCTTATTGCTTCAATAGTCATTCAACAATAGATAGATAGATAACTCTTTATTGTACACCACAACATCGACAAACAGAAGTAGAAAAAGGTAATAGATACCTAATACAATTTTGTCTGGTTCAGTGTGGCGATCCAGCGAGGAAACGTAGCTAAATAAACTATGGGTAGAATACAATATAAATAACTTAAGTTTTATATTATTTGTTTATAAAGTCATGGTGGACACTGACGGCAGGATTGGTCCACAAGTTCCAAGTCGCTCAACGGGCTATGGAGCGAGCTATGTTGGGTGTTTCTCTTATGGATAAAATCAGAAATGAGGATATCCGTAAGAGAACCAAGGTAACCGACATAGCTCGCAAAATTAGCAAGTTGAAGTGGCAGTGGGCCGGTCACATCTGCCGCAGGACCGATGGCCGATGGAGTAGACGAGTCCTGGAGTAGAGACCGTGTCTCGGTAAACGTAGTGTCGGTCGCCCGCCAGCCCGATGGACAGACGACCTGTGCAAGGTCGCCGGTGGCGCTAGATGAGGAAATCAGAAGACAGGGATGAGTGGCGCCGTCTTGGGTAGGCCTACGTCCAGCAGTGGACTACGAATGGCTGACGATGAAAGGCATTGTATTACTACAACTTTGATAGATTTTTAATACTGATTTACAGTACGAAATGTTATAAAGTCTACTACTAAAGTTTTCTCGGATTAGCTCATGTAATTTTACAAGTTTCTTCTGTTCATGGTTCCGTAGAAATTAGGGCAAAACCGAACTATTATTACACAAAGTATGTTAGGGTAGTTATAAAATTTTTGTCCCTGGAAGGATTGAAAAATAAATATTCGAGCTACGCACAAGAATCTATCCGGAAGCCTTGATTTCTTGATACTGTATACACAAAAGAGTTGCTTTATTATACTTAAATACTTATAAAACTAAACTAGTGGTGTTGTACAATGATGAGCTTATTTGAGATTAAACCTAAAACAGTTTACTTCCAGATTACCAGCATAGCTAATAGCTATCCGTCTCCGCCTAACAAAAAGGGAGAAGGAGAAACAAGAGGCAGGGTTATTTATATACACTAAAGTTTTAGGGTATCAATATACGAATATGAAATAAAATGGTTTTTAGCTAGAAGTGTTGCTAGGATGTTTCGTGCCGCTTCTTCTCTATTAAAACAGCAATCACACGTTGCGAAGAAAATTTATATAGAATAGAACTAGACTTAATTTTTAACTGAATGACCGTCAAAAAATGTCCTTAAGTTTAACTGCATTTGAATATAATATTTTCTTAAGTTTTCGTGACTAGTATTCATAATAAAATCACTTTTTAACGGTTTTAAGCGCGGTAATTTATTTGAATTTGTCGAAATAATAAAAATCAAATAAATTACCCCGCTTAAAACAGTTAAAACGTAGTTTCATTTGAATAATTAATAAATCACATTATAATAATACATATCGTCGGTTTCAATGCAGGGCCTTGTAACTACATTTTTTGGAGACGTAATTTTTTCATCAAAATTATTACATATTACAATCATGTATGTATGTATATCATAATATTGATGAAAAAGATAATGTCATCAAATTTATTTGCAAGGTTCTGTACTAATGCCGAATGTATATAATATGCCTTTTATTTATGGTATAAAAATTTTAAGGTCTGTTTCATAATATTATGATAATGCTACGGGCAATTGAATTAATCGGGCATTATTAATATGGACCGATCGTTATGAATAATGACCAGGAGCGTCGGGCAATTTGATAAATAAATTACTTTGGCTGGTCCATACTAATACTGGCCGACGGCCCGTGGTCCATTTAAAAAATAAGAAATAAAAGTGCCATATAACTATAGTGCTATATAGTTATACAACACTTTTATTTATTATGAAAAGATCCTAATATTTTGAAGTGAAACTTCTTTAGAATTTTTGTGATTTGAAACGAAAAAGCGACACTAAAAAGAGATAAACAAATAAAATTCAACATTATTTAATTCCAAATTAAACACATTTCTCTTTATCCGTAAGTATTAAGTTTAAATTTAAATAAAACTTAAAAGTTTTCAAATGAATTTTTCCTCTATATGTATATACTTAAGGCAGATATTCTTTATTATAAGTAGATCACAGGAAATTGCGCGTAACAGTGCATTGAATTTTGAACTTTATGCTAGTAATTTAAAGTGTAATTTAGATTGAATTATTACGAATAAGGGTCAAAATACCTAAGAATAAAGCGTCTATAATATAATAGAAATGCTAAAATTCTTATTCTCTGAAGTTTCACTTCTACTGCGTTTGAACTACACACACACATATTTTTAAATATAGGTCAGAAGGCCTTCGTGGTTATTTTTTTATAACCCCCCAAAATTCACTTCATATCTCAAACAATAAATAAAATTGCTATATATATAACTATACCCTCTTTAAATAAACAACGAACTACAAGTTCATCTCTGTTTTATTATATTGCCCAAGATAAGGTGGTCATTATTCATACTGATCGGGAAAAGTGATTAATTATTATGCAATTTTATTTATATTGCTCACTTGATACGGGCATTATGTATACAGACCGGTCATTATTCGTAGTGATCGGATTTATCAAATTGCCTTTAACAATAAGACCGTTAAACTATTACAATTTTTGCTAGACCGCCCAGTAGCGTTGAAATCTATGGCTTATTAACTTTCCATTGTGAATAATATACATACATACATACATACATAACTTCACGCCAGTTCCCTTGCGGGGTAGGCACGAACAACAGACAACAACAATAATATATTAAGCAAAAGTTAATTTTTAAAATTCAAAATATCATAGTAAAGACTTTTCTTAAAGTTTTCAACACAGTCATATGTAAGCAACTCGTTTGCTATCTTATTGCTATTGGAATAAAATCGATTTTCGTTTTGAAACATGTTCAATAACTTCAAGTTAAAAGTAACAAAGAAATGTCATTATGTTAATCCGTTTTGGGGTTTCGGATCTCGATAAGTAACTTGTTTGTTGTTTTTAAAACTTTTAGTTTCTTCCAAAAAGTGAAGAGGATTTCTGAGTTTCTTAGAAAGCAACAACAAGATCATTTTTAAGCAAATTCAATAAAGAATTTATTTTTTAAGATGTTAAACAGTAAATCCCTTTTCTTTAAAGTAAAAAATAATTTATATATTCAAGCTGAGCACATTTTTTTGCTGGAAAATCAAAAGTGCCGCATAATTATTGTTTTTTCTTTTCAAAATGCCTTCGTACGAGGTTTTCTATTTTGTCGAAATACTATGAAAAAATTAAATAAACAGATGTGAAAACTGAAGGTAGAACAAGTCCAGAAATTTAGAGTCGCTCATCATGTCTTTTGCTGATAAGATCAGAGAGAAGCGAGGATGTCCCTACTGGCCGGTTCCTACATCTCACTATTCATTAATTTGCCTTAACCTCGGTTAAAATTTGAAATTTCTCGTCAAAGTAGTAGTAGTCGTAGTAGTAGTAGTCGTAGTAGTAGTAGCTTCACCTATGTCAAATTTTGACCGATAGTAAGGCAAATGAACGGTCGGTAAGATATATGAAGCGGCCACAAGAGAACCAAGATAAATGTCATAGCTTGCATTTGTAAGCTGAGGTGTCAGTGAAGTGATCACATTCGTCGCAGGACTTATAGATGATGGAATAGACAAGACCTGGAGTTAAGGACTTAGTGTCCGCCCTTGCAAATGTCCCACAGAACTGCGATATGGATTTTTTTAAGTGTCATAATCTACAATATTATAAAATTCTAAGCATGCCTTGTCTGGACATTGAAGCTATTAAGAAAAACTGGAATAGATTATATAAACGATTACGATACAATTTGTTTAAATTACTTATCTGTCTGTTCGGGATTCACGTAAAACTACTGGGCCGATTTTCGATGTGGATTTTTGCCAGGAGCGCTTTGTAGTAGTTCAGGTGCGTAAAAATTAGCTTATTTTTATTAATAATGGGTAATAAATAATAATAAATTAATAAATAAAAACTTTACCATTACTAATGAGTAATGTTATAATTTTTATTTAGAGTCTACCGCCAACGTGTTAATTTTAATTATCTCATTTTAATTTTTGGTTTATGGTTATTATTTACAATGAGTAGCCTAATCTAATTTACCCTGGGAATAAAATTCAATTAAAAGTAGCCTACTTTTTTACTAAAGTATTCCTAGTTTTTATTTGTTTCTCCGCTTTACTACTCCAATATATATGGATCACGGAAGACAAAGATATATATCAAGTGTCAATGGAGACTTGATATCTTTGTCTTCGGTGACCACGGCTACTGAAAAGTGGTCGAAATGCCGGAATAAAAATCAAATACAATACCACATTTAAAACCGTTATGTGTACCTATTAGTCGCGAAGATTCAAGAAAATACTAGATTATTTTTTTTAACTGTTCTGTACCCCACAGATAGTTTGTGAAATCTTGAAAAATCATGACGATGTTCTTTAATGACTTTTTACTCCAAGTTAATCGACTTGCGCCCGGGTGCCACGCACCCCTGACGCCCCCGGGTGAAGACGGACCTGCCTCAAAGTCAATAGGTACCTCATTTTGTTATTAGCGCACTTTCAAGTTAAGTCGACGTGCAAAACGATAATTATCATCGACGCCATCACAGAACGTGTCCTTAAAACGACGTGTGATTGGTGGATGTAATTGTTAATAAGCGTTTGATGGAGCGACTGATTGGGCAAATGGGTTAATTACCACGGTCGGGTGGCGCGTCAATATGGAAATGCGCACGAGCATGTGCCGCCATTATGAAGGTGACAATGTCTTTATATTGCTAAGCCATGGAAGAACAAATAACTACAAAAAATTCATATGTCTGTTATTAGTTACTTGGTAAAAGAAAAGATGGCCTTATCGCTAAAAGCGATCTCTTCCAAGCAACCTGACTCACTCGAAGGTAATTCTTAATTTATCGTTAATTATTACATAGTGATCTTGAAAAACAATGAAACAGGTACATGAGTGGTTAGCTGTGTCCATGAATTCGTTCGCACGGATATGATACTAAGACTAGAAAGAACTACATTTTACACACATCGGCCACATACAACTAGGCATGTCAGAGCTCATACATTTTAAGCTGCGTAGTCATCTGCGCACCTGCGAGCCTTAATATATGAGCCTTAATACATCACAGTACATTACATCGACGTTTCCCGTTTCACTTGCTTGCAGACGTTACAATTATAAACTCTAGTGGAACGGATTGTGGGGCGTTGATGTCATAAACGACCAAATACACAAATGTGATTGGTTGATTTGAAAATCGCGGCTTATTCAATGTCAAAAGATAGATAGAATTAATGCTCTGTGGTCAATGCCCACTTCTACCCACCTCTTGATATGGGTCATGTGAGCACTGTGTGATCGAAAATGATGACGTCATTAGTGACGTTTTCGCCACGACCATAACGACCATGGTCGCCTTGTGGAACGAAACGCAGACGGAGCATTTTAGGCGTTGTGAAATACTAAAGCAACGCGTCCATAATGTAGCTTTATGTCTCAGACGTCTGATACGTCATTATTCGAGGGCCATCTATCAAATTTAGTCGAGAAATTAATGTACCAAAATAATTCACTAAATTTTATTTTTTATTCAATAGAAAAATACAATTAAATACTAAAACTAAACTACAGTATAAAAAATAAACCTAAAATTAAAAGCTAGAACTAAATAAAAAAGGAGGGCATAATTATAGATAAAATATTGGTCCCAAACTACTGTCACTTACCGGGAACGTTCCCAAAAGGCTGGCGGTGGTAACGCCGCATTAAATAGCAATACTTAGTCTTTAAGCAAAATAGACGCCAGCCTTTATTTTTCTACTGAATAAAAAATAAAATTTAGGACAGAAAAAATTTACTAAAGAAATCCAATACTTATGTCTACATTTTTTACTGGGCCATTCTCTCCCTGTATTCTTCTTCCTACACTGACGGTACATCCGAGTGGGATGATCTACTCTGGGAACAGTGAATTGATTAACTGATAAAGCAATTAATATTCGGTTACAGAAATGTCTCTGTCGCGTCGTTCCGACACTTCGGCCGGACGATCCATCATGTTCGGAGATTTTTGGGGATTCTCAAACTTTTATTGTATGAGTGAGAAAATGTACTTATAAATAAAATTTAGACTTCACTGATTCCCGTATCTCTTGTAGAGTTACTACACATAAATTGTAGTTCTTAGAATGTCTCTGAAAGTTTGTAGCTCTAGTCTCTCTCTTTTCTATCAATTATTTGGGGTCGGCACAATATGTCTTTTCCCACTATTCTTCTTTATTCTGACATACTTACTCCGTCACACGACAAATCACCTTATCATCTTTCACACTATCCATCCAACTCTTTTTTGGTCTACCTTTACATTTGTACCCGTCAATGATCCAGTTTAGCATTCCTTTTAACCATGTGACTTTTATCCCTCCTCTTTAGGTACATACTCGTACCACCTTAATCTTCTTCATCTCAATTTTTCAGTAAGTTATGTACTCATTTCTTACCTTATCCATTCTTGTAACACCACATACCCATCTCACATTCTCACCTCAGTTATTATATCTCTTACTTCTTAGAGTTTTATCTCTTCTAGCTCTAGTTTATTTCTTTAAAATTATTTAACATATTTCAGTAATGAGATTAATGATTAATTTCATATTTCGTTGACGGTTATGTTTCAACTATAAGTCAAATTCTGCGCGAAAATAAAAATAAAAAAGTACATTAAGTTCTGTATTCTATCTGTAACTACTCAATGAAAGAATATTCTAGTTATAGAATAACCAAAAGTGTCAGCCAAATTGTATGTGTTTGACTGACAGCAATCGAGGAAGTCCTTGTAATAGCTAGAAAAATCTAAAATTTTCAAAACTAACACAATTGTTGTCTAAAAAAATCAATGCTCTACAACCAGTGTTCGCTTTTAATCAATATTATACATTTGTTATAAATAAAATGATTTTATGACCAGATTGTAACAAGTTGAAATACATTACCCATTCATATAGAAAACAACCCCTATAGATTAGGTTTTATTAAAAAAACATAATTTACTTGATATTTTTATTTAAGACTAGTTAAGACTAGTATTTAAGATTGCGTAGAACGTAGCTTAGAATCACAATGAGATAATTGTATGATAAAACATTTAGACAGTAACTAATAAAATTCATAATAGAATATGTATTTGAGTTCAGTGCACGGCGACTCAAACATGTCTCAAGAGTGACTATTGGAACCAATATGTCCATGTGATTTCAACACGTCCTCGCAATTCGACATATTTGTCGGAAAAAAATTACGTGATATTCGCCGAGGCCACCCTCCTCTCCCCAAAGTAAGATTAGATAAGCTTCGGCTCGACCAGCATGGCATCCCACACATTTTATATTCTATTAATTTAGCCCTAATGCCACTTGTCTACTGGGCCAAGCGTGATAATAGTACGTAAAACTACATACTAACACTGGGTAGGGCCGGGAGGACTGAAGAGTGGTGCGATGATCAAAAACGTTTGGATACAACTCTACACCTTGGTTAGTTGAGTCCACATGTTCGGATACGAGAATAGATTTTATTCCATTAAAACTTTGAGTACCGCAGTAGTCGCGGGCGGTCGCGCGATGTATCGTCGCAGCTAATTATCGATACATGACGATTATTCCGAATAATTAGTCGTTGCACACAAACGCACAGGCCGCTGCCCACAACGGTACAAGACGCTCGAATACGCATTAACTTATATAAAACAAACGTTTTTAGGGTCCCGTAGCCATATTTTCATAATAGAGGTAAATAAATATTTCTATAAAATCGTCATATTCGTCAATGCACATATCGCACGCTTAATTCAATACTGACACTATCCAAAAACAGTGGACTTTATAGGAGAGCCAAAAAAGGTTTTATTAATCATGTATATCAATATGATTACATGCATTATTACAATGCCTTCCTAGTGGATATTTATGTTACTTTTAAATCAGAATTAGCGCTATTACACTTATTTCCAATTTTTTACGGTAGATGGCATTAAAAAGTCAAGATCGCAACATTTTGGATAGTGCCAATATTGAATTAAGCATGCGATATATCATAGATATTTTTTTCATGAACTATGTACTTGGTTTTGGGTCGTCGTCAGCCAACCGTCGTCCACTGCAGGACTTAGGCCTCCCCAAGTTTGCGCCACCTATCTCGGTCCTCCGCTGTTCTCATCTAGCCTCTACCGGTGACCTTGCGCAGATCGTCGACCCATCAGGCTGGAAGGCGTCACACTATGTTTGACGAGACGCGGTCTCCTCTCTAGGACTCATCTGCTCCATCGGCCATCTGTCCTACGACAAACGTGGCTGGCTCACTGCCACTTCACCTTGCTAATTTTGCGAGCTATGTCGGTAATATTGGTTCTCTTACGGATATCGTTATTTCTGATTTTATCCATAAGAGATACTCCCAACATAGCTCGCTCTATAGCCCGCTGAGCGACCTTCAATTTGTGAACCAAATCCACTGTCAGTGTCTTCATCTCGGCACCATACTTCGTGACGGATAGGACGCAATGCTTGAAGACTATCAACTTCAAACATTGCGGAATGGTCGACATAAAGATCCAACGGAGCTTTCCGTAGTCGACGTAAAGGTGTATTATTTTATAATTATGCTATTACACAATAGTGTATTACAAGAAAGACGCAATTATCTATGGCCACCACAAACGTTATCTAAGGAAGGTTTTTTTATCAGTGTACACAGACCTTTGAGGTATACTTAGACAGGTTTCAAAAAATAATAACAATGTTTCTTTTATCCAAACATAACAGAGTTGTAGTCAAGGTTTTAATGCGTTATTTGAGATGGGACTTTGTTAATGACGTTAAATATTAATCAATAACTCACGTGATAGTGGTGATTGGCCTGGATGACCTCCAGCGCCGTGAAACCCAGAGGAGGGTTCACTCGCACTAAAGCCCGCTGGATGAGGAGGCGGAGTTGTTCCGGGCTTCCCATTCAGTCGCCACGGGGTGCTTTGCGCCCTGCGATGACAATGGATGACACCTTTCAGCCGGTGTCTGCCAGGGCTTGTGCGGAGCAGGCGATAGCCACTTCCCGTCGCCGTAGCTATAGGTGATTGGAAGAAATACGGGGAGTTTTAGTAGGTATTCCGGCAACAGTCCAGCGAGTCTCCACACGCCCTTACCGTGATCTCCACACGATGATATGTCCGTAAGTAATTTGTTTTTTTTATTTTAAGGGGCGAACTTTGGTAATGTAGCTTATCGTTAACGCGTTATTGTTTAACGTTAGACGTAAGACGCATTTGGACACAGTCACTAACAATAACATTAGCCCAGGCGGAACAGGAGCATTAGTGATAATTTTATTTTTAAATAAAAACTCATAAACTAGATTTAGGTGGTCTGTAGATTTTAGATGGTGAGATTATTCACTTTCAAAGTTGGACTTAGCAAGTTGTGTGCCAAGATCGTAGCAAATGTTCTGCCTGCTTCCATGGAAAACAGGCGTGATAAAATGTTATATAGTATGTAAATTGTTTCTGATCTATATCGTTACTACATCAAAAAACTTATATTCAATAAATAAAAAAAATATTTAAAAAATCATCGACTTATATGAGACGTTTTTGGCGTCCCGCGTCTTATCTTACCATCTTCCGACTTTTTGTCGTTGTCTTCTAACAGTCGTACTTTCTTCAACACCAAACATAGATTATAATTTAAATACCACCTTAATCCTTTGTAATAAAGTTCATATATTTTATTCAAAGAAGAATGTAGACCGCAAAAAGTGTTGTTCGAAAACCAATTTCAAAGAGCATCTAAACATTTTCAAGTGCATTTTAAATTCAATTTTAATGCGTGGTAATAAAGATGTGAGTTTAAATTCTTCATGTTCTATGTGTAAATCATAATTTTGTTTTTCAATCGTGATCGCTCGACATTTTGACAATTTGGCCCGTAAGGAAAGTGTCAGCTCTCACTGAAGACCACCGAGCCAAGTGGGGCAAAGTAGATCCAAAGATAAAAATAGTTTAAATTACAATTAGTGAGAAATATTTTGAAAATGTTGGTTACAAAAAAAATTGACACGCGAATGTTATTTGATATTGACGTTTGGCATATTTCGAAAATGTAACGAAATTTTTGCTTAATTTCTTTTTTCTTGAAGCAAAGCTTTTTGTTTTCGTCAGTGTCAAATAATTCCGTAGTTAAACATTAAACTGGCTATAAGCATTTTGAAGTGAAACTTCTTTGGAATCGTTGTGATTTGGAACTCGATGAAACGAAAATCTGACACTAAAAAGAGATAAAAATATAATTCTATAGGACTAAGCCTGCGAGAGAATAAGATACGAATTTTACATTGTGCAGCACAGATTAGAGTCAATAAGACCGATGATTAAACATAGGTCCAATTTGGACTGAAATAAAACTTTCTTAAGTTTTCGCGACTTGTATACATAATAAAACTACGTTTTAACGGTTTTAAGCGCGATAATTTTATTTGATTTTGGTTTTTCCGACGTTTCGGCCGCTTTTCAGTGGCCGTTATCACGGAAGAAAAAGATGTCAAGTGTCAACGAGTATTATTAAAGTTTTATTTAACCTACCGCCAACTTGTTAATTTTAATTTTTTAGGTTTAATTTTGTTTATGGTTAAAACATAAACAAAATCAAAAAAAGTTTAGGCCACTGAATAGTGGCCGAAACGTCGGTAAAACCAAAATCAAATAAAATTACCGCGCTCAAAACCGTTAAAACGTAGTTTTATTATGAAATAAAACTGTTAATATTTTTTTAGCTAAAACAGTGAAAAATTGAAAGTAATACTTAAGAAGTTTATTTTGAATTATAATATTATGTTGACGGATGTAGGCTCGAGGAATTATATATATATTAATAGAAGTTAGAGAAGAATTATCTGCAGTATCACTTCTACTGCGTGTGAACTGCACACACACATAATCATTTTTATTGCGAAACTTGCAGACAGGCAGACGTTGCAGCTCATGGAAAGTAGTTACTGTTACCTATAGACTTTTGCAACAGCAAAAGTGTGGCCAACGCCATTGCCAGCCTTAGAATAAGATAGGAGGGGTGGAGTTAAGGGGACGGAATAGGGGTTGGAATAGGAGCAATGCTATAGAGGTATCAGACAGGAGCATTGGGATAGAGGGGAACGGAATAGAGCAGATGGAGATGATAGGATAGGAGAAGGTGGAAGTAAGCAATCGGAATTCTCACTCATCGCACGAAACACGATTAGCTCAAGCCTAACCGTTTCACGCCGATATTCTGTGAGAGCGTGGTATGACACCGATCGAGCCGACCCTAAAAGCTGAAATCAAGATAATGATTTCAACATGGCTCTACCTCGTCGAGAACATACTACAAAAACTGATGATTACAAGATTATTTACTTGATATTTTATGCCAATAATAAAATCTAAGCATAGGTAGATAGGTACTACTGGGTGTGTTTGCTGCACGAGTTCAGCAGACAGGCAGATGGCTCACCTGATGGAAAGCGGTTACTATCGCCTATGGACATTCGTAACACCAAGCTACCAATGTGCTACTGCTCTCAAAACGAGAATGGTACCTGTTCACTAATATCGGAAGATGGTAGATAAAAACCCTACCACCTAGCTGTGGGTTGTTTTGCCGTGTCTTACGGCAGGCCGCTAGGCCGCAGATAATTGTGTGGCAAATCAAATCTTTCGCTCACTGGCTGGCATGCCTTGAGTTTGTTATTGACAACTGTCATGATCTATAGAGAGAAAAGGCTTCACTAAAATGTACATTACATTTTAGTGAAGTGAATACATACATTTTAATCCTTTTAAATCCAATTATATATTAGACACAACCTCTTTGGGCTATGTAAATATTATATACTAAACTAACTGACCCGGCAAACTTCGTACCGCCTCAGAATCAATGTATAAAAATGCTGAATGATAATTGTAGAATGTTTCAACTTTAGTAAAAAATGTGGTGAAAACTTAACCGGAACGAACATCAAACGTTTGACATTCAAAACCAAAAAATAATAAAAAAAACTCCACTTTTAAATTTCATTGATTTCATTGATTGTAGGAATAGTTTCTAAGGGAAAGCGAAATTGTTGTTTTTACTATATTTAGATTTTTTTTCATATTTACTCACCTTTTAAAGTTTCCCTGGACTTCTACAAATAATTCAAAATCAAAATTAGCCAAATCAGTCCAGCCGTTCTCGAGTTTTAGCGAGACTAATGAACAGCAATTGATTTTATATATAAGATGGTGACCCCGACGTGATTGAACATGCAAATTTGCTAATTGTTTGTTAAAAAAATGTATTCTTTCTCCGTTCCGGCATAGACAAAGAGGTAAGTAAATTAATATAGATTTGTACGGTGCATAAATCGTACGGAGCTACATTTAAGAAAAATAGACTTTTGAGTCCATCGTGACCTCCTTTAGTTTGTAGTTGAAAGTTCTTAATATTGGCCTATTGTTTATTCAAAAAAGGAACTTTCGTCTGTTTGGAGGGTTCTGTCCACAAATAACTTGTTCTTTGTTCAAATTTGTATTAGCACGGTTTATGCATCCAGCCAGTCACGTGGTACAAAAGTTTCTGTGGCATAAAAAATAATAACTAGTATCGGTTGTATAAGTTTCAAGCCAAACAACACCTACACATCAAATCGGATCTAACAACGCGGCAAAGCGATGCCGACGCGGGCGTTTTATAAAGGAGCTCACATTTAAAAAAAAAAACAATAATCCGCCCCAAGTATCAAATAATAAACTTAGTAGCAAGTGAATTTTAGGGATCGGGTTACTTATGGACCAGGGATGGACTTGGATATCTAATACCGATTATTGAAACGTTATTTCTTAGTAGACTTATGTTATTGTTTTATTTTTAAATTCATGAAGATATTTGAAAATTTCATTTCATTTCCGTTACATAGAAATCGTATTTATATATTGTTTCCTTTGCTGCTCTGGTAGCTGCAGCGTCATCAATTCTCAAAAATAGTTTAGATATAGTACTTTTTAATCGACTTCAGAATGGAGGAAGTTCTCAATTCGTCGATTTCGCCGTCAATTGTGGAACGGTTTTTAAAATTTCCTTACATCGAAAGGTTATACTCCCGAAATGGTCCCATTATCACCGTGTCAGAATCTGATTGGTTTAAGAATCCAAGATAAGAAAGAATCCAAGGAATTAGAGAAATTCACGAAAATTGTTAACCAACTTCTTCGTGACATGATATCTCCGTCAAACATAAACCGATTTTCAGTTTTTTTCTTTACTCGTAAGTGTATACTCCTGAGGTGGTCCCATGGTCACCAAGTCAGAATTTGATTTGTGGATCGTAAGGAAATTGAGAGCAACCCTTGTTGAAGAGCATGACACTAAAGAGTGAGATGGCAAACTTGTGTACGCGTGCCAGTTGTACAATTTCTTCAGGTGCTTAATATATTATTGCGCAAATACTTCAATTTCTAAAGCTATTGAAGTATTTGCGCAACTAAAAATTATAATAAGTATATTTTTTTAACAAAAACAAAACTGACTTCACACTAAAACCCAAAAATTAAATATTTAACTGACTTCTTTCTACAACACCTCGAAGTCGGTGTTAATTAAAACATAAAAAGGTTTTTAAATACAAACTTTTGAGCTCATGGATATCATGTAGCAGCTAGCCAGGACAAGTAAAACGAGCCCAAACACGACGGGTCTATCTTGTTTAGTACAGGAATTCCTATGGCCACCTTCCGATTCCATGATCATATCATCTCCATATTAGTGCATTGTCACGTGATATACATATGCGTGCAAAATTTCAGCTTAATCGGAAACCGGGAAGTTGGTCAAATTTAACTTGCAAGATTCCACCCGAACTTAGATACATACATAGGTACATCCATTGCAAGTTAAATAAAAGCTTGTAAAAATTAGTAAATGTTTTAAATTTGTTGTTGTTCTTTTATATTTCATTTGGCACCGACTTCGAGATGTTGTAGAAAGAAGTCGGTTAAATATTTATCCAGGGTTATGGGAAATATACAATGGAAAACTTTGGGTCCGATCTCAGATACCTAAACCACAGAAAATCATGAAAAATTCGTTTACAAAATCTGCCAGGAATTCTTATCGGGTTGAATTAGTTGAAGAAGATGGTATTATGTATGCATTAAGTACAATTAAATAACATTAGACATAAAATTAAATTTTAAATTCGGATTTAATTTTTGTGACTTAACTTTAGATCAGTAATATCGTATTTAATTTCACAAATAGATAATAATGTAAGCATTATGAACAAGAATAACTTACCAAGTTCCACTCTGTGTTCGCATTTCGTTCCTTGCACTGTTAAAAAGAGTTTATATTTTTTTATGTGTACCTCAGTTTCGAAATTCAAACATGACGGGTAACGTCAACGGCCAGTACGAAAGAGGTCGGTTTTACTTTCATTATTAATATTTTTTTGAATGTTGAAAGATGGCAAACAGATTGAAATGTACAATTAAGATCTTAGATAAATAATTGTGGTAAGAATATTATTACGTCCTAATATACTATAATATATATTGTTAGTTTCAATGCAAATATCACTGATTTTGGCAGTCAAAGTATGAAAAGGTAGATGGAAATAAAAATTCTAAAAATGTGGCCAGTAATTTATACATGTTTTTTGCAAACCTGAAGTTAAATATATACAATTTATAGTATGTATTTATAATATGTATTTATAATATAATAATACCTATATGTATATACAAACTGTTAATCGGACGAAACATATTAAGTACTACAAATATTACACAAACTACAAAACTATACAACAAGTTATAAAAATACATATACTCTTGTATTTATAGAATACAATTTCCTGCGGCCAGGCGGCCTGTCGTAAGAGGCGACAAAGCAACCCACAGTTGGGTGGTAGGAGATTTGCCCGACTGGATGGCTACCACCCCTGGTCTAAAGTATGTCGCCATAACAACCTTAAGTGGTGTTGAGGCATTAGTTGCCAGGTTTCAGTCTACCTTTAGAGAGCGGGAGCATATTGGTAACACCTTTGGTGTTACATATGTCCATAGGCGATGCTAACCGCTTTCCATTAGGTGGGCCGTCAGCCTGTCAGCTGTACTCCTGCTTTAAAAAAAATATATAATCGTGTCAAAAACTTTTTTGTATTGCGTACAAGAACCATCTCTACCCATAGATTGACAAGTTGCGCTATCGCATGGAGCAATTTAGAAAGATCTCATAATGTCCTCGAGGTTCGCAGTGTTGGTGATGTCTTCAAGCAAACGTTTATAGGACGGTGTCCACTTCCCACCTTGTGGTACCACTGTTCGCCTGTTCGTCTGCTTTTAACAAGAAAAAAATTATAATATAATAAAATTTTAAACTTGCCGTGTTTGTGTACATTGAAGCTATTTAAAAAAGAAACAACTGGAATATACTATATAAAAGATGGAGAACATTATGCAATTTTTTTAGATTTCTTGTCTGTTCGTTTGGGATTCACGTAAAAACTACTGGGCCGATTTCGATGCGGTATTCGATGATCGACAGCTAATTTTTAGATTTAAACGCTGCGATACTTTGTATCCTTTGAATTTTTCTGGGAGTGATTTAAAATGACCAGATTGAAAAAAAAATGGATTTCCAAAAGCGATTTTTTCACCGATCGATAGCGAATTTTATGCAATAAAATATGGGATACTTTTATCCTGGGAATTCCGCGGGAATTTTTCCGAGAGTGGTTTGAAGTTGTACGGGTGCTTAAAAGTTGGCATTTACCGATACAGTTTTCACTAAAAGCTTACATTATTTTTTAAATGCTGTGATACTTTGTATCCCAAGCGTGGACGAAGTCGCGGGCATGTCCTAGTATAATAATAAATTAACAATATATCCCCTTGCCAAATATCATTAAAATCCGTTCAGTGAGTTCAGTAGTTTAGCTGTGAAAGGTAACAAAAGAGAGTTATTTTCGCATTTCTATTATTAGTATGGATGGATTAATTAAAACACTTTGAATTTTTGGTTTACAATTAAAATATAATTGAAGTAAATATTCTGTTTTACCAGTCATCAAATTAAATAATGATTTAACACGACCTTTCTCAGATTAAATATAAAATATAAATGCTTCCACTTAATTATGCATTCATCGCGTCCGATGTACGAGACGAAACGCAGTACCCCCAACAGGTTATCGAGATAACAGACGATTAAAAACCATATCCGATAACTTTGAACGCGTTCAGAATGACTACCGACCTTTTTGCTTGAGCTCTAAAAATTAAATTCGAAAATACTGGCCATTAGATTAAGACAGAGATAAATAAAAAAGTAAAAAGGCGGGCTGTTTGAATATGGAACGTCACGTCAAGTGAAACGTCAAAATGTGACAGTTTCCGCGCGGGCGCACAGCATGTCGGTGCGTTGGGTTGGGAGCGTTGCTCCCTCTTTCTTGGAAGTATCATCAGTTCAAAGCTTATTTACAGTTAATTTATTGCAATTAAAAACAATTACACATTGAATTTCTGCTGTTTCGGGCGTCATCTGTCAGTTTTTCAAGGATAAGGGACAGATGGATGCCATCATTGTCATACTCATTACCTTCCGTTCGACTTACTTGTTTAACAATTATAGTATATTTGATAAGGATAATTGTACTTGTATAATTGTAAATTGGAGGTTCTTTGTTTTTTTTTCTAAACACTAGGTGTACCCGGCAGACGTTGTCCTGCCTTTAGAAATAAAAATTTAGAACCCGATTGCAGCGACATTTACCGGGACCAATAGTTAATTTAAACCATTCTCGAATCCACTTTAATAAAAACAAAAAATCTTCAAAATAAGTCCCACCGTTTAGGAAGACTTTAGCGGTGCACCTACCGGTAGTTCTATAATCTTAACCATCCCGGGACCCACTTGAACACACAGAAAAATAATTTCACCTAATTATTCCGAATCCGAATACAGCGCCATCTACCTGGTTCAAATTTGAATCCTTACCATCCCGGGATCCACTTGAACACATACAAATATAATTTCACCTAAATATTGGAACCCGATTACAGCTTAATAATTATTTTACATGTATTTTATCAATAAAATAACTCCGACCGAAGCATCAGTTTTAAACGATATTCAGTTTTTTTACCTCCTCTTTGACGATATTTGCAGCACGCATTCTTTCAATTCACGATCATCATCGCATCAAACGTCACAGGTTACATTAAAAATGTTTATATTTTCCAAAGCACTAAGGTTAGATTAGAAATAATTTTAAATGGTGGTTAAGTATTCTTAAATTTTATAATTTTCCGCGCAATTTTCTTAATTTTTTCTTTCATAAGAACCTTCTCCTGACAATAACAAACCCAACAAAGAAAGAATTAGCAAAATCCGTCCAGCCGTTCACGCATGATGGCGTGACCAAGGGAAATAGGGATTCATTTATATATATAGATTAACCTATGTAATACGTTAAAATTTACATTTAATAATGGTTATTCTAGAGTCAAAACCGCTTGATTAGATCTTAAGGGCATACGATACAAGATAGGAGATGACGGTCAGCTAAGCGTCGTATGGCGGAAAACGTGAATTATGTTCTCAAAACAATTATTCACGGATGAGCGGATGTGCAATAGTTATTAAGTGGCTGAGACGTTGTTCCATGAAATATTATATATAACTTGCTTGTAATTCATTTACCATAGAAGAAGAATATTAGGAATCGTCCAGTAAAAAACATCCTTTTGAGATACAAGTAAAATCTTCCGTGGAGGATTGTACTCACCCTTGGAACGGCTCAGCTAAATACCAGCTTGAAGCGTTAGACTCAATTGAGAGACGAGACAAGATGTTGATTGATAGCGATGAGCTTGTCAATACAAGGCTTCAAAGCCTAAAGCATCGACGCCGGGTTGCCAGTCTATCGGTATTTCAGGGGATTCTTTTCGGAGAGTGAACCTACCATATCCTACATCATTCCACCTTTGTACGATAAAGTAATATGGTCTACGCAACACCATCAGTGCGAACGAAACGTTTCGCCTCCACGTTCCTTCTGCGTACGGCAGAGCTGTGGAATGCATTACCAGAGCCCGTGTTTCCCGAAATGTTGAATCCGGGTGTCTTCAAGTCTCGTGTAAATAAGTCTTTTCTAAGTAAGCTACTGATACTTGGTGGAAACACCAACAGATAGAGCGAAGTAATTCGCAACAACTTTTCTGGTGCGCACTACCGAAGAATGGAATAATTTGCCGGAATCTATTTGTTTAGTATTTAATACTGAACTGACTCAAAAACCGTATGAATGGTTTTTGAGTCATGGTAACACTGTCTCTTGTTGATATTTCAGTACATATTCTTGATGCATGCATATTTCATTCTCTTTTTGTATACTGGTATGTATGTATACCTATCTCTGTCCCCCCGAAATTATGACTTACTTCATGAGGATGCTGCCATTGTCGTCGGATTTGTTTGCGGTGTTAAATAAACAGACATGTAAGAAATAATAGATTTTTGGCAAGTGCAGTGAGTTGGTGAACTTATATTAAATGGCGGCCGCCCTGAAAAATATTGAATTTGCTGAGAGTGATTGATTACGCTGGTTTCAATTTGTGCAAGATATATACTTCAGAAGCTAAAGGCGGGCATAATGTTTGGACAAGAGCTTTGGGTGAGCCTATCTACTTTCTCTACTTATTTATCATTATTCAACAAACATTTACACAATAACTGAAGGCAAAAAAATTATACTATTAGCTTCAGCGGTTTCGTGTGTACGGATTATCCGGGTTTTTTTTTAACTTCGGATCCGCGCATACACTATTTTTCTTGACGAATATAATCTAAGAGTTTTGATGTAACGAGTGAATACAAGAGTATTACGCGTAGAAGACTACGTAAGCGTGCTTTATTCTAGTAGACCGCGTCATTACTCAACATCAGGTGAGGCAGTGATCAAATACGAACTTATACTTATATAAAAAATGTCATAAGAGCTCCTATAACTTTTAAAATGTGTGGTGGAAAATTCTACAAAAAAATCACAGAGGTAATCTATACTAATATTATAAAGAGGTAAAGTTTGTGAGTTTGTGACGTTGTAGGGGGTAATATCGGGATCTACTGAACCAATTTTAAAAATTAATATACTGTTAGAAATCTACGTTAACAGGGAGTGTCATAGGCTATATAATATGACGCTATATACCACGGGAGCAGGACAGAGCGCGGGTAAAACCGCGCCGGGCCGCTAATTTAAAATATTTTCAAAAAGAATTATTTTGAATTTTTCGTTGTTTCGTTTCCAAGATTGTACGATTACAATATTTTCATGGTAAAAACAAGAGGCGGCCGCATCGCTTAAAGCAAACTCTTCCAGGCAATCTAACTTAAGGAATATTATAAATTAATTTGGCGATGTAGGTGGTGCAGAGCATTACATACGACATAACTTAAATACTTAAATTAATGTTGTTTTTTTCTAGTACTGTAACCGAATTAATAAAATAATAGATGTCATCTCTAAGAAAACTTTCATTGTGCGTGCATTGAAATACCCTTTGCCAACCAACATTTTACCACTTTTTATATTTAGGTATCGGATGCCAAAAAAGAAGGAACATCTACAGAGGATTTTTATTCTTAAGCTAAAACCATATTATATAAAGGTGTATAATATAGAAATAGGCTGAAAGCAACAAAGTTGCGGACAGAAAGGGAAACAGACCGCCTTCCCACACCCGCGCGCCTTCTGTTTAAATTGAAAATATGGAATAACTCTGTAAACATCCAAGATACTGCTGCGATTGAACGGTTTTGATCTTTGGTACTTATTACTTACTAAAACCCTTATTACATTACAAAACCTGTTTACAATAATACAAATAACAATAATAGTAGGACAGTACACCCGCCACGCTTGTTTAAGGTGGAGTGGCGGGTTTGACAAATCGACTATCTTGAAGTGAAAGTTTCATCATGTTTTCCTTCTCTGTTAGCACATAGAAATTATAACAATATGCATTTAGGTCAAAAAAACTGCCTAAGTGGTGTATGTTTTCCGGCCAGATTCGATCTTGCACCCTTTAAGTTTGGAATGCGAATACGCTAACCACTAATCTACTACGAATTTTTAAACTTATTTCTTTATACATAATTGTAATACTTTGTTTAAATATAAATATGAAGTGAAACTTATTCTCATTAGGAATTTCAATTTCTCGACCGATTTGGTAATAAACAATGCTTTAAAAATAAAACGTCAAAAAGCAAGAGAAGAATGACTCACGGTGCCATCTAATCATGTTTACATCGTTTTTTGAATTTGTAGATTATGTTGGCATAACTCACACATGATTTTTGCAATCAATAGTACTATTTAATAATGTATTAGTTAGTTACCTTAAAGAAAATCTGAAGTTAGTTATTAAAGTAGAAAATGTTTTAAATTAACCATCCAAACACAATTTAAATAAAATATTATTCAAAAATTTGTCTCGTGTAAAAAGACATAGGATATAAGAGCCTTTCTATCTGTTATTCTTTATCGCCGGAGTGCTACATTAATGTTTTATATGAGTAAGGTTTATTTTTTTATGTTTTAGGATTCATATTTTTCCAATAGATTTTTGGCATTCTATATGATTAAGACATAAGTACTCGTGACTCCATCCTATCCGCAATTACAGAATACAGGTATTAATAATTATTTTAAGACTAAATATTTTTTTCTCTCTTTGTATATTATGCACTGTTTATACTAGTATAATCTTTTTTGTTTTTTTTTATTTATTTTTTATTGCAGGAGTTCAGCAGACAGACAGACGGCCCACTTGATGGAAAGCGGTTACCATTGCCTATGGACATTTGCAACACCAAAGGTGCTACAAATGCGCTGCTGCTCTCTTAAGTGAGACTGGAACCTGGTCACTAATGCCGGAACACAACACAAGGTTGTTATGGCGGCA
Source organism: Dendrolimus kikuchii (assembly GCA_019925095.2). Taxonomy (NCBI): domain Eukaryota; kingdom Metazoa; phylum Arthropoda; class Insecta; order Lepidoptera; family Lasiocampidae; genus Dendrolimus; species Dendrolimus kikuchii. The sequence goes on from CM034407.1 coordinate 8,746,594, forward strand.
TACTCTAGACCAGGGGTGGTCGCCATCCAGTCGAGCAAATACCCTACCATCTGGCTGTGGGTTGTTTAGTCGCCTCTTACGACAGGCCGCCAGGCCGCAGGAAATTGTATTCTTTCTCCGTTCCTGCACGGATAAAATCTATTATAAAAGCTTACACTTTCACCTAGTTTAAAAGTATCTATTAAATAAGTCGAACTATACACCAGAAGCCCAATCCACTGATGCGTATTAACAAAATTACGGCGGTTGGTTAAGTGAACTATGAAAATAGGATTTCTTTAACTTCCCTCCTCCCCCCAACCCCGGTGGGAGCTACCTCAGGTGACGGGGTGGGATTATGAAGATTATCAAGAATTGATATATTGTTATATAAAACCGAATGCCGATGGCGTATTTTTAGAAATTACTGTTGTTATGAAATATTGTTGAAATATACGCATGGTAGCACAGGCAGGCTTGCTTGAAAAGATTAAAGGTTAAAATCATGAAAAAATGCTAGGTATGGAAATTCCAGTAGTTAGTGTTGCTTTGATATCTTACTTCTATTCTGTTAGATGTCGTTAGTATCGGCTTATTATAATTTTACGTACGTAACATCTGATGACAATTATTGTGGTGCTGTTAGGTACAATTTCAATTAATGAAAAAAAAGGCCCGTCATATTATCATAAAATAAATTATTATGGAATTTTAACGTGTCCGAAGTGCGGTCGCACATTTCTGGCTAAAATAGGCTATATATATTATGCACATGTGACCACACGATCTGCTACTCTACCTCCTGCTGAAAATGCGGCGTACAAATTCTCAAAATATGCTTTGTGTATAGAAATGTATAAGGATTGTAATTGAGTCGCAATTTCTTCAAATAAATTTTTTCTTTCTTTCTTTCTTTCTTTCTCCTTGAAAAATCAAAGTATTAATTGTCACTGTATCGTTTTAACCGAAGTCGTTCTAGAAAGTATTGTTTTTGAGTTTAAATATGAAATTGAAAAAGAGATAAGATTTTAATTTACAAGTGAATCGGTGTAAAATATATTTCATTACTAGCTGTGTTACTTGTAAGTTTTAATGCTATTTCTCTACGTCGAAAACTGAAAGAAGAGTGTTCTGTTGCACTTTAACTTTTTCAGTTATGTATTTGAAGGAATCTTGAGACAAATTACTTTTCGTAAATTACACTGGTCCACTGTCAATTCAGCGTACTGAATTAGTAACCTGAAGTGGCAGTAGTTCTGTCATATTTTTCACAGGACCGATGCCCGTTGAAGCAGACGAGTTCTGGAATGTAGACCGCGTCTTGGCGTGGTATAGAACGCCCTTCAGTCCAGTGGCCTGACAATATACGCAAGATTGCCGATATGGACTGGATGAGGAATATACCTATGTTCCTCATCCTAACGGGTTATGTGGCGCTTGACGGAGGTCTATGTCCAGCAGCGAACAACGGTTGGCTAACGATAAGTATTTTACTTGAGCTGAATTTAACACTAACTGAACTATACACCATTTTTGTTGGTAAAATACCTAAACAAATTTGTAAGAATGCGTATAACTTTTCACAATGTTGTACAATAGAGAAATATATCTCTTTAAAACCATGTTTACAAACCAAACAATCGATTGTTGCGTTAAATAATGGCGGTAGACTATGAAATCGACTACTTTTGTTGCGCAAGCGCATAATAGGCACCTATAATCGCTAAAGAACGGTTCGCCGCTACTATAAGGATACCGACATTCTGTATTTCACCGCCAAAAGATTTCGATTTTGAATCCATTTGTTATTATGTTTTTTTTTAAGATCAATTCCCTTAAAGCCGTGGATAGTTTAGTAATGATCTCGAGTCTCGCTTATCAAAATATACGTGGGTTTGAATCCCACTTAGGTAATTTTATAACCTAATGTGCCTATTGTTACATATCACTTGTTGACAGTTGAAGGAAAACATTGTGATAAAACCTGCACATCAAAATACTAGATTTGTCAAAAGAAGCATGGCGGGTATACTGTCAAATTCCCTATAAATGAGAGGCTCGAGTTTGCAGTGGGCCGTTTGGGCAATTCTCCTTGTTTGTAAGCGATTGTTCAACCCGTATCATTGGCCGAAACCAGTTTTTTTTTTAAATACTAGTGCTAAATCATTCATTTTTAACTACAATTAACTGATAAGCGTCTAACAAACCACTCGAAATGGAAAGATTCTTTTAAAAAGCTATAATATAAAAAAAGCCTGGTTGCGGCCAATGATACACACACATTTATTACATACAATTTGCTATCGATCAGTAAAAATCACATTGGAATTGGATTTTTTTATCTGGCTCTTTTAAATCATTCCCAAGGAAAACTCCCGCGGAATTCTCAGGATATATATTAGCGCAGATTTTAAGTCAAAAAAATTTCTGTCGATCAGCGAAAAGCGCCTCGAAATCGGCCCAGTAGTTTTTACGTATATCCTGAACAAATAGACAAGAAACAAAAAAAAATGCATCATGTTCTCCATCGTTTATATTCGTTTATTTCTTCTGTTTTATTAATAGATGCAATGTACAGACACGGCATTTTAGGAATTTAATAATATTATAGATTATATTTGTGTAGATAATATTGTATTTATAAACACAGCCGTGTTGTATATGGTCTTTATTCATTGGGGATCTCTTCTTAAAGTCCTGAAGGAATATACTAGTTTCAGGCAGATCTCCAGGTAGGCAGGCACAACTATTAAATCTCCAAGCCTGTCTCCCTTATTTTTAATACAAAACAATGCCCTCTTTCGGGGGGTAGCGAGACCATGCGCGATGACCTTTGAACTCTTAGGGGTTCAAATCTAAAGTTCTCATTAACACACTCGGGGGTTGAATTATGCTGTCTTTATTTTAAGTAATTTTGATAACAGATGTCGCTAAGAGTTTCTAAATAAACAAATTTCCAAAAACAAAATGGTTTTTAAATTGATAATAACCGACAGCAAACACAGACTTTGAATATCCTAAGCTAAGCATATTTCGCTTATTTTGTGAATAATATATAGTAGACTATGATTCTAGGACCGATCTCAGATGTACAAACCATACGTACCTATTAAAATGCGGAAAATTCGTTTACGATATTTATCAGCCAGGAATCGAACCCGGAATATATGTTTGAAAAGCTCCAAATTTTAGTCATGTAAGGACATGACTAGAAGACGCTATAGGTCATTTTTTTCTCGCTTTTTGAGTTGTTTACTTTTTATCTCAAAAACAATTTTAAAGGGAACTCTATATATGTAGGGAATGAAAATTCATATTAATTTTTTATTTTTGTTTTGGTAAGTGGCACGTGTTTTATTGTTACTGTTGTGTTTATCACGTCATTAAGAATGAAAACAAATAAATGAGAACAAAGAGTGACAGTGAGGATACGAGTAGCGGCTACTAAATAATACGAGTATATTATTCATTTATGTATGTATTAAAATGTATTTTGTGTTAAAATGTATGTGTAGGCCTCTTTGGAAGTGTGTTCGCCATTATCATATCCATTGATTCCTGGGGTTATCTGGAAGTGATCGCTTTTTAGCGATAAGACCGCCCTTTGTGCACAATCAGATGTAATTTTACGGTTTTATTCATATTGAGTTGGATTTGGAACAGGTTACATATTTGAGCCATTTGAGGTGGAGACTTTGGGCCCATGGGGGGGCCAAGTTTCTACAAATTATTTCAAAACATTAAAAAACGTCTGGTTGATGCGATAGGAGACCGGAAGCCTGGAGCTTACCTCGCTCAAAGGATTAGCCTCTGTATCCAGCGAGGTAATGCTGTCTGCCTTCTAGGTACAATGCCCAGCAACAGTGAGTGGTTTGGTGGGGCTGGACGGAGTTTAATATAGGTTTTTTTTACTATTGTATTGTATTGTATGTTGTACTGTATATATATTTTTAAGTTAGGTTTATATATATAATAGTTTAGATTTTAGTTTATCATAATAATTTAGGAAAGTTGTTTAATCTAATTTACCTATATTGAGTTAGAGTAAGTTTGTAGGCTCCTTTAAACCTTAAAAAGCCTACAATCTCACTCTAACATGATATTAATAATATATTTAATCTATAAGTATATTTTATATTGGCGTACAATAAATAATAAGTTCTATAGTATTTTTTTAAGTTTTCGCGACTAGTACAGAGACTGAAGCGTCGGAATAAAGAAAAAAAATTAAAACGTAGTTTTATTATATTATCTAGCGATATTTCTACATTTCCAAAAAACGTCCCCTTAGAATCAAGACAAAGAACTGTCCGAAGTAATTAAGCTGAATCCCAACGTCCATGTTTATCTGTTTCCCAATAAAAGTGTCCTAAAAATGCCGATCATTAAACAACAATTATAAGGCTACGGCACACAAATAAAAATAAAACGATACACAACAATAAATAGCCCTTCGGTACTGGCTCACCGCGGGCGCGGGTCGGACCCTTCGCAAAAATAGGGACGCGACACACGCTCGATTGAGCACGATGTATCGATAAAGATATCGCTCAAAGGGGCTGATATGCGATCTTGACCTCTATTCACTACAACGTCGGAGAGAGACAGAGATAAAGCAAGGAAAAATACGTATATATAGTTATTTTATAAATATGGCTGGATTTATGTATGTATTAAACTTGTAAATTAGTGTAAGTATGCATATTTAAATTGTACAGTCGTTTTTTTTCTGGTCCAGCTACATCGCCAGGTAATTTCTTTTAAGCTAAGATGCCTGAAAGAGACGGTTTTTATAAGGCCGTCTGTTGTTTTGCCAAGAAGTATTTCAATTATGCATTTTGTTTTAGTAATTGTTTATTTTGGGGAGCAATAAAGTGTTATTTAACTATCTAAAATGCGCAACTGTTAGATATAAGCCTGGTTTCTATATTTTTCTATCCATTCTTTTACATTTATCCGTGCAGGAACGGAGAAATAATACAATTTCCTGCGGCCTGTCGTAATAGGCGATTAAACAACCCACAGCCTGGTGGTAGGGTATCTGCCCATCTGGATGGCTACCACCTCTGGTCTATCGTATACCGCCATGAGAGCCTTGAGTTGTATTCCGACATTAGTAACCAGGTTGGTGTTACAAATGTCCATAGGCGATCGTAACTGCTTTTCATCAGGTGGGCCGTTTGCTTGTCCGCTGAACTCATGCAATAAAAAATACCTTAAGACGATATTTAAGTTTCTTAATATTAAATTTATGTCTTTCAATTTGGATGAATCAATCAAAATGATATTTTTGAACACAAACTTGAACTAATCAATGTTATTGAATACCATTCTTTTAGTTTTGTGCTTTTCAGTCAAATTGATTTAGTTTGGTTAGACCGTCTAATATCAGTATATCATAATGCTTGTATGGAGTTTGTTAAATTTTAAGCAGCAGTCGGGCAAATGAATGAGTTATATGATTACAAACCGACGTGTAATATTCTTTTGTTTACTATAGTTGTTAAGTATATGTGGTTAGATAGCTATGCTCTGTTAACTATCGTTCTCTTGAAAATTACTTTCATTCAAAACCGTAAAAAGGGAACAGACAAACTATGAATATTTAGGTGTAATAAAGTACCTATAGTCTACTTATTTTTTTATATAAAGCAAACACTATTATAACTATTATAGTTATTAACGTATAATAGAAGCAGCAGACAAAATACATACACCAAGAATATAACTATGTATAAATATATAAAATGACATTATGACGTTTAACAGTCAGAAACTAATTTGGATTAACTTTTTATAACATTATACATAGATGAAACAGTCTAAGATTTCTTTTGACTGCTGTAAATTGAGGATGTGATAAATTATGTGTAATTACTGACTTAAATGAGTATTTTAAATACTATAACGGCTTTAGCCACTGCCTAATTACTCTTTTATCATAATTTGATCAAATTTGCAATTATAATGTTTTCAGGAATTAGCTTTAATTTATGCGATATTTTTATGAAAATATATTGCAATAATACCTTATATTAACATCGCTTTATTCTTATTGTAGTATAGAAATATTTAATTTTTTAATGCGTGTCTGATGAAATAAGCTACGATTTAAGATCAAATAAGATTTTTAAGGTATTTCAGCTTTAAAGTAATTATATAACTCATGATTGAACATGAATAAGATAACATAAATCTTTATTTTCACCAATACGAATACTTTCAGCCTAAAACTGTATTATCAATATTGGTTATTAAGGACCCATCTGTATTTCTTTAAATCAAAATTGTTGTCTGAGAAGTTATGAAAATTATACGACAAACTCCATATTTATCTGTTCTAGTCTTAATTATCATTTATTCAATTGTAGTCAATGAGAATATCGGAGATCATACAAATAACTGTGCCCGCGACGTCGTCCGCGTGGAATTTGTTTTCAAAACCTCCCGATTTTGAAACATTTTTCATTGGTGCTCCGCTCCTATTGGTTTTAGCGTAATGATATATAGCCTATAGCCTTTCTCGGTAAATGAGCTATCTAACACTGAAACAATTTTTCAAATCGGACCAGTAATTCCTGAGATAAGCGCGTTCACTCAAACAAACAAACAAACTGTTCAGCTTTATATATTAGTATAAGATTGAGCAAAAGGGGAGAATCTGATCACCAAAGACTAATATCTAATACTTATAAGTTAAAAACAAAACAATTAACGTTCTAGCAATAGATTCTACAATCGTATAACACATTCCCAAACTTTATCGACTATTTCACTTCCCTATGAAAGCGCGGGTCGATTTTGATCCCCGATACAATTACAGTCTGTGTGTAGACTCGTTACTGCACAATCTTCTCAACACTCCACTACAATCCTGGCCCAAAGACAAGCAAAAATAAACCTTGAACATACATAATAAAATACATATTAGCAAACAATTACTACCCCCAAACTTTCACCTCTTTCTATAGGAGTTTAAACCTAAAATACCTTCTGTAGCAAGCTTTCGCTTTTCAGGAATTATTTTAGACAATCATACGAATCGTTTTCAACTCAAATTTTGGTTTGATAGAGTTCAATTTTGCCTGTTTTGATGTAGTTTTTCCGAAGACGGTAGGCTTAAACTCTCGAAACCAATTCTCGGGGGTACCGTAAGCTTAAAGCCTCCAAACAATGGGTGGAACAATTCGATATTTAGCCGATTATAAACGTTCGCAGTAATGCTCTTAGCGAGGTGTGATTTTTGTCCTCCTCTATAGATATTCTGTCTGTCGATGTAAGAAAATTTCAATATGGCCGCTATTAAAATTGTCTTTGTTCTATTAATTTCAGACGGATTAATAATTTTTATAACTCTACTAAGAGTATATCGTTCGATTGTTTTTCTATTATTGAAATGTACCCTAGATTTTTATTCACTCAGTTGCGGTTAGTCTGGACTGATAAACTACGGCCGGGCGGCCTGTCGTTAGAGGCGATAAAATAACTCACAGTCAGGTGGTAGGGTATTTGCCCGTCTGGATGGCTACCACCCCTGGTCTAGAGTATGCCGCCGTAACAACCTTGAGCTGTGTTCCGGCATTAGTGGCCAGTCTCACTTGAGAGCAGCAGCAGCATATTGGTAGCACCTTTGGTGTTACAAATGTCCATAGGCGATGGTAACCGCTTTCCAGCAGCCGGGCCGTCTGCCTGTCTGCTGAACTCGTACAATAAAAATATATATAGGTATGCTATTTTTTTTAATCACATATAAGCAATATACATATGTACATAGCTATTTTTTCAAATATTTTTTCCTGCTTTCTTTCTTTACCTACCTTTTTCAAAATGATAAAAAGTCACATAAAAACAGGCTCAAAAAGTTTTTCAAGGTGTTGTAAATTAATATAAGTGACGGTAATTCGTCTCTTCTTTATGTTTACATAGGTATAAAACAAAGTTTCTTTCCGCGTCTGTTTGTCTGTAGGTATATCCGCTAACTCGTCCTAAAATACGATCTATAAGAATCTACCTAAATAGAGTTCGCTGCCTCGCTTACGTATTACCACATTTTTGAAGATATAAATTCATATATTTTACATACGACAAATGCCTATTACAAAAAAACCTAATAAAAAAATCACGATTGTTGTACAACAAAAATTTGATTCTCATTTTGATTCCGACTAGATTTCATACATTAAAAACTCATAAAAAATATTTTTTATATAAATGTATACAAAATCATAATGATTTTGTTTGTGAAACATTCGTAATTTTTTTGGTAAGTTTTAATACGGATTTGTCGTATGTAAATTGTTTACTCCATGTAGATAGGGCCTATTAAGCGATTTTCACCATCAGTAAGGCAACTTTTCAAGAAAGGTTTAAACATAGTCGCGGTTTCACTTTATACGTAAAAGCGTAACTTAGTTTCTATGTATGTAGACTACCACCGACCAAGTAAGTAAGCTACCTATCAGGGTTTGATTAGGAAAACTCTACATGTTCATAAGGTACATATTACCACATTGTAAAACAAATATTATGATTAACTTATTTAGTATAGTAAAATGTTACCAAAATCGTGGTTGTTTTATAGTAGCTTAACAATGATGAAAATATGTGCGCGTTGCCCCGTTCCGGTGCGTATACGCATAGGCAGCGAGCCGTGTAACGCTATAATTGGGTATGCGTCGTGTTCAGTACGCTTCGTGAAACGCCATTGAACTGTAAGTATTTTTGGTAAGTGATAGGGCGAATTAGAATAAACATAAAAATATTAACTGAAGAATCTGTAGATGCCTTAATAAAGAGTCAAGAGACCTAAGTTATATGTCTATCACATCGATATATTTAATGTAATTTTTTTTTAATTACATGACATCAGAAGATAGGCAGATGTTCCACTTGATGGAAAGCGGTTATTATCGCCTATGAACATTTGTGACATATGTAGGTGCTACCAATGTGCTGCTGCTCTCTAAAGGGAAACTAGAACCTGGCCTCTAATTCCAGAACGCAACTGGAGGTTGTTATCGCGGCATACTCTAGACCAGGGATGATAGCCATCCATACGAGCAAAACCCTACCAACTCGCTGTGGGTTGTTTTATCGCCTATTACGACAGGCCGCCCGGTCGCGGAAAATTGTATTCTTCCCCGTTCCTGCACGGATAAAAATATATAAGTACACTATGGTGATTTTTTTATTGCGAAGGTGACGAACAGACAGTAGCTCGTGGAAAGTGGTTAGCGTCGCTTATAGGCGTTAGCTACACCAAGGGTGAAGCCAACGCCTTGCCAGCCTTTAGGATAGGATAAAGCGGATGAGATAGAAGGCATAGGGTATGGGATTGGAATATTTTGATGGGATAAGGAAAATGGGATAGGGGAGTGAGAAGTGGGCCATCGGGACTCTCACTCATCGGCGATATCCTGTGAGAGCGTGGTATCAAAAGATCGAGCCGTAACCCTGAGAGCTGTAATTTTTTATATCAGGGTGGTGTCATAAGTGTGAGAGACGCAATCGATAGCTCTGTCTGTACCGGGTCTTTAATTCCGTGTAGTGGTAATAAAAAAAATTGTAGTATAGAGAAGGCCAGGTCATATTTTTAATGTAAATTCTTCATTACCTACTTGTGTTCTTACTTTCAACACTTGTTTTATAAATTAAAAAAAAGTAATCTATAATACGTATTATAAAATTCTAAATAGGCCCAGTCTGTACATCGAAGCTATTAAAAAAAAACAACTGGAATAGACTATATAAACCATGGAAAACATGACGCAATTTTTTTTATATTTCTTGTCTATTTGCTCGGGATTCACGTAAAATCTACTGAGCCGATTTCAGTGCGGTTTTCGCTAATCCACAGCGATCTGTTAGAATTAAACTCTGCGCTATTTTTTATTCCGGGAATCCCGCGGGAATTTTTCCGGGAGCGGTTTGAAGTTGTTCGGATGTATAAAAATCATCTTATTGCGACAGTTTCCATTAAAACGATAGGTTACGTTCTTTTTTTTAAATTCTGTAAAACTTTCTGTCCTGGGAATCCCGCGGGAATTTCAAGTCAACCGTGGACGAAGTCGCGGGCATATCCTAGTAATAAATAAAAAAGATAATAATATATAATATTTGTTAAAACTATATCTAATAATATGTAAACAGTAAAACATTTTTAAAAAAGGAATAGTTTTCAAATACAGGCCGTTTAAAAAATTCACGGCGACGGTGAAAATTTTCCATTTTCGAACGCGTAGCGTCGGGAAAATGCCGACGGGAGGATGCCGACGGCAGACGCGCATCTCCCCTCCACCAATCGCAGCCCAGTTCCCGCCCCACGTAGAACGAGACAGACATATTAAACATAACATATAGTGCGAAAGAGATAGAAAGCAAGCGTGTACACAACAAAGGGGGAAATATGATGCATCGCTGTGTTGTTTTAGTATCGGTTACTATTCGATTTATTTTTGTATAAATATGTAAGAATCTTGCCAAAAGGTAAAAATTGGATTAATTTTACAAATTATGTATTGACAACGCATGTGTATACTTGTAATTGAATGCTACTTGTAAGATAAAGGCTATATTAATTTAGTTCTAAATCAAAATTTGATTGTAGTTCTAATGTACCTATTGGGATATATTATCTAGGTAGGTAATATTCTTTGGATTTTAAGTTCTATCAAAGAATTGGGTTATTTGATGATAATGAAACATTAATTCTGTTGGAATATGCAATGAACACATTATAATAAGATTTTTTTTAAATAATTATATGAACGAAAAACGTAAAAGTGGTTTCTTTTTTTAAGTTAAAAATTAGTGTCTAAATTAATATAACATATTAATTCAGTCCTTCAAAGTAAACTTTAAAACTTCATAGGATTCAAAATCGTGTTTTAATTTTTTGGTACTTTTCCGTTTATTATCGATAAAGAACTAAATAGACCGAAAAACAAACATAATACAGTACCTATTAGGTAGATATACCGAAAATAAGCAACACCCAGACTAGATTAAGTAATAGAAACTTCGTTCAGGAACTTTACAAAAATGAATTTGAAAAACTTTGTTTCTCAGGGAATTGTGCAGAGTAACACTTTGACCACTAGATCACAGAGGACGTATCTAATATTAGAAGTCGAACGACTGAAGATTCAAACTTTACATCGGAAAGAGCTCCTGTGTCGTAAAGACATTCCACACATAGACAACTTTAAAATTGCCGAAGTGTGCACAGATTGCGGACGTGTGCGTTCCCACGGAAGGGGAAAACGCCATACGCACGTCTACCGTCACATTTTGAAAATGGAATGCCCTTTTCAACTTTTCCAATATGTAGATGGTGCGTTCCTATTTCCCTAAAAATGTGAATGCATTTTTTCTTTTATAGTTCACAGATACAATAAACACAATACTGGCTGAATGTATTGAAATGTTTAGTGCTTACAATAAAATTTTGTGTAGAATTTTATGCTTTTATACGGGAACTTTGTATATATCTATTTTACCAATAGTATGTAAGTATTTAAACATAAACAAAAAAATGTGTGTGCAGTACACACGCAGTACCTACCTAGAAGTGAAACAAAGTGTGACAAGGGGGGAAGGTATTCTAAATTTCGTGACGTCACATTTCATATATTATATCGTTATAATATATTAAATCTTTTAAACACGAAATTTGTAGTATTAACGAAAAACTTTAAAACGTTTCCAACTCTTTTTTTAAGTTTAAATTATTAAATATTTTATATCATTCTCTTGCAGGATATAAACATATAAATCTATAGGACCAAGTCCTATAAATTTATATGTTTATATCTTTTTAGTGTCGCTTTTTCGTTTCATGGAGTTTCAAATCACAACGATTCTAAAGAAATTTCACTTCAAAAATTCTTCTAAGAAGATTGGGTAGATGTACAAGTACAGACGTTTTAATTGTTTATTTTTTCTAATGCTAATCCGATTTGAGATGAATATGTTGCAGTGCCTGTGCGCACTCGCCATAAAAGTCCACCTCGGGAAACCATAAACCTATCTACAAACATCATAGAGAACGTAATAGCAGCTCCTAAGAAACAGGTGCAAACCTAGTTTTGAATTTAGTGTATTAATATGTGTGTAGGTACATATATAATGTAGAATATATCTACGTAAATAGAATTTAATGCTTGACGTTGACATTTAGTTTAGAATAATGTTTAAATAATTATATTTAATTCAGTTATTGACATGTAAATTTTCTGCAAATTTTTCATGTATTATTAGGTATATATTATTAATCTAGTAATCATTTATTGTTCCAAATTGACATAATCTCTTAACTTGATTATAAAGTATTTGTTAATTTATTAGAAGCAGAAGCTGATGTCAGGAACCTTAAGAACAGACGAGCGTGCATGACAAGAGTTATGAATGTCAAAGAAGCAAGTGAGGTGTGTAAGAATAAGCCTGAATGGCGCTCTGTTGTTCGTGCCTACACCGCAAGGGAACTGGCGTGAAGTTATGTATGTATGTATGTTAATTTATTAATTGAATTTAAGTTTTCTCATTGTACTAGTTTATAAATGTGAAAAATTATGTGAAATAAATATGAAATTAATAATAATAAACAATAAATGTGAAATTTAAGTATAAATTAATGATGACAATGTGTTCTGTAATACATAACATAAGATCCTAATAAATTGTTATTATAATTTGTATTCACCAATAAATAATAGTATTACAAATATATATATAGGTATATATATACATACGTCAAACCATACAAAGAAAAGAATGTATGTACTGTATTCATATCAGTGAACAAATTGTTATAATCATTTAAGCGGATTTATTTATCTACTTCCCATGTACATGAACCCCCAAACATAATAAGGTCCAAAACACAAAAACAATGTAATATTAGTATTTAAATTATATGTACCCCTGAAACGGCCAGAGGCAATGAATCTATAATAACATGAATGTATAATTTGGTGCAGCAATAATTATCCGGCGAGAAACATTTTGTATAAGATAGGAGCTAAATCCGGACACGCTTCGTTTCGTTTGAAGTTAATTAAAGAAGTAAAAAAAGACAGGTAGGTAACATTTAATAAAGATATTCTTCTATTAAAATTCAACATTACCTATGTAAAAAAAATCAATTGAATTCATATCCAATTATTATAGTTTTACTGGCACAAATATTTGGTAACTCAATTTTCATGTACGTATGTATGTATGTGTTTCATATATCTAACATGTGTAATATAGATTCGAACCCTGGCCGCAAAACATACACCACTTAGGTAGTTTTCTAATCAAATTGTAACAATTAATTATCCGTGCCGGAATGGAGAAAGAATACAATTTCCACAAAATAACCCACAACCAGGCGATAGGGTATTTGGCCGCCTGGATGGCTGCGACCCCTGGTTTAGAGTATGCCATCATAACCTTACAGAGCAGCAGCACATTGGTAGCATCTTTGGTGTTACAAATGTCCATAGGCGATTATAACCGCTTTTCATCATGTGGACCGTCTGTCTGTCTGCTGAACTCATGCAATAAAAAACATGCTAACGTTGAAGAAAAACATCGTGATGAAACATTAACACCGAGTTAACTGATGTGTGTGACAAGCCAAACCTTGTACAAAGGTGGCGGGTGCGCTGGAGCCAAACATGGCGACGTATGTGGGCTGTTATTATTATATAGCTACGATGTATACGTACCTAAGTATTGTAACGACGGTTAGTTGTTACAGTACTTAGCCGCTGGCCGCTACAATTCTGTTAGCGGCCAGCGGTTAACGAGCTGACCGGGGTCTTGAATAAGAGACTGGGTTCAGGAAATTTATAGTTTATATTATCAACGAAGAGAAAGTCTCTTCGTTGATAATATAAAAAAATACAATCTTGTTCAGCTCGCGGCCCGATACAATTCTGTTCTTGATTGTTTTGGGAGGCGTTCTATATTTTGATTCAAAAATATTATATTTCTTAATATAAATGACTACTAAAGAGGTTAGTCGTTACAGTACCTACATATCTTGTCTTGTCTTGTACCTATACATATAGGTATATTGAAACAAGTTATTGGAATGGAATGTAACCAGCATGAAAATGTTAGTCGCATCGAATTTATCAAAAACCGCTACATATGCTGGTTCAGCGGTGAAAACAATAAAATGACTAAAATAACGTACATGCAACAATCTGTGTGAGTTATTACTCTGTGCCGTTTGCTTTTAAGAGGCTTGGACATTATAAAGAGCTTTCAAAACTTCTAACTAAGTAATAACGAATCATTATGATAACACAGCAAGATGGGTAGCTAGTTTTCTGGAGACCTTACATATAGAAGAGGAACACCAAGCTTAACATTCTACTTGTAGATAATATTAAGGGACTGCATGGAAACAACGAATACTAATTAGGGTTTAGTTTGGCCAAAATTTCTCACAAATAAATAGAAATTTTGTATAAAAAAAAGTTCGCTTTCATATTTTTCTATATTTCTATGAATGTTTAAAGATAATGACAAGTACTTATGTAACTGTCTTATTCATCAATAGAAAGGGTTACAATATATAAACGTTATTCCTTAATTAAACTCTTTAACCTTATGGTCCCCATGCTTAAACGGGGTAAGTCGATATTGCACAAAAACGCGTCGGTTTGCGGAAGGTGAGCCGCGTCAAATTGGCCGCATCCCCATCTAATCTGTAACCTATCGGTGAAAGGAATTCGCGTTCTTTTTTTAATTTGTAGTGTGGTGCAAGTCAAAAAGCTAAAGTATACAATGGCTACGTTCCACAAGTGACTCACAACGACCACATTTTTCCCGTTCCACTTACTTGCGGGCGTTACAATCATAAACTATAGTGGAACGGATTATGAAGCTTTGATGTCATTAACGACCAAATATACAAATGTCATTGGTTGATTTAAAAAATCGCGCCTTTTTCAATGTCAATCAATAGAGAGAATTAATGCTCTGTGGTCAATGCCTACTTCGACCCAGCTCTTGACATGGGTCGTTGTGAGCGCTGTGTGATCGAAAATAATGACGTCAATAGCGACTTCGTCCACACTTGACTTGAAATTCCCGCGGGATTCCCGGGACACAAAGTATCGCAGCATTTAAAAAAGGAATATAGCTATTGTTTTAGTGGAAACTGTGTCGGAATAAGCTAATTTTTATGGATCCGCACAACTTCCAACCGCTCCCAGGAAAATTTCCGGGATAGAAAATATCACACATTTTGCTACATTAAATTTGCTATCGATCAGTAAAAAGTCAAATTAGATTTCAATTTTTTTAATCTGGCCATTTTAAGTCATTCCTAGAAAAATTATCGCGAGATTCCTGACATAAAAAGTAGCACAAAATTTAATAAGCTATATAAAAAGAATAAGCTGTCGATCAGCGAAAATTGCATTGAAATCGGCCCAGTAGTTTTTACGTGAATCCCGAACAAACAGGCAATAAGTCTAAAAAAATGCATCATGTTCTCTATCATTTATATAGTCTATAGTAGTTGTTTTTTTTAATAGCTTCAATGTACAGACACGGCATGTCTAGGATTTTAATATTATAGATTAAGCAAGTATGCATAAATTAGCGTGGCGACGTTTTTGGGTTTATAGTAGTGTAATATATGTACACAGTGACTAATACCAGAATAAAAGCAATTTAGACTTGTATCTCATGCCTCACCCACGCATTAGTAAATAAAAAATAGCGTTAAGACCACAACACCTACTACAAACACAAACAAGTATTCAAGCTGATTAACTTAAAGTATCCACGGTCCTTAAAATAGAACATTTTTTCCACTATATAAAGAACTTTTGAAGATTTCAGTTACGTGTTCTAAGGCCTTTAAATAATTGAATTAAATTTGCGTATTTACTGCTTTAAACTTTTGACTTGGCCCCATCTGTTATCTACTAGCGTGCACAAAGCAGTCGTTACTAAGCTCGCGCGGGATGTGAGCCGCCAGTGATGCGTGTAAGGTGCGGCAGCTGCGAGCAACAACTACGCCACGCCGCACCATTCGCAACTGATTTATTTCGATATTTTTAATTAATATTACCAATGAAAATAACAACAATCATTTATTTTTAATATTAAAGGTCATCTTACTAACGATTTGGTTCTTTATCATATGTACGTATATAAACTATGATATGTTAAATTAAGTATTGGTAAGGTTTTCAGTCTTCTAGTTATATTTTATTAAAATTAACTATGACTGTGTATTTAAAAATAGTTTTGAAATAACATTATTTAAAAGATTATGTATAAAATACTAAAATTAATGTATTAAACTTATTAGTGTTAACGACTGTGATACATGCTAGTAACGAATATCATTATCTTCCACTTGACGTAAATAAATCAACTGCTGTTCGTTAGTCTTGCAAAAACTCGATAACGGCTGGACTGATTTGGCTAATTATTGGTTTTGAATTATTTGTTGAAGTCCAGGGAAGGTTTAAAAGGTGAGTAAATATGAAAAAAATGCTTGGAATATAATAAAAACAACAATTTCGCTTTCCCCTAGAAACTATTCCTATATGTCAAACATTTGATGTTAGTCCCGTCGTTTAGAAATCAAATTAAATTTAAAAGTTATTTTTTTTCATTTTTTTACTTTTGAATGTCAAACGTTTGATGTTCGTCCCGTCATTCAGAAATCAACCTTTTTTTATTTATTGATTCTGAGGCGGTACGAAGTTTGCCGGGTCAGCTAGTATTTTTATATAAATATGTGACATAGCATTTTCATAATCAATTGATCATCATCAAAGGAAAAAATAACACACATGGTACTAGTTAGGATAATATATATAGGTATAGACATAAGGCACACACTACACATGCACTTCCCCACAGCACCAGCATGTAACAGATACACTCTACATTAGTATAAGTTTTGTATTAAAATTTGAATCAATTAATATAATAAGTTATTCGTAAGGTACACTACAACACAAATCACATTGAATAAATGTCACGCACAAAAACAAAAATAACCAAGACGCGTGTATAAATTCCAAAAATTCTTCGAAATTAAGTTGTGAAAAAGGGTACGGAACTCGAGTCCGTAGATTTTTTAATAAAAAAAACAATAATAATCAATTGAGTAAGGAAAACATACGTCTTAAGTAGGTCCAAAAGAAGTTTTAAAATGATATAAACCTCTCGTTATTTTTGCACAATGGCGTCGCCGTATCCATATGCAATGTTACAAAACGCGCACCAAAGAACAATTCCATACAAATGCGAAACTACAAAATAAGTCTATCGATGCGTAAATTAAGGATCCGACGCTATTCAGCCAAGGTTTAAGAGTGTAAATAAAAAAAGATGTTAAGAAAATGTTGGCCCTGCGTATCTAGATGTCCCGCTGTGGTACCCCACATTGTTCTTAGACAAATACTTTCTTTATACAAGAAAAGTACCATTATTATTTTTTTACTAAATCAGCCGCGATTTCTATTGTACTCCGATTTTGATGGTTGAATTAATTTGTGTTGAAATTTTTAAATTAAGCGCCCTGAGCAGTTGAAGCTTTACAAAATAAAGAAACGTTGGGGCAAAAATGTGGTTATTGTTTTGAAAAACATGGTACTATGACCTCGGGGGTTATGATTTTCCTATTGAAAAAATAATGAAAAACATTATTTTTTTTTCTGCAACGAGTATTTTATACGTAACCTTAAAAAACTTCTTTAAGTTGTTTCAATTAACCAGTAAATTTAATACTATCGTATCAGTTTTAGTACTCACTAAAGTAAACCAGACCATAAAATATTACCTGTCGTTGGAATGTGATGATACTTAAACGTATGTTTGTTTTATATAGTTTGTATAGATATGTATTTGTATGGCATGTACTCGTATATTAAGTATATATCTATTTCATAATATATCTAATATATTATAACATTTCTGTATTTATTACTAAAATATAAGTAGTCGTACTAGAGTTTGCGTATACCACCATCACCATTATCATCTCAATCCATTTCTGGGGTTGTCTGGAAGAGATCGCTTTTAAGCGATAAGACCGCCTTGTGTGCGTAATTAGGTATAAGTTTTAGTCTGTAAGTTCATTTTTTGTATTGGTGTACAAATAAAGTGTTGCCTATCTACTTATCTATCTAAACTATAAGTAATAAAATTGGTGCAGTAAAGTTAAGAACTTTCCGGAAACCAATTATATTGATTTCATTCCATTACATTATAATATATAAATCTAATAGTGAATTTCATTTACTTGTTCCTTCTTACTTTTCTTATGGATCGATGTATATGAAGTTCTGTTTTTATCGCGAAGCTGGCAAACAGGCGGACGACCAAGCTACCATCAGGAAGATGCTTACCGTCACCTATAGACTTGTGAAACATCAGGGCTATAGCCAACGCGTTGCCAGTCTTTGAGGTGGGATAGGAGGGATGGGATAGCGGGATCCGACAAGAGGAAAAGGATAAACGGATCAGGAAGTAGAATTGGGATAGGGGCAGGGGGAAGTGGCCCATTGGAACTCTCACCGAACATATAAAAAACGATTAAACCAAGGCTAAAATATCACGCCGATATTATCTAAGACTGTAGTATCACAATGGTCGAGTCGGCTCTAAGAGCTGCGATCAAAATGAGTCCAGCATGGCTGTACCACCTAAAAAAGTTAACATATTCTGATGGATATATCAAAAAATAAAATAAAGACTATAAAATCTATAAATTTACAAAAATAAATAAGGAAATATGAGACTAATTTCGAACCACTATTTTCAATAACAATCCCCTAAAAATGACAACCAAAAGATGATAACTCAATCACAGTAGCAAAGTAACCAGCCGTATCGAAAACCGTGTCATGGTATCGCCAAATCCCACAATAAGTATGAGCAGCCATGAAATTAGGACGAAATAAATTAGGGCCGAACTCATTCTTGGAATGAACGGCGTGACGATCGCCGCGTGGCCGCCATTGTTGTTTCTCATGCGAAGTTTTGTTGATTTTTGACTTACTACGTTTTGTAACGTGAGTTAATCTTGTGTGACGCAACTTGTGTTGGTTGTTATATTGATTACTTTCTGTTAACTTTTATTTGTTAATAATATTTACTTACAATATGGTTTTTCTTTATTATTAGTGTACAGAAGACAGGCTAGCGCCCCATCTGATAGCAAGTGGTTACCGTCGAAGCTGGCATCGAAGGGGGAACTGGAACCTGGCTACCGAAGCTGGAACACAATTCAAGGATGTTATGGCTGCATAGATGGAAACCACGTGTGGTAATCATCTAGACGGCAAATGCTGTGAGTTGTTTTGTCGCCTCTTACGACAGATCGCCCCATCGCAGTAACGCGTATTCTTTCTCCGTTCCTGCACGGATAGATTATTTTGAAACAATATTTTGTCTTGTCCTCGAGATTATCAGCTTCTTATAGCAACTAATATTAAATTTCGATTTTAATCTTTATTACTACACCTGTCACTTACGTTTTTCGTAGTCACTTTGGCATAAACGGAACGCTAATGAAGTCGTAATGTCAATTAATTAGTCTGTCTTTTTATTACTGTAATTTTCTCTGGAACTACTAGATCTGTATAGATGAAGATAGATAGATTACTCTTTATCGTACTCCAAAGCATAGACAAATGGGAAAAGAGAATGCAAATAAAGTACAAAGGGCGGTATTATCGCTAAAACGCGTTTTCTTCCAGACAACACTTGCTTGATAAATTTTAGTAATGTGTAATTTATCCCTATACCATTAGGTATATACAAGTTTGTAGTGAAATCGCAAAAACTGTGAAGATAAGAGGTAGTCACTATATATTTTTAACAAACGGTTGATAAGATATTTTTCTATGCATATCTTATGTGAAGTGCGAGTCTTGTTCCTTAAATCTTAATTCCTTTAATTCCATGGCCACCTGTAGGTGTTTGTTTTGTATTTTATTAAACTGTTTAGTAATGACAAGAGTTATGAATGTCAAAGAAGCAAGTGAGGTGTGTAAGAATAAGCCTAAATGGCGCTCTGTTGCTCGTGCCTACCCCGCAAGGGAACTGGCGTGAAGTTATGTATGTATGTATGTTTTGTAATGATATATTTTATACTGAATGTAGGATATATTTTTCTGTACATAAATCACTTGGAAACGTTTTTGTGTGGTTTATTCCGGTGTTAGTCAATCTGTGTATTACACTATTGCACACGTAAAAACATCTCCAAGCTGATTTAAGTATACTAAATTCAATTCATATACCTAGGCCCTAGGGACAGACAAAATTGCTTAACGATTACATAAGGATACTTTTTCTGCTAAAATAGCTATGTAGCCCAAAAAGTTATGACAAATGCATCATATATTTTATATCCTTGATCCGTGTAGAAACGGAGAAAGAACACAATTCTTGCGGCCGGGCGGCCTGTTGTAAGAGGCGACAAAACATCCCACAGCCAGATGGTAGGGTATTTGCCTGTATGGATGGCTACCACTCCTGGTCTAGAACATGCAGTTATAACAACCTTGAGTTGTGTTTCGGCATTAGTGGTCAGGTTCCAGTCTCCCTTTAGAGAAGCAGCACATTGGTAGCTCCTTTGGTGTTACGAATTTCCATAGGCTACGGTACCCGTTTTCCATCAGGTGGGCCGTCTGCCTGTCTACGGAACTAATGTAAAAAAAATCTAGAACTGCACTTGAGATTTACACACTACAATCTGAAGCTGACACATCACGCCTATTTCTTAGTCGACGTATCGCATCGAAACTCTATCCCCTACACCTCCTACAGTTCACAGTCGTAAACTAT
Organism: Dendrolimus kikuchii; assembly: GCA_019925095.2. Lineage (NCBI taxonomy): Eukaryota > Metazoa > Arthropoda > Insecta > Lepidoptera > Lasiocampidae > Dendrolimus > Dendrolimus kikuchii. The sequence continues at coordinate 8,767,393 of CM034407.1, forward strand.
AAAACTTTAGTACCCCCCGTCGGTTCATGACGACCTTATGTACCGGACTGGTCATAAAGCAATACCGGATAAGCAGAAAGGGGTACTAAACCTCACTTCCTTGGTATGGCACTTTTCTAACTGCCCATTTTATTGTCTTTTGCGATTTATATTAGCGTGGTTAAATTCTTATGAGTTAGGAAAGAGTACATGGCAATCAAGTCAACGGAATTATTATTATAAAACGTCGCAGCCTCCTAGATTTCATACGAGCGTACAAACTTAGGAGTCATAATTATCGATATAATTATTGTTGAAACATTAATTAAAATTATTTTTACCGTGATATTTGAAAAGTAAGACGATGGTAAGGTTTTTAATGACTGCTTTTCTGTGTATGCGTATTTAAATAATTGTAGAATTTAATTCATTTGAAACTCTTCTTTAGTTTATGTATAATAATCTAATAATTTGAAATCATGTGAATCTTGGTGGAATTAATTGTAATTGTAAACTCCCAAGCTAAGCAAGTTACGCTTATGACATAAATATTGTATAACGTTAACAACACGACAATGATAACGTTAACTTGGGTCCGAGATATTGACACTAACACTCAGACCAGAGTTTTGAACCTGATTCCTTTCAACAGTGTAGCAATGCTAAATTCACTATACCTACCTATTTTTTTATATTTCAAATGAACATGAATAATATAAGCTTTTGAGTAATATTTTCTTAATGTTCAAACTAAAACGAGATTATATGAAATTATTTTTATTTTGACACAATATACCGTTACTGAAAAACACAATATTTGTTGCATTGTAATGGATAAAAATAGGTAAAAAGGTGTAACTTTAATACCACTATTCATTAATATTAACTGCAACATTTTGCATAACTTTTAAATAAATAATACACGCAGCACATAACAAAATATCATACGAATTTAGCAACAATTGGCAACTCCAGTCATACAAGCAACAACTTAGCGCAAACTGCTCGCTGCCACAGCCCGCTTCAATGTGGGCGTGCACACAGCCACGTCTGTGTGCAAGGTACTTATGTGTGCGTAACCCGTCACCCCATCACACCGTCACGAACCCACCCAGGGGTGACCCGGGAGTCAGGCCCAGGCCCCGCCCATAACGATGCTCACACGGCTGACTTGGAATCAGATGGCTTGGCCAGTCGCAAGCGAGCCGTGACATCGTGAACGGTTCGCGTACTCTTCCCGTACTTAGGGCATTCGATGATTACGCGCTACACTGACCATTGGTTGCAGTTCACAAACTTGACAAATTAAAGAAATTACACTTACACCGTTTGGGACTGTCGGTTCATTGATTTTTTTTCGGACTGTGATTTTTGTGTTGTAAAGTGACATTTTAGTGTTAGTTGTTTATGCCGCCGGTTTACTTAGGTAGGTGGACAGATCCTAAGTTCATTAATAGAACAGTATCTACAGTATAATGGACCTTAAATAGATGTTATTATGATGCACTAATCACTACATATTTTGTAGTGGTTATGCTACAAAAGAATTAAAAATATAACGGAATTATTTTAATAACTGACGGGACTTATTCTGAGCCTATTGCTGGTAATATTACATTTTAAAGTTTTAAGACTATTATTAGGTCAATAATATTTCACCTTGTTGACTAATGGAATCCAAACATAAATAGTTGGACCATACATACATCTATTTTTTTCAAATTAAACAAAAAAAAATTAATTGAGGAATATTAAATTTGGAATAGCTGTTTTTTGTGAAAACTTAAAATTATAACAACAAAACAATCTGCCAAAAATTTGGTGATTTCTGTACTAATAACTTAGATGAGTCACATTAATTTAAAAAATACCTATATTATTATGATTACTAGAGAAGAAATGCATTGAATGAAATGGAAATAGATTTTCAAACAAATTTAATTATTACACAAGAATTTCTTAATGGCACTTATTAAAATTAAAATAATAGCAAATCAAAATTGTTCTAAGGCTGGGTTCAAGACTCAATGTTTTTTAATCCTGTAATTTAGGCGATATACCCTCTTCCCTTGGCCAAGATAGATTAGCAGATTTCACACATCAGTTATTTTAATGTGAAAGACTTTTACAATGTCGACTTTCACTGTCGTAACTGTAACAATTGCATATTAGGTCAGAAGAATTGCCTAAGAGGTGCATGCTTTGAACCCAAGTCGTTGGCATAAGATCCCAGTACGTTGCTTACGAAGTTACCACGACTGCTTAAAGAAACTCAACGCGGCCATGTCAATTTTTTATCTAAATTTTCGAAAAATAAACCGAAAAGTAGAAATGTAACCTGCCCGACCCACTCCTTACCCACCCTATGTAACATGATATTTTTGTTTGTCTGTCTATCCTTAATTTTAAAGTGTAACAGAATCGTTTAATTTCATTTCTTTTGTTAGATAATTTTTCATAGTAAACATTTGCCCTTATTGTTAAATTTGGTCATGCAATACTTTTATTTTTTTTTCACTTTTGATTTTGCTCAGTTCGTTAAAGATTCATTTTTAAAGAAAAAAGTAGTTTTAGGTATAACTCAATACAATTAGATAGCGTATAGAGATGTTTAAATTTATTTTTTAATTATTATACGTCTTTTAATAAATGTATTTTATTTTGGAAAATGCAGATTTGCAAAGTAACATTCGAGTAGGTATTTACATTTTAATATTTTTATTCATGATTTAACAGTTTTTAGTTTGCTTTATTTTGTATTAAATACAAAAAACGTATCTAAAATTTTATATAGGTACTAATCACACTAATATTTATAAATTACTGACACCCATAATTATATATTAGATAGCCATATGTTAAAAACTTTTTTTATTCCTGTCACATAACTTTTATTAAACAAAGGTGTTCTCTGAATCATCTATAACTTAATACCTAAAAGTAGGATATATACATACCTAACATAAAATATTTCTTATTATTCCTATTAAGTAACATAATCAACAATATGGGTTTATATTAAATTATAATAATTATGCCTTAATAATTCAATATTTGTTTAATTATTTTAATAATTTATATATTAAAAAAAATATTACATAAATGTTAGACATAATTAAATAATTAGCAAATCCACGACGAAATTGTAAGAACGAATTATAAATATCTATACTCAAATTATACCTTTGATGTTGCCGAAAAGCAAAGAATACAGAAGTCTATTGTAAAAAACAGGGTATGTCCGAAAATTTGTAATTTCGTTAAATAGAGATCTTAAGTTGTATTGTTGGGAGCAAATAATTTTTGCGGTAAACGATACTTGAGGCACAATGGCTGACAGTGATGTGGGATCGCGGCGTACTTTTGCAAGGGATTTTTTTTTATTAAAGAACATTTTGGAGAATTAATAACTGTGTGTATTTTATATAGAAAGTGAGGAGAAATATGGCTTTATCAGCGGAGAAAACTGTTATAAAGTCTAATATCTAAATTTTGAGATAAGAAATAACTTACCTGTACTTCTATAAAGTGACAGGCAATTTATCTAAAAAATCGCTTCTCTTAACAATGCAAATGAAGTTAATATTAAGAATTAAAACTAGTCATCGCTATACAAGCTTGTATGGGAAAGTGACAATATATATTTTATAATATTTAATGTTGGCATTATTTACTTTTTAAATGTACATATATACATAGCCAGTATTTTGATAGTAAAGTACAACAACATATTTTACAAATGTGCAGAGAGGATATACAAACTCATTTTATTTTTTATTATTATATTTAATAATTAATTCAAAGATGTTCATTTATTTTATCAAATAATCTTAGTAGGTAGATACATAGAACAGTATTTACTTTTAATATACCAATATAAAATTAATAATAGAGATTAATTATTCATACTTCTTGAAATTATTTGTAATTTTGGTAAGCCATACAAAATTCTATAAATGTTTAATCTGTTTAAAAAATAAAATGCTGTGTTTGCATAAACAGAACTTAAAAGCGTTAAGCTATGCAATGGTTAAATCAATGCAAACTAAGACTATGTTATCTATTCATATTTAATTCAATTTGCAGATCAATAAAAAATATTGTCAGAGAACTACGTCCCAATTTAAAATCAAAATAATATTTATGCGTTTGTAACATGCAAGAAAAAGGAAAAAAATCATTAAATAAATTTCAAGTTGTAAGTCAATTCAAGCGTGCCGACAAAGTACTGCAAAAGTAGCTCCATTCAGAAATAACAGTTCACTATTATTTATACTCGAAAAGCTATCGTTTTCGAGTGTTGACATCCCTATTATGTAACAACTCCCGAGGGTGCCTGTCGCTACACTTTGACATTTTTTTATATTAATGACATATTTTTTGACAAAAGAGACATAACCATTGACAGCATTCTGCAGATTCTCACATGCTGTCATTACACGGTGCTAAATGTGATTTTGCACGTTATGTCCTTTTCAAAGTACAAATTTATTTATAAAGGTAGTTGTTAGAAAAGGACAAAATGCGTCAAGAGAAAATGTGTATACTTAAAAATTTGATATGAAGCCTGTTATGGAAAAACATAGTAAATGACAGAATTTAGTTATTTCACTTTTTTTATTGTAACGTAGAGCAAAAAAAATGGATCCCAGTGCAAAGATCAAGTTAAGTCAATGTCTGATTTAATAATAAAGTTAAGAAAATACTAAAAATCGGAGATCAAAAATCAAAAATAATTTATAAAGTAGCTCTTCTGTAAAAAAATATATTTATCGATATATTGCAAAACTCTAATAAAGAAAAGGTTAATAACTTAGAACAATTTTTTAAATATTCGTAGGTGTTTTCCTACTAAATCTAATTTTAATATTTTTTAAAGTAATAAATAAGTATCATATGCTTTCATAGAATAAGAATAGTAAAATTTACAATCGTCTAGATAAATGTAAATTTGAAAATTTCTGAACCTTACAAAACTAGATGGCGCCACATGTCATTGTTGTGTTGCCGTTTGACGTTTCTAATAATTTTTAAAATCGGACAAGAGCGTGGCATTCCAAAAAGCATTTAAATGGAACCCGCGTTCTCAGTACGAAACCGATGCATTAGCCATTGGAGCTACCATAACAACGATAAAAAATATTTCTTTGAAATACCGATCGATATAACATAAAAAATATATTATTTAACTATTAAGTATTTATATGAAGTATAGGTATTATTGGCTCCTTGTGTTACGCTACTTATGATGCCTGCAACCAAATAAAACTAAGAGTTATTTAATCTGTGACGGCTCAAAATAACACCTCCACGCACCCTTCCGTCGAGAAGGCTTATAAGGATTAAGATACAGCCATTTTTATACTAAAAAGTTTTCGACATATCTCGATTATAACCTTTTTTGTTATTTGGACGTGTAGCCGCAGGATCGTCGACGGGTTTTTAAGTGACACTTTCATTGTTTTTTATTTCATCAAGAATTATAGTAAACTATATTTCGGCCGCCCTTAGAATGCGTTTCTCACTTCGTGAACATATGGGCGAATAACATTGTAATGACGATCAATTTACAATAATAATTATTTTTTTTGGTTTTGAAGATTTAGTTAAAATTTATATTACCACGCCAATTTACGGTAAACTAAATTAGTTTAGCACTAATATAACTATAGCTCTTGACAAACTTAATTATTTAGGTAGGTATATTAGAGCAGAGCGCGCAGTAACTTTTTCGAAATAAAACCGACTTCTAAGCAGCCATCTCGAATTTATCATTACAACAGCAATCATTTCTAAGTTCAAGAATATATATAAGTATATTAGGGTGGCGCAAAAAAACGGTTTTTTTGAGTCTCGAGTGAATTTTTTTAGTTTTTAATGTTTTGAGAACTCCCTCCAAAGGACAGCCCAAAAAATTTTTTGAAGAGGTCGCTCCAACTATTTTTAAGATTTCAAAAATCGCCAAAAACTGATTCTTTTTATTCATTTTTCTTTTTCTTTTTACGGTATAATTGTATAGACCAAAAATTTAATACATTTCTAAAAGTTTCAGTTCTAAAAATCTAAAGTAATTAGTAGTGCTGTAATATATATATTATAGCACTACTGATTACCCTTAAACTATTCGACTATATTGAAAACTATTAATTAAATTTCCGATTACAGAAAAATATAATAGAATAAGTGTTATTGAAATTTACGATATTGAAAAAGAACCAAGTAAAACTTTGAATTTATGACTGATTGAAGTTGATTTTTTTTTTAATAATAAGACGTTAATCGAAAATTTTGAGATTTTCTAAAATACATGAACGGACTGGTGACGCCCACTGTGCCTTATGTCAGTCTTTAGTATTTTCTTCCGTGCAATAAGGTACACTCACGTAATTAAAATGTTCATCACCTTAAAGTCGACTTTTGCTGTCACGAGTACAAGAAACAGTACTGTCAACATATTAATAAATGTTACGTTTTTAAGATACTAGCCGTGCCTGCGACTTCGTCTGCGTGGATTTTTGAAGTGAAACTTCTTTAGAATCGTTTTGATTTGAAACTCGATAAAACGAAAAAAAGCGACTTTAAAAAGAAATAAATTTATAGGACTAAGCCTGCGAGAGACTGAGATAGAATACATTATATTCAATAATTTAAACACTATGCTCATACAGATAGAGGTGGAAATGTTTTGAAGTTTTTCATTAACACTTCAAATTTCGTGTTTCAAAGCTTAAATATATTATAACGATATAATATATGAAATGTGACGTCACGAAATGTAGAACCCCTCCCACCCCTTGTTACATTTTGTTTCATTTCTACTGCGTGTGAACTGCATACACACAAACACACAATTTTTTTCTTGGAATGCTAAAGAAAGGTAGCCTAGATTACCATTTATAACATCAGCTATCTGCTACTGAAAGTCCCGTCGAAATTGGTTCAACCGTTTCAGAGATTAGCCAGAATATCCAGACAGACAAAAATTTAGAAAATTTGTTGTAGTTTGGTATCAAAATAGTACTGGCTATGTAAATATATAACATAGAAAAGTACACGTTGTCACATTTGAAAAATAACAAAATAAATTCTCACTCCAATCCTGGCTTCCACTGAAACAAGTCGTTTCATTTTACTTTAGGCTATGGAGCCCTACAAAATATTGTAAATTTAAAAAATATTAAAATATAATTCGCAAATAGTAAAAATGGCTGGCAATTATATTGCAAATCGTACAAATTCTCAAAGTATGTTTTTATTTTTAGGAAACATGTTAGCAATGTAAGTACATCGCTATTTCTTCAAATATTTTTTTTTTCTTTCTTTCTTTCGAACTTTTGGCAAATTTGCAACAAAGGGGATATAATCAGTACGCTTATCATAAATATTAAATGAAAACCTATGAAAAGGTTTTACATCTTTAAACAATCTTCTTAGACAAGATAAAAAATCAAACAACTTTGATCGAAGTAATTTTAATCATTATTGTCAAACTGTTAAACGTAATTTTCTGGGGAACAGTCTGTTCTGTGCCTTAGTTTGAAAAGGTAACATGTGCCCGCAGACCGTTAAATGAATCAATTTAAAAACTGGCAAACTTTTCTATTCCGCCACTCTACCTCTGTTCTGAAATGATTAATTTCCATATATAGAAACATTGAATACCTCACCTTCAAAAATGCTTCTACATCTCTCATTAGAGTTTATCATTTCACGTCCTATTTCTTTTTTTCTTCCATCGGTCACTATGAGGTGAAGATGCCGTGTTCAGTACGTCACAATGGTACTGGATTGATTTATCGTGCCGACATAGCCCACTGACGGTTGTTGTGTGCGGTTGTCGAATCGGCTTGCTTACGTACCGATAGCAAATTATGGCATATTCATTTATTGCCATATAAATATTATGATATCCTTTTAGACTATGCAAAGTGTGAACGCAGTCATGGTCAATAATGGCAGATGCAAGAAACCATTGATTTACCTGTTGTACTCAATACATACATATGTAGTAATCAATGTATCAAAATCCCTTGGCAGGCGGTCCCTGTATCTTACTATCACTTTATTTGCCTTACTACTGGGTAAAATTTAATATAAAATCCATACAGGTAATGTCAATTTTTTACCAATGGCAACATATAAAGATGGATAATAAGAAATAAAAACTCGCACTTAGATAGTATTATGATATAAAAGTTAAGACAGAGAGGGATGAATTGTGTGAAAGATGACATGATGATTTATGTTGTGATAGGGCGTATGCCAGAATAAAGGAGTACCTATGGAAGGAAATGAGAGATATGATATAACAGTTAAGAAGTCATTTTTCAATAATTACACAGAGAAATCTATACTGGTAATATAAACGTAAAACTTATTTATTTATTTTTTGCCCTTTTTGTATGTAGATAAGTGTAGTGTGTCTATTTGTAGCTACATTACGGTCTTGGATATAGAGAAATTTTGATGATATTAAATAAATGCTGATTGGAAATGCAAGTAAGGTGCAATTTTGGTTGCGTCATTGTAATTTCAGATAATGCGAGTCTTGTGACATAAACTTGAAGTATACTTGAAAATAGCCACGTGAAAACTCTTAGTTTGTTCTAAATAATTAGCCTTAATCCTTATTACTTTACTTTTTTATTAATTATTTTACATATCCTTAATATTCAGTCTATTTGTTTGTTTACTTTATGTTTTACCTACTAATTTATATTTATAAGATTGGGTAGGCATGTTCTGTATTGCAGAAGGACTCGCATTTTATTGCACTAATTAAAAATAATTGAAAGAAATAAGAAATGGAAAAACGATTTGTTTCATTTGTATTTGTTTAGTACATATTCCTTCATTGATAAAGAAAGCTTTATTCTTAATGTATCTCTATAGAAATGTTGATTCAATTTAAATGAAACATAAAAATACATTGAATGTAAAATGGAACTTTTGTGTGGACGGTACCCGTCAGTTTTAAATCAATGTAACAAATCGCCGGCGAAGGCTTTGTGCTAACCGTACAAACGGATAGCAAAGTTACTATAGACGTAATTTATTTTTATTCTGACAGTACTATAGTCTACCGAATAACATCGCAAGCGCCTGTGGCCATGGTCGGTAGCTATCATAACAACATAGTTATAAAATGCCTGTGTACTAAAACAGCAATCAGTCTTAAATCAAAAACTGTAGAATTAGTAAAATAAATAGTATCATTAACTTGAAGACGTATTTGTTAAGGCTTTTAAATTTGAACGGGTTTTTATAAAAGTTTTCACGATTATACAGAGTCAAATTTACTCTTTCAAGATTATAATTCGAGTTTAGAATCCTGACGTTGCTTAAAATTTTGGTTCTAGAATAATTCTATTATTGAATAACTATACTAGCTCGTTATTTAAACAACATATTTGCAACACATACATAATCTATATAAATAATTAAAATTGAAGTGACTGTTTGTAATGTCAAAATAACAGCTTTTTACTAAACGTATATGAAACTATTTCCGGTACTTATATTTAGAAATCAATTTATAAAATTTTGTCTGTCTGTTTGTTGCGGCTAATCTCTGAAACGGCTGAACCGATTTTGACGGGACTTTCACTGGCAGATAGCTGATGTTATATTTAGAATTTATTGTCTGTCTGTTAGATTTTAGAGGATGACGTGAACACTACTAAACACATCTAAATGAAACTCGACTGAGCTATCTTTTGTCCCGGGTCAACGCCTGGGATACTTTCCTGTCCTTTGTCCCACTACTCTTCCTTATCTCAAGGAACGCTTCGAATGTGTATACGTATCTATATCCCACAATTTACGCCCCTCGACTAAATACAGAATAAATAACACACCTGTACATACGTGTTGTTTTTACAATAATTCTTTTGCCGTCCAGACTGTGCGTCTTTGGAATGAGCTACCCATTGCTATAAGACAAGCCAAATCCTTACAGTGTTTCAAAAATCAGGTTCAGAAGCATTACTTCTCTACTGTGTATAATAATGCCTGTGTTATATATATGTATTGTTATATGTATATGTATTTGTACTTGTATTGTTATATGTTTATACACGTGTGTGTATGTATATACATATGTATATTACATTGATTTTGTACTTATATTTGTTGTGTATAATTAATTTATTATTATATTATTTATAAACTGCACCACCATATTAAAAATCTATCGATCCCTCCCAAGGGTCGCTTGGAGGAGATCGCTTTTAGCGATAAGGCCGCCCGTTGTACTACATATCTCTTGTTTTTCTATCTGTTTAACTATGCAGTGCCGTAAATAGGGTGGTGCCACCGGTGCCCACGCACAGGGCGTAGACTCTGGGGGGCGCAAGAATGGCCAGACCAGGCAGGACTATTATTTTTTCGGTTTGCTCCTGATAAGTTCCCGCTTCGCCCCTAGTGCTCGTTTCCAATACATACGTACCTACGTGCTAGTATCATCAAAAACGTCTGTTAAATTATACAAAACATCGCGCTCATTTTTTGGCAGCGTATTTATGTCCTAGTTCTTTAAAAAATAGATTTTTCTTCCAAAATATTAGATAATTGGTCCACCAACACCAAGGTCCTTGTGCGTTATTTGATCACCCTGAATGAAATACTCGTAAAGTAGGCCTATACATAGCAATGCTCTAGCTAGGGTACCTATATATCTAAAAAAAAAACAAGGGCATAGTTATAGAAGCTCGCATAGGGCGCATAAAAGGCTATTTACGGCACTGTAACTATGATTTAGTGTATAATAAAGTGGCGTCTATCTATCTATCCTGATAAAAGACGTCGATTCGTCGCGTTTTTTTGGGTGCGACCGTGCAATTCATTAACAAATACGTCGTCATAAAGGCAACGAGAATGAATAATCTTCAGTAAGGTAAATGTTAAACAGTACAAATTAAATCCAATTTCACCAATCATTGGCTTAACGACAGTTGCCGTAGAAAAAGTGGGGAAGCTGTTTTCCTATCCAGTTGAAATGAGGCATTAGATGCACCTGCACTCGTGTCGGGCAACTCAAAGCGTGGTGTAATGAGGTGAAAGCAATCGCAACAAGTGATTCCTTAGAATTGAGTTAGTATAGGAAATTTCTCTTATGGCGGTTTATAAGTTCGGACCTGTTTAACCGTAGTAACTTAATTTAAATTTGAGAAATTAGAAATCAATTTGGGAATATAATAGTCATGAGAATTTTCAAAAATTCTATCAAATAAAATATGTAAGAAAAAGGACAATTTATTTTCTAAAAATGAGTGCTCACATATCAGAGTATATACGATGGTACAAAAGTTAAGATGAATCATGTTTAGCCAGTTAAGCACCAAAATTACAGTAATTAAATGTCCTAAAAATGCCATAAAAATTATTAATTTAATTATTAATATACAATAATTATTATTTTACTAGAGGTCCCGGACGTTGTTCTTCTACTTTGAAAAAATAAAAATCTATGACCCGATTGCACTGTCATCTACCAGTTCTAATTGTGAATCTAAATAATCCGGGGAACCACTCAAACACACACAAAAAATTCATCAAAATCGGTAAAGTCGTTCTCAAGTTATGCGCGTACATACTTATACATTTCTACGATTCATTTTTATTTATATATGTAGATAGAATAGATTAATATGTATAAGAGAATGATACATTAATATGATAAGGGTTCCGTTATAAGTGACCAACGCCCACTATTATTATCATTTGGCAACAGAACCTTAAAAAAATATCTAATATCTTTAAAGTTGTGCTACCTTGATTTTAAACTTGAAATATTACCGATGTGCTCATATATCCCCATATCCTTAAAGCTGTAGCTACACTAGTGCGTGTGGACTACCAAGCACTAGTTAGACTCATTAGCAATAAGGTTGCCCGTTGCACTATTATTATTATTTTTGTCTTTTTATAGTAGTACTAGCTGTACCCGGCAGACGTTGTCTTGCCCTTAAAAAAATATAAAAATCTAGAAACCGATTGCAGCGCCATTAATCGGGACCAATTGTGAATCTAAATCATCCCGGGACCTACGAATACACACAAAAATAATTCACCTAAATCAGACAAATGCCGTCACCATTGCCGAAATCGGCCGGGAAAGATCATAACAAACGAATGGCTAGACTGATGTTTTTTAATGATATTTTTTTTATTAATGAATATCATATTTTAATACTTACTATCCTATTCCAGACGACGACAATTCCAAAAACACATAAATCATAAAAATTGGCCCAGCCGTTCTTGAGTTATAAATGGTGTAACTAACACAACTTTGTTTTATATATATAGATAGGTTTGCGATTGACCACGATCACGCCCGATGTGGGGCGAGAATATGGTCTAAGATGGAGCATGCTTACTTAGAAGATTACCTTTTTATTCGTGCAGGAGCGGAGAAAGAATACAAATTCCTGCGACCGGGCGGCCTGTCGTAAGAAGTGACAAAACAACCCACAGCCAGGTGGTAGGGTGCTTTCCCGTCTGGATGGCTACCACCCCTGGTCTAAAGTATTCCGCCATAACAACCTTGAGTTGTGTTGCAGCATTGGTGTCCAGTTTCCAGTCTCCCTTAGGAGGCAGCAGCGCATTTGCAGCACCTTTAGTGTTGCAAATGTCCATAGGCGCTGGTAACCGCTTTCCATCAAGTGGACCGTCTGCCTGTCTGCGGAATTCCTGCAATAAAAAAAAATACCTATTCACACGGGACTTGAAGACACTTAGGTTGTAAGTATCGGGAAAAACACACTCCGACAACGAGTCGCGCGTGATGAAGGTAGACGCAGAGCGCTTCGTCGCCGTGCCGTGCCGGTGCATCTAGAGTTTACAATAAAGAGTTACCTACATATACCTACCTATCAATAGTTAGTTTTTGTGTACTAATTACCATTCTTCACTATATATAGTTATAATTATCCAAACTCAAAGTAAACATTGCACAACAAAATTCATCAAAGCGATACTTGATGCATGTGCAAAGAAAAATAGTACAAAAATAATAACCATACACATGTAGCCGTGAGTGCACTTATGGGCTTAAACTGAAATGTCAAAGGCGCGGCTCTTCCTTTTCACTTGTCGTTTTATAAAAACCAAACGATGTCGGGCCTTTTGGACCCTGTGTACTTACATAATTAACAGAGATGTGACGTCACAGGAACACTTTTAGGGCAAATGAACGCAATGCACACTGGGTTCTTTGACTTTTTAAGTGTCATCGTTACGCTGTGATGTGTTTTCGTGTTTCTGCATTTCCCATTTTTGCTCTGTCAAAAAGGCAAATGGGGTATAGTTTGCATTGCAATTTTGTGCAAGTTATATCATCCTAAATATAAAGTTCAATGAGAAGAGCTACTAATAATAATATGAGATAGTTACTGGCATGAAATAATCAGCCTCTGTCGAGCATAATTACAGATTGTAATAAATAAAACGCTCTCCACATTCTCGCAAGAAACGAGAATACGGAGCAGGTTCTTGTGTTCTTTTCCCCAGAAAGCCATAAGAATGTGGCGCATCCTAAATAAACTTCCTTAGTCTTTAAGTTGATTTGGAAAAGATCATCTTATAAAAATAAGGTTCTACATTAAATAATAAGCAAAATGAATTTTTTTGTATTTATGTAATAGGACATTATTCTAAAAAAAAGTAGATAAGTATTTCATTTTCTGGGATAAAATGTATTCTACGTTCATCTCCGTTGTCAAAAGAAACAAACAAACATCCCAGTAGACATTCTGAAATGTATATGTACATTTTTATTTGGTGGACATAAAAGCCCTATCTATCCATTGGTTATATCAGGAGAAGAAGAATTTTATTTATTTCAATAGAATAAAATAATACTTTCTTTCTATCTGTTTTAAATTGCTTCGAAAATGTAATATTTTTTTTATAGATAGAATTGAAATTTTCAAATATCCACAGAAGAATTCAAATAATTCATTGCTTTTATGCAAAACATTTTTAGCGATAATACTTTTTTCTCTTGATTTGTATGTTTGTTGGTAACAGAGACGGTATCTTAATTTCAACTCTGTATAATAACCACTTACTCTTGCTAGAACTATGTGTGTTTAGACGGTTCATTTTTGTCTTTCAATTTGAATTAATCAACCAAGTGATCCTAATAAACATAAACTTGAATCATTGAATTTCATTGGATATTATCGTATTTGTCGTACCCTTTCAGTTCTGTGCCTTTCAACCAAATTTTAAGATGTGTTGGATGTTTGTGGATGGATGCAAGTGTCTACAAGCTCGATTGTGTGGATTACCAAATATTGGGCACACAAAGGGGAGCATAAAAACACGGGCAAAAGTACGCATTGCTGACATGAAACACACAACGTCTACAAAGTCTGCGATCAGTGAACACACGCTGGATAAACCCAACCACTACATCATATTCGATAAACCACAAGTCCTCGCAAAAGAGAATCGTTTCATACCTGGAATGATGCATGAGGCTATTGAAATCAAAAAACATCCAAATTTCAATAGCGAAAATGGTTGGCAAGTAACCCTTATGATCAGATCATCAAAACTATTAAAATACAAACCCAGCAAAAACCAACTGCCAGACCTTAAGATACTATGAGCTCTTTCTGCGTGTATCGGAACACACACCAACTTGATTGATAATTTCTTTTTATTTTTCCCCCCAGCCATTTTAATATTACCTATATAAAATTATAAAACTACGTTAACAGTTTTAAGCGCGGTAATTTTATTTGATTAAAACCGTTAAAACGTAGTTTTATTATGTATACAAGTCGCGAAAACTTAATAAAATATTATTATATAAAATTATTAGAGCTAGGCATGTTTGCTGAAGAGTTTCTTGCACCACTTCTTCTCTTCAAGCCACAACATGTTGCGAAGCGGTGTTAAATTAGATTAGCCTCCCATAGACTGAATAATAACCATAAACAAAATTAAAACTAAATAATTAAAGTGAACAAGTTGGTGATAGGCTAAATAAAACTTTAACAATACTCGTTGACACTTGACATCTTTGTCTTCCGTAATCACGGCTATTGAAAATTGGCCGAAACGTCGGAATAATAAAAATCAAATAAATTACCGCGCTTAAAACCATTAAAACGTAGTTTTATTACAAATGAGAAATTATTAAAAATTACACTTTGCAAAATACCTCTTAAATTGTCATATTTTAATAGTGAACGAACATATCTATACTAATATTATAAAGCTGAAGAGTTTGTTTGTTTGTTTAAACGCGCTAATCTCAGGAACCGCTGGTCCGATTTGAAAAATTCTTTCAGTGTGGAATAGTACATTTATCAAGGAAGGCTATAGACTATATTATATTTTCAAAAAAATTAGGGATCCTTACTAAAAGTCCAATAATGTAACCCAAGGTGTAAAAAAATGACCCGAAAAAATCCTTACAAGGCGTGCGCTGCGAAAACTATTGATTATAGAACAAAACAATGTACTACCACTTTGCAGAACATATAACTGTAATTAAAATGCCATGGCTTCAAAAACTCTTTTTTTGTACCTTGGTATTAATCCTTATCAAAATAAATTACTCCATATTCAAGACAAATTCAATACCTTTCTAGAACTTTTTGAATTATTCAATTCAGACGTTTCGTTCAAAAGATATCGCGATATTTAAAATGTAAGTATTAGTGTTCTAGCCAAATATACTAATATTGTTTGATTGAACGCGCTAATCTTAGGAACTACTGGTCTGATTTGAAAAATTCTTTCAGTGTTGGATAGCCCATTCATCGAGGAAGGCTATAGGCTATATATCATCACGCTAAGACCAATAGGAGCAGAGCACCAATGAAGAATGTTTCAAAATCGGAGGGTTTTGAAAGCAAATTCCACGCGGACGACGTCGCGGGCACAGCTAGTCATATATATAACAAATCAACTACTTTTATAAATTAATCTCTGAAAAATTTATTTGCAACTTTCCAGACACGAAAAGTGCTTGTAAATAAAAACAGAATTACTACAAACGTATATTAAAAACCTTTCGCAGAATGTTGGATAACAGTTTTTTTCATGGTAAGTGGATGTCTGGGAACCTCAAAGGGCGAAAAGTAGAGAACGAAGTTGACGGGAGCGATTTGAAATTCTGAGTTTGATATTCGGAGAGATCAGATACTTTGTAGAAAACATTATATATTTTTATGCTGCTATTATGTTTTGAGGTTTAAGATATGTATAGGTAACAGTAATTTTTCGTACAGTTTAGGAGTTAAATCAAACTGTAGGTTCTTATGTGTACAATTAATATAATATGCAGCTTAAAAAATTACAAATAAGAAATAGTCCCAAATCAGTGTTAATATTTTATATTTTGTACAATATGATCTACAACTATCAGTTGGTTTTAAGCATACATATATGCATATAGGTTAAGTTAATAATATACCTAATACCTCAACAGTCTACGTAATTAAAAGTGACTTCTTAACCCCTTAATATATTAATTATACTTATATGTAATTCACATAATATTAAACGTCAGCAAAGTCTCGCCATTAGTGTCCAAAAACATCTTCAGATCGCTCTTTGAGTCCTTTTTTCAGAAGCCCTTACTTTGACTAGACTCAAAGCGAGTGCGCAATTTAGGGACCCTCGGAGTCAACCTGAGGTCCATTGTGTCAGATTCGAAGGGGAAAATAATATCAAAGTAAAATCCATTCGATAAGGACTTGAAAAGATCAAATACATGATTTCTCGAGTGACTTTAGTAATACGATTTGCTTACAGTTATTGAACCATCTCCAGAGGCTTTTAAACGATGTTACATATTATAAGAAATGTCTAGAATTTTATTAAAGGAAGAAGAGATTCAGAAATGACATATTTTTACTTTATACATATCTTTTAGAAGAAATTAATCGATTTAAAGAAATAAGTTACTTTTTATTTTTTGTGCAGTTTTATTCGTAAAAATGTATAGATACTTAATCTATATAGATACTATAATAAATCTGTAAATGGTTCAAAATTGTACAAGACGTTTGAATATGTGAAAAAAGACGTTATTTTTAACGCTATAAATAATGTATTTGTCCACATTCAAAAATCCGAGCATGATAAACATTCTATCGTTTGGCGTTAGTTAGTCTATGAATTAAAATTTCAAATTTAAATATTCCTCCATACTTGATATCTATTGGATTCATCAATCGTGGAAAACCATATTTATAAACATCTGGGGGCCAAACACGGTCGCTTTTGAAGATTTGTGAAATTGACACGTGTCTAGATATATAATAGGTAGGTGTAAGACGTAATATGAAATTATTTTGATAATTGTCATATTCGTAATACGAATATGTTAAAACAGACGCTTTAGAAGTTTAGGCGTCGGTTTGATTCTATGCAGTATCTATACTTAATATTATAAAGAGGTAAAGTTTGTGAGTTTGTGACGTTGTAGGGGGTAATCTCTGGATCCACTAAACCGATTTTAAACATTCTTTTATTGTTATAAAGCTACGTTAACAGGGAGTGTCATAGGCTATATAACATGGCGCTATATACCACGGGAGCGGGACAGATCGCGGGTGAAACCGCGCCGGGCCGTTAGTCTACCTATATAAACAAAAGTACTACTGCTATATAACAAAGAGAAACATGTTTAAAATATTAATTGCAGTTATATCAATACGTAATCACAGCCGACATGGGTTACATTACAATAAAAGAAAACAAATCATCCACCGACTACCGTTTGGTGGTTTCACTATGGGTGGTACAGACATCTGTACGTCGACTCATTACAAAGCATCGATCATATCACAGATCACGATCGCCGCAGCTATTTCTACTATGCAACAAAAGATAGCGCTTTCCAACTAACACACAATTCGGCAGTATCATTCTGTATCGTCTACCAATTAGTATATAGCCTACTCTTTCTTTTTACACGAGTGAGAGCAAGACGGTGGAAAGAGTATAATGACGAGCGTTGATTGTAATTGATGATGCGATTGTTTAATGCGGTATTGGGGTCAATAAATTTCTTTTTTCATATTATTTTAAGATGGTTTGATAGGTTTTTGGTTTGTTAACTGTAGTTTGGTATTTTTACGGCTTACGCTGTTTTAAAGGGCAATAGAAAAGTTCAGAACAAAGGCCTTGGCGAATAAGTTAGGTAATTTGTGAAGAATTGGACGATTGTAAGTAATAATTTACGGGAATACTAGCGAACGAATTTTAGTGAAACTCTATAGTAATATATCTTACCTACTTTACAACAATATCACAGAGGTTGTAATTTAAGATATGGTTTAAATTGACCAACTACAACAACAAATATCAATCTGGTGCGAGCGAATCGCGGGCAGATTTGATTATTGTAGGTTAGGTACATCGTTTAGCCTTAAGATGTCATAATTACAATGTGTCTATTGTTTGATGCCGCCTTTGACGGTTGTGTACCTTACTCAACATAGTTTCACAGACAGACTTGTATAGAACGAAAGATCTTATACTACCCGCACATACACTATATTCATAAATATGGATTCATTTTCATGAATGTAATTGATTTCAGGTCGTACAAGCATGTGCTATTGAACGCACAGTGACTGTCGTCGGTGTTTGGTGTCGCGCGGTTCTCGGCGGTGCGCGGGGCAAGGCCGCGGGGTGGCTCTGCACGGGGGGTGGGGGCGGCCGGCGCCGGCGCCCGCGCACGCCGCTACCACGCTGGTGGGCGGACTGGTGGCGCCGCCGCGGGAACCCACCACGGCGGCAGAAGCCTTCTGGAAGATGCCGCATAAAGGTACGAAGATGCTCTTAATGCCTATACTTGTTATATAATGGACGCTTCACATTCTCGCGAAAAAGAAGAACTCGGAACGGGTTCTTTTCTCGCATTCTCGAGATGTTTTTATCCTTGCAGGAACGGAGAAAGAATAAAATTTCCTGTGTCCGGGCGGCCTGTCGTAAGAGGCGACAAAACAACCCACAGCCAGGTGGTAGGGCATTTGCGCGACTGGATGGCTACCACCCCTGGTCTAAAGTATATCGCCATAACAACCTTGAGTTGTGTTCCGGCATTAATGACCAGGTTCCAGTCTCCCTTAAGAGAGCAGCAGCGCATTTGTAGCACCTTTGGTGTTGCAAATGTCGATAGGCGAAGGTAACCACTTTCCATCAAGTGGGCCGTCTGCCTGTCTGCTGAACTCCTGCAGTAAAAAAAAATGTTTTCGTGAGATTCTTGCGAAATTATGGAGAATGCTTTAATTATTAATGTAGACACCACAGGGCCTAAAGAGGTGGTTTCGCAGATTCATATGAACATGATAAGTATCAACATAAAGTGGAACTTTGTGCAATGCCTTACAACAACCAGTAGGTATAATTATTTAGACATGTGTCAATTTCACTAAGCGATGTTCCAAAGTCAACCGCTTTAGGCCTTCAGTTCAAATTCAAATTCAAAAGTTTTTGTTCAAAATAAGTTCCACTGTAGAACACTTTTTGAAGGTTATACATCTAAGTCAAAATTTAAATCTACTTCCTATTTTATGTATCTCTTATAGTCCTGGTACAGTTAAATAATACAAAGAATAATTCTCTAGAAATTACTTAAAATGTTTTAAGAAGTCATTTGTCTGTGTGATGTAATGATGAATAGAATAATTTTATATAGAATACACATATCTAAAAAACTAACTAAATCAATTGTTATGAGTTATGCTCTCCAGTGAAACTCAGTTTAAATATAAAAAAATTATCTATCATATTTTATTAGAGCAGAAGCGTACCCAGAAGCGACCACCACGCTCGATGATAATGCCTTTTATATATAGTGTATTATCTATGGTAATGCCGGAATAGTCGATATTATTACCGGCTACCGCTGCATTTTAACATGTAAAAAAATGAAGTTACATTTATTTCACGACATTACTAATGCGCGTCCTATACAAATAAACCCTATTGAATACTGGACTTTTTTTATAAAATGAAGTAAAAAATAAAAAATATTTTTTATAAAAAATGTGATAATAAAAAAATCACTTTGCAGTTGAATTCTTCATTATATTTCACACTAGCTTCTGCCCGCGACTTCGCCCGCGTGGAATAGTTAAAAAAAGTAGGTTAAAAAAACCCTCCGATTTCGAAACATTCTACATTGGTGCTCCGCTCCTATTGGTTTTAGCATGAAGATATATAGCCTATAGCCTTACTCGATAAATGGGCTATCTCATACTGAAAGAATTTTTCAAATCAGACCAAGTAGTTCCTGAGATTAGCGCGTTCAATTAAACAAAACTCTTCAGCTTTATATATTAGTATAAGATAAAACGTAACCAGTGGTAAAATTCGGGATTTTACCATTGCCCAACGCAACGTAAGGGTAGCTAAAAAGTTTACGACAAACGATTGTGTCGCCGACATTCCACGGGCCCAATTCTGCTATGTCAATATCTTGGCGTTGGGAAGAAATATTCAAAATATATTTCACTTTCGACAGTGTAAAAAATTCGTATTCTACTAAATCCACAATATGTTCTCGATATCATCGCGGCAAAATCGCAGGAGATAGAAAAAAATGGTATCACCATTACCAGAAATGGCGTTAGCCGAAATTAATTTTGAAAAGCTATCAAAATTTTAAACATTTATTTCGCGAATTTTCGCTTACTATTTATATATATATATATATATATATATATATAAAATTATATTTATTTATAAATGTTGATGTACGAATCGTGAGCAGTGTGCTGCATGTACTTCATACATAGTTCGTGTTCCGCCAGCCACAGCGCGGGTGTCTGTATCGTGTGCTTAAATAAAATATAATAAATACGTGTAAATAGAATCTTTTCTTTCCACGGCCCAACAATAAAAATAGCATGGCGTGCCACGAGCATGCCATTAGAATTAACAGAATATCGAAAACTGGCAAACCTACGATTGAAACAGGCTATTTTGACGAGATAGTAGTAGTTGAGTTGCGTTCTGGCATTAGTGACCAGGTTCCAGTCTCCCTTAAGAAAGCAGTAGCGCATTTGTAGCACCTTTGGTATTGTAAATGTCCATAGGCGATGGTAACCGCTTTTCATCAAGCGGGCAGTCTGCCTGTTTGATGAATTCCTGAAGTAAAAAAAAATGCCCCAGTTAATAAGACTCAGAAATACCAATATAACACGCATCTTACACTTTGTTCCTATATTTTACTACACATTCATATACCGTGTTACAAAACCCAGTCTTAGTCAGCGCGTATTTTACTAATTCTCTAGTCATAGAGTCATAACCTCAAGCAAACATAGTTAGCTCAAGTTAGGTTTATTGGGTGGGCAGAAGTGCTAACAAGCCAGCAGCCAAGTTGCCCCTTGTTTACAAGTAACTCGGTACTAATGTTAGAAGTTACAACTATACAAGTTAGGAGTTTACAATGTAGGAGTGAGATTTCCAACTAACCGTCTTTGGATTTGAGTTTAAAAGTTACTGCTTGTTCTCGAAACTCATTGTAGTGAGCGAGGTTGCGGTCTATTTAAAATTTCTTAGGAAATGTTCGGAATGTGTTTGCCTTGATGTTTAGCAAAACTTATTTTGAAATTAATTGGTACAATCTTTAAAAAAATGTAAATTATTCTTTGAATTAAACTATTAAATCAGTTTTTGCGTTTTTTAAATTTATTGTTCATGGATATATCCATATATGTATTAACAAATTGATTTTCTACATCACTTATATCGCTTTATTTTCAGTTTAGTTAAAAATATACTTAAAGTTTGGTTTTCTGAATCAAATAGCTTTTTAAGTGATATTGTTTTACGAATAAAGTATTGTGACTTTTTATTTTTAATGGTTTGTTTTGTTGAGAATTAAATTGCTTTTTACCTGCCTTCAATGTGTATGGCACTTAGCAAATTATATTTTACAATTCATGCATTGTAATTATGGGACACGTTTTCCTGAAGTAAAAATAAAAATACCTAACCTTTTTGTACAAGAAAACTACTATGCAGGCGAGTTTGTAACATGGTACAATTTATTTTGTTTTTCAATTAACGAATAATATTGTATGAAAGAAAGATCACATTAATTATGCTTGTTAAAATTTTGAAAACCCCACGAAAAACCCCATAGAAGTCTAAGTTGCTTTTATTTAGTAACTCGATTTTTATTCAAAATTTCTTTTAACTTCGAATTAAGTTCGAGAACGTATAGTACGATCTGTCTTTTATGCAGCGTCTGTGGAAGTTACGGAGAGCTTGCCGCGGTAACCATGGCAACTTATTCTCTACATGCCGCCGGAAACTTGATCGAGTGCACTCAATGAAACTTGTTCTACTATTACTTGCTACTTACCAGCTACTTGTTAGCTTAACCTAGCTACTTTTAAGAAAATGAGATGAAAATACATAAAATATTTTTTACAATCGTATTATCCACTAATGTCCGATTCTTAAATCTTACTATTCATTCCTTGTCTTACCATGATCGGTTGAATTTACTTGTATGGAGCTTATGTCAAATTTAAACGGATAATAAGGTAAATTAACTTTTGGTGTGCGTATTGGACACAAGCCGCTCGATACTGTTGCTTTCCTAATGAAAAAGACAAACAACCCCAATTGCGAGACGTGTAACAAAAGAGAGGACAATATCACATTCTCCTAGAATGCACTAAGATTATCAATGAGCGACAGCGTCTAAGGGGAAACTTAAGCTTGGACTTGCTGGACTTTGGGATTCTTTTATTCTTTTCTAGCCGAGCCCTTGTCTATAACAGTGGTTGGCAAACTTTCAGCAGGCAGGGGCCACAAAGTGAGAAAATTTAGTAAAGGCGTGCCGGATTTTCTTCTTCTATCCGTGCAGGAACGGAGAAAGAAGACAATTTCCTGCGGCCGGGCGGCCTGTCGTAAGAGGCGACAATACAACCCACAGTCAGGTGGTAGGGCATTTTCCAACTAGATGGCTACCACCCCTAGTCTAAAGTATGTCGCCATAACAACCTTGAGTTGTGTTCCGGCATTAGTGACCAGGTTCCAGTCTCCCTTAAGAGAGCAGCAGCGCATTTGTAGCAACTTTGGTGTTGCAAATGTCCATAGGCGATGGTAACCGCTTTCTATCAAGTGGGCCGTCTGTCTGTCTGCTGATCTCCTGCAATAAAAAAAAAACTTGTGTATAGCTTATATATGTGTAAGTTAACATTTATGTCAGTAGTTGCAATTCATAAAATGGCTCTTAAATGCTTATCTGTGAGACGGGAAGTATATTTGTTTTTTCGGTAACTAAGGAATGATAAAGTTTGTTCTCATAAATAAGTACTACCACGAATTGTAATTAACTGCTGAGCAAACCTTTTCAATTTGCGTATTAGCATGGCACACTGTAATGCACGCTTTCCCGCCTGTTTAATAATTACGTTATAAGTATAATAATTGTTTATTTCGGTAGGATCCCACAAAAGTTTTATATATAAAACAGTCCTGGGCCGCATGGAGGCATCTCGCGGGCCACACCAGGCCCGCGGGCCGCATGTTGCTGACCGCTGGTCTGTAACGACCAAAGCATTATAATTTGTTTTTAAAAGTGATTACGCATGTATGTAAGATTTTGTTTTCACAGGACTAATATGGATAATAATGATTATTATTCTTGAATACAAAAAATATCTTTAAGCCCAATTATAATAACTCAAAATATAAACAAATTTTTATAAAAAAAAATTCTTAGGTTTGGATATGATAGGTAGACCTTTCACTGTATCTGAAGTATTGGATGTTGATTTTTGTTACAGAATTTTAATGAAACAAGCTTGGACAACAAAATAACTTACTTTAATTAGACGAATTATATTTTACAACTACAATAGCACTTTCATGGAAACGAAAGGTTAAAAAAAAAAACAAAAAAAAGATCCCGACGAATTGAGAACCTCCTCCTTTTTTTAAGTCGGTTAAATAGAACGTTACGGTGTTGCCAACTGTTAAACGACAAAAAAAATACAATTCATACAACTTATAACAGGCGCCAATTTGAACATTTCAACAATTTTCGATTTGCTCTCTAATCAATTTATAATATTCCAATCTCACGTGAAAATAAAAGTTTAATATCTTATTAATTTCCTTATATTTCCAAACCATTCATCTTAAGTACTCAATTATCAAATGGAGTGGCGTTTTCACGACTATAACCATTCCAGTAGATAGCCTTCCGTTTGTACGACTACTTTGCACAGATCAGATATTGCGGAAGAAAGAAAGAAAAGAAGTCAAGAGAAAATCTATTCTATAGAATACAGGACATCTGTAACGGGTTACTATACTCAAATAATTTAATTAGAAGATAGTAAGAACAGGTTTTATTGAGGAATTTAGAAAATTTCAACTTTTTTATGAAATAAACTTTGACCTTTTTTTAAATGTATTTTAAGGACCTTACATGCACATTTAAAAAAAAAACTTCGAGCGAATGCTTAGTATGTTACTCATAGAGGGGTATTTGGATCTTCTCGAGAATGTAATTTAGGCCTACACACATCAAATCTGTATATAGAATTGATATCTGATGCGGAATTAATACCGTGGTGCGCGTGCTTCTGTAGAGTTCTTTACGTTACAAATTTTGCGGGAAAAAATCGCATCGAAAAATTCGTAGTGCGTGCTAGGTAGGCGTTGCCTTAGGTATACATAAGCGTTTTTGTGCCGATATCTTCTATAATATGAAAGTCTGAACATGCCTTGTCTGTCATTGAAGCTATTTAAAAAAAACAACTGGGATAGACTATATAAACGACGGAGAACACGATGCATTTTTTTACATTTCTTGTCTGTTTGTTCCGGACCCACGTGAAAACTACTGGGCCTTTTTCGAAGTGGTTTTCGCTGATCGACAGCAAATGCTAGACTTAAAAAACTTAGACTTAAAATCTGCTTTACTTTTTATAGGCCAGATGAAAAATAAACTAATTCCAATGTGATTTTTTCCACTGATCGATAGCAAATTTTATGTAATAAAATATGGGATATTTTTTATCCCGAAAATCCCGCGGGAATTTTCCCAGGAGCAGTTTGTAGTTGTTCAGGTGCATAAAAATTAGTTTATTCTGTGACGGTTCTCACTAAAATGATAGCTTACATTCTTATTTAAATGCTGC
Organism: Dendrolimus kikuchii; assembly: GCA_019925095.2. Classification (NCBI taxonomy): domain Eukaryota; kingdom Metazoa; phylum Arthropoda; class Insecta; order Lepidoptera; family Lasiocampidae; genus Dendrolimus; species Dendrolimus kikuchii. The sequence goes on from CM034407.1 coordinate 8,792,520, forward strand.
GGTACATACTTTGCGTCTTGGGAATCCCGCGGGAATTTCAAGTCAAGCGTAAACGGAGTCGCGGGCATATCCTAGTATATTATAATTATTCGTGCACGAACGGAGAAAGAATAATATTTCCTGCGGCCAGGCCACCTGTAAGAAGCGACAAAACAACCCCCAGCCAGGTGGTAGGGTATTTTTTCGTCTGGATTGTTATCACCTCTGGTCTAGAGCATATGTCATAACAACCTTGAGTTGGTTCCGGCATTAGTGGCCAGGTACCAGTCTCTCTAAGAGAGCAGCAACACATTAGTACTATCTCTGGTGTTACAAATGTCCATAGGCGATAGTAACCACTTTCCATCTGGTGGGTCGTCTGCAGTCTGCTGAACTCATGCAATAAAAAAATTATTAGAAAATTTAACTAAAGCCATAATTATATATTGTCAAAGCCTAATCCCATACATGTATTTTTTGTTAGTAAATGTACCTACTTATATTAATTATTATGTCCCATGTCCTATAAAAGAATTTAAAAAAATATTCATACACCGTTATCTAAGATTAACAACATTAATTTCTGTATTTACAATAAAACTGTATTTATGGACCGCCTACATTGCCAGAGTAGCTAACTAAATTTATTCTATAAGTTAGGTTGCCTGGAAGAGATCGCTCTAAGCGATAAGGCCGTCTATTGTTTTGCCTAAAGATATTGTAACTGAATTTTGTGTCTGTTATTTTGGTGAACAATAAATTGTTACCTATCTATCTTTAAGTGCAGATATGATAGCAGACAATGTCTTAAAACCGAGCTTCTTCTAAATATGGATGACAGGCTTGTATTCTATAATTATGTACCGCCATAACCGAGCCAAGTAAACGGAGCATGCGACAATTGTGTCACATTAACCGCCAGATAAAGACAAATAGACCGGAAAAACAGTTGTTAGAACGGGATAAACGGTGTTTTCTTCGTTACTACTATAGAGGAATTTTAATGATTGAAAGGAGTATGATATATTTATAAGATTGACTGAATTTGTTTTGAATTTTGAGAGGATTTTGACCGCTGTACAATTATTTTTATGAAAGGAATAAGCGTTTGTTTAAAGACTGTTAGATAGGCAACACTTTATTGTTCACCAAATAAACAATTAAAATGCATGATTCCAATATTGATTACGTCATTGTCATCATAAAAACAATAAGCCGCCTTATCGCTTAAAATTGTTAATTATTGGACTCTTACTAAATATATGCCTTTGCAACACATTATATCAGGAATGATATTTAAGCCTTTTTTATTATTAAATATATTTATTTGGATACATAAAGATAGAAGATTGATGTTAATATCATTTATTTACAAAATTTCCATAAAATTTATGTGTTTTCACTACTTGTATCAAAGGACTTATACCAATTGATTTGGCAGACACCATATCGAGGGGTGAAAAGCTATATGCTTTAAGCGACATTTTGTGACATGCATAAAATGTTGGGCTTTTATCATTTTAATGTCTCAAACTTAAGAAAATACAAGGAACCTAATTGACAATTAAATCTATGGGTGTACTTCTTTTTAAAGTATGGTATAAAGTTTATTGAATATGCGTTTTTCTAGTAATTTGTAACTTGAAAGTTTTCTTCCTACACATATTCTAAATGTCGCTTAAAACAAATAGCATTTCACCCCTCGATATGTAAATGAAACGAGATAAATGTTAAGAGGGCATCATTGCCCGCAACTTTAAAAAACCTTCGATCAAGTGCTTTCTTGGTAACAGTAACGAGCATTTATCAGCAATATTGCAGCTAAATGTGCAAAGGCAAGCCCAATCAGTATCCTCCTTTAATAGTCTTGCTAAGGATTACTACCTCAAAGTACCTATAATATATGTTGTTATTATTGTACATATCTTTATGTTATTTAGTGAATCTATATATTAATACGTACTTTGTACCCCTTTTTACGATAATTGCGCGGATGGAGGAGTATGAAATTTCGCATACTTAGGTATAGTTTATGTAGAGAAGGAGTGCCGAATGCTAATATATTTTTTTAATTATGCATAAAAAATACACTACACACACTACCATGTATTTGGCACACACGTGTATATACTCTTTACTTCATTGTTAAAGTCAAAATAACAGTGCTACACTGTTAATTTGACTTAGCGAAATCTGTGATTATAGAAGTATAGTCTTACAACAGAACTTCAAACAAATAATATTTACACTCTTCAACTCCGTATACTAAAAGTCATCGTGCCATATAACATTAAGGTTCGATACCGGAACCAAGACAGTTTATTATTCCGACACTGTGGAGTCCTACCAATACAAACGAAAACAGAATACATGATACTTAAAGAAAACTACTTTAAAAACCAAGAATCACAAATAAAAAAACAACACAAAACACACACAAGATCGATCTCAAAACAAACATTAACCATCCCACCCCACAATAACCACTATGGCAAGAATACTACAAATTACTTAATACCCAAATTAATTAATCAATTGCCCACTTCACTAAGAAAATCCTTAAATGACAAAAATATAAAACAGAAGTTAAAACACTATTACTTAGAAAAATTGCAGTGACAGCCTATTATCTGCACAAACGAAGTGACTAGCTACATGGGAAAATGGATGTACAAGTTTTTGTTTTTATTTTATTTTATTTATTCATTATTTCATTAAATTTTAAATTGCGAGGGTGTGTTGCATCACACGCAAACCTCATAGGTTTAAGTGGTGCCTTATCTGTATTTACGATGTAAATTTTTAATATAGATAAATAAATAAATAAAAAAAATATATATATATATGTGTGTGTGTGTTTATATAATAATATTAATATATGTAACATTTTTAAAAATATTGTGCAGCAAACCCTGCCCTAGCTTTTCTCTCTCCACATCCCAAGGCTGTCTGGAAGAGATCGCTGTCAGCGATAAGACCGCCATTTGTTCCTAATTCTAAACAGTTTTTGTGTATTATTACATTAATTTTTATTGTGCAATATAGTATATTCAATTCTATTCTAAATGTGAATGATCCCGCACGAGGTAAAAAAAACGCAGTTGTGGACAATGACGCGCTCTGGTAATTCACCGTACGACCTACGAAAATTAAACTCGACAATAAAACATCAAACTTCAAATTTCTGCCAAAAAGTCATGCTATAACTTTAAATATTGTTTCACAAAAGCTATCAATGGAACTTTTTATACACTTTTGTCATTTATCAATGACTTTTTTTGCTTGAAACAGGGGCGTGGCTCGCGCTGGCAATATCGGCTGGCTCGGACGACCGAAATAAAATGGTACTTCGGTGTATAGATATTTCTATAGTAAATTTTAGGCTTTTAGAACTACTTTATTATGAGTGTTTGTTTGGTATGCTTTATTATTATTATCCTATAAATATTATGAACGCGAAAGTTTGTAACAATGTATGTATGGATGTATGTTTGTTACTCTTTCACGCAAAAACTACTGAATGTATTTTGATGAAACTTTACAGTAACAATGTGAATTATCCAAAATATAACGATTTTCTATCACCACGCGGGTGAAACCGCAGGCGCAGCTAGTATAATATATTATACAATGTATTTATTGTGTGTCACGAAAAACATCGTCTTTAAATAATAAATATCGAAATAAAATACACAAACAACATAATAATGCTATTTTAATCCTTAGGTAATGTGTTGAATTTTAATTAATTTTTTTAGTTTATTTAATTTAATTAAAAGATCGTAATATTACTTTTAGCCATTTGGGAGACTCTTTAAGATAAACTCTGAGACACACTGAGGGACAAATATTATACAAACGGTAATTTATGTTTAGGTCACTAAATTAGCAATGTTCACTCAAATTTTGGCATCTGTCATTTTCATTTAAATTTTGTCATTAGCAGTTTTCACTTAAAATTTGGCATTTATTTTGAAATTTACACACAGAGACTTCAATTATATTTCAACTTTATAGGAGATAGATAGATTACTATCCATCTTTTTGATTTTATTATTTTTGTTAAAACTGTAAATAAATATTTTTAAAATTCTATTTTGTTCAGATTCCACAGTTAAGTTTAATGGACCATTATCTGACTAAGAGCGTGACAGTCGATCTCTATTATTACAATACTAACAAGCAATTTTAATAATTTTAATTTTTATATACATTTTAAAGCTCGTTTTAATACGTCACCACACCACCCTAAGCTTTGAAAAGCTATCCAAAACGGGCTTTGCTCAACCAAAATGGCGATTTACCATACAATTAAACCACCCTTATATTTAATTCAAAAACAGATACAAAATAATAATAAGAAGGGTTCCGTGGGGGATGTTCCAGCCAGGTGTCCTGGCGCAGACAGCCACCCTTATGTACTTTTATATGTAGATTACTACTATACGAAATACATATTTTGTGTTTGATTACACTCTTCGACTGTTGAAAATTGGGTGTGTATAATGTATAATGCATGTCGCCTCTCTTTCAATAATGTGTTTTCTCTTGAAAATTGTCATTTTAGAAGAAAGTTTTTTAACTATCAAAAAATTATAATTGTATAGAAACGATGGTTGTACTTTCTTTTCTGCTAGGGCTTCATCTGCTTAGTGTTAAAGATTTGTCGTCTTATTCACATTGAGTCATAGTACGTTTGAAGGCGTCTTTATGATTCTTAAACAAGCCTTCAAACTTACTCTAACTCAATATGAATAAGACCGTGAGGCTGTGGCTGAATGCTTCTTATTCAAAGCGTTAAAAAATAACGTCGTTAACGCTTAGCCACATTGGTGTATATATATACGTTGTCTGTGAATATATAACGTCATTAACAACGTTGTATCTCGAATCCCGCATTACATCGGTTGCCACATCAGCGTAATACGGCCTAGATATTTAACTTTATCGCAAATGAAGCCGCATCAATAAAATACATTGTTGATTGACAGAAAGAAAGTAATCCGTTTCGATATAATTATCCGTGAAGGTTAAAAATCTTTTATATAATTTCAATTTCCAAGATAACACATATTTGAATCCAAAAGGCGATATATATTTATATAAATGTTTTTTATGTTTTCGCTGATTAAACATCACTAAGTACGTTTTAACAGTTTTAAACGCAGTTATTAATAGATTTAAATATTATCTTTGATGGTCCGTTTCTATACCTTACCTAACATATATTTGCCTTACTACCAGTTAAAATTTGTCTTAAGTTAAGTTATATAATGTGGCTGTTAGTCACTTACCCTTTTTGCTTGAAATGTATTCCAAAACTTGAGTATTCATGAACTGTCATCTGTCAATGACAACTGCCAGTGTAGGCTAGAGTCACTAACCGTGCGTAGCCATGTTGAGAAAGTATTTTATATCACAAGGCAGTAATAGTCCTCAGTGAGAATCACTTACATCAGTTACAGCTGTGTTCAAACTCGAAAACTATAAATGGCCAACTAAAAATAAAAAAATACAACTATAAATGAAATTTATAGCGTCGCACCCATAAAAACGGGGATTAAAAATAAATCGCTCGAATAAATTGCACCTCTGAAATTAAAACACTCCCTCACACAACACGCGTACTTGCAGCGGTGTAGCCGCTGTGAGTGATAAGCGACAGCGGGCGATTGTTGCCCTTTAGCGGATATTAAATGGTTCCTTACTGTCTTTCAATTTGGATAAACCATCAATGTAATCCATTTAAACATAAACTGGACTTATTCATTGTCATTGAATACCGTCGTGTTCTATACCTTTCAATCAAATTAATTCAATTTGGTTGAAAGTGATCCGATTGAATTTTATTCATCTAATACGATTAATTTTATTACATCTTACATCTTAGGCATATAATTTAATTTTTGGAAGAGTAATGAGTTCGACTATAGCAAAATTATAATATGTAACGGCAGCAAGCAGGTACTTTCCTGCAAAGGAGAGTTGCCAGAGCGAGTATCAAATTTTTAAAACAATTACATTTACATAGTCGTGCTACCCATTTCCATCGTCAGTTACTTCCTTGCTGCCGTGGCAGTGGGCATGATTTCAACGAGGTATAATAATAAAAATATCATACCCTTAACCCATTTAAAAAAATAATTTATATATTATTCTTGATCGTTATTATATCTCGTTAAACATATCGTACGTAATAATTATAACCAAATTCTTTGTCAATAGAATGTAAAGATCCGCCCTAAAAGTTTATTTATTTTTTCTATATTAGTTAATACTGTGACAGTAAACGTGGACACAAATTGTAAAATCGGCTTTCAGTATCCCATTAAGAAAATAAACAAATAACATTAGAACTTTGAATGTGTTTTAATGAGACAAATAGATATTCAAATGATTGTAAATTAAAAAGGATGTAATAAGTAATTAAATTAGAATTTACGATGTTAAAAATTAATACTTAATCCAAAAAAGTTTTTTTTTTAAATCAACGAATCATCAACTGACTTGTTTAAAAATAAGAATGTATTGCAAATTCAGAAGATTTGTGAATTACCTCGATCTCTTGTCAATTAGGCCTGCTACAGGCGGCGTGGGGGTCTACTCTGGCATTGTCCATTGTTCATATAACAGCCGTGTGCTTGTTAGCTGACGATGGTAGCACCCAAAAGGCGAAAGAGGTGTGACTAATGACGACTACCGTCACACTCAACGTGCCACACTTAATTATAAACTGAAAATATTTGATTAAAATGTTTTTATAGTTAGTTAGTCAAGAAAGTTTTTTAACACCCTAATATCGAATATTATTGGTCCTTCACAAAATGTCATGGTCTATGTTCGCTTGTAAAGACTTTGTGACAGTAAAAAAACTTCAAATATTTATATTTAAATCCTTTGTTACTGTCATATATTTATATTCAACTAGAATTCGCCCTCGACTTCGTCTACGTTGGACAGGTAACAGAGATTACAGTTGTTTAGCAATATTTAAAATCAAAAGGATATTTCTAGCAGGGCAATAGATTTTTAGTATGAAAATACACTAATCCCAGAAACTCCGGTAAAAACCCGATATAAGTAATGTTACTAAAGGTATACACAATTACAATTATTCTACTAAAGATGTCTAATAAACATAGAAACAGTCAAAGTGAAATAATTGCATTGGAATCAGATTTATTTTTCACTGTGGCTACTTTAAACCTCTCGTAGGAAAATTTAATTAAAAAGTACTGCAGATTTTAAGTGTGACAATTTGCTATCGATAAATGAAAACCGTATGAAATCGGCCCCATAGTTTTTATGTCAATCCCGAACAAACAGACAAACACGAAATACCTAAAAAACGAAATACTACACTTTTATAATATTATAGATTACAAACCTCGGCCTTTGTGAAAATTTCGGTAATGCCGAAAATATACGACTCATTTCTGTCTTCCAATTTTGACAGAAATATGGCATGGTCAACTTTAAAAAATAAATAAATTTAATTGTTAAAAAAGTTTCATATGTGACATTTTAACTGCTTATCTGCTTGTTTGTTAAAACATGTTAGCTATCATATCTTTCAAGTCGGATCAAACTGCACACGGTGTGCAAATTTGATTAAAATCGGTCAAGTAGTTTAGGAGTCCATTGAGGACAAACATTGTGACACGAGATTTATATATATTAAGATAAGATAAGATAGATTACAAACCTCGGCCTTTGTGAAAATTTCGGTAATGCCGAAAATATACGACTCATTTCTGTCTTCCAATTTTGACAGAAATATGGCATGGTCAACTTTAAAAAATAAATAAATTTAATTGTTAAAAAAGTTTCATATGTGACATTTTAACTGCTTATCTGCTTGTTTGTTAAAAAATGCATTTAAAGTATAACATATTGCTGTATTTAATAACTATTACAAAGACAAATAACAAAATTTGGAACTTTTCATATTAAAATAAAAACAAAACGTCACATTTGCCAGGTGGTAGGGCATTTGCCCGACTGGATGGCTACCACCCCTGGTCTAAAGTATGTCGCCATAACAACCTTGAGTTGTGTTCCAGCATTAGTGACCACTTCCCAGTCTCCCTTAAGAGAGCAGCAGCGCATTTGTAGCAAGATCGTTCTTATTTTTTTATGTCCTATTTCGACACAAATTGAAAAACAGAAACGAGCATTTTTTATAGCGGCTTAAGGCGAAGTATCATTAAAAATAAATAACTAAAAAACTTGGCATTAGACTACAAAGATTGATTACCAAATCTAATTCCGAATCAGTACAATTCAATAATTAAAGGATAAATGGATTCCAAAAAAATGCAAAGGGTAATTCTTCAATTTTTATTCTGGCCACGACGCATTGAAATGACGCGCCAGGCCTCCGTAAAAACGCAAAACAATGAAGTTTCACCCCCAACCCTTATTAATCGGGGGTTGATCCAAATTCACCCACAAATTGCATCCAATTGTTCACTTTTTACCACCAGAGGAAAATTCTCCAAGGGTACTTAAGGACTAACTAAACTCATTCGTTAATATTCGGCTTGGATTGCTTTAATTTTTATATATCTGATAATTTATTAAAATTATTATTCCGTTTATTCTACAGGTTTGTGCTTCTTTATTCTTCTATAGATAGTAATGTTGCTTACCACGCAAGTTACAACCGTTTTCGCTTGGAACCAGTTTCTTTTAGAATACTATTAGTTTATCAGTAATATGTCTGAGACAAAGTACCTACTCACACAAAAAAAATATAATGCTGCATACTGTCTACACACCACTAAAAAAAAGTCAGACAAACAAACATAAAACAATTTAATTATATTAATATTTAATATTTATCAAAATACATATTACAATACAATATACATTAACTTTGAAAGCAGCACTTATTTTTTAGGAAGCTATATTTTAAACCTGTATTATTATAAAATTATAAAAGTAGTCTTTTGTTTCTCACATTTTTTTTTTGTTTGTCTGTTTGTTCGGAATTCACGTAAAAACTACTAGGTCGATTTCGATGCGGTTTCTCTAATCGAAAGCAACAACCCGGACTTAATATTTACGGTATTTTATGTCCCGTGAATTGTATGGGAATTTTCTAAGGAGAGATTTAAAGTGGCCAGGTTGAAAAACAATAATTCCGATAGGAAATTTTCACTGATCGATAAAATCTTCAATAAAACAATTGTAGTTGTCTATTCTTTTAGCATTACTTAGGCTGAGTTTTAATGACAAAGTCCGGGATTCGTGTATTTTCATACTAAAAAATCCTTTACTCTGCTGAAATTCTATTTTTTGATTTACTAAAATAACTGTAATATTTGTTACCTGTCACGCGGGCAAAGTCGCTGGCAAATGCTAGTAAAGAACACTATCGATAAATTCACTCTAAAATTATTCGAATATATTTAACGGATAGATAGATAACTTTTTACTGTAGTGTACACCATTATAGAAAAACTAGCAGTATTATACTAACAAAGGGCGGTGTTATCTCTAAAAAGTGACCTCTTCCAGACTTGTTTAAGATTTCAGTGTGAACTAGATTAAGATTTCAACAATACAAATATAATTGTTATTGTTGTTAAGCCTCTGCGTTTTCCATCAGCTAAGTTTAACCAACCCCTAAATAGTAATACGCCAGACCACATGACCTAATGCACTCCCATTGGAGTCTATTGGCTTGTAAACAATGTGAGTGAACGGTATAATTGAGTGAACTTTTATCTGGTTGCACACATCTGTATTTTCTAGTACAATTTAATCAATTTAATAGTAAATTGATTACATTATTATATTTTATATTATAATAACAGCCCATAAATTTTCCACTGCTGGGCTCGTGCCTCTCATTATAGGGGAACGGACAGTATACCTACCCGCCATGCTTGTCCAAGGCGGCATGGCAGGTACAATGTTTTCCCTTACAATATGTACATTAGGTAAGAAAATTGAACATAAAAATATGTTCAATTCAATTAATTTTTCTTCCAAAAGCTTTTACATTTACATTATGCTATTTACATCAGCAGTATTATTGACATTATTATTAACATTACATAACATACACGGTTCGGTTAATTATGGCACCCACAATAGACAACAAAATTTTGTGTTGCGGGTGCAAGATGCGTTTGACAGACTTTTACCATTGGCTTCGGTTTTTATGTACATCACCTGTACGTTTATAAAATATATAAGTGCATATACATAATAAGGATAGAGTAAATTAATAATACATAAGTCATAACATTCATTAAAAATACATTACAGAAAGATAATCACAACATAACATTTTTAGCATGTACATAAAGTGGCTATAATAATATGCATGTATATATATATATATATATATATATATATATATATATATATACATATATATATACATATATACATATATATATACATATATACATATATATATATATACATATACATATATACATATATATGTATATATAAATATATATATATATACATACATACATAACTTCACGCCAGTTCCCTTGCGGGGTAGGCACGAACAACAGAGTGCCATTTAGGCTTATTCTTAAACACCTCACTTGCCTCTTTGACATTCATAACTCTTGTCATGCAAGCTCGTCTGTATATATATATATATATATTTATTGCAGGAGTTCAGCAGACAGGCAGACGGCCCACTGGATGGAAAGCGGTTACCATCGCCTATGGACATTTGCAACACCAAATTTGCTACAAATGCGCTGCTGCTCCCTTAAGTGAGTCTGGAACCTGGTCACTAATGCCGGAACACAACTCAAAGTTGTTTTGGCGGCATGCTCTAGACCAGGAGTGGTAGCCATCCAGTCGGGCAAATGCCCTACCACCTGGCTGTGGGTTGTTTAATCGCCTCTTACGACAGGCCGCCCGGCCGCAGGAAATTGTATTCTTTCTCCGTTCCTGCACGGATAAGATACATTACACATATACACACATACATACATATATTAAAGAAATTAGTATATTTTATTGAAAGGATGACACCATTAGGCACTCTGTTGTCTCTGTTTAATATTAATAGATGGTTACTGTGTTAGTTCTGTGCTTTTTAATCCACTAAGCACATAAATCCAAAAAGGTCTTCCCTAACGGGCTCACTAACAATAAAACCAAAATATCTCAACATCCAAAAAGATTAGATGGAACGCGTGGTTTTTAGTTTGCACCGCAAATACCCCTTTTTTTGGGATCAGAGTTTTTTGCAAAGCAGATTATTTTTTTAAAAGGGTTATGTATTTAGAAATGAATTTTTTCGTATCTTCCCGAAGTGCTTGGATAGAAATTAAGAAGATATTATCAATGTTAAGAATCAACAATAGAATTTAAACGCCTTTGTTAGAATACGTGCGGGTATTTGGATCGACGATTCAGTCCACTTCAGTTTAAAATTGCGGATGGTGAAAAAATTCACAAATGTCAGATAATGTAAAATTTTTGATTGTATACTTCATCGTATAAGAAGTACCGATTCACCGTTTTTTTTTACACGTAACAAACGTAAAGATTTTACAATTTGGGAATACGTCGATTGTATAATAGTGCCGCATATAGAATATACTGAATGCGGACGCATATTAAAAAATTCAAAAGAAATAACCAAGATTAATTTTTTGGATGAATGTGTGTCTCACAATCTGTGAATCATTTTCAAATGGATTTGTAAGTGGAATTTATACAACGAGGCGAAATGGCGCGAAAAATTGGCGGCAAAGTTGTAACAAAACGTCCAAAAACAAAAGAAGAGTGAACTGCAGCGCCATTTAGTTCTATTCGTAATTTTGAATATTTATATCAAATACATATCGCGTTCATAATACCGAAGTAAGAAAGAGAGTTGGTCTGAAAGGGAGTGTCGGGGTGAAGGTAAGGAAAGGAATGCTCCGGTGGTTCGGGCATGTGGAAAGAATGCATGATGAAAGAATGACTAAACAGATATACAATGCAAAAGTGGATGGATGCAGAAGTCGTGGAAGGCCACGACACACCTTCCATGATCAAATTGATCGTGTACTAGCAGAAGGTGATGTCAGGAGCCTTAAGAACAGACGAGCGTGCATGACAAGAGCTATGAATGTCATAGAAGCAAGTGAGGTGTTTAAGAATAAGCCTGAATGGCGCTCTGTTGTTCGTGCCTACCCTGCCTGGGAACTGGCGTGAAGTTATGTATGTGTGTATGTATGTCAAATACAAAAGTTTTTATTCAAACAAGTTCCATTGCAGAACATTTTTGAAGGTTATACAAATAATTTAAAACTTAGTCTATTTCCTATTTTATGTACAATGCCTCGCAACGTGTTATTGCTGTGACGATTTAAAGCGGCTACCCTATTAAAGTGCGTTGTCGTGATAGGGTATTACTATATTTATAAAGACTTAAATTACCTGAATTAACAAATCTGTTATATATTCGTATAATACAACAATATTACGGACGTTTAATAACAAATAATTTTGATTCAAACTTGGTGTCGTACATAATAATTACATTTATATATTTTCAGAAGAATTGATATTTATCTATGTCATATATCTGATATTGACATGATAAGGAGTTATATAAATTAAAATTAACTTTATGTTAGTTTAGTTTTAGTATTTAATTGTATTTTTCTTTTAATATTCTTTAGAATAAAAATTATTTGAAACACTTTATGTGGAACTTCTACTATATTATAAAATTGTAAAAGTGTAGTCTTTTGTTTTTTTACTTCTTTTGTGTTTGTCTGTTTGTTTGGGATTGACGCAAAAACTACTTGGCCAATTCCGATGAGGTTTTCACTGATCGATAGCAACAACCCGGGTTTAAAATCTGCCGTACTTTATATCCCGGGAATCGAGCGGGAATTTTTTTGGCAGAGATTTAAAATGGTCAGTTCGGAAAAAAATCTATATGGCTTTATTGACATTACTTATCCCAATTTTTTACGGGAATTTTCGGGATTCACGTCTTTCTTCTATACTAAAAAAAATCCGATGCCCTGCTGAAAATAACATTTGATTTTAAATATTAGCAAAACAACTGTAATCTTTGTTAAATCCAATGTGGACGAAGACGCGGGCAAATGCCAGTTCTTAATATTATTATTGAGATTCATAAACTACAGATTTGTCGTTAGTAAAGTCTGTAAATATTTATATCTTCAAATATTATGATAATGTGTAAGCGAGATAGCGAACTCTTCTTAATTACGTGTATATATGACATATTTAACATCAGATTATTCTTTGTTCTAGATGAGCTTATGCACAGCGCGGCAATGGGTGGGGGAGCACTCTTCGGGTGCTCCTCAGCAGGGCATAGTGGAATCAACCAGCTCGGCGGGGTCTATGTCAATGGGAGGCCGTTGCCGGACTCCACGAGGCAGAAGATCGTCGAGCTGGCCCACTCCGGGGCGAGGCCTTGTGACATCAGCAGGATACTCCAAGTCTCTAACGGCTGCGTCTCTAAGATATTAGGCAGGTCAGTTGCTTTCAATATCTAAGATGATATATAGATACACTTTATTACTCACCAAATAAACTATTATCATATACAATTACAAAATTGTCTTAGTAAAAACCTGGTAAAAAAATAGGCTGTCTTATCACTCAAAGCAATCTCTTCCAGGCAACTTAACTTGTAGAATATTTTAAACTACTTAAGATGCTTATGTTTGTGACGCTAAAAATCTGTATTTAGTGACTAAGTTTGTTCTTTTCCTTCCTGCAAAAGTGTTTGCTATAATAACGTTTGCTCTTTCATCTTTGTGGCTTTAGGAATAAACAGAATGTTGTGAAATTCTCTGTGTACTTTATTATTATTTATCCACAAATCACACCTATTACGAGAAATAGGAATGATTTGCGTATGCTATTACTAATACCAATATTTTGGTAAATAGACAGACACAAACAAGCTCAGCTGTACCTAGTCAATATTTAAAAAATATTTCAATAACTTCCATTCTCTTCTACCAAAGTAACACATTAATCATTGAGATACTTTATCATACCAAATTACTCACTGTAAGTGATTAATTATACTCATTACTATTATTTTTGAGATATTTTCAAAATTATATTAGAAAAAGTCTTTTGAGCAAGACCCTATTAGGGGTTATTACTTTAATCCATTCTTCATCTTAAAGCCATCGTCTACAATAAGTTAATAGTTGTATTACATTAATAAGTGCAAAAGTCCATACACAAAACCTATTGAATTTGACGAATCCCGAGATGGGGTCAAAATCTTTCGACACGCGTTCACAAATTGATCAAATTCCCATAGTCCACCCAAAGAACCGCACAATACCCCAACAATGCTCGCGCCACGGACAGAATTAACGAACAATTTCAATGATTCAATCAATACAATACTTTGCATTCCCATGCAATCTTAACATTCCGAAAAGGTGTAAATACCTTTGGAACTGCAGGGCGTATGTGTTGTTTTGTATTTAGCCGCGTTGCTTTGTTTCTGGTAAATGCGCGCGCCGCGGGGTTGTAAGGTGGGAATTGACAGCGGGTGCGTAGAAACTCGGGGTGCTTGTTCTAATTTGGAAAGCGATTTTATTGTTTGATTGCGATTTTATCTATGGATCATAGAGGATTTCGGATTTTAGTCCCCGACTGCTTTTGTAAGCGTTCAGAAACCATTGTTCGTGCTACGTCAAATGGAATTTGACAAGTGTTGAATTCTAATGGTTTTAAGTTTCAGTAGAAAATGCTATCAAATATTCAAATTCATTTATACTTTTTGGTGGGAATTAGAGAAACGATGGCTCGCTCAGTTTTGCTATAGTAACCAACTCAGTGCTTAGTGTATAAAGATTTTAAGTTATTTACTAAAAAGACGTATTTTTGTAAATTACAGATATATAATCATAATTTAAATATTTTTAGGCATGGGTAAACTTTATAAAAATGGCTTCGCATGGTTTGTGGATTTAGCCAATGTCAAGTATTCATGTATATAAAGGTTTAAAATATTCTGCTTGCAGGCAGACTTAAGAGAAAGTCAGATATATAATCTTTATATATGTAAATATAATCTACATACATTTTTCTGCTATGATTAACGCCAAACAACGAATTCATGTCACTACTCAAAAGTTACATTTCTCTAAATAGCTCAAAAATTTTACATATTTTTTAACAATTAATATTCTACAATAAATTAAAAATATAAGAACACAGTAAAAAACATCCAAGTTCCCGCCAAAAACTTTAACTTACTTTACTTAAACTTTAAGCAAGTTACAATGATACAAGTAAAAGCTGTTTACCAAAAAAAACTAATGACGAACTAAAAAGTCAAAAGTCAATTTTCAACAATACAAATAATATAAAAGACGTCAATCAAAGAAACTAGTGATTTTAATAAAGGGTGTTCCTGACAGGGCTGTCCCACGACCGCCCCTAAATAAAAATGAAAATAAAACATTATTTTCGTGTAATTGGCACCCCTGCTGTGTTGCCGGCTTGAGGCCACTTGAAGAGATCTTATAGGAAAATATATTTTACCAAGCGAACCCCAATATTGCCCTCTGGGCGCTTGTTATTATTTCGCGATGTTTGCCTCTTTACGTGTGATATATTTTTTCAGTTTTGCCATTATTTTTACAAGCTTTTATGTAACTTGCAAAGGATGTATGTATGTAAGCTCGGGTAGAATCTTGCAAGTTAAATTTGACCAAGTTCCCGGTTTCCGAATGAGCTGAAATTTTGCACGCATACGTATATCGCGTGACAATGCAATAATATGCTACCATGGAGCTGATTTGATGATGGAGTCGGAAGGTGGCCATGGGAACTTCTGTACTAAGCAAGATAGACCCGTCGTGTTTAGGCTCGTTTTACTTGTCTTGGCTAGCACTCTGGTGCTACATGATATCCAGGATCTCAAAAGCTTGTATTTAAAAACCTTTTTAAAAAAGCTTAATCCAGTTTATAAGTGATTGATTGATTAAGCTCAATTGGTGTGACACCACGCCCTTACAGAATATTGGCGTGAAATGGTTGGCCTGGAACTAATCATGTTTCGTGTGATGAGTGTGAGCTCCTATTATTTCAATCCCATATCTCATCCCCTCTTTTTTTACTGCGTGAGTTTAGCAGACAGGTAGACGGTCCACTTGTTGGAAAGCGGTTACCATCACGTATGTAGTTGAAAAACGAAAATTAGTACGATTTTGCGCCTTTCGATTTTCGGCAGCAAGTGCACTTCGACATATTCTTTCCCATACACCCCATATAAATTCTTATCGTGCCAATTACTCCGAAGGGTTTGGAAGGGTTTCGAAGGGTTACGGAGTGTTCCTTGGAGCTTATAGAAAAGGGCAAACGGCAGGACTCCTAATTAAGGAGCAACCCCGCTGTTTAACTTGTTCCTATTATGTTTAGGAAGAATTCTCTTTATGGTAAAAGATTCTATTAAGATTTGATGCGTTCCCAATATAAGTAAATAAATAGATAATAAGTAAAATAAGACACAAATATTGTTTTAGAAGTAAGCAAAATGTAATAATTAGTTATCAAAATTTGTTGAAAAAAGAAAGTAAACAAAAAAGAAAAAGAAAATAAAAAGTTCCCCCCTCGCACCTTATTTATCCCTAGTTATTAAAAGAAAAGATATAAAAACTAAAGAAAAATAAAAATCTCGATTTTGACCTATAATGGAGGAGAAGGTGATAAAAAATAAGTAAATATTACGAATATTTAGTTTCTAATCCTATACCTAAAATAACTTTCACGGGACAACTTTCATATCTTTAGAAGCTAATACAAGTATATCCCCAGCTGTTATTGATTTAAATTAAAAAGCAATTAAAATTTTAAATTTAATTTTAAAATTTAATTAAAATTAAATTAAATGAGTGTGGACAAATTTGTGTGAATGTATGGCGGGTAACTCTAATTTTATTTGTTTTACTACACAATTCGATGGGTAAAAGGCTATTTGTTTTAAACGACATTTTTAAAAATTGTCGGGAGAAAAGTTTAAAGTTTCAAATGACCCAGAAAAACACATCACTAACGAACTATGTTTCGTACAAAAAAAAACATCTATAGATTGAAACTAGACATCAGGTTCTTCATATTTCTTGAAGTTGAGACATTAGCATGAAAAAAACCCATCGTGTTATGTTTCACACAAAATGTCGCTTAAAACAAATAGCCTTTCACCCCTCAAATTGTAAACGGTTATATAGACTACACTTTCTGTTCGAATTTCATCTATGTATACCCAGATTCTAGGGAAAGGGAGCGGGAATTGGGTCTTCGGAACTCTTGCTCATCGTACGAAACAGGATTAGCTCAAGGCTGTTTCACGCCGATATTCTGTGAGAGAATGGTATCACACCAATTGAGCTGGCCGGCTCTAAGAGCTGTATGTAGGTAATTAAGATAATGGATCCAGGGTGGCTCTACAACGTCATAATAATGTTATATAATAGTTTTTTTTCGTGCTTACAAAATTGATACCAAACTGTCTATAACAAGATTCTGCTAAAACAACCACTTCAAAAACAATCTCGCGCAAGTGCTTATTTCACCCCCTACATTTATCTACATTCAATTTTTCACCCCTTATGCTTCCTAACTAGACATTTCTATAGTCATTGAAAAAAAAGCTCTTACTATGTAGTTGATTCTTCTTCTAAATTGTTACTACACTGCTGAGGATCGTGACTTTGATGGCAATGAATGCACGGCGGTGGGCCGAATTAATCGATATGTCCAGCTGGTCAGCAATTTGGTCATTTTACCAGTTTGGAGATCAACCACGACGTCTCTTGCCTTCAACTTTCCCGATGACCACAAGTCTCTCCATGTTATCTAAATACTTGGGGGCTATGTAGCCAAAGTAAGGTACTCGAGGCATTTAACGCCCACCTAACTTAAAACTTAATATTTACCATAAATATTGATTAAATGGAATAAATAACACGATAAAAATGTTAAGCATAGTTTTTAGAACCTAAAGATACTAGTTGAGTATTGTAACTATTTATGATTTCCAGGCAAATAATATATTTTTAAAAGCTTTGTCCTGGGCGTTATTAAAAATACTATGTTAATTACCGCCCGTTTAGTAAATAAAATGCTAGACAGAAAAAAAAACACGATTAGTGGTTATTGTCAAATAAAACATAACAGTCACATATAAACTTCTTTATTACAAACAAAAGGAATGAAATTAATTAAAATTTAACATAAAAACTACCAAACTTCTAGCACGCTTAAAGTAGTATGAAACTTCCGACTATAATCATTTCTAACAAAAAATATCTATGTTAGAAATATACATTAGCACAAAATAACAGTATAAAAGGTGTTTTTTTCAAAAACTGTAAGATTTGTCTAAACGAACATTGGGCGCTACTAGACGGTAAAGGGTAAAGACGCCCAGAGGTAGTGGGACCAACACGTCCATTAAGGTCATATTTTAAAAAATAATTAAGACAAACCATTACTTTGATAGTTATTGTTACACATTTATTATTTAAATTGGAGATGATTTCTTTCGATATATTTTTTTTTCAGTCCATTTTCTGTTCATCGATCGCATAAACTTTTCTCTATAATAAATCGAAAGACCTCTAACTTTTACAATTTTCATAAAGTTTTTTTTTCATTTTCGATTCGTAATATTTTTTTAATCAATAATTGTGTTTTTTATCCGCATTTTCAATATATCCATCTCATGTTTCCCGTATATAAAATGATTTTGTTACTGTTACGCACTCGTGCGCCAACTTGTTTTACTGAAGCTGTGCTAAAATAAATAAAATTCGTAATAAATAAGTTATTAGTAAATATTTTTTGTAATAAGGGAACATTTGAAACAAACCCACTGAAAGAAGATGTACCTAATTGAAGGGTTTAAAAGAAGAAATGTTAAGATGGTTTGAGTATGTAGGCAGAATCGATGAAGAACGAACGAACGAACAAAACATATGTATGACAGGAGTGTGGTAGTAGATCTGGTAGACCGCGGCTTAATTATCACTGCCAAATTATCGATCTTCTGAGCAAAAGTCAGGTAAAATCACGCGTATATGGTGAACTGTCGTGCATGTATGAAGGGATTAATGAAAGTAGATGAAGCGACGGATGTACGCCAGAATTGTACCGAGTCGAGATCCTCTGTCTGCCCCTACTGAAAACAAGCGTGATAATATATATGTAATAGTAATAACAGCCCATAAATGTCCCACTGCTGGGTTTGGGCCTCCTACTATAGGGGGGGAACGGACAGTATACCCGCCACGCTGGTCCAAGGTGGCTTCGCAGGTTTGACACATCGGTTATCTCGATGTGCAGGTTGCATCACGATGTTTTCCTTCATCGTTATTAGCACGTGATAATTGTAACAATATGCACATTAGCTCAGAAAACTGCCTAAGTGGTGCATGCTTTCCAGCCAGGATCGAACCCACGCCCTTTGAGTTTGGGACGCGTACGCTAGCCATTACGCTGCCACGACTTATGTATGATATGATGATAACTAATACATATACATAAGATTATAACAGTATGTATATGACAGACAGTCTTTGATTATTTTAGCACTTAAGAATTAGTATTAATTTGACAATCTGAGCAAATAAATTCTTTATCAGCCTTTGTAAGACCTACACAGTCCTCGTGGTACCATTTCCTACAATTGGTACATTGTCGCATATCCAACATTTCACTTTCACAGCAAGCGTGGCAATACCAGGCTTCTAGATCATCATTTTCTTTATTATTATCCATTTTTTCCTCCTTTTCATTTAATTTATTCCACTTTTTGTTAATTTTTTTCGTATTTATTTCCTTATCCCTAGGAGTATAGTTATTTCTTAAATCTTTTTTTTGTTTTTTAATTGGTTGAATCATAGAAAGGTCCTTTACTTTCTTTGTCTTTTTATCAATGACTTGTGTAAATAGATCCTTTGTAATTCTTTGACCTTTATAGTTAATCGCTTTCTTACGCTGATGTTTAGTTTTTTCTACAGCATAATTGGGGGTTGCTAGAAATTCTTGAAACGGTGTTTTATTTTTTCGTTTTTTGAATGTGCTTAAAGGAAGATTGTCTTCATTTTCGTTTGAACAAATAAAGCCAACAGAATTTGTTTCATTAGTGTCTCGTAATGAATTATTGATAGTTTGTTTTTTTGGTGTTATATGACCTTTATAGAGAAAATATTGGCTTTCGTTCTCTTCTTCAGATGAAGAATAACTGTATACATCTGCAACGGTAAGTTTAGAATTGTTTTGGTTGTAACTAAAATCCAATTCTGATACAGTACTTGCAATACTGAGCACAGGGCTTACTTCTCTATTTGATTTTTGTAATCCGGAACAATCTGCTGCTAAAACAGAGGGTGATAAATTTCTTCGTTCTTCTGAACACTCAGTTGATGAACTATATATAGTCCACAATGCGATATTTTACTATTTTATCCTCAAAGGTTACTCCTGATCTTTCTGTACGAGCCTGAAAGTTATCCATATAATCGTCTGCACTAGAGTTTTGCATGGGTTGCTCACAAGTTGCAGTGCATGGTATTTCTGATGAAATCAATAGATTGTCAGTATCACTGATAGACCCACGACGGTCCTGTTTTGGCTGCTCACAAATTGAAGAGTACGGAATTTCTGTTAAAATCGACGGGGCATAAGCTTCCTCTGGGATTGCTTCAGGATTAAAAGGAAAGAGACCTGTTGCCTTAAAACCATTAACTATATTACTGTGTGTCATACATTTGGGCCAGACTTGACTGAATATTTTGTTGAATGTGGCTTTTGACATTTTTTTATCTGCATTAGCATATAAAAAATTTATACAAGCTTCATCCCAATGATGTTCATACGATCTATTTATAGTTTTGTCTAGCGGCTGAAGCTCGTGTGTCGTGTTTGAAGGGAGACAATATAGGACTATGCCATTTTTATCAGCTTCATCAAGTGCCTCAATTGAAAGGTGACATTTAGCACCATCACAGATCAATAAGCATTTACTTGTAACCTTGAATTTACCTAGGTGCTGTATAAATTCTACGAATAAGTCAGATGTCATACTGCCCTTCGGAGCCATTCTTACCAACGTTCCAGCTGGTAGATTTTCTGTCAAATCAGGTCGTTGTCTTTGTCCTTTAAATAATATCATAGGTGGTATTGCTGTACCGATGGCATTGACACACATTGCTATGGTCACATTTTCTGCGTGTTCAGGAGCGATGAGATGGACTCTTTTACTTCCCTTTTCAGCCAATACTGTCTGTTGTTTGTGTAATGTTATGCGACACCCTTTCTCGTCCATATTGTACAATCGCTCGGGATGTTGTGGGATATCTAACTCATTATATAATTGTTTGATAGTCTGAAAATGTTGTTCAACAATCGGTTTGTTCAACTTTTGAGCTCGTGCTGGATTCATTATCTGTGGCTTTCTTTTGCTTATTGATGGATTGCGTTTCAAAAATTGTCTAAGCCAATCGGCACCAGCTATCCTTTTCGTTTCATTAAAGTTATGTTTGATATCGTACCTTTCACAAAAAAGGAAAGCTTGTTTTCTAATAAATTTTGGTGTAAGAGGTACCCCAATTTTTGCAAATCTTTTAATTCGTGTAGCCAAATCAGATTCTTGGATATCTGTGAAAATAGGTTTTCGTCCCAAACGTTTTGTAACACTTCCTACTTTAATATGGTCTCTTAGTGTACGTCGTGGTATGTTATATCTTGTAGCTGCAGCTCTCTGACCGAGGCGGCCCCTTTGTACCGCATTAAGTGCGGCTATCATAGCTTCTTCGGTCCACGATTCCCCTCTTTTTCTTTTTGTAGGTTGTAACATTTCACTAAAAACCAGAATTTACAACATAAGTAGCTCGCTAAAACTGAGTAAAGTGAAATAATATTTATATATTTGCCTATTATAGAAAAAAACATAAGTAATTTAAGGTTACTATTACTTATTAGTTATCTTATTTAGTATTATTCACTATTCTTGGTTTAAAACGCCCACGTGTAGGTCAATAGCGCCCACGAAGGGTAATAGCGCCCAACAGACGTTTGACTGGGCGTTATTGTCCTACTGGTCGTTACTGTAATTTGGAACATTTTTCTCTAAATTACTTAGGTCACAGTGAAAATGTTAGCAAAATATGGAAGGTAGTTACCTACACTATAAATAAATGTAAAATTATCCAAGAAATATAACAAAATAACGAAGTACTTAGAATTTCCTTAGGACAGATTTTATAACAGCGACGTTCGTGACTGAGCTTCTTGAACTACAGCGCGTCACTGACATGGCGGCGGCTTGCGAGGCTTTGTTTTACGCTAGACGGGTTTCTATTCGTGTGTTCTTTGTGTGCGTGAGACGTGTCGCGGCTAACTCGAATAAAAGTACGTTTTATGACGTTTGGGCGTTATTTAACAGAGGGCGGTAATTGCCATACCTACCTTACTTCAGTATCCGTCTTCGTCGTACTGCTGATAACCTTTGTAGTTGAAATTCAATGATTTCCAGAGTTCCTTAGCAAAATGATGAAAATAGTGGATATTCTGACAAACATTCTTTGTTTTTAGTTTCATAGCTATTTTAGATAAATGGAACTCGTTCATAGCTCATATGATCTTTTCCTTCGCAACTTATCCACGAGCGGACGACGAGGCGTATTCATTGGCAACGCGAGGACTACTGGTTCATAACACGTTGTCCATCCGTGGACGGCGATGCACGTCGCATGCGGGTTATCGTCATGTCCGGCAGTCCGTCTGTCTGTCAATGTCACAGTCATATTTCTCGAATATTACTATGTCTAAGGGCCGATTTTGCAATCATCAGATAAAAGTTATTCAAGAAGTATGTCAAGAAAAATTATATGATTAAAAATGAGTTGAATGATTTCACTTTTGAATTCACTCAGGTTATAATTTATTCGACTGCTAACTTAAATCTAATGATTGAAAAATTAGCCCTAAATAGATTTTTTTTACAAAAGGTCTATTCAGCGCTACAAAATTATGCAGTAAAATTATGAATATGTACCTTTAAAGTCTATTTCAAATATGATGGTATGTCTGACACATCCATACAACGGAACCTGTAGCGTTATGTCAAACCAAATCAAATTTATTTTTTCAAAAAATGGTTAAACAGTTGGCATATATGTTATAGTGTACACATGTTTTGCTCACATAAGAGCATACAAATACTTATAATAAATTTTATTAAATTATATAATGTTAAATGAAACATATGAAAATAAATTTACTGATAAATGTCAAAAAAGTAATAATAATAATAACATTCATAAGTCAAGGAAGGTATTTATTTACAACTAGGGAATTCGTCCACCGAGTAATACATATAGTAAACTTTCGTACGAAATAAATATTAATTTCAATTACCAATATAAATAAGCTTTTTTGATAAAGTTTTTAAATACAAGCTTTTGAGATCCTGGATCATGTGGCAGCAGAGTGCTAGCCAAGACAAGTAAAACGAGCCCAAACACGACGGATCTATCTTGTTTAGTACAGGAGTTCCTATAGCCACCTTCCGACTCCATCATCAGATCAGCTCCATGGTACCATATTATTGCATTGTCACGCGATATACACATTCGTGCAAAATTTCAGCTCAATCGGAAACCGGGAAGTTGGTCAAATATAACTTGCAAGATTCCACCCGAACTTACATACATACATATATGTACATCCATTGCCAGTTAAATAAAAGCTTGTAAAATACATTTAATCCTGTTACTATTTAATAATTTTATATTTACAATCACTATGTTTGTTTCTCTATTTGCGTAATTTCTCCCATACCGTCCTATTTGAAATAGACTGTAGGTATTGGAACCTTAAAACAGTAATTTAAATTAAAAATTAACTAATTAACTACCGGTTAAGTTCTAACCGTATCGTAGTATTAGCTGTTGATTTCTCTCTCCCATTGTTTGATACAATAATTGCTCGGTTGGAGAGCAATTTGTTAACAATTTCAATTGATTTTGCTAAACCCTAATGCTTTGATTTTATTATTTTTCGTATTATAATGAGCGCAGTTGGTGATACAAGATAAAGTTTACTGATGTTACTGATAAGGAATTTTTATTGTAGATAATAATATTTTTTTACTCTAAATAGATTTATGTTATTTTGTAGGTATATTTAATTTATAGTATAGTTTCATTTATAATTAAGATTAGTTATAGGTATATAAAATAAATTAATTATAATCCCGTTTTAATAATGTTACTATAAAAAAATTCGCTGAAGGATTACGACCATAAGAAGATGGTGGAGTGTTTATGTTCTACCTACGTGCTAACCAGCTAATACACTGAGAAAACCTGTCATATATAAGAATAGAGTAAATTTTTCAAGTCGGTCTTTATAATTAAATATAAAACTATAAGATATAACAAAAATACTCAAAAGAGCCGATTATGGTGAAAACTAAAGCCTTAGTTTGACATCCCTTTGCCTTAATTGATCCTTACACTATGGATTCGTATAATAATACTGTTATATTTTTTTTCAAAATCAGGCGTTCTGATTCCTGACTTACGGTAATTTATTATTCAAAAATTCAATGATATCGTTATAATGCTCATCAAAATTGACCCAGAGACTCCTTTAAGAATTTTTCGCCATAGGTGTCTTATAGCTTCGGATTTACCCACGTAGGCCCGTCTAAAAAATTCACCTGTATATAGAAGATTGAGGTCGGGAGACTTCCTAGGAGAGTCACACCATGAACATGGGGTGCCTTGGTTCTAGAGGCACCCCCGCACTAGACAGACATGCGGCGAGCTGTTGCGACTAGATATCTAACACTAAAATCCCGCGGTGCATTACCAGACACACAGGAACGCTGGTAGTCCGACGGTCGGCATCTCACAGGTCTTTCCCGAACGAAACTGTGTGCAGAGCCGGCCTATGGGAATCCCACATTCATGCATAGATGCATTCCCAAAGCGATATCAAAACATCTGTCAATCGTAGGACCGCACGTCAGTAGTGAAAACTTTTTACGAGTATTTAAGTGTGACGATTACGCGAGTTCAGCGCTTTTTCCCCACCCCAAAAGCGCCCGACGTGCCTAAAGAAGTTTTCACTTCAAAAAAAGATTAGAATTAGTCTATTTATTTAACTGAGAAACCGTTACAAACACAAATATTACGTCAGTATACAAACAATTGGAACGATGTCACCGTTAAACCGTTTCGGTGTTATCGGAACAGAATCGATGTCATCTGTCGATAGTTGTTTATTTAGGTATTGTGGAGAGCTATTACAAGGTTATTATCGTTTCCCCACTGTGTGCCAGCCCAGGGGTGGTATTGACTGCGTATCGAGAGGGTTGTCAGACACTTTGGCGGTAGCTAGGAAAGTGATGCTGTGTTTAACAGTTTCATTTTTAAATACAGATCTATGATAAAAAAGTAATTGATTTCTTACTTTTAAATATGGTTTTATATTATGTATCTAGATAGTGTCAAATATTCATGAATATTAATAAGTTTTAGAACAAAATTCAATCAATCTAATCTGCCTATGAAGATAAATTAGGGTAAGCAGTTTATCAAGATTTTAATTCTTGACTAATTTGATGTAATAAATGTAAAATATTTTTAATAATAATTTTGACATGGTAGAACCGGTTCAATCGGTGTTATACCACGCTCTCACAGAATATCCGCGCCAATCAGCTAGCCTTGAGCTAATCGTGTTTCTTACGATGAGTGAAAGATTCGATGGGCCCCTTTCTCATAATTCTCATGTCTGATCCCACTATCCCATCTTTATATCATCTCTCCTATCCCTTCTATCCCATTCCTCCTGTCCGATTCCTCCACTCTATCTTTATATCATGTCTCTTATCCTTTCTGTCCCAGTCCTCCTGTCTGATTCCTCTACCCCACCTTTATATCATCTCTCCTAACTCCTTCCCTCTATCCTATGCATCCCATCCTAGCATCGCGTTGGCTACGCTCCTGATGTTGCAAAAGTCGACGACGACGGTCGACGGTAGTATAGGTGACGGTAACCTCTTTCAATTAGTTAAGCCATGTGCCTGTTTGCCAGTTTCGCATTAAAAATAAACTAAAACGCCTGTATGATGAGATAAAATACGGCAATATTCGTTCTTAATATACTTACATTAATTGTTATATAGTTGTTATTACCACAAGGGTACTACTAGGAGCCTGAGGGTGATGATAATCGCTACCGCCCAAGGCTTTTCGAAAACGCTTTTTGAAGGGGGCGCCGTATTTTGATTGCGCTCTTAAGAATGTTTGGGTTGTGATGGTTTTTAGTTTTAATAGTAGTAATAGAACGCTTATTATTCGGCTCTTGTGTGAAAAACATTAATTTGAAACAGTAACTACGTCATAGTTTCCTAATTGTGTTATAGACAGTTCTTTTTTATTTAAAAACACATTTATGTGTTACTAAAGATAATTTCATATTTTTATGGGGTGAAGTGAGTGGGCAAATTGACAGACGATCTATCCAATAGAAAATGTTTACTATTTATGTTCGTTTATGATGTGATGCACTGTATGAGAGAAATATGACCAAGATCCTTGCACTAGAAAGATGGAAGCTTCAGCAACTTTGAGATCGGCCCTCTCATGGCTCGGTTCAGGTTACACGCAGGACCAGCACACAGCACTAAACTCCACCTTAGAGCTAACACTTCTAACAGAGTTCAAGTATAGTAAAAGTTCTTGGCACGGTTAGAAATCACAATAAATTGAAGTTCAGAAGAGTTGATAGAAAAAGATGAGAGCAAGGTGCGGTGTGCTCTTTATCAAACGATGACTTGGAACAATGTCTAAAATAGCTGCCTATATACCCTGCTGCTTGAGCCATCACCTCACATAGAAGAGGGTAGACAGCAAAATTGATGGAGCGATATTTTACCTACTTTATACTAGGCAAGGACGGAACAATGGATGTCTGCAACAACAGGAATTGTACCAAATTGCCGCTGTCTAGGAAAGCTAGGAAGGATGAGATAAAGGGGATGCGATTTTTTTACTACTTGATCACGTTCGAGTTAACGCAATTTTGTATTGAAATGACTTAGCGCCATCTCGTGAGCGTGAAGGGAAGCATATAATCATGCCATAAAAAAGAGCGGTAACTTGAATGTGAACGAGTACTAAAAAAACTCGCATTAAGCAAGGATATGCCATAGAAGGGAAACTGGGCTATAGGAGCTCTTGCTCACCGTCAGAACAACGATCCAACTCAAAGCTAACCATTTCACGCCGATGTTCTGTGAGAACGTGGTATCGCGTTGGTCGAGCTGGTCCTGTAATCAAGATAATTACAATATGGCTCTACCAAGTCAAAATTAATTACGACATGAACAAAGATTAAAAATCATCCTGACAATCTGTCTGTCACAGTAATTTTTATTAAAGATTATTATGGCTCTATAAGGCAATTTGTAAGAAAGGTGTATATGCCACAATACAAGTGAAATCGCGAAAAAATTAAAAAGGTGGTATTATAAGATCCTATGTTTTTAAGTAACTTTTTTAAAGGCAATATTTGGAGAACGTTTCCAATTCGTTACTGCCCTGAAAGTATGATTAAATTAAATTATAAAACCAACTTGCACGTACTTGTTTGAACTTAAGTGATATCTTTAGGATAAAATAATATTTTACTTAAATGTTAAAGGTTTCAGAATTTTTCCGCCCCAGTCTATATCTCACAATGTGTACATTGAAATTGTTAATTCCACTCGAAAGACCCATTTAAATATTATAACAAAAATTTAATCTTCAATACTATCCCCTTAGTTCAAGTACCTATAACGCCAACTTGTTAAAAAAAACATAAATACAAAGAAATTTACACCTTATCATCTCATGAATAAAGATTACAATGTTGTATTTCGACAGTAAATATAGATTCATTTTGCACAAAGATATTCAATAATTCAGAATTCGTAATACAAAGAAATATATACCTTAGCTTTATGTAATAAGGGTCAATAAGAAATTTCCCAACTGTAAAGTTGTATTCATACAAGATGTACTCAACATCGACCATTGTTGCTAGACATGTGTCGAAATTTGGGACAACAATCAATAATAACAGATTTCGCCGATAGACGTATGGTGGTTCAATTGCTATTACTGAACTAAGATAGAATATACTTTATTGTACAAAAATGCTGTATAAAATGAATAACATAAGTACCTATTCAAGTACTGCCGCGGTATGGAAAGGTTCGTCATCTTATAGTCGACTTTTGCTTGCACGAGTACAAGAAACCGTACCGCCAACATTTTAATAAAAGTTGTTTTGTTACGTTTGTAAATATAGAAATGCAATGTTGACAATGACAGACACTCATCAAAAACAAAGAGGATATAATCACTATGCTTATCATAAATATTAAAACAAATAAAAAGATTTTACATCTCTAAACAATCTTTTTAGACAAGATACAAAAACCAAACAACTTTGATGTAATTTAGACAGTTTATTGTCTAACTAACAGTTAAACATTTTTTCTGTGGGATAGTCTCTTCTGTGACTTAGTTTGAATAGGTAACATGTGCTCGCGGAATGTTAAATGAATCAATTTGAAAACTGGTGAACCTTTTCATAGCGCGACTGTACATTCGGCGGTCTTATTATCTATGGCGATTTCTTCTATAAAGCTTTAGATGGAGTCGTAAGATTGTCGGAGTAACATCAGATTTTATTAAAATACTTCTAACTAATCTAATGTTGACATACTTCGACTATGGTTTTTAAGGCTCCATTTCTATTTTAACAAAAGTGGATCTGTTATTAAATCGTAATATTCATCCGTCTGTTACGACTATTTATCTCGAAAACTGTCTCAATCTATTTTGATGAATTTAGTCAGATAGTGTAAACTATACGTATACCTAAGTAGTTTTTCGATTTCCCTATAGCATATGTCATGATGCAGCGGTGTAGTGAATATACAATGAAAATAGGGGTTACCGTAATACATTTAAGTAGGGGATGAAAAAATCAGATTTTGAAAATCATAACAATTTTTCTTGATGACGTTTTATTTAAGTTAATCAAGGAGATGTTAAGTTTTAAAGTGGTGAAGTAAATAAGGAGTGGTAAAATCTGACAACAATCAGGGTGATAAAGCTCAAGAAATGTTTTGAGGAAAATTGGACAACAGAAACATAATATGAGTAATTTTTTGTGATATGTGGTAATTTATCATCAATCCTTTTTAAAGGTTCCGTTGCTAGATATATAAAAAAAAGAAAATGTTCGTTGTCTCTACAGAACCTTCGTGCGTGCATCGACTGACAGATACCTACTTGGTTGATTTGTTATAATATATTTTTTTTGTTAATTTATATGTATATAACCGTGTACTACGATCTCATTATATTCCATAATCCAAACTAAGTTCAGCTTTGCACGCAGATATTACGAGACGGGGTCGATTAAGCCTCGAGCCATCGGCGGGTCCAAGCCGCGGGTGGCCACCACGCCCGTAGTCCAGAAGATAGCCGACTACAAGCGGGAGTGCCCCTCGATCTTCGCGTGGGAAATCAGGGACCGTCTGCTGAGTGAGAACGTGTGCAATAACGACAATATTCCTAGTGTGAGTACATTTTTCGTATCATAGAAAATGGATCTTGCTAGTCGTCCGCTAACCGGACGACTAGACACTTCGCATTCGAAATAGATATTGTTGTCATAGATTGAAGTTACAGGTTTGTATATTATGATTTCCAACAATTAGTCTAACGCTCATAGAATAAAAATGGTTAACAATGTTATATTATTGACTTCTTTCTTTATGAAATAATCTAAAATATGCTTGTATAAGATTTGTACGTCGGGCCCAGTGGTCGGTAAAGTTATTAACCAAAGAGCCAAATATGAACATTACAATAATAAAAAAAAATCGGAGTCAAATCTGCTTGTTTAGTAAACTTTTATTACACTAAATAAGTAGTACACTAAATAAAACTAAATTTCATACTTAATAAATACTTATTAAGGAGCCAAAGAACCACATGCGGCTCTGGAGGCGAACTTTGACGACCACTGGTCGCTAGCCAATTAACCAATAACATTCTTGGAAATTGAAACTGCAGCAAAACATCACCCATTAATTTAACTCCAAGAATTCGTCACCACTCATGTCAATCATAGCCGGTTCCTATATCTTACTGAAATTTTATTTGCCTTACATACTGTTAAAATGTGACATAAGCTCCATGTAAGTAATGTCAAGTTACTACCTATAGTAAGGCAACTGAATAAATAGTAAGATATAAGAACTGGCCATCATTGGTTTATATTCTAGTGTTACTGTCTTTCATTCAATCATGGCACAATAATTATTTTGGTTGTATGTCAAACTATTTATCCGTGCAGGAACGGAGAAAGAATACAATTTCTTGCGGCCGGGCGGCCTATCGTAAGAGGCGACTTAACAACTCACAGGCAGGTGGTAGGGCATTTGCCAGACTGGATGGCTACCACCCCTGGTCTAAAGTATGTCGCCATAACAACCTTGAGTTGTGTTCCGGCATTAGTGACCAGGTTCCAGTCTCCCTTAAAGAGAGCAGCAGCGCATTTGTAGCAACTTTGGTGTTGCAAATGTCCATAGGCGATGGTAACCGCTTTCCATCAAGTGGGCCGTCTGCCTGTCTGCTGATCTCCTGCAATAAAAAAATAAATAAATTCAAACTGGGAACGTCAAAACATTTTCAAATATTCAATACATTTAATTAAAAATGACCAAACATATGCTCGTCGGCTATTGTGTCAATGCTGGCATAATTTGGACAAAGTCCCGTCGCTATTCATCTTTTTAAATCCAATCTTTCAATTTTACAAATTTGATTTAGTTCAACTACAAACTGTGATATGTTGCTCACATATTTAATTAGTTTCTTAAAGATACATTTTCATTTTTGATTGACGTTGAGTAATCGATGTGTTTATTGTTTTATGTGTGCTAAATATAACTACATAATAAATAATAACACATCTTTTATGATTTGTATATGTAATTTAAACTCTCAGAACGCTCATAGATTACATTTTTATATATGATTTTTTAAATTTGATTTATATTTCACTACAAAATGTACTAAATTACAACACAAAAATAATTTTATGACTGTAAAATATTATTTATATTGAAATAATTAGGAAACTGAAGTGGATAGGACAAGAGACTTATGTCAGGATCGTAGCAAGTGGAGATTGATCGTCTTTGCCTATCCATGTAGGAGACAGACGTAATAATATGTATGTATGTATGTAATAATTACTATTTATTTAAGTTAAGGCAACAAATGTTTACAAGAAACAATACACTTGACTTCAAAAATAAATATGCTTTGCGATGTAGCAACTTTTTACAGTTAAATACTGCATATAAACAAATGTTATTTATGTTATTTTTTTCAAATGTCATATACTCATATGTAGATTGTTTTTGTATCGTGGGTGCAATGTACTGAAAATTCGTGTTATGAGTGAGTGCAAAACATTTTTTTTGTTTCTTTCTTTCTGACGTAAGTATTACATTTTGTGTCAGGAAAACAAGCATAAACTTTTATTTGATAACTTATTACGTTTTTGTTTTGGTTTCCAAAAATGTATCAAAACTCTTTTAAAATTTTTCAACGCACGTCGCTTAAAGCTGCAGCAACATTCTTCCAGCCGTCTCGTATATGGCGAGCCTTACAACCATATGTTCAGTCCACCGGTCCTCTCGCGTCATTCATTGTACGTTTATAGTCCAACAAAGGTCCTTTCAAGGGTCCATCTCCTCAACAATATCGACGATAGCTTTTAAAATTTGGCATGTTTGACGCAGTTTCATAAGGTTTTTGTGACAACCTATTGAAATAGTATTGTTGTGATGATAGTTCATCATTCTATTATGTTGGTATTAGGTATATCAAATAGGGCCAATAATACGCGTACATAATTCGAAACTTTTTGAAAATTATTGTCAGTCTCTATTTGTACGGGCTGTGACTCGCAAAAGAGGGTCTGCTGTATTAATTGTTGCAGTTCATTTCCGTACTCGTAGGCCTTAACGTCGATTACGTTAAAGACAGATTAATAGATAAAATTAAATAGGACCAATGTAAGTGTACAAAATTCGATTTTTTTAGAAATGTAAAAGAGTGATTATAAAAACAAGACGTTTGTAAGGTACATACATAGGTATGTAGGTATTATGTAAGCTACATATTTGTAGGTATATTTCGGATTTTTTTATCTTTAACTGAACCATTGGTAGGAAATTGATGCTACTTTTATAGAGTTTATGTCAATTTTTAACTAGACAATGCAAATAATAATAATAATAATCGGCAGACAAACACACATTATATATCCCCAAGCTAAGCAAGTTATGTTTGTGTTATGGGTAATATACAACGGCCCCCTCTAGGGCCGATCCCAGACACCCAGACCATAGTAAATAACAGAAAGTTCGTTTCCGAAATTTACCATGCAAGGAATATAACCCGGAGCCTCTGCGTTCCAGCGAGTTCATCATGCTAAGACTTAGCCCACTCAACCACAGAAGCTGTCTAATAGAAACAACAACTAGCAACAACCAAGAAAAGGCAACTGGATGGATAGCCAGATATAAGAATCTGACAATAATAATAATACAAAATCAAGAACACAAGACTAAAATATGAATAAGGACCGATTTTTCAATCACCAGGTAAAAAGTTGTTCATAGAATAAAATATAACATGGAAAAATTGAAAATGTCAGCTGCACGAGTAAACCAGTTGAATAGTTTCACTTTTGAATTCACTCAACTTATTACGAGTATTTATTCGACTGATAACTTTTAACTGATGATTGAAATATCGGCCCTAAAAGTAAACTTAATAAACCTGTAGTATAATGACAACCAGATCATGTAACTAGTGAAGCGAACTTATAAACAAGCAAAATAAAAAAGTTACTATGAAATACAATACGTCAAGATATTGAGTGATGTTTTATGGGGCGCATATTATTTTGCACCTGCTCTTAAGTAGGTACCTGCTAGCATGGAAAAAGAATACTGGAAATGACTGTCATCCAGTAAAAATAAATCTGCAATTCAACAGGACTCCATAAGAGATTCCTCTCTCGCATCTAGATACGACCCAGCCTAAACCTGTAAGTTTTAGTTGCGTAAGACTCTAAAGTTAAGTGAGCACTATTTATGATTCAGCTGTGAAAGCGTGAGTCCGGCATTGACATTCGTAGTGAGCGCTTAGACTTAGAGGTTTATCTACAAGAGCAAAACTTACAAGTGTTAGACTATAAGTATTAACTAAAATATTTTTTATGATTTAATAAAAAGTTAAGTTTACATTTTGATCACTGGATAAAAGTTATTCGCAGGATAAAATACACTGTGAAAATCAAAATATACTTGTATAAATAATAATATTTTAACTGTCTATCGTTTGTATTCATTTGAGTTAGGTATGAGTTAATTTATGAAAAACTATTATATGATGAGCTGAATGGCGCTCTGTTGATCGTGCCTACCCCGCAAGGGAACTGCCGTGAAGTTATGTATGTATGTATATACTATATGATGAGTGAAAAATCGTGCCTTGATAAGTTTACTTTCAATTTTATATTTTAAACAAAGTATGCGACGAGTCTATACTAAAGAAATCTAGTGAAAAATGTGAAAATAACCATCAAGATAAAATTTTAAGGACTGGTTATTTATTTAGGTTTCTGGCTTGTCAGCTAGGCCTTTAAGCCAGATCTTTAATGATAATATAGTTTCTTCATTTTCTTAAGTCTATCTATGTATATATAGCTCAGCTGAACTGTAGGTTATCAACTGACGCCATACAAAGGCCACATTTAAATAAATGTGGCCTTTCGAGTTGTCACACTGTGTTGTCAAGTGTATAGTCATACAGTTCACATTTCTCACAAAAACACATAATTACTACTCAAAAAATATCAATATCCTACTACTATTGTTCATATTAGAATAATTTTAGACATTTTAGAAAATAAAACTGCACAGCGCAACGTCTCCTTTCAGTTCCCGCCAAAAGCTCCCTTTAAGGCGGGAATTGTCATTCCTAGTAAGTAAGTATTCTTTTTCCAAACTTCAGCTATCAAAGAACATCGGATAGGTATTGGTCTGTAAGATAATGTGGCCAGTGATTTGAAAATGTTCCGAACTGACCGCTATGCCTATGGGAACAATATTCCACTTTTAAATTTATTGTTTTTGGTTTGTATGGCCTGAAAACAAAGGATATTAAGCAAAGTTATTTCATTTGTTGAATCCGTCTCAGCTCGGTTGAAGTCTTTTGATTCACGCCACAGAAGTGAAACAAATTGGACTCTGGTCGGTCCCAAAGCGTAAGTTACAAACGTAACCAGGATTTAGCGCTAGAATTAGAATTTATTCGTAATTTTTTTTTATTAATTTGGATTGCACGTAGGTATGTCATTTTTGTTGATTATAAAATTGATAGTGGTAAAATTAATACACCGTGCAAAACCACATACACTAGCAAAAAAGAACTGAATAAAGCCGTGGTTGAAGTGACATAGAAGGTAATCGAAACAGACGTCGCATCTGCCCTGTCGGGCCGGCAAAAAACAACAAAAGAGAAATTTAATCTTTTATCCATTGGTCGGGCCAATTTTTGTGTTGGAAATGTCAACATTGGTATAAATAGTTATTCTGTGATATAATTTGGCTAAATGTAGGCACTGTATTAAACCAGTGGCCACTTGCGAGTCTGACTCGAGCATTTAGGGTTCTTTTTAAGGACAATTCGGATATGACTAGGTACAATCCAAATTCAAACTATTATATTTTTAATTCAATCGAAACAAACTATAGGTACCTACCAGGTATAGCATGACAGTAAACTTCTATAGAAATATAAATTGCATTAGGTAACATCTTTGTCGTAGGTAGATATGTTATTACAATTTGAAAAATTCTAGAAAATATTTCTAATTGCTAAACTTTTGATTACTTGGAACATTGTTATGCCCATTTAAACTAAGCCCCATTAGGCAAACTTATTAAAACTGGCCAACAAAAGCAATAACTAAACAACTACTGCCATATTTCATAATCCACAAGGAAATTGAACTGGTGAACTTAAATCAAACCTGACAAAAACACGAATGTCTTTACATCTGTACATACCTATATTGTACATACAAAACCCCCTACGTAACAAGAGGATACAAAATCGAAAACCCCTAGAAGATTCGGCGCCAAAGGGGCTATTTTTATGTCTGTCGTACCTACGCATTCGGCCCACTGGGCAAATAGGTGAGCGGTGTAGAAAATATAGAAATACATTAACACACGTGAAAGAAAGGGACGGTTGTAATATTGTGCGTTCCGTCGCCTAGTCATAACGGTCGAATGGGCGTGATATTTCTTACCAACAGTGAGCGGACAAAAATACGTGGAACAATCGATTATTGCTTGCCCGTAGAACGGTGTAAGCGGCGTTGGAAGGGGCCAGTTCAAAACGCGCTATCACCAAAGCTTGCAAAAAAAACCGTGTTCTTACTTTGACATTTGATAAACATAACAATTTATTATGTTTGAAATACTGGTTTAGTTATTTAAATATTTATATTTTTTTTATATAGAACACTACGTAATGCCGGCGACTTCGTCCACGCTTGACTTCAAATTCCCACGGGATTCCCGAGACACAGAGTATCGCAGTATTTAAAATAAGAATGTAAGCTATCGTTTAAGTGAAAACTGTGTCGGAATAAGCTAAATTGTAGGCATCCGAACAACGTCAAACCACTCCTCGAAACAATCCCACGGGATTCACGGGATTCCCGGAATTAAACATATCACATATTTTATTAAATTAAATTTCTGATCGGCACAGTAAAAATCACATGGGAATTGTTTTTTTTTACCTGGCCATTTTAAATCTTTCCCAGAAAAATTTCTACCTGGCTCCCAGGATAAAAAGTAGCGCATAGTTGAAGTCTAAAAATTAGTTGTCGATCAGCGAAAACCGCATCGAAATCGGCCTTGTAGTTTTTACGTGAATCTCGAACAAACAGACAAACAGACGAACAGACAGACAGACAAACAGACAAACGGACAAGAAATAAAAAAAATGCATTGCTTTCTCCATGGTGTATCTATATAGTCTATTTCAGTAGTTTTTTTTAAATAGCTTTAATGTGGTAGACACGGCATGTTTTGAATTTTATAATGTTGTTATAGATTACAGTTTACATCAAAAATAGCCTCTTTGGATTCATTTAAGAAGAGACATACTTCTTCTGAGCTAGCAAAATGCGCAATTTTGAACGTATAAAAACTTTTTTTTTTTTTTTAATAATCGGCAGACAAACACACACATTGTATATCCCCAAATTAAGCAAGTTACGCTTGTGTTATGGGTAATATACAACGGACTACTCTGGGGCCGATCCCAGACACCCAGACCAGACTTTAGCATACATACATACATAACTTCACGCCAGTTCCCTTGCGGGGTAGGCAGGAACAACAGAGCGCCATTCGGGCATATTCTTACACACCTCACTTGCTTCTTTGACACTTTCGCATTATAGGTAATTATTGTATACAGTCTGTTATATTATTTACGCTTCACCAGCACCTATTTTTATATATAATAATTACGTGTATTTCTATTCAAGATCTTATGTTCATTTTCAGTTTTCAATGTGCCTGTACCTAGGTATAGGTATATAGGTATGCTTAACGAATGTAATGAAATAAAGTTTATATTTAAGGCCACAGAGAAGAACCAAATAAAATCCCTTTCATATTTATGATTTAGACTCACGTCTCGTTTGTAAAGCTTTGTCTATGTGTAAAGATATACAGAAAAATATTGAAAACTATACCTAGGCGGCATATTCTTTAGGCAAATATTGTTCAATTATCTACCTTGCAAAATACTTTAAAGTCAAAATACAATAAGTAATCACTTGTAATAAAATAAATAATTATAAGCGATAACTTTTTTTGTAGAAATTTAACAAGTGGCAAAGTTTATTTAATTTTAATGCCTTTAATGCGCATAATAATACTGTTAAAACAATTTTCAATAAAATTTTCATGGTAAAACTACTGTCATATTCTCCGCAAACATTCCTTACAGTTGTGTTCCCTTACGCCATTCTTCAATTTCATAGAGCAACAATAATTCTAAAATTTACGCGTGAGTGCACAGAATATTTGCCATCACTTTCACACTTATGTTATGTCCATAAGGATCTGCATTCAGGCATGTCGCTGCCCTTGTCTGACGGATTAACGTCACGCTTATAATGGGATACGAATTGACGGTTGGAGCCTTAGAATATTTATGAAAATGTAAACGAATCAGAAATAATCTCATCCATGCATACTAAAATAAAAATGTAAAAGTGATAGTTTGGATGTTTGTTTGTTCATCTTTAACGACCTTGTAAATGAAATTAACTATCATGAAATTTGGCAGGTATTAGTAGGTATTATATTGCATAAATAGTATATCTACATATTTTTGATTAACTACTGGAATGAATATAGTATAACAATGTTACCTGTGTTCCAGAAAATTTTATAGTTTCCGCGGGAATCAATAGGTTATATATCTAAACGATTAAATATTTAAGGATTCATACTGTTCGTGAATTTAACCAGTGCCTAAAAAGTATATAAATAGAAAAAAAATAACTATTGGTAACCTATGGGTCTCACAAAATCCGCCAATAAGAAAGACTCAAAGCCTATAACAAATACGTGTCAAACCGAAAAATCAAAGTCTACTGACCTTTGACAACTTTCCTTATTTATAGACCCGACATTACCTTTGATGTAATTTAAGAAATTCTAAATTTATCTTAATTAAATACATTAATACCCGTCAACTTTTAAAAAGTGTTCACCAAAAATATCTCGGGTTACATCGGTTTGTGCGTGTCAACGAAAATGAAACCCACATAGGGCTACATAATACATTTACGTCGTGGAAGCCTCCGAAATGCGTGCCAGTAGCGTTTTGGCGGTATCAGGTTGCTCTGGCACAGTGAGCCACCGCGCTCGCCTCGCTCGATCGAACTCATGAATTCTAAATTTAAATTAGATGTCTCCAAATCGTATTTAACGGTCCTTGGGCTCGCAACAGTTGATTGCCGATACGCCCGTACGTAGCTGTCTGTTGTGTCGATGATTTTTAGGGTTACATAGCTATTTTAGAAAAAATAGAACTCCTACATAATCGATTGTAACGTAATGTAACTTGCAAAATTAGCAAGTTGAAGTGGCAGTGGGCCGGCCACGTCTGCCGCAGGACCGATGGCCGATGGAGTAGACGAGTCCTGGAGTAGAGACCGCGTCTCGGTAAATGTAGTGTCGGTCGCCCGCCAGTCCGATGGACCGACGACTTGTACAAGGTCACCGGTGGCGCTAGATGAGGAAATCAGAGGACAGGGATGAGTGGCGCCGTCCTGGGGAGGCCTACGTCCAGCAGTGAACTGCGAATGGCTGACGACAATGTAATCGCCATGTCCAGCTGTCCAGTCTTTTCGTGTATTTTTTTATTGCATGAATTCAGCAGACAGACAGACGGCCCACCTATTTGAAAGCGGCTATCATCACCTATGTACGGACATTTGTAACACCAAAGTTCTGCC
Organism: Dendrolimus kikuchii; assembly: GCA_019925095.2. Taxonomy (NCBI): domain Eukaryota; kingdom Metazoa; phylum Arthropoda; class Insecta; order Lepidoptera; family Lasiocampidae; genus Dendrolimus; species Dendrolimus kikuchii. The sequence goes on from CM034407.1 coordinate 8,831,208, forward strand.
GCTCTCTAAAGGGAGACTGGAACCTGGTCACTAATGCCAGTACACAACTCAAGATTGTTATGGTGGAGTACTCTAGACCAGGGGTGGTAGCCATCCAGACGGGAAAATACCCTACCACCTGGTTGTGGCTTGTTGTGTTCCCTCTTACGACAAGCCGCCCGGCCGCAGGAAATTGTATTCTTTCTCCGTTCCTGCACGGATGAAATTATTAGTCATTTTTCATTAGCCATGTTGAGAGTGTCTCTTATGGTTAAAATCAGAAATGAGGATAACCGCAAGGGAACCAAGGTTACCGACTTGGCTTGCAAAATTAGCAAGCTGAAGTGGTAGTTGATAAAGCAGCCCAGTCCAGGAGGGAAGTCCGCGTCTCGGCAAACGTAGTATAGGACGTCCTCCAGTCCGATGAAACGATGATCTGCCCATGGTGGTGAGGGCTGAATGAGAACAGCGGAGGAGCAGGATAGGTGGCGTCCAGCAATGGACAACGGTTGTCTGACGACGAATAAAATTTGACAGGAACATGCGTATATTTAGCGCTACAAAGTTGTGTAAAATAACAGATTAAGGGTGGCCCCCATACGTACTATATGTAGGTATCTAAGATTTGAATTATTTTTCATCTTGAAAAGGCATGATGACTTTTTAATGAGGTCAATACTTAGCGAAATATTAGATGCCAAATTGTGTGTCTCTCTAATTTCTAAATTATCAAGTGGAGATTTCTGAAATAAATCAAGGTTTTGAACATGATCCGTTGTCACCTCTACGGAATCCGTTGTGCACGGACTGATAAGCACTTGCCCAATTTTTTTGAATTAGGAATCGAACGACTAAATCTTAGTAGCAGTCTTTATTTTATTTATTGACATATTATCTTTATGACATTTGGACATATTAAAGTTAAATTTAATTTTGTTAATGGACATCTATTAAAAGCTGCAATATATGATAGGCACAATTTTAAGGAGCTTAGATGGTGTTTTAGCCTAGAGGTTTATTTTAAAAATATAAACTTTCTTAAAAATATGCAATAATTATATTATACTGATGGATTTGAATAAAATGTACATTAATGCTACTTTTTAAGATTTTCAAAAACAAAAGTATGGATATAAATAAGGGCTACTTGGTCTGTTACAGCTTAATATAGAGAATTTTTAAATATTTTTAAACATTTATAAATATTTCACACTGGCTATATCGACAAACCAAGCGAAACCATTATTAAAAAAAGAAAATTATGTTAGAATCTGTTATTCGTCCTTCCTCATAAACACTTAATTACCAACTTGATAAACAATTCAACGAGTAAATATTGTTTAATATGCAGGAGGGAGGGTCGAGTGATCAATCCCGGAGGTCCCCTCAGTCACGCAATGTTACTCTCACTCACCCACAACTGTGACATATTTGGTGCTTTACTGTTCAGCTTAGGAGGGCAATGCACAATAAAGATTATTTCAATGCAACATTGAGAGAATTGTTGTTTACGTATCTGTGTAATACGGCACTTTAAAAGAAAAATAAAAACGAGTAGGTGCATATCAAATTTATTTAAAAATAGTAATGGTCTGGTTACTCGCCAGTTATTTTTTAAACAAAGACCATCTGTGTCACGAAGAGATTCAAATTATATTTGAATTTGGAATTGATTTTAAAAAGCTACTAATTTGACACATTTTAACATTAAAATTATAAAGAACAAAAATTTTTTAAAGATTTTTTTACTAGCTACGAAGGTAGGTGGCTATTTGCACTGAGAAATGCAATTGTTTGATTAAAAATTATATTGGCCGATATTTAAGCTATATAATTTAAATCGATAAGTATACAAATATGTTTTTTATATCAGGTAGGTAGGTATGTTCCTTTTCAAAACTTTTGGAATGAAAATAACTGTTCCGAAGTTAGGTAACTACTTAGTAAAAATGTACGTACCTACCTACATTTTTCTATAGACTAACAACCTCTTGGTTCCGATCAGACACAAATTTACCAAATAAAGTCGCAAGGGGATGTTTTAATTGATTGACAAAGATATTCTGTATAAGCTTTATTCGCATCCATTTTGAAGCCATCCCATGACAACAATGACATAATTTTCCTATATTCAAACCCTTAATTCAAAGTACTTAAAAAACTATGTATCTTCCTCCTTAAGCTCGTGAAAAAGAAATACCTAAAGGTAGTTACGATGATTTCAAATATTTCCATTTACGACTCCTAAGATCCTGCCATCTTAATTTTCATAAGTACAAGTAACATCCACTTGAATATAAATTGCCAACAACAATTTAACAGTCATAATGAACTCAGAGGAGCCCCATGAACAAACTATCCAATCTCAGCGCCCTAAGAGAATTGCAAAAAACCCATCCCTTCACAAAACCATCCATCCCTTCTCAACCGCACCCCAACGTAACCGCTTTTCACCGGGAATCACGGGGTCTCCGCGGGTTAAGCGTATACGTTAAAATGTTTATGGATAACTAGTTTGAGCACGCAACATCAGCTAGACCAAGAAAAATGTTTTGTGTAAATTTTATCTATAGGTAGTAAATAGTCCAAAATTGAGGTTATTTTCATAGATTTACATTAATTAAAAAAATAATAGGTACAATACAAAATTGTTTATAGGAAGTTTGTTGCGCCGCAGTAAAAAGGCCAGTATTCTAGACCACTATTTAAAAATTAATCTACAAGTTTTCAAGTACTGCATAACAAACCATCTTTATCGATTCTATATTTAAACATTTAATCGAGTTTGATTACAGTTCTAAAATATGCATATTAAAAGACCACAGACAATATTTAAAATATAGTCTCTTTTTTATTTTATTTTGACAAGCAGTTGCGTTTTATGTGTATAAAGAGAAGGTATATTAGTAATCTGGGAGCAACCCCTCGATGAGACTAAAGGAATTTGTATTCAACGTAATGGCTTTGTCCGGATATCTTAGTATCGGTCTGATCCGTATGTGAAATAGCTTAATAGTGCAGGGGACGCTTTAAGCGGGCCTCTTCAAGTTTCTTTTTGATGACCTTTTTGGTTGGACCACTTTGATAATTGCTATTTGGGTTTATCTATAGGCATGTATTTATCCATAATATTTTTGATCATAATAAAATTTAAAACGATTATTTACTTAGACATAAAAAATTCAAACAAATCTAATTAATTTATTGTGTAACGAAAAATAAAATACATTCCATATCATATTTTTATTGCAAAACCGGCAAACAGGCAGACGGCCCATCTAATGGAAAATGATTACCATCGCCTATCGAGGTTTGCAACGATGCAAACATGCAACATTGCAAAGATGTCAAATGTCAATGAGTATTGTTAAAGTTTTATTTACCCTACCGCCAACTTGTTCATTTTAATTATTTAGTTTTTATTTTGTTTATGGTTATTATTTACTCTATGGGATCCTAATCTAATTCAAACGCTTGAAATCGTTAAAACGTAGTTTTATTATGTATACTAGTCGCGAAAACTTAAGAAAATATTATACAATTTAATTTATAAAGAATTAATTTACATCTCTGAACATAACGATAATATAGGTATTTAATGTGTTAAGCCGGTGTGCAGTGAGCGTTCAATTTTAGAATTGCAATCTCGCTTGTAGGTTGTAATGTCTAGATGTCAGTATTCCTGTGGGAATTTAGATCGTAGTTGTTAAGCTATTTAGTTTCTTTTTTTAATATCGATGAACAAATTCCTTTGACCAAGTAAAAGCTTGTCGACCACCAACGCGGTGGATCTTTAACACTATCACTCGCTAGATGATCTATCGGAACCGGGTTAGGGGCAATGAGCTGTGCAAGCGCAGTCATTGCAGGGTTGTCAAATTTCTTTTTTTTTCTAGTATTTGTCTATATAACTTGAAACATGATTTCTTTCCTTACGTACTATAGAATATTTAATAGTTATTGCAAACTTAATAAAAAATTACATATATATACCTTACGCTTGGTTATTAAGGCTTTACATTTTCCTACCATTTCATGTGGATATCGCATCTATCCTATATTAAAATGAAAAATCTATATAGGTACCCAAGTAATCGTTAAAAGTGTGCATTTGGTTAGTTTATTTTACTTTTCAGTAACTAAACCACTTTTTGTTATAAACTCTTCGAAATAATTGAGAAATCATTTATTTTTAGAATTTAAAAATATCCTATAAAACATACAAAAGATTAATATTAAAATAGCAGACCTATGAAAAATTTTACCTGTTGGTTGTATAGAATATTTTTATCACTATAATGCTAAATCTTTATTTATCAAAATTAGGCTAGCCTCTTTAGTTTCAACTCTAGATTAGTGGTCACTGAATTTTAAGTAGTGGGGGGTAGAGAGGAAAGGACTTCTCCCTCCTGTACCCCCCATGTCTAGAAGACATGTAGTTTTTGAGGTATGATTTTTTTTGTAAACATAACTTTACTTATTTTTCAAATGGTGAGCAGTCTTTTCTGGGTCTAAAGACAAACCTAACCTAACCAACTCACCGTTTTAGTCATTGGTCGTGACTTTCGACTACAGCCTACAAGCAGAGCGATATGGCGGCAAATAGTATACATCGTTTTTTTTAATAGAAATAAATTGATTAAAGACATAGTACTAATTCAAATTCGCAATATATAAGCAAAAAAAATAAGATTTTTGTATTTAAAAATGGATATTCTTGACATATCGAATTGTTCACATTTATCGTCGTAAAGTAATAAAAGTGACAGTACTGTGATTTATTATAATAAACTTTAAAATTATAATAACTAATTCAAAACTCGTTTACTAAACGCAAAAACAATTTTAGTGTTTATGTATTAAGCGTAAATGTATTCCTAAACACAAATCACACTTTTTTATCAACAAAGGTGAGTTAACGTTGTCAAACGTATTTTTGTTTTTTCCGTTATTCATTCAAAACTTGTTCGTGAACCCTAAATACTTGTTTCCTAGCCCAAATAACAGGTGTAGTGTCTCTATATAAGGCATAAGTATACCCCTAAACTCAATTTCCCTTAATCTCTTGCCAGTCTGTGTCAAAGTGCAGCCGCTCTTTATTTTACAGTATAATTTAATTCAATTTAAAATTATAATGGAAAGTAATAATTACATATCAAGTAATTTTATTTATTGTAAAAAAGTCACCACGCCATCCCTACGTGGGTGACACCTGTCAACTGTCATTTTGACGCGGGAACGCCCGCGCGCGGTTGATCAACGAGGCGCCCCCAAGCGGCCGTCGCGAAACTTGATATAATACGATCGGCTCTAATTAGACGTAACAAGCACGCACACTTTATCTAGAGACGTATCTAAGTAAGTCGATGTGGTGTGGCTATTTAAATTGGATGGATTATAATTATATATGTTTGATATCATTTTATTTTGTTTCGACGACGAAATGTCGGTTATGATAAGTTTCTTTTTTGAAAGTTGCTTTAATATCAATCGCGTTTTTATTTAAACTTTAATATTATTGTCAATACACGCAGGCTTTATATTCTTTTTAAATATTTCAGCAAGTTATAGTTCTTAGAAATCTTTACCAAAAATAAACCACAGTGTTGTTACGCTCATTTTGAACTGAGCTGTTCGAATTAGTGGCCAGTGATGTGTGTAAAGGGTCTAAAACTTTCGGCGTTTTTAGACGCAATGTTTTTGTCGGCGCGTGCATGAGGGAGAAGCTTTGTGCAAAGTTTTAAAAAATAAACGGCTCTTTATTACTATCCAATAAATACAAAATAATACTTACATCATTTCACGTCAACCGAATTTAAATATAATAGTGTTATTAATACACTCTAAGTTGGTCCATTATTTTTAAACAACAAAAAACAATTTTCCAATTTTGCTGTCTTATTTAAATCTGTAAGTAGTGTCAGAAATAAATATCTATTTCTTATTACTTTTATAATATTTAAATTTACTATAATAGCAATCTTTCGATTCGTCTGCATATTTAATTTAATAATGGATTTTGACTGGTTTTAAGTTAATTCTCCTTTATTCTCTCTGGTGAAGCAGTTTTAGTTCAATTTGAGAATGGTTAGTGATTTTTTTCTTAGTTTTTGTGTACGAGACATTTGTCGTTAACTTGTTATTTGAACTTCTTAGTTTTAAAGCGCTTAAAAATGCGTTAATCACGTGTAAATACTAAAATCAAAAAAGTTCAATGCCATGTTTAAGATAGTTAAAAAAATTACTATATTAATATATATTTAATCGTTTGAAAATCAAATCTAGAAAAATTCTACTTAGGCATAAAAACAAATCGGTTTGATAAGCAGAAAGCCAATTAGTAAAACAAACTGTATAATAGGTTTTTTAATGCAGCAGCTGCGTTCATTCTTGCGTAATGATGTAAAAAGTAGACGATTAGTCGGTCGATGTTTCAAATAATGACATCTGAACAAATACAATGATCCCTTGAAAAAGTGATGTAAACTTATTCCACGTGCACCCAGGGCACCCACGTGCTACTTCTTTGCTATTTTTCATCGATTCAACTTTTAGCAATTTGTAGTTATCGCAGCAAGTTATATGAATGATGTTTTGTTGTGTAGATACATTTTACGCCGCTTCTTATATCTTACTATTCATTCATTTGCCTTACCATCGTATCGGTTGAATAGTGATATTACTTATATGGAGCGTATGTCAAATTTTGATCGACGGGAAACTTTGTTTCTGCAATAATTAATTATGATTAAAATCGAGTATTTTATTTGCACTCGATTAACTTAAATATGTATTTATCTTTTTGTAACAGTGAGTAGGTTATATGATGACTTTTACATTCTGTCTCTTCACGTGTGATATAACTGTCACGATGTAAGTGCATGACGCGTCTATCGATAACGTATCATCGTAGATGGTATGTGGTTGTCGTCTCACGTGGACATCTGAAACTTGTGTCTATCTTACCACTTGTGCGTAAGCTACAGTAATGCTGAAGAATATCGATGCTTAAATCAACCAGGAACTTTCTGAGCTAGACCTGAATTGCGACTTCCTTTTATTTTTGAAGAGATAAATATTTTTCTTTCCTTCTGTCTTTCTTCTTTTTCGAAATCAACCATCTCATTTCCTTGATGTTGAAGACACGACGGCGATCTTCGAAAAGTTGAAAACTACGATAGGCTTAATAAAGATCTACGATGTATAATTTTTTTATTAATATCTGACCGCAACCGTACCTGGAGCCCAATTCTGCTATTTCAGAATAATATCGTACTTTAAATATCTATCAAAGTACGATTCCATTGCGATAGTGTCATAAATTTGTATTCTAGTAAATCCACAATGTCTTCTCTGAATGTTCTCTGCTGAATAATAGAAAAAAATTTGTACCAAAATCAGCAAAAGTGGCGTTAGCCGAAATGAATATTGTAAAGCTACCATAAATTTTAAGCATTAATTTGGAGTTTTCGCTTATACATATTCACAAAGAAAGAGTGGGATACCATTGCCATTGGTATTGACAGAATACCAAAATCAGGCAAACCTACGATTGAGATGATAGTGTCCGGCAATTTTGACGAGACAGCAATAGCAGAATTGGGCCCCAAGCCCTGCAGACAAGTGACATTAGCACTAAACGAATAGAATGAAAATGTATGGGATATAGATAAAAAACACGGGGGACATAAAACTTATAGTAACGATATGTCATTCCCATACATTTTCTATTCTATTCGTTTAGCGCTAATGCCACTTGTGTACAGGCCCCGACTTGACTGAAAACTCAACTACAGAAAAAAACCTTTAAAATTCTAATAGGAATGTGTACAGCTCTTTAATCTTTTCTAGCTATCTGATTGGTCGGGGGTTTGGAGCGCTGTCAGACGCAGGGTTCGTATTTTAAATGCACCTCTCTTATATTGGTATGGGTCGTGTTCGAAATTTTAAAAAAAATCTACTTTGATTTATTTATTGCATTATCTGATTGGAGTGTAATTAAACTTGAATTTGACAAATGGTTTTTTAAATAACTGTCAATGTCATTTACAGGTTTTTCTTGCTATCTATCTCAAATACGACAATATATCTGACGCATCCTACAGGACTTGACTTCTAGCAATATTTGATACTTGACAAATTGTAATTATATAAAAATGAATTAATACTTCTTACTGTTTAAAAGTGACATTATAATTAAATTCACGATGTTTTTCTCGTTATTTTCATATAACACTTTATTATTTACCTCACATACTTTTACATTACTACTCTCAATGTTTTTAGTGCGTAATTTTAAAACGTCAGGTAGGTACCCAAATAATAAAATGTTATATGAAAATAACGCAAATCACTTTTAAACAGTAAAAAGTATTCATTTATTTCTATACTATAATTAAAATTTGTATCTAATTTATAGGTCAAGTATAAGATATTGCTACAGGTTACCTTCGACAGTAGTTTATTTAAACATAAACATTAATGTCTATTAAGAAAAAAGTCGTGGTAGCGTAATGGCTAGCGTACGCGTCCCAAAGTCAAAGAGTGCGGGTTTCGATCCTGGCCAGAACGCATGCACCGCTTGGCAGTTTTCTGACCTAATGTGAATATTGTTACAATTACCACGTGTTAACAACGATGAAGGAAAACATTGTGATGCAACCTGCACGTCGAGATAACCGATGTGTCAAACCTGTCAAGCCGCCTTGGACAAGCGTGGCGGGTATACTGTCCGTTTCCCCCTATAATGGGGGGCCCGAGCCCATCAGTGGGACATTTATGGGTTGTTATTTACTTTTTTTTGGAAAAAAATTCATTTAGTAATGCAATCAGATAACACAAAAAAGCTACACAATATGTTTATTAAACTATATCATTGTTAAGTCATAATTATCATGGCATAAAAAGTAATAAATTAAACTTTATACTTAATATTATAAAGAGGTAAAGTTTGTGACGTTGTAGGGTGTAATCTCTGGATCTATTAAACCGATGTAAAAAATTCTTTTACTGTTGAAAGCTACGTTAACTGGGAGTGTTATAGGCTATATAACATGACGCTATATACCACGGGAGCGGGACAGCGCGCGGGTGAAACGGTGCCGGGCCGCTAGTAATAATAATATTATAAAGAGGTAAAGTTTGTGAGTTTGTGACGTTGTAGGGGATAATCTCTGGATCTACTAAACCGATTTTAAAAATACTTTTATGCCGAGCCGCTAGTTTTCTATAAAGAAACGTTATACGCCATAAACAATAACTGTCGTTATTACCCTCACACATACGGCCAATATTCATTAATCGATTAACTGTATTTTATTACATAAACGGTTCCGTACCTGAATTCCGAGTAAGCCTCCATTAGCGGTACACGGGAATTCAAAGGATTAGACCTAACCTACCTAATTATAAATTTCATAATGGCTACGTTTTAACGGTTTTAAGCGCGGTGATTTATTTTATTTTTATTATTCCGACCTTTCGGCCACTTTTTAGTAGCCGTGATCACGGAAGACAAAGATGTCAAGTGTCAATGAGTATTGTTAAAGTTTTATTTAGCCTACCGCCAAGTTTTTCAATTTAATTATTTAGTTTTAATTTTGTTTATGGTTATTATTTACTCTATGGGAGCCTAATCTAATTTAATAAAAATCACATAAAGTACCGCGCTTAAAACTGTTAAAAAGTAGTTTTATTATGTATACTACTTGCCAAAAATTAATTAAATATTATACAAATTTCATTTAAAGTCTTTTTGTATATTAAACCTACGTAGATACTTATATATATTTTTAGATATACTTGCATTGCATCTTGAAACATAATGTTACGGTTGTAAAGTAATGTAAGGGTTTCATCTGCGTTAGTGTTAAGATTTAGGCCGTTTCACGCAGATATGGCGATGGGTTTAAGGCGTTATTTAAAATGCAACGTTGTTAATGATTTTACATATTGACAGATAACGTATGTATATACACTAATTAAATTAATTAAAAATTTAAAATCGGTTAAACAGTTTCGGAGGAGTTCGACCACAAGCACCGTAACACGAGATTTTTACGTATTAGGTTATATTTTGCCCACGGCTTCACACGCGTTTAGAAAAGGATATGTATGTAATGAAGTGAGCTTGTTATCATTTTTATAAATTTCAAAAATAATTTTTATTTCAAATTACCTAATGATAAATACCTGTATCGTCTCAAGAAGGTAGAACTATGAGAGTAGGTACATTAATGTTTTTTTTTATTGAAAAAATCTAACGTAATCTAACTATAAACTAGTACAGTAAAGGAAACTTAACGTATATTGTATTCTACCTATAATCCCTTAAGACTATTAGTAGAATATTGAGCCTAGGTCATCGAAGTCAATGGGTAAGGTTCCTAAAAGGCTGGCCACGTTACCTCGCTGGATCGCCATACTGAACTGTTGACCGAGGTAGGAACCAGCCCCCTGACTGAAGTTATATTGTCATTATCGTTGTCATGACGACGTATTTGTTAGTGAAATGCAACAGTGGCGTCAATAAACGTGAACGGAGCGCCATATTTTCGGCTCTTTTTTTCTGGATAAAATGTATCCTACGTTATATACCCCTGACAACGCGTATGCAAAATTTGTTGCGATCTATTGCGTAATTAAGACGTGAAAATGTCACAAAAAAATAAACTCACATTCGCATTTAGAATATTAGTCGAGATTAGTCTTTCAAGCTGTTAAGTTTATGGAATTTATAATATTATTTATTAAATTGCAGAGGGTTTGAAAATATGTTACTGTGTTGCCAAAAGCAACAACAATATAGGTATATATTAAATCTATGGACGCCCATATATACAGCCTATACCCATCAGATAGATACTGTTCGAATTTAGAAGCATATTGAACAAATACCTAAGTGACAATAATAAAAAAATGCATTAAGAAACTTAAAATATAATTACTGTCACAAATGATTTTGAAAATATTTTACGGTTCTGGATGAAAGGATTTGTATTTTAATATATTTATCAAAGGGTCACTAACAATTTTTTATAATCTTACTAGATTTATTAAGAGTAACATCGTATTGTAAAAAACAAGTGAACATTGCATACAAAATAATATCTGAACTAATTAAAATTAGGAAAACAGTGAAGTGCTGAGAAAATTGAAATGAAGAATTGTAAATAAAATAACCAAACAATGAGGTATTACGTTAACTATACCTAAATATCTTCAAGACTTGCTGTAATGGATAGGAGATTTTAGAATAAATTGTAAAACAATATTCGTATAAAACTATAGGCGTTAAAATACTTTATTATAATCATATTATTAAAATAGTGTGCTAAAATAATTTTAATTTAACATGGGGTTATGTAAGAAGAGCGTTAAAAAATTCCTTCGATGCCGGCAACGCGTTAACAACTCCCCTAGTGTTGCAAACGGTCGGCGGCGGTGACTACTTTCCATCAGGTGGACTGTCTGCCAGTTTGCCAGCTTTTGGCAATAAAAAAAACATTGTTCAATACACTATTTGACTCGCTAAAAATGTAATATCACAACTTGCTGCCCTCGTATAAAATTTAGGCTGCTTCGACGTTTTTTATGATAATAAATTTCAGAAGAGTTGTCTGTAAACTATCCTATAGCACAAACCAGGCTTATCAATATTTCTTTTGAATTTCTATTAGTAACCAAGCATGTAACTATCACCTAGTATCTTTGAACTTCAAAATTATTCTAGATCTTGATGATATTTAAATGTTTTATAAAATAAGACGGATTTTTAAAATGGCAGGTGTGATTCTTTTACAATTCTTATGCTGTATTTCTTACTCGAGTTATTTGAGTAGAAATCATGAGATTACACCTAAATTAACAATAATGTATGAAGAAATATCACTGTCATTCAATGTGACAAATATAGAGCTTTGCAACTCAATATCGATATTAAATCGAATAAACACCAACTTTGAAAACCGATAGTGTTACCACGTAGGCATTTCTCCACGTCGCCCCGGTACTATGTTAAAATGGGCATACATAGAGTTTTATATTTATGTGTGTGTGTGCGTCAGGTTTTCACGCATGCGTGGTTTTGGGTGAAAGTAGATGAATATTGGGGTTTCTGGGGTCCAAGGGTGGGGGCGAGGGGGTGCCCTAATCTGTCCCTTTGAGGCTCCCGATTGGAATTTAGTAATCATATTAGATTTTAAATTACACGTGTTTGAAAGTTGAAAGGGTGGGCTCGCAATTTGTTTCCCATTACATAGTTGTCGGTGCCCCCTGTATATGGCTAATGAATTGCTAAACGGTTTGACTTGTTGTCATGTGGTTTTCAATCGATGGTGATACAACAAAATAGAAATTTTAAAAAAAAACTGGTATTTGCGTATTACTTGCTGTGCTTGACCTGACAAGTGCTTACCCGTTTATATTTCTAATTTGCATAAATGATGAGAAATAAAACTACTAAACTGATTTTGAACATTCTCCTAATTAATCTAAATGTATACCTAACCGCTCCCGAGTTAAGGCCCCTCCTGCCGCAAAAGGTCGGAAATAGAGTGAAAACAAAACAATTTGTCGTAGATAACTGACAAAACAAGTCGTGGTAGCGTAATGGCTAGTGCACGCGTCCCAGACTCAAAGGGGTTCGATCCTGGCCGAAAGGCATGCACCGCTTAGGCGGTTTTCGGACCTAATGTGCTGCATATTGTTACAATTACCACGTGCTAACAACGGCGAACGAAACATCGTGATGCAACCTGCACATCGAAATAACCGATGTGTTAAACCTGCCAAGCCGCCTTGGACAAGCGTGACGGGTATACCGTCCAGTCCCCCATAACGGGAGGCCCGAGCCCAGCAGTGGGGCATTTATGGGCTGTTTATTATAAGTGATAAATAATTTACAAATTTTTTTTATCAATAAACTTCACGATATTTCATAGTTTTTCTATAATTGTCTTATGTTAAGAAAAAATACAATACATCACCACTAATTTATTATTTTGAAACAATTTTACTCCTTCAATTACTATCAGAAGGAGACAAAAAAAATTACATCTTTATAAACCAGAGAAATAACTTTTAAGTATTATTTTTTATACTATTTTATTTTACCTATCTATAATATTCTAAACATGCCGTGTCTATACATTGAAGCTATTTAAGAAAAACGCATCTGGAATAGGCTATATAAACAACGGAGAACAACCCGATGCATTTTTTTCAATTTCTTACCTGTTCGTCTGTTTGTTCGGGATTTACGTAAAAACTACTGGTTTGATTTCGATGCAGTTTTCGCTGATCGACAGCTAATTTTTAGACTTAAGCTCTGCGCTACTTTTTTTCCTGGGAACCCCCCGGGAGTTTTTCTGGGAATTATTTAAAATGGCCAGATTAAAAAAAACGAATTCCAATATGATTTTTCTACTGATCGATAACAAATTTAATGTAGTAAAATGTGTGAGTTTTATCCCGGAAATCCCGCGGGTCTTTTCCTGGGAGTGGTTCCAAGTTATTCTGATGCATAAAAATTTGCTTATTCCGCCACAGTTTCCATTGAAACGATAGCTTAATTTTTTTTTCGATGCTGTGCTCGGCAATTTCGCGAGAATTTCATTTCAAAGTCGCGGGCATATCCTAGTTTAAAATAAAATGTGTTATTATCCGAATAGTGACTGCGACTATGGAACCAGTTGCGCTTATAGAGTTACTCAGTTCCTTTAAAATTCTCAAGGACATCAGCGTTCCTACAATAATCATTACACATGAAAGATATTTATTATAATAATTAAAATTAGAGTACGAACTAATTTAAAAAACTAAATTGACAGAGGAAATCGTTCCCAAAACTAGCTACATTGCCACACTGTATGGCAAAGGTGACTCGCTGGCCGAAATATGAGCCAGTCTAATGGCGTTGAAGAGTTTAATCTTTAAATGATTTTTTTGTTATTAAATATTTTAATGCTATGTATGCAAACGAAATCAAGTCTATTGACTATTCAAATTTGTTAAAACAGGTATCATCTATCAACCGAGTATTAAGAAACCTGGCATCACAGAAGGAACAAGCAGCATCAGCCCAGAACGACAGTGTTTATGAGAAGTTAAGAATGTTCAATGGCCAAGCGGCGACGGGTTGGTGGTACCCTGGACTTCCAACCGCGCCAGCCGCGCCTGCAATACCAGCACCCTTACCGCCCCAACTGAACAGGAGTGGGAGCAACGAGGAGCATAAAAGAGGTAAGGTTACATATCTTAACCAAATAATATCACTTTTTTTATTGCGAAAGTACAGCAGGTAGGATGACGGCCCACCTGATGGAAAGCGGTTACTGTCGGCTATGTAGAATGCGCTGCCGGCCTCGAAGAAATTTATATGACACCTTTTTTGACAAGCCCCATATCGCAGCTCTGTAGCTGTGGGAAAATCTCAGCTGGGAGCTAACTCCATATGCCCTGAGCACAAAAGAACGCTTCTTAAGAACCTCTTATAAAGCCTATAAAGATCCCAGAGCTGGGCTGGGACACTCCCACTTTTAATAGAACGTACTACGTAACTCGTAAAATTGCCATGTTTTTCTGTCCGCTGCCCGTATGTCTGATTTTATACTATATACTTTTTTTTATTATGTAACTTTAGTGTTTATCTGTATCTGTTTATTATCCTAAATAAATAAAATAAAATAAAAACAAAAAAATCAAATAAAAACGTCCCCACGTCCGTCTCCCTGTCTCTCCGTCGGTGTCTGTCTGTACATGTACTGTTCATTCAGAAAAAGCACATTATTTAATCATGAAGGCGTGTTATGCCTATCACTTTCTTTAACTCGGAAATTGTAAGAAACTGGCAGCAACATCCTAATTTACACGAGTGAAGTCGCCAGGAAAAGCCCTGGTCGTATATAGACCCACTCGTGGCGATTATTACACACGGAGTGAGGGCAGATGTTCTTTTCCTATTTTGCTTTGACGCCACGACACGACTTGTGCCTTTGCACTGGCGTTACTACCTCAAATAAATAGGGTTGACACTAATTTAACTTTCAAGACTTAAAACATCTAGTATATCCATACAAAAAAGTCTATTCTGACTTCTTATTTACTTCCTCTATTACACACGGAATGAGGACAGGTATTCTTGTGTCATGTTTATCAATGGCATATATTTCTATATATATATATGTATAGGTATTCATAAACATAATTAACCGGACTAATTGTTGGCGTAAGGCATCCCGATAATCGAAAATCTAGATAATTAAATATATGAAGAAAAGCGTTTTTGGATATCTGTTAGTACAAACCGAAATTTTTAATAAAGACGTGACATAATGACTAATTGTTGTACCTGTAAAATAATAACGAAAGACGCGGGTACGCTTGTGTACGGCGCGAACGGACAATGCCCTGCCAGTCGCAAGTTGCGACAGGTCATTGTGCCCATCCCGTTTTCCCGTAGCCCTGGCATAAGGCTGAGGAAGGCACACCGAACCATTTTCGTGAGTATCTCTGACCGTGGTGTAGCCATAGCAGTTTATACGTAAGGTTCTAGTGCCTGCCCTGACTAGGCGAACCCTTAACACTAGCCACGATACTTCCCCACGCGCAGCTAATTCCAATAGCTAGAAAGCAAAGGACGTTGTACCCATGGATTGAACTACAAAGTTATACAATCGTGGTTGCTAATCCGCATAGTCGCGAATCTTATTACTGACGTCCGGATAATCGAGTCTACTGTATATGAAAATTCATGAAAATCGCTTTACCTGTACCGTGAAGTAGGAACAGACAATCATACATACATTATGATTTTATCAGTATAGAAAGAAAATCAGTCGTTGACCTCCACTTATAAAACGCACTCTGCAAACGTCAATACCGAAATTCTTTTTCTTACAACAAACAAACAAAACATTGAAAACATCCATTATTCTAAAATGGAAGCGTATTTAAATTCATATTTGCAACATTCGCAGTAAAGACGGACAAGTAACCCTGTTCGCCCCCGATTTTCTTGAATGGGGGGTGTTGGGTGAAAGAGGGTGGAACAGGGTTGCCACCTTCACACTTTCGGAGTTATATCTAGCGCTGTTTAGGGTATTCTAGCCCCAATTTCCTGAACAGCTCTTAGCACCAAATTTAGCGCGTTTTCTATACTAGTCAAAAATCTAATAAAATATTAATTTTTGTGTTATATATTACATATAAATAACGGTAAAGCCGCATGTTACAGCGGTATACTGTATTCTTATTGCGGCCTTAGTGAATAACGTATTTGAATCCCAAACTCAAATGACGGGGATTCAAATAATAGCTGGAAAAGGATACACCTTTTAGGTACTTTTTAAGCTAATTATTAACTAACACATTGTCACAATTATTACGAAGGAAAATACCATGATGAAACCTGCACATTGGGATAACTGATATGTCAAACTTGCCAAGCCTCTTTGAACAAGCGTGGCGGATATGCTGCCTATTCCCATAAGATATTAGAAGTACCAAGCCCAGCAATGAAACAATGGCTGGCTGTTATTAATACATATTACTTATTAACAGTATAATTTAGGTATTCGAACATTTCCCATCTCCATCTAGATGTAAAGACTACTTCTTTTTAAGAATCCTTTTCACTGGTTTCAAAATGCAACCCACTGGCGGTTGACATTTATAAAAAAAAAATTTAGAAAGTTAAAACCGCTCCAATACTTATAACGCAATCAAGCGCTTTTATTTGATAGAAAGATAAATACTTATTTATTGGAAACCTATAAGAAATTCCCATAGAAAAACAGATTTATTATGATATTTTAGCGCAATCTAGCGCTTTTTTTCTGGCGTATATACATATAACACTCGTAAACATGGTGACAGCCCTGGGGCGAAATACGCGGCTCGTTGTTACCGAGTTTGGGAAGAAACACCTCGCTGCGGCGAGCAAGATTATATGCCTCTTTTGTGTTTTTCAACTTATGTACTTTTCTATTGTTAGATATGTAACAATGTCCAGTATCGTTTGGACTGTTTTTGGTTGTTTGTTTCAAGAACCGTTGATTAAAAGGTCCTTTACAAGATCACATTAGACTGTGGATGAAAAGCAAGCTGTATTGGAATGTTTTGTATTGTGAATGTATATCGTTTAATTAAAACTAGTGGTCGCCCATTACTCGAAATTCGACCATAATTAATTAAAATTATTAGTTTGAACATTATTAAGGTTCTGTTATCAAAGATTATACTTGTATAATCACAGATTTCGCCAAGGCTACACTGTTAATTTGACTTTAACAATAAACAAAAGAGTATACATGCGTGTGTATGTCAAATACATGTAGTGTGTGTAATTTTTTTTATTGATTTAATGTAATTTTTATGCATATTTTTTTTAAATATTAGCTTTCCGCACTTCTTCTCTATATAAACTATAAGTGTGTGAAATGTTATACTCCTCCGTCCGCGCAATTTTCGTAAAAAGGGGTACAAAGTTTTTGCTTCACGTATTAAAATATAGATCAGTCTTTAAAAATAGAAGTATAATATATTAAAAAGTCAGTAAGTACAAATATAACCTACTAGTCCCAAAGTGGTCCCAAAGATCGTAAGGTCAACCCGAATTAACCCCTTGACGTGCTCCTTTCGTTTCCTCACTTTTCACATGGTAAGCTTGTTCGCTGAGTTGCTAATTTTCCGGACTTACCCTCTCTAAAGTTTCTTGTCGGATCTTGGGTGTTTTGTGAAGCTATGTCGTCCTGTTATATATAGGAATAACATGTGAACGCGTTCCCCATACTTCTCATATTATTGAATAAAGTATTATTCTTATGCCCCTGTCTCACCTCCACTATAGTAACCACAAAAAAATTAAAAAGTTGAGGGTAGACTAATGTACACTGTGGGTTAGACTAAATAATACATACATACATACATACATAACTTCACGCCAGTTCCCTTGCGGGGTAGGCACGAAGAACAGAGCGCCATTTAGGCTTATTCTTACACACCTCACTTGCTTCTTTGACATTCATAATTCTTGTCATGCACGCTCGTGTGTTCGTAAGGCTCCTGACATCACCTTCTGCTAGTACATGATCAATTTGATCATGGAAGGTGTGTCGTGGCCTTCCACGACTTCTGCGTCCATCCACTTTTGCATTGTATATCTGTTTAGTCATTCTTTCCACATGCCCGAACCACCGGAGCATTCCTTTCCTTACCTTCACCCCGACACTCTCTAGACTAAATAATAACTTTAAAATTACTCACTGACACTTCACATCTTTGTTTTCCCTGAAAATGGCTACTGGATAATGGCTGCAACGTCGAAAGTAAAATGAATGAATAAATACATGTCTTGTTTACTTTGTTAAAAAAATTACAAGTTTGTTTATCTGTAGTGTAATTAGGAATTTAGAGTAAATTTTCATGGATTTACGAAAGCTTAGTAAAGTTCGTTGTAATTTTGTTTCCTTTTTCATAACCTTAAGAAAATCGGTTTATAAATTAAACTTCTATAACGTATGTAGGTTCTTCGGAAGAAAAAGTATATAATGGCTTAATATACAGTAGGTATATTTGTATGAATACACAACGTGACCAACTTCGAGTCTTTTTATTTGTTGAAATACCTGGGGAAAGGGGATCTGGAACAGGAACGGAGAATGATTACAAATTACTACGACCGGGCGGCCTGTCGTAAAAAGCGACAAAACAAAGTGATAGGGCATTTGCCTATCTGCGTGGCTTCTAAATATGGTTTAGAACATGCCGCCATAACAATCTTGAGTTGTTTTCCGGCATCAGTGGCCATGTTCCAGTTCCTTTTTCAAACACTTCTGCATTTACAAATGTCCAAAGCCAATGGTAACCAGTTCCCATCAGACGCGCCATCGAACCTTTGTGTACACGAGCATATAGTGACTCAAGAAAGAGAGGACGGACACTCAGCCGATGGCGATTGGTGCGATGATCATTCCGAATAGTTCCTCAGAACACTCCCTATATATAAATCTGAATATTTTAAACTCGTTTTTTCATTGCGAAGCCGGCAAATCAGCATTCTTATCGGTTTTTTACTACTCTTTTAGTATAACGGCCCACCTAATGAAAAGTGGTTACCAGCGCATATTGACACTTGCAACACCAGAAGCGAAGTCAACGCGTTACTAGCCTTTAGAATGGGATAGTAAGGATAGAATAGAAAGGACGTGATAGGAGTGACGAGACAGAGGGGGTGTAATAGGATAGAAAGAGGGAGAAGTGGGCCATGGGAACTCGCACATCGCACAAAACACGATTAACATAAGGCTAACCGTTTAACGTCGCTATTCTGTGAGAGTGTGGTATGACACCGACCGAGCCATCTCTAAGAGCTGCAATGACTCCAGCATGGCTTTACTACGTCAAAACTTTAAATGGTGCTTTACAATGTAGCGTAATACTTGATTACAGTCAGACGACAGCGCGGCTTAATTAACTCCCAGCCTGGTATTCGGCTTTATAAATTCGATTCTTGGAAGGTGTCAGCGAGATATCGCGGAAACAACTTTAATTTTATAAGCTTTGAAAGTTCAAAACGACGTTTTCACTGTTATATTAAACTGGATGTTCCCATAAAGCAACAAAAGGCTTTAACTGACGTTTTACGACAAGCCATCGATTTCCTAAAATATTTTTGTACTAGCTTTTTTATTGTAGTAAGTATAGATTCGCGTTTGACTATGATCTAATCTGATTCTAGGCGAAAATATGGTTGTAAGATGGAGCGCGCTTACCTAGAACGTACGTATTCATACGGGACTTGAAAACACTCAGGTTGTATATATCGGAAAAAACAGATTCCGGCAATGAATTGCACTGTTTTGCGGTTTACATAATAAAGGTGGAAGCGAAGCGCTTCATTCATATAGGTATTTACTATTTACCGGCGACGCATGCCAGTGTGTCTGCTTCCATAATTTGCGCCCCTTCACTGAATCTATACGAATAACCGAATAAGTAAAATTGAAGTGACATTTAGTAATTAAAAAAAAACTGTCTGAAAGTTTGTCTTACACGTAATCCGAAACGGTTCAATGATTTCAATAGTTCAATGATAGGGATTTAAACAGGAGAATTTTATCTTGATTTTTGTATCTGTTTCATTTGGATATCTTACGAGGTTCATAAATTATCATTATGTTAATACGTGAAACAAACTTTGTACCCCTTTTTACAAAAATTGCGCGGACGGAGGAGTATAAAATTTCGCACACTTATAGAGA
Source organism: Dendrolimus kikuchii (assembly GCA_019925095.2). Classification (NCBI taxonomy): domain Eukaryota; kingdom Metazoa; phylum Arthropoda; class Insecta; order Lepidoptera; family Lasiocampidae; genus Dendrolimus; species Dendrolimus kikuchii. The sequence continues at coordinate 8,851,448 of CM034407.1, forward strand.
AGGAGTGCCGAATGCTAATATTTTTTTTAATTATGCATAAAAAATACATTAAATCAATAAAAAAAAACATTACACACACTACCTGTATTTGACACACACACGCATATATACTCTTTTGTTTATTGTTATAGTCAAATTAACAGTGTAGCCTTGGCGAAATCTGTGAGAATAGAAGTATAGTCTGATAACAGAACCTTAATAATGTTCAAACTTATAATTTAAATTAATTATGGTCGAATTTAGATCACTAGGCGATCACTAGTTAATATAAATGTTTGTGAAGTAATCGCACAGCCTACACGTCTGGTTTCTTTACTAATAATGCTATTTTGTACCTTATCCGTCTTTAAGCACTAAATAGCAGTACGTAGCTCAGACCAAAAGGTTTACTAAAGGGATACTTATTATTACAGTTAAGCTAAGTTATCTTTAATACACAGAAAGAAGATGCAGAAACATTATCTGCCTTACAAACTATAAAAAAATATAATTCTTGCTTAAAAAAATATTTATAACAGATGTTATAAATTTTCAGGAAATGGTCTGAGTTACAGTCAAGTCAAGTTTTATCTTTAAAACACAGATACAGAACTATTATCTGCCTTTTAAACTGTAGAAAAATATAGTTCTTGCTTTAAAAAATATTTATAACAAATTTTTGTAAAATAGTCTGAGCTACAGTCAAGCCAAGTTTTATCTTTAAAAAACAGATGCAGAAACATAACCTACCTTTTAAATTATACTAAAATATAATGCTTGCTTTAAAAAATATTTGTAACAAGTGTTATAAATTTTCGTAAAATAAATCTGTATAGCATAGCACGATTCTTCAGGTTCCCGCCTAAAAACTCTTTGTATTAATGAAGTTGACAGTTGAGCTTTTAATTTTAAAGGCTCGTGTCAATAAATTGTCGGATGTATCGGAGCAATATAGTGCATCGATAACGCTTTGCCGTGAGTTTTTCTACGAAAATATATGTATTGGCCGTTCGCTTCTCTTTTTTGACGCATTGTGTGCTTCCGAAACATTGACGGCGCCAGCAGCCCGTGAACTTAACACAGCGCTGAATATTAAAAATATGTTTGATGGATAAAAGAAGGAAAATTCGTTGGGTTTATTGCGAACCTGGCAAACAGGCAGACAGCTCAACTAATGGAAAGTGGCAACCGTTGCCTATAGACGTTTGCAATACCAGGGTGAAGCCAATGCATTGCTAACCTTTAGGATGGAAGAAGGTGTATGGGATAGGAGTGACGAGGTAAAGGAACGATAGAAACAGTGGGAAGTGGATCATTAGAACTCTCAGCTGCAATTAGACACAGAATGGCATGAGATTAAGGGTAACTTGAGTTTAGGGGTAACAGACGCCTTATATACCACTAGACCTGCCATTTAGGTAAGGAAATAAATTTTTAGGGTCCACAAACTGTAATGCCACTTTTGTTGATAACGAAGTGTAATTTGTGTTTAGGAATACACTTTCGCTTAATATATAAACACTAAAACTGTTTTTGAATTTGGTAGAGTTTTGAATTAGTATATTGATTTTTAATACGAAAATAGTTTTTTTTGCTTATATTATGCGACAATTGTTACAAATTGGTTGTGATACTTGAGGACTGCTGCCATGGCACGCTCGTTTGGCTTGTGAGCTTTAGTCGAAACTAACGATCAGTGACTAGACTGGTGACTTAGGTTAGGTTATGTTAGACTTTAAACCAAAGCGCCAGAACAGACTTGTCACCACCGTAGTAATATAAAGAAACTAACGAATGAGAAAAATGTATATGTCAAAAACTACATGTCTCCTAGACAGGGGGGTTGCAGAAGGGAGAAGTAATCCTCCCCCCCACCTCCCCCCCACTATATAAGATTCAGTGACCACTAATCTAAAGTTTAACCGAACTCTCATTTATCGTATGAAACACGAATAGTTCAAATGTAACCGTTACACGATAATGCCCTGTGAGAGCGTAGTATTTATTACACCGATAGAGCCGGCCCTAAGGGCTGTAATCAAGATAATGATTCAAGCATGGCTCCACCATATCCAAATATACAGATAGGTATACACATATTACATGTACACTTATAAACCTATACGTATGTGGATTGTGTGGTAATATGGATTCACTTGTCGGCTTAAGAAATGGCTAATCGAGTATAAGTTCTATAGCTTAAAGGAGTTCATTGAATATAAGGATTTATGATAAATATTGTTACGAGTTTAGCGGGACTCGAATTAAAATGCTGTTGGAATTATTATAGAGTTTATTAGAACTATACAAACACGTATAACACAGGTACAAATATAATCGAACACAACAAATCCAAACGTAATGCAGAAGGTCGTAATTCAATAAAACGCGTTAAGTCCGTCACTATTAGATTCCCGATTGTACACACGTCACGCCTTGATCGTGGTTCTCGCTCGCCTCTCTCCATCAAGCCATCATTTTATACCTTACAAATAAAAATGTGCCCGTATCGTAGTCGACGTAATCCGTAACACCTGGCTAATGATTTGATCGCAAGCCGTAAACTATTACAATAGAGCAATAGCCTGTTCTGTAGAATAATTAGAAACGTTTGCCAATAAATAAGTAAACAAAAGAAGACGATCATAAAATAATTACAATTAGTTCAAATGACGACAGGTAAATAAAATGTGTTTTTACAGATATCTAGGTGGAATTTGTTTTTGTCGGAACGTAAGTTATAACAATATGTAAATTTTAATCATTGTAAAATTCAAAATTCAACTTTAAATTCAAATTCAAATTCATTTATTTGCTTAAAACATGGTACATACATTTGAGGTGACATTCGATTATTAGATTCACATGTTTTGCCTATGAGGCGTGCAAATTTTCTTTAAGATGTCTTTTTGATAAAACATATTATCACAATTATTATTACAAAATTAACAAGAACAAAAATCTATCTAAATACATTAATATCAATCATATGTAATTTATCAAAATATCATCCTAAAAATTCGTTAACGGAGTAAAAACATTGAAACGAGCAATTTTTAGATAATATTTATATATTAAAATATACTTATTTCATGTATCTCGGAAACAGCTCTAACAATTTGGACCTTTTACATTTAGGTAAAGATTTGCTTTAGATGTTATCCTTGAAAAATTGCGATTTCGCACACCAAAATATTTGAAAAGCTCGGGAGCCCAGATAATATAATACCTATGTCAGAAGGCAGGATATGAATGAAATGTACCTATATTAAATAATTATTTTAAAAGATTCTTATTATATTTTTCAATAAATACATGAAAAGTCGATCAGAATGTGTAAAATATTAGAACTTAGAAAATATAGAATGTGGAAAATTCGACACATCCTTAATATTGTTACAATTTGGGCCACCTGCATATCTGTAAACAAAGCACATTTATTACCCGTCGGCGTTGAGCTAATACCATTGAAACTCTTTTATGGCCGTCTTCTTTTGTTTACTTTGTGTTTAAAAAATGTGATTGGAAAAACAGCCCATTGTGTATTGTAATCTTTATGGTAGTCATTAACCAGGTGTGATTCATGGAAATTCAGTCCACGCGGTCAAGCAGACATATTGTATTTATACAATATAAAGCAATGCCCCAACGGAAGGGGTGAGGCAGCTTTAGCGATAGCCACAAGCGAAGCAAGACGTTAGTGACGGACTTTGCGCGTGTGATTGAATCGTGCATTACGTTTGGACTGGTTGTGTACAGTTATATTTGTACCTGTGTTATATGTGTTTGTATAGTTCTAATAAATTCTATAATAATTCCAACGGCATTTTAATTCGAGTCCTGCAACTCGTAACAATATATACAAGTCCTAGCGTGGTCCTAGCATTTGTACGAATGACAAAAGTATAGTTTTTTTTTTTTTGAGGCGAGGGAAAATGCTTAACCGATTTCTATTAGTCTTAGCGCGATGATATATAGCCTATAGCATTCCTCGATAAATGGGCTATCTAACACTGAAAGAAATTTTCAAATCAGACCAGTAAGTTCCTGAGATTAGCGCGTTCAAGCAAACAAACAAACTCTTCAGCTTTATATATTAGTATAAGGTATACAAGTTTATAGTGATAGCCATTTAAAATATATTCAGGCATCAACCAACGGAGCGTTCGCAATAAAAGTATCCCTTCATACATAAATATTCATTGTATATCAAGCCTGCTTTATTGGTCAGCGAATATTTCACATAGGCAGTTAAAATATGAGGCTCAGACCCTTCTCTATCTACGTATATGTAAACATACCATACACTTTATGTATGGCAGAGAGTTTCCGACTTTGGGCATATAAGACCTTTTTTTATGATTGAGGTATAAAAAAGAGAAAGTTGTGTATTAAATTATTGTACTAGGATATACCCGCGACTTCGTCTACGCTTGACTTGAATAAAAATCACACTGGAATTCGTTTTTTTTAATCTGGCCATTTTAAATCATTTCCAGAAAAACTCCCGCAGCATTCCCAGGATAAAAAGTAGCGCAGGACTTAAGTCTACGAATTAGCTGTCGATCAGTGAAAACCGCAACGAAATCGGCCCAGTAGTTTTTACATGAATCCCGAACAAACAGACAAACCGACAAACAGATAAGAAATCTAAAAAAAATTGCATCGTGTTCTCCATAGTTCATCTAGTCTATACCAGTTGGTTTTTTTTAATAGTTTCAGTGTACAGACATATTTAGAATTTTATAATATTATAGATATCTTTGTATAGGCGTCTATATAAAATACGTACTTATCGTATTTTTGCGAGACAGTGTAGTACCGGAAAATCGGGCAAGTGCGTGTCGGACCGCAAACTACACGTATAAAGGGTTCTGTATTTTTAACGTTTGGATAAGGAACCATAAAAAAGCATATCGAGGGGTGAAAGGCTATTTGCTTTAAGCGACATTTTGTGACAGAATTGACATGATGGTTTTCGTACATCTTAATGTCTCAAACTTAAGGAATTATAATGAACCTGGTTTTCAATTAAAAACTACAGATTTTTTCTTTTTTAAATATAGTATATAGTTTACTAATGAAGTCTTTTTTGGGTCACTGAAACTTCAAACTCCTCTATCGACACAATTTCGCAAATGTTGCTTAAAACAAATAACCTTTGACCCCTTGATATAATCAAAAATACCCAGCTTAATATTTCCTTAATTTTTTGTTCTTAGTGCACATAATTAAATTAGGCTCCCATAGAGTAAATAATAACCACAAATCAAAATTAAATAATTAAAACTCACAAGTTGGGATTAGGCTAAATAATAACTTTAACATTACTCATTGATACTTGACATCATTGTCTTACGTGATCACAGCTACTGAAAAGTGGCCGAAACACCGGAAGAAAAATCATAAATTGCCGCGTTTAAAATCCTTAAATCGTAGTTTTAATCATGAACACCCAATATCTCAAAAACTAGAACAGATCTTGTTTAAACCAATTTTATTATGTTTTTTTGAAGCTTTAATAATCCAATATTTTTTTCAGAATTTTCCACATTATATTTCAAATATTAGGGGGCGAGAATACTGTTTACAACTTTGAAAAGAAATTCCCATCTATAGTCTAAATTAAAAAGTCGATAGAAAACATCATTATGATATTCGCCAGGTGGTAGGGCATTTACCCGACTGGATGGCTGCCACCCCTGGTCTAAAGTATGTCGCTATAACAACCTTGAGTTGTGTTCCGGCATTAGTGACCAGGTTCCAGTTTCCCTTGAGAGAGTAGCAGCGCATTTGTAGCACTTTTGCTGTTGCAAATGTCCATAGGCGATGGTAACCGCTTTCCATCAAGTGTGCCGTCTGCGTGTCTGCTGATCTCCTGCAATAAAAAAAAATTTAAACCCGACTAAGACGTGCCCATACACCTATGTACAAAAAAAATCAACGAGTTGAATTTTGTAAAAATACGCTTTAGGTTATTTTTAAAACCTCAGGAATTTTCATATGTAGATACTATATAGTATTCAATAAATAAATACACAAACAAATGGACTTGACGAAATATAAATCCCTAAAAACGAATAAAACTAATATTAAAATAATTCCACCGTTATTATGGGTTGCACGTAACTTGTTTACAATTCCGATAAATATATTAGCGAATAATTAGATCTAACCTATGTTACCTCAGCACCGCTTTGTATGCCTATAACCTAGAACAGTGTTCACAAACAATTTACCCAATTATTTGTGGTTTGTACACACGTGCCCGATGGGTAATATTGCGTGTTGTTTGACTAACTTGTAATTGGTAGTATAATCAACATATTGGAAAATAACCTAGTTTGGGGATTGTATGTTATTTGTCTCATCTTCACTATCAACATTATCATCCTAATGCTTCGGAAGGCCCGATTTCTGATTCTCATGAGTTTCGGCTTTGCTTTATTATTAGATTACTGATGCGCATGTCATCTATCCTTCACAACCTCAACTCAGTTTTTCTTGGGTCTATTTCTTCAGGCACTACAGGTATCTGATGGAAGCGACACAAGTAAACACCTGCCCTCTTATGCGTTTAGCCGGTTTCCGTATAATATGGCCGTACCAACGTATTCAAGAGACAATAACAACTAAAAATGAAAATGAATGTATTTATTTCAAAACGTTATCTTACAGATTACTTAATGAAACTCCTGCGTTACCACCAGTTGGTACAAAGCAATTTCGGTTAATGTTAAAGGAGAAGAAGCGTGGCAACAAACTCCCCAACAACATATCTTTACTTCTTTGTATTATTACGTATGTAACGTCTTTTTTTTAATGTATTTTGAAATAATACAATCACAATGCTCCTACAAAATCTCCAAAGCTCTTCTTTTGCTATCAATATTTCCGTTTATTGTCAGCATGTGTTTTTTTAATTTTTTATTGCTCGAGTTCAGTAGACAGGCAGAGAGGCAGACTGCCTACCTGATAGAAAGCGCTCACCATCGCCTATAGACATTTGTAACACCAAGGGAGCTACCAATTTGCTGCCGCTCTCTAAATATAAAAATACTCCAGACCAGAGGTAGTAGCCATCCAGACCTTATCGCCAAGACCGGAACCCAAATCATGAATAAAGATCGAGAGCTTTACCCAATAATCTACCACGGCTATTATACGAATATGTTTCATTAAAACAAGAGTTTATGCAATGTTCAAAGCTGAATATAGGGCAGGTCGGAGTACGCAGCCCGGGACAAATGTTTACTTTGGGCAGTGGTGCGGTGCGGTCGGCGTCAAATCACTTGCGATTAAGCCGGTTATAACTGACTTCCCGTCATTTCAATTATTTATTAGAAAACAATTCTACGTATACAGTATCCGATGGTGGATTGAAAGAAAATACACCAATAACATAAGAAAGGTTAAAATTATGTTGAAAAATAACATTAAAAAAAGAACACTTGCCGTTCACACCAACAAATGTATCGTTTCATTGTTACTTTAATTCTTATATTATTTTAATTATTAACGTGAAAATTCACGTTAATAAATATTTATTGTTGTAAATAAAAACAATAGTAGTTGAGATTTTGGGGCCCCGGGGATCTAGAGCTCAGCACCTCTAACAAAACCTCTCAACGGGTCTGATCCAGGTTTATGTTATTTTATAGATTTAATTTGATTTTCAGCATAGTTTAATATATAATTCGGTTATCAAAAAAAAGGTTTTATAAATATCTAATACGTTTTTAATTACAAAGAAAAATTAAAATAAACTCAATGAGTGGACAATAAAAAACTTTTCAATATACCAAAAGTTTAATGACAATAATAAATAAATACCTGCATCAATGAAAAATTTATTAAATATCAACAGCTAACGAGTAAAATTCAAAAGTTTCAAAGTGCAGCTGAAACTATCGGTTTCAATAATCATTTGATGTGAAGAGCTCTTCAATTTTTATGGCTTGAAACAAAGGCTTTTTGTCCCACAAAAGTGTACCACGATGTAGTTCTCTAATTGACTTGCACGTCGATTGGGTCCTTGATGTATGCAACACGTACTAACTTTAACAATGATTTTGTTCAGTCGATTATACCGCACTCGTAAATGATCGGCTTGTTGAAGTATAGAAGCTTTGGAAAGGCAATCGATTCTTTCCTCCACTTCACTAGTGCTAGTCATTCACTTATAAAAAAAAAAACATATTTTTCTCAAAGTTATGGGATTTTCGGGAAATTATTCATTCTTATTTTTATTGCAAACTCGTAAATTTTCAAAAATAAAAAACAACTGCACCATTAAGAGCGGCATAGAAAATCAAATTTTGTCTATTTAAGTGATACATTTTTCCACCAACATTACTGTGACATATACAGACAGATAGACGAACATGATGATTCGGAAAATGAAGAACCACAACTTTTATTTTGGTTCTTTTTAATTTAATTATACCTAGACATACGTTGTTAAAAGTATCCTCTCAGTCAGGTTGCCTGGAAGAGATCGCTTTAAGCGATAAGGCCGCCTTTTGTTTTGCTGTTAAATCATTGTAATTATTCATTCTGTAATTGTTTATTTGGTGAACAATGAAGTGTTTTCTATTCTATTCTATTCTAACAACAAAAATAACTTATAATTTCATATTGAAGTTACTTCTACCTTCATTGGTGTACTTGATCTTTAATTTCACGAGTACAATTCACTACGTTTTTTCAAATTTAATTCCTATGTACTGAAATACTTATTTCACCATACAAACGTATAGGTTGTACTTACCCTTAATTCCTTTATCTCCAGAGACATCAAATGACATCAATTACCTAAACACTAGTCACAGCAATAAAAACTGAACCTTATCTACCCTCATACTAAGTAATTCCGATGGACCCACGGAGAACATTAAATGTATGGCTGATTACAAACAACCAATTTAGGTCACCCTCCGACCCTTAAAAGTCGACTTACATTGCGCCGGGACGATAATGAATCGTGACACCGGAGCACGGTCAACTAATATTAACTAACTAACTCCGTCAGCTCCGCGAGCCAAAATGTGTCTTGGCCTCCGAAACGAGAACACGCCACCTGTTTCTATCCTGTGCGATTTCTTACCAGTTAAGGGCTTGAAGCTCATACAGGTCAGCCTCCACTCTGGCCCTCCACCCGTACTTAGGGTGACCGACCGGACGTGATCCATCCAATCGTCCCAAATAGGCCCTTTTCACGCTTGGATCTTCTCCCATCCGTTCCACGTGACCGAGTCAACGGAGGCGGTGAGATTTTATCTCTCCTATTATGTTAGGCTCGGCCACGAGGTTTTCAATTTCGACGTGTGTTCGGACCCTCCAGATGCCATCGTCTCTCCTTGTTGGATCCAAAATCTTACGGAGAACCTTAGAACTAATATTATGTCGTACATTTTGTATGTATTTTATCCGTGCAGGAACGGAGAAAGAATACAGTTTTCTGCGATCGGGCGGACTGTCGTAAGAGGCGAAAAAACTACCCACAGCCAGGTGGTGGGGTATTTGGCCGCCTGGATGGCTACCACCCCTGGTCTAGAGTAAGCTGCTATAATAACCTTGAGTTATGAGTGGCTAAGTTCCAGTCTCCGTTTAGAGAGCGGCAGCACATCGGTAGCACCTTTGGTGGTACAAATGTCCATAGGCGATGGTATCCGCTTTTCATCAGGTGGGCCATCTGTCTGGCTGCTGAACTCATGCAATAATTACAAAAAGAAAACTATTCATACTATACTAATCTGCTAAAGAGCGTTGCCTGATAAACCGATAGTGTTATGTAGTAATGGTTTTCAAGAAAGTCTCTTTTACGCACTGTAGTTATTTTTTTAATTTCTTTAAATTAGCTATAACTTAAATTCAGTAAGGCTGAGCGCCAACGGGCCACCGACCACAGTCACTGGTGGTCAGCGACAAGCAGTTCACACGCTTTTTCATACATTTTGTAGGGACTCGCAGCACACGTGTGGCTGGTGGCAGCCACACGCCATCGCTATTTCTGTTCACAAGGTGGTGCGTGGCCGACACCGGTGGCTGTTGACGGTGATCCGTTCGTGTGTAGCCTAATGCATTTTAGCGTTTTGATAGACTTTGTTGCATCCGAGTGGCATAATAATTCTATTCTCCAAATACTCCGCCAAAAATAAAATATTTTGTCCCGATGGCAAATAATGATCGGTATAATCATATAATGTAATTTAAAAAAACATCCAATCTTAAGACCCTCAACTTGTTCGACATTATAAACGTGCCAAGCTCGCTGTTGGCCCGTTGTAATATGAATCGTCCTTTACAATAGTAGTCAAGTGAAATGAAGAAGCAATATAGGGGAGGAAGGAGGGCTTTTGTTAAAGTGGTTACTTCAACTCTATTAAGGACGGGTATTTAAGATTAATTTCTAAATTTATTTCCCTTTTGTGGGTATTAAATGGGTAAACACTAATTAAGAACAAGTACAGTATATTTTCCTTGAAACTTTTCCAAATCATTCGAGGTCGGCATATGTCTCTTTCTCGATAAACTTATACAGGTAATTTTTTCAACTGGACCTGTAAGGTCAAATCCAAAACTATAGATAGATATAACGATAAATATTCAAAGCAGTCTCGGGGCCAATTTTGATGAAAACTAAACGGCATTATTAGATTTTTTAAAAATCATTTATCTTAGTCAGGAATCGAACTACCTGATAAAAAAACACATGTACATACTGCATTATTACACCAACTCACAGAGTATCTTGTTAATTTCTATAAAGGAATGTCAATCGTCAAAACTACTCGTACGTTATTTATTACGTCTTATATCACAAGTAACGAGAGACTTGTATTGAAAATCAGTTTCGTGTTGGATTAAATTTGGGCATAAAAATATTGAGTTCCAAGCTTATTTATCAAATACAACTGTTGAAAAAGGTTTTACGTTTGAAATATATTTTATTTAGTTCGTGTATCCTGTAAGCCTTTTTGCCAATAAATGTTTACCTTTCTTTCTCCTTTTTCCATTTTATAATTGAATAAAAGAGTAGTGAGAAAATCGATCGACGCGATTTAAAGTTAATAGAGATAGGAGATGATCAAGAGATGGATGGATTGTGTGAAGGATGATATGAAGATTTGTGCTGTGAGAGAGGTCGTATGTCAGAATAGAGGAGTACGGAAGGAAAAGACTTATTGTGCCAACCCCAAGTGATTGGGAAAAGGTGAAAAAAAAGCGATGTAAGATTTTTGCTAATTGGCCATGTCCACCTGGTATAATGTTAGCGCGAGTGTCTGTGGCCAAATGCGTCTTATTTATAGCGTTAAAAATAACACCGTCAATGATTAGCTACCTCAGTATATATACATATACATATATTGTTTGTCAATGTTTAATTTAACCCTTAGCTACGTCTACGTGCCACAGTCATTAATACTAACGCTATCCCAGATATAGTACAGGCATAAAGAAAATTGATTTTTGTATTTAAATACAAAGCTTAAATAATAACAATTTTAAAAAACAATGTCTAAATAAAATACAAATCATGTTTAATATAATAAATCCTTTTCTCGTTTGGAAAATAAAAAATAACCAAACTCGAGTTTTGAAGCATAGTTCAGAATTTCAAATATCAACATCCATATTATAACTTTTGAACACTCACTGAAATCCAAGCAAGTTGCGAACTTTTCCTTCAATTTGGTCAAACAAAGTTGCTGTTCTACAATAGGTCCAATGTCACAAATAAATGCGAAAATCCTCAATTTTTAAGATAAAAACTTCAGTGGAACGTTGTACAATATTGTGTACTAGCTGAGTCCGCGACTTCAACCGCGCGGATTATTTTTCGCGAAATCCTAATTTTAAAAGTAGGCTAAGGTGCTCTTTATAACATCAGCTATGTTGCTGCCATTGAAAGTCCCGTCAAAATCGGTCCAGCCATTTCAGAGATTAGCCGGAACAAACAGACAGACCACATTTTTGAAAATTGATTATTTGATATACGACACTTCAATTTTATTTATCTGTCTAGATTTTTTGCTTAACTGGTGTATATTTCTTAGTCAGGTTAGGTATAGATAGACACTTATGGTAAATTTCAATTAAATTTTATTTATTTAATATGATAATAAAATTTAGTTTCTGAAAGAAAGAAAAAAAAGACTATTTGAAGAAAGCAGCGACGTAATTACATTTCTGCAAACACGATTTGCACTCAGCATATTGCTGTGCCAGAACTATAACTTATAAATAATTAATTGTACATACATACATAACTTCACGCCAGTTCCCTTGCGGGGTAGGCACGAACAACAGAGCGCCATTTAGGCTTATTCTTACACATTCATAACTCTGGTCATGCACGCTCGTCTGTTCTTAAGGCTCCTGACATCACCTTCTGCTAGTACACGATCAATTTGATCATGGAAGGTGTGTCGTGGCCTTGCACGACTTCTGCATCCATCCACTTTTGCATTGTATATCTGTTTAGTCATTCTTTCATCATGCATTGTAATTAATTGTAATTATTATTAACTGTTAACTTATGCCGTATACCTAATACAGCCAATCCAATTATACTGCAATCAGAATGGTCTTCCTAAGCATAAATGAACGGAAATTAGCATAATATTAATTGTGCTATTCGTACCACAAGTGCTAAAAGTGGAAATACGCAGAACATTTTACGGAAGCGTAACAAATTAGGTGAATCGCGCCTTGTCCGGCCACAGAATAACTGTGTTCTTTGCAGATACGGTACGATGGATAAGAGGAAGCGGTTAATTATGCACGCACTTCGACACTTTTAGACGTGGTACTCATACCACGCTCTCACAGAATATCAGCGTGAAATGGTTAGCCTTAAGCGAATCGTGTTTCGTGCAACGAGTAAGAGATACAAAGGCTCACTTTCCTCTTCCCAATCTCATGTTCCCTATCCGTCCTTCTATTTGAATCCCAACTCTTCTATCGCCCTTACACCTTTCGCCCTTGCTGTTACAATATAGGCGATGGTAACCAGTTTCCATGAGCTGGATCGTCTGTACGTTTGCCAGCTTTGTAATAAAAGGATCTTTAATTATATTAAGGCTTGGGCTCTAATTATAATGATGAGAACGAGACGTTCGGGCCAGCTATCGTTTGTCAGGGCTCGAGATGAATGCGTCAGAGAGCCCACATCCCGGATATGGGACATAACGAGGATCAGCCAGGGGTTTTAGTAGGTATCCCGAACTGCAGCGTGGGAATAGCATTCTTGCGGGGGCACTAGTACCACCACTACCACGTTTTCCCGCGGCGGTTTGTCCTCAAGCCGAGTTCCCCTGGAAAAAAAAGAACGAGACTCTAAGAAAGTAAATAGTTACCGCTCAAATGTAGTTCAACTGGCAGGTGTGCGTTGACATCATTTTGATTAGATAATAAGTTTCAATTCGACAAGCTAATGAGTTGTTCAACGTGTAAATTTAATTATGCATTTCATATCGTAGATTAAATTAAGGTACTGCATGTAATAAGTTTTGATGTTGTTTCGCCTCTGCCATAAAAACTATAAAGTTACAAACTATTATTTTCTATAATATTTATTATATATTTCTGAAAAATATTGTAAGTGTGTATTACGTACGTACGTACGTCTAAGTTTTTCGTTATTGTGAGACAATTTGAATATCTGAACCTGCTTAAGTAAAGAGAACCTACTTTGTAATTTAGGCTAATTAAAAACCTGGAACAGCTATAAACAAATAAATTCCTCTGCCATAGGTAATATATTTGACAGATTAAATTTGTCCTTAACAACAGTTTTTGATTGGAATAAAGCTAATCGGGTCAAATTTAATGGTTCTTAAATTCGGCTCGGCGAAATACTAATTCGAGACACTCGACTTAATTGAAGAGCCGAAGAGAATGGATAGATTATTCATATGTGACTATCAAGCGTGATCGTGGTGTGTAGGCTCGAGATCGCCCCACGGTTCTCGTCCGCCGCTTGAGTGACTGATCCCCGGTTCATCTTACCGACCGTTCATTTGCCCTACTACTGGTAAAAATTTGAAATACGCTCCATACAAGTAAGGTCAAAATTTAACCAATGGTAAGGCAAATGAATGAATGGTAAGATGTAGGAATCTGCCAAATATTGATCTTGTACAACCGCGCGTTGACTTCAAATGCAATGTCATTCAAACGTGAACCCATGGCGTGTTAAAAAATATGCTCCTCATTTGGCATGGATATGTTATTTAAGTGACTATCAAGTGTGTCCACAGTGTTTGGGATTGCGATCCACCGTTGACTCGCGTCCGCCGCTTGAGTGACAGTATCGATCTCATATAACTGTGCGTTGACATCAAATGCAATGTCGGTGTAACGAGAACCCGTAGTGTATAAAAAAATATGCTCCACAATTGGCATGGGTGTGTTATTCATATGTGACTTATCAAGTGTGGTCGCGGTGTTTGGTCTCGCGCTACGCTGATGGCTCGCGTCCGCCGCTTGAGTGACAGTATCGATCTCATATAACCGTGCGTTGACATCAAATGCAATGTCGGTCAAAGGAGAACCCGTAGTGTATTAAAAAATATGCCCCATAATTGATATGGGTGTGTTATTCATATGTGACTTATCAAGTGTGGTCGCGGTGTTTGATCTCGCGCTACGCTGATGGCTCGCGTCCGCCGCTTGAGTGACAGTATTGATCTCATATAACCGTGCGTTGACATCAAATGCAATGTCGGTCAAAGGAGAACCCGTAGTGTATTAAAAAATATGCCCCATAATTGTTATGGGTGTGTTATTCATATGTAACTTATCAAATGTGGTCGCGGTCCTTGGTTTCGCGATCCGCTGATGGCTCGCGTCCGCCGCTTGAGTGACAGTATCGATCTCATATAACCGTGCGCCGGCAATCGCCCCCACCTACGGCCGTCGTGTTTCGCCCCGATAACTTGAATTCCGCTTTATCTCCCCGAGTCCCGACTTTCTTCGGTCCCCTTTGTGCTTATTTTCTCCAATTTTTTTCCCCCCGCCCCCACTTTTATTTCGTTCCTTTTCTTATTTTCTTACTACTATTATTTTCTCTTATGTATTTTTCGTGTTACATCCCGCCTGCCCGCCCTCTTCACGGGTCTTTTATATCGGACTGAGTATTTTTCGATCATTTGTAGGTTGTTATTGGTGGAATTGTGGATAAGTGTGCGCTTGTCTGACGAATTCATATTTTTTAATGAATTCGTTCTTTGTACATATTTGGATAAGATGGTAATAAATAAGCAGGGTTTTTTAATATTGAAAACATGATCGGTCTTTTTTCTTATACAGAGATCATCTATAAGAGTTGTTTCTGTGTGCAGATAGTCTGGCAAATGATTTGTGAAATAGCTAATAACTTTAAAAAACCCTATTTGGTACTTTTGTGTTTTTATATTAACTTAACTATTTCTTTTCGGTTTCGCCATTGCTTATTGAAATATTTCTACAAAAAAACACAAGAGATGTTTGTTACTAATTGTTTGACAGATATAGTGTGTGCCATAGGAAGAATTTGAATAAATAGTTTATCACTTATTTCAGTGGCTACAGAAGCCCTAAATTTGTTAGTAGTACAACTTAAGAATATAAGTTAGTACACATTAAATCTATAATATTCTAAATATGCCGTGTCTGTACATTGTATTTATTTAAAAAAACAACTGAAATAGTCAATATAAACGACGGAGAACACTACAATTTTTTTAGATTTCTTGTCTGTTTGTTCGGGATTCACGTAAAAACTACTGGGCCAATTTCGATGCGGTTTTCGATGATCGACAGCAAATTTTTAGACTTAAAATCAACTCTGCGCTTCTTTTTATCTTGAGAATCCCGTGAATTTTTTTCTGGGAAAGATTTAAAATGGCCAGAATAAAAAAAAATCTAATTCCAATGTGTTTTTTTCCTGATCGATAGCAAAATTTAATGTAAGTAATAAAATGTGTGATATTTTTTATCCCGCGGGAGTTTTCCCAGCTGTTCGGCTGCATAAAATTAGCTTATTCGACACAGTTCCAACTAAAACAATAGGTTACATTCTTTTTTTAAATGCTGCGATACTTTGTGTCCCGGGAATCCCGCGCGAATTTCAAGTCAAGTGTGGACGATGTCACGGGCCTATCCTAGTAAATGATACAATTGTCACTTGTTTAATTTAAGTATATAATGATAACAAATCATTGATTACATTCCTGGTATGGAAATATAAACCACTCGAACATTTTTCTGACATGGCCGGTTGCTATATCTTATTATTAATTGATTAGCCCTACTATTGAATTTTGAAATTACTTGTATGGAGCTTATGTTAAATTTTAACCGATGGAAAGGCAAATGAACGGTCGGTAAGATATAGGAACCGGCTCCTAATGTACATATTACATTACATGCTGACGGTGAAGGAAAAGATCGTATCATCATATTCATATGCCTTTATTTTAACGAGTAGCCTTTAAAAAGTTGATAAAAATAATCATATATTTACACGTATTTAATTCGTTTCCTTTAAACTCTAGCTAGAAATTTAATGAGTACTTATCTGAATACTCAACAAATATTAAGAATTTCTTTTAGTTAAGGGCGTATGCACATCACTCGCCGATAGACGCGGTGTCGTCGAGCTGAACGATCAATCAAAATTGTCAACCGATTGGAAAGTCCGCCATGTTTCGCTGAGCGAATGTCGCGCATCAATCATTTGCTACAGTGAAACGGAACGTGTCTCGAACTGGCATGAATTAAAGTACATTACACACAATGAGCAAAACATGAGACTTAATTCTTACTACGCACGACATTTGACCAGCAGTTATTTTGTAGTTCCGATATCTTCGTCGTTAATGTAACAGGACCTTGTAACTAAATTTTTTTGTGACATAGAAAATAATGTCATCAAAAAGTATAGTTACAAGGTCTTGCACTGACGCCGACAATATGAAGTTTTTAAATCATTATGAATTAATTTGCGTCTTAGTGTAAAAACTAAAAGATATTTCGAATTAATATTTGTATGTGTGATACTCTTTTTAAACTTACTGTTTTATTGCAAATGTGCAATTGGCCACAAAAAGGTAGATTATAGTGTAATTGAATTAGATAATTTGTAAATAGATTAATATAGCAGGTCTAAAGGTGGCATATGATATTTATATTTGTTGAAAATTAAATTAAATTTAAATTGATAGTCACTTTAATTGTCATAACAACAAAGTACCTATACAAAAAGCTGGTTGGCACTCGTAGATACCTAGGTACTAAGATGGATGAGAAAAAATCGCCATAATGTGTACGACTGTAAAAGTTATCAGTGTATAATGCCTTAATGACGGATTCGTTTAAAACTGGTGTAGGTAGATATAAAAATTGATTGAAGTTAATTACAATAAAACATGACATCCCATGTTATGCATTTTTAAATAGTTTCTTATATTTTACATATAAGTAGACAGACATTCGAAATGCTAAATTGTTTACTGTTATTTCAATAGATTTTTTTAAAGAAAAGTTCTACTCGTATGAAATTGACTTTGTAGAAATGTACTTTCTAGATGGTTCGCTTTGAAACCTGGGTCTCGTTTCTCTATTTTATCTTCTTCATTTCACGTGATTTTAAATATCTAGCGATCTTCAATGTCGCGCGATCTTCAATATCCCGCAATCTTCAATGTCGCGAGATCTTCAATATCGTGGAACCCGATACATATATATAACAGAGATAGAAAAAATACATTGTGCACACTCGTGTTAAGCAGCTCTTGAAAACTCATAACGGTGTTTCTTAATAACTTTTTTTTACTAAAACCAGTAGGAGGCGAGATATTAGCTCTCGAAATGGGACTTCTAAACTTTGAACTATGCAAAAATTCTAAATTTAAAAAATTCCGTTGGGTTTTTTTGAGATATGGAATATGTTGCATTAAAAATGTGTTTGGGGTTCTGTATTCAGAATACAAAAACCAACAGGTCACGCTCATCACTTCTGCCTTTTGCTTTCTGTGGACTGACAACAGACTCTCCTTTAAGGCTGGAAGCACATTAGCAGCACCTCTGGTATTGCTAATATCCATAGACGACGGTAACTACGTTCTATCACAGTTGCGCCGTCAGCCTGTCTGCTGTGCTTCAGCAATGGAAAAAAGCACTTGTCCAATTTATTACTCATGGTTTCATTGCACACAAATTACATCAACGAATATCATGCCCACTCCTGCTTATAAGCAGACTTGCGTCATTTGGAAAAATGTGACAGATTGCCTAACAGGCCTCCCATTGAACGGAACCAGCTAACCGTGTGTCCATTACCCGAGAACCGAACCCCGATCTACTCAAGTGCTCCGACCATAAAGCAAATTAATCAATTAGCTGTAGGCATGTCGACAGCATTACGAATAACGTTTAATTTTGCTATCGTCCCTTACATTTTAGGGCTTAAATCACCAGTGTAACGTGGTCTCTTGTCCCAAGTAAAGGGTTCGAATTGAAGGCTCAAGCTATAAGGGGAGTGGGTAATTTTTGTTTGTAATTGTGAGGGTAGTCATTTTGTGCAATTCTGCTGACGCATTTGGTTGATAGTCGTCGAGTTGTATTCGAGTGCTTTGTGTTGATAGTTTGTGATGAAGAGGCTTGTCTTCCCTCTTAAAGTTTGACAATGAGTTAAAAGGGCAGATAAAATGCAGCGTTTGAAAGAGATCGCCAATTGCTTAGTTGGATGACTTAATGATGAATATTTACGTCATGTTATAACCATAACATTATATGGGTATTTATAGTAATTATTTCGCGCGTTATCGCTGTTAGAATCAAATCCATATCTTGCGGCGAATGTCTCATTTATTAAAATGCGCGTATTTTCGACCTCAATCGATAGATATCAAAAGCACATAAATATACCACTAACACGTAGTTCATCATCATCAGTTCAATATCAGTTAATTTGATAGGCAGTTAACCAAGAATAATTTTCCAAATTCCTTTTCAGATTCATTATAATTTATGCTTATTAACAAATATTTTTCGTAAACAGATTTTATAACTGCGCCAGAGTTGTATTTTAATTATTGATTTGAAATTATTAGATACGTTTTTTCTACAGTGGATCCTTTGCAATCGGAAGCAGGGTCGGACGGGAACAGCGAACACGCGTCATCAGGAGACGAAGACTCGCAAATGAGGCTCAGACTGAAAAGAAAGTTGCAGAGGAACAGAACCTCTTTCACCAACGACCAGATAGATAGTTTGGAAAAAGGTGAGAACTTATCACTTGCATGTCATAAATATTTCTATAAATATTGTCCATTGCCCATTACAATGGCAAACAAACGACGGATACAGTTAAGTAAACATTCAACGACAATAAATATACAATAAAACTACCTCGGTGATCCTTATATTTAGAGTAGCGAATACCTTTGCAAAGCCTTTACCCTGGCTCATCTATTTCGTCAAGGGCAAGCGGGTCTCTCGTATGGTGAAACAGACTCGGTTTTTCGGCACTGTTTACTCCTGTGTATGCAGGTGTATGTAGGATATTACTGTGACAGCAGGTAATGACAGTACTTTATCTTGTCATACCTGGATTAACTAATTCATCAAATTACACGTGGTCTTATTAGTACAAGTTTTAAATTTGGGTTTTATTTTTTAATTTACCTAAATTAAACCAAAAATGAAAGTCTTCGAGCAGTGCGTACTACCTGTCATGGCGTAAATTGCCTTGGAAAAACCCAGGAGGGTTTATGGCAGGACCGATGGCTGATTGAGCAAAGGACTCCTTATGTTAGGACGCCCTCCAGCCCGGTGAGTCGACGACCTACGCAGAGTTGCAAGAAAGCGGATGATACGGCGACCTATGTGGCGCAAACTTAGTGAGACATAAGTCCAGTAGTGTACATTAATCGACTGACAATATCTAAATTAAATTTGATTAATAAATAAACGTAGTGTAGGACCGATCTGTAAAAGGTCGCCGATAGGGCCTGGACGAAGACAGGAGAGAACTTCAGGATATATGGCGCGTATCTACATGAAAAGGCTTACATTCAACTATGAACAACGGTTGGCTAACGACGACTAAATAAAAAATTGCCAGTCGTAGAACTGCATGTCAGAAGTTAAATATTGTATCTGAGCGTGACGGACACGCGAGTTCAGTAAAGTAATAAAATTGTTATTAAATTATAAATACTGTAGTAAAAGATGTTTAAAATTCCCACACTTAGTTCATGTTCAACCTAATAAATCCCGCGAACAATTTCATTGCTCAAAGATCAACCATAGGAAATCTGAAGGGCTCCCCAGAGTCTTCATAAACCCATTTCCGAGTGTCCCTCCTTATTTATTGTTTGCAATAACAACATGGTTATTAGTAAATAAATAAATATTGTCCCTCAGTATTTACTCAGCACTCGTTCGATGACACTGGGTCCAATTATTGGCGACTACAGTGCTAATCTTACTTTTTGTGTATTTGTTTGTTTTGCTAATATGCTTTTCTTTTCTTTCTTTTTCAATCACCAGATAAAAGTTATTCATAGAATGAAGTAACATTGAAAATTTAAAAATGTCAGTTGCATTTGTAAAACAGTTGAACTTTTGATTTCAATCAGGTTATAATTTATTCGACTGATAACTTTTATCTGACGATTGAAACATCGGCCCTTAAAAAAATATTTTTACATTATGTAGGTCTTTTCTTTATTAATTATTTAAATTGCGAATCTGGTAATCAGGTCAAACGGCTCATCTGATGGAAAGTGGTTACCGTCGCCTATAGACGTTTGCAACACCAAAGAAGGAGCTAATGCGTTGCCAGCCTTTGAAATAGGATAGAGGGGATGTATGCGAGGGATGGAGTAGGAGAAATGATAAAGGGGATCGGATAGAGAGATCAGACAGGAGGATGAGAATACAAAGAGTGGGATATAGATATAGGGAAATAGAATAGAGGGATGAGATAGAGATTATGGGATAGGGAGAGGGAGAAATAGGCCCTCGAAACTGTAAAGATTTGTGCATTAGTTATTATCATTATTATCATTCTTAATATACTTATATGGCTTATTTATAGTGAGGTTTCTTTTAAATGGACTTATTAGAAACAAATATATATATACAAGAGTAAACTAATGTCATAAATTTATCTGGAAAATTCTCGTCGGATAAACTTGGCGAACAGTACCGCCGCTGTGAATGTTATCGTGGCGATTCGATTCCGCAAATGATAAGATCTCTCGGGGAACTGGAGCATGTGTTTTGTCTGTGCATTGTACAGGCAAGGCCATTGCGATGCTGTTATGTTATTTTATATTTTTTATTTACATTTATATCTCGACCACATTTTAAAACTGGCATATTTATCCGTACACAATGAAAGATGAATATTATTTGTCTAACATTATGAATGAACGAATAAAAAACTATTTATTGTTTATGAAAAACTTAAACCTAAACAGTTGGGTACGTGACACTTGTTAAAAAGAAGCGTGAAAATAGAGTTCCCGGCACGGATTTTGAACGGTCGGCGGAGTAGTAGGGATCGCGCAGTGAGCGTAGCCAATGTGATGCGATTTATCCTCATATCGAAAAGGTTTTCTCTTCACTTAAAAGGGATACTATTTCATACTCGAATCTGAAATTTTTGCTTGTGCGCAAGCTAAGGTCACCGCTCAAGAATCGTTCCAAGGATTATACTATCCTATTATCTTACATTTAAAATATAATAATGAAATAATTTTAATTATTGTTCAAACCTTTAAACAATAACTACTTAATGCATGATTTGACTCCTTTTACGTATACAAACTTTTGAAGTCATAATTTTTGTACACTCGTATGTATAAAATCTATGAGGCCTTAAAGTTTTGTAAGATGATAAAAAGTTACATAATTGATTTGACACTATTAATATAAACATCATACATTTCTATTTGAAGAATGGACAGCCTTATGGCTCATACTGATCTCTACCCCGTCACTAACGACATGCTGCAGTACTACTATACTACTGTAGTTTTTTTTAACAATTCACAAAAATATATTTGTTCCGGACCATTTATAACCGTTACTGGCACTATTTATCGATAATCGATAATTTATATAGATGTGGTTCATGCACTAAAAGTCATTTAATCATTCGTTTCTCTCGAACACTGTGACGTTTCCTTAAATGTTACATGTATTGTACTATGTAATCTGTGGTACCTATAATCTCAGAGGTAAATAATTTATTTGATTTAAAGATAAGTAACAAACTTAGAATTACCACATGAAAGACATACATATTTGCAGTATTAGAAACTAAAGTTATTGAACAGAAAAAGCCGTTATGATACTTTTATATTAGTTTGTACTAGCATACATAGATTATTAATGTTACAGAGAAGAATTGTCAAAAAAGAAGAGTGTGGAAGGAAAAGACATATTGTGCCGAGTAATTGGGAGCAGATGAAAGAAAAGAGATAGACTAGCAGTGCCCGCAAAGCGGTTGTGAAAGATAATATCCTAGTGGTCGCCGAGTGGTCGAAATTCGACCATAATTAATTTAAATTATAAGTTGAACATTATTAAGGTTCTGTTGTCAAAGACTTCTATAATCACTGTTTCGCCAAGGCTACACTGTTAATTTGACTTTAACAATAAACAAAAGAGTATATATGCGTGCGTGTGTCAAATACATACTAGTTGTGTAATGTTTTTTTTTTGTTGATTTAATGTATTTTTTATGCATAATTTAAAAAAAAATTAGCATTCTGCACTCCTTATCTATACTTATATAAACTATAAGTGTGCGAAATTTCATACTCCTCCGTCCACGCAATTTTCGTAAAAAGGGGTACAAAGTTTTTGCTTCATGTGTGAATATAATGATTTAAATTCATATCACGTGAATCCTGTAACACATAGAAATGGAATAACTACGAAAATTTGTGATGGCATTCCGGTTTTAATCCCTAACATTTTTACTGAAATCCGTACGGCCTTTTCGTAGCCTATGCGAAACACATTTTTATACACACAAACAAAAATATAGCCGTAGTAGTTTTTTGAATAACTAAACGTGTTGCATGTTAGTTAGGTCATCGACTAAACTACCACCGCAGTTAATTATACTTATTGGTAAACCCCATTAAAAAAAAAACAGGAATAATCACTAATCTAATCTAATCCTACCTTGCCTATTAATATTGTTACGAGTTGCAGGACTCGAATTAAAATGCCGTTAGAATTACTATAGAATTTATTAGAACTATACAAACACGTATAACACAGGTACAAATATTACTGAACACAACCAGTGCAAACGTAATGCATGATTCAATAACACGTGCAAAGATTTTAGAATGTACAGAAGTCTTGCCTTACGGCTGGTTATCGCTCGATTACCGATCTCTCCAGTGGACCATTGCTTTATACTGCACCGATACAATATGGCTGCCCTACCGCGTAGACCGAATTTCTTAGAATCAGTCCGACGCACCTGGCTAATGACTGCCATAAAAGATTACAATACACAATGGGTTGTTTTCTAATCACAAATTTTAAACACAAAGTAAACAAAAGAATTTCAAATGCGGAAAGGTAACAAAGTGTGCTTTATGGTATGCAGGTAGTTTGTCTTGTCGGCGTGTAGGTTGTCACAATACATAAAGTAACTGTATACGTCAGAACCAATGATTCTGTGTATATGAAGATTCAAATTGGTATAAAATGCGGAACAGACATAATTGCGCCGCTAACAAGATGGTTACAGAAATCGAACACATTAACGCATGTTATAGGTCCCACCGTCTATATAACAAACTATCATTTCCGATATTATATAGACTAAGGGCCTTGCTTATAATCGTTTCTTAAATTTAAAGAAACTGCTCAGCAACTGATTAGTGAAAATCTTATCCATAAACTCCTCTTTAGACGAATATTTCGGGTACAACCTACGTTAATCATTCAAATTTCGTTTATCTGTGCTCCTCTTAGGTAAACAACAGGTACCTAATACACGTTTATAAGTGAAAAAAAAGATACTAATTGATTAGGGTCTGATTTTGATTCTTTTACTTAAGAGATGCCTAATCGTTTCTTAACAAGATTATTATAAGTAAGGCCGCTCCAGTTTGTTATATAGATGTATACACTATAGGAGAGTTCGATACGAAAGTATCAAACTCTCCTGTATGTAGTTTAAATATATTCACTTACCGACTTAAGATGTGGCTAATCGAGTACACATTTTACAACCTGAAAGACTGAGAGTTTATGGAATATGAAAATTTATGACACTTTATTGTTATACATTTCTTAATAATACATACAAATCCTTAACGTGTAACAACATTTTCATAATATTGTTACATGCCGACAAAAGTGAATGCACACCTGCCTGCCATAAAGCACAGTTTATTACCTTCCCGCATTTGGACTTTTGTTTTTTTGTTTATTTAGAAAAACAGTCTATTTTGTATTGTACTATTTTATGGCCGTTCGCATAATGTTCGGAATAATTAAGCAGGTGTGCAGATTACGTTTTATTGGAAAAAATCAGTTTATTATAAAACAATGCCCGAACGGAGGGGTGAAGCAGTCAAGCGACGATTACGATACAAGCAAGACGTGTGTACGTTCGATAAGCTGTATAGAGACGGACTTTGCGCGTGTTATTGAATCGTACAGTTTGTACTGGTTGTGTCCAGTTATATTTATAATAATAATAATAATCGGCAGACAAACACAGACATTGTATATCCCCAAATTAAACAAGTTACGCTTGTGTTATGGATAATATACAACGGACTACTCTGGGGCCGATCCCAGACACCCAGACCATAGTAAATAACGGAGAAAATACGTTTCCGAAATTTACCATACCAGGAATCGAACCCGGAGCATCTGCGTTGCACTGAGGTAGGCCGGCAAAGGCTTAGCCCGCTCAACCACAGAGGCCGTGCTGTGTTACGTGTTTGTATAGTTCTAATAAATTCTACAGTAATTCCAACGGCATTTTTAATTCGAGTCCCGCACTCGTAACAATATGAATAAAGTTTATACTTATTGTAACATATTACATACAGTGTTTTAATTGATTTAAATTTTGTACAGAATTCGAGAGGACGCATTACCCGGACGTATTCGCGCGGGAGCGGCTCGCTGAAAAGATCGGATTGCCTGAGGCACGTATCCAGGTAAAATAAACTCCAGTTTACACCGCGGTAAGGTGGCTGTATCAAGTAAACACAAATTTATTATAACAAGCTTGTATTTACTAACACATTTAAATTGGACAGATTGTAGTATTGTTCTCAAATCAAAGCTTCAGCTCTTATATTCAATTTCTCAGAAAATACTGGGTATAACATAACATATAGATGAAATTTGAGAAGAAGGTATATCATATATGCCATTATACAACACCTACTATGCAAAAAAAGAAAAAATAACGGTATTTATTTATCTACCATACATATAAATAAGCGTTGAATTTTCGTAATACGCGTACTTGTGTATTTTTTAGATTATCGTAGCCATTTTGGCAAAAAGGGAACCATTTAAATCATGACTATCCGTCCGTCTGTATTTGTATGTAACAGTATTTTTTTTTATCAATGGAGGATCTATTATGAATATAATTTAGTAGGAATACTTAATCTATACGTATATGCCGCTCGCTGCACATTGCTGTAGCGGAATCGTGAAAAATTACAAGTTTTGGATCGAAATAACAGAGCGGTTTTGCGACATCCCGAAAACAACATAGAAAACAGTGGAGATTTTGTAAATAAAGTCATTGGATAAATACTTACAAAATAAATATATTACTTATTTTTTCATCTTATAAATATATTTTAAAAATAAAACAGCATAACCAAACACTACTCTCCCGCCTTAATTCTTAGTTATACATTATTATGTCTGAATTTAATGATATAAAAATCGAGGGATGTTTCATTAATAAAGCCATTTTGGGTGCATAAGGGTATGTTTACACAGTTTGTTTGTATAGGCCCGATCCCATGTAGATGCGCCTTCAGTAAACAAGTTAAAAAAACAAGGGCGCCCATAATTATAGAGCGGGGCATTTATGTACTTATCTTATATATATATGTATATGTATACCGGTCTTTATTATTTAAAGTAGATAAATATGCAGGGTTGGTAATAATATGTAAATTATTGTTATAATTGTTCGAATTTTTCGACCGCTCTCTCGCAATGTTTGCGTATACTGAAATGTTTGGGTTA
Organism: Dendrolimus kikuchii; assembly: GCA_019925095.2. Classification (NCBI taxonomy): domain Eukaryota; kingdom Metazoa; phylum Arthropoda; class Insecta; order Lepidoptera; family Lasiocampidae; genus Dendrolimus; species Dendrolimus kikuchii. Next base: position 8,877,686 of record CM034407.1, read on the forward strand.
CATTAAATTTCGCTACTAATTATTATTTTTTCTTCATGAGCTTTGAAAGCCCGGCGGTCCTCTAACGTGGTCAGAGACTATTTAACTCGCTTTGTGTCAATTTCATATATGGATTAGAATAATAGTATACGCGCGCGCACGGCTGTGTAAGCGTGCCTATAGGTGTGTGTGTGTGTGTGTGTGTGTGTGTGTGTGTGTGTGTGTGTGTGTGTGTGTGTGTGTGTGTGTGTGTGTGTGTGTGTGTGTGTGTGTGTGTGTGAGTGAGTGAGTGAGAGTGTGTGTGTGTGTGTGTGTGTGTGTGTGTGTGTGTGTGTGTGTGCGCGTGTGGGCGCGTGCGTGCAGCTATTAATTATTACAAGTGTTTCGTTTTCATTCACTCACATTAATTTCAAGTCTGTTGGAGATTTTAGTATATTTTTTATATCTTTTTATATATGGCTCTTCACGATTTGTGTGTCTAGGTAGTATTTCTAATTTTTATTGTGAATCTGTTAAACAGGATAAACGGCCCATTTAATGAAAAGTGGTTATCGTCGCTTATACGTAGACGTTTGCAACACCAGAGGCAAAGCCAACGCGTTGCAAGCCTTTAGAATAAGACAGGAGCAATGGAATAGAGGTGATGGGATAGGAAATATGGCCATCGGCACTCTCACTCATTGTACGAAACGCGATTAGCTCAAGACTAACTGTTTCAGGACACTGTGAAATTGTGATATCACGATCGAGTTGGCCCTCAGAGCTGTAATCAATATATATATTGATTATATATATATCATTATAGGTATATATAATGGTTACAGCCATGCTGGAACCATTATATATACCTATAATGGTTCCAGCATGGCTCTACTACGTAGAAGTCCTGTGTCGTGCGTGGAGTCAAATATTCGTTTTTTTCGCTCCTCCTCTGCCTTGGGTCAGGGCAGAGGGTATTTTTTTTGTCTCTTTTGGGAAAATAAATTTGAGTGACAGTTTTTTTTCTTTATTTCTTTTTAATACAATCTTACACTAATTCAATATATCTTAATATATATCTTCTTAAACTAATATAATTTAAAAAAGAAACACTTATTTTATATAAAGCTTTGCATTAATATTAGAATAACTTTAATTCTTACTAAAATACTTGGCCATTCTTAATTTTTCACTGAAACTATAATTTAAGGAAGGTCAACTACTAAATCCGGGATTTAGTATGTCTAATTAATATTCTATTAAAACAACTTCTTAACTAACAATTTAATGATATATTACGGAATTACAATTTATATCTATTAAATGTATCTTAATATATCTTAATGTATTCTGTAGAAAGTAAATAACAAATTTGCATGTGCGTCTTACGCCCCTGCTACACCTGGGTTAATGTTAGTACTAGTGGCTGTATCTAAATACGAATAAAAATAACGCCGTTAATGATTAGCTACATTAGTGTATATAAATGTTTTATATTAGAATTTGCCCGCGACTTTGTCTAAGTTGGACAGATAACAAAGATTACAGTTATTTTGCTAAATATATAATCAAAGGCTATTTTCAACAGGGTAATGGATTTTTTAATATGAAAATACATGAATCCCGGAAAATCCCGTAAAAAAAACTCGGCACAAATAATGTTATTAAAGGCATACAACAAGTACAATGGTGTTACTGAAGATTTTATCAATCAGTGAAAATTTCTTATCTGAATCAATTTATTTCTTCGACCTGGCCCCTTTAAACCTCTCCCAAGATAATTTCCTTTGTATTCTCGGGATACAAAGTACCGCAGATTTTAAGTCCGGGAATTTAATATCGACCAGTGAAAACCGCATCAAAATCGGCCCAGTAGTTTTTACGTGAATTTCGAACAAACAGAAAAACACGAAAAATGTAAGAAACAAAAGACTACACTTTTATAAAATTGTAGGTGTGAAATTTTAACATAATTAACAATGTCGCATCTCAAATAACACAATAAACCCTTAGCTACTTCTGCTTGACAGTCACTAACACCAACATTATCCCAGACATACAGGGACGTTATAAAAAAAAACATAAATGTCGAGATTTTAATTCAAAATTCAAAATCTTTAAAACCCATTAGAATGTATTTGAATACACAAAAACAAAACTAAAGTTCATTGTTAGTAAAGATTCCAATTCGCAAGTTCTGTTGCCGCTCAACCGAGAAAAACAGTGTTGCCAACAGTTTAAAATGTCATTTATCACGATGGAAACTTGGCGAGTGTTGTAATGGCCTAATGCGATTTTCAGTGCATTAACCTTTTAAACTTTAGAGCACTTAGTGATTTTAAAAATAAATAGAATTTGTTCCCTTCATGATTATTATTTATTACAATATGACGTTGCATATTTTTGTGAATTTATGTTCAACTTGACACTTGTTGAAGATCGTTTTATTTTAGAGACTCGAAATTCAAAACGTTTTGTTTAACTGTTTTTTTTTTAATTTTGATAAGAGTTCCAGCCGTTTAAGTATGATATTTAAATGCAAAAAAACTTTGTATGGATGTTTGTTCATTGTTTACATACTTGGAAATGAACCGAATACCATAAATTTAGTGTTTATTACGTATTCTTGATATAGCGGTGTAACGACGACTACTTGTTATGCTAAAAATGGGGTAGTTTCAGTAATAATCGGCTCATTCAATAGCTTTATTCGGGAGAATTATCAATCCTCATTTCACACAACGGATTAATTTACTCGATTGAAGCTATTGAATGAGACGATTATGATGATATTTGGTCAACCTACATTTACTTGTAATAACAGGATACTTTTATAGAATACGAACCTGAAACTTACTCTATGAAAAGTAAGTAAAAAGCACATCTTTCAAATATGTATACTTATTTAAATACAATTGTTTAGTAACAACTATTATCACATAAATGTACAACAATAATCATACAAAACAAAGCTCTAACGATAGCAAACAAACAAAACTACCATCTCATCAGTCCTCTCTGCTGAAAAACAAAAGGGAAACTTTTCGGAACACGGCAGTTTTCTTCCTTGTGGAAAAAAGAGCATTGTTAGCTACGACACGGAACAGGGCTAAGCTCTTACATTAACCTCTCGTCGACGGCTGTTAGTTAACATTCGCGAGAGATACGCCGTCGGTGCAATGTTACGTCGTACGGTCAACAAGTACTTAGCCTGCAGTAGGGTTGCACGGTGAATTTACTAGAAAAGAAGAATAATCATAATATACGCGTAAATTGTCAATTTTTAAATGATGAATGCAGTAAAAATGAAAATAAATGTATTTATTTCAAAATGGAATCTTACATATTACTTATTTAGTATAAATACAGTACAGTACAACATTTCAGCGTTGTAAAAAGGTTTCTTAATTAATATAAACTAAAAAACGATTTAAGGAGTCCACTTGGAAGTGGAATTTTTTTCCTTTTTTTAATCTGAAGTTTTGAAACTTTACGTCAGTTATGTCTAAAAGTCTTCAAATTCTAATAAAATAGTAATTTCAACTTTTTTCAGTCACTAGAAATTTACGTGCAGATCTTTCTTCTTCTTTCTCGCGTAAACTTCTGTTTCATTTTGAGGGAACTTTTTGTTTATAAACATAAACAATAATATAGCCATGCCTTTGAAATATCTATCAATACCAAATTCCATGAAAATTGATCCTTGTCTAAGGAAGCACAATAATAAATAAGGAACAAGCAAAAACCTAAATAAAGATATATATATATATATATATATATATATATATATATATATATATATATATATATATATATATATATATATATTGCGTAGTCGTATTTACAATGGAAATTTCCACGCGACTTTGCTGAATAAATCATCTCTATATTTCGAGAAAACACTTGTTTTTTTCCGGTGTAAAAATCACATCATCATCGCTGTTCCAAAATGCAGCAAATTTCATATTTTAGGAAAATCAGTTCATATCTCAAGCCTGCCAAAGAATACAAACAAATGTAGAAACTCAAAATTATACATATATGCTGATAATGCTGATTTCCTTTTTTATGAGATTCTAATCCAAAATCAATGTATATTAATTAATTTTTAAGGAAAACCTTTCCATAAAAATAGAACTACTTACTAGCTTACAATGTTTAGGAAAGTAAGCAACATTTCTAAAATGTTCTTCAAAACGACCCCATTTGTTACATCCCTAAATGTAAATTCCTCCCAAACAGTACCAACAAGCAAATTTAAATCTTAAACGTTCAATTATAAGAACCAATTTTCTTTGACCGGGACAATCTGTAGGCTTTTAAGGAGTAGCAAGCACATCATTTGGTATTCAGGAAGGACGGTGCCACGTGTTGTAAAGGCAAGGTTCAAGGCTATTCTTGGCAGATCCTTGTGGGTTTTTTATTAACGGGATTTCTAACATTTGATCGACCTACATACACTCTGGAATTTGTTTTTATATTTTTATGTTTTCTGATAGTAAACTATCTTTCAACTGATTTCAGTGCATACATTACTATTAACCACACAGACGTAAACCACGTATATACTGCAAAAGTTTACGCACACAAGTTTTTAAAATATTCATATACATAAAAACATATTCGACTGTGGCACAGAAACCCTATGGGTTTATTCGTGCCGCAGAGTCGTGTAGAATAAATTAGGTTTATGATACATAGAGACATTTTAAAAATTAATTTACTCAATACTAGCTGTCCCGGCAGACCTTGTCCTGCACAGAAGAAATAAAATTTAGAACCCGATTGCATTGCCACCTACTGGATCCAATTGTGAATCTAAACCATTCTCGAATCCAGCTGAACACATACAAAAAAATTCATCGAAATCGGTGCAGCCGTTTAGGAGGAGTTCAGTCACATACACATGCACAGCAGAATATGTATAAAGATTAATGTTATATCAAAAATAAGAGCAGAGGCGAGGAACTGTTATCATCAATCAAGTGTTTATTTTTGATTTCATAATAAAAGCGTCGGATCAGTCTATTCGTTCGTCTGAGTTTTTGAATCTACTTTTGCGACATTTCGATACATTTTTGTCAAAATAATAGGAGGAGGCTTAAAATGATTTCTTCCAGTTAAAGAATATTCTTATAATTAAAGCTATGTTGCGCGGTATATTAATTGATTGTTAACCGACTTCAAAAAGAGGTTTTCAATTCGGCTTTTTTTGTATAATTGTTTCGTTCTCCGTCAGTTGTGAACCGATTTTCTTTTTTTTATTATTTGAAAGAGCATACTCCTGAGGTTGTCGCATTGTCACTAAGTCAGGATTTGATGAGTAAATCTCAGTTGAAGTTCGTTTACACTATCCAAAGACAAACTTGTATACGCACGCCAGTATTACAATTTCTATGGGCGGTTAATGTAAACCTATTCAAGTACTTGTGCAACTAACAAGTAGAAAATAATTTTTTAGCAAAAAATAAACTGACTTCAAACTGAAAAGCAAAAAATAAATATATTCTACAACATATTGAAATCGGTGCGAAGTAAAACATAAAATTACTATATTTTGCAAATATGTTGTTGTTTTTTTATATTTTATTTGGCACCGACTTCACGATATTGTAAATTTTTTTGCTTTTAGTTTCAAGTCGGTTTATTTTGTTAAAAAAAAATTTCGACGTTTTGGCCACTTTTCAGTAGTCGTGATCACGAAAGACGAATGTGTCAAGTGTCAATGACTAAACTCTAACTTGTTCTTTTTAATTAACTTTTTTATGGCTTGTTTAAACTTTAAGGCTTGGCATCTAGGCCTTTAAGCCAGGCACCGTTGTATTGTAGGCTACAATCGACGTCATTCAACGGAGTTCTTGTGAAAACTCCATAGGCCACATTTGGCTATATAGTTCACATTTCTCGGAAAAACACATAATTACTACTCAAAAATTATCAATATCCTACAACTATTGTTCATTTTAGAGTAATTCTACACATTTTTAGAAAATAAAACTGCACAGCACAACGTCTGCTTTCAGTTCCCGCCAAAAACTCTCTTTTTTATGGCTATTATTTACTTTATGGGAGCAAAATCTTATTTAAGGATATTTTTAGCTAATGCGGCCATGTACGTTACTTATTTGGCCTCAACTCGTTGATCCAATTCCTGCCTTGACTTAAAGTCGAACGGTATTATTCATAGACAGTTAGAGTAACTTTGAAGGCTTATTTAAGAACCATAAAGAAGCGTTCAAACTGACTCTTTCTTTAAAAAAACATAGTTATAAACATATTTATTTAAAAGTATTCCTCGCATGCTAATTTGTTTTTATTGCATTATGTGGGTTTATATTTGCATGTTATGATGTTACATGCTCACTTAAATTCACTTGTAAATTTTGAACTGATGTTTAAAAATAATAAACAATAATTCATCGATGCCATTTTCGCCATAATCATGGGCAACAGCGTGAGGGATGATATCGATCCTCGAGCCTACCGGAAGCGGGGGTGCGTTTCCGGGATCGCGGGAAGGGGGTGTTTTGAAAAATTGGCACCCACTCCGTGTGACCAAGGGCTGTTTGCGCACAGAATAAAGGAATATGAACTTTATACTCCCGAAGATAAGGGTTTCTCAAGTGAATCTTTTGATGAAGTACTGAGATTTGCGGCGTTAGTTGAGTAGAGATTTATAAAATGGGTATTTTATGTGAACAAATATAAAAAGTCATTGTAGTTTAGTGACTGAAACACCCGCATTTCTTATCAATGACATGGAATCGAAGTTCTTAACTGAAAAGCATGCCTCGCTTAGGCAATGTATCTGATCTAATGTGTACATCGTTAGAATTATAATTCAAGATAAAGGAAGATATAGTACAGAACATGGCATATTGAGATAACCTATGTGTGAAACCAGGAAATCCGCCTTGAACAATTATTGCGGGTATGCAGTCCGTTCTCCTGAATTAGGAGTATTGATCCAAAAAGATCCTATAATATAAGTATAACGTATTTTAATTGAGTCGAAAATGAGGTAGGTATTAAAAGTAGAAACGATATTCATTTCAATAAACATTTTAAATCACAACCTACTGAGGTAGTTGTCCAATTAAATAACTTAATAATTAGTCAAAAAACTAACAACCTGCGCTGTAATTAATATTCGCTATGAAATTAAAACTTCATAATAACAAAATCAGACATTACATTAAAAGTTTGCGTTTTAATATTTAGGTACGTTCATTGTCTTTATTAAGTCACTATCAGTGTTTTCGATTGTCTATAATTTATAATATAGACCAGGCATTTCCAAAGTGGTCGATATCGACCCCCTGGGGTCGAATCAGTTTTTCAGAGGGCGGCATAAATGAAAACTGATTTTGGAGATTGACAAGGTCTAAAAATCGACCCCTATTAATTAAGACAAGTTCTTATTTGAAACTTTCAAGATACTGTTTAAGTGGTGTTACGTGTTATTTCAAAAAATAATTACCTATTTTAGTATTTTTACGTAGTCTGTTTTAATAATTATTAATTTCATTTGATATTTACTGAAATTAATGTTTATTAATTTTGTTAAATTTTGATGAAAAAATGATAAAATTACTCACTTAACCAATCGCAGTTTTTAAATTGCTATTTTGTATCAATACGAAAAAAATTTGAGATAGGATTTTGTAAGGAATTTGGCTATGCGGTATCAGTTCATTTTGGAAAAGAGGTCACTTACCCAAAATAGTTTGGAAATCCCTGATATGGGCTATAATAGGGGGGGGGGGGGGGGTCAGAATGGTGCCTTCGTTGTTTTTCTACCATCACTTGCCATTGCCTCGGCGTTCATCCTTCTTCCTTGAGCTATTACGATCGCAAACACAACATTTTAAGAAAGTTTCTCACAGGTACTTGGATTTGGAATAAACTCACGCTAAGATTTAGTTATGTTATTGTGATCTGGTATGCAACATGTGTCGGCATATTCAGTGGCTGATTTAGGTTGGCTGGCGCCCTAGGTCCCATTAAAATGTCGCCCTTATAGGCTTGATTGCCAAATCCAGCCATCCGCCTTTTTCATACACACACTACATAATCAAACTAATTCAAATATTTTTTTAAAATTTGAATGGTCCACACGTTTTTTGCCTTTTAAGTTTTGACGTCCCGAAAACTATGCCGCCCCAAATCCAGAATTAGCCATGTTTGAAACTAATATTACAATGTTAGAATAAACAATAGTCTCCTTTCTTAAATTATATTACTTTTCGTTAATAGTATTCAAAATAACTTATGCAACCGCAATACTAACGGAATTACCAGCAATCCCATTTAGCAAAGAACCCTTAGGTAACTATATTCGGTCCCAACTATGGGGGTAGGATCAAATTGTAGGCCGCGGGTTATATTATAACTGAGAGGCGGGAAAACGCCTGTCCTCGCCTGTCGTATGAAAAAATGTATAGACAGGGCGGGTAAAATGTGATATGTCACTAGCTTCCACTTTGAATTAAGAATGGTGTACAGCGGCAAAAAAAATTACGTAGTCTATGGTACACAAAAAGAAATTTTAAGATTTATGGTTTCAAGAATTGCTGTATACATATGGAATTAGGCGTTTTCAAAAAAATATTAAAACGAAAGATTGTTTATTACCGCTTTTTCTTCTTCTTAAAACAGCGCTAATATATTGCAAAATCGTGTACCTATAGTAGTAGAAAGTACTAGATATAATTTAAGGTAAGTTGTCCAAAACTATTCTTCATCAGAACGTTGAGTAAAAACAAATTTAAAAATACCTCAAATGGTTCTTACATTGTGGAGATTCGTGTGTAAATACGTACTTAAAGACAAAAAACTTAGTTATCAAAATAATTATTTATTAAAAGAACTTTTTTATGTGAGAAAGATGAGCAAACAAGCAAACGAGCAAGTTACCACATTGAACAACTTTTTGATTAGAAAGAAAGAAAAATATTTATCATCTTAATGTTTGACGTAGTAATTTTTTTTATTTGAGATAGGTATAAGTTCGTTGTGTACCAAACCTAAGCCGACCCTTCCTTGCCGCTAAGGTTTTTGCGAGGGCCCAGATAAAATATTGTCGGGAACATTCAACCGATTTGGAAGGAGGGCCGAGCAATAATATTATGACATATTGCCTTATACGCCATCGTTCTGCGTACCCAGTTTTCGGGAAATCTTTTAGGAAAATAGAAGCCAGATAAAACGGACGTCTGTGCTACTTCGTCGAGGGCGGCAATATAAATGTATTCAATCTGTACCCTTTTCGCCATCACTAACTGAATATACATAAGTCAGTGTCCTGTATCATTATTAGTAACTAATACTAACATTAGACGGATCAACCAAATTGAAATAATTTAGTTGAAGGGGTAGAACTAAAAGGACAAGACGACATTCAACGATATTAAATGATTCAATTTTATGTTTACATAGATCACTTTGGTTGCTTCATACAAATTGAAAGACAGAAATGGCTTAACAGACGGCTTTGTTTGCAAAATCTTCAACTCTCTATCTTACGGGACGTCGCCTTTTTGCGATATCAAATTGCTTTTTTTTATTCTTATTATCGAAAGTATCAACAATGAAAATCAGTTAATAATTAAGACTGCAAAGAAGTACGTAAATACAAGACAGAAGAAAATACGAGAATACACATATAACTTTAGTTTGGATATATATCTTCACCGTTGAAAGCCTGGGCTGTTTTTTCTTTTTTTGTTATATATATTTATTATATATAATTTTATAACATCACAAGCCTTACAAATAGAAGACAGCTCCTTGACATGTCTTTCCTTTACGATATTGTTAATTCTCGTTTAGCCTGTCCTACTCTCACCACATCTGTATCCCTGGCAGTGCCAAATCTTAAAACACGCCCTAGCCATAACAAATTGTTTCACGTGCCCTCTAGCAGAACTAATTATGGCTTAAATGAACTCCTTGCTCGTCTTACTGCCACTTATAACAAAAAAATTAATACACTATAATACTATACACAATAATACTTTTGTACAAAAACATTGTAAAGCGTAAAGTATCCAGTAATTGGATTCATATTAAACAGAGTTTATTGTCTAAGTTACACATACTGTAAGCTGTTGGATATGTAATAAATAAATATATAAGATTCACACCATTTTTTTTATGTATACTTACTGTAATGATAGAATGAAGAAAAGTTAACCTAATTAATTAAAGTCTGTGAGTTACATTTTTTTCTACTTATAATCCCTTAAATAAAATATATCCCTTAAATAAAAAGGGCCTACAAGTCTGGCTACATTATCTCGTTAGATCGCCATACTGATCTATTGTCCGAGGTAGGAACTAAACCTCTGAAGGCCTGAAGATTCAATTAGAAGTTTATATTCATTTGCAATTTAATTGTAAAATAAACTGATAAACCATGTAAAAAAATAATAGGAATAATCACATGTTCTAGTAATACGACCCCGTTTGAACTTCATTTATTTATTTTTGTTACATTCACAACAATAATGGTTTTTTCGCTCTGATTACCATCAGTTGTCTAGGTAGAATAATTATTTTTCATTGCCAACTCTACGATTTACGTTCACAAGACACAAAACAAACATTACTCGTAGTTATGTAACTCATGAAATCTCAAAGGCGGCCATTAACAAAGCGCGGGAAGGCTCGGTGGCGCCATATTGCCGTCGCCATGACAGCCGGCGGCGGAAGTGACGCGCACGTGAGAGCTACTTCCGCGAACGCGTTCCGTTTCACACAGTTCAATGTCACAATATTGCGAAGTACGATACGGTTCAATTAGTTAAATTATTCTCAACTTGTACTTTAATTTTTTTTTTTTTTTTTATTGCAGGAGATCAGCAGACAGGCAGACGGCCCACTTGATGGAAAGCAGTTACCATCGCCTATTGACATTTGCAACACCAAAGTTGCTACAAATGCGCTGCTGCTCTCTTAAGGGAGTCTGGAACCTGGTCACTAATGCCGGAACACAACTCAAGGTTGTTATGGCGACATGCTTTAGACCAGGGGTGGTAGCCATCCAGTCGGGCAAATGCCCTACCACCTGGCTGTGGGTTGTTTAGTCGCCTCTTACGACAGGCCGCCCGGCCGCAGGAAATTGTATTCTTTCTCCGTTCCTGCACGGATAAAATTCTTGCAAGCTGTCTTGACGGCTTCTTACCTTGTAAGAGCCTATATTTATTTAGTATTCTGAAGTATAGATTCGTCTTTAAGAATAACTTTTTATAGTCATTCAAGTCATTCAATTTAACGTAAGAGCGTAACGTAACGTACGACATATATATTTAATTACGAAGTGTATATGAATCTAAGACTAGAAGTAGGTAACCTAAATCAAATAATGTTTTAAGAAATGTAAATTCTGGCTTTAAATATGCCGCAATGCGAATTATTTGTAAAAGAATGATGAATGAATCAATGATATTGGGCATATACATTGTGATCGATTAAAAACTTGAGTCTGAATACCATGTTGAACTAAAACTAAATAAAGGGTAGTGGTCTTTACGAGGATATACCGCGAATGAATAGAAAATCTCAAACTCGGACTTGGCTTTACTGTTTTTAATATTAAATCAATATTTAGAAACAGTTTAAAATTTTGTGTTATGTATATGCGAGCAGCTGTAGTTCGTTTCTTATTGTAGATTCATACTGAGTTTTTGACGGGAACTTGAAGGGTGATGTTTGGTTATACACATTTTAATAAACTCTATTCAAAATAGTGTTAAAAGTGATCAGTAGTGGTAGGATACCGATTGTTATTAAGCAAAATTTTATATTTGTGCCATAAATCTCAACTGTTTAATGGAATGTGAATATTTGATTGTCACAAGAACTTCGTGCCTTAGCGTCAGTTAAAGACCTACGATTTCGCTCACACAGAAGTATAGATTATACGGATCCCTTTCTTGCCTGATGCTTTCTTGCTTCAAGTTAATTCTGACTGCTAAATATAATATGAATGTTTCATAACAAATAAATCCATAAATCATGAGAAGCCATTTAGAAAATAGAAAAAGACTCCTATTACTTATCTACTATGAAAATCGTGCAACATATATTGGGCTAACTTCAAGCCAATCTAACCGAACTAAGCCAATCTAAATAAAAATACAACCTACTCTTTTACAAACAACTTACGATATCAATTTTTTTTTAAGATCGTTACAATATTTAATAATCTAATACATAAAAGAAAACTTAATTTATTTATATTGTATTCTACGCATAGTCCCTTAAGACTAAAGTAGAATGCTGAGCTTTAACTTAATTAAAGAGAATCGCTGTTTTTCCTATACAAATACTGCGAAGTTATTTCTCTCATAAACTAATTAATAAATTATAAGCCAAAGTAGTTTGAAACACACCTCACCCCACCAAACTGTTCAAAACAATTAAGTACAAAACTGGCTCATATTTTCGTTGCGTGCTTTCGTTTAATAATGTTATTTGACTCATTACTAAGAACACGTTAAGTTTATTAAATTATGTTAACTGATATGAAATTGCGTGTTAAAAATGCCATTATAAATTATTATTTTGAAAGTAAAACTATTTATACGACTAGTTCCGCGTGGGTTTTCCTACTCTAAATCACAGAGGACGTCCTTAAAACTGGAAACAATGGTGTAACAAGTAAAATTTTGTAACAGGTATGGTTCTCAAATCGTCGAGCGAAGTGGCGTCGTGAGGAGAAGCTAAGGAGTCAAAGAAGGGACGCGCCGGCCGCGTCACCTCCAGCGCCTCCAGCTCCGAGATTGCCACTAAATGGAGGCTTCAATTCCATGTACAGCCCTATACCACAACCCATTGCTACGATGGGTGATTCATATAGGTGAGTAGTTTATTGATCACCAGAATTAAATAATCCACTACTGAGGACTATATTCACTATCGATAAATTATTAATTTACAAATTGCAAATGACATTCAATTTATTAAAATATTATAGCATAGAATAGTCCTTATTGCACACAAGAAAATAAATACAGATGAGTTAACTATCATTTAACTAGTACAATTGGCTGTCTTATCGCTAACAGCGATTTCTTCCAGACAACCTTCTGGGGATAATTTCCCATTTCTAATAATGGGTCGGTATTCAGTGCGCATAGTTTAAAATATATACATATACTAATCGTAAATAAAAATACACATACATATTTGTATACAAATATATGTACATAGAGTTACATACACATACATAAATTACTGTTTACAAATTTAGATAGTGATCTTTGAGGAGTTTATTAAAAGGTGACTTTGCACTTCTGATGCTCAATGATGATGCATTCCACAGCCTTACAGCCTGCACAGTAAAAGATTAAAAATATACCTACTTAAATTATAAACTTATCCAAATAAAGAAGGAAATTTAACCTAAATTAGCTAACCTACATATTAACTATATGTATATTAAGTTTATTCCACTTTTAATTTCTTTAGACTATAAGTATAATAAATACTAAGCGTAGGTAAGCGTCTTCTATAAGTGCAAAAGACACCAGTCCTCTGATCATCTACAAATTAGATTTAGGTACCTACCTACTTGATTTTTCGTCCAAAGTCCATATTTCATACGACTTCAATGTTTTATAAACACTGTTGGAATCAACCTTTTTAGAGTTTACTTTTTTTTATCTTACAATGCCGTATTTCTTTTTTTTTATTCACTCTATATTTGCTCTTGATTCTATCGTATTATTGTGCAATAAATATTAATATAATAAGAAAATTTTCGTGTTACTTCATGCCCAAGTTATAGTATATATAGTTTACGTGCTCTTCACAGATTGGTCCTTCGATTAAATATAAAGAGTACAGCAAAAAGGTGCAATAAAAGTAGGACGCAATAAAAAAATTCAAGGAACTGCAATACAATACGAAAAACGCATAAATAGTAAATCGTTTTTTGTCATACTGCAAATACATATGTATTATTGTTATTGTTTTTTTCTTCACTCTATATTTGCTCTTGATCGTATCGTATCGTAGTATTACGATACGAAAAAAACAAAACAAGTACGACAATGTCAGATAATAAAAAGGTAAACTCTAAAAAGGTTGATTCCAACATGCTGGGACCGTCAAACAACAATTTAATATAATTTAAGAAATAAAATAGCAACAGCATATTGAAAAACCTGAAATTAGTATGTATTAAATGTTCTTTACAAACACTAAAAGTATGTACTTACCTACATTTTTAATAGTAACTCAATTCTGTACCTATAATCATAGATATCATCCATATTTTATTATTGAAAGGTAGCATTAGATTTTAGAAGATTAACAAACATGACAAATTCTTTACCAGTTCAAAGCTTTCATTTCTTTAGAAGCAATAATAAGTCCCTGGTTTGAAAAGCACTGCAGAAAGTAAAATACGGTTAGCGACATCTATCGTCTGTCGGAAACACTAATTAATTTGCGCGCGAAATCGAGCGGCAAAGGTCGCGGCTTCTTACGTTTCCCGCCATTGCACCGAGCTCGAGACGCTCAAGTTCAACCGGAGGCCGGCCGGAGTTTCCACTTCGATTGATTTTTAATAGTGAACTAGGAGCTTTAGCTTTTGTCGTTTACCGTCGTCGCGTCTTGGTGCAAATTAAGTTAGTGAGGCGATCGGTTTTTAGTTTAATCTATGGTTGTTACTTCATCGATAATCTTTAGGGAATTAAAACTTGTCTTAAATTTGGAATTATTCGAATTTTAAATAGTATGGAAGAATCTTTTATTATGCCCCTGTTCCACCTGCGTTAGTGCCTGTGACCAAATGATTAGCTACATTAGTGTAATGTGTACTCAATTTATCTGTCAATGTTTAACGATATTAACAATGTCGCATTCCAAATAACTCATTATACCCTTGACTACATCTGCGTGACACATTCACTAACATTAACTTAATCCCAGGTGTGGGTGTAGTAGGTGCATTAGAAAATAATTTTGAAACGAATACGGGCCTTACGCTTTATCGAAATCGGTTTATTGAGTAGCTACCCATTTTTCGCTATTCCCTATAATTTAATAGTCGTTGTGACTCTTTGAATGAGCAGCCTTACTTTTCTCATTCCAATGACGTAGGTTTATAACGCATTGCTTGGGTAAAACTCCGTGAGAGAAATCGAGATTATGGGCATGTGAAACGCGCTTATTGGTCTTGGATAAGCGTTGCAGATTATGCTATCCGTGGTACGTTGCAGCTGGCTTACTTACCTTATGTCGAATTAGTTCGAAAAATTGCATGTAAACTGGCGACGAAAAGCGTTTGACAGTACACCCTCAGTCTGTCAGATGTACGCGTGGAGCGAGCCATGACATCACACCTAACGGCCCAAAGTCAAATAGCATATTAATTATTGTTTAAACCGAAACAATTTTTTTATCATTATTGTTTTAAAGAAAGATGCAAGAGATATTAAACCCCGCTCTTTAACATTGTATGACACATAACCATTTATGTTAATTAATTGTTATTATATAAAGGACTATATTATGACAGTGTGCTTTCCGACAGTGCGATGTCGGGCGGGCTATCATCGTCATGTCTGCAACAGCGAGATGGTGGATACCCATACATGTTTGGAGACGTGCTGGGAGGTGGCGGTTACTCCAGAGCACCAGCGGCGCATCAGCAACATGCAGCCTACTCCCAACCGCAAACCGCTGCTAGCACCGGTAAGTTGGTTACCTATTTCATAACCACATAGATTATAGTAGTATGTATCTACAAACCTACTACTTACAAAGGTAGGTGGTAGATGTCTATCTACCTTTTAAGACTTATTTATGTAAGGTCATATAACTAACGCGTGTTTCCATTAGATGGCGTTATAAACACATTATAGTTTTTATTTATTGGAATTTTAGGCCGGAACTTGAAGGTTGGTTCTTGCTGTTCAGTTTTATTTTCAAAAGATGGTAAGTTAAAAGTGAACATTAGTTGTTGGATAACAATAAATAATTGTGTAGAAAATCGCAACTATATAATTTTAATAAAATGTGCCTTTTTGAACTACCGCAAGACATTTCTTCGTTTTTGCATTCGTTAGAGACCTATAATTTGATTAGATTATTTGTTTGAAGATTATTTTAAAACTCGAATTATTCATGGATAAATGACAATAGCCAGAAATCAAATTGTGTATTATTATTACAGCCATATTTACAAAGAAGATACAAGTGAAAATATGTTTAGGGATTAACCTTAAGAATAATTCAGTGCATCCTTGGAGCATTTTAAAGAAAAATCAAGGTTTAGTAAAATTAAACGATAGATTGAATTATCTACTATTTTATGTTTACATCATTTTAGACTTAAGTGTAGTAATAAGGTTTGTTTTTAAAAGCCTTTTCATATAGCTGGGGGAATGCACTCACGTATTTCCTTGCACTATTGGGGTCTTCTAGGGGTATGTAGGGCTCCCATAGGCTGGCTCTGCATACACCTTCCATCAGTAAGGAGCTGTGAGATAGGGTAGTTTTTAAATCCCCAACATTTTAAATGAAAGTGGTAAAAAATCGTCAAAATGAAAATGGAGGCTTCGGAAAATATTTACCAAATCCGTAATAAAATACAAAAAACGCCGAGTCAAGAGCTGAGGGGCGTCTGGCTCACAAGACCGCGACATGGCGGCGAAACAGAAAGAGGAAAAACTGAAGTTCATGCCCCGATTGGATTTGCCGTTGTCTGTTCCTTACAAATGGCTTTGAAATTGATTTTGAATAATCAAACACTTTGTT
This sequence comes from Dendrolimus kikuchii, assembly GCA_019925095.2. Taxonomy (NCBI): domain Eukaryota; kingdom Metazoa; phylum Arthropoda; class Insecta; order Lepidoptera; family Lasiocampidae; genus Dendrolimus; species Dendrolimus kikuchii. Next base: position 8,894,414 of record CM034407.1, read on the forward strand.
GATGAGTTGCGGGGATAGCAGTATAAATAGATGTTTGCTTAATTGAACTTTTCAATGGTTCGTACTAAAATATTGATGTTCACGGCCTAGCTTCGGATATGTCAGCCTTTGCACGCCTAGCAAACTAGACCACCGAGGTCTTGGGTTTAAATCCTGGCATGATGACTTTCGTAAACGAACTTATTATTATAGTATGGGTGTCTGAGATCAGCTCCAGAATTACCTGTTGTATATTACCCATAACATTATTGGCACAGTTTTTTTACAGATGGTAGTTGGATTGTTGACGTTATAAACATAATGGCTAGCATTATCATTCGAAAATTTAAGGTGTAGATTATAAATTTTATATAGAGCATTAAACTGTTTCTTAAATTTCAAATTCTACTAACTTGGTACCTAAAGAGCAATTCAATCCACAAGTCAAGAAAATGAAATAAAGAATCAATACCCCTTTCCTTTAATAAAAATAATAAATGAAACACAAATATTTGACTTTGTTTGAACATTATGTAATTAGCGAAATTATATTTATCAAAGCACCATAACAAAAGTGAAAATTTATTAGATTGCAGACTGTAGCGTTTGCTGTGGGCATTGTTTTAAAACGCCATAACTTCTCCATCCGATGTTATATATCATACGGCGGACATTTTTAGCAGTAGGTGGCGGAAAGCGGTATGAATTATTGTTGTTTGGGGCGTTTCGTGGCATTGTTCGACTGCCGAGTTTTCACGAACAAAGAGTTTTTTTCACAATTCAAAATGCACGCTCTCGTTTCATTTACTCTTTTGCGAGCTTTAGACTGATGCATTTCCAGCTTCGTGTGGTATTAAATAATGCGGATTTGTTCTGCTTTTCGCTTTTTGCCTCTCCGTTCTTTTAAAGATCCAACGAGATGCGAAGTATTTTTCATTTCGCAAGATTAAAAATTTTAATGGAATATTTTAAAAACCACTATCGCTGCCGAATGTTTTGAGGGCTATATTTACAGTTTGTAAAATTTGGTTTTGATATGAGGTAAATCCTACATATTATCACGTTTTTAAATATATGTTACTATGTATCGGTGGCATACATATTTTTTTTTTCAATAAATTTACTTTAGAAAGAAGAATATTAAGAACCACAATTGACCAATAAAAAATGTAACATTGAATAGCTCATTTATTGGACATAATTAGTCATGTCGTCTAGGTTTTCTAGTCCTAGCCAAATTTGATGCAAACATGTTTAGTTTATCTAGTTTAGTCATTCGTGAACATTTCTTTATATGTATACATGTGGTAGTAGTAGATTTGTTATTAATTACCAGCAAAATTACTAGTTTAGGCTTATTTTGTATTTTTCACACCTGGATTTTTTTTAAATGATGCAACACTAAAGAACAAAGACGTCAAAGCACAATTTGTTATGAACAAGGAAGCTAGCACACGAGCCATTGACTAAACGAGTATCGCTGGAGCATTTAGAGACGGTAATAATGTATAATGAACAGACACCCCTTTGCCAGTAGAACGGAAAACTGTTATCGCGTCGCCACACGCGTGGTTATAGCGAAGCGATCAGGCCAAGGGTTGAATTTAATAGAACCGCTCGTTGTGAAATTGTGTACCTATTAGACTAATAACTTATTTTGTATTACTCGTTTAGTATATCTACTAATAGTAGATTTGATTTCTATAAATTAATAAAAACTGATATGGAGACTATAATTTTATGATTATTAAACACGAGATTAAGAAATTGATTAAGCTTTATATTTTTATTAAAATGAAACTTTTTGGTAGTTCAAATATATTCATTTGTCGGCATAAAAAGTGGTTAATAGAAAACATCTTCTACAGTTTAAAGGAATTCATGGAATATGAAAATGTATGACACTAATAATTTAAAATTTCTTAATAATACGTACAAATCCTTGTCATGTACCAACACTGTTATGAATAAATTAAAAAATAATAATAATACTTAATTCAACAAGGGTACCTAATAAATATTAAATAAATAAAATAAAATTGTCTGTGTGTGCTTTAAACATAAATGTCAAAATTCGAATAAAAGCTTATTATTTATACCTACAAAGCCTAATTACTGTTTTAAATTTTTGTCTGTGTCACAGCCTAAAAGTTTGTCTTGAATAGTTCCAAAACAGCTTAACCAATTTTAATTGAAGTTTTAGGTATTATAGTAAAAAATTATCTTGTATTTCATTTCGCTATTTTGCAGAGTTTAGATGATATCAATATAAACTCCAATTCCTAAACGGATAAGATGGCGAGCAAAATTAATTTTTTATAAATATTTTCTGCATTATCTTTACAACAACAACAATAACAGCCCATAAACGTCTCACTGCGGGGCTCGGGTCTCCCACTATTAGGGAATGGACAGTATAAGTATATTCGCCATGCTTGTCCAAGACCGCTCGGCAGGTATGACACTCCGGTTATCTCGATGTGCAGATTTCATCACGATATTTTCCTTCACCGTTGTTAGCACGTGGTAGTTGTAACAATATGCACACTAAGTAAGAAAACTGCCTAAGTGGTACATGACCGTACATGCATTTCGGCCAAGTTTCAAACACATGCTCTTTGAGCCTGGGACGCGTGCGCTAGCCTTATTTAATTTTATTTTAATTAATATCCTTTATGCTGCCTGGAAGGGCCGGCTGATTCTTTGAACTAGTATTGCAACTATACATTTTTTAACTATTTAATTCGGTTAACAATAAGGTATTATCTACCTATGTTTATTAATATTTAAAGCTAAGTTAATATTCACAATTAAAATCCAACTCGAACTACGAATGAAGTTATTATCAAATGCCAATTTTCATCGTTTAGTTATGTGTAGCATTCTCATGTATGTATCATTCTGCCTGACGCGACGGCTCTTAATCGACCAGCATATGAACATGTACACACATGACGTGTAATAACGGAATCCAATCGGAATCCTATTAGACGTATGCCGATATCGATGTTGATAGATGACGTTTTAGCATATAGCCTTTGCTGGCATAACGATGTTAGTTTGCATAAATTGCCAAACGTAACCGTACTGTTGATAATAGCCTTCCTGCATGTTTTTAAGCATTTTATTACATCTGTCATGTAATATTGTTAATATTTAAATTTATCGTTGCTAGGTTTTATATGTGTTATGAAATTTTCTTTCTTGCATTCCCTATAACATAATTATAGCTTACTCGGTCACTAATAATTATTATATAAATAACGAACTAGTTTATTATTATGCGTAAAATAGAATAAATAATGAAGGAATTGAAACAGAATAAAGTCTCAAGGAATGAGAATGAAATAGTTCAAGGTTAAGAGTTAGGGATTAGTAATTATTACAATAAATTAGAGTATTATAAAAATTCTAGAGGAAAGTTAAATGCCAGAAAAATAAATAATTTCGTTCGTAATATTTATGCCCAAGTATAAAACGTTCTAAAGAATCCTTTTATTACGAAATAGATATTAAATTCAAAGAGCCCTCAAGACGAGAACATTAGGAAAAACGTATAAAGTACAACAAATCGCCTCCAGCGGGGCGGCACACACGCTTTTATTGACAGAGTCCCTTTTCTTTGTTCCATAGGTGTAATATCGGCGGGGGTGAGTGTGCCAGTGCAAATACCGTCGCAGGGGCCAGACCTCGCATCGAACTACTGGGGGCGGCTTCAGTGATCGCAGCTATTCGGGTTCCCGCATCGACTGTTGTCGATGCCCGAGAATCCGACCAACATACCGGAGTCCCCATCTAGCGGCGAGATCGCGCACAACTACGCCGACTTGTCTATGAACGCTCTTAACATGACTGCCGGACATGATGCTAACGTTTTGGCGGCAGAAATGCAACAAGAACCAAACAATTCCGTGTCGTAAGTGATTCAGTTCGATTGAATTTTTCGTCTATGGTGAAAATGATTTTTTTAAATACATTTTTCTAAGTATTTTAAAATCAAAAGCAACTGATGATGTTCAAACCTAGTTTTAAGAGGCTCAACACAATGACACGTGTCGTAAAATCTAGTTAATATTTTGTTTATTATTTATTTAAATATTGTACAGTTCAATTAAAAAGCGACATGTCATCGTGTGGGGTCAATTTTAGTAAGCTAGCAAAACAATAAGATGTAAATATAGATTAACGCCATCTATTGTTGGATAGACGATACGCGTTTGAAGATGGCCGTTGCTAAAACTCGTCATTTTGCGGAGAAAAGTATAAAAATGTAAATTTATTGTGCCAACGTTTGTTATAATTGAGTGTTATGCGCCCTTTGCGATTGCAACCCTTCTATTTCTTTGATGTATGCAGGAGGGGTGGCGTAATGTTAATGCCATAGTGAAAAACGCGGCAATAAGCTTCGTTATGGTGATTTGTTTCACACCCCTTGTACAAATTGTCATACAGACCGATGATGTTTGCATTATTTATATTTAATAAACCGTTGTATTTGAACAGTGGTCTTGTTGGAAGTCCGCTGGGATCATGAAATTGACACGCAATCTAAAAGCGCACTTCAATTAACGAATTAATTTATTATTTATTAATTGTAATTAAATAATTAAGGAGATCAAAATATTGCTGTGATTATAATGTAGTGTAGATTTATTTTTTACCAAATTTGGTCGAACATGTGGCACTTGAATCTTTCTGAAAATTTCTGTACCAACTCTTTCTTACCTGTTTTCGCCGACGAAATTTCTTTTATACACACGAGTAGCAAATTTATATGATATCTCTATGGTCAGATATCTATATCTGCATTATCAGATAATATATCTTATTATCGGATAATTTGTATGTAAGTTATGGTACCTCAGTGGCTTAAAAACCCGTACTTTTGTTCGGATTGAATAAGAGCACGTAGCGCTTACGCAGTTTTCTTAGGGCCTGTTGCCCCGAAAGGTCAACAAAAGTGGGGTGCAAACAAAACCAATTTTCGTTGTTATTTACTGATCAATAATTTACCAAAAAAGTTATCGTAAATTTTCATGATAACGTGGTTTTTTTTTCGTATTTTTTCTATGGTTATTTTAGGTTCAAAGAAATCACCAAATCACCTTCAAATTTTTGACATGAAACCATTTTATCTACTTCTTCAATTCTTATCAAAACAGAAGAAAAAATTCTACATCTTTATAAATGTGAGATAAATTATTTGGTTTTATTATTTTTTTAAATACTACTTTTTTTCACTATAAAACAATAATGCATCTGACAAACGACCATGTCTATAGAATATCCGCTATCGTCTGAAAAATTAGTACCAAAAATCCTCAAGCACGTTGATGTTACAACAAGCCTTAAACCTATATACAAAACATAGGGAACCTGCATATCGAGGTTACGGTTGTATGAAACTCGTCCATCCTAATTGGACAAGCGTGGTGTGTATAGCTGTTGTTATCTGTGAAAGTGTATTGACAATTGTTGTATGTTCAAATGATTGCGGTCTGAGGGCCTGAAAACTGTCACTTTCAGAATTATACTGTGAATGTTATGTCTAGATATAGGTATAATGCTGATATTAGACAGATCAACCAAATTCATTCAGTTTAGTTGAAAGGTGCAGAATTGAAAGGAAGTGACGACATTCAATGACATTGAACGACTCAATTATAGGTATACATGGAGGAATACTTTTTTATAATAAATTATTATTATTAAACTATAACTAATACAATGCAAGAAAACTTAACTTATTTGTATTGTATTCTACTCATAGTCCCTCAAGACTATAAGTAGGATACTGAGCCTAGATCACCGTCTTCTATGTGTAAGGTGCCCAGAAGGCTGGCTACGTTTTGTCGCTGGATCGCCATACTGATCCGTTGGCCGAGGCAAGCACCAGCCCTCTGATCACCTGAAGAGTCAGTTTACATGGATGACTTTAGTTGCTCCATCCAAATGGACAAACAGATTGATCTAATATAGGCTTTATGCATACATGTCTGTCTACATAGTGCGCGCAAGTTTGGGGTTTTGTATCAATTGCAAATTTTCCTATTCGTAACACAATTCTACGATGGAAACCTGCAAAACCGCATAGTTATATATATCTACTAGGATATGCCCGCGACTTCGTCCACGCTTGACTTGAAATTCCCGCGGGATTCCCGGGGCACAAAGTATCGCAGCAATTGAAAAAGAATGTAAGCTATCGTTTTAGTGGAAACTGTGTCGGAATAAGCTAATTTTTATACGTCCGAAGAACTTCAAACCACTCCCGGGAAAATTCCCGCGGCATTCCCGAGATAAAAATATCACACATTTTATTACATTAAATTTGCTGTCGATCAGTAAAGACATAACATTGGAATTCGATTTTTTTAATTTGGTCATTTTAAGTCATTCCCAGAAAAATTCTCGCGAGATTCCCAGTATAAAAAGGCGCACAGAGTTTAAGTCTAAGAATTACCGCATTTACTTGGGTCAATATTGTTCTATACATGTGTACCACAAACTTGCTGAGTATAATTGGGTATTTGACATATAAGTATTACAAAATCAAGTTCTGAGGTATTGTATGTTGATATAAAGAAACTCGATTGATTTGACTGTCAAGTAGGTACCCAATTCCGCAACACTACAACCTTAAGAAGCCCAGTTACGTTCCTGCATTGCAGTCCGCCGCGCAATGTTGTTGCAGCCTGCATTGCGTCCGGCCTCACCGAACAGAATGCCTCTCGAGTCCTGCAAACTCCGCCCACTACAGGTCTGCAATGTAGGATCGTGTATGGGGCCCCTTTATTTTATGTAAAAAAGCGGTGGCATGCGGGCATTGACTGAAATTACTACTTTTTAGCAAAAAGAGATCAGTATCCCGTTACCATTACGTATTACTTTGTCAGTGCGACCAAAGCCTTATTACGGTCCTTTTTTTGGCACCAATGAATTTAGTCAAATTACTGTAAATTAACTTGAAAGTGTTAATTTGTTTAAAAATAAAGCAATAAGTATTATTAAGGCTATTTACCCGTCTTGGTTGCTACCACCCCTGCTGTAGAGTATGCCGCCATAACAATTTAACTTGTGTTCCGGTATTAGTGGCCAGGTTCCAAACTCCCTTAAGAGAACAGCAGCGCATTTGTAGCACCAAGTGTCCATAGGCGACGGTAACCGCTTTGCATCAGGTAAGCCGCCTGTCTGCTGAACTCGTGCAATATATATTTTTTTTAATATTGCAGATAGACTCTCAAATTATTTTATAAGAACAAATTTAAATATGTGTCTTCATTTTCCGATGTTGTTTTCAATTAAAATGATTATTGTACACAAAGTTACATATAAGTATAAAATATTGGTGATGTACAAAATGTGAGCTTAACCCTAAAAAGATATTTCTCCCAGCAAATCTATGCATGTAGCAAGAAAGGGAAAACAAGAGGCAGGGTTGTGTACACTACAGTTATTTTAATTTCATTTGATCTGAAAATCTATATAATAAATTTTGGTTTATATACATTTTCAATATTTATATTATTTCATTATAATCATGTGGTGCTGTTATCAGCACAATTAATACATAAGCGATATTTGACGAAATGTACATTAATATAATATATATTTTGATTAAAATAAAGAGAAAAATGCAATATGAATGGCGTAGGTGATATGGTAAGATTGTATGTAATGTAATTTAGTTTGAAATGTAACATATAATATTAATCGTTTGTAAGTGCATATAGAATGAGGAGATTACAGTGAAATTTATTAATAAATATTGCATTAACCATTTTACATGTTTTATTAGCTTCCCGTCATCTATATTAATGTTTTATGTTTCAGAGCGACAAATCCATATAGGTAAGTGTATATAGCGTAATTTGCGTGTCACATGTACAGCTGTCATAAGTTTACCGGCACGCTGTAGAGGGTAGAGCTTGACCATGACATGAAAATTCTTTTTTGTTACTTGCTTTTTCGATTTTACGCCATAGTAAAAAAACAGAAGCAACGAACTCATGGTGTAAAACCTTCAAGATATAATATTCTATTGGAAAACGATGCCTTTTAACTCGTAACGTAATATTTTATGTTCTTTGAACCTAATGACAATTACAGATTTAAAGCACCTACTGTGATATCTATCTATCTTAGAACAAGCAATTTTCCACACATTCCAATTTACAGTGTATTATCGTTTGTTAATAAAGTTGACTTGATTCATATTTTATATTTATAATTTGATAAGTTGTGAAGTAACCAAAACCCGATCTATATGATTAATGAGCTATTATTTATTTTTTTGCAAAATGTAGGACACCACAAGATTACTTTGGTAAAAATTTTACGAAACGCTCATCTGTGTGTAAAATATGGCCGTCAAAAAGAATAAAATTGATGGCGCTACCGTAGCTATAGGGTAATAATCAATTTCTATCCGTCTCTCAGCAGTTATAGCATGAGAGAATTTAGCAGTTATAGACGGTACTTCTCTACACTAGCGTCAATTTTTCAACTATTACTCTCGTCACTGGATACAGGATACTTTCACTTTAAAAGCCGTGTACGGTGGTTCTTCTTACCTCTACACTTCACAATACACGCTTTCCAAGGCTGGGAAGTTACAGTTACATCATCAAGATGGCGTTGTGCTTAGCGACTTCTTAATTACATCTCTTTCTTAGTTAGTTTGGTTAAATTTTCTTCATTGTTAATATATAAATTTTTTTTTCAAAATGTATGTAGGTACTTAATTATGCTAAATGTTTTTGTTTTGTTGACTTCAATGTTTATAACAAAACATTGATTTACCGACTACAACGTCATAACTTATTTGATGGAGTTGAACACGATTTGGTCAAGTTGATTTAATATGATTGAAAGATGACATAACAACATTCAATGACAATACATGATTCAATTTTATGTCTACATCGATCACTTTGGTAGCTTCATTAAAATTGAAAGACATTAGTGAACGGTATTATATCAGCTTAATAGTGTTATTAAACGGATCATCCAAATGCGTACAATTTGGTTAAAATGCACATACCTAATTGAAACTTATTTATAAATAACACTTTGGTAGCTTCATCCAAATTGAAAGACAAAAGTGAATTAACGTTCTTTATTCAATTTATAATGGTTATGTTTACTTGCGAGGAATAAACATTTACACATCAGCCACAAATCAATGACAACAAATATATTTGCTCAACTAAACACTTCATACTAAATTTATCACGGTATTAACATTAAAAAAAAACATGTCAACACCCCCAAGAATATGATCGTTTAAAATGACGAATGGAAACACTTGAGTGTATCTAATAACACAACAATGGCTTAATAAGGGGTGTGGATAAAATATTAATAATCTACATTGACTACGCCAGATGGCAACACTGGGTATAGTATAACCGACTTTATTGCATAAAACATTTACACTGTCACGTATTTTTAAATACAGAACTATTGCAGACTGTGTACAGTCCAAGATACGTAGGTATATATTTTGGTGTAAGAAGAGATGCGGACTGTTTAGAGTGATGTTTATTTTAAAAACTAAAACTGATAGTGGCAAGTAAAAGGAAATGATGAAATATGTAAATTAAGACAGATTTTGCAGAACTATATTGCAAATTTGACTAATTTCTCAAGCGTATATTGTCAATACCTAAAATATCTCAATTTTTAATTTTTTTTTTGTTAAAATCCAATTTACAAAATCATTTACAATCTGTCGTGTTAAATTAAATAAGTGTTATATAATCATATTTAATATATTACACTTATTTATGTCAAAGAAGAAAGTGAGGTGTGTAAGAATGGGCCTAAATGGCGCTCTGTTGTTCGTGCCTACCCCGCAAGGGAACTGGCGTGAAGTTATGTATGTATGTATGTACACTTATTTATGATCTAAGCAAGACGTTAGTTAGATTTCGAATATCATTCTGCAAGTGACCAGAGAATAGTCATTTCCAGAACCATACTCGAAACCTATTCTATAGTCTAGTATACCCAGTCTATTTTTTTTTATTAAAAAAACAAAAGTGAATATAACTTTATATTAACTAGGTGTTACGTTAGATTTAGAGTTAATAGCAGGTTTTTTTTTTCATAAATTAAGCCTTAAATAAAAAGCACACCAATTATTTATAAACAGTTGGAAATTAGACTGTTTTAAATTTCAAATAAATCGCTTCGGTGTAAATAAGGAATAATTCAGTTACCCTAAAATATTTACTCAAGTGGGGAAATTATGCTTTTCACTGTTTGGGTGGTGTACATTAATTGTGTGTGTCGTAAAATGTGAATTGTGATCACACACACATAGTAAAATGTTACCCTTAGTTTGGTATGAGGGTCCGACAATGGGATGGGATTAATGTGTTGTATTGAAGGTATTATACTGATCTAAGCTTTGTCGTCTGTGAAGCTATTCATATACAGTGTGTTTCTGTTCCGTTTTAAAATAACAGTAATCAAATCAATTTATTGTTAAAAAAATCACACATAAATAATGCTCACATACTCTCGCACTAGAACTAGCATGTGAGTATCGTGGGACACCTAGTTTACCATAATGATCAAGATTTGCAGGGAAAAAACAATTTAACCTCTCTCGACTTTTCATAATCTTGAAACTTTTTTGTCTTATTCAGCATTAGAGAAAATAAACTTCTTAATATAGGACTAGTATTTGATTTAAATAACAATATAGGTCCGGTAACCGAGTGGCCTATTGTACGACTTAATGCCTCGTGTCTCAGACCTCGTGTACATTATGCCCCTTTCTACGACAACAAGCTTGAAAGCACCGAGGGCAATAGGTTGCGCTCGTATGTAAACGCAACTCTTCCCTGCTTGCTGTTATACAAGTGGACAGTGCAAACAAGGTTTTCAGAAACATTACTGGGCTATTATCACTATCTTCCAAGTCACTTACAACATGAGTATTTAAAAATCTACTTTCTAAATGATGAATGATGAGTTATGAATGTCAAAGAAGCAAGTGAGGTGTGTAAGAATAAGCCTAAATGGCGCTCTGTTGTTCGTGCCTACCCCGCAAGGGAACTGGCGTGAAGTTATGTACTTTCTAAAATTAAAAATGTTCAATCCCCAATCTCGGGTAATGGTTGAAGCCGACTGTATTTGTGCGAATCTATGCGAAATACGGTGAGCTGGCCAGTGAGAGCAAATCTTGCTACGAGTGGTCAATTCACCTTGCGAAGAGCGGGGCTCTAGTCAGATGGTCGGCGCCGACTGCTTATCTTATAGACTCAATTTTAGTTCAACAAATAAGCACAATTTTTAGATCACTTGTGACATTGGTGTGGCACTCACAGTAATTGGCGATAGTTGCGAATATTTCCACAAAACCAAAATTCAACTCTTATGCGAATTGAACGAACGAGCTTGCAGGTGTCCATACGTGGAGAGCGCAGCGAGTGACTGTTGCCGCAATGTCTATCCTCACTGGCTCGCGTGATAGAAAAGAATACTTACTAATATATTATAACTAAAATGAAAACTGTCGCTAATTTAACAAATACGAACGAACTACGAACGGCGACTGGGAGTTCATCCACACTTCCTTGAGACCAGGAAGTTATCCACTGTACGTGGCGCTCGCTCCTTTATGCCATACGTGAGCAAGCTATGGAATGAGCTCCCTCCCGCGGTTTTCCCAGAGCGCTACAATATGGGGCTCTTCAAAAACGGCGTAAACAGATTTTTAGTCTAAACGAGGTAGGCAACGCATCGGCTCCCTTAGTGTTGCAGATGTCCATAGGCGACGGTAGCCACTTGCCATCAAGTGGAACCGTCTGCCAGTTTGCCTATAAGCAAACATAAAAAAGAAAAAAAACTAAAAACTACTCAATTCTATTAAATCAAATGCTAAAACTAATAATGAAAGGAGGACGGTTTGAACAACAATATATGATTTTTTGCAGCTTCCTACATAGAATAGGAAGTTTTTTTTTTTTTTATTGTAGGAGACCAGCAGACAGGCAGACGGCCCACTTGATGGAAAGCGGTTACCATCGCCTATGGACATTTGCAACACCAAAATTGCTACAAATGCGCTGCTGCTCTCTTAAAGAAAGACTGGAACCTGGTCACTAATGCCGGAACATAACTCAAGGTTGTTATGGCGACATACATTAGACCAGGGGTGGTAGCCAGGCTGTGGGTTGTTAAGTCGCCTCTTACGACAGGCCGCCCCCGGCCGCAGGAAATTGTATTCTTTCTCCGTTCCTGCACGGATAAAATAAGTAAGTAAGACTTCATTTTCAATTTATATGCATGACTTTCAAAAAATATTCTCCAGTGGAACTTGTTTGGATAAAAACTTTGATTTGAAAATATCTAGCTCATCTGTCAATTTCAAAGGACCTCCTATATAACGTTCTAATAAAAACACGCAAGTCGGCCCCAGTGGCGCCCTTACTCGCGATAAACAATCGCACAGATTATCGACGCTCGTAATTGGTTTAGATGTACGTCAGTATTCAAAGTAGAACTGCATTTGATTTAAAAGAATAATCTTAATACGTTCCATTATTTTTTAAACTAGGGTATGTCCGCGACTTTGTCCACGCTTGACTTGAAATTCCCGCGGGATACCCGAGATACAAAGTTCCGCAGTATTTAAAAAAGAGAACATAAGCTATACTATAGTTTTAGTGAAAACTGTGTCGGAATAAGCTAATTTTTTGCACCCCAACAATTACACACCGCTTCCGGTAAAATTCCCGCGGTATTTGCGGGAGAAAAAAATCACATAATTTATTACATAAAATTTGCTATCAGTAAAAAAGTCGTATTGGAATTGGATAAAAAGTTCAAAATGAATATTTTAAATCATTCCCAGAAAAATTTTCGGTATAAAAAGCAGCGCAAATTTTAAGACTAAGAATTTGCTGTCGAACAACGAACACCGCATCGAAATCGGCTCCAGTAGTTTTTACGTGAATTCCGAGCAAACAGACAAGAAATATAAAAAAATTGCATCGTGTTTTTCGACGTTTATATAGTCTATTTCAGTTTTTTTTAATAGCTTCAATGTACAGACACGGCATGTTTAGAATTTTATAATAGATACAGTTTTTACAGTGTAAATGACAGAAAATATTACTTCTTTTTTGAAGATGTATTATATACTTTATTCTTACATATCGAGGGCTTCATAACAAATGGGCGAACAGACAAAAGTGCAGTTTTACACGAGGGACAAAATTGTGAATAAAACAAAAGTAGTTGATTGTATAAGGCTGAAATTTGGAATACGCGTCTATTTATGTACACTTGCATACTGGTAAGAATTCAAATTGTAACATGCATAGTTTTTAGTAAACAACAAAAAATAATGGCATTTTTGCGTATACGCCTATATGTTATGAAGCCCTCGATATGCTTCTTTGGTTGTTTTTGTTAGTTTGCAATAATTCGATACATTCAATCTTATAATCACATTTTATCGGAGGTATTTGCTACAAAATACGCTGACAAATTATTTTTCAATCAGAAGTTTAGTAAAATATTCAAATGATTTCTTTACATTCAAACGTCACAAATAATCGACAAGAACTTTTTGTTAACGACAAGTATGATGGGGTAGTTGACAAGTATTATAATGAATTCTAAAACAATGTACATTCAAATACTATGTCATCGTCATCAAATATTGAAGAAATCATTTTAATTTCTATTTGAAATATAATTAATATCTACGTCATTGGACTCGTTATAGAAATGACGTCATAATTTGCAACGCTCCTAGAATATCTGGGTGACTTCGGCGTTTTGTAAGATGATAAGAAGTAACTCAGTTGATTTTATTGTCAACTTTCCCACTGTGACATGAGACAAGGCGACTCGTTTGGAAAACTACTTGCTATTAGTAATTAGGGAATAAATAAAATAAATCAATTTAGAAAATATGTTTTATTTAATAAAACTTGTCATTTTACCACTCACATCGCATCGCATCACATAAAGCAGTCTTTATATCGAAGTATATGGTTAAACTTTGGTTATTTTTTTTTACAATTCACAAAAACCGAGCAATAATAGAATCTAAAACTTAACACCATTGAAGATGGCAGCGCCTCTAGTAGCTAAAATTATAAAGTCACAGAGTAAGTCCTAATGTAGTCAGTATAATTGGACCCAGTTATGCTAAAATAAATCAACTACATTATTTTCGAAAAATCGCGTTCAAAATCTGAGTTATAAATAATCATGGTCTTAGCTAAATTGTAATTTTGTGTTCTTCGTTTCAAAAGCTTTGATACATGTTTTGACTAGTTTCTATTTTGTTCAGGATTTTCTAATGATTGAAAAATAAACGAACCTGAATATTTTGACGAAAATAAATTAATCAAGACATTGGATTTCAGTTAGATGTTCAATATTTGTTTCATTACTTAGATTCATACATATTTGTTCTATGTAAGATCTAAATACATCTTGGGTTGTGTTAGCTTAGTAGGATGTATCATATTCTTCAAATTCGTTATGGATTGGTGTTAATATTTTTTTAAATTTCGGGTTGTTTCATTTTGGCATAAAAAAGTCTATTATTGAAATAGTTCTTATTAACTAAGTACCTAACTGTGTTTTGAAGAACTCAGTTTGCACATAACCTATGCCATTTATGACGTCATACTTACATTCAAAGATAAAACAAATGTTACTGCGTGCGTTCTCGGAGCAGATCATATTGCATCCCTCACAATCCGCTTAATATTAATTAAACAATTCAAAAATACTCGTAATCATATGCACACTGGATATATGCAAATAGGAGCTTTACAAGCTCACATAAGACAGCAATATGACAAAGTATTATAATAAATAAATAATATGTAGATTCTCGATGCATTTTTAATGATATTAAGTGTGCGTAAAAATAGTACCAAATCACATAAAATGGTAATTATATTCTAATTTTTGGACAGCCTTTATTAATATTTATCTTAAATAATTTAATTTGATATTAAAAAAGTCTAAAATCAATAACTACATATTATCACGCCTGATTTCTATAGGAATAGGCAAAGAGTACGTATTGATATGATATATTACAAGAATATATCATTTGTAATATTATAGTTTTTTGCTGTAAGTGCAAGACATGTAATTGCCTCATGGATTCCAATAGTTGAACAGTTTCAAAGTATTTAAAAAAAACATACTTGTGACAGAAAATAGGGCTTGAAATACCGGTAAAAATGTGTTATCGTTATTTCAGCTAATTTCTGATAACGGTAAAAAATAAATATCGTTATAAAACTTACCGTTATTTCTAGTCATTTTACCGGTAAAAAATATAACTTTAATACTATTTTTATGGGTAATTTTACCGCTATAACTATGTTTTGTTACAATCTTCGCCCTCATTCACTTGCAAAGTTTGTCAAACAGTACTGTGTTAAGACCGCGCGTTATATTTAGAGTTGTGTTTGTCGATTGTTTCGGTAACATGCAGTCATAATAAAGCCAATTCTTATAAATGGCAAATAACGTAAAAATTGCCGATACGTATAACGTTATACATACGATTTTTAACGTTACACTATAATGTTAAAATTATAAAAGTTACGAAGTAACGTTAATAGTACATTATGGTACTAGTGTGTAACATTGGTGATTACCACCGAGGCGCCATTGAGACTCGAGCCGTAGGCGAGGGTCTTAAGAGAGCCGAGGACGGTAATCACCAATACACACGTGTATCATACGACGTTTTTCAACACACTTGTGAATAAAATAACAACAAAAACTCATTTTATTTAGTAGATAAAAAAAAGTTATATATGAGTGAAAGTTTTATTTATTAAACACGTACGAGTTAAAATTATCTATTTAAATAAGAAGTTGCATGAAATGAGCAAGCAATAGGAACATTAATTTATTTGTTCTATAGAACACGATCTTTTTTTTTTAATAAAAACTTTTTTAGGAACAAAGCAACTCAACCAATAAAATTTAAAAAAAATATCTATAACTCACTAGTGAGTTATAATGTTTTTACTCATAGTTTGATAATGGGTGTCATTCTGTGCCTAATTGCGGTGACCATAGAGCCACTTTATGAGCAAGTGTGTTGAAAAAATATATACCGGTATGGCAGTATCTTTGGAAAATACCGGAAATCCCTATTAATATTATAAATGCGAAAGTAACTCTGTCTGTTCCGTTTTCACGGAAAAACTACTGGACCGATTTGGCTGAAACTCAGTATATATATATATTTTCGATGCCGAGAATGAACATAGGATATTTTTTATCCCGAAAAATGGGATAGTTTCCGGGATAAAAATATATTTGTCTTTTTGTTTGTTATCCTTTTATGGAAAGACTATTGGACCGATTTGGCTGAAACTCGGTACATATATAATTTGAATACCGAGAGTGGCCAAGGGATTCTTTTTATCCCGGATAATTGGATACATTTTGGGATAGATTTATGTAGTTTATCCCGGAAACTAGAACAGGTTTTGTGATTTTGTCCATTTCATCCACTGGGTCTACTGGGTCCCCTGGGTCCACTAGGTCCATTGGGTCCACTTGGTCCATTGGGTCCACTTGGACCACTGTGTCCACTTGGTCCCCTTGGTCAACTGGGTCAACTGGGTCCACCTGGTCCACTTGGTCCACTGAGTTCACTGGGTCCATTTGGAACACTTAGCCTACTGGGTCAACTGGGTCCACTGGGCCCACTGGCTCCACTTAGACCACTGGGTCTACTTTGACCACTGGGTCTACTTGGTCAACTTGGTCCACTTGGTCCACTAGGTCCGTTGGGTCCACTTTGCCCACTGGATCCACTGGGTCCAGTTGGTCCACTGGGTCCACTTGGTCCATGTTATCTATTTTGTCATTTTTGACAAGTTTTGTCATTTATGTAGTTTACATATAGACGGGGGTGGTATAGTTTGCGATATAAAATGAAGTGAATCTTTCGGGGGCAAATACAT
Source organism: Dendrolimus kikuchii (assembly GCA_019925095.2). Taxonomy (NCBI): domain Eukaryota; kingdom Metazoa; phylum Arthropoda; class Insecta; order Lepidoptera; family Lasiocampidae; genus Dendrolimus; species Dendrolimus kikuchii. The sequence continues at coordinate 8,911,372 of CM034407.1, forward strand.
ACAAATTTAATACAATGTAACCTGTACCACTTGCTCTTTAAACAAGAGATACGCACTAGAGGTAGACCCGCGACGCAGCCGCGGGGTAAACTCTAGTTACCTATATTTTTAAAGGTAATTGATAACGTTTTCAAGCCCTGATCGAAATTACTATTATTTTAATGTGTTCCTTAAATTCATATTTTGCAGATATTTCTAAATACTTCAGATTTTTTTTCGCTGAGTCAGAAATGTTTTATACACCATGTACGTCATTACTGGTAGACATATTCTGGGCAGTGTGTGACTCGCGACGTTGTCGATTATCTATACTTATCCACCCCAAGGTCTTTATCACCTGTGTCCTATATATATTTTTCGATTACCTTTGAGTTTTTGCCAAATTTTAAATATTTTAAATGAGATCATTTATGTATACATTATTTTTCCTTAGAAGACAATTTTGGTAAAACACATCTTTGGAATCAATTACATTATTTAATAGTGTTTTAATATTTTATTACACTTAAATTAGAAGATGTTTTCTTTTAACCATCTAAATACATTGTTTTAAAAAAATAATAAATATAATAAAATAATATTTATCTCGTAAAAAACAGGTTATCCATATTTTATTCTGACCGTATTTATGTAAAGCACAGGTTCCTAAACTTTTTGTCCAATAAAACCCCTTGTCAATTATTCCTATTTAGGATAGACCCACTTTTTAATAATATTAAATTTGAAGTAATACTTTAAAAATGTTGATAACTTGATTAAAGCTCAAACTCACTTTTATAGATCTAGCCGATTGTCAAAAATTAGTTAATAAATTGCATTTTGTTTTTTTTTAATATAATATATACATATATATATAAGTTCGCGTTTGATCGATACAGCACCTGATATCAACTCAAGACCAAGAATTATAATTGTCAGAAAAAAGTAAATCTCAATTTGCATGATCGCAAAGTAGCATTTCTAGGTATACTTTTTAGTTTGTGGTAACCGCGACTACCAGGTCAGGTTTTTTTTAATCGTCAGTTCAAATTATGACAGATAATTTACTTGTTTCAATTTAGAAAAACTGCTTATAAAGTACCTACTGTTTCACAAATACACGTATAAATAATAAAGAAGATACTGATATTTAATGATATAAAAAGTATCAATAAATGCATTCAGAGTATATAACTGACCATGAACTTTCGAAAATGCTAGTTGATAACTATGGTCTTGCTTGATCAGAATAACATTTTTTTCTTATAAACCTTCTTCTTTAATTATATGTTTTTATTATAAGGATGTAATTACCACAGTAGAAGCATAAGTAAAAATATTGGAGTTACACGTGGTCGCTAAAGCCAATTTTGAGAATAATTGGTTTTAACCCAGCAAGGACGTCCTCTCGTTGTTACGTGATGCTTCTCTATTGATATTTTGCGAAAGAGCACCGTTCCTGTAAATGGAATTTAAAACGTTAAAAAATTATTTTACTTTCATTCGTTTTATTTACTTCTATCATCTTTATTACAATTTTAGCCTGTTGGTTTTTCAATACTTTATTATAGCTAATTGTAAAAATAACTACTCACCGTTCATTTCGTCTGCTAATGGTGCCATAGCCAGGTGGTTCAGGTCTTGTGCTCCTAGGCGGTGGAGGGAACGGTGGTTTTCCGAGGCTCGTGTAATATTGATACGCTACACCAGTTGTGAACAACAGTATCCACAATGTGAGAGCTAGTGCGTCTGAAATTATTATTTATTACTTTAGGCTTATTTACTTTTACAGATATTATTGCCGGTATCAAACACAATTTCAGCGTGTATGATTTTAGAAAGCAAACTTGGTATGTGATTTATTTTATATTGTTCTTCTAATATGTACACCAAATCCTCGCAAGTAAAGTACGAGAAACGTGAATGTTGGGTTAAAACCGACAACAAAGAATATTGAATATGGAGTTGATTTCACAACTAGGATTCTTGTAAAATTTTAGCGAGAATGTAGAAGCTCCTATTAGACAATATATAGATAATTACTATATGTTTCCAAAATATTAATACATCATAAATAAAGTGATACAAACCTCGCCACTGGAAAATCGGAAGTAGATTAGCCTTTCTAAACAGCTTCACTGTTGCTCGTCTCAGTATGTTAATCATAATATATTTCAAATTAGACCCTAAGTAATAGTCAATAGGATATATTGCAGCATACGATCCAAGAATAGCACAACAAAGAATGTTTGCGTAAAATGTTACCGACAACAATAAACCGGCTGTTGCCAACACAACGAATAGAAATGCTAGCCAAAAATTTACTTCTATCATTAAAGTTGGAAAATTATCTGTAAAGAAATATTTTTTATTAAACACAGCAATCCATAGACGTGGTAGAGCTATGTTAGAATTATTATCTTGATCGATCAGTGTGATACCACGCACTCATAGAATATGGGCGTGAAACGATTAGCCTTGAGCTAATCCTGTTTCCCCTTCCCACTTCCATTCCTTCTGTCTGATCACTCTCATCATCATCCAAGCGTTAAATCCCGGTTGCGATCGGAGTATCCACTCCGACGCCCAGGGTCCGGTTTCAAACTTTTTCTACTCCACTTCGCGCGGTCTTCAGCATCATCCGTTTTGAGACCTTCGGTACGTATGTCATCCTTCACAATTTTATGTCTTGGGCCTTCCGCTTCAACCGGCATCTGGCGGAGGCGGCATGGCTAGACATTTGTTCCCCAAATAATTAGTCGGTCTCCGTAAATCGTGGCCGTACCAGCGTAAGCGACTCTCTTGCAGTTTGTCTGTTATGTCACGGATATGAAGACTGCCGTGGATGCGAGAGTTCTTGACGCGGTCTTTTCGCGTGACTCCACACATATATAGCAACATATTCATCCCCGTGACACGCAATTCTTGCTTATGTTGCTCAAGTACAGGCCACGCTTCACTACCATACAAAAGGGCAGGTCTAATGATGGATTTATAGACCTGCTTAGCTTAACCGGCATTTTGGGGTCGCAAACGACACCTATCACCTCACGCCACTTGGCCCAAGCTGCTGATCCCTTTACGCCATCCTAAAGACTGGCAACGCGTTGGCTTTGCCCTGCTGTTGCAAACGTCTATAGACGACAGTAACCACTTATCATTAGATAGGCCATCTGCCGGTTTGCTCGTACACAATGAATGAAAGCCACAAACCCAAAAATATGAATGAATAGGCTTGAAAAACCGTCCAATACTTGCTTTTTATATTTTACTCTCCATTTTCTTACCATTGCTAGAAAATTGGGTAGGTGATACATTACACAATAAATAATAAAATAATGTTAATAGAAAAATGCGGGAATTAAAACACCGTGTTATTTACATGCATACATTTTAAAATATCACGTATAAAATATTTTTAATTAATGTTTAAAGAATAATTAATCCGGCACGGAAGGATCAATGAAGGTGATAGATAATCTTCAATAAATATTTGTATTAATACTAGACGCAGTCAATATCGTGTATTGTATCGACCCTGAATGTATGTAAAGAGGGCGAATTCCGGTAACGGCCGAAGCTGTCATATTTTTGAGCCTCGCGTTCCGATTCACACAATATTCTTAAGGCTTTAGGTACTTATTGTCGTGAACAACGCTATTTGACTCGTTAAAGATATGACGTATAACTTGCTACGCTCGTGCCATATGCAGGCGTCTGCGGCGTTTCGTAAAATGATATAAAATAACCCAGTTATTTTGACTATCAACTATAATATTGTCCTTACTTTTATGGAGTAGTAGGGCGAATATATGATTGTATAGACTATACTCACCAATTGCTGCATAGTTCAAAACTGCAGCGCATAAAATTCCGAGATTTATCGATGGTAATAGTACTGATATAAGCGGTATGGCATAGAACCACCACAACATAAGCCAAATCGCTCCGAAAAATATCCCTGATATTACTGATGCAGCGAGCAGAGCTAGCAAAGAAAATAAATGTTATTACTACAATATATATATAAACAGTAACTAATTTTATACAATAATATATTGAGACCTTCGAAAACTCACATTTCATTAATGTTACACATTTAAAAAAAATCAATATGCTACACCTATAATCCCTTATCAACGAAATTTAGATATTTTTGTAAATAAAAACTGCATAGTAAAACACCGCCTTCAAATTCTGTTGCGTACCAATGAAGCGTTGCCAATAATATTCTTCCAAATTTCCCATTTATATGTTATATCCCTATTAATCCCTATTAATATTATAAATGCGAAAGTAACTCTGTCTGTCTGTCTGTCTGTCTGTCTGTTCCGTTTTCACGTAAAAACTACTGGACCGATTTGGCTGAAACTCAGTATATATATATTTTCGATGCCGAGAATGAACATAGGATACTTTTTATCCCGGAAAATGGGATAGTTTCCGGGATAAAAGTATATTTGTCTCTCTGTTTGTTATCCTTTTATGGAAAGACTATTGGACCGATTGGGCTGATACTCGGTACATATGTAGTTCGAATACCGAGGGTGGCCATGGGATACTTTTCATCCCGGATACTGGGATAGATTTTGAGATAGATTTATGTAAAGTTTATCCCGGAAACTAGGATAGGTTTTTTATTTGTGGTTTGCCATTTTCGCCATTTTGTTTATTTTGGTCAATTTGGTCGTTTATGTAGTTTTGGTAGTTTTGTTTGGCAGTTTTGGTAGTTGTGGTAGTATTGGTTGGTAGTTTTGCTATTTTCAGTAGTTTATGCTGATAGTTTTGGTAGCTGTAGTAGTTTTGGTAGTTGTGGTAGTTTTGGTAGTTGTGGTAGTTTTGATAGTTGCGGTAGTTTTGATAGTTGTGGTAGTTTTGGTAGTTGTAGTAGTTTTGATAATTGTGTTAGTTTGGTTAGTTGTGGTGGTTTTGGTAGTTGTGGTAGTTTTGATTGGTAGAATTGGTAATGTGGTAGTTTAGGTAGTTGTGGTAGTTTTGTTAGTTTTGGTAGTTTTGATTGGTAGATTTGGTAATTGTGGTAGTTTTGGTAGTTGTGGTAGTTTTGATTGGTGGATTTGATAGTTTGGGTAGATTTGGTAGTTTTGGTAGTAGTGGTAGTATTGGTAGTTATGGTAGTTTTGGTTTGTAGATTTGGTAGTTATAGTAGTTTTCGTTGGTAGATTCGGTTATTTTGGTAGTTGTGGTAGTTTTGATAGTTGTGGTAGTTTTGGTTGGTCGATTTGGTATATTCGGTGGTTTTGGTAGTTGCGGTAGTTTTGATAGTTGCGGTAGTTTTGATAGTTGTGTTAGTTTTGGTAGTTGTGGTAGTTTTGGTAGTTGTGGTAGTTTTGATAGTTGTGGTAGTTTTGGTATTTGTGGTAGTTTTGGTTGGTCGATTTGGTATATTCGGTTGTTTTGGTAATTGTGGTAGTTTTGGTTGGTGGATTTAGTAGTTTTGGTAGTTTCGGCAGTTTTAGTATGTTTGGTAGTTTTGGTTGGTGGATTTAGTAGTTTTGGTAGACTCGGCAGTTTTAGTATGTTTGGTAGTTTTGGTCGTTTGTGTAGTTTAAACAATATTTATTTATATAAATAAAACTAGAACGAGTTGAAATAGGATATTAAAGTTTGTATGGGGGACCAATCATTTATCAAGTTTATAGATACAAAATTCACAATCTTTAAAAAAATGCGACTTTCGCTCGATCTGTCTGTCTGAATACCGAAAATGGACACAGATTCTATTCATCCCGGTAGATAGGATAGTTTGCGACATAAAATGAAGTAAATCTTCCGAGGGCAAATAGCACCAACATAAAAATACAATACAATATATCCTGTATTAACGCCTGCTCTTAAAACAAGAGGTACGCACTAGAGTTTGACGCGCGGCGGAGCCGCGGGGTAAACTCTAGTATATTATATTTTATCTTGGAATTTGGAATCTATATTTATATATAGATTGCAAATTCCAAGATAAAAGGCAATAAAAATCAATATTAGGCAGTGCAGTTTCCATATTCTCGTTGATAACAACCTTACTTGGATTAAATTTAAAAGTATCCCCATAATAAGTATCTCTTCCTGGTTTGCCATTAAAGATGTAGACTTATATTGTCTCTAAGTAGAGAATTTCGTATTCATTGTTTTAACTACTTACGATGAATACAGTGATTTATTACATATAGACATTAATAAATGGGACAATATTAGAATCTCGCAAGTTTTACCGAATACTGCCAACATCTACAAAGTCCCTAATCTGAATAGGATTCCCATAATAATTTATGGGTAATTCCCTTTAATTTGGCAATACAGAACTTAAAAGAGTATAGATTTTTTATTATTATTTGATAATGTAACGCAATTCCGTCCTTCTATCTTTAAAGAACTTACCAGATTGATCAATATCCGTCGTCGAAGTTATGAATATATATGTCAAAGTAGCACCAACCATCAAACCCATAAGGAACATTTCAGTTTTGAAGAATCTATGTCCAAAATAGCATAGAAATACACCAATAAACAATAGTATAGCGCACGTAAACTCGGACAAGACATCATCTGTTCAAAAAGGAAATTATATGAGCATAAATTATAATCAAAGGCATAAATTTATGAAACTGATTGCATTTGATTGATAATTTTCTATTTTTATTTCACCTCGCATACCTTGTAATCTCTATAATAATAATAATAATAAACCCGCAGGGGGGCTTTGTGGCAAAGCCTTAGGCGAGTAGCGACACCTCGTACCCGACTCCGGGGGCCAAGGCAAGGCCCCCGCTTCCGTGCTCGCCTTAGCAAGCCGGCACGGAGTGGAGATCGCTAGAGCTAAGACTCAAGCTCCAGGGGTGGAAGTGATAAATGGCATCACGTCAGAAGTAGCTTTGGTGAACCTGCAGCCCACCTCTCTACACCCCTAAGCCACTCATACCCGTGTTGCCCCTGTCTTCTATGCCATTTTTTGGGGCCTATGCAGGGAGTGACGAGTCACAGTCAGCCCATTTTTCCATGTTCGCTGAACATTGCGACGGGCAGACGCCATAGTCCCCATATTCCCAGATCCCTAGTACCACTAGCAGTTCACCCCAATAGCCCGGTACTTTTTGTTCTCATTTCCCACAATAGTCCTACACTGGCCGGGGCTTGTCCTTGGGTGCAGTAGTATATAGTGTAGACAGGGATAATCGCCGGTTAGTGTCACGCCACATTTACATTAAATTTGTCAAGGGGCCTCTACGTGTTGGCGTTCCCATGGCCCCAGGCAAGCCCTACAAAGGTCCGGGCCATTTTTATGGCCGGTGGTCTTGAAAGACATACAATAATAATAATAAATATTATAAACGCGAAAGTTTGTCAGAATGGATGTATGGATGTATGTTTGTTACTCTTTCACGCAAAAACACCTAAATGGATTTTGATGAAACTTTACAGTATTATAGCTTACACATGAGAATAACACATAGGCTATAATTTATAAAGATATAGTGTGAATTATCCGAAATATAACGATTTTCCATCACCACGCGGGTGAAACCGCGGGCGCAGCTAGTATTATATAAAATTACTATAATTTGCTCGCGACTTCGTCCACGTTTGACAGATAACGTAAATTACAGTTATATTGCCAGTGTTTAAAATCAAAGGGTATTTCCAGCAGGGCAATAGATTTATTAGTATGAAAATGCCGAATGAATAATGAATTCCGAAGATTCGCGTAAAAACCCGGATAAGTAATGTTACTAAAGCCATGTATAACCAAATTTGTTATCCTAAAGATGTCTAATAAACATAGAAATAGTCATATCAAGCAAGTCCTAATATCACGTGGTTTCAAAGTTATGAAATCCCGGGGAATATAAAAGTCCCAGGTTATATTGTTTTAGTAGCAATCGGATACGAATCAGATAATTTTTATATATAATGCCCACTAAAACACTCCCGGGAAAATTCCCGGGGGATTCCCGAGACACAAAGTACCGCAGCATTTGAAAAAGAACATAAGCTATGGTTTTAATAAAGCCCTATCCAAATCAGCTATTTTTTATGCACATAAAGCACTTTAACCACTTACGAGAAACTTCCCGCGGGATTTCCGGGACACTAAGTATCTAAGCATTTAAAAAAAGCATATAAGCTATCCTTTTAGTAAAAAATGTGTCGGAATAAACTAATTTCTATACAACCGAACAACTTCATTCCGCTTCCGGGAAAATTCTCGAGATAAAAAGTAGCACACATTTTATTACATAAAATTTGTCATCGATCATTGAACAAATAGCATTGGAATTACACATTTTTTTTTAATATAGCCTTTTAAAATAATTCCCAGAAAAATTCCCGCTGGATTTCCAGGATAAAAAATAGTGTAGATTTTAAGCCAGAATTTGCTGTCGATAAGCGAAAAGCTTTTACATGAATCCCGAACAAACAGACAGCAAATCTAAAAAATTGCATCGTGTTTTACATCGTTTAAATAGTCTATTCCAGTTTTTTTTTATAGCTTCAACGTACAGACACGGCATGTTTAGAATTTTAGAATATTATAGATTGGAGTTAGGCATGTTGCTAAAGAGTTTCTTGCGCCGCTTCTTCCCTTCAAATTACATGTTGCGAAGCGGTGGTAAATTAGATTAAGCTCCCATAGAGTATATTGTTACATGCCGGCAAAAGTGAATGCACACCTGCCTGCCATAAAGCACAGTTTATTACCTTTCCGCATTTGGACTTCTTTTGTTTACTTAGAAAAACAGTTTAATGTGTTCGCTGGAATAATTAAGCAGGTATGCGGGTTACATTTTCTGGGAAATTGCGTCTGCGCTTGGCAGGTATGGCATATTGTATTTGTATAGTTGAGTATAAAAACAATGCCCGAACGCAGGGGTGAGACAGTCAAGCGACGATTACGATACGAGCAAGACGTACATTCGATAAGCTATATAGTGACGGACTTTGCGCGTGTTATTGAATCGTGCAATTCTTACTGGTTGTGTCCAGTTATATTTGTACCCGAGTTTTACGTGCCTGTATAGTTCTAATAAATTCTATAGTAATTCTAACGGCATTTTAATTCAAGTCCCGCACTCCTAATAATATAATAACCAAAACTATCGTACAATAATTATGTATATATTATATACCACTATCGCGCCGTTTCCAATCTAATTAATCTGTCACGGGTTGTGTGGAAGAGATCTCTTTTTAGCGATAAGACTTCAAAAAAAGAAGATGGTTCTCAAGATATCGTAACTCTCTTTTCAGTTACGTTTTTAACTTGGCGATTAATATTCCTAGTATTCTATCGTGCTTTAGATAAGGGAAGTAATAACGAAATACTTACCGAGCAAGTCGCAGTCATTATTCAACGGTGAGCAACCGTAAGAATATGTCGGAACATACACTGAATATGCACCTGTGTAGACATCATTGGCAATGGCCACGTATATTGCACCAGTACCAGGGTACGCGCTGAGCATGCATCGATTTGCCAACACCGAATTGGGGATCTGAGACAAAAATCAATATTAACTAGTCGTTTATTCATGAATAATACTAAAGTAGTATTAAATATGCCACTGTTTCTTTGTTTCTCAACGATTTTTATGTCGCGACCCATGAACAAACAAAAAGTTAAGTAAATAGTCTTGCGATCCGTTCACTAAAAAAATTATAATATTTTTTTTTATTAAAAAGTAAGTAGTTCGTACTATATGTTACATATACCACCATCGCCGTTATCATCTCATTGCATTCCTGGGGTTGACTGGAAGAGATCACTTCTTAGCGATAAGACCGCCCTTTGTACATAACTAGATATAATTTTAGTCTTTAAGTTCATTTTTGTTATTGGTGTATAATAAAGTGTTATCTATTTACCTATCTATCTAGTTTATTCATACGGTTGATTTGTATATAGGTCTTATTTTCTTAACAAACCTGACCCCCACAAAGGTAGCGACGGTTGAGAAACGATGGAATAGTGTAAAAGAGACGCGCTTAATGTTAATATACTTGACAAAAGGAGGGCCAAGATGTTTGGCCATTGGTTACAACACGACACTTCTTATGTACTTTAATTGAAGGCAAAATGGAAGCAAGGAAAGGGAAGAGAAGGCTAAGGCGGCAATTTGTTAATCACTTTAAGGAATAACTGGGTGTATTATCGTACGAAGGAGTAAAACAGCTGGCCCATAACAGACAATATCGGAGGAGCCTCTACCGACAAGAGCAAGCTCTAAAATGATAGACTTATTTATATGACAACGAATAAACAGCATTACCACAATTCATTCAACACTAAGTACACATTAAAACAATTAATAATGGATCTTACTTTGTAAACTTAATTTTTGATTAAGAGGTTAAAATTAAAAAAAAAACCAATAAGATGACAGTCGATTCTCACGAGAAGCGGCTGCAAAAACCTACGACAAAACTATCACTTCTTCAGAAGAATAATTAAAGTTAAAAAAACCGTGTTGAAATAAAAGCCAAGTAACAGCTCTTTTATTAACCAACTTCGAAAAGGCGGAGGTTCTCATATGTCTGTATTTTTTTAATATACTGTTACGCGATTTCTCCGCAATTGTGGACCGATTTTCATTTTTTTTTTCGAAAGAATATACACCCGAGGTGGTCCCATTAGCACCAAGTCAGGATCTAATTAGTGGATCGCGGGGAAATCGAGAGCAACCCTTGTGCAAGGAGCGTCTACACCGAAAACTGAGATGGTAAACTTGTATAGGCGTGCCGATAGTACAATTTCTACAGGCGCTTAATATATTACTTCTAAAGCTAATCAAGTATTTGCGCAACTAAAAAGTAATATTTTTTTTAACAAAAACATAACCTCAACATCAAAATTTAACCGACTTAACTTCTTTCTACATCTTGAAGTCGGTGCAAAGTAAAACATAAAAATAATTATATTTTGCAATTTTTTTTTATGTTTTATTTGACACTAAATTCAAGATGTTGTAAAAAGAAGTAGCTTAAATATTGATTTTTGATCTTTAGTTTAAAGCCGGTTTTCCTTTTGTTAAAAAAAATACATATAAGTATTACAGTATACAGGAGTGTCTGTGAGACAAAAGACCACTTAAATTTCTATTCTGTCGGACGAGTTAGTATTACTCGTTTTTAACTTGTGACAGTCATGTATATAACGAACGCACGTCTATATTATATGCAGCTCTTTCCAGCATGCTTATAAGGCGATACGTGAAAACAGTCGGGATATATGTATTATAGCTAACACGGCTTCTATAGCATTAGTAAAAATAAACGTACCTTCTTTTCATTTTTAAATCCTCGTGGGGTCATCATAGTTCTAATAGCGTCGAAGTACGAGTCAGCATCATAATTTCTCTCTGGTAAGTATTTGATTCGAAAAATTATTTCTACATTGTCAGTTTGTACGCAACTTGTATCATTCTCGCGCTGCGAAGGTGCTACGTCAATATATCTATACATATTTCGTTCTTGAATCATCATCGAAGGACATGTTTGGAAATGACTTTCGAGGCAACAACCGCCCGGTATGGGATCTGAAAAGGTTACTTATTTAGAATAGAATAGAATATAGTTTATTGTATAATCAAATTAATGCAACAATACACAAAAATTCACAATTAGGTGCATATGGGGGTCTTATCGCTGGTAGCGATCGCTTCCAGACGACTTTGGGATGGACTCTTACATTTAGTTAAGTTATAATTGGGTAAATAAGAATAAATTCTAAAACATGTTCACATAATTTTTTTAAATTTCGTTATATAAATAATTTTGATTAATCTATACTATAATCTGTCTATCTCCATAAATATTATATATTATACTAGCTGTCCCGGCAGACGTTGTTCTGCCCTGAAGAAATAAAATTTAGAACCCGATTCCAGCGCCACCTAGCGGATCCAAATGTAAGCTATCCTATCTTTCAAGTCGGATAAAACTGCACACGGTGTACAAATTTGATTAAAATCGGTCAAGTAGTTTAGGAGTCCATCGCGGACAAACAACGTGACACGTAATTTATATATATTAAGATTATATATATATATTATAAATATTAGAAACGCGAAAGTTTGTAAGAATGGATGTATAGATGTATGTTTGTTACATTTTCACGCGAAAACCACTGAATGAATTTTGATGAAACTTTCCAATAATATAGCTTACACATCAGAATAACACATAGGCATTAATTTATAAAGATATAGTGTGAATTATCCAAAATATAACGATATTCCATCACCACACGAGTGAAACCGCGGGCACAGCTACTATTATAATAAAACTGTAAATGGTTCGAGTTTGTACAATGCGTTTAAAACATACATTTTATCCCAATAAATAACGTCGTTTTCTTAGAATAGACGGATTAGCCAATTAGATGGCGCTGGAATCGCGGTTTTTCAATTCACTAACAAATACCTCAATGTCATAAACAACATGTCATTCAATCACTCAATGTATTACTTCAAATCAGGTTGGCTTCGACTCACCTCGGTTTTGCTGGGTAGTTGTTTTATGAACTTAATTTCTTTGTTATTATTATATGTAAAAAACCTAATTAAGTTTTCGTGTAAATAAAATAAAGCTACTGTCTAAATAATGATGAAACCGCTATTTGACTCATTAAACATCATCATAACTTGCTACGTTCGTACGAATAGAATAGACGGCCTTGGTGTTTTGTAAGATGATAAGAAGTAACTACCCTATTTACTTGATGGGAGCTTTTATGTGATAATTGATAAATCAGACCTAAAATTTGCCTACTCCCGGTAGTATTGTGGCTAATGAAACGATTGCAATTCCGAGTTTGGTTTGAATAAATGCATATATTTACTATTACTTCATGTTGAAGAACATAGTAAGGAAAGTTGCACATCAATATAAATCTTTTGAATACATTCACTCAAAAAATACATTTACGACGCCTGTATACATTGTTCGAAAGATAAAAATTACGCACCATACAACGGAGAGTGCGTAAAATAGGTATTTAAGCGAGAAAAAAAAATGAAAATTCCACCAAGGAATCACGAGTACGAATTAATTTACGACTATCCATTCTGAGAATAAATAAGCTGAATAATCAAACGTTCTTGGAAGCGGTTTTGATGAATACATTTGGCTCTCTTTAATACTAAAGAGAAAATGAGACGATAGACGAAGTTATAATTTTCACCACGCGCATATTACGCCATTTTCATATTAGAAATGTCAACGATTGTTGCGACTTTCCGATGGATATTTGTTTGTTTCATTGCCTATTAATAATACTGTTTTTCGCAAATTTGTTAAAAAACGTATGTCCCATTTGCGGTTGTTAGTTTTTACAAACTCGTGACTATGGTAAGCACTCGACCTCGACTTCGTACCGAGCTTACATTCGTCTGCTCGTTTGTACAAATTAACTTACCGCACTAGTATCATTTTTTTTCTATTTATAACACGTTCTAAACCGAATTGGTTAGTCACTTGTTCGCCTATTTCAATCATCAGGTAAAAAATATTCATAGAATAAAACAAAACATGGGGAAATTAAAAATGACAGGGCTATGTTTCACTTTTGTATTTAGTTAGGTTACAATTTATTCGACGGATAACTTTTATCTGATGACTGAAAAATCGGTCCTAGTTCTATTATATTATTATGTATAATTAGTGTTATAAATAAAAGCGATATAAAAAAACGAGATTGTGTAAGGTGGATTGGTGGGTTTCACAAATTGGGAAACTCAATGAGCAAGTATCCTGACAATGTTTACTTCATCATCAGTTTGCGGTAAATGTAATTAAAAGAACATTGGATCTGAAATATAATAATTATTGATTTGCATCAATGTTTATTAAGTCCATGTCATTTGGTACGAAAACTTGTCACATCTCATTAAAACTTATTTCGAAAATGTAATAAATACCTACACCATTTATTGTAAAATACGTATTATAAGGAAATATGTATTCAAAATATAACATTTTGTAACCATGATTATGAGGAAAGATCCATCCTAGGGGCTTATACGTATGTCACACACATAACTATAGCATATATGTTATGTAGGTAGGTAGCATAGGTATATAGATAAAACATGACATAATATTTAGTCATCTGAAATAGGAAACTTACCCGAATTCGAATAACCATGCACAGAAATGTACACTTTTAATTCCACATCATTCTCATTTACAATAAAATAAGCATCTAATTTTTTCACTGGTGCGTAAAAACCCACATTAGTTCCTTGTAGTGGTGTCTCGCTAAATAAAGAATTGTTAAATACTGAGACATTATACATATGACTGTGAACTTGAAATATGATGAAGGAAACTTTCGGATTGACATTCTCAAAGTTTACATATAAAATTGATTTGTTGTTCAAATAAAAAAAATCACCATAAAGCTCTTTGTTTATTTTTGTTATGGTTTTGTTTAAGGAAATGGTTACATTTGTCCCTGAAAAAGAAAATGTCATTTTATTATCAGAAAACTATATTTCTCTAGCGCACCTTAAGTAATTGGTACACTGTGCTGATTTTCAGACCCTACTTTAAATCATAGTAGTGTTATAAGAAAAAGGGAGAGAAAACTGTAGCTTGGCTACCCCCACTCTTTGTATTGGGTACCCGATTCAGTGCAGCGTAGCAAGGGTTCAAATCCATTCTGCAACTTTTCCCAGAGCACCATGATGTGCAGTATTTAAATTGTCATACATTTTGTTTTGGGCTGACAGCACATTGATGATGTATAATAGGACACTTCAAATAACCATATTCATAGTCAAAAGTTGATATTCAAACTAAGTAGTCCTCGATTAACTCAATTGATAATTTTCTTTTGTACCCCCCACCCCCCTTTTTTTCAATATTATATCAAATAATTGGAGCCAGGCATGTTTCTGACGAAGTCCTTGCGCCAATTATTCTCTTCAAGCCACAACATGTTGCCAAATGGTGGAAAATTAGATTTGGCTCCCATAAAATAAATAACCTTAAACAAAAATAGGTAAACAGGATAGATAATAGCTGGTAGGCTAGTAATAACTTTAACATTACTCATTGACACTCAACATGTTTGTCTTCTGTGATCACAGCTACTGAAAAGTATCTGAAATATTATAAAATTCTAAACAGGCTGTGTCTGTACATTGAAGATATTTAAAAAAAAACAACTGGAATATGCTATATAAAGGACGGAGGATGGAGAACATGATGCAATTTACTTTATATTTCCTATCTGTTTGTTCGTGATTCACTTAAAAACTGCTGGTAAGATTTCAATATGGTTGTCGTTGATCAACAGCTATTCTTAGACTTAAAATCTGCAGTACTTTTTATCCTGGGAATCCCGGGGGAATTTTTGTGGCAATGATTTAAAATGCCCAGATTAGAAAAATTTAATTCCAATATAATTTTTTTACAGATTGTTAGCAAATTTAATGTTAACAAATGTGTGTGGAAATTTTTTCGAAAGCTGTTTGAAGTTGTTCAGTTGCATAAAAAAAAATAGCTTATAGCTGACATAGTTTCCACTAAAATGATAAATTAAATGCCGCGTTACTTTGTGTGCCAGGAATCCCTTGGGAATTTCAAGGCAATTGTGGACGAAGTCGTGTGCATATTCTAGTGTTGAAATAAAAATCAAATAAAATGCAGTGCTTTAAACCATTAAAACATAGTTTCAATTATATCACCCCATGTTATTACTGCGTTAAGGGGAAAAAGCAGCAGAAAATTCACCAGTTATACACATCTAGCTAAGATTTTTTATATATACCACAGTAACCAATTTCCATTTATGCATTGTTAAAGTAACTACTGTTCTCTACCAATAAGATAATCAGCCAATTGTCGGTTTCTTTGCATTCATTGCAAAGAAACTGACAAAGCATCTGAATGTGTCGGAGACATAAGTTAATGTGCCTTAAACTTCAATTTATTTATTTACATAAATAAATACATTGAAGTTTAAGGCAATTTAGTATTTTACTTTATTGCTGGCACCAGTTAATGGAAAAAATTGATGATTAATTCAAATAACCATTGTTGTAGATATATGAAAATGGAATTTTGCTGATATAATTTTTAAAGTTTCGACATAAATATTAATTTATTATTAATTTACTTAGAATTTTTATGTATACAAGTCGCGAAAACTTAAGAAAATATTATTAGAATTTTTTTTCAGAAAATACATACATCAATCTATCAGTCAATGTACATTGACTCAGGTGGTTTTAGGAATTTGATAACAATACCAAATTTGTGCTGAAACATGAATAAACTCAACTGATTAGTCACTTTCATAATATGCATTGGAATATTTGCAAACTGTATATGCATACACCTGGTAACTTTCAGATCTTGATGGTTTAAGATTATGTTGGAACAAATGTACTGACTTTGAGAATTTTATAATGGGTAATAAATGTATATATATCAATATTTCAGGTTATTAATGAATGTTTATTATGTATACCATTAGACCACTTAGAGGTGTGTATAGTTATGAGAAGGTCAACACAGAGGTCCATTCAATGATTTAATCTAAATGTATTATGAAAGTGATAGGTGATCATCCCTGTATAGATTATAGGAATAAAAGGACAATCCACAGATAGTTTAGGACTATTATAGTAAATGAGAGCTAAAAGGTTGAGATTTTGAGATGAACTGCTAGTGTGACTAGGGATCTATGAATATGGGAGAGACTATGGTGCCTGTCCATCACAGTATTTGAAGAAGAATAAACAAGCTGGCAATGAGTTTGCACTCACTGCAAGCGCCTCGCAATATGATATATAAAAAAGTGTGGATGGACAACTTGGATGTGAGTGTCTGAAGAGTACGGAGAGATATGTTGCAATTACATTTACACTTAATTTTATTATTACAATTTACATAATATGAACAATCATTGCCCATAAGCAGTGGGGTCTAAATACAAATTCCAGGTAGTCAAGGTTCCAAACACAGGACGTAAAGATGTGTGTTCAGTTCAGAAGAACCATCTGTATTAATAGCCCTCACCCATTCACCCAGCGATTTCCTATCAGACATTAATCAGCCACCAGTATGGGTATAATAACCGTAAAATCAAAATACCGCATAGCAGTAATCTTGAACGCCAAGTTCAAGCATTGATAACATAAATAATAATTTACTTACGTTCTGCGATGACCGATGACTTCAAAAGTATATACAGAAATAAGATTCTTAGGAACATTTCGCAGTTTAAAAGCGCTTACTGATATAAAATGATAATTAATGTCTTTGGCTTTTTTCAGAACTTTATAAATTCCAAACAAACATCAGCTGATCATTTTAAAAACAAGTTTCATCTCAATTCAATGCGAAAAATAAGATATCGAGAGTTCAAGGGCTAAATGTACTTAAAAAGTCATTAAACTCGCAGTGAAACCTAGAAATACTATATTACATACTTTTAAATAATTTGCTGGTATATAAAGATATTTGCACTAAATAAATTAAAATCACACATCAAACTGCTCCACCAAAAAAGAACGCGAGCGGTCGTTCTACTGCTTGTCAATAATAAAACGACAATAGACCCAGTGTTGCCAGGTTGAATTAACAAAATTACAGTGTTCCGCATGTAATATTACAGTAGATCATTAGGAAAATACAGTAAATCATAAAACTCATTACAGTGTTTTTACAGTGAAAAAAAAAACATACTTTTATTGGAATTATCAATGTATTTAATAATCACTATTATAATTTACATATAATTTGTCAATCAATATCTATATATTATATGGATCTTTCAAATCACGTCGCAACCACGTTTTGAAGTTTTCATGGTGTAACCATTCATCACGATATTTCTGCTTATAAATTCTCTTTTTTTTCGGCGTGGAGGGTCCTTCGTCATTGCTTTCACGAGGCGACATTTTTAATGAAAATTTTAAAAGTAATACTAATTATACCACAATTAATCCCAACAATGTAGCCACTATTTCCAAATGAACTTATAAACTTACCTACTATTATCGGCAACATTACAAGGGTAGCTTACAGTAAACAAAGACTATGCTAAATATAAACATCTTAATTTTCTCAAATAATAGTCATCTATAATCCGTTCCCCGTACTGTGGGAATTCCCCGGCCCAAGATGTAATGCTTACTTGAAGTAGAACACAGTGCAGTTCGTTTCACGCAGTGAATGGTGAAACTACGTTTTTCGCTGTTCACTGTATACTGTATAGCTGGAATACAGTGTACAGCAAAAGCAGTAAAATTACAGTAAATCTACTGTAATTACAGTGCACCTGGCATCACTAAATAGACCGTACTGACCGTAAACAGAGATGAGAGAATAGGTTTCTCTGTCTACGCAATAGAGAACAGCCATTAGCCAAATGAAAGAAGCGTACACACAATGTAAAATTGACATTTAACTCTTTTTTAATACCTGCATGACATATGTCATATTTAGTTTATTATCATAATACGCAGGCTTTCTGAAGCGACCATACCTACGATAAAGCACGTTATTTAAAACGTTAAAAGTAACGCTGTTACCGAATAGCAACATTATCATCACATCCTCATCATCCAAGCGTTAAAACCCGGTTACGTTCGACGGCAAAGGTCACAAAAGTAACCTTTGCCGTTAAACATTAGCGTATATATTATAAGGTTATCTGTCAATATATAATGTCATTAACAATTAAAAAGAATATCGCATCACAAATAAATGCATTACAGCCAACGCCAGACCTCCGTGAAACGGCTTATATCTGTAACACTATCGCAGATGAAGCCCCACAAAGAACGGCTTAAAGACATTTTAATAATCTTTTTTTTTATGTTTAAAGCTTGGCAACTAGGCCTTTAAGCCAGACGCCGTTACATTGTAGGGTACAATCGACGTCATTCAACGGAGTTCTTGTGAAAACTCGAAAGGCCACATTTGGCTATATAATTCACATTTCTCGCAAAAACACATAATTACCACTCAAAAACTATCAATATCCTACAACTATTTCTCATTTTAGAGCAATTTTACACATTTTTAGAAAATAAAAATGTACAGCACAACGTCTCCTTTCAGTTCCCGCCAAAAACTCCTTTTAATAATCTATAACACGGACTGTCACAGATTCGAAACGAGCCACAGAGTACCTACATTAATATAATAGGAGAGAATAAGTTTTGATGGTGATAAATTGTTAATTAGCCTTACATATTCTGATGAATAGTAGATATTATAGTGTTCTCGATCTGGGCTTTTACGTAATAAATAGTAATTATCCATTGACAAAAATCAAGATTTCTGAATACAATAAATTATTATATAACACTTTTTCTAAAAGTTAAACGACTCTAAATATAATATTTAAAGGCTTAAAACTAAATAATCTTTTGCCACAATGGAATTATAAATAACCTTATCCTGCAATACCGAAGTAAGAAAGAGAGTTAGTCTGAAAGAGAGTGTCGGGGTGAAGGTAAGGAAAGGAATGCTCCGGTGGTTCGGGCATGTGGAAAGAATGCATGATGAAAGAATGACTAAACAGATATACAATGCTAAAGTGGATGGATGCAGAAGTCGTGGAAGGCCACGACACACCTTCCATGATCAAATTGATCGTGTACTAGCAGAAGGTGATGTCAGGAGCCTTAAGAACAGACGAGCTTGCATGACAAGAGTTATGAATGTCAAAGAGGCAAGTGAGGTGTGTCAGAATAAGCCTAAATGGCACTCTGTTGTTCGTGCCTACCCCGCAAGGGAACTGGCGTGAAGTTATGTATGTATGTATGTATGTACTTATCCTGCAATAAATAAGTATAACAAATTTATGGTCGGTTCCTATATATTACTATTCATTCATTTGCCCTACCTTCGATTAAATTTTTTTATTAGTTGGATGGATCTCATGTCAATGTTTATGGATATCAAAAATGAAATGAACGGTCGGTAATATAAAACTTACTGGTATCGCCAAGTAACCTTGTTTCGGCATATACAAACTTTTCTTTATTATTTAAATTCCTCCTTTAAATCTGACGGCGCGTTCCCCGTTTCGCACGTCACGTCAATCATTCATTATTATATCATAAAACAAATTAAATTAATCCGCCCCGAAAACAATGTAAATGTGAATTATAAAGTAAATTAATATGAAATAAATAAAAAATACATTATAATATCGCTTCGCGCCGCACCGCTTATATACATGTAATATCACCCGCACAGCTTATTAATATAAATAAACTATAATATAAATTAACAAAGGTGAAATGTGAAGTGCAGTGAAGTGGACTGAGGGCAGAGGAGCAGCCGTATTTCATTCCCATTAACCAGGTGAATGCGTGCTTGTTCTCAAATTCCCGTCTAAATTGTCCCACACTCCTATTTTCTTACTTTGAAGCAGTCCGCTTATCATTAAATCCAGCGCCGCCGCAACACCTACCATAATTAGTATATGATATTACTAGCTGCGCCCCACGGTTTCACCCGCGTGGTGATGAAAAATCGTTATATTTTAGATAATTCACACTATATCTTTATAAATTATAAATGTTTATGCTGATGTGTAAGCTACATTGTTATAAAGTTTCATCAAAATCCAGTCAGTAGTTTTGCGTGAAAGAGTAACAAACATCCATACATCCATACATTCTTACCGACTTTGAATGAATTTTTTGAAAATAAATTTACCTGCAAATTCGGCCCCTACAAGTTCCCGCATAAATTTTTCTCGCACAGACTATAAATGTAAATTTGAGCTTATGCAGCGAGGACTGTCATGTGTATAATATTCTCACTGTATATTCTGCAGATCTACTAATCTTTCTTTAAAGTTCTTAATTTCTTGGAAGGGGCTTGGAGGGTGATGTGCTATTCTGCAATTTTATGAAATGTATAATAAATACTAAATAGTTACAGTTACACAATAGTTGTAGGACATTCATAGCTTTTAATTAGAAATAAGTCTATAATGTGTATATCGAAAAATTCGATTGTTTAATGACGTGTGTTTTTCAGAGCTGCCTCAAGAACCGTTGTTAAGCGTCAATATGATCTAAAATCTTTACTGAGCTAATGTTGGGATAATAAATACGAGCAAGACTGTATAGACTCAGTTCTTTTGTTTCTCCTGCACATCTAAGCTGTACAGACGCAGTTCCTTTGCCTGACATTGTGCTGATAAAGCAAAAATAACATTATTCCTGTTCAATTATATTCTTTATGTCAAGTAATATGTCAAATTTTCAAACATGGCGACACGATCAATGAAGTTGTAAAGTGTTGTGAGTGAATTCTAGAATTAAAAAATGAAAATTGCTCAACTTTGTGTTGTTTTTATGTGTGGACATTTTTATTGATGGGCCATGGGAAAAGGTCAAGAGTTATTGGACGCCGCGCGTGAAGGCGACAGGCACACAGTTGAGAAAATACTTGGACAAATTACTAAAAGGAGTGGTCCTTTTACTAGGTAGCTATTTAACTTGATATAACAATAATATTTAATAGGTATGCGTAGACTGTATTAAATCATACGGTACTCTACAAATAGAGCAGTTCAGATAAGTGTAATAGCGGCGAAAAAGAGAACCCAAGATCGTTATCTTTTATCAACAATGGTGTATTGTTATCGGTGTTTCTTATGTTTACGAAATTATCGATGTGTTATAACAATTTCTCTGAGATCTATTCTTATTTGTTTGTTGTTAGTAAAACGTGTAGTATTTACTACACAGCCGGTTATTGTTAATTACGAGACAGAAGGTAAGTTTCGAAGTTTCTAAGAATTTATATTGTCATTTTTTATATTTAGTCAAATAAAAAGCACACTTTTACATGAACTAAATGGTTTTAAAATTAGTTTCTTCAATATCACAAATTGATAAATTCTTAATACACACTATATTGTTTTGCAATATTACATATTGGATTCATATTATTGTCACTAACAATAAAAATAGCCATTACTCACAGGTTTTTTTATTTTAGAATGTTTCATAATGACTATAAATAAGAACCATATTTCAAGGTTATTTTTTTAATCTTGTTTTGTGATATAGGTCTCCTTTAAAGATCTTCACACCTGTCACCACCAGCCACCATTACCCATTGTTACAAGAAGTCCTCTCATTCCATCTCTATGATATCAAACTACTGTGCTTTCTCGTCTTATTATATATTGATATCATCTTGTAAGTGGTAGGGTGTGCATTGTTTCATTCTGTTAGAATAACTTTGTGAGCAAACCTATGATTAAGTAGCAATTAATATCTTACATCTACTTCCTAAAATATTGCAAATTTGTCAAGACTATTGGATTGTTTACTAATAGTCTTAATCCATCAAATTCCCCAAGCTTGTATGCTCTATCTCTTATTGAGGACCTTGTATGAAATTCAAAACTAAAATGACTGCATTATAATGTTTATCATATATCAAAACAAAGAGAAATTTTCTTTCATACAAATCCTATATAAACAGAGTAAGACAATAATAAACTGTTTCGTTTTAAATTTGAGCATGAATTTGTGCTATATCAGAGTGAATAGTGAACCGATGGTGACAGCTGGCAGCATAAAAACACGAATTTGTTATAAACCGAAGTATCTTGGTTAATACAAGGTATGCTGAATACCTCACAAAATGGTAAAAAACGGAGGAAAGTGGGCCCTGAGTGTCAAAGTGAATGAGTCAGGACACATCCAGGTTTAACACTTGGATGATGATGATGAGGATCTATTTGCTAAATAATTACAGTTGCTCAGTAGCTAAGATATCATTGTCTCATTCATATTGTTACAATTACTTGGTGAAGGAAAATATTTAAATGAAACTTGCATATTGGAATTATTATTAAGCAAAATCTGACTATGATTCTTGGAAAAACATAGTGGATGTACTGTTTGTTCTGCTCAAATGATGAGATCTGGGATCAGTACTCAGATTATATGCTCCTGTTATTCTATCTATCATTTAAGAGCTGTGCTCTTGTCAGTTGAGCCGCCTCCAATCTTCTCTATTATGGGCCAGTTGTTTTACTTCTATGTAAGACACGACACCCACTTTTTCTTTTATTTGATCCATGTATGCTCGCCTTGGTCTTCCCTTCCCTCTCCTTGCTTCCACTTTACCTTCGATTAACGTGCATAAGAAGGTTCGTGTCGTAACAAATGGCCTAACATCTTCCCCCTTCTTTCCTCCAGAGTTTTTAAAATTGTGTGTTTCTCCTTTACCATATCCAGTACTTCTTCATTCGTCTTCTTTTCTTTCCAACTTATTCTCTTCATGCGTCTCCAACACCACATTTCGAATGCTTCTAATCTATCGCGATCTCTTTGTGTCATTGTCCATGCTTCACATCCATATAAAGCCATGCTCCAGATATAAATTTTAATTAAACTTTTTTTAATGGATTCTGCTATTTTAGACCTAAATAAATAGTTTTTACTAATAAAAGCTCTTTTTGCCATTGTTATTCTAGCTATTATGTCATCTGTACATCGAGAATCTGAAGTAATGAGGCTGCCTAGATATCTAAATTGTTATTATATATACTAAAATAATGTTATTTAAGTCAAATACAAAAAACTGACTTGAAAATCAGAATTTTATGTTTACAGTATATAGAGGTCATATAAATGAAATTACTCCAAGTAATATTACTAATTACTAAAAAAAATCGTCCTTTATAGACTATAGACTTTTAAATATATATAATAGTTTATAATATAGCTATTGATTATTTGATTTAACTCTTCCACAGATATTGGCAAGTTTTTATCATAGTATTTTGAATCTGGTTTATAAAAATGGTAGGTAATAGGTGGGTATGATAGTGAAAGTAAAATAAATGCAGTAGAAATAAGTGCTTTGTGTTCTTGAGCTTGATAAGGGAACAAACATCCTGGATGTAAAAAAAATATAATAACAATAGTTGAGAATGTGGAATGTGAAGGTGGTTTGGACATGAAAAGAGAATGGATGAAAAGAGACTGACAAAATAAGTACATGGCAACAGTGACGGTGGTAGAATGGATGCTGGTAGCCTGTGATGTACTTACTATAATCAAATTGCAGATGTCTTAAAGAATGGCCAGGTAAAATGCGGCTATAATAAATATGTAATGTACGAAGAGATTAATGAATGTAAATGATACAAAAGATGAAGTCCAGATCATAGCTAGTTGAAATCCATTGTCTCCGCCTACCCCTATGAGAAATTTCTGTCTTTTTAATTTACTTTTTTTCTTTCTTCTTTTCTTTCTTTATGGTGTGTTAAAAGATACAATATTATTACAATACTTAATATATACAATTTCTTTTTATTGTGGTGCACCTTATGGAAAGTAGTTACCATTGCCTATGAACATTTGCAATACTAGAGGTGCTGATATTATACTGCTGGCCTCAAAGAGGGGACTGGAACCTTCCCACTAATGCCAGAACATAACTTAAGATTGTTATGGCAGCATACTCTAGACCAAGGTTGGTTGGCATTCAGGTGGACAGATGTCCTACCACTTGGCTGTGGGTAATTTTATCAACTCTTACAAAACATTGGTATTTGTTTTTTATCCATTTCTGCACAGATAATTTAACAGTCATTAATTACGTTACTTTTAGTTATAGGTATACTATTAATTAAAAAAGTATAGCAAATTTACTTATAGTTAGTGAAGTTAATATGAGATAGGATAGTTAAAACTTAAATGTAATTATTTATATTCTGAATTAGGTAAAATAAAATAATTTACCACACTTAAAACCTTTAAAACATAGTTTTATTATGTATACTAGTTGCGAAAACTTAAGAAAATACTACTCTATGTTATCTTGAGATAAATTAGCCCTACCTTTTGAGATTACTGAATAATTCTTTGTACTAATAACTCTTTAATTTCAGACTATTAAAATAAAAATATGCATGTAACTACAGAATACCAACCAAGCTTAAGGGACAGGTTTATAGCTGGGCACCGTTAATCAACTAGTTAACTTCGTTAATTGCTAATCTGTTACTGAAAAAGTTAACTTCGTTAAAAGTTAAAGCATTACATTCCAGAAAATTTAATGTAAGTTAACGTTAATTGTTAATCCGTTAACACGTGATAAAAGTTGCATCTTCTTATAAAAACTGTTGGTTCCGTAAGTTCACAGGTTAGAAACAAAAAAAAGACAGGTATAATTATTAGACTGTTTAATATAGGCATGTTGACAAACAATGTTTTTTCATTAATTTCGATTAAGGTTAAGAAGTTATTTTATTAAGATAGACTAGTTGCGTTCTGGACGAAATACTAATTGGCTAACTAATTTTAAGACGATTTGATAGTAATATAATGACCAATTGCTATATAGACGAATTGCTACATAGACCACTTACATCTTAGACGAAACGATACTAACCTGTCCAATTTAGTCATCTGGCATAATATGAATATTCCCCTTCATGAACATTAATATGTTGAAGTTCTTGTCTGAAAGCGAGGCTCGTTTCGGCTGTAGTATATCCTTGCCCGTGGAGAAAAGACGTTAAACTGCAGCGCTTGAACCTATAGCAGTATTATATTTAATAAACAGATCTGCGAATATCTGTTCCCCGAGGAATGCCGCATCATTGAACGAGTCTTTCGACTTTATGTCTAGCCACATTTTGACGAGACAATGAGCTTTGCTCTTTAAAGATTTGTTGCTGGATTAACGATTAACGGACTTTGAGAAATTTAACGGAAGTTAACGAATCCGTTAACATATTTTTAAGTTACTTAAAAGTTAATACGTTACTCGAAATGTTAACTTTGTAAATTAGCGATTAACGGATTAACGAGTTAATGCCCAGCTGTGGGACAGGTGTATTAAAGCATCATCCAACTGGTTCTTCTAAATCGCTGGCTGACCCTAACAAGGCACATTCAGGAGCTCCACATCACAGTTAGAATGACACTGTTGTGGATATGTGGTTTTATGTAGACTAACAGTATTTGCTACATAGCCTACATATACGTCTAGTGTTTGATTTTCCATTTACATTATTTATTTTGGTTTCTGGCATCAGCATAGTCATAGTTTTGTGTTGTATATTACCCATAATACAAGAACAATTTGGAAATATACAATGTGTTTGTTTGTCATCAGCTTTATTATCTGAAGCAATCTCATGAGTAAGAGTAGTAAAAGATGTGTTGAATTAATTTATAGAGATACTTGAGTTGGTTCTGCTATATTTATGAGTCGGCATATACATTGTACGTATTATATAATATTTAACTATACAAGACCGGTTTGACATTAAAGAATTAAATACACTACATGCCAGATATTTTGCGACTTGCGGTAACAGGAATGTGACTTGTGGTTAATGGGTAATTGTTTTTCTAAAAGTTGCTCATCAAAATCACTACATACAACTATAAAGTGCTTGTGGAATTTTTCTAGGTAGCCTTAGAGGGTCTATCTATTATTAATAATATATGTTTACGACTTTAGTATTTATCTGGAAGTGTCATTATCATCTTCTAAACCTAGGATCCACTTTACTATTTTTACTTCTCCGTGTGGCAAGGTCTTTGGTAACCCCCCTAGGTCATTTTTTATTTTATTTACATTTATTCAGTAACAACGGTAGTACATAAGTCTCAAATAATTATTTTAAAAGTCCATAATTACCATTATAAAAAACATCAAATTTACAATAAATATTATTCATTTTACAAAATATTATGTCAATAAGAAGGCATTTTTATATAATCATGTTAACATTTAAGAACAAAGATAATCATCAACTGAATAATATGCTTGTTTGAGCAGGTATGCTTTAACTTTACGCTTAAAGGAATGCTTTTTGTAAGTATTTATTCATTAGTAAGTATATCGAGCCTTTACCACCATTTTATCGTAAGCGACATTTGAACCAAAATATATTTTTTGTTGCACAAGGTATTTTAATCTATTATTTTGTTTTAAGACTTTTAGTTTTTGATTCAGTAGGGTCTAATCTAATTAAAACTAAAAGGCTTGTCACAAAATAATAATTTAAAATACCTTTTTCATCAAAAAATATACTTAGGTCCAAATTGTCGCTTACGGCAAAATGGCGGTATAGGCTCGATATAATCCTCTCAGGAGACACCATGACGTTTGTTTCCCACATAACTCTGACGTCCGTAAAACGAGGTCGTGAGCGTTATAATTGACTTGAAAACTGTATTATTATATTGAAAATTGTAATAATATACTGAGTTATCTATTTAAGGAAGTAGGATAACTCGTGAGATTAAAGTGAAGTGTTTTGGCCGCGAGCCAGACGCCAATCGATGTTAAAGAACGTACGTTGAACTTTTGTCTGTCTGTCAGTCTATAGTGTATAATTTATATAGTTCATACTAGAGCTTATCCCACGGCTGCGCTGCGGGTCAAACTCTAGTGCGTACCTCTTGTTTCAAAAGCGGGCTTTAATACAGATTACATTGTATTAAATTTTTATGTTAGTGCTAATTGCCCCCGGAAGATTCACTTCATATTATATCGCAAATTATCCCATCTCCCGGCTTGAAAAGTATTTATATCCCTTTTTACTCTAAAACTACATTTAAACTAAATCACAGCAAAACCGACCCAGTACTCCTAGTAGTTTTTCCGCGAAAGCTTAACAGACAGTCAGATCGAGTTACTATGGCACATTTTTATAGATGACAATTTTTTATATCTTCAGAAATGTTTGGTCTCACATACAAACTTTCCTCTTCTATTTCAACCCGTTCTAGTTTTGTTTATCTATCCCCCGTCTATCTATCTGTATGTAAACTACGTAAATGTCAACAATAAGAACTATGACAACAATGGCAAAAATAATCAAAATGACCAAAATGTCCGAAATGACCGAAATGGCCGAAATTACCGAAAATACTGAAAAGACCAAAATTACGGAAATGTTAAATTACAAAAAAAAAAACAAAACCTATCCTACTTTCTGGGATAATTATTAAATAAATCTATTCCAAAATCTATCCCATCACCCGGCATTAATAGTATCCCTTCTCCACCCTCGGTATTAATATATATACCGAATTTCAGCCAAAATGGTCCAATCGTTTTTTGTAAAAGCATAACGAACAAAGATAAATATATTTTTAATAGTGATGTATGCTATGACTCCTTAATACACTTTCTACGTATTCGATTCCAGTACTTTAATATGCTTTTAGTTAGTTTCACTTTCTTCTCTAGATGTCATTAGTATTATGGTTCATCGTAATTTTATATGCCTTGATTTAAGAAATACTCGGGTTAAATAAGAAATTTTAACGAAACTTTTTAATAATATTTAAAAATTTCAGTGAGTTTCGCGAAACATATTTATTTGGAATAATATAAAGCTGATAATACATAGTTCAACCCAATCGAATTAGTTTTGTTGAAAAGCGCAAAACTGAAAGGAAACGATGTCATTCAATATCCATTAATTATTAAATTTGATGTTTACATGGATAACTTTGGTTGCATAATTCAAATTGAAAGACAGAAGCGGACTATGCTTTAGGTTGATTAAATATTTTCTTTTCTTTTCTATAATATTTTCTTAAGTTTTCGCGACTTGTATACATAATAAAACTACGTTTTAACGGTTTTAAGCGCGGTAATTTTATTTGATTTTGGTTTTTCCGACGTTTCGGCCACTTTTCAGTGGCCGTGATCACGGAAGACGTTCTTTTCTATATCTAAGCCCGTGTCCCCATTAGATGAACAGTGAGCGGCTAATTATTTGCTTACAGTTTGCCGCTATAATTTTTAAATAGAGTGTCCATACAGCGCGTAATGTACGCAGTTTGCGGCGTTTTGCTTGCCGTCTCATTCAGTGAGCGGCCGATTAGCAGCGAACGATGCGCGCTGTCGGCGGCGCAGTTTGCTCACTATTCCGGAGCGCTGCGCAATGTTATATATTCACCGTTTACCTTCCCTCCTTAAGAGTTCGCAAGCGATTCGAGCTCATTGTTCGTCTAATTGGGATACAGTCTTAAAGTTAGAGAAGAATGACTTATTGCGCCACCTCAGGCCAACAGTAAAAAGTAGGATTTAGAGGGTTTTTCGCAGTTATTAGCCCCGCGTAGAAGGTTCGCGAATGACCAACTCTTGCGTTTCCAGTGGCTACGATACGCGCTCCTTTAGTTAGTAATACCAACTTTTAGAACGCGGGTTGCGCTAATTGAAGTGGCAGGGTTTCTCATCGGCAAACCTTTTGCACGCAGTTTGTGGTGAAATCATAATCATTTATCGGTTACTATCGCCTATGGACATTTGTCACACCAAAGGTTGCTACCTATGTGCTGACGCTCTCTAAAAGGAGACTGGAACCTGGCCACTAATGCCGAAACACAGCTCAAGGTTGTTATAGCGGCGTATTCTAGATCACGTGTGGTAGCCATCCAGACGGGCAAATAACCTACCACCTGATTCTGTGTTGTTTTGTCGCCTTTTACTACAGGCCGCCCGGTCGCAGGAAAATGTTTGTTGTTGTTGATGTCTCACCGTATAATTTTCGCGCTATTCTTTCATTCATTATTAATTCTAGATGATATGGTTGTTGGTTAACTATGCGGTTTTTATTAAGCGATTGTCATTGTTTGTGCTTTGTATTTCGTGATTCGCCTTTGCGTGCGGCTAATAGCTAAAGCTATTTAATGTTCTACGCATCAATAAAGAGTCGAGACTCTTCGTATTTAATCAGATAATTGACTTATCAGTCTGACCTAATTCTTTGCAGGCATAAACCTTAATGAGTATAATTGATAGGTGTCTAAGTTCTTTGTCGAATGTCACGCAAACGTTTTTTAGGGCTCCGAAGCTATTTTGGCAAGAACGTAGTTGACGTGTACCAGAATAGGGACTTGTAAAAGGTATTGCGACGTCACCAAATGAAGGACAATCTCAGGCAAAAGACTAAGATCTTTTAGTTTGTCTTAAATCGGGTTTTAAATAGATTTGGACGCGGTAGAGCCATGCTGGAATCATTACCTTGATTACAGCTCTCAGGGCCGGCTCGATCGATGTGATATCACGCTCTAACAAAATACCAACGTCAATAATCTTGATTCGTACGATGAGCGAGTTCCGATGGCCCACTTCCCCGTCCCCTTATCCAATTCCATCTCCTTCATTCCGTTCCTCCTGTCTGATCCGTCTATCTAATCTTTATTCCATTGTAGCAGCGGAAGGTAGAGGTTAAATGATACTTCAGATGGCAGAAAGTATTAGAAGTATTCATTCGAAAATATTCACTGTCGAGTGCTGATGTAAACTAATTTATTTTGGAAACGGTAACCTTAAGTACAAATATTAACAAGTCGTACAGCTAGTACAATATATAGCACAATGTGTGAGCGGGACGGATGATGTGCGAGCGAGATAGAGCAACTATTAATATGAGCGCTCTCGCGTTGCGCTAGCCAGTAGTTCGTTTGACAACCCCGCTGGTTTCGCACCTGGGGGCCCAATTCTGCTATTACTATGTCGTCAAAATCGCCGGACGCTATCGTCTCGATCGTAGGTCTGACTGATTTCGGTATTCGGTCAATTCCAATGGCGTGCCACGGGCACGCCACTCTATATTTATAAATAGTTATAAGCGAAAACTCGCGAAACAAACTTGACATTTTTGGTAATTTTTAATATTCATTTCGGCTAACGTCATTTCTGCTAATGGTAATAACATTTTTAATATATTATTATTTTACCGCGATGATGTCGAGAAGATATTGTGGATTTAATAAAATTCGATTTTTTGACTCTTGTCGTTATGGAATCGTACCGCCAAGATATTGAAATGCAGAATTGGGCCCCTGAACTTACAAACGTCTATGGGTGACTGTAACTATTTTCCATTAGATGGGCCATCTGCCTGTTTGCCAGCTTCGCACTAAAGGGAGCACCAGAAAGACGCAGACTTGAACAATTTTTGACAACCAACTACTATTATTTCTTTTGCTTCCACTACGTACGTTTTATGTGGGGTTACTGCATCGAGTCATTACCACAAGGATATATTTGGTAACTGCACTTTTTTCCTTAATTATACAGAGTGATCCAGAACTGGTATTTGGGAGTGTGTTTTATTAAATCGTGGTGTCGTTGATTATAAAGGCTTTTAAATATACCTAAACGATCAATGACTATATATAATATGTTGACTAAAGATATTGTCACAGTTATCGTAAAATCACGATTTTTGAGATTTTATACTGTTTATATCTAAGAAACCTTTTTACTTCACCTTTTGCGTTTTGTTATAAATGAATAAAACTATTTTCATAGTTTTTATAGTGAAAAGAAACGGTAATATTTAATCAATTCTTTTAACTTGGTTTTCATTTGATATTTACAATAAATGTAGATAACTGTAAATTATGAAAAATTAGACTGAGTCAGTAGAGTTTCAGCATTTAATTTTGCCACAAAATAATTTTAGTGCTTAAATTATTTTGTGGCAAGTGATATTTGAAAATATTGAGGTATTTATTATTTAAGTTTATAGTCTCTGCAAGTCTTGAGGTCTAAATGCTTTGTTTTAAGGAGAGAAAATCCGTTAGATGATTATCCACCGCTAGGGGAACGCGGTGGAGCGTGTGGGATTCTTCATGTTGGGGTGGCACTAGCACTGCAAGCAAGAAATGCTATTGCCACGTCACGGTCGCTGATATCCACTAAAACCCCTCGGTGTTCCGTCCTTCGTCGCCCTTAAGCCAGGGCCGCGGGTGCAAGGCCGTGCCGCTCCGCGTAGTGTACTAAACACTGATAGGTCCCGGGCTCGATTCCTATAACGGTAAATCTCGTTACCGAAATTTCATTACTATGGTCTGGATGTCTCGGTCATAGTTTTCCGTTGTATATTATCCGTAACATAAGCATCACTTACTTAACTTGGGAGCATACAATATGTGTTTGTTGATTAAAAAAAAACTTTCCAAATAAAAAAACTGGTCTTATGTCCCTGTTCAATTTGGGATAATATTAGTCTTAGTAATTGGGTCACGTAGATGTAGCTAAGTATTTAGTGCGTTATTAATGATGCGCCAGTTCCCTTGCGGGGTAGGCACGAACAACAGAGCGCCATTTAGGCTTATTCTTACATACCTCACTTGCTTCTTTGACATTCATAACTCTTGTCATGCACGCTCGTCTGTTCTTAAGGCTCCTGACATCACCTTCTGCTAGTACACGATCAATTTGATCATGGAAGGTGTGTCGTGGCCTTCCACGACTTCTGCATCCATCCACTTTTGCATGGGAACTGGCGTGAAGTTATGTATGTATGTATGTATGTATGTATTAATGATGCGATATTGTTAATGTCGTTTAACATTAACGGATAATCTATATATGTATCGGCGTTATTTTTAACGGTCAATAAATATTAGTCTCAAAAAAAACTAAAAAAATACGCTTTTATAGGAAATCCAACTAAAAAATAGAAGATAAATTTTAATAAATTTGAATTAAAAATAGTGTAAGAAAAAATGATTTTATTGTAAAAAAAGCGTGGGGTGCATGGTATCAGTAGTTATAAATATTTTATGAACAGATATGAGTATAAGGGTTATTTTGATAATATCTTGAAAAGCACCCCACGCTTTTTTTACAATAAAATTATTTTTTCTTACACTATTTTTAATTCAAATTTAATAAAATTTATCTTCTATTTTTTAGTTGCATTTTCTATAAAAGCGTATTTTTATAGTTTTTTTTTAATCTATTATTTATTTTTTATTTTTTAGTGATTTAATTCCCTTCTCCGTGGAAATTTTGAAAAAATAATTAAATACACTCTCACACAAATGGAACGTTATGTAAAAATGAGCTTTTTTAAAAAGGTTTTTAAATACAAGCTTTTGAGATCCTGAATATAATGTAGCAGCAGAGTGCAGACAAGTAAAACGAGCCCAAACACTACGGGTCTATCTTGTTTAGTACAAGAGTTCTTATGGCCACCTTCCGACTCCATCTTCAGATCAGCTCCATGGTACCATATTATTGCATTGTCACGCGATGTACACATACGTTCAAAATTTCAGCTCAATCGGAAACCGGGAAGTCATATATAATCATTAGTTTACCGAATCTCATGCAAAGCGCTTTGTTTGAATTGAAATCCGCTTTATACCTCAATGAAATATTATCGAGGAAAAGGCAAATATAATATTATAGTCTCAACTCTGGAACATACTGTATATAGTTTTGTATAAAAAGTTTTATATATTAATGTAGTTCAAAATTATAATATGATCGTTTACTGAAAGTCGTGTGCGTGAATATTATTATATAAAGTTTCGGCGAAATGGATAAGTTGAGGAAGTCGTTGATTATTGATACTAGAGAACTTAAAGATGTTACGTATAATTTGTCTAAATATATTTTAGCTTACGCAAAGGTTACCGGGATTCGGTAAGTGTGAATTTACACCTTTAACTAAACAGTAAAGTCTGATTTATATTGATTCAGCTACGATCTCTGGGAGCGTACTGACTTTAAAATATTCAATCGGGAATATTGAAGTCGGTCAGCCTTTGTAGCGCTCTACTGACTTCAAATCGATTTACACGATGCCAATATGAAATCAGCACTGGCTTCCTTCGAATTTGAAGTCAGTAGTTGGAACAATGTAAATCAGCTTGAAGTGGTTTCGAATTTGCCTGGAAGAGATCGCGTTAAGTCAATAAGGTCACATTTTGTATTGTCAAGAGAATATTCTAGCTATGCATTTTTGTAATACGGTATTTAATGGTCAATATGACTGGGATACTTTTAATCAACATACAAATCACCTAGATTTTGTTCGAGCGTTTCAAATTACGACGTCATTTCTATAACGCGTCAAATATCGTATTAATTATAGTTTAAATAGTAATTAAAATTATTTCTATCATAACATTTTAAAGTTATGATGATGACATGGTATTTGAACGCCCGCTTTTTTATATGAACATTGGTTCAGAATTTATTGTGATACTAGCTATGGCCGCGACTTCGTCAGCGTTTAATTTTTTTCGCAGAATCATAAAAAGTAGCCTAAGTTACTCCTTATAACGTCAGCTATCTGCCTTTGAAAGTCTCGTCATAATCGGTCCAGTTGTTTCAGGGTGCAAGGGAAGCCACGAATAACTCCCTGTCTATTGATTTAAATAAAAAGTTCATAAAGAATATCATCATGATATCTTACCTTGCAATTGACAATCAGCCAGTAGCTAGTTCGTTAATATTTTATAAATTATAGTAGTTGATTTTTTTTCTATTGTTTTGTTAAGTATATAATTGTTATGCAAATATTGGGAATGTTTTTATAGTCAATTGTGTTATGTTTACACAAAATAGCGGCATAGGTATTAAAATCCGCAAAATAATTAGACCATTAGCTCCGAACCCCGTATAACTGTTAGTCAGTCAAAATACCGCAATAAAAAGTTCTAAGTGAAGCGACCCGACTTGTTGCTGGTCCTATGATTCATTCATTTGCCTTCTGGTTACTCACTGGTCGGCTTCGACGTTCACTTCGCTTTCTGGTGAATATTTTCAATCAATATTCGACTAGAGAACGAGGGAACATGATTATGAAAAGTTAGAACTATAATCCTTGGGCTAATTGTGACTTGAGTTTACTCCTCGATTCTTTAGTGATGTGATTGTCTTTAAGATCAATAGTGCAGTGAAAATGAAGTTTAAAGTGCCCTGTTTTGAGGATGGTAATATGTTTAGGAAGCTTAATCGGCGATTCAGGTGTGTTGAATGAAGATAACTGTTTCTTTCTTGATTTGACTTTTGTTTTCATATATCAGTTTATGTTTACATTAATAGGAAATGTTATCTTCAGAAACGTTAATGACTTTTATGAATAATGATATATTTTATCGTCTGTGAGCTATTGTTATTCGCTAAATATTTGCTGACATTATTTTTCATCAAAGTTGTTACATATTAGATGTAGGTATATATCATGAATTTGACGAAAAAAATAATGTCCCCAAAATGTTTAGTAACAAGGTCCTGCACTGACGCCGATGATATGTAAATTTCACAACATTTGTGTAGGGTTATTGAAGTTATTGTTCTATTAGCATTACGGTTTCTATCTACAAATGCTGAGTTCAATTCTCCGTAGGTTAAATCTATTCATTAACTAATCTATAAATTGTTTGTTAGAACGTTTTGTTTGTTTATTCTATATCACAGCCTTGAGAATGATCTGATTTACATACAAACTGAATATATAAGTACCGTACTTTTGATGGTGCCAATTTATATTAATTTGTTTAGCGATTAATATTGGATGAATACACTCCCAACAAGTGTCAAACAATAAGCTTGCTAATAGAATTGAATCATAATGTAATTATCGCTAACGTACGCCCACTGCAAATATGGATTGGTTGATCAATATTGGTCTGTTATGCATATACATACCTTTCCAAATCTGACTATTGAATTTGTTTTGTTTTTAACAGTAAAATAAGTAGAATGCCTATTATTGGTTAGAGAGACTAAGCTTTTATAGTTGGTCCCAATGAAATTCCGTTACATGTAAAGTGCATAGCATTTTAAAAGTATTACGAAGAAGATAATTAGTCCATTAGTAAGTTATTAAGCTGATTCTTAAGAACTCAGAAGTAAAGGCTTCTTTAAATATATAGAATTGTACACTTATTTTGTAGTGTTGGCCTCAATTAGCATAATTCATTTATATGATGAATTTTTCTGGCTATGTATTATCTATCTGTAGAATCATATTCTCCGTCAACCAATCAATGTCCACCGTCGGACATAGGCTTCCATGGTTTACCGCTTTCCTCGATCTTGCACAGATCGTCAGTCTACAGGGAAAAAGGGTGTCCTTTTTTATTGCATAAGTTTAGCAGACATGCAGACGGCCCGCCTGATGGAAAGCGGTTACCGTCACCTATGGACATTTGTACCTAACACCAGAGGTGGCTTCCAATGTGCTGCAGCTCTAAAGGGAGACTGGAACCTGGCCACTAAGGCCGGAACACAATTTAAGGTTGTTATGGCGGTATACTTTAGACCCAGGGTTGCTATCTATCCAGTCGCGCAAATACCTTATCACCTGGCTGTGGCTTGTGTTTGTCGTCTCTTACGACAGGCCGCCGGGCCGCAGGAAATTATATTCTTTCTCCGTTCCTTACGGATAAGAATCCTAGTCCTACATCCTTGGTTGCCTAACGGAATAGCCAACATGACTAGCTCCATGAAATATGTGAATCTATTTCTTTTCAATCATCGAATTCATTATTTAACAGACAAAGGAAGCTTGTAGACCACGAAATAAGATACAAATAAATAACTGCTCCTTTCCAATGTAACCTTTTTAGTAATAATTACACGCTTAGAAACTTTTATTCAGTGTTCTATACGCGTGAATTAGTCTACATGGTTATAATTAGGTTTTTACATCAATAAATTGCAAAACTAATGCGTATTGTATAAAATATATGAATGTGGGGTTTTTTGGGGTAAAAGTGTGTGTGAATATGACTCAGTTTTATAATAAGTAATAATTCATTTTTGTAATGCAGTATAAAATTCACTAACGATTACTAAAAACATAAAGCTTTTACGAAGGATCGTAATCAAGTTCTACGAGATGGAATCCAGAATTTCCTGTTTATGTAGCCATTTTGTATTGTAACCTCGGCAGCTAAATGAGTCAGTGGGCCCTACGTGCATGATTGCGGTCACTTATAAAATAAGATTTTGTAGATATAAAGTTAATTTAGTAAGATGTAGAACCGTGGTAGTTCAATGGGTAAGGGTGCCTTCGTCTCATTTCAATGTCGTGGGTCCGAGTATTATTAGCTCGAGAGCATGTAACGCTTAAGCAGCTTGTTGAATTAATATACGTATTTTTACAATCCTCTTTTTTTGCTGGAGAACAGCAGACAGATTGGCAGTCTACCCAATGGAAAGTTACCGTTGTCTATGAATAATTATAACACCAAAAGTGCTGTCAACCAAGATTTTTTATCATACATATATAATTAAAAAGCACTACGTGCAACATAGTGATGTTTGATATGTTTACGTATATTTGTGTCTATGTATATATTTGTATAATGGGTGTATTTATATATGTCTATTAAGTATAATTGTGACTTATATAATATTTTACATACTTATATGTTTATTAATGAATAAAATATAATGTAAGTAACTGCATATCCTATAATATTTATGTATACCACCTTTGACCAATATAATCTGTTTTATTTCTGCCAGGGGTTGTGTGGACGAGATCGCTTCTTAGCGATAAGACCGCTCATTGTGCACATTTAGAATATTTTTACTCCTTGTGCTCATTTAGAATATTTTTAGGCTTTAAGTTTTTCTGTGTTTTCTGTAATGGTGTACAATAAAGTGTTATGTATCTATCTATAATTATCACGCCTGTGACACAAGGGTAGATAGAGACGATGGTTTTCCATCTCCTACGCTTTCGGCAGACACCTCTCGTTTCGTCTACTTTCACTAATCTGTTGTACTAAAAAGACTCGTAAAAATGTATTTAGCATAATATATATTGACGATAAAGAAAACATCTTGAGAAAACCTTTAAATTGTTATTACCGATGTGTGTAAACCATTAGTTAATCCGTCTTACACAAGCGTGACGAGTATGTCCCCCGTTTCACTAAAAATGTAGGTAGTGGTCAAAGCTAATTAATGGGATGACTGTGTCTTGGAATTTTTCTCTATTTTTCGAAAATCTATTTGAAAATTGTTTAAAAGTAATACAGCACAGATAGGTGATATCATATGCCAGCTATGTATGTTATTTGACTAGAATACCATAACGAACGTAACTAGGCCAAGTGAATTGTAACAAGGAAAAAGTAAGGTTGCCTACGCTCAATAAAATTGTAAGTGATGTTATATGTTCAACTCATTGATCTAATGATCATTTGAATGAATTGAATGGGTGTTGATAAAACATAGCTATTGTTGCGGACAGAGAGCACCTCCCTGACCCGCCCGCCTGAGCACACCTACTCTCCGCGTCCCGCACACCGCCGACGCCCATAGCTCGCACAATTAGCAGCTAGGCGTCGGACGAAACGTGGGATATAGAAGCGGCCTTGGAGGCCGGAAGGACTCACGATCACGGGACCAGTGATTGCACACGGACTCGGGACTCCCCCGACCCTCCGGCCTGCATTCTCTGCAGACAAACCGGACATCCCGCTAACTACCGCGGGTGCCCGGCCGCCCCCAAATTTAAAAGGAACGTTAAGCGTTCTCCCCCAGCTTCCAAGGCCGCCCCCAAACGTCCGGCATTCGTGCCTGCACCTCTCCCGGCGTTCAACGCTTGGACAGGTTACCCCCGCCCTGCCTACCCAGGCCAGAGCCCCGATGCCCCTCATGAGGCCCCAACCGCAACCCGTCACACTCCCGCCCCCCACAGGTGCTCCCTCTTCCATCTCGGAGGACCTCGCCCTGGTAACACAGTTTGCCAGGTCGCTACCCTTCAACCTGGAGGAGGTAACTACCTTGGCGAGGAAACTCCAAACCGCCACTACCCTAAAGGCTCGTCTGCGGCTCTTCATGGAGCACGGAACGCTGATGAAGATCCTTTATGACGACACTCCCTAATTTAACCTCTCAATGGCTACCACAAGTAGAGAAAAACCCCGCTCATTGACTTTGGCTACATATAACGCTAACGGACTTAGAAATCAGCGCGACTTGGTTCACGACTTCCTGGTCACCGATAACATAGATATTCTCTTAGTGCAAGAGACTTTCTTAAAGCCGAGTATTAGAGATCCCCGAATCGCTAATTACAACCTGATCAGGCACGATAGGTTAACCTCCCATGGCGGAGGGACACTTATCTACTACAAGCGGTCCTTGCACTGCATCCCCATCGATACCCCCCCTCTAGAGGAACTAGAAGTCTCCGCATGCAAACTATCGATGACAGGCCATCAGCCCATCATCATAGTTTCAGCATACTTAAATTGTCAGAAGCCCATCCTGGAAGACGATCTCAACGCCCTATTTAGTCTGGGTCCCACGGTTATAATAGCCGGGGACTTAAACTGTAAACATTCCTCTTGGAATTGTCCAATTGAAAATCCCAAAGGAAGGGAGCTTCTCCGCCTCTCGGACAGGCTCCTCTTTGGCATTTTAGCCCCCTTGACCTCCACCAGATACCCTGACAGACCGGACGTACAATACCCGAGCGTTCTCGACATAGCGCTACTGAAGGGAGTCTCCCTTCAGTTCCGCTCTATCGAAACACGGGATGACATTGATTCCGACCACTTGCCGGTCGTACTTCAGTTAGGCCCCCCGACTGACTCGACGCCACCGACGAAACCCGTCATAGATTGGGCCAAAGTCCGGGACTTGCTCGCAACGACAAGCTCCCCGGACTTGGACCGGATCCCGGACCCGATTAACTCAGCCCAGGACAACGATGTTGCCATCGAAGCCCTCACCAGCCACCTCCAGAGCGTGGTGCGGGAGTCCACTCGGCAGGTACCTCTCGAGGACCGCCGATTGCCACTCCCGGACGACGTCAGAGATCGGATGAGGGAAAAGAGGGCAGCATTCAGAGCCTACGGCAGCTTCCCCTCTTTAGAAAATAAAGCCCAATACAGGGCACTCCAACGCCAAGTCAGACTCCGTGTCCAGGAGGTCAGGAATCAACGTTGGGACCGACTGCTGGAGGAGATCTCCCCAACTCACCAGGCTTACTGGCAGCTGGCGAGATCTCTGAAAGCAGAAACCCTCTCGAGCATGCCACCCCTCGAGAGACCCGATAACACCAAAGCGTTTGATGACGACGAAAAGGCGAAATGTCTCGCCGAAAGTCTCGAGCTCCAATGCTCCCCCAATATTGCCAATAACGACCCGTCTCACCTATCGGAGGTAGACGCCGAGGTCGAATATCGGTCCTCCCTCCCGGCCGAAACCACACTCGAACCGGTCACGGTTGAGGAAGTACAGGATTTCATCAAAGCCCTAAAGCCCCGCAAGGCCCCAGGCAATGATGGAATCAGCCATAAACTTTTAAAAATCCTCCCCGCCCAACTTATCTTAATTATGGTAAGCATCTTCAATGCTGCCATAAATAATTGCCAATTCCCCAAGACCTGGAAAGAAGCGGAGGTCATCGGTATCCGCAAACCAGGCAAACCGGCCTCAAAGCCCTCCAGTTACCGCCCCATCAGTCTACTCAGCTCGCTGGGTAAACTGTATGAGCGAGTCCTTCTCACAAGACTGAGAGATTTTGCCTTCAGCAATAATCTCATCCCCCCTGAGCAGTTTGGCTTTAGAGCTAGACACTCTTGTCCACAGCAAGTGCTCCGCATCACGGAGCACGTCCTCTCCCATTTCCAACGCGGCGGACGAAGATTCTGGCCGACAGGCGCAGTATTCTTCGACGTCGCCAAAGCTTTCGATAAGGTCTGGCACAACGGGCTGATATACAAGCTGTATCAACTCGGTGTGCCGGACCGACTCGTACTCATTCTACGGGACTTCCTCAAAGACCGTAGATTCAGATTCCGAGTGGAGGGCACTAGATCCTCCTCTCATTCCATCTCAGCGGGAGTCCCTCAGGGCTCCGCGCTCTCCCCCTTACTTTTCTCGCTGTACACCAGCGACATGCCACGGCACCCCCATACCGAGCTAGCCCTATATGCGGATGACACCGCCATATTCATTAGCGACCCCAGCAGATACAGAATCTGCAGTCACCTCAACGCCGCCATCAAGGAACTAGGCGACTGGTTCCGTAGATGGAGGATTGAAGTGAACCCCGAGAAGAGTGCAGCCATCATGTTCTCTCGTCGCTCTCTCTCACCCAATACTCGCCCCACCAACCAACTTATGCCCATCAAGCTATACGACGGAGTTATCCCCTGGGTTAACGAAGTCAAATATCTTGGTGTAACTCTCGATAGAGGCTTGTACTTCCACAAGCACACCAGAGCGGTCGGGAACAGAGCATACTGGATCCTAGGCCGACTCTATCCGTTGATATGCAAGAAGAGTAAGATGAGCCTTAGAAATAAGGTGACTCTATACAAAACTTGCATCCGCCCCATCATGACCTATGCGAGTGTGGTCTTCGGCCACGCCAGCGATACAAACATCTGGAGACTGCAAAGAATCCAGAATCATTTTATGCGTGCTGCAGTCGACGCCCCGCGCTATATGCGGCTCGCCGACCTGCATCGCGATCTGGAGCTTCCCTCCATCAAAGACTATATAGTCACTCTATCGCGCAGATTCTTTGACCTTGCCCCCCATCACCCGAACCCTCTGGTGACGGAAACGGTCAACTATAAACCCACACCGAACGCTCCTATGAGAAATCGTCGCCCTCGCAATGTGCTCATTGACGAGCCCGATAAAATCACCCGTCTCCTCGCGATCATGAACCCCCCGAGGCTCAGAACATCAGCCTGGCATAACAGACGCAGACAGAACAGACGCCGGAGAGCCCCCGGCTCGGATCCGCTTACACAAAGGTAAGACCCCACCAATCTCACTCACTCACTACAGACACAAGTAGCCATACACGATTAGCATAGGCGTGTTGCTGGAGAGTTTCTTCCGCCGCTTCTTCTCCTCCAGCTATAACACGTTGCGAAGCGGTAGTAATGATAGACTAGGATCGGCTCCGCCGGCGGAGTCGATAATTGGTCCCCAAAACAATCATTTCAGCCTGTTGGCTTAGCTCTTTCAGCCTTTAACGGCTAATTCCCAATATAGAGTCAATCCCCCGCAGCGGTCGAGCCGAGGTCGAACCTCACAGGAGGTGCCTCCTCGAGCGTGCTGCTCCCGGGCTGAACGCCTCCGCTCCCACGGAGTCGTGAAGCCCCCAAAGTCTGAGCGGGCTAAGCCTTAGCCGGCCGTGCTCACTGGAACGTAGAGGCTTCGGGTTCGGTTCCTGGCATGGTAATTTTGTAAACGAATTTTCCGCTATTTACTGTGGTCTGGATGTCTGGGAGCGGCCCCAGAGTGGTTCGTTGTATATTACTCATAATACAAGCATAAGTTGCTTAGCTTAGGTATGTACAATGTCAATTCCTTGCCCTGGGCATGCATTCTGGAGGCACTCCGATATTTCGGGGTGCCGACCTACCTCCGCCGTATAGTCGGGGCATATTTAAGCAGTAGAGCCGTCATCTACCCGGTCCATGAGGGCTGGAATCGGCGAGCCATGGTATGCGGTGTTCCACAGGGGTCGGTTCTAGGTCCCCTCCTGTGGAACATCGCATATGACTGGACTTTGAGGTGTCGGGTCCTCCCGGGCATCAGTGTCATCTGTTACGCCGATGACACATTGATCGCCGCGCGCGGGAGGACCCATCGGCAGGCGTGCCTTCTAGGAGGCATCCGCATCGGCATCGGGGAGACCATGAAGTACCTGGGATTGGTCCTCGATGGCCGATGGGATTTTTCGGCAGCTGCTCCCCAGACTCAAGGGGGCAGCCGGTGCACTCTCGCGCCTGCTCCCCAATGTCGGGGGGCCCAATGCCACGTGCCGAAAACTCTTCGAAGGCATCGTACGTTCGATGGCCCTTTACGGGGCCCCAGTATGGTCTAACCGCCTGGCGGCCAAAAACGCTGCGCAGTTGCGTCAAGCGCAACGCATATTGGCCGTCAGGGCAATAAGAGGATACCGTACGGTGTCCTTCGAAGTGGCCTCGCTACTGGCCGGATCCCCCCATGGGACCTGGAAGCCAGGGTCCTGGCGTCACTGTATGTGTGGCGCAAAGAGGCCCTGGCTAGGGGCACCAGACCCGCGCCTCGCGAGATCGAGGCGTGCCGGTCGGAGCTCCGCCAGGTAGCCGTGGGGGTCTGGGAAGATCGCCTACGACGCCCCAGCGCGGGCCCCGCCACCATTGAGGCGGTGAGGCCCGTCCTGCACGATTGGATTAGACGAAGTCACGGCACCCTGACGTTCAGGCTGACGCAGGTCCTGACGGGGCATGGTTGCTTCGGAAGGTACCTGTGTCGCCTCGGCCGCGAGGCCACGTCAGGGTGCCATCATTGTGACACGGGCGACGAGGACACGGCGCTGCACACTCTCCAGGAATGTCCAGCTTGGACGGAGCAGCGCCGGGAGCTCGTCGCCCATACCGGACTAGACACCTCGCTCCCGGCCGTGGTACGCACCATGGTCGGGAGCTCCACCGGATGGGACGCCGTCTCCTCCTTCTGCGAGCAAGTCATGTTCGCGAAGGAGGAGGCGGAACGGGAGCGTGAGCGTAATTCCCTGCTCCGCTCCCGCCAAAGGAGGACGCGCCGACGCCGGAGGTCAGACAGTGACCTTCGGCCGCCGTAAGCGGGCGGCGCGGGTGGGGCCCCTAGGGGTATAGGGGTTCTCACTCACCCGCATATGCCGTCGAGATGAGAGCGCGAGTGTTCCGCGCGCGCTCATCTCTCTTCCCGTGGGGCGCGTTACAAACCGCCCCACGCATGGACTAGACTTAGTAGTAGCCGGGGGATATGTCCCCTGGCATAGGAAGAGGCCCAGTGAGGGGGGCCCACGCCTGCCAGGGCACGCGGAGTTGGGAATCCCGCATTCACGTAGCCCTGGCATAAGGCGCAGGACGGAACACCCAGGGGTTTTAGTGGGTATCCCTAACTGGGGAGTGGCAATAGCGTGGCACCGGTTCTGACCGGGCACGCTAGTGCCACCCCCGATCTGGCGAATCCCACACTCACACGGGTCGCGAACATCCCCCCAGGCTTCTATGCCTGTCGCGGCTTAGTCTCATGTTTGTACCTTAGGAATAGACGCCAGGAAAACTAAATCCTTTGTCATATTTAAAAATTCACTCAGGAAACATTATTTTAGTCTTACGCAATAATGTATATGCTAGTTTACTAAACTTTACACTGTGATCTGCTGTCCATATATGTCATTTTTATTTTTATATATACATTTTTCTTTGTTGTATAATAATTACAGATAATTTAAGAATTTTCTTTGAGTCAGGTTGCCTGGAACAGATCTCTTTTAGCGATATGGCCGCCTTTTGCTTTACCAAGTAACTTTTGTCTTGTTGTGCATATTTTAAATTTTTGTTTTGGTGAACAGTATAGTGTTGTCTATGTCTAATAGCCTTTTGGATTTTGGATATAAATTAATTATCTTGATATCTTGTTATACAGTGATTTTGGGTAACTAAAATGAATACAGAATGTTTTGTGTTTTTATATAAATTAGCTAATCTTGGTCACGCTTTGTTGGTGGCGATTTTTTTTTAACTTTTGTTTTACATCGAAGTCGCAAAACGCTTTTAATATCCTGTTCCCGTGGGGATTTCCTTAAAAAAATATACAGAAACACTATTATTAATGAAAAATATATTTATACATAGGTATACCTAAAGATCAGTTTAAATTGGTTTATATACTTATGGGTTCAATATCCATCCATTATTCTCAATAAAATGTGCCCCGCTAATAGTATTAGACCAAAGAAATGCAGGCATGACGACATAATGCAAAAGCTAGTTTATTTATAAATCTAATAATAAATAAATCTAATAAATCTGATAATATAAATCTAATTAATATTTTACTTAGTTTTTTAAAATTTATTTTCCAACTAGAGTTTACCCCGCGGCGTAAAGTATGGATAAGACCAATCATTTCTCAATTTCATAGATATATTTATCTATCCTCCATCTATGACAACTACATAAATGACAATAAGGACAAAAAGAACAAATCGGACAAAACAGACAAATCGGACAAATCAGACAAATCGAACAAAACGGACAAAAAGGACAAATCGGATAACGCGGACAACTCAGACAAATCGAATAACTCGGACAAATTGGACAACTCGGACAATTCTGACAAATTGCACAACTCGGACAACTCGGACAAATCGAACAACTCGGACAAATCGAACAAT
Source organism: Dendrolimus kikuchii (assembly GCA_019925095.2). NCBI lineage: Eukaryota > Metazoa > Arthropoda > Insecta > Lepidoptera > Lasiocampidae > Dendrolimus > Dendrolimus kikuchii. The sequence goes on from CM034407.1 coordinate 8,956,298, forward strand.
TCGAACAACTCGGACAAATTGGACAACTCGGACAAATTGGACAACTCGGACAACTCGGACAAATCGGTCAACTCGGACAACTCGGACAATTCTGACAAATTGGACAAATCGAACAACTCGGACAAATCGAACAACTCTGACAAATTGGACAACTCGGACAAATTGGACAACTCGGACAATTCGGACAACTCGGACAAATTGAACAACTTGGACAACTCGGACAATTCGGACAACTTTGACAACTCGGACCATTCGGCAATCTCGGATAAATTGGACAAATCTGACAACTCGGACAAATTGGACAACTCGGGCAAATCGGACAACTCGGACAAATTGGACAACTCTGACAAATTGGACAACTCGGACAATTCGGACAACTCGGACAATTCGGACAACTCGGACAATTCGGACAACTCGGACAAATCGGACAACTCGGACAAATCGGACAACTCGGAGAAATCGGACAACTCGGACAAATTGGACAACTCGGACAACTCGGACAAATCGGACAACTCGGACAAATAGGACAACTCGGACAAATCGGACAACTCGGACAAATTGGACAACTCGGAAAACTCGGACAAATTGGACAACTCGAACAAATTGGACAACTCGGACAAATTGGACAACTCGGTCAAATTGGACAAATCGGACAAATTGGACAACTCGGACAAATCGGACAAATTGGACAACTCGGACAAATCGGATACCTCGGACAAATCGGACAAATTGGACAAAGATGACCAAAATGAAGAAAAAGGAAAATCACAAAAAAAACCTATCCCACTTTTTGGGATAACCTTTACATAAATCTATCCCAAAAATCTATCCCATTATCCGGGATAAAAGGTATCCCTTGTCCACCTTCGGTATTAAAATTACATGTACACCGAATTTCAACTGAATCGGTCCAGTACTTTTCCTGTAAAAGCATAACAAACAGAAAGACAAATATATTTTTATCCCGGAAACTATCCCATTTTTCGGGATAAAAAGTATCCTATGTTCATTCTCGGCATCGAAAATATATATATATACTGAGTTTCAGCCAAATCGGTCCAGTAGTTTTTACGTGAAAACGGAACAGACAGACAGACAGACAGACAGACAGAGTTACTTTCGCATTTATAATATTAATAGGGATATGCTTACATTCGTATACATAAAAAATATTTTACTCTGGCATAGAAACCTCATGGTTGAAACGTTCGAAGTAAGTTTGTAAGTATTATAGACTGTTCAATGCGAGTAGTTATAGTTATTACTTGGAGTGAATAAATTGTAATCTGGACTATCAATTTGATAAGTAAACTATCTATACAGTTGACTAATTTAATATATTGATAAAAATAAACACAGATTATACGTTATAATAATTTATTCCATTTTAGATATTACATCCATTTGTTAGTGACAAACGTTATATCTGTGTTAGTAGGACGGAGACAACAGAACACAAAAGCAGAAAGAATGACCCCCATCCCTCCCTCGACACTAGATAAATAGCATCACCCAGCATCGAAGTAAAGGGGAGTCCATTCTTTTTTAGACCACCCTCAGGATATTGCTGGTGCTAGCCCGGACTCTGGACAGTAAAGACGCGGCTTTCTTACGCCTGATGGCGTAAAAGTTATCAGTGCCTCAGCGAAGGATGCACTGCAGAACCGAGGCAGCGCCAGCAGCGTCCTGAAGATGTTATTATATTGAACACGGATGGCACCAACAGCTCTCAGGGTATACTTGATCCTGAGGCTGGTGGCTTAAAAAGATTGCTCCGCTCCCGCTCAATGTCATCATCACCATTCAAATTGTAATTAACAATATGCCCTAAATATATAATTTATGCCTATTTTTTGCATTTCCTTGAACCAGTTGGTGTATCTTATCAATTCTAATAATCTTATCGAGTTCACCCACAAGTTTCAGTTTACTCGCAAGTTCCTTTAACACATTTCGTGCCTTCGCACACCTTTCTAATATTTCAATATTTGTTTATAAAACTGTTATTTATGTTCCCAAATACCAGTTACTCTGTTTGCTATGAGTCAGGCAGGCATGTTACTTAGTTGGTTCTGATCTGTCAGTGTTGAGGAAAATTGTTAATAAATACTGGGATTTTATAACGATTAAATTGTTGTGTAGGAACTGAATAGTGTGTTTATTATATCTTCAGTGAAGAGTGTTCAGTGCTATCATGTAGTGTGTTATTATTCTGATGAATGTTTGTGCCTTATTAAAGTAAATGTTATGATCAGGGATACGATCAATAACGGTTTTATTATTTAAAACTGAATGTGCAAAGAAATATACAAATAGTGTCAGTGTATATCGTCTATTGATCTATTGCGAGGCAAATATTAGTTGATATACTATATTTTATTATGTAGCATTGTTCAAATTTGCTATAAATTAACTTGGAAGTTGAAACTTGCTAGAGTGAAGAAAAGATAGATGCCAAAAATCATACTCTTGATCTGTTGTACCAAGAACAGTGTCAGTCGTTAAGAAGGTGTTGCACAGGGTTCCCGCATTTGACCTTTATTCCTTAGAAAATATGTCCCTTGAAAAGGGTTTTGCGAAAAAACTTGGTGATAACTTTGGACAGTGCTGTGGTAAAGATGCTAAATATGACTTATCTGATTTTCGCTACGGTATCTATAGGAGTTGGGTTAAAACTAAAAAGTTCACGGCAAAGGTTTTTGATGATGATAGGTAAGGATATATTAACAGTATTTGCTTTACTTTACGTGATTGTTACATAAAATTAAATTTAAACTGATTTAAGCAACTATCAAATGATGTTTTATCAGCACTATGACGTTATGTCCTTGTTCGTGAAATAAACTTCACGCAGTAAACAATAATTAAATGCGCGTTAAAATCTGTTCTAATGTAAGTTGAATTACACACATCTATACAGATAAATAAAATTGAAGTGTTTGTTTGTAATTTCAAATTAACACCGTGTTACTAAATGCATATGAAAGTATATACGGTACTAATATAAAAAAAACAATTTTTAAAATTTTTGTCTCCGTCTGTTTGGATGTTCCGGATAATCTCTGAAACGGCTGGATCGATTTTCACGATATTTTCACAGGCAGATAGCTGGTGTTATAAGGAGTAATTTAGGCTACTTTTTTAAAAAAATTTTTAGGGTTCTCCAAAAAAAATCCACGCGGACGAAGTCGTAGGCACAGCTAGTAGATAATATACTATTTATTGAGTATGTGCCTTGTACCTGTGTTATGCAGTTTCATTTTGATAAGTGTTATATATGTATATACCAACCCGCAACCGCAATGGAGCGAGTATAGCCTATTGTGACGATGTTTCTCGTGATTGCCGATTGTTTTCTAAATAGGCATTTTTATTTCTTTCATTAAATTATGTCACATCACGCACATTCAATTATCACAAAAGACTGCTAATTCTAAACGCGTTCACAAGTGTAATTATAAGCTTCAGGTTTAATTTTATAACACTGATCGATATTAAATCGATCAAATTATAGTCTAGATAAGATAGATTATTGTAATTAATCAGAACAGTGAAAGTAGTAATATTATCATTTGTTTTTTTACGATTACTTTTATTAAAAAGAATAGGTATAGATAACAATAATATTTTTCAATATATTTTAAGATTCCTTTTTAGTATAGTAAATAGCGGCCCGGCGCGGTTTCACCCGCGCTCTGTCCCATTCCCGTGGTATATAGCGTCTTCTTAAATAGCCTATGACACTCCCTGTTAACGTAGCTTTCCAACAGCAAAAGAATTTTTAAAATCGGTTTAGTACATCCAGAGATTACCCCCTACAACGTCACAAACTTTACCTCTATGATATTAGTATAGATTATATTTATTGACCTTCTGAAGTCACGAATAGGCAACAGTGTATAAAGTTTAATCAAATCTTTAAATACAAAATAAGTTATTATAGCGTTTCTCTTGCGCACCGTAGGGAGTTGGAATGAGCTCCTAACCGAGGTTTGCTCACAGCCCCGGTACGATATGGTTTGTTTTCAAAGGGTGTCATTAAATTTATTCGAGACCGACAGTAGGTTAGGTGTGTAGGCGACGGTGACCACTTTCCATCGGGTGGGCCATTAGCATGTCTGCTGTAATCCAGCTATTAAAAACAGCATTTTGGAGATTTTATATAAATAAACGTAGAATTTCTTATATAATTAAATAACTGTGCAACATCCGTCCGTCTTAGGGTACAGTTGAAAACGAGCGTTAGGCACCCATTGCCTGCTATATGCTGAACTGCACCTATTTGCTAGCATCGCAAGACATATAATACCCATTTTTTTTTTTCAATGTTTCGCTATATGCTTAACGACCAAATAAATGTGTTTTCTTTGTTTTTCTTTCTTCTTAGCTTTCAGAGTTGCGTTCCTTATGGGGCGATTATTATTCCTTGTTGGTAATCTTTCATGTTTTCGAGGAAACTATACTATTCTCAGAGATAAAAAGTATACAACACATGTTCACTCTTGTAATCAAAATCCGACATACATAGATATTCAGTAAAATAAGTTCAAGTATACACACAAAAAAAAATTGTCTTAAGCATATAATGGACTAGTTTAAACTGATTGCAGCATTTCATCCGTGCAGGAACGGAGAAAGAATACAATTTCCTGCGGCCGGGTGGCCTGTCGTAAGAGGCGACTAAACAACCCACAGCCAGGTGGTAGAGTATTCGCTCGACTGGATGGCGACCACCCCTGGTCTAGAGTATGCCGCCATAACAACCTTGTGTTGTGTTCCGGCATTAATGACCAGGTTCCAGTCTCCTTTAAGAGAGCAGCAGCGCATTTGTAGCACCTTTGGTGTTGCAAATGTCCATAGGCGATTGTAACCGCTTACCACCAAGTGGGCCGTCTGCCTGTCTGCTGAACTCCTGCAATAAAAAAAAAAAAAAAAAAAAAAAAAAAGATTGGGTTTTTGAGCTTATTCATACAGGTTTTCGTTTCTCAGAAACTAACGCCTCCACTCTGCCTTTGGCGGCATTCGTGTCACTTCCGGTTCATGGAAAACCCATACACACGTATTTTACATATTAATTTGCTTTAGAATGATATATCCTATAATGTTATGTAATACATTGTTTGGAATCTCTTTTCGTTTACCTTTTATGACAATTATTTAGGGTCAACAGAATAATGTACCTTCTTCCATACTCCGGTAAGAGTTTCGTCACCTAGTCAATTTCCTTTAGCGAAATCTAGGGCTTTTCAGAGCTATAAGTATGGCGCGCAGAGTTTAGCGCTTTTTAAACGGCTAATGAGCCAATTTCATTTTTTTAACTACCTGTTTATTTAGTTATTATATCTTTATATATATAATTCTTCTATACGTGTGTTGACAGTGAACTCGTCCTAAACGTCTGGACCGATTTGAATGAATTTTTTGTGTTTATTTTTAAAAAAATATTTAAGAAATGGGTAATGTAGTATTGGTATGTTCTCTTAAATTTCTTACTTAATTTTTTTTATGAATCTATCTATATTAATAAAATTTAATTGTTTGTCTAGAAAGCTTATAATATGTCTTATATACTAGGTTTTTTTTAGAATTATTTTGGTCAATCAATCTGTTTGAAAGTGTGCCCTGAATAAGCTGCGAATCGGTTCAATTGATTTCAACGGAAATTTTAGGGATTAAAATATATGAGTTTTATTCCAATATTTTTATTTATAAACTGCACCATCATCAGTATTAAAAACCCATCAGTCTTAGCCGAGTGTTGCCTGGGAGAGATCGCTTTTTAGCGATAATAGCTTTTTCTTATTTTGTTTGTGTTTGTTTTCGTGTACAACGGAGAGTTATCTATGTATTTTTTATATCTTGTAGGCTTCAGAATGTACGTATATTTAGAATCCCAAGTTCCACGCGAAGGACTTTGCGGGCACAGCTAGTAGATTATGTATGCAAATTTATTTTGTAGTGGTGTCTGTGTATTTCACGTTGGCCTTGACATTGTATGTGATCTTGTCGGTCTATTTGAATGACTAATGAGTATGAAGACATTTTCAAGTGTATTCATTTTGAATGCCTCTGAATAGATGCATAAGTTATTGGTCTTATTATTTTACTAGACGGTATCTGCAGCTTGTGGCTTAAGTTTTGGCCCAGCTGTTTTTGTGGAACGCAGATGTTCCGGATTCAGTTTTACTTACCTAGGGCTGATCTAGGTTCCGTTCCAGATTTGGCGTTTATGTAACAGGCATTGCCATGGAAGAAGTATACTTACTACAAATGACCTTTCTCGTTAATTTTGAAAACTCCTAAATGCTCAATAACAATATGGTACCGCAATTTTTTTTTATCTCGCTTTTAGACGTTTTGCTATATAAAATATATTTTGTAGACTAAGGTCCGTTTTTTCATTCACCACGTATACGTTATCTATCCATCAACTAAGTTATTAAAACCATATTAAATGGCTCATCTCTGAATTTCAATTCGAATGAATCAATCAAAATGAGCCATTAAACCATAAATTTGAATTATTCAAGTTTTGACTATATCTGAGTTGCGTACTTTGCAACCAAATTGATCCCAATTTTGTTGATTCTTTCTAATATCAACATTATTATAGAATGTTATTCATACAAGTGTCATTTTTGAATTGATTATGTTTTAAGTATTTCATACTTTGAATAAATTCTGTCTGGTAATAAAAATCAGTCCTTAATTAGTCAAAAATTTAAAATCTTATAGGTAAATTACTTTTTTTTTTTTTAATTTTAGCTGATTTGGTGTAAAATATGTTTTTATTAATAAAAACATATATAATAAAATCTGTGGCACCTCGATGGTGCCACAGATCGTTATTCTTTATCGGAGGTCTTGCTCTGGCTCCCCAGAGTAGGGTACGAAGCGTCACTACTCGACACAAAACTCCCCCCCACCCTTTGGGGGTTTTATTATACCAATAATTATTATTATGAAATACAGTATAAAGTCCGAACATTTCACATTGTTCTAGTTTTATCTACCTGTGTTTGTTTCCACGTTTGGAAATTACAGTAATCGTGAGACAATTGTTTAAATATGTGTCGTAGATGTTACGCAAAATTGTACCGTTTGCATTCACGCCATTGTCTATTAGGAGCAATAACGGTTGACGCATCTCTCAGTTTCTAGTCTACTGGACGTCCTTCTTGTTTAATTATGCTTTTGAAGGCACTAGACAAAAGCCAGACCTGAACCGCAAGTCTGTAACTTTTAGAAAAAAATAAAATGCCAGTGCGAGTGAAGATGGTCAAATAGTCTCTAAATTTCATATTAAATCAATCTTAGCCAAGTCAAGTTTAATTCAATATTGAGCCGAGATGGTGTACAGACTACTAAAATCGTCAAAAGTTGCAATTTCAATTCGATTCGATTGCCAATTTGAGCTAACCCCGTGGATACTAAACTCGGGGCCCCGTATAAAGGTAATAATATCGAATCGCCATACTCGCAAGCTGTTAAGCGCGGCTGGTGAGTGAACCACTCGGTGACAACCGGCTACTAGGAGTGATTCATATATAGATCTAGTACCAATCCTCACAGACTACTTGGCAAGCCGTGAATCACGCAAAGTTTACTTGTTGACCACGCCAGGTTCTCTGGTAGACAACATGGCGTCCACCTGTGGACGGCAGTGCTTGATGGATACTTGGTGGCTCTAATGAGCTACGATCTTCAATCTATACCCCAGTCATAAGCTGTGGTATAGATTTAATTAGAGATCCACGTATCTATCTATTCCACGTTAAAGATGTAATTGATGGGGGCGGAAACAATCCTAAATTTTGACCCGGGATATAAGCTAGCTCTGTGCGGAGTTTCATCTAAATCCATTCAGTAGTTTTCACATGATGCTCTAACATCAGACATCATCCAACATTAGGTTAGAGAGTGTTCAAACAAAAACCTATAAAAAAGTAAAAAAAAATACAAAAATTGTAAGAGTTGCATTTTCGAAATCTGTTGGTCGGAATTAGTCCCCCTGATCTTTTTTTCTTATTTTTTAAATTCATTGCATAAACTCGACACTTTCAACTGATTTATTATACGATACCGATGTTTATCACCTAAAATCGTTTACTGCGCAGCCCTCAAGCTAATTTAAATAGGCATTACATTTTGCGCTACTTATTACATCTATATACTAGCTCCTGCCCGCGACTTCGTCTGCGTGGAATAGTAAAAAAAGTAAGTTAAAAAACCCCCCGATTTTGAAACATTCCTCATTGGTGCTCCGCTCCTGTTGGTCTTAGCGTGATGATAGCCTATAGCCTTCCTCGATAAATGGGCTATCTAACATTGAAAGAATTTTTCAAATCAGACCATTAATTTCTGAGATTAGCGCATTCAAACAGACAAACAAACTTTTTGGCTTTATATATTAGTATAAGTCGTGCGCAGAAGGTTTGCCGATGGTCGCCCCTCCCGCTTCCTACGACTGGGATCGGGGGCTTGTCTAAGTAATATTGAGAATTAGACGACTGCGGGTCACGGTTGTGGGAGGCAGGAGGGGTTGTCATCGGCAAACCTGCGCACGACTTATACTTCTATAATATAACTATCATTATAAATGCGAAAGTTTGGATTGGTATTTGTTGCTCAAGATGGTAGTACGACTAATCGGATCTGGATGAAATTCGGCAGAGATAGATTCTGATTATACTATTATGTAGTCTGGAACAGCACATGGGCTACGTTTAATTCCGGAAAAGTGTACGGTTCCCTTGGGGTGACTAGAACGCCAGCGAAGCTCCGGCAAAAGCTAAGTAGTGTATTGAAAAATACTTTGTGGTAGGAAAAGTAAACTATTACTAATTATAGTTTAGGTATTTATTTAGTTCGTTGAACTGCTTCTTGCATGTCAAGGCCGGGCAAATGTTGAGTTCAATTAAAAATATCTGTAATGAAATTATTGTATAGTGTTTTTATTTAGACAATGGTGAGAAAAAGTGTTGATTGAATTAACTTTATCTTTCCATTAATTTTTGGGGAACTATTAAAGCATAATGTATCTCAAATAACACTGTGATACCACGCCTTCACAGACTATCAGCATGATACGGTTAGCCTTGAGTTAATCGTGTCTCACTTCCTAATCCCCTAATTCCATACGATTATCATATTCTCTTTTTTTATTGCCTGAGTTAGCATATAGGCAGACGGCCCACCTGCTGGAAAGCGGTTACCGTCGTCTATGGACATTTGTAACCCCAAAGGTGCGGCCAATGTGCTGCCGCTCTCTAAAGGAAGACAAAACCTGGCCACTAATGCCAGAACACAACTCAAAGTTGTTACGGCGGCATACTCTAGACCAGCGGTGGTTGCTATCTAGTTGGGCAAATGCGCTACCATCTGGCTGTGGGTTGTTTCTGTCGCCTCTTACGACAGGCCGCCTGGCCGCAGGAATTTGTAATTCTCCGTTTCTGCACGGATAAGCTCTACCCCGTTCTTGTCTAATCCCAATAACTCATCCATTTTATCCGGTCCCTCTTAATCGATTCCTTTTATTCTATCCTTCCTAGCCCATCCCCTCTATCCTTATGTAAAGGCTAAGGCCGGCAATGCGTTGGCCTTTTTCTGGCCATCTTCGCAATAAAAAATTAACATCAACATTTTAGGAATTTAGATTACGAACATCTTTTACGTGACTTTATTTTCATGTTTGTATACATTGTTTTTCATTAGAAGGTCATTATGGTACAACACACATGATTTTTGTAATCAATTACACTGGTTAATCATGTCTTAATGTCTTAGGGCCGATTCGTATATCTTACTATTCATTCGCTTGCCCTACCATTGGTTGAACACCGGACATTTTTATCCGTGCAGGAATTATATGTATATTGTATCCAATTCCAATTTATATGTAACTATCTAGAAGCTTTAGCTGAATCCAACGCGAAAAGAATCAAAAATCGATTTAGAAAAAAGTTATGGTTGAATATACATAAAAAATATTTATGCGTGGGAAATTGAGTACTTCATCTTTTTTGGAGTACGTAAAATAAGAGAAGTTTTAAATACCAGTTATAACAACTACAACAACCGGTTAATAATAATTATCATAACGATATTTTCGTTATACATGCCAAGATATTCTAGAAATAATTATAGCGTGGTATATTTTTATTGCAAGGTCGTGTATACCGGTTCATAATTTCGCTACTCCTCTCGCGGCAGTCGTGGCCGAGCGGTTAAGGCGTCTGACTAGAAATCAGATTCCCTCTGGGAGCGTAGGTTCGAATCCTACCGACTGCGAGTTTTTTTTTTATTATTTGTTTTATTTATTTTTTATATTAAGCTCAACATAATTGCTACAATACTTAAGTTTAAAACATTATTTTTTTACTTAATTACTAATGAACAACTTTCTTTGTTTTAGTTTGAGGAGAGGTGCTGGAGTGAATGTTCAAGATATCAACGGATACACACCCCTACACCACGCTTGTTTAAATGGTCACAAGTAAGCGATAAGTGATTTTTTTTTAATGTACATCAACAAAAATAACTTTGCAAGTTCGCCTTAAGCATTGTTATGCTTTACCAAACTGAACTATAAATTACATGCGTGTACTTATAAAGTTTGGGACTTTACTAGATGGCATTTATATAAGAATCCTGCGATACGTAACAGTATGTATAATAAAAGTGTTTTTGTCACATAGGGATATAGTTCGGCAATTATTGTCAGTGGAGGCGTCGCCATGCATAGTTGACGCTAAAGGAGCTACGCCGCTCCATCTGGCGGCGTTCAATGGCCATTCAGAGATCGTCAGGTTACTATTGGCACACAATAATCCGCCAGTTGATATAAACAAACAGGTAATTGTATATTTTATATTTATTTGTTTCTTATTTACTGTGTTTTGAATGTTTGAATTTAGTTCGTGTAATTAAGGTCTATTTCAAATACGAAGTTATAGGTGACACATCCCATAGAACGTAACTTCTAGTAATCTTATACTTGACTTATGAATTAGATACAAATTTTAATTATATAGAAATAACTTAATACTTAAACTAATTGATCGTGTACTAGCAGAAGGTGATGTTAGGAGCCTTAAGAACAGACGAGCGTGCATGACAAGAGTTATGAATGTCAAAGAAGCAAGTGAGGTGTGTAAGAATAAGCCTAAATGGCGCTCTGTTGTTCGTGCCTACCCCGCAAGGGAACTGGCGTGAAGTTATGTATGTATGTATGTATGTAACTTAATACTTCTTACTGTTTAAAGTGGCATTATAATTAAAATCATTATTATTAAATCATTAAAAAAGAGAGTTGGTCTGAAACAGAGTGTCGGGGTGAAGGTAAGGAAAGGAAAGCTCCGGTGGTTCGGGCATGTAGAAAGAATGCATGATGAAAGAATGACTAAACAGATATACAATGCAAAAGTGGATGGATGCAGAAGTCGTGGAAGGCCACGACACACCTTCCATGATCAAATTGATCGTGTACTAGCAGAAGGTGATGTCAGGAGCCTTAAGAATAGACGAGCGTGCATGACAAGAGCTATGAATATCAAAGAAGCAAGTGAGGTGTGTAAGAATAAGCCTGAATGGCACTCTGTTGTTCGTGCCTACCCCGCAAGGGAACTGGCGTGAAGTTATGTATGTATGTATGTATTAAAATGACGACGTTTGTTTCTTTATTTACGTAATTTTCATGTAATATTTTATTTACCTGACGTTTTAAAGTTACATACTAAGGGCATTGAGTATAGAGAAAATTATGCATGCATATTTAGATGTCTCTAAAAATTGTATTAATCGATTGAAATAGATACTAATGTGTCAAGTTATTTGTGAAATGGCAGAAAATCGAACTACATAACAGTTGCTATGTTTAATTGAATCAGTTGGAGTATTTTTATTTTTACAATATTATATAGTACATATAGGCTTAAACATTTATATGCAATAGATTATTGTTAATACTCAGAAATATTCGTCATACGAATATCAACTCATGATATGTAGCAAGTCACATCCCTAGACTTACCTATTTGATGTCAACTATCAGGTGTCACCAGTACCGTCCTGGGGCATAATTCTTCTATTTCAATATCTTGCGTTGCGAAAATATTCAAAGTATTATTTTACTGTGATAGTGTAAAAAAATCGTGTTCTACTAAATCCACGATATCTTCTCGATATCGTCGCCGCAGAATAATAGAAAAATTGATATTTTTATTATCAGAAATTGCGATAGGCCAAATGAATATCGAAAAGCTAATAAAAGGTTTAAACATTCTTTCACGAGTTTTCGCTTCAAATTCAAATTCAACTTCAAAAGTTTTTATTTAAAGTAAGTTCCACTGGAGAACATTTTTTGTAGGCCATAGATATAAGTTAAAATTTAATGCTTATTCCAAGTCTACGTACACCGCTTCGCAACGTGTTATTGTTGTTAAGGAGAAGAAGCGACAAGTAACTCCCCAGCAACACGTCTAGTTAAAAATTGATTAACAAAAACGTTTTTTTTTTAATAAATTTTATACAGAAATATGTTACACAATTACTTTTCGAAGAATTTATGGAGTTGTAGCAAACAGTGCAGTCAGTAAGACAAAAACACAATAAAAGGAAAGAAAAATATTATTATAGTTATAACAATGACATGACGTACTAAAACTTTATTATGCTTATACATATATATATAAATAAATTAATTAATTAAATTAATCTATACTAATATTATAAAGCTAAAGAGTTTGTTTGTTTAAACGCGCTAATCTCGGGAATTTTTGAAATCGGACCAGCGGGGTCCGATTTCAAAAATTCTTTCAGTGTTGGGTAGCCCATTTATCGAGGAAGGCTATAGGCTATATATCATCACACTAAGATCAATAGGAGCGGAGCACCAATGAAGAATGTTTCAAAATCGGAGGGTTTTGAAAGCAAATTCCACGCGGACGACGTCGCGGGCACAGCTAGTAAATAAATATATATAAAGATAGAGTGGCGTGCCACGGGCGCGCCATTCGAATTAACAGAATACCGAAATCTGGCAAGCCTACTATTGAGACGATAATGTCCGGCGATTTTGACGAGATAATCATAACAGAATTTGGCTCCTGTTTGAAATAGACTATAATGTATTTCTTTTTAAACGCCTAATAGACTAAGGACCAGGAGACCGCCTTACTGTTTGCGGCGCAATTTGACCATGTGGACGTCGTCGCGCAGCTGATGGCCAGGGGGGCTGATGTGAAGCTCAAGAACATTAGAAACGAAGGCCCCCTAGAACTGGCCGCGCAGTATGGAAGGTAATGAACTATTTTGATTTTACAAAGGTATTTTTAATTGCATGAGGTTAGTAGATAAATAAACAATAGATGGCCCACCTGATGGTAAGCGGTCACCATTGCCTATGGACATTTGCATCACCAAATGTGCTACCAATGTGCTGCCGCTCTCTAAAGGGAGACTGGAACCTGGCCTCTATTGCTGGAACACAAAGCAAGATCGTTATCTAGACCAGGGGTGGTAGCCATCTAGACTGGCATATATTCTAACCACCTGGCTGTGGGTTGTTTGGCCGCCTCTTATGACAGGTCGGCCGCCCGGCAGGAAATTGCATTCCTTCTCCGTTCCTGCACGGATAAAAATAGGACTAGAATTCGGCAGTCATTTTCAAGCCAGGCAGCAATGTAACTTTTGACGTTACGTCACGCTGCGTGACACTTTGGTAACCCTCTATAATTGTTACGTTACGAAACTTAAAACTCTTCATCTTGTTTCATTCCTTCGCTGAGCGAACTGTGAATGCCTCGTTTCCTTAAGCCGCCTATTGTTTTGCCTAAAATATTTTAACTAATGTATTGTGTTTGTAGTTTTGGTCAGCTAAAAGGCTGGACGCAAACAGGCCACCTACCACATCCACTACAGATAGACTTCTGTGGTGGTGCGTTGTGTTAAAAAGGGCCAATGTCGACAATTATTATTTTGGTTAATGAGCATTCGAAGAATGGATCAGCGTTAATAGTTATTAAATTGCATGTTGTTATCTAGTGTGGCAAAAATATTTTTCTGTATTAGATTTTAGCACAAATATCATACTTTTGAGTAATCTGCCATTAAATATCAAAAATTAAGCAAATTATCTAGTAAGGTTTAATTAACTTGTGTATTTGACTTCCGATTGTTTATTAGGGGGAACTATACCAATTTTGCACCTTGTCAATTTATTCAAAATATTAAGAAATATTTTTATTTTTTAGCCATACAATAATATTTTTATAGTGGTTACAAAATAAAAAAAAATAATGTTACTTAATGTTTTGAGTAATTAATAGGGTGCCAACAATGATATAATTTACCCGATTTGTTTTTAATATATTTTATAATTGTTTATATTGTTTTAGATTGAAAACAGTGAAGCATCTACTACGGTTCAGCTCCGCCCTTATCGACCAATACAGGGCGCCCGATTGCTACGGAAAAACCTTTACACCGACACCGCTTCATCTTGCGAGTAGAAACAATCACGTGTGGGTGTCATTTTTTTATTATTTGCCTCGCCGTTAAGCCATGTATCTGCCATTATTATTTGATTTAGTATAAATATACCACAAGATGTTACGTACATCGATATAATAAAGCACAATTATCATTTCAACTGTATCAAACTACATGTCGCACCCTTAACATTATACAGACCTAAATCAACATTTTGAGTAATTGCATTTTAATATCATGTACTTAAAAATAAGGTATAAAATTGAAGAACTTGATAATTTTAATTAGGTCTCTATAGTTCTAAGGGTGCGATGTGTTGGTGGTCTCGTTCGTCTTTGGCCACTAAGGCGGCGCAAAAGGTCTCTTTCAACGGCTCTCGCTGGCCAGTCTGCGGCATCTGATGGACTTCGCGAGCTTCGTCTGCGCCTTGGCCACACATCGGCGTTCGATAACCATCTCAGTCTTTGGGTGGCCGTCAGTGGCGTCTGGTGGCCTATTAGCGGCTTTGTAGTCTTCGCGGCCTTGTAACATCACCCCGATAGAGCAATCCTTAGGAGATCGCGAGTCAAATAAATTTCGAAATATTTCAGCCTAGTTGACAATATGAGTCGGTGTACACAATAACTCGAAACACAAACGTTTGTTCGTTTCGATTAATTTATGGTAATGTCAAGGTGTGTACACACGCGCGGCAATCGCCTCATATTCATATTCATTCGTTCGTTATAACGCATCGATAAGTTCCCAGCTTCTGAATTTACGCCAACGGACATACAGTGACGAAGATGTTTGTTGTGATTTTAATGGATGCGGTACATTCAGAGCAGTTTTCGTTTTCATTTAATAATTCAGCATTCACATAATATTTTACAGATAGTCCAACACTTTTTTGCCCATCTGTCTGTAGTTACTATCTGTGTGCAGGTTTGCCGATAGCCTCATGATGTCACGCGTCGATGGTCAGTAGGGTTGACAAAATAGGTTACATAATTAAAATGTAATTAAGCACAATAAAAAATGTATAAAATATCCGCTGAATAAAGTCCGACTATTAAATTCGGGCCACTTTTTTTTGCAATGGGAATGAAAAGAATACATACTATGCTTGTCTTGAGGCAAATTGAAGGGGTTCACTCACATATCCATAATGTGTGTGAAAAACTTGTAGATATGCCGCCGTGCCTGTAGATATTTTTTTTAATACTAATCAAGGAAACTCCGAATTTCACAATCATAATTAAATATTTTTAGATTTTTAGAAGGTATACAGATTTTCAGAAAGAAAGCATTTTTTTACATTGCGAGATAAATTATTCATTACTTGTTTCCTCTCGATGTTTTGTTCAAAGTCAGTAGGTACTTACTAAATGTAATAATACATATGCACCACACAGTCATTACAACGTAAAAGTCAAGGGTTAATAAAATTATTATTAATTAAAAAGCAAAATATGTCAAGTGTGACCTTAGAGCTGGTACGGGCGGTAGGTAACCTACGATAATATTTGAATTAGATTGCTACGTTGTTGAAAGGTAGCCGTGTCACTATATCCAAATCGAGAACGTGCGATGAGTAGTTGGAACAGTTTGACCTGACAGTCGCTAAAATATTGCCTGGATTTTTAGAATTTTTACCTTAAAAAAGTAGTATTATAGCATACATACGTAGTACCTTTTAGGCGTATGCTTGGAATGAATTTGAATTAAAATTATTATATCAATGTTGCATGTTGCCGTATCCACGTGTATTTTAGTTCAATGTTCTAATGTATCAGCGCGTATGTACATTGATGAAGGGTTAAATTGGCAACACACGACGGGCGCCGTACGCCTTCTGCCTGTTGACTCTGGTGCTTCAAGTTACAAGCTAGAGCGTTTTTAATATTACGTATCATATTTGTCATGTTCTTTACGTTTGTTGCTTTTATTCTATAAAGTTCAAAATCTTTTTATGTTCTAATGTAATTTTTTTATGTTTTAATTGTCTCATTTATAAGGTGATTTGGGAAATCATCGGCTGTAAGACCGTTACCTTCTCTAATCAATAAATAGTAAATACATTAATATACTACTACTATCTTATGTGACTCAGTTATAAAATAAAATAGCTAAGTGAATTTACTTATTTGTAATGATAATTAAAGCTAGGTTGGTAAAAAGTTCTTTATTGTAAGTACACCAATACAAAATAAAATTTTAAACTAAAACAAAATTCGTTTTCGCTGCTGAACTTTTAATATTTTTATGAATTTTACTAATTAGTTGGTTGCATCACAGTTTGAAGGACATTGGACGTGGTCGATTAGTTCTATGTACGTATAACCTATATTTTATTTACATGAAATTGTTCCATGGTTAAAAAACAATGATTTTGTTAAACTGTGTTTGCATCACAAAATACTATTTCATTGGTCAAGTCATTATGGACTGTTATTATATAATAACAACAGTGCAAAGCAAATCATTCAATCCTTCGCTTTTATCTCTTGTGCCATGAAACATTTACAGTGTGCGTAGTCATTATAATATTTAGTAAATTGAGGCTTGTCAGAACATCAGATTTCGTGTGACAGCAAATTTCATGTCTGGTGTACTTTAACATACAGACTGTATACGTACTTAGTAAAGGCTTTGTCTATACCATAGCTCATGTTGTTTACATTGCAACATTGGATCAACATAATGTAATTGATAAGTTATCTACTTTTAAAACGAGAGTATATAAAGATATTTAGGTTTTAATTCGTATATGCATAGAGGGGAAGAATGAACCAGGTAAAGAGAAAGTTGATGGAACTATACGTTGTTACTCACTTGTTCATAGAAGACTTACTCTGTATATTGTTCTATTTCATTTAGCATGTAGTGATAAATAAATCAGTTATTGAATAATTAATGCCTAATAACAATGCCAGAATTATGTGAATGCTCTCTAACAGGTCTCTAGATGGCATATTGGCTTTAGAAAATTAGGTAGTAGACTTGATGAAACTTGAAACAATAATTTGGTGAGAGCTATCCGAAATTGATTAATCTTTCATTTATCGTAATCTTCTTGATAGAATTCCTCTCGACTCCATCCAGCGTCGCGTCGGTCGTATAGTCGACGATTTGCTAACAGGCGGTTTAGGATCGCCTTAGCTCTCGGAGAAACTGCGCCCCTCTGCGAATTCTACTGCCTGTACAAAGGAGTGATCCGAGGAACTGTTTGATCTGGTACCCCATTTTTACAACCGCACTTTCTGGAGCTCCCACGCTCAACTACACAACGGTTCTCCAGAACGTTTCTTCCGCGTATAACAATGATTTGAAGGGAACTTTCCACTGAGGTTTTCCTTCTACGCTACGACATGGGGTCGTCTAAGAAAGGCGTTATAAAATTTCTTAGAGGCCTGCAACGCGTTGGCAACGCAAACGTCCATAGGCGACTTTAACCACCTTCCATCAAGTTGGCCGTCCGCCTGTTTGCCTGCGTCAGGCAGTAAAAAAAAAGAATTAGACCATAAAGTTCAATCGTCACGCATGTGTTCATTCTTAACCGTTAATTATTCTTGCCAAAAATAAAAATCTTCGACACGTCATAATGGACAATCGTTAATTCGTTTATGTGTCTCACATTTCATGAATATGTATGAGGCCAGTGGCCAAATGTACACATGTACCGTTGTATGACTAGCATTCTACACTGTGTGCATTGGCAAAATTTGTTTTACATCCTTTGTATAATTGCAATGATGTAACTGTTCATACTACCGACAATTTCATGATTTTAATTTTAAGTAATGTCTGTCTGGATTTTTTTTTACTTTTCCATTTATAGTTTATACAGCCTGTATTAGATTTTTAATTGTTTTTGTATCTTCATTCAAGCACGGGTCTTTAGTTTCTGTACCATGGCTTCTGTTAGTAGCACTTTTCGATGTGTCTTTCCTCATGAGGTTTTCCTCCATTGTCTACATAACAACATTAACAATATACCCATTAGTAATAATGGTTACTGTGTCATTGAAATACTTAATATAATATTTATAGTCTCTATAGATTTACTATTCAATTGTTATCCTTATGTGTATTATTTGACTTAAGTATTTGATTTGATAATTCAAAGGTTATTTGGGACATTAAAAATTAAGTGCTACAATCGTCGATTTTGCAGAAACTAATAGACAATTTTAATACTGCAATCTAGTTATGTTGGAAGAAATTAAACTAGTTTAGACAAACTACGCTTGATTAGAATAGTTATGTTACTCTTTGGAAGTACACTGCACTTACTATATCACAACATGTAGAAAATATTTACTTTTTGCTTTTTAGTTTGAGTCGCTTTTGTTATTTTTAAAAAATCGGTACTTTCTTTCCCCTCTCTGAATGTTTCTGAATATGCTTTGAGTAATCATGTTTTTTTATACTCTTTCCGGACTTGATTGTCCGGGCTTGTTACTTTTTTATTGTTTTTTTTAAATCTTTTTTTATATATTTGTTTTCGAATATACAAGGTCCTTATACTAATACAAACTTCGTAATTTCTTTCTTTTACAATTTTCTACATTTCTTATCTTTGTCTATTTCAAACTATTTTCTACTTTCTATTACACAATCTCATGTCTTACTGTTATTTTATTTACTATCTAATTATTTACTACATTTCTTACTTACTACATTACAAGTTTTAGACTTATAAGTATTTACTTATACATTATTCTATTAATACTTAAATTAAAGTAATATGTTTTTATTATCTTTCTGTTTTATTATTACTAACAACCTTGAGTGACCATGTTAAATTGTGGTAATATATGATTACTGAGTCTTATGATACTTTACCACAAGAAATCTAAACTTTAAATTAGGGTTAGTAAAGATAACATTTTATATTGGTATTTCGTAAATTGTCTGTACCTACTAAGAATAGGGTTGTATCAAAAACGAGCTCTATATATCAGTCGTTTGTAAGTAGTGTACTACAATACACTACTACAAATCCAAATAAGTCTCCTATCTTGTACTGTGCATTTTTTTAACATCTCATCATCATTCGAACGTTAAGTGCCGGTTGCCTACACAGTATTCGCACTGACGCCCCGGGTCCGCTTTCCTACTTTTTTTCCCCATTTCGCGCGGACTTTAGCATCCCCCGTTTTTTCATTGGTACGCATGTCATCCTTCATAACGTTATACTAGCATATCTTGGGCCTTCCCCTTCGATAGGAACCTGGCGGAGGCGGCATGGCTAGACATATTTATTGTTCCCCATATAGTTAGCCTGTTTCCGTAAAAGGTGGCAGTATCAGCGTAAGCGACTCTCTTGCAGTTTGTCAGCTACGTCACGGACATGAAAACACATCCCTCGTAACATATTCATTTCCGTATCATCTTTAACATCTTTTCTACTATATTTTGTTAACAGAATGGTGGTTGAAATTCTATTAGAGGCAGGAGTGTACCCGAATATAAAAACAAGCGAAGGCACGGCCCTACACGAGGCCGCACGTTATGGCCGCGACTCCGTGGCGAAGGTTCTTCTACAAAGAGGTGCAGATCCAAACATCAGGAACAACATGAACAAGTCCGTTTATGATCTGCTAGCTGATCATTCGAGGGCTACTGGACAAGTCAGATCTGTTATACAAGGTAATTTAACTAGATACTAGACGTAACGAGAAAAAAGCCTGCCTTCCTTCTTCTTATTATGATAATTTGTTACTATTAGTTAACTAAAAATATATTTTTTTTTTATAATTAAACTACACCATCGTTAGCTCAATTTACCATTCGTTACCATTGCGAGGAATCTTTTTTTGTTTTATTTTATAGCCATACAATAATATTTTTATTATCACTAGAGTTTACCTCGCGGCCACGCCGTGTCTCAAACCCCTAGGCAGTAATTTTATTTTACTTACATAAAAACTTAATTCGGATTTTTTGTATAATCATAACAAAGAAACTAAGTCCGTATAGGCTTAGAAAACTAGCCCAACAAAACATAGAGATGACTCGAAGCCAATTTGATTTGAGAACTAATACAACGAAGGACATGGTGTTTGTGACAATGTAGGTATTTGTTGGTGAATTGAAAAAACACGATTGCAGCGTCATCTATTTAGCTAATTGTCTTTTCTAAGGAAACGACTTCATTTATCGGGATAAAAAGTATCCTAAGTTATGCCCCGATATATAAGCTAGCTCTGTGTCGAGTTTCATTAAAATCCGTTTAGTAGTTTTCAAGTGATGCTTTAACAGACAGACACAGAAAGACAGACAGACAGACAAAAATTCTAAAAATTGCATTTTCGGAATCATCTGGTTCGAATTATCCCTCCTGATTTTTTCGCGTTTATAAACGCATTGTACATACTCGAACTATTTATAGATTTATTATAGTATAGATGACATACACATTGACAAACACTGCAGGCATATACACTAATGCAGCTAATCGTTTTGGCGTTTTTTATTTGAACGCTGTAAATAAGACACATTTGGCCACAGTCACTAACATTATCCCAGATGAAACAGAGCACAGAATAATGGATTACGATTCAAATTTAATTAAATGTTTTTTTTAGAATACGAAAATCACAAACACGGCGTTAATTATGAAAGTGACGAATACCTGCCACCCTTCCCTGTCACAGATTATAGTCCCACCGCACCGTAAGTACATTTTCATCATTTAACCTTTAAGACAGAACCACCACAGATTTGTTGCCCGAACTGCCATACATGGCCGACACGGCTAATTAGGAAGCACCACAAATTTGTGGTCAAATACAGATAATTGAAACGAACATTGAACTGATGCTTTCTCCCTCTAACTACATAGAATTTGTATTAGAATAAAAGAGACAATATAATTGTGTTGGTTTTGGCGCGGCAATTTTGATGGCAGCTGGCAGCTTGTGGAAAAAGATAATATTAAATTTGGCCCTTGTAGAAGGTTAATATTAAATAAATACATAGATGTTTCTGTATGCAGAAATACTTGTCCCGGTTTGACCTGGTTGCCTATTTACTCGGAGATTATTTTGAAATACTGATTTGTGTGTACTTTACATTGGCTTAAATATATTTAAATTAGAAGAAGAACCAATGATAAAATCTAGATGAGAGAGGGCGCCTAAAGAGGTCGTTTTCATAGATTCGTATGATGAACCTGAAAAATATCAACATAAAGGGGAACCTTATGCTGTTTTAGAATTATCACTATATCTAGACACGTATCAACATCACTAAACGATTCTCGAAAGTCGACCGCTTTAGGCCCTCTCTATGAACTTAATGTTCTGCCAATATGTATTGCGTACACTCTATCTATTAATTGATATGGAAGCTGTATATTGACTTACTTGCTCATCATCACCTGAGCTTTAAATCGCTCAGGGTCCGCTTTTCTA
This sequence comes from Dendrolimus kikuchii, assembly GCA_019925095.2. NCBI lineage: Eukaryota > Metazoa > Arthropoda > Insecta > Lepidoptera > Lasiocampidae > Dendrolimus > Dendrolimus kikuchii. The sequence goes on from CM034407.1 coordinate 8,978,188, forward strand.
CTTTATCTCTAAAGTTACTATACAGTTTTATATAAAGTCTAGTCTACGTCATTGTTTCCAAAATTTGATTAAATATCCAAATGTTATTGTTTACAATCATAGCATTTGCTATTTTTTATGTAATTTAGGCATGGTATTCAATATGGTAACGTCTGTTTTAAATAGGACATTATGGCAGAAATTACGTAAATAGAGAAGGAAATATCGTGGTTCTAAGTATATGATTATTGTTAAATGACAACAGGAATAAATATATTCTTATATATAATCCGTAAGAGTTAACTTGAAGCCGGAGCGGGATGCGAGCGACCCTCCCGACCCCCGCCTTCTTACCGCTCTCGTCATCGACCCGTTAGTACCTCGCGCTTACGTCACCCGAGCGAAGTCTTAAGTTAACTTATACGGATTGTAATTAAAATTAATATTTATTTCGTGGGAAAGTTTACGATAACGCTACAATTTAAGTTTTGTGACTGGCAGCCGTACCGTCCTATTTGAAATGGACTTTAATTATAATCTTGGGGTTGGATTGCTTGTTAAAAGTATTAAACAACTATTTTCACTAAAAACACATGTAGCATTCCAATTAATGATCGCAACATACCTACTTAACCTGGTTTTGGGGTTTTATATCTATTATGTCATTTTGTGTTTTTCCTTTTCTTGTTACAATAATTTTCATTTTTCTTCTTGCATGCTGATTAACGTTATGGTACTTTTATAAGTTGGTTATATGTGTTGTTTTCTGCTCTTCAAATGTGTATATGATTAGGAGCATTATAATGGTATTTAAAAAGAAAACAAAGAAATATATAGTTAAGAATTAAAATACACAAAGTACGTGCAAAACGAGCAAGCAAAATTTACCTGAAGTTAAAGGATCATTAAGTAAAATATAAAAAGATAAACGTCCTTAAAAATGTCTTTTGATTTGTGGTACCGCGCTTAACTAGACGGGGTGCGGTAAACGTCCGTTTACAGTCAGGGTCTTATAGCAAAGGAATCCGCTGTTTCACAAAAAGATCCACCTCACTAGAGTGTCGACGGCACTAAACATTCCGTTTTAATTGGAGTGCGACATCTCATTACGACACACGACGTGTACTGCTTTGATTCATGATTTCCGTCTTCGTCACGTTCTTTTCATATAACGCAGTCTTGATTTAAATACATTAAAATATTTTTCCCTAGACTAAATTAATTCTCTGAATAAATGTGCCATAAGCATAAGATACAACACTACTTTCGTGTTGTGTAATGTCTTCAAAGTACTAATATATAATAAAGTCCCCCGAAATTCCACTGCTAGGTTCAGATCATTTCTTTTCAGTTGAAGGGGTGCTTTAATCTCCGTGATTATCTAATATCGATTAGGTTTTCGCACGCATTTGGTAGGTATAAAGGGTTCAAAGCAAATTACATTAAATTGTTTAAAAATAATTAATTACATTTATATGAAATCAAACGATAAGCATTACAAAATTAACTTACAAAACAAATTACTTCTCGTGAAACTGATTCACTTTCAGTATAATTGTTGGTCTATTGAACCAAGACTGTAGTTCTGCTTGAACCAAATGAGAAGGTACGGCAAACTAACGTTAATCGGCGACCAACAAAATCAAACTATTGATAAGGTTTTTTTGCTGTATTAAATTATACTTTTTGTAAGTTTTACTTTCATAGTATTTAAAATTTACACCTTCAGATTGTATTCTAATAATTTGAATGAAAAATTCCATTCGTTAGTATCTCATTAAAATCTTCCGTGTCTTTGATTTTGTTTGACAACTGACAACTCGAATTATTTCTTTAACACGAAAAGATATCTTTACTGTCAACGTTCGCAAATAATGTAATACTTATTGCGAGTATTAAATACAACAAGCAAAAAGAATAACATGCTATATTAACGTGGTTATAGTATAATTATAACCTTGAGATTTTGAGTGTTTTCACAAATTTTACCATTCCAACGCTTAATATTTAAATTTACAGGAATAATAAAACACCTATGGAACGCACTTTTTCTTTGCGTAATGCCAATAACAATGCTTCTACTAATGAAATAACAGTTACTGATTCTTCTAGAAAAGCTTCTTTAAATCGTAGTATATATAGCGATAAATCATTACCACCCCAAGAGCGCATGTCAGAGAGTGATCACGAAATAAGAACGAATAGTTTTTCAGTTAAAGCTAAGTTAGCAAGACCCGTAAATATACCTAAACACGAAGAGAATACCGTATTGAGGAATCACGATAATGTTATATCTGAAATAAAATGCTTGACAACGTTGACAAAACCTACCGTACAATCGCCTTCTTTCAAACAAGATTCAAAAAAGAAGCCAGCACCTAAATTGCCACTCAAGTTTAACTATCCAGAAAAATTGTCGTCTGACTTAAGTCTTGGTTATGAAAATGATTATATTAATATTTCTACTTTAAAAAAACCGAAAGCGGAGTCGATCGAGCTAATAAATTCTTCAGAAGTCCTAGAACCTACATACATTAATCTACCGAAAAAAACAAATATTTATGTCAATTTACCCGATGATGAGAAAGCATGTTTGAAAAACAAGAGTTTAATTGATGTTTCCGATAAATTTAGGGAAACTGAAAATAATATGTCCATTTACGTGGGGACGGATAATGAGGAACCAATTAATTGTTCTTTGTATACTGTAATGATAGGTGCCAAAACAAATGATAAAATATGCAACGATGTAAATTCAAATATATTGCCTAAATCAGAGCCCAGTAGAAGAAACAGTGATTTAGATTTCGTATATGAAAACCCAGATAACGGTTATGTTGACATGTTACCATCCAAAAAAAGGTTGTCGATTCCAAAAAGCTTCGCATATGGCGCGAAAGTGAACAGCATTCATTGTAAAGGCGACCCTGGTTGTTTCTACGAAATTTATGACTATGTTTACGAAATTAATCCTCAAGCTCTTACTAGTAACGTCTTACCTTTTAACAAAAAAAAAGTTAAAGGAAATGCTTGTTATTGTCACGACGATCCTGACATAATTGAAAAGAAGGCAAAACTGGAAGTTTGCAGGCAAAAACTAGGCAGTCAAAATATGTTTTTTAGTTGTTCCAAACTTGAAGAAAATGAAAAAGTGTATGAAAATTTACCTCCTAAAAAATCTTCAAATAAGTATGTTGTTGAAGAAACTGATGGTTCTGAAAACGGAGGTCAAACTTCTGACGATAATTTAGTATTTGTGCCTTTTAATAATACGGAAGACGAAACAAATATCGAAAAATCAGTTTCAGATGAAAATACATCAAACAGCACAAGTATTATCCAAAAAAAATATAATCAATTTAAACTATTTCTGACGGATTGGTCATAAAATTTGTATATACTAATATGCTTTTGGTGGTGGTAGTTGACATTTTTAATTTGTTACTAACTTTTCATTATTTTGTGTTTTTTTATACTTATTTTTTATGATTTATTTATTTTTTGTTGCTCTATGTATTTTACAGGACAGCGCCAGAGACCCAGAAAATTACTAACCAACATAATAGCTTAATTTCTCCTTCATCATCGTCACTGACTAAAATAAATCCTCAGAGTTTTGTTAAGAAGCTTGCTTCGAAGTGCTTAGGCCTGAAAGCAAAATTTAATTCAGCTCCTAACATTTCTTCGGCAAATGGTTCAAGCTTGGAAAGGGAAGTTGATGTTAAATCGAAGCGTTTGGAAAGTAAAAATAGTAATAATACGTTGCTCATAGGCAACAGTAAATTTTTTAAAAGATTGTCCAAGAAAGAAGAATCTGGAGAAATAAATTGCAATGACGAGTTTGATACAATATCTTTAGATAGATTAGGTACTTTAAACAGAGACTCTGTTGTTAATCGAAGTAATAGAAGCTGTCCTGGTTTTAAAACTTCTTTACCTAATATATCTGAAAATAATGAACTTAGCGATTCACGAGAATCAGTAGCGGAGTCAGTTATTATTACTGAAATAGATACTTCTCCAAAAGCCAATGAATTGATTGAGGCTATTAATTATGGGGCAAACGCAGATATATTTGAGCCAAGGGATAGGTTGTCTTTGTCATCAGCTGTTTCTATTGAGTCTCAAAATTTGATAAACGAATGTTATGAACCTTATGATCTGTGTTTAGCAAAATTTAAAAAAAGTACTATTATCCCGAAACCACCTCCTCGGTCAACAGTAATTGCAGCCAAAAACGATGTTGCTAATACAATTTATGAGAATGTAATTATAGAAAATAAAAGTGTTCCTAAACCGGCTGCGAGAATTCATATCCCAAATAAAGCACGTGATCATGAGTTGAAAAATAACACATTATATGAAAATATAACAGAAGTTCTGGAAAATATAAAACCAGAAACACCTAAAAGGACTATTTTACCTTTAAACAATAAGACTGATAACAATACAGATAAAGATTCCTCAAGAAGTGTAAGTCGATCCTCTACTTTGTCTTCTGACTCTATGATTGATGAAACAAATTTAGAAGACATATTACTTTCTGAAAAATCGAAATCGTTTCGACGCAGTAAAATATTAACATTAAATTCAAATTCTCTAAAATCAGAGGCATGTAGAAGTCAATCAAATATGTCAGAAGCCTCAGATGTGACAGAAGTTAGTGCTATTGAGAATATAGACTGCAGTGGTGACATAGAAGACAATCATAGATATGTATCTATAACCGGTACACTACCACATAAGAAACAAGAAAATTATGATAAGAAAAAAGTTCTATTTAGACATAAAACATTCACTAATATAGAGGCAGACAGAAATTCGATAAAAGTAAAAGATTTACCTCAATGGGATACTGACTTTTTAAAGGAAACTTTAGCACACTACCATATACGCGGTACGGGACATTGCATATATAAAGCACCAACAGTCAAGGAATTCATTAACATATTTAATAGAGACGAGTTTTGGACTAATAGTCTAGGATTAGGTGAGTTAAAAAATAAAAGGGATAGTGTATATGAAACGGCTATATGCTTTTGTAAACCTAAATCTTTAAAAAGTTACAATAGTGCTGAGGACCTTTTAGAAATTTCTCCACAAGAAAAACTGGAGATTGTTTCTATTGACATGGATGCTCTGAAAAATAGATCTGAGATGATATCTACATCGTTCCGATGTTTCTGTGATTCTGGTAAATGTGCTTTTCATTCAATACGCCGAGAAACCCAATCAGATTTTGTTGTAAAATTTTCAGCCATTAAAAAAAGTATTTCAACACCCGACATCACTTTACAGATTTCTCCTAGTTCAACAGCCAAGAAGAAAAACTATTTGCCAAAAAATAAATCGGTACCTAAAAATTTAGAGGAACCTTATGCTGTCATTAGTGTAGATGATATTCTTTCTAGAAACAAAAGTATTATAGCTAATGAGAATTCAAGCCCTGATTACATGCCAATGTCTCAGTTTTCATCTCTTTCGTCAACTTCTCGACCTTACTCTATTAAAGATATTACAGAGGTTATTTCTTTGAATTCAACATCAACTTCCACCAGCTTATCTGCTGCTTCTGATACTGTGCATATGCCTATAAGAAAATCGAGCTCATCGGAACACTCCGGACATTGGTCATTGCATTCCTGCAATTCTAATGTGACAATACAATCTGACATTTCATTTAAGACTTGCATGGAACAATCTTCAGATGAGGATTCTGATGGTACATTGCATTCTGACGACGAATCCTCAGACGCTGACACTATAAAATCAGATGTAAGCGTTACGAAAAGACCATGGGTTCATAGTGATTCCTTCAGGTACGGAAGGAATTCCAAATCTGGAGTGGATGTAATAGCGGAAGAGAGCCAAAGTTCTATTGAAGATGAAAATAAATTCGAAACTTTGTCTGCAAAATTCGAGAGTGGAATAAGCGTTGAGGGGTCTGAGAGTTCGTCGTCAGGTTGCGATGAGGACAGTGGTGTTCCGAGAGCTAGTGCGGATGTGTCGCTTGATTGTGCTTCGCTTGAGCGGGTTTCGGGGATGGTCGAACGTGTTTGCAGCGGGTCGGGGCGGCGGCGGTGGGACGAGCTTGAGGGCACTAGCGAAGGTGACGCTCTCAGCATCTCCAGTGCAGCCTCAAGTTGCGCGCCTATGCATTTGGCACACCACCATGAATACAGTAAAGTTTCGGTGAGTATTTTTATTTATCGGAAACTTATTATAATGATTGTATAACCAATAATTTAGGCAACCTTGATCTTCATCATGTTTTTGTAAGTATGTAACGGCGACAGATAAAAGGAACAAAACCCACAACGACAGGTTCGTTTAGTTGTACATGATTAAGTAGGAAATTTATGGTGCAGTCCTTTGTCATTAATCTTTAGGATACGCAATGAGTGTGGGAAAGTTATTTCAATTAAGAACAATTAGTTTCGCCTGTAATAACATTGTCTTGCAACATGATTAATTCCAAGTGCTAAAATTAATTTTATATTTTTCGTAAAGGACACTTTATGACATTTTTTTATTTAAGCTGTATTAAAAATACACTCACACAAAATAGTTCGTTGAAACTTTGAATCTAAACAGACCTGAGGTTTATATTCCAGAAGCAAATCACACCAGAGTAAAATTTCAAAATATCTTTTTGGACTTCATTCATTCTAGAGTACAAGTACGCATTAATTTGGACTGTCTATTCTCTTAAGTATTGATTTCCATTTGGGTATAGTTCTAAAAATGTATTTAAAGTCTTATTCTTCTTCCTATGTTCAAAATTTGTTTATCAATTTTTAAGGTTGAACGTCACTAAGGTTTTTTTGTCAAAGAGTACATACACATGCGTGTCTATAAATACTAATTATTTTTTGACAGCATTTTAAACATTCATTAACTATAACATTATCCCAGATGGAGCAGAAAGATAAAACGTGTTGTATAATATAATAGCTCCTTCTCCATATAAAATTTAACTGCATAATATGTCAAAACTGAACCTTCTCTATACGCGCAATATACTTAAACAATGTGGTAAAAAAAATACACGTTCTGTTAGCAAACCGAACTAAAAGCTTACTTACTTGCTCCGTTGGCTCAGCGACCCAAGGTCTTGGCCTTCGAAACGACAACATGCCAGGTTTCCCTGTCCTGCGCAGTTTCTTGCCAATTATAGGCTCGTAGCTTCGACAGATCAGCCTCCACTCTGTTTTTTCCCAGCGATATTTGGAACGGCTGACCAGATGCCGACCTACCGGCCGTCCCAAATATGCTTTCCTCACGCTGCGGTCCTCTTGCATCCGTTCTACGTGACCGAGCCAGCGAAGGCGGTGAGCTTTTATTTCTCCTATTATGTTAGGCTCGGCCACGAGATTCTCAATTTCGGGGTTGGTTGGGACCTTCCAGCTACCATCCTCTCTCTTTGTTGGACCCAGAATCTAACGGAGAACCTTCCTTTTTACTACTAAAACTTGGTTCTGCTTCTTGATGGTAAGCGTCCAAGCTTCGCACCCATACATCAGGTTCGTCGGTATGACGGTTTTATAGATGCTAATATCCTATCCTATCCTATCGTATAGATTTTAAGCATGGAGGAGGTATATAGATAATTTTATTTTTAAAAATCCTGGTGTGCTAAATTACAAATATTACATAGGTATATAAGCGGAAGGAGTGTTACAAAAATTATAATTGGCCTCATAACTACTTTATATAATGTTATCACAGTAGCTCGATACACTTTATCATCTCACTCCATTCTAATATCACAAGCATATTTAACAAATATTGGCGCGAAAATGATAAATACAGTATTTCGAAGTTTATAAATAAATAAGTAATCGGCAGACAAACACGCACATTGTATATCCCCAAAGCTAAGCTAGTTACTTTTGTAATATGGGTGATATACATCGGACCACTTTGGGGTCGATCGCTAGACGCCCAGACCATAGTAAATAGCAGTAAGTTCGTTTCCGAAATTCACCATGCCAGGAATCGAACCCGGAGCCTCTGTGTTCCAGCGAGCTCAGCCGGCTAACACTTAGCCCGCTCAACCACAGAAGCCATCAAGTTTGAGCTAGATAAGTACAGATCAAGAATAAAGGTACATTTTGTTTAGGTTTTGGAACGGAATCATTAGAATTAATTTACAAAGAATGTTATATAGTATTATTATAATACAATAAAATGATATATGGAATATATTAAACTGCCTAACAAATATAAAACACCTAAATATAGGTAAATATAACTTAAATAAAGTAAATCTAAACTTAAAAAAATTGTCGCAGATCCCTGCCAGCGAGAAGTGTGCCCAGAAGGCTGGTTGCATTGCCACGCTGTATGGCAATAACCAGCTTTCTGATCACGGATAGTATCAAAGAGGTTCTTACTAATGTCTTTAAAGAAACTCTTTGCCGATGGACCCCACAGACCCAATGTTTTGTTGTTTTTATTCTATTGTAACAGTATTCATGGCTACACTGTGTATAGTATATAATAAGAGAAAAATTTCGCTGACACCGACGCATACGCATTGCTTCATGACGTCAGTTTGTAACGATTAATTTAAGATTCTGAAGTCAACTACAAAGAGTCTGCAACTAGCTTCTCCACAATCTTGCATCATATGATTATTTTTAATAAAATTTGCAGGCATTGTTACTCACGCGATCTCGAAGCGTAATGCTCGATGTCTGACGCGAAGAGCTTGAGCTCAGTTACCGCGGCCACTCGGCAGACGTTGTACGGTCGATCGATTCAGGAGTTTGTGCGTATGTAGTATAGTGTCAGGAATTCGTAATGAGATGAAAGTGTATGTGACGTTGTGATTGGTGTCAGTGAGTGATTGAAATAATTTATGAAGATACAAAAATTTATGTGAGTTAATCTTCTTATATTATAAAATGTTTGACAAATTGAGATGAGCCATTAAATACTTATCTATTAAACTCTTAATATTTCTTAACAGTAAATAACTAATTTCGTGTTGTTTATTTTTCTAGATAATTTTTAATTTGTATATATATAGTTTATTTTTTGAGTTTAATTTAAACTTTTATGTTTTGGGTTTTTAACTATAATTGTAAATGATATATATCTTACTTTATTCAATATAGTATAATAACAGATCATAAACATATAAAATTACATTAAAAAGTAGGTACATCGTATTGAGCTAGATTGTAACCCCAAACAGCATATACAACATAGTTACGTATAAACACTATGTTATTCATTTAGGGCCCATTTGGAAATTATGTACGAAGTATTAGGTAGTTTTGTTAATAATAATTATGGAAATAGATTATTGACGTATTACATTACTGTTGTTTTTAAATTGTTAACACTTATTAGCGTATTAAAATCATATTCAGAAATAGTTTTAAATTGTACTAATATTTATGATTTATATCAATTGTTTGGAATAGTACAATATATTTTATGTGTATCGCAATATTGCAATAATATCTTCTAAATATTTTACATTATACTTATAGAGTGAGATCCTAGTCACCCCAGACTTACGTGATTTTAGGATAAATGAAATTTTTAGGATCGGTAGTTTAACATAAACTTAAAAAGGAATGGATACTCGCTAAGCTGTTTTTCTGAAAAACGGCCCCTCTTCGCGCTTCCTGGCACAGCGGAATTCTTAACAAGTCTGGGAGGATGTTTGGCCCGTCAGAATTGTCTGGCTCATTGGAAAATATTTTAAAATGTTATACTTGATAATATATATACAATTCAGCCTTCCTAAAATGACGTAAGTTCCCACATTTTTTAAAAGCGTGTGTCAAAAGTTATGGCCCACAGGAAGTGTCTGGCAACTGTATATCTTTGTTTATAACAACATAATATATGACATATGTAAAAACGAGCCTTGCTACTTTGACGTAAGTTAGCATGTTTTTCCACCTTTGATACCTGCTCCGTGAAAAATTGCCCCGCTTTCAACTTAGCGAGTATCCATTCCTTTCTAAGTTTATGTTAAACTACTGATCCTAAAAATTTCATCTTTTCTAAAATCACGTAAGTCTGGGGTGACTGGGATCTTGGACTATTATGATATATTTTGTAAATATTTTTTTATTTACGTTTCTATGCAAGTTAAATCTTAGGACTGATGTGGATGTAGTTTTCAGTGATATATTGAAATAATCTCGAATTAGAAATTACAATTAATTAATTGTAATGAACGCGTTCACTAAAATAAACAAATACAAAAATGCCAATTCTCTTACCAAAACATTTGACGGCCTTATTGAAGTATTTTTAGCTGATATGGCAATGTAGCTGATCCAAATATTTTTTGTCGACAGAAAAACAAACAGACGTACATTTATTTTTAACGAGAAGCACGCATATAAAATTTAGTGTTTATTAATCACGGTCTAAGCCCCAGTAGGTTAGGCTGTGCAATTATATGTCAGTCAGTTAGTCAGTGAGGTCTAGTAATTATATATTAGAATAGCGGTCCTGGCAGACGTTGTCCTGCCTTGAAAAAATTTAGAACATAATTATTTAAATCAAATATTGCTTATGTTACTAAGGAATAATGTAGCATTCTAATGGTGAAGGAATTTTTGTAAATCGGTCCAGTAGTTTTTGAGTTTATTCGTTACAAATATACAAATTTTTCGTCTTTATAATGTTAGTATAGATTTTCACGTATATAATAATATCAGCCCAAATATCTCACTGCTGGGCTCGGGCCTCCCATTATAGGGGTACGGACAGTGTACCCGCCACGCTTGTCTAACGCAGCTTGGCAGGTTTGACACATCGGTTATCTCGGTGTGCAGGTTGCATCACGATGTTTTCCATCACCGTTGTTAGCACGTGGTAACAATATGCACATTAGATTAAAAAACTGACTAAGTGGTGCATGCGTTCCGGCCAGGATCGAACCCGCGCCCTTTGAGTTTGGAACGCGTGCGCTAGCCATTATGCTACCACGACTTATTTTTAAAATCGAAAATATTTTTTTAAATCGCTCCAGTAGTTTTTTGAGTTTGTTCGTTACAAAAATACAAGTCTTTCCTCTTTATAATATTAGTATAGATTTTCACGTACCATTTTGATATTTCACTGGGTAATGAAAATATGAATTTCATAATACGCAAATATCTAACGGGCCATTGTGTTAACACTATAAAGCGACGTGTCAAGGCCCCTATAACCTAATTCTTTAGTTTCGTAACATCGCACAGATATAAATAACTCTGTATAAGAATTCAAAGGAAACAACGTTCGGCTCTCTTTACATGAATATTTGTTCGTGGTTGTCAATCAATCGTCCACTGCTGGACTTGGGCATCCCAAAATTTGCGCCACGTATATCGATCCGCCTTCTTCCTCATCTTCTTATATATAACACTGAAAAACCACTAAAACTGAAAAGGACTTTTTTGGACTTGCAATTTATGACTAAAATTAAAATGAAAAAAAAAAATCCGATGTTTCGGCCACTTTTCAGTAGCCTTGATCACGGAAGACGAAGATATCAAGAATAAGAAGACAGAAGAAGTACAAGAAATCTTTGCCTTCCGTGATCAAGGCTACTGAAATGTGGCCGAAACGTCGGAATAATAAAAATCAAATATGTTACCGCGCTTAAAACCGTTAAAACGTAGTTTTATTATATTTCAATCGTGATGTTTTACAAGTTGGAGATGACGAGATGTTAGTTTAACGTCTATTCTTTCAATACGTGAATATTCTAGATTTTATTGTAACATTTTTCCGCATCCCTATTAAACGCGAAGCCGAAAGTCTACGAGCAGTATATAATAACAGCCCATAAACGTTTCACTGCTGGGCTCAGACGTCAGGGGAATGTGCAGTATACACGCCACGCTTGTTCATGGCGGCTTGGCAGGTATGGCACATCGGTTATCTCGATGTGCAGGTTGTGTATTGCATATTAGGTCTGAAAACTGCCTAAGAGGTGCATGCGTTCCGGCCGGGATTCGAACCCGCGCCCTTTGAGCCTGAGACGCGTACGCTAGCCATTACGTTACCACTTCGAGCAGTAGCATGTCCTAATTATGACGTATGATACCGAAATGTGGACGCTGATCGTGGGACTGATCTACAAATTGAAGGTCGCTCAGCGCGGTATAGAACGAGCTATGTAAAATAATTATAACCAAGCATACTGCAACTCATTGAATTTGAAGTTTGTGCGAATATAATAATTAATCAATGACAAATGTCGTATGCTCCAATCTACGGAAATAGCGAAAGCATTGGCGCTTGGCTACAGGCCAGAGCAGCTGGTTTGTGCCGTTTTGAACCCATAAATCTTTGTAATTTGCTTACACAAGAAATGTAGGTAAATGCGAATATGCAATGCAAATTTCTGATTTCCGTGTTATGTTTTATCTAGTTAGCAAAATAAATATATTTTAAATTAGTGCTTGCAATCCGCGAAGGTCTACAAGTCTAGAGTATGCCACCATAACAACCATGAGTTGTGTTCTGGCATCAGTGACTAAAATTCAGTCCCTTCACCGAGATCGGCAATACATTGCTAGCACTTTTAGTGTTACAGATGTCCATAGGCGACGGTAAGCACTTTCGATCAGGTAAGCCGTCAGCCTGCCTGGTGCACATCAGAAAAATGAAGTAGCCGGGTCACATTTAAACGTGATTTCGTATCTTTACTGGAAGCATGCACGGCTTGGGCAGATTACTGCCATAATGTCCATCTTGACACAATTCTCACAAGCTCACGATCAAGGAATGCGTGAGGACACCTGCACATCGATATAACACAACTGGTAGGTATGCTGTCTAGCGATGAGTAGCTATTGTAAAAGTCAGCTAGTCAGTAGTTGTTCATAAAATAGCCACGGCCAAGTTGTCCACCACTTCACCGTCGGCTAATTGGTTGTCGGAAAATTTCGACAACTGAGAAGTTTACGGCTTAGCCGTCAGCCGTAGCCATTAGTTTGCCAGTTGGCTAATGGTTGTCGAATAAAACCGACAACTAACAAATTTTCACTTAGTCATCAGCCGTCGCCAACTGATAGCCTGTGGGTTGTTCGATAGCTGATAGGAAAATAGTCATCAGGTTGATTTTAGCTGGCTATTGAACCATGATTAGCCGGGTGGTTAACTTTTGAAATTTTGATTGGTTACCCATGGCTAATACTGTTCAATCTAAAATGACCGAGGCTTAGCAGTGAGAAATTTACTGCCTGATATTTATTATCACCTACATATGATTGTATCTAGCTAGCTATATTTTCATAGAGATCTAAAATAGATAGATCACTTCATTGTTTACCAAAATAACAGACAAAATACATTAATTACAGTATTTTTAGGCAGAACAATAGGCGGCCTTATCGCTTAGGGCGATCTCTTCCAGACAACCTAATTTATAGGATATTGTAAGGTAATAAGCCTAAATGGCACTCTGTTGTTCGTGCTTACCCCGCAAGGGAACTGGCGTGAAGTTATGTATGTATGTATGTAAGCTAATATGGGAATGTAGGTGGTACATAAATTCAGATGTTTGTGGGTTTATACAATGTAACCTGTATTAACACCTGCTCTTTAAACAAGTGGTTGACCCGCGACGCATCCGCTCCGCCGCGGGGTAAATTCTAGTATTTTTTAATAAATAATTTAGGCATGGTTGTCTAAGATAAGGTAGTGCTTCCTGAGCAGATTCTTAAACATCAGTTTTGGCTGCTCTGACTTTAAGAGGCAGCGTATTCCAAAGTGGGACAGCTTGCACTGTAAAGGAATTTTATAAAAGGGTGGCGTGTGTGCAGGTGTCAAAACTATTTCTTGGATAAGTTTTATCTTCCGTCTGTTTTATGGTTTGCGTAATTGTTTATTTTGAGTTATCTGACATACATAATATGCATACTTTACTATGTCTAATTAGCATTTTTTAGTACTTTCATGCGTGTGTAATAAAAAATATTTCTTTAAGTAAACATAATGTTCCGTTTTCCTTTAATACCAGACTTTATTAAAATGCGTCATAATTAATAAAAACATTAAACCGTTTAACATTTGGCGTCGATTGCGCCACAGCGACATGTGGTCCGTTAGCGCATGTGCGATACGCAGCATTATTTTAAATGTTCGCACTGTAATTTATTATAGAAATTGATAATAAAAATGAATGTATTTATTACTGATTGGAAGTCTTAAGTCTACCATTTTACTTTGGAAGCAAAGCAATTTTAGTTACTGCTAAAGGAGAAGAAGCGGCGCAAGAAACTCCCCAGCAACATATCTTAACTTGATAATGTTATTATAATATTATTTTATTATTATTCGTCTTTATTTTTTAAATGTAGTTTACAATGTTTATCAAAGTGATTTTTATAAATAACTAGCCGTACCCGACAGACGTTGTCTTGTCCTTAAGAAATAAAAATCTAGAAACCGATTGCAGCGCCATCAACCGGGACCAATTTTTAATCTAAACCATTCTCGAATTTACTTGAAAAAAGAAAAATGACATCAAAATCGGTCCCACCGTTAAAGAAGTTTTCAGCGGCGCAAACTACCGGGTCCAATCGTAAATCTAAACCATCCCGGGACCCCACTTGAACACACCGAAATAATTCACCTAAATCAGACAAATGAAAATGAATTTCAATGCAGTCACCATTGCCGAAATCGGCCGGGAAAGATCAAAACAAACGAATGGCTAAACTGATGTTGTGACTGGTGTTTTTTTTTAAATATAATTGATAAATGTCATATTTTAATACTTATTATCCTATTCCGGACGAAGACAATTCCAAAAACACAAAAATAATAGAAATTGGTCCGGCCGTTCTCTAGTTATAAATTGTGTAACTAACATGACTTTGTTTTATATATATAAATGACTAGAAGAGCTTGGTAGCGATCGCATTATTCCCATTCGGTGCGGTCGTCTCGAAAATCTTCAGTTACTAATTTTTTATACTTGTTTACCGTTGTTGGTCTTGCTCCGTACATATTTTGCATGAAAGTAGAGTAAACGCGGTCGAGATGCGAGCACTGTGCAAAATCTGCGGAGTGACGCTCGCGGACCGCGTTCGTAATACCGAAGTAAGAAAGAGAGTGTCGGGGTGAAGGTAAGGAAAGGAATGCTCCGGTCGTTCGGGCATGTGGAAAGAATGCATGATGAAAGAATGACTAAACAGATATACAATGCAAAAGTGGATGGATGCAGAAGTCGTGGAAGGCCACGACACACCTTTCATGATCAAAGTGATCGTGTGCTAGCAAAAGGTGATGTCAGGAGCCTTAAGAACAGACGAGCGTGCATGACAAGAGTTATGAATGTCAAAGAAGCAAGTGAGGTGTGTAAGAATAAGCCTGAGTGGCGCTCTGTTGTTCGTGCCTACCCCGCACTTAATTTCGAATAACAGTCGGATATCTTTAAACTGATTTTAAACAAGAAACTAAGATTTTTAAGATATTTGCTTTCGATTTTAACTACTGCTTTTTGAATTTGATAGTCTAATTAAGTTTTCAACTGTTAAAATTAAGAAGAAAAATTGTAGTTTAAAAAGACTAAAAATCACTCTTATAGTTAATAGAAGTAAAAAGTAAAAAATAAGTCTTAATATGAGAATAAGATGATTAACGTGAAATTTAACGTCATTGTGGTAAAAGCGTGGGGTGATTTATTGTAACAATTGATATCGAGCACTCCACGCTTTTATCACAAGGACATAAATTTTATCGTTAATACGACAATAGTACATTATGGTACTAGTGTGTAACATTGATGATTACCGCCGAGGCGCCATTGAGACTCGAGCCGTAGGCGAGGGTCTTAAGAGAGCCGAGGACGGTAATCATCAATACACACGTGTATCATACGACGTTTTTCAACACACTTGTGAATAAAATAACAACAAAAAGAAATAGTACATTATGGTACTAGTGTGTAACATTGGTGATTACCGCCGAGGCGCCATTGAGACTCGAGCCGTAGGCGAGGGTCTTAAGAGAGCCGAGGACGGTAATCATCAATACACACGTGTATCATACGACGTTTTTCAACACACTTGTGAATAAAATAACAACAAAAACTCATTTTATTTAGTAGATAAAAAAAAGTTATATATGAGTGAAAGTTTTATTTATTAAACACGTACGAGTTAAAATTATCTATTTAAATAAGAAGTTGCATGAAATGAGCAAGCAATAGGAACATTAATTTATTTGTTCTATAGAACACGATCTTTTTTTTTTTGAATAAAAACTTTTTTAAGAACAAAGCAACTCAACCAATAAAACTTAAAAAAAATATCTATAACTCACTAGTGAATAAACAAATTGAATTATTTCCTTTGCTTTTAATATATACTAGTTATGGTACAGCCATATCACACGCCTTTTGGTTTTTATGATGTAAGTTAATTTTTTGTTTCCTTGATATCTTTGTAGTCTGTTTTACATGTAAACTATTTTCAAAATACAGTGTTTCTTTTTGGAGGTGTAGCAGCGAATCAGAAATATTTATTCTTTACAAAGGTTGTAAATAAAACAATTTTAAAGTTATTTGCAATTATGAAATTAGTTTATATAGTAAACATGTCTCAGCGTCATTTTAGGGTCACGTGTATTCCTAACCCTACTATTCCATCTGGAATAATGTTATAAATATTGACCATTTCACGCAGATGAAGCGATGAGTTTAATGCGTTATTTGTAAGATGCTATAATGTTATTAGTTGTTAATGGCGTAAAATATTGACAGATAACGTCTGTATGTATATACACTAATTTAGATATTCGTTAAAGACGTTATTTTAACGCTATAAATAAGACGCTTTTGGCCACAGTCAATAACTATATCATTATCCCAGATGGAGCCCAGCCATAAGGGTAAAAGCGAATGCTTATGGTTTAATTCCGATGTTTGTTAGTCTATGCTTCACAGATTATATTATTTGGGGAATTACTTAGATTAGAGATGTGTTTACCATACATGTCAGTCTTGTGTGTCTGCAAAAATGTCGTGTGAAGCTTAAAAAAAATCTGAAAGAGAAAATTCATATTTGACCAATATAGTCAAGTGCTGTCTAAGTGACGCTGAGAAATATAAAGAACAGAATCTGATTATACCAAATGTTTCGGTTTGTTTAAATTTACATTTTGCGTTTGACTTTGATCTCGATAAGAATCTATCAATTACCAACACCAAGCAGGGCTATCTTTTACAATAAATAAGCCCAATCGGTCACGGTCAATATGCTACCAGCTCCCTCCCACGCATTAACGCTAAGTCAATATTGCATCTTATTAGGGACTGTACAACGTATACGCTTTCCAACAATTTTCAGTAATATTTGATAAATGTAAATTAATTTACAGTATTAATACTAGAAAGTACGTTTATAGTATAGGTTTTTGAAATGTTTTTATTCAATATATTATTATTAATATGTCATGTTACGTTTTAAGGCAACTCGACATTCATGCCCTGGATCTCACAATGCATTAATTTTCAAATTTGAATATTTTATAATAAAAACGTTATATTTCGGCTACTGAAAAGTGGCTAAAACATCGAAATAAAAATCACTTGAAATAAATGCCACACTTTAAACCGTTAAAACATATTTTTCTTAAGTAATTAATTTTTGTAGTTTTGTGCGACATTTATTTTAAAGTAAACTTGGGATTGAATAATAAAATGAGAAAACATTAGATTTGATGAATACTTCATAGCAAAACTATACCCGATCTTACCACAAAGCGACATTTTCCAGGATCCTTAGCTGATCTGACGATGTCGATGTTTCCTGAAATAGGTATTTATTTTAAATACTAGGAACGTTTCGAATTCCTTCGCCTCTCCACTTCTCACAATTTGTGCTCAGATACATATCGTAGACTCCTGACACCTGCACACACTTCATCCTTTTATGATAACTCTTTTACAGTGCAGGCTGTCAAACTCTGGAATGCGTCTCTTACTGTCAGAGAGGCCAAAACATTACCTACATTTCGGAACTCCTTTAGAAAGTCTGTCTTTAAATAAATATGTCTAATATATCAAACACTTACTTATTTATCTATTGTTATATCAATGACAAGCATTTTATATATTATATGTCAATATAAAATGCTTGTCACATATAATGTTAACAAATATATTTGTTTAGATTTTTTTGTATATACGTATATATATTATGTTACTGTTAATTTATAAATTAGTGTAAGTATGTATATTTAAATTGTACAGTCCTATCTTTTTTCTGCTCCACCTACATCGCCAGATTAGTTAAGAATTTCTTTTAAGTTAGGTTGCCTGGAAGAGATCGCTTTTAGCGATAAGGCCGCCTGTAGTTTTGCCAAGAAGTATTGTAATATTGGTTTGCATTTTGTTTTTGTATTTGTTTATTTTGGTGAGCGATAAAGTGCTATCTATCTATCTATCTAATACTATATGATTGGACATGATAGTCTTGGCATGATGAGAACGACATTTACACAAAAATTTAATATTTTTAATAGTTGCGTAAGAGTCTGTCTTATCCTTTTTAAATCATTGGCGCCATATTAATGTCACGTCATGAGCACGGCGGCTGCGTACGCGCATCTAATTTATGTACATCCCTTTGATGTACTTTGTTCGTCACATTTACCGATACCTCGTAACATTGTCTCTTGGAAAAATCTTTATTTTTATATTATAGACGTTATTCTAAGTATTTGCTAAGGAAGCGTTCCAGAAAGATTACAGACAAAGAACCAAACTAATATTTTTGTATAAATAAAATGTTAACTGTAATTTCTTCTTGATATAAATACTAACATGCCCAATTTTTGCTCTGTGTAATGTATAGTAATATTTATTTAGGTTTATTGGGATGGGATAAAAAGAATTTTAGTGGTATTATAAGAGACTAGCGTCCCGGCGCGGTTTCACCCGCGCTCTGTCCCGCTCCCGTGGTATATAGCGTCATGTTATAAAGCCTATGACACTCCCTGTTAACGTAGCTTTCTAACAGTAAAAAAATTTTTAACATCGGTTTAGTAGATCCAGAAATTACCCCCTACAACGTCACAAACTCACAAACTTTACCTCTTTATAATATTAGTATAGATAAATTGTATGAAAATTTGTGATGTGACATACTGACGTATGCTTGAAAATGCAGTCTTGCATTTTCATCTCCGTTTTCTAATGGTATGGTTATTTTTATAAATGACAACAAACAAACAGACTCATATTTTATTTTATAAGTGCAAGGTACTGGTCTATATATATATATATATATATATAGAAAAACTTAAAAGTCCTAAATCGTATCCATATATACGTGTAAACAACCGACCAACTTTGTTACATTGTGTAACAGTTGCCTATTACTATATGTTGATAGTTTACCGAGACTATTACCCAATTTGTATATTTATACGAAAGAATATGGGCCAACTCGCACAGCAATCAGTTTTTAACTGGACCGAAAAGTAAAGAATGATTGTTGCAGAGAAAGCGATGATTAATGTGCGTTTGCGCATCTAAACTACTTATTACATTCGATAATTGATATAAAACGTAGGCTTGTTCTAAATTATTTTTTACTAGGATACGCCCGCGACGTCGTCCATGCTTGACTTGACATTCTCGTAGGATTCTCGGGATACGAAGTATCCAATAATAATAATAATAATAAATGATAATAGGAAGTGCTACAAACAATGCGGGCTTCGCAGGTAGGCACGTCTTCCTCATGATCCTTTCTTCACGTCTCGCGAATCCTTCGACGAGTGAGACCAACTGGTACGGCATAGCGGGTACCTTGCAGCACGCGGGTTAATATAAGCGGGTGTAGAATGCGGCACGGCACACAAAACGCGGCGTGATTTTCGCAGAACCAGCGGGGCTCGGTCGGCGGTCGAGCGAAGATTATGTCACATGCACATAGTTACTATGCGCCGAAAAGAAAAAAGAAACAGAGGAGGTGACCAAATAGGTCGGCGTTAACAGAGCTGTAATCAAGATATTGATACCAGTATGGCTCTATTTAGCTTTGTTTATAACTAATGTTTACGTATGCATTTTAAATTTTAGACAATAATGGTAACTACTACTAAAATCAAAACGACGTCATATTATATTTGTAGGAAGATTAATAGCGGTAAGACATTTTTACGTCATAATGTTGTACATACATACACGGATATTGTCATACTTGTTTCCCATATGGGTAGGTTATATATATACGATGGATCTCGACTTGCTAGGATCTTGGGATACGATATTACGTCTTAATAATTATTAGCCCGGTTCCAGTCTCCATTTAGAGAACGGCAGCACGTTGGTAGCACCTTTGGTGTTACAAATATCTATGGGCGATGGTAACCGCTTTCCATCAGGTGGGCCGTCTGCCTGTTTGCTGAACTCGTGCAATAAAAAAATTATAATATCAGATCTTTAACGTACCACTGTGCACCACTTTTTATATTGTGGACATTGTCACAAAATATCTTAGTCCGCATTCTTCGATATTTCTGAATAAACTAGCTGTTACCCGCGATTTCATCGGCGTGGTTATTTTTTCACGGAATCCTAATTTGAAAAGTAGCCTAAGTTACTACTTATAACATTAGCTATCTGTCAACGA
Source organism: Dendrolimus kikuchii (assembly GCA_019925095.2). NCBI lineage: Eukaryota > Metazoa > Arthropoda > Insecta > Lepidoptera > Lasiocampidae > Dendrolimus > Dendrolimus kikuchii. Next base: position 8,998,782 of record CM034407.1, read on the forward strand.
AAGTCCCGTTTCAAAGATTAGCTGGAACAAACAGGCAAACATAAAAAAAAATGTTTTTTGATAAAAGTACCATATATACTTTCATGACCTTTTAGTAAAAAGCTGTTATTTTGACATTATAAACAGACACTTCATTTTTATTTATTTGTATAGAAGATGACGTTAATACTATTTACCCGTACCATTTCGATGCGCCGAAGTGTCAGTGCTGACTTACATGTGAACAAAACTATATAAACTAATATATAAACAACTTTTAATATATATTTTAATTTATCATCCGTATTGTACATATCTAATAGAAAAAAAATCCGCTAGTATGATTCACAGTCAGACACTTTTTCTTTTAAGAATTTTGCTGTATTAGTAATCAAGAACATTTATGTATATATACATTCAAGATTATATCTGGTAGACTTAGGTCGTGGAAAATTGTCCATTCGTTGACCGGCTGCATCCAATTTGCTCCTCATCCACTGCTCTATATTGAATTACTTGGACCACTTGCGCCTAAAGATGTGGCCCAAGTCACGGGACAATAAAACATTGAACAATAACGTAATTTTTAAAAGAAATATTAGAACTGCTTACATACTTCTACGTAATTTCTTTGGGTATTTTGCTTTAATCATTATATTTAATACGTGAAGCAAAAACTTTGTACCACTTTTTACGAAAATTGCGCGGGCGGAGTTTATATAGAGTATATAGAGAGTTATATAGTTTATATAGAGAAGGAGTGCAGAATGCTAATATTTTTTTTAAATTATACATAAAAAAAACATTACACACACTACCGTGTATTTGACACACACACGCATATATTATACTCTTTTGTTTATTGTTAAAGTCAAATTAATAGGGTAGCCTTGGCGACATCTGTGGTTATAGAAGTATATAGTCTTTGACAACAGAACCTTAATAATGTTCAAACTTATAATTTTAATTAATTATGGTCAAATTTCGACCACTGGGCGACCACTAGTATTAAGATAGATAACACTATATTGTACACCATTACAGAAAAACTTACGAACTAGTATTAGTCTAGTTTGGTATTAATTAATCTATGAAATATTTATAATCTTTAATTATACTTTTTACTGTCAAAAAGTGAAAGAAAAATAACGTGTGGCGCCGTCTAGTCTGTAAGGCTTAGAAGCTTTTCATAGTAATGCTGATATTAGATGGCTTAAACTAATTTCAATGAACCGTCCAATAACGGCTTTTCATATTATTTGGGCGATTGTTGTTTACATTTTCCGATGTTACGCTTTCTCTAAACACGTTGCGATGCGATATATCGATAATGTCATTGATCGGGTATTCCGCGAATAACAATTTTTGTACTAAATAGCTGCGACGATAAACGCTGTTACCCTCTCTAAACTATAGGCGATATTGTTTATTTTAAAAATTAGATTTAAAGAAGTACAAACTATTTGTACTTTATATAATTTAAAACTGTTACCCTGTGTTTCAAATTAAAATTGACGTTGTATATTTATGAGTATAGAGTTAAATTTATTATTTTAAAAAGAACATATAATTAATACTTATTAAAATTTTAATTTTTACATAAACAACGTAGCTTAATATTTTAAGAAGTGCAAATAATTTTTACTTTTTAAATAAACAACATTAATTGTGCTTTTTAAAATTTTGATCTTTAATTAAGCAAACGTTGCTTCTAGCTTGGAACTCAGGGTAACTGAGTTTATCCTCGCAGCCATTCAAATTCCCTATTACTCAATTGCGGCCGGTTATCTCGTCGACAACGAGATGAGACCGAAATAGAAGCCTATTTACCAACCTATTGTCATTAATCGTTAACGTGGTAAATTAGCCAGAAAGATCTGGAACGCCTTATTCGAAATACTTTTTGTAATAGAATTTTCCTCTTAAATTATGGATGCCACTGCCTTCTGCTGGTTTCAGACCGTATGAAGTTGAATTCCCGTGCGATTGGAGTAACGGAGGCGGGCATGGATAGTTTTTAAGTGAATGCATTGTCTCACACTCATGAAACTATTGTAATTATAATGTTTTAGCAGGAATTTAGTGTATTTTTATTGTTTAATGGGTAATTTCATAACTTTACTGTTATTTTTGTTTATGTAGTACAAAAGATGTACCACACCTTAGTCAACTGGGTTCTCTTTCTTCTAATCTGTTTTTATTATTGTACTAATATTTCTTTATGTATCCATACTCTACATATGGAATATGAATATCTGATAGTTCATTTAATGATTTTATGCAATCCTCTCTTATGGTATACTTTATATGTATCTGCCCATAGATATCTCACTGCTGGTATCGAGCCTCCCTAGTTTTTAAGCGGGAACGGATACACGTCGAGCTTGTCTAAGGTGGATTGGTGGGTTGCACACATCAGTAATCTCGATGTACAGGTTTCATCGTGATGATTTTCTTTACCGTTCACACCTGGTGACTGTAATGTGTATCTTTGGTCAAAAACTGTTTAATTATTTCATGCTTTCCGGCCAGGATAAAACCCGCATCATTTGAAAGAGATGAGAGTGCGTTAGACACTAGCTAAGCCACTACAACTTCTTATCGCGTCTTCATTCGCTGTGGATATTAGTAGTATTTAGTAATCCGCGTGGATGTAGTAGCAGTAACATCCACGTGGATTTTAGCAGTATCATCCGCGTGGATGTAGTAGCAGTATCATCCGCGTGGATGATAGCAGTATCATCAGCTGGTGTTAGCAGTAGGGTGGTATTAAATTTGAATGGCATGTTCGAACATACTAACTAAATCATGCGGGTGTTTCATAGTCGTCATATCTCAGTGTCTCGGGAACCAGATTCGCTTCTGGTGGCTGACATAATCGTTGTATTGCAGCCCACCCCTCCCAAGAAGCCTCCGCGGCGGAACCTGTCAGTGTCCCCCACCCACGCCAACTCCCCATCCTCAGGGTACAGCTATGAGCTCAGGCCACACGCGAGAAGTCAAGACGATTTGGACGATTTACAGGTATTATTAAGGGTAGACATAGAAAATGAAATATGTATGGTAAATGTTCTACGTGAGTTTGCGGCGCAGATGCGATGCGATATAGTAAATAATAACGATTTTAATTTTTACAATCTTTAGGCGGACATGCATCTCAGACGGAAATGTGAATTTTTACTACTGAAATGTGTGGTAAAACAGTTCCTTGTTTTTTTATTTATTTCTGCTTAGGGGAGAGTAGATTAAAGGAAATTATCCAATTGCTTTTCGTTAGCTTGTTTTTTCACGTGTCATGATATAAAAATGAAGACGACATTAAATTCTATTTTTATTCACTTATGATATTTTATAATTTATTTTAATGCGAATAACATTTTTTGCATATGTTTACTAAAATTTCTTCATAGAAATATTGGCCATTAATAACTTGTTGTGGTTGTATGCAGGGCTTTTTTGTGGGGGCACGCAGTGCTCTTAAAAGAAATTTCGGAAATATCAAAAAATTGACATAAAAAGTAAAGGTTTTAAAAAAAAAATTAGACTTACAACTTTCGAGAATTAGCGTGCCTCCAAATAAGAAGTGACAAAAAAAGGCCTGTGTGTTCTCTCTCCCTCTCTGTCTGTCTCATAAAATTTCGCATAGCATCTGTCTCCTATGATAGCTCACATAGAACATCGGTTTAGTGTATGGCCTAGCTTAGACCTATTAGTTACTAACCTTATGTTTCCAATAATAAACGCTTCTTATACATTTCCGTAACATATCTATTCGTTTGTTTATTTTTTTTGTTAAAAGCTAGAGTTCTTTCAAGTAGAAGAATTCTATTGGTCTGGTTCAAAAGTATAAAAGATGCTTAATTTCTTTGTTCCAGGGTGCTAAAAACTACCTCAAACACGGTCGCTCTGTCGATCACTACGTAGAAAGTAAACTATCCTATTCGGAATACGAAGAAAATCATAATTCACCCCGCGTCGTACCAATACCCTATCCACGCCCCAGTCTAAAGCAACGTTCCCAACCAGTAGCCATCACGGCTATGTACGAGAACGTGGTCATAAAAGAGCAAAATCCCAGACGGAAACTCAGAAGAAATTCAAATTTCATACCCGGACAAGAGAACTATGAGGCCAGAATGAATGACAATAGAGTGAGAAAGTATTCCAATCAAGAGAAGTCTTCATTGGAAAGTCTATTAGATGACCAATCGATGAATAGTCCGAGCGATTGTGAACGTTTCAACGAGGGGCATAGGATAGGTGTTCCATTATCGCCGACGCATTATACTCAACCACCGACACCGGACCATCCGCCTCCGTCGGCTAAACAAGCCGAGAATAGTATTCACGAAAGAATCAGGCCGCTAAGTCAGGTTAGTCCTGATGAATAATTGTTGTGTACATTTTAATTGTAAGCCAGCTGTTTATAATTCAATAACATTGTCAAAGCTCACGATTTATCTTTATAAAATGAAAGAAGTTTCTAGGGATGTTCATTGCAGCATTGACATTGATAATGATATGAACATCAATATTAGTTAGTATAGATTTTTTCATAAAAATCGAGATTCAAGAAATAATTTGTAATGAACTCGATTAACTGTAGACCTTTGAATACATTTTAAGTAAGTATCAATAAATAAAGTTAGTATAGCGACCTCCGATTTTAATTATCGATCTATTATGTCGAACACCTTAGAACTTTAAACTTAAATAACTTTTTAATAGAAATTGTAAATGATAATACGTCTTGACAATAATATTGATCAAATCGAAAAGCTTCAAATAGAATGTGTTGTCGAGCCGTGGAAAAATTTATTATAAAGAAAACTATAATTTTAAGAGCATTAATAGTCCATTTCCTAATATTGATTCAAGTATGTTTCAAAATTTGTTAATTCATAAATCGGTCTGTAAATTTTGGACAAATGAATGTTCCCACAGTAAAGACAGCTTTCGCTAACAATGTATTTATTTATGATATTGTATAACTTAGTCTGTAACTTGAACATGCCAAGAAAATAAATTGGATGCTGTGAATGGCTCCTTAGCCTCATCCTTATGAGGCAAGAGATGTACATAGTTGCTGGATAATAAGCGAGATTTCTCCAGAGCCAAAGTTATATAGGCATGTTCAAGTTAAATAGCTACTAATAATACAGCACTATTTTTGTTCTAACATCAGCACTGTATAGTAAAATTTCTGCATGAGCATGCCGATTCATTTTATTTTAATTATTTATTTTGTTTTATAAATATTTCAGCTAATTATGGAGGTTGTAGAAGAGATAAGAATTAGAAAAAAAACGCAGAGTGAATTAACGAATAGTTGATGCAATTTTTTCTTGTTGTATCGTTTTTAGCACCCTAGTCTGTAATTTCTCGCTTTTGGTGCTTCTATAGTTTAAGTACAGTAGTTGTTGTAAATAAAATATTTTAAGATTATTTTTCATTGCTAGAAATGTATTTGTAAGGTGCTATTGTTTAGTTTTAAGTGAATGCTGTATTTTTTAATATCGTTTTGTCAATTACATGCACTTGAAGTTTAAGCGCCAAGTCTACTATTACAATATTGCCAGAATGGTCTATCATAGACTTAAAACGGATTATAATTAGTTTAAGTAAAAATATATACCAAAACTGAAAAATGGCTTGTTCGTATATCTCACCAACCGCTAATTTGCCATGCTATCGGTTAAAATTTAACATCCATATAAGTAATGTTAAAAATTCAACCGATGGTAAGACGAGAAATGAATAGTAAAATATAAGACCCGAACAAAAATCGACGATTATTAAGTGATAAATAAACCATTCTAACATAACTGTAAGAGAAGACTTGGAGTTCTGGAAAACGATTGCTATGCTCATGAAGTTTAGTGCTTTATTGTTTTTTATTGATTGAATGTGATTGGAATAAAATATACATTACTTAGGGAACGTGCACGCCTTTTTCTGTAAACCCAACAAACGAGTATGAATCCGATCACCTTTGCGTGGCACCGATGCACTAGTTCAAACTATGCAATATAAAATGAACGGTATAATATAAATTCCTAATTAAAACAAATATTTTAACTGATCATTTGTAACGTAAAGGCCTGGCCACAACGCTGCAGTGCGACGACGATGCGCGACGTATCAAAAAACGACGTACCGCAACGTAGTAATAATGACCGCATCGTACGAGTAGATGCTCACCGTCAGTTCAATTCCTATTGAAACGTGGATCGTACTAGTTTTGTCCTATTTATTCTTTGCATTAAAGATGCATAAAGAGAAAACAAATAAGAGTTTATCAGGTGCATTCATTTTTAATTATTATGATATTTGTGCGATGAGACTAAGTGTTGGAAACTTCTACGCTGCCTTGTACAATACCGCAGTGTTGTGGCTTCGCCCTAAAGGGATTCGTCCGTGAAAAATAAACCTAGCAAATGGTTCGTAATTTTTCTTAGAGTAGAGCAACAAATAAATGGCGAACTTTAGCGATGTTTTTTGGAAATATTTATTTTAGCTTATTGACAAACGCCTAGCAAGACAAACAATGCACACATACTCATTTAAAAAAATAGTAGTTGCTGGGTTTTGAACTTGAATAGCTGAGATGTGAAAGAAGCTCGTTTGTCTTTAACATGATATATATCAATTGATATTTTAAATAATTTTAAATTTTAGATTTTTTCCACACACCTCTGCTGGTAATTTTGTCGTAATACCACATGTATTATCGTGTTTACAAAAGTCATTCCCAATTATGCATTTATCTTTATTTCGAAGGTCACAAATTATTAATCTATGATTTACTTTTTCAATCTGTTATTGTATTATGTATTTTACAAAACGATTTTTTATTAAGTTTTTTTGGAGAACATTGTTTATTTTACCAACATGACAGTATCCTTAGTATGTTGTATTATTAATGTTATATCCATATAGTATAATTAGGTTTTTATATTGAAAATATATAGCAATATAGGTGCATACTTCTAAAGTGTTTTTACTTTTAAACATATTGTGATGGAAACATGTCAGATCATAACATCATATAAAATTATAATATATACATATTAATGACGTGCGGGACTGACACTTGCCGTTATATGTTGGCGAATTTAAACAATATCCTTACAAATTATAGCTTATGTGTTATTCTGATGTATATGCTATATTACTGTGAACTTTCACCAAAATCCGTTCAGTTGTTTTTGCGTAAAAGAGTAAAAAGCATCCGTCCTCTCTATCTTCCTGTTGTTTATGATATTAATAAGATTGGCTGTTCATTCACTCCGATATAAATATAACCACAAAACTGTTTTTATTATAGCGTGTTGGATAATAAAGATTTTATTACTAAAGTATATAAAGTTACTACTTAAGATTATAATAAAAAAAATATTATTTTTCATCTCTGACCGAGATGAGTATACTCGCCAGATCCCTTGAAGTCTACTTGCATAATATAATCACTTCAAAATCTGTGCAAGTCCTTGAATATGTTTAAAATACTTTAACTCTCATATTCTGAGTTGCTTAATAAACCGTTACCTTTCAATAAATAACAATAAAATTTATTACCTTGCTTTAATATTTGATCATGTTTCTCGTCAGTCCGTTGGAAAGTAAATATTGAGTTGCAAAGAAACATAATTAAATTAATGGAATTAACATGTTGCTCATTAATTAAGGTAACTGTTCCTTTAGCTCTCTGAGTGTGGATACAAGTTTATATAATGATAAGATGTCAAGTACATTTGCATAAAATATAAAACCTTTTTTGGTCAATAATAGTATTGATAGAAAACTAAAGTATTCGGGTATTACTAATTCATCTAATCGTATAAATTGGAATAAAAGACGGATTAGACTGAGAATAAAAAAAAAGAATTTAAAATATATTTTTAATTTAAGTAATTTTATTTTAATGTTTATTTGTATTGTAGTGATTTTATTTAGTTTTACCACAATAAATATTTTATGTGCACTTGGTTTTGTTATTTTGTTAGTTTTAAGTATGTTTTTTATTTTCCTTTTTGTATGAACCCAGTCCTAGGCCCGTATCTAGAATAATACATTCAAATTTAAGGTGAGATATTTAATAGGATTGCCTATTTTCATACTGTATTGGGAAGTGGGTGGCAGTTCAAACATTAGAGTTCCGTATTGTCGACAAACATTCACGGGCATCTTGCCAGACTTGACATCATTTGAACCATAAAAGATTTAGTCGATAAAACCTCAAAAACTACAACGAACATTGTTCAAATTAATTTTTGATGAAAGTATTTTTTTAAGTTCTGCAAACACTAATTCGTATCCATTCATGATGTAGTACAGAGTTTAAATATAAATACTGGATAGTTTTTTAAAATATTCTACTCAGTCAACATAATATAAATAAGACGCCTGATATAAAAACATAGCAGTAAAAATATCAAGCCTGAGATATTGCATTCAGGTTATTTAAAGGCACTGTATTTTAGCCTAACGTTATAAAGATCATATCCGTAACCAAGAATTTGGGAGGATCTGTTTGCGAATCAGTATTGATTAAGAGTACGGACATTAGTGGCTATTTTTGCTCTTTTGTGTTTATTATTTTATTGCTTTAAAAGACTTTTTCTTTTTTAAAAGGGGCTTTTGAATGTTTTCCGTTAAGTCGGCCCCATCGCACATATTCTTAATTTATTATAGCTTAAGTTAAAGTAACATAAAATTTACATGAAACTGAATGTGTCTCTGACAATGTTCGTGCTGAGTTCCCCGCAGACAAGAAGCTCATCACAAATTTGTATACTGTTCTAGCTTCTTGACTAGCAGGAGAGAATAAAGTAAACGTTTATCATAACATTACGAGGGTCGATGAAAACTTATAATTTGTCACAGTGGTAAAAGGTCACCCTTTTGTAGCTTGCTAGTATAAATTGTACAAGAAAAAGATAGTGATCAATATTATTACAATGATTAATAGATAACTGGTAAAGGCTTTTGATATACCCATCACATAACCAAAACTATATTAGGCAAATTATTTTGCATGTCTTATCGAGATAAAATTGATTTCTATGTTGTATTAATGACTACGATAAAATGATATCTATGTTCTATGAATTAATGAGATAATGTAAAACTTTCATCATTGATGGATGTCCGCTAAAAGATCTCGATATTCCACTAAACTCAGGTGTTTGTTGGAATACCGATACATACATGGGGTCGAGAGATTACGGTCAACAGGCCTGACTTTGTTACCGGTATGCTACATGTGCCTTCACATTTGCGGCGGCTCTATCGACTCGACGTGTGTTCCCGACCTATTCTACAAAAGTACTCCATGAATCATCTAAATTCTGAAACCGTACGCGTCAGTCAAAACTTAGGTTACTGTGAGACCTGTCAGTGCAATATATGGTAAAACCGTGATACTGCACTGAAGATCCTTACGCAACTCGATCCACTCCACCTTGATTTCTCGAGACGCCAGCAGCTTATCCCGCAGGAGAGGCCCTCTATGCTTCACCTATACAGCAACACAAGGATTATTGCCGCTAGATCTCACAGCATATGGTAGGATTGTCTTCGGGTCAGACGTGCAGTGAGATTGTCTAGCTATTGATTGTATCGACTATAGGACCAGTAAATACCTGGGTATAATAGCGTAACCGTAAGTATGGTAAGTCCAGATGAAGCTTTGATTTTTAGTGGGATGAATAACATCTTCTATTGTATATTTTATATCACGTGTTTTAAAAATAAAGTTTATTTTGCTTACAATAGAACGAGATTCACATAATCTTTGTTTTAGGGTCGGTAATTCAAAGATTGATTACTTTTGCTTATGATTACCTACTGGATATTTCCTAGTTGTTTCTGCAATCAATATAGATTTAGCTATGTAGATTGTCCAAGATTATATCCATTCCTAGATGACGAAGTAAGCTGTGCAATAAACGATATTTGTCAAAGCCATCATGTTTCACGCAAACTAATCAGGCCCGAACTTTTATTTACCAATTTTTATGACATTAAAAAGCCTAGCCTAATTTATTTATACTGGGACTAGCTGACCCGGCAAACTTTGTACCGCCTCAGAATATTTTTTACTATATTCCAAGCATTTTTTTCATATTTACTCACCTTTTAAACCTTCCCTGGACTTCCACAAATAATTCAAAACCAAAATTAGCCAAATCAGTCCAGCCGTTCTCGAGTTTTAGCGAGACTAACGAACAGCAATTGATTTTTATATATATAGATATTATAACTCTGAAACTATGGCTATCCGTTACTCTTTCACGACAAATTAATGAACCCATTTTCATGAAATGAATAGGTACGTATTTTTCATACTGGTGGTGAACTTAGTACCTACATTTGTTATTCCGATAATCCACGGAGTACTGCGTTTCGACGGAATATGGACTATATGTTTATTAGCATAAAAATATATTAACCGGGTATAGTAAATTTTGTTATATAATATGCACTTTTGATAAAGTGGTAATCTTAGAGGACGCTTATTAACTCAGAAACTCAAGTAGCAATGAATCCAAAGTTTATAGAAATAAAGTAGCTTGTAAAACTAATGTGTCACTTTGATCACACAGAAGTACACACACTAAATAACAAGAGATATTCTCATACAGGAATACAAGAGAAGATCAGTACTTCGGGACAGCCAAACTGAGACTGAGGTCAGTCTCTTGCGAGCAGCATCAGCCGCTTCAGTCGCCAGTGGCGCCACGGACAGAAGCGGAAACACTGATAACTGCGTCGAGGAGTACGTGTGCGACGTGCCTTTTGCAGGTAAGTGACTAATGCCGACGTCTCAACAGCCATCCAAATGTCGACAGCACGATTCTTATACCATGCGAAAATCCCGAATGTTGCCATTGGTTATGTTTTGAGTGAGATATAATGAAGAATTAAATTGAAAAGTGAGATTTTTTTTATAAAACATATTTTTATTGTTCATCTTTTGTTCCAAAAAAATTCCGACATGTAATGACTGGGTTGAGATGCGGATAATATAAAGAAAAAGATGACTGAACGACATTAAGTAAGTAATTTATGCAAATACTATTTCTTTTATCCATCACAATCGCGTCATGGTATTATCTTAAATCGACATGAATGAGGTCTCAAATTCTTACATTATTTATTAAATTACAATGAGTGCGGTCTTATAATTCAACTCACTAACATGTTTATTTGACGCGGTCTGTTATGATCAAAGTGAATAAAACACTATCTGTCACAACAATCCTTGATATTGGATAAACAAAAAAATTCTAAATTTTCATTTTTTTGATTTGAAGTTTTCAAATCAACCTCATATATATTATATATACATAAGTAATTAGTTTGTAAGTCAATATTTTATTATCATAATATATGACCATTTTAATAAGAGTAAATTTTTAGTAGCGCTGTATATTCTAGTTTAAAATCCCATTTTTTTCGAGATAACAGCCTGTTTATCCAAACAATGGATATGTGAGTCTACATTTGTCATGTAAGTATTATATATGTGTAATTGGGTGACAGAAAGAAAGAGTTTTTTTCTAGGAATGTGACAATACAAGGATATAAGAAAATAATTCATACATTTATATAGTTATATTTAAGATGTACGCTGCATTTCCAACAAATGAGGTTGGCAACGTAGCATGAGTTTTTCAGGAATTTACTCCAGCACCGCGCTTATTTTCAGTGAAAACACCGCTCGCTACAATAATTAATATTTTACCCATCGTGGATACCTACTTAAAAATATACTGTCAATAGACGCAATAGTATATAATGAATTTCATAACACTCCTATACTAGATGCGAAGTTTGTCAAACTACAGCATATTTGCGCAGCGTACTTATATGTGTTACTTTTTCCCAGTTTCTCCATATTTTCCACATTTCCCTGGTGATATTTCGGTCGGGCAAATATGTGAACGTCCGCACCACCGCGCCGCTGTCGGCAAACAAACATTCATTGTTACCGCAAAAAAATCTCCCTCGAAAATATTTTCACCCTATATTTTCGAAGTTTGACGCCAATGTTTTATATTTTGTCACATTAATCATTGATCGAAAGTTTGTTTCCTTTTCGGATTATTTTTTCGAAAACTATTTTTCTTCCTATAATTTAACTGTATCATGATTTATATTATTTATTTTCATTGTTCATTTTTCGTTGCTTGAAATATATTTATGATTCCGTATCTGTCGCAGCTTTTGTTTCTTCTTTATGTCCCTGCTCCATTTGGGATAATGTTAGTGTTAGTGGTTGTGTCACGCAAATGTCATGTCAGAAACCGGTCCAAGCAGTACTTCACTCCGCGGCAACTCCTTGTGCTTTACAAAGCCCAGGTGAGGCCGCATATGGAGTACCGCTCACACTTGTGGGCCGGGATACCCGCCTACCAGCTGAATCCTGCACAGTATTCAAAGTCGGGCCGTTCGCATTGTCGACGATCACATACTCACAAGTTTTGATACGCTTGGTCTTTGTAGAGACTTCGTCTCTCGCTGCGTATTCTAACGACTGTACAATGAGTAGTGTTTCGAGGAACTATTTAGAATGGTGCCTTCGTCTTCTTTTTACCAGCGCACCGCACTACATGGACTGGGCGTTTGTCCCAACCTTCGCTTCGCTCTTCTACGCCACGGGTCTCTAGAACGTTTCTCCTGCGCACCGTGGGGATTTGGAATCACCTCCCAGCCGTGGCCTTCCCACAGTGCTACAATATGGGGCTTTTTGAAAGGAGTGTCATAAAATTTCTTCGAGACCGGCAGTGCGTTGGTGTCATTTCTGGTATTTCAAACGTCCATAGGCGACGGTAATCACTTTCCATCATGTGAGCCGTCTGTCTGTCTGGTATAGTCCAGCTACAAGAAAAAGATGTAGCTAATAGTTTAAGCGTTATTTGATTTACGATATTAACTCTAAATGACAGAGACATTAGACATTGACAGATAACAATATACACTAATGTAGTTAATTATTAACGGCACTATTTCTAACAACAAGATGCATTTATTTGGTCACAGCCAGGCACACTAACAGAATATTTAAAATCTCGCTAAATTATCAACCAGGCTTTTTTCAAAGTCCTATATCTTCCCAAGAAGTTCTTCAATTCCAGTGCTTTGTTGATAACAATAATAAGCATCTGGTAGCCAAAAATGAATAACCTAGCACATGTTTTTAAAACAACATAAAATTTTAGGCTGAAATAACATTTCGAGGAGAACTGCCCTCTTATAATACGTATTCTAAGTACAGCAGGTACGGCAGCATTCAGAGAAAGATTTCAGTATGCAGCATCAAGTTGCTGGAATAATATCCCTCCACCTATTAGAAATGTACCTTCAATTTCACTGTTTAGGATCAAACTTAAGAAATTTTTTAATGCTCATCAAAACGCACAGTGCGACCTTAGATATGACACAAGTGCTATATGACTTTTGGAATTTATTCTCATTTATTACAATTTGGTTAATTTATAGATATACGAGTATGTAATTGGTTTCGTTATGTGCGTTGCTACAATGATTTTATATATGATGTGTTAATTTAATTATTGCTTTATTACATTGTTATTTAGTCTGCAATTCATTTGTCATTATCACGTGACTTCAATTTCTGTTCCCAGGGAAGAACAGCGCCAGTCGTTGCTAGCATTATACTGAGACTGGTTCCAATTTCGGTCTTATTTAGTTTCTATTGTCTTTCTATTTATTTTAACTTAGTTTTTGTCCTAAATAAAATATATTTTTTTCTTTCTTTCTTCTATTATTTTTGTTAACTATCAAATGAAAAGCATCGAGATTGCAATGTAACTCTCATCAAAGACGCAAGCTTAAGATCTCATAAAACTTCACGGCCGATTCCGACTTTCGTTTACAAACTTACAACTGTTAAGAGTCCTTTGTGGCTATATTCGGCTTTATTGATTGTTGGGCAAGTGGAAAGCACCGTCGTGTAGTAACTGCACGCGGTTTATAAACAACGAGCGTTTGAGTCGACAATCATAACGCTACCTCGCTGTAAACATGCTAGGGATTAGTCACATTTTACTTATACCATAGACAAAAAATATGAGGAAAGACAATGCCAAGTAAAACATCAGAAAAGCTCCTAAATTCTACATAAGTAGATGTGCGCCACATGTCACTCTTCTCTTGTTTTTCGTATTTTATTGTTTATATATAAAATAATTTTACGAACTCGGTCAAAAATGGGAAACAAACGTATATTAAGACTACATATTTATATACCGTTAAGTAAATTTGTTCCATGTAGTGCTACCTATTATTGTAACATTTGCGGGTAGTTGTGATTACCATTAGGTTCATTTCGTCATCAGCGTCCGTAGCGATGAACGATCAATCTCACTTCGGTTTTGGTCCGAGGCACATGTCGTTGCAGTGCTCTAGGGTAGCTAATTATTTTGAGAGAGTCATAAATTATACTTCCAAACAAAGAATGCCGGTTCATTTTTTGTTTGGAAGTCAAATAAAACAGTTCTAAATTTTTTATGCATAAATCCCGCATTAATAATACCTTTAGTCGTCTTAAACATTGCTTTCATTTATTAATCCTGCAAAATGTCTATGATATCGAAATGCAAAATAAAAAAATAATTTTTAAATTACAACTAATCATAACTGACTTTTTTTAGAATTTTTGTCTATCAGCCAGTCGGAAGGTTTATGCAAATACACCGTGAAACATCTTAATGTAGTTTAGAAATTACAAACAGGACTTTGCATTGAATATTATGAGGTAATTTTCACGGCTATGTGAAACGGATAAGTCTAAAATGCCTTAAAACATAACACTTTTAACAGTTTTCCGCATTTCACTTCCGTATTCCGTTCTAGAATACTTAAGGATTCATCTTTGATTGTTCTTTAGATTTCGATGTTTCTAAAGTACAATTTAGATGTTCAAAACTACGTTTTCACGGTGTTAAACGTGATTTTGATTTGATTATTATTTTTAGTTTGACATTTTGTGTTTGCAAATATCGCTATGGAACTCAAAACGAAATAAAAAACATTCGTATATTATCTACTAATAGTTACCCGCAATGTCGTCTAATTTTACTTTATACTTTTTGAATGAAGTAAAACGCAACTGCAAGTCTGTAACCCTGATACATGTATTATTGTATTTCTTAACAAAATTTAAGTATTTTTAATACCCACTTAAAAAATCATGGAGTGCCATGTTCATCATTATATAGATTATATTTTATAGATTATATCACTATAGATACTGTAATTAATTTCTAGTATTAGACGATGTTGTATTGAGAATAATATTGATTGCAATATGACAGCTGGCCTGTCTACCACAGTATTCACAGATATCTTGCACAAGAAAAGCGTACCAGACCTCCAATTACGAAACATTAATTTACGTCCATTCAAACTAATAACCACTCCGCTTCGGTATGCGTTGATAATATAATAAAAATCATCTATTCGCTGTAGGTACGTTGAAGGCAATCGCCTTTTTATACAGCAATCAATCTCCAAGCACCGCTAATGGCAATAAACTTGGTAATAAGTTTTCGTGTTGCATAATACTCTTCCACTACATTGCCTAATAAATTAGTTGAAGTGTAGAAATTTTCTCTCTTCGTAGTTGACGTAAATTGACGCAAAAAAGTGGTTACTTAAATTTTCCATTATATATCTTAATAAACTAAATAAATATTGTTACACACATTGACAAAGTAAATGCACACCTGGTTTATTACCTTTCCCGCATTTGGACTCCTTTTGTTTACTTTGTGTTTAAAATTTGTAATTAAGAAAAACATTCTATTGTTATTGTACTTGTTTATGGCCGCAGGTGTCCAGATTATGGTTTCTCGGAAACTTCAGTCCACGCGGTTGATTGTTGTATTGTACAGTTTAGTATAAAACGATGTAACGATGTCAGAACGGTAGAGGGGGGGGGGGGGTGAAGCAGTCAAGCGACGATTACGATACAAGCAAGACGTGTGTACATTCGATAATCTGTATAGTGACGGACTTTGCGCGTGTTATTGAATCGTGCAGTTTGTACTGGTTGTGTCCAGTTATATTTGTACCTGTGTTATACGTGTTTGTATAGTTCTAATAAATTCTATAGTAATTCCAACGGCATTTTTAATTGGAGTCCCGCACTCGTAACAATATATTTTATTAATGTTTTGTTAGTCCCTAAAATATTGTCAATTTATATACAATAACTGCGGAATAGTTTTCAGTAGCTTTTTTTTTTTATTAACCACTCACTCTTTAAAGTTTCTTTAAAGTTCTTAAGGAAGCCTACAAACTTACTCTAATTCAATATGAATAAGGTAATTAGACGCAAGCCTTATGTATATTACATAAATTTACGCACACTTTATAAAGTATCCTTCACTTCATTTGACGCTTTTCTTTACCTAGTAAATACATTAATGCTCTATGATTTAGAAGCGAATATCTCGTCTCCTAATGGCTTAAATAAAACAATTCATCTAGGAAGATTATGATTTTTCATGATCTGAATAACCCTCAATTACCTACGTGTATTGTGTTCATCCCTAACCTTTATTTTTTTAGATTTTACTACAGCATCGTGTAACAGTACATAGATTACAAGTTCTCGCAAAATATCATTAAAATAGACCCAATAGTATTCGAAAAGAATAACTGTAACTGACAAAAATAGAGAAACTGACATGACTATTTTATTCCAAGGTACCATTTTTTCCGAAATGGTTACAGATCCACTAAAGAATGGTCTAAACGTCGATAATAAAGAAAAACTGCGACAGATAAATATGAAATATAAGAATTATTAGCTATATTTGTAGGTGTTAAATGTCTAGCCGCTTCACAAATATGAAATATAAGAATTATTAGCTATATTTGTAGGTGTTAAATGTCTAGCCGCTTCACTCCTGATGATTTTTTCATAATGATATCATTTAAATAGACAGTTCATGTAATTTTCTTATAATATTCTACGTATAATTTATTTTATTGTAGCTATTTATGTATGTAATTGTTTGAGCCAAATGTTTATTATATAAATTATTTTTATTGCAACTTGATTCATACATGTATTAATTTTGTATTTTACATTGAAGAATATTAATTCAATCCAACGAGGTAACGTAGCCAGCCTTCTGGGAACCTTTTCCATTGACTCCGATGACCTAGGATCAGTATTCTACTTATAATATTAAGAAACTTTTCGTTATTGTACTACTTTATAATTTAATATATGTACATACTAGCTGATGCCCGCGACTTCGTCCGCGTGGTGCGGTTTTTTAACTATCCCACGGGAACTCTAATTTTTCGGGATCAAAAGTACCCTATATGTTGACCAGGGATATAAGCTACCGCCATATGAAATTTCATTTAAATCCACCGGTACAAACAGACAGCCAAACGGACAAATAGAGAAACAAAAAAATTGAAAAAAATCCAAATTAGTTCTATTCATTTCTTACATCCCCCTGACTCGGTTTTTAGCATTTTTGTTAATTGTACAGAAATTTGACCTCTACAATTTTATTATATGTATCGATTACAACTTTATGAAATCTAATGTTCCCCAAATAAATTAAGTAAGTCTTCTTAAAACGGCCATTATACATTCCGAAGCGTGTATTTACAATAAGACGTAGATTTATTTTTATATATCACCCTTAAAAAAATTCTCTTCAGTTTCAATAAAACTTTTAAATTTGAATCTATAATAAACATCAAATTAAACCCTCGTCCTCTAAAATATTAGTTCGATACAAAATTACACTGACCTTAGTACAAGTTGAGGTTTATCAAAGAATTGATAAGCCATGTACAAATCGTACACCTTGCAGCGAAAATACGAAAGCGTTTGAAGGCGTTTTACTTGAGCATGTTGTGTAGCTAATAGATAGGTTGTACGTGATGTTCGGCTTTCACGTTCATCGTTATTATCTAAAATGTTGATTTTAGAGATATTAAATTACTTTGGGTCACGTTCGACCGCAATTTTAGCTTTGTTTATAGTTTATACTCGATGCTTAGGGGCATTTAGCATATGTTAGGGTGAAATACTCTCGCAGAAGCACTCGATTGCTCTCTTTCCATAATTGGAGTTGTCGGGTATCGTTTTACCATCGAAAAAGAATGACGAGGAATAACAATCTATCGATCTATCTATAGTTACTAGTGGTCGCCCAGCGGTCGAAATTCGACCATAATTAATTTAAATTATAAGTTTGAACATTATTAAGGTTCTGTTGTCAAAGACTATACTTCTATAATCACAGATTTCGCCAAGGCTACACTGTTAATTTGACTTTAACAATAAACAAAAGAGTATATATGCGTGTATGTGTCAAATACATAGTAATGTGTGTAATGTTTTTTTATTGATTTAATGTATTTCTTATGCATAATTTTTAAAAAATATTAGCATTCTGCACCTCTATATAGGTATAAACTATAAGAGTGCGAAATTTCATATTCCTCCGTCTTCGCAATTTTCGCAAAAAGGAGTATAAAGTTTTTGCTTCACGTATTAATATAATGATAATAAATTTGTAGAAGGTTCCAGTTTGTATCTACAATGTGTTTCAAAATGGGAAAAAATAAAGACTTGGGACCAGTAGATTCTTAAAATGCAGCTTTTAGAATTTTTGTCTGTCTAGAGCATCACGTGGAAACTACTATACAATTTTCTTATACAAAATAATTTATTTTCAAGAGTTTACATTTATAACGATGGCAGTAACGTTGGTTGCCGCACTAGGACTAGCCTGTATCGCGCGTGAGTGTAAGTGTGCGCGTGCGCACACTAATAAAGACTCATTTTCTTCTTAGTTTAATGTAAGTAACCACAATCAACAAAAAAAAACAATGCAATTTTTTCTTTAGCACCAGGAGGATCGAGATCTTTTAGATCACATTTTATATTTACGTTGCTGTATAGGACAGAGGATAGTAGAGAGAGAGGAGCTTAGCTCCATGGCAAGTATTAAAATTTGTTTAACATTATTTATCTCTAACGTTGCAACCAATAACGACAAAAGCTCAACAATTTCCCACATGTATCAAAATACAATTATCTCGAAGTACATGGCTATTCGTTAGTACGCAGCTTTGACCTACAATATGAAGTGTTAACAATTACGCAGACAATTATTCACGCTTCGAGATAATGAGATGGGCGTGATAAGCACATTATGATCACCGGGTGGATAAAACTGCGCTCATATATAAATCTGATAAGGCGGAGTACAAATTTAAGGTGGAGAAATGATATTTTAATGCTTCTGCTACATCAGGAATAATGTTATTGACTTTTACTCAGAGGTAGCCTAGGGTTTTGATGTGTCATATAACTAATCATTAACTACGTTATTTTTTAACGCTATTAGTCGCATTTAAACATAATCACTAACACTAATATAATCCTAGGTGTAGCAGGGACATAAGAATATTGTAGGAATATTTTTACAATAGTCTGGTTAAATTGAATATATTTGGTTAAAATACACCGAACTGAAAGGACAGATTAGTATGACATTGAATGATTCAAGTTTTTATTTGTATGGCTTTTGGTTTTCTTGTTCTTTTTTAAATGTGTAAATGAACCGAGTATCAGGAAATTTTGTAAATGTTTTCATTAATACATAGTAATGATTTTGAAATACTTTTTATACAGTAGAATACGGGATAGTGTTAATTGGATACGCATTCGAAGTAAACACGACTGAATCCGTATAGAAACCTAGTTAGTTTTATACTTAGCAACATTTTACCTTCCTAGATAACAAATGCTTGTACTATACGATAATTCGCCTTACTTTGTGAAGGTCTTTCGTGTTCTCCGCTATTAGGTATACGCGGTCGTTTATTCGATGGCTGATTACTGTTTTTACGCTTCCAAGCAATTTCTGAGCTCGCGTAATGTACTTTCGCGGTATTGCTTGAGCAGTTTCATTTAACGTTACTTTAATAAATTATGTGATATTTATTGTCGTTTAATCATAAGATTTATAAAAACGTTTGCTTTGTTGATATTTACAGGTCGTATTAAAAACCAATGGAAGTGTCCAAACCAATGTATAATATAATTTTGTCTAGCTATCGTAAATTATAGATAGATATAAAGAAAGAAGAAGAAAGCAATAAGTATTTATTATATTAAAGTTTACCCTATAAAATATACATACACATTAATACATATACAAATTAAAGACTATAAATAAGCTATGTATATAAATTAAATTAAAGAAAAAAACAGATTTACAGGTAAACAATGTAGTCCAGACCTCTGTCGGTGGGGAACTAACTTCGTTGGCCCAACGACCCAAAGTGAGTCTTGGCCTCCGAAACTGAGAGCACGCCACCTTCCTCTGTCCTGCGCAGTATCTTACCAGTTGTGGGCTTGTTGTGCGGTCAGCTCAGCTTCCACTCTATCCTTCCAGCGATACCTTTTTTTTTTGACCAAGGGAAATCCGATTTAGGACTAAGCCGCGACAAGGGCAGAGCCTTGGGGGGATAATTCGCGACTTAGTGTGGGATTCGCCAGATCGGGGGTGGCACTAGCATGCCCAGTCAGAACTGGTGCCATGCTATTGCCACTCCCCAGTTAGGGATACCCACTAAAACCCCTGGGTGTTCCGTCCTTCGCCTTATGCCAGGGCTACGGGTATATGACCTAGCCTCTCCGTAACCTTAGCAGGCGTGGGCCTCGCCAGGCCACTTTTACTGCCGGGGGACTTTCTTTTAATCCCCCGGCATCCTCAAGCTCTATGCGTGGGGCGGTTTGTAACTCGCCTCACGGGAGGAGAGGTGAGCGCGCGCGAAACACTCGCGCTCTCATCTCGACGGCTTCTAGCGATACCTGGGACAACCGACTGGTCGGCCCAAGTATGCTTCCTTCACTCCCCGATCCTCCATCATCCGTTCTACATGTCCGAGCCAGCGGAGACGGTGAGATTTTATCTCCCCAATTTTGTTGGGCTTGACCATGAGGTCGGTGGGGAGCGTTACAAAAATGATAGCGGCATTTCCCCGTTTTATGGGAACACTGAACGTTGCCCTAAATGCCAGAAAAGCAATAAGATATTTTGTAGCATGACAATACTCTACCTTATAATGAGTAAATGGTCATACTTTGAAAATTTGAAATGAGAAGTCAGGATAGAGATACAAAGCTTAATAAAAAAAAATAGAAGCCAATGAAACGCGATCCTGTTTGCGGTCGAACCGCTAATTTCGTTGAACATGAACAAACTCAAGTGTTATTAAAATGAGGAAATCTGCGGTTTTTGGTCCGCGGTTCTATTAAGCGGTTGTTTGGCTTACTAGGATGAATTTATGTCATAAATTAAATTTATTTTTATATTTATTAAGTTCGATTCCTAACTTTCATTTATTTTCCCATGAAAATCTTATCATTATCCTAGTTTTAAATTACATTGTGCTTCGAAGTCCGAAGTCAGTTTTCTTATAGATTTCTTTTTTTAATATTTTACTGGTAAAAATATTCTTATATCTTCTTAATGTTGGTTTGTATGGGTTTTTGAAAGTTACAAAGCATAGTTGTCTCTCATAACTATTCGGTCTCTGTGGTTCAGCGGGTTAACCTTAGCCGGCCAAACTCACTAGGCTCCGGGATCGATTCCTGGCGTGGTGAATATCGTAAACGAACTTTACGTTATTTACTGAGGTCTGGGTGTCTGGGATCACTCCCACAGTAGTCCGTTGTATATTACCCATAACACAAACGTAACTTGCTAAGCTTGGGCATATATATACAATGTGTTTGTTTTACTGATGATTTATTATTTGTAAACAAATAATATAATTTGGTGACTAAGCTAATTTACAATTACATTCGTCTACATTCGAAAGTCGAAAAACTAAAAACATTACTATCTATAGTACCATTAAAGGTAGGATACTGTACTATGGCGTTTCAATTCACCATGCAACTAATGTCTTTAAGATATATAGCGTAGATAATTTTGAATTTAACATAACCTTCCTTTACGGTGATCTTACGTTAGGTCGCGTACAGACAGGCCGAATGAAGGCCCACCGGATGGGACGCCGTTTCCTCCTTCTGCGAGCAAGTCATGTTCGCGAAGGAGGAGGCGGAACGGGAGCGAGAGCGTAATTCCCTGCTCCGCTCCCGCCAAAGGAGGACGCGCCGACGCCGGAGGTCAGACAGTGACCTTCGGCCGCCGTAAGCGGGCGGCGCGGGTGGGGCCCCTAGGGGTATAGGGGCTCTCACTCACCCGCACATGCCGTCGAGATGAGAGCGTGAGTGTACCGCGCGCGCTCATCTCTCTTCCCGTGGGGCGCGTTACAGACCGCCCTACGCATGGACTAGACTTAGCAGTAGCCGGGGGATACGTCCTCCGGCATAGGAAAAGGCGCAGGACGGAACACCCAGGGGTTTTAGTGGGTATCCCTAACTGGGGAGTGGCAATACCGTGGCTCCGGTTCTGACCGGGCACGCTAGTGCAACCCCCGATCTGGCGAATCCTACACTCACACGGGTCGCGAAGATCCCCCCAGGCTTCTGTGCCTGTCGCGGCTTAGTCCTCAAACGGATTTCCCCTGGCCAAAAAAAAGGCCGAATGAAGGCCAACGAATGGACTATGTTGGCACTAGTTGGTCCTATGTAGTCACTTTGAAAAACACGATGGTTTTTTTTTTATTGCAGGAGTTCAGCAGACAGGCAGAGGGCCCGCTTGGTGGAAAGCGGTTACCATCGCCTATGGACATTTGCAACAACAAAGGTGCTACAAATGCGCTGCTGCTCTCTTAAGGGAGACTGGAACCTGGTCACTAATGCCGGAACACAACTCAAGGCTGTTATGGCGACATACTTTTAGACCAGGGGTGGTAGCCATCCAGTCGGGCAAATGCCCTACCACTTGGCAAACCTGGTTCGATTCTTTTGATATCATCGCCATACGGTTTGCTGGCGAACGCCAACAAGCGATCGTTAGCTTTCTTTGATTTGATGTGTAAGACTGTAAATGCCACGACATGCGCCTGCGCACGCAATATCCTTGTAATCGCACAAAAAGTGCAAGTGGACATGCGCGGGCGCCGTCGCTGGCGACGCCATCTTTTATCCTTTTTTATTTTTCCTTTTCACTTGCCTCATTGCGTTTTATGTGCATAAGAATATATGATTATGTGACTTTTTACATTTTACGCAAACATTACGAAGGTCGTAGTGTATTTACTTATAATTTTAATTGTGTTGTAAGTAGGTGAGTTTTAAATGTTACTGAGACATATTTCAACTGCGCGTTTCACACATAGGTGATCAGCAAATGTCTATACTTATTTGGAAATTTAATAAGTAGCTGAGTAATAAACCGTCTATATCCATTTCCTTGTCATGGTTGTAAATGATGCAAATGAAATACGATTAGTTGTAAAAAGTGATGCAAGAAATTAATTAGTTTTCAGACGGTGCTAACATAACGTTTATGGCCAATAATTTGCAGGATGATGAAGCGGTATTAAAATTACCAATAAAAGTCACTCTATGTGTATAATAATTTGTTTCAAAATATCAACATTTTTCGCTAGATTAGACATGGTGTGACAAGCAATAAAAGCTCACTTCTCTTCTTTCACATAGATCAAAACATATTCTAATTAGGAATGTGTTGGAATTAAAACTCGCTAAATTGGCAATCACAGAGTACATTGTATTGTTATCAACACCATCTTTTTCTACAGAAGAAAAATAATATAACTACTTCAAATATTCTACAATTTCAACTTGTTTCTCCGTAGGAATCGTAAAAACTATTTACCACAAACAGAAAAGCAGAAACCAAACAATTTCGTTATGGTATAACCACAAGCAATCAAATGTTGGACCACAGTGTGTTGCAACTGTGTCAATAACAGAGAAGGGCTCTATGGGTGCTTACAAAATCAACGTTGTTGTTGTCTTTAGTGAAAATTTTGATAGTGTATCCGAAATTATACGTCAGCAGCAAAATGGGTTTGGTGGATAATAAGTGGCACAACTACAGTATTTGTTTCTTTAAATCATCAATCATCATCTTTATTATCAGCCTCTGTGCTTGGTTGGTCTAAACTAAACCATTGCCCATCTACCTTACTCAGGAATGCCAGTTTCGGGTATAATTCCTGTTATAGTAAACAACACCCAAACTTTTCAATACTTACTGTGGTCTGGGTATCTAAGATCGAACTCAGAGTTGTTCATTGTACTCGTATATTAATATACTTATTATCTATAATACAAACGTAATTCGCTTAGCTTTGTTCCTTTTTCTGCTTGACTTCGTAAGGTCTTCGGCATCCCTTATTGTGAGAGTATTAGTAGGTATTTACGATGTCAAACCATAGTTTTTTAGGAGCATTTTTTTCATCGGGACGAGATACTGGTATCTTGGATATATAATTTGTCCTTCAACAACTTGGTGTTTTCTGCAAAAATGCATCGCTGTATACATATATGATAACTTACAAGATTCTAAAGGTACGAATATAAAGTCAAAGTCGAATACGAAACGAATATACCTATATAAACAGCTAGGTATCTACTATGTCATAATAAAGAAAACAAAACACAAATTTTCTGACTTTGATGAAAACAAGCGACACAAACCTACAAGCTGTATTACGTAACCAGTGTAAGCAAATTAAATGACTTGTAATGTTACATTGATGAAGAACGTTGTAAATGTTCACGCATTCGATTACTAAGTAATAAGTTAAATGCAAATTAAAATTATACATGTCCTTTAAATAACTGACACCGTGACACGCCCTTCTGAGAATTTCAAAGGCTGTGTACATGATATTCAATACTTTCCAAAAAGGTAATCTTAAAAATCATAACCACAATTTCGTGACTTGATATCTCTTGTCAAATTAGTTACATTAAACAACAACGTTCCATTACATTTTCAACGATGTACAAATTAATAAATGGCGTTAGTTTAGTACATAAATAACGTCTTATAAAGCGGGGTTTACCATTTGTGACTTTAGATGTGCAGGGTATTCTAGTGTCAGGGTCATTTTCAGTAGATGTAATTGTAATGTACACAGATCAGAAAATTCCCAAAGTAGTGCATGTTCCCCGGACAAAATTCAAACCTACGTCATTGAAATTTGATGTAGGTTCCTTACCCAGTATAATGTGGAGCTGGCGACTACGTCACTATTCTACTCCTACACCACTCCCCGGCGACTGAGGGTTTATTGACACTTGTTTAACAACTATATGTGGCGTATGCTATTATTCTGGAATGAGCTCCTCCCTGCCGTTTTTCGGGCTAACTATGCATTGAAATTAGTTCCTTAGCGTTGCAGATGTCTATATGCGGCCATTTTCCATCAGGTGGATCGTTTGTCAGTTTGTTTAATTACAAATATAAAAAGATGCCTTAACTAGGACCAAAATAGTACCAAACAGGTTTTTAATATTGAATCGTCGCGTGGGTCACATCTTCACGTGGACAAGCGTGTGACACTGATGACTTAAGTTGTTATCAAAGTCAATATTAGAGTGACGTAGATTGACAGTGAGTGGTATTAATTGATTGACATATTTCGTTAAGATATTGGATAAATACATTGACTGGCATATAAACTGCCTCGAAGCTCGAGGTATTTAAGTAAATTTATTTACGGAATAAATACGTACACTAATTTTGTTAAGTCGAAACTAGTGGTTATTAAACCATAAACAATAATTACGTTGAAATACCACATATTTTAAAACTACTCGACAGCTGTTGCCCAAAACAATCATCGTTGTAATTCTTTAATATACTAATTATACTTTGAATTATTTAAGAACTTTTCTTCAAATCCGTTGTTCAACAGTTAGAAGGAGGAGACACAATTTTCACGGTTTTGGAAGCGAATATCTCATCAGTATCACTTACTTATGTTAATAAAGAAACATCGTTTTGATCTTTAAAGATACATAGATAGATAAATAGATAACACTTTATACACCATTACAGAAAACTTACGAACTAGTATTATTCTAATTGTGTACAAAGGGCGGTCTTATCGCTAAAAAGTGATCTCTTCCAGACAACCCGTGGCAAGAATATTGCTGATTAGGAATGGCGATGGTGGTATATATAATTATTGTACGATTACTTACATTTTAATAATAAATGTATAACTATAATATATAGAAATACACACATAAGTTATATACATATACAAGATGTAGTGATAAAATGCAACTATTTAAACATAATAAATATATAGTTATATGTAATATAATATTATGTATATTAGATTATATAAGATATGTCTAACAATATTTATACAGGTGTGGCTATGGCTTAGAAATTCTTTAAGCTGTTTGGGTGTTCTAAGAGTTATTTTAGTGCCTCATTTCTTTTTCGTTAAATGTAATACTCGATACAGCAGGTGATATTTTTATCATAATTCCAACCAGAGTAACACTACAACATAGTTGCATGATTAGTTATTATAACGAGCCTATCTATAACTCAAAACTGACGTTTCAATGTCCAGTAGCTCACAGCTAGTTCGAAAATAAACAACAACCCGACCTAGCGCAACGAGTCACATCATTGTCGCCTGCAAGTCGCCGGCTCCTGTCTGGCTTTTCGATATAAACAATACAAGATTTTGACATAAGCATCCAAAGCAAAATGAGATTTATGTTGTACTTATAAGATTTTAAATTGATTGCTAATCCTTTTTGGTGTTGATCAGAAAATTAGACTGTATGTTCATTGGTTATAGGTACATTATTAATAAATGTGTGTTTAAAAGTCTTGTGTCCTTATATCAGTTCAGTGGCGACGGTCATGCTATAATGGATAAGGCTAATTACATTTATTTTATTGATATTTTAAATAAAAGCATAAAAGCAAAGTTCAAGTTGAAAAGGTGAAGGCAAATTGAACTATTATCCAAATTCTTATTCTTACTGTATTTGAAAGGCTAATGGATTTGATAGTGTATTTATAAAACTTGTGTTGAAGCGTCTAAGGCATAATATTATTAAAAGAGTCGCAGTTTTAAATATTAATAATGAAAAAGAAAACTATTTATAAAACTGTTTGGGTCTTGGAAAACTATTTAATTTAGATGGTGTAGTTGTTCCTTTTCACTATTTTACGCCCGTGATCGAACACTACGCTTGTGCGACTATTACATTATATGCTATCAGGATTCCTTCAATTCCCTATCTGTCTCCGGGAGATAGTCTGCTCATAACTATTAAAATGCAGTACGTCTTTGATGAAACATTGAGCAAACTTGGATAATTTCAACATAATTCATGCTGCTAACAATTTCATAGCAGCTTAAATATAATTGGTCACCTGAAGGTATGATGAGTATCGTTCATGGCGCCAAACTGCGTCGAAGTAGCTATCGGGTCGACATGCGACGCCGATCGTTTGTGGGTCGCTTCCTCTTCTATCCCGTATTGACGTTGAGTCACAGACCTAAACTGGTCAATGGCTGCGGTGGTACAAACTTATTCTGATATAGTTATAATGAAGAGGACTTTTGCGCCCTTTTACTTTGTAGTTTTTAAGGTAAATTTCGAATACATGCGTTAGGTTAAACGTTTGAAATTATCTTATAGATCGTTGACAACATTAATATTATCCACTGTGATGCTTATAATACAAGCATCTTTAGATTAGTAATTTAGTTAAATAGGTGCAATGTTTGTTTCCCTAATATAATTAACATGTTAGCTAGATTTTGAAGCAATAACAAGCAAAATCTTTTAATGATGCTTTTCATTTCAATTTTCATCTACTTGTTGATTCTGAGCGTTGACCAACGCTCTAAGACCAAATGTTTGGTAACGTACCAAAAACGTAACGACCTCACTTTCAAGTGTTGACTGTGCTCTAAATTCACCGATTTATATTCATCAATCGTTCGGGTTGATACCGATCCACATATTTGTAGTAAAGTCCTATAAAAAAAATCAGGGCAGTAAGTTGTAACAGTCAAAAGGTATTGTTTCGTTCTATTGTTGCTTTTTTCTTCTTGTCTATAGCCATAATAGAGCATCCGTGTTATCTTTAGGTTGCCTAATGTTATTCAAACAAAGCAGCTATTTTATCTAATTTTGAGGATGTTTAAGAAGAAACTTATTATTTCTGAATTTCCAGTGACAGTAGAAATAGGTATATATCAGAGGAGTCAACGCACTACCCACTTTTGGAAATAAAAGAACTTATGAATCAAATAAAATCGAACTAGTTTCAACTGCCTTGGCATTTATCAAGCCATTTACGTTGACATAATAATGACATAAGATCGGGTTATCGTTTCTCTTAATTATACATTTTATACTTCTTAAGTTTTTGTATTTAATGTTATATTTTTAATGATATTCCCATTTTATTTCTATGGAGTCCTTTTTCAATGGTTTTTTTTACAGTGAGTTTGTTTCATCTGTTTTATAATTACTCGACTTATATTAACAAAATTAATACCCTCATTTTATCTCATACAGCCCTTAGGTATACTCAATTATTATACAACGAATACAGTCCGTATTTAATGTCAAAATTTGACCCTTTTTATCACTACTTATACTTAAAGCTTTATGTTGAAATTCGTCCCATACCGCACAGATAGTAGTCACCGGTACAGATTATGATCGTTGAAAATGTAGTATCATAAATCTTTAAAAACTTGTTTCACGATTAAACCGCGAGGTTTCTAAATAAAATATGTTTCGGTCACGTAAACCTGCGCAATCTGTTAACCCCATTTAAAACGTGCAATTCAGACTATCACTTTTTATTGTAGTTACTACGTTTGATGAACTAAGAGTAGATGAAAAGCCATAAATCGATGAAGACATATTATTATTTATTAATAAAAAAAATTATAGCATGAGTTC
This sequence comes from Dendrolimus kikuchii, assembly GCA_019925095.2. Taxonomy (NCBI): domain Eukaryota; kingdom Metazoa; phylum Arthropoda; class Insecta; order Lepidoptera; family Lasiocampidae; genus Dendrolimus; species Dendrolimus kikuchii. Next base: position 9,027,688 of record CM034407.1, read on the forward strand.
AGCAGACAGGCAGACGGCCCACTTGATGGAAAGCGGTTACCATCACCTTTGGTGTTGCAAATGAAAATTGAAAATTTGAGATATTTTTCATTAATCAAAGGTTCCCTGGCAAAGCCATACTAGATAGCAGTTCGTGTTAATAACCTCTAAATATAAATTCTTACCTTTGTTGGCAGAATCTTGAAATTACGAAAAATTGTAATTGAAAATTATTATTAGACTTGTTAATTGGTTAGAACTTGTTTCCTTTGATGGTTTGGTTATTACTGGGACTATCTTGGCCTTCAATTTACTACGTCCTCTATTGTTATGTTATCTGCTCTTCCTACTGCTGCTGTCAGGGCCAATATTAAATTGGCATAAATTTGTCCTAAAGACATTTCGACTGTTATTTCACTTTTTGATGTACAACCTTACACAGTTAAGCTACCTGCCTATAGCAAATGCAGACGAGTACTTCCCCGCATACAAGTTGGTAACTAAATTTCCTAATCTATTGTTCATTACCTATCCTTTGGATCTTTAACATTGTATATAAACCTTTTTCTATATCTTCACCCGGCCTTACTTACCTGCCCTACGCATCTACTAAAATTATATGTACGTTTCACGGTGAATAAACACGAAGTAGACCGACCAACTTCAAAAGATTCATACAACACAAGAAGCCGTATAAGTTCAACGGACTTCCCAATTAGGCGGTATAATACTTGCGCCGGCGCATGGCCGGGCGATTCGTCTTGTCAGTTGCTCTCGTGCATCGATCGAAGTTGTATGTTGGAACGTGTTCAATAAATATTTATTGATCGTTTTAAATAGATCCTTTTTTGTGATTTAGTGGAACTAGTTACTTGATCAAGTGGCTTCTGCTTGTGGAGATTATATTTCTGTACTCGTCGTTTAATAGTTTATATGGGTATGTATTTAATTGTTTTATATAGATCACATAAAAATATATTTTGATAAGCGTGATAGCAGTTTTGTTGTCATCTGTTAATCTATAGATGTAATTTTTAATTAATTATCTAAAATACCTACATTAGCAATTTTGGAAAATAATTTTTCATATTGACTTTAACGTGTAAAAGTTTTGTTTCTTTATTTTTATTTGTTTCTTCTTTACAAGCTTGAAGAGTTAGTTAAATATTCTAAATTACATTAGCACAGGTCTATATACTTTTGAATGCGGGACTATTGAAAGTAGGACACATTTTATCCTGTAAAAAGGGTTTACTTCTGATAATGATTCAAAGTTTACACAGGTGAAACTGAATGAAATTATTAAATTATCTGTATATTCGGTATATTTATACTTTCAGTAACCGAGAGTTTTTGTAACGACGAGTAATAAGATTTTTTGCCCTGAAAACGGGATAATTTGCTTGGGATACAAAGCTTTAGTAACTATCCCAGATTTAGTTATAAATTTTATAACCATGCAGAACCTTGTAAATGGTTATATAGTAATAAAAATAAACAGTATTTGACTCATAGCAGCGTGTTCGTGATGAATGAATCGCATTTCGTGCTAACAAAAATAACATTGGAAGCCACTTTACATACCTACAATGATAGCATTGTCAACACTATTATCATTATGTAATATTTATTTGACTTACATCGGATTTATTATACTCATTACCGCTTATTCAATAATATGTACGTGTAGATTTTTAGTAAATAAATACACATGTGTTATCGAAATCAACACTTTGGTATTATATAAATTATTACAATAAGTCCCAAAGGAAACATTAAATGCTTTGATACTTAATTATAAATTATCGAATCCTTTTAATATTTCTAGTAGCTTCTCTTTCCTCTTTTCACTCTTTTCCAATAATTTGGGGTCAGGACAATATATATTTTCCTTCCATATTCCTCTATCATAATATACGTCCTTTATCACGAGGTAAATCTTCATATCATTCATCACACAGTTCATCCTTCTGTATTTTCTGATCTACCTTTAGACCTATATCTTACAATCTTCCAGTTTCACATTATTTTTGTTAGAAATTTAATCTCTTCTCGTTAAAACATTCCTATGAGAAAATTGTAATATTCAATAAAATTATTTTTGAACAGAACTAGGTATATACAACGTATATCAAGTACTAGTTGGACATATAATAATACAAGAAAATATGAGAATATTTTAATCTTAAGCCAATCTCTATGTGACTTCAGACTGCACTGTTCACAATGTTTTTGTAGATCACTTTACAAGGTAATCCAATTATAAAAAAACAGTGTGTTATTTTAAAGTATCTCATATCTCTCTATCTCCTGGATACGATTCTGCCACGTTTTTCCGAGTCCGATTGCCGAATGTCATAACTACGGCTTACTTTAAGTGAAGGTTTTAACAATATGCACAATATTTTTGGGCCAGAATATGTACACATATATTTAAGATGAGACGCGATTAACCATTATATTACTATTGTAACTGTGGCCAGTTACTATAACGTAAAGATTGACTACAAGTGAATTGTTGTTAAAATATACGTCGTATTTAATACACTAGGTCATTCCAATAACATATTGTTTTGACCATTACGAGGTTATCTAGATTCTAGAGGTCAATTTTATCTAATGATCGGTTAAAGTATAAACCAATAAACAACGTACAACAAATTGGCATTCGAAATAAATCATGTTTTAGATGGAGATTATACCTGAACAAGCGAGCGTCATGATGAATAGTGTAAAATTAATTAACACTTTCTCATATAATTTTATAGCTATGAACACAAGTTGCATCTCGATGATATATGTCATCATTATCTTACATTATAAAAAACTTATGTCCTAAGTTAACTATCAATACCATATGCAATAGTTGCAAATTTAGGTCAGCAAAAGTTCTAATAAAGGATTTTTTGATGTTAATATTGTTACGATCTACACGCCGTCAAAAGTAAATTCACACCTGCATACCATAAAAGCACACTTTATTACCTTTCCGCATTTGGACTACTTTTGTTTACTTTGTATTTAAAATTTGTGATTAGAAAACAGCCCATTGTGTATTGTAATCTTTTAAGGCAGTCATTGGCCAGGTGTGTCGAACTGATTTTAAGAAATTCGGTCTACGCGGTCGGGCAGCCATATTGTTTAGGTGCAGTATAAAGCAATAGCCCAGTGGAGAGATCGCCAGTCTAGCGATAACTACAAGCGAAGTAAGACCTATGTACATTCGGTAATCTATTTAGTGACGGACTTTGCGCGTATTATTGAATTGTGCATTACGTTTGGACTGGTTGTGTTCAGTTATATTTGTACCTGTAGTATACGTGTTTGTATGGTTCTAATAAATTCTATAGTAATTTCAACGGCATTTTAATTCAAGTCCTGCAACTCGTAACAATATCTTCTACGATTTGAAACCATGAATTTTTAATAGATTATTAATTTAGTAAATAAAAGGCGCACTGAACATCGTCGTTGTTAACTGGTATAAACAAGATAAAAATTGCCTCTTTGATGATAGAATCAAAACTATTAAATACAATATTTTGAGAGCTATTCAGGATCTAAACATTGCAGATGAACGTCGTTTTTATGATATCATAAAGATGTTTTGAGATATACTCTTTATTGTATATAGATGTAGAGCTCTAGTCGCGTTGTAAATTACATTGGCCACACCAGCTATAAATGTCCCAATCCTGTAACTACACATTTTAGGGGAATGATCAACTATAGTAACTTAATGGATTTCTCACGTCGATTAATTCAGTCTAACATGCACATCGATCTTTATGATGTTGGTTTTAACTTGTGGTAACTGTAGTAATAATTATTATGCACAACAGTTCAAAAACTGCCTAAAGGGTGCATGTTTATTTTACTAGCTTTTACATACATGCCCTTAGAATGTCGACGGGTGTTTGAGCATGTCTCTCTTCAAAACTTTTATGCCATTGAGCGAGAGAGACGTAGAGAAAGACTCAATTATTTCGTCAGAAAAACTGTTAAATATATTATCTACAATGTTTTTGGCTTCAAGGAAAAGATCTCTATATCTAGACATTTTATATATACGGGTGTTACATATAAAAACAATTAGTGTGTGCACAATATTTAATGATTACGTGATGATGATTTAGTATATACAATTAGTCATTATTTTTGGATAATAATAATTTATATGTTAGGGCAACTTAACTCGTTCGTGTGTTTTGTCGTTTAAGTCTGGATGTAGAAACGCAAAGCGTGCCCACGCCGTGTTTGTATATCTTTTACAAATACCCATTAAGATAATTTCTTCATCTTGTGTTTGTCCATCTTAGAAAAATTTCAGCTAAAAGCAATCTGTTTATAAATTCTGTCCTGTATCAATGATTCATTTTATAAACAGTGCAAATGGAGCTTTTAATGATATCATAACAAGGTTGCTTCCTCAAATTAGGATCGTTATAGTATAGAGTAACCTTTAGGAATTTTTAGCTCGTTTGCACGTTACTAATTAACGAAGACGCTCGCCCAGATATTATGTAAGTCATTAACAGTTCGATAATGTACAGTAAGTGGGCGTTGAACGTTAGATATGATCGAACAGTGTCTCGTGATGCTGGCTGACTTGTTTCATGACCTTGGTTTAGGCTGATAAAAGGAAGAACAGGGTGCTTTTCACTAAAAGATATCCGGTACTAGCAGCGAGTCCCACACTACCCCTCACAGTCTGTCTCTGATCAGGGACATGCATAAAGTATTTCTTACCACGCATTAGAATTGAATGCAATTTTTTTTCTATGTCGAAGCATTTTAATACATTCATATAGATTTAGAACTGCAAAGATTTTTATTAAAGGATTGGTTTTCCCGTGTATTTCAAGTAATATATTTATACATAAAAAGTTATATTTGTTATAAAATGTATAATTATATAAACCAGTTAGACTAATAGTGAATTCGTAAATAGTAGTTATTGTTAAAGTCAGACAAGCAAAAACTCCATGAACTGTTAAACGTGTTTTAAACAATATCATGTAAAACAAATCAGAGTTGTAAGTTCCATAGGTAGTTTAATGATTCACCATTGATTTTGGTCGTTGTTTAGCTAAGCAGTCAAGCAGCTTGTTTTCTTAACAAACATTTGTTTAACCTGAACGATAGACGGTCACATGTGGTCTCTACGAGGTCACAAATGTCTCTATATTTCTTTCCATTCTTATCAACTGAATTATTAGTTAAAGCTTTTAAATTAATTTACAATATCTATTTAATACATCTGTATTACTGTCACACTCAGAAAGGACGATTAACTCAAACACAATTTGAAAGGTATTTCATTCCAGTGCCACCTACCAGGTCTAATTGTGAAACTAAACCAACCCGGGACCCACTGAAAAAAAATTTTTTACACCTTGGATTGCATTATTAAAGTTTTAGTTGGGATCCCTACTTTTTTCTAGTAATACATATAGCCTATATTAATATGGGGTAATGTTGCATTCTAATGCTGAAAGAATTTAAATCGGTCCAGTAGCTTTTGAGTTTATTCGTTACAAACATACAAAAATAAAAATCTTTCCTCTTTATAATATTAGTTTTAGTATAGATAATATTGACAACATTATTCTACGCTTTGCTATCAAATTATTTGAATTTATAATTTAAATAGGAAAAGTCGAATGACTAATTTTATACCTCCTATTTAGTTAATAGTTATCTGAAGTCGTGGAAGCGTAATGCCTAACGCACGCGTCCGAACTTCTAGGGCGTGGGTTCAATCCTGGCTGGAACGCAAGAATCACTTAGGCAGTTTTCTGACCTAATGTGCATATTGTTACAATTACCACGTCCTAACAACGTTGAAGGAAAACATCGAGATAACCGATGTGACAAACCTGCCAAGCCCCCTTCGACAAGCGTGGCGGGTACACTATCCATTCCCCTATAATGGGTGGCCCGAGCCCAGCAGTGGGACATCTATGGGCTGTTATTATTTATATTATATATCTGACGTTAGCAATATACGAACATTTAACATATTCCGTAATCATTAATTGTATTGTTAGACATTCTAGTGTTATGTTCCAAATTTATGTCAAAGATAGTAGTAGTTTGATTTTTACCTTCATAAAGTAAAGAACCATTGATTGAAATGATCTAGAATGCTATCTGAAATTACATATACCGTGTCTGAGTCTAATGATGTAGGTTTGAATCCTGGCCAGAAATTATGCATCGCTTAGGTCCTTTACCTGACATAAAATGAATTAGAACTATCACATGTTGATGGTTAACATCGTGATAATACCTGCACGTCGACATACCCGATATATGAACACCGCCAAACCGTCTTGGACAAGTATGATGTCTATACCATCCGGTCCTCTACATTAGGGACTTTCGAGCCCGCAGTACTATATTGTACTGATATTATTTATATTTGAAATGAAACCTCAAAAACGTTTATCGACCCAAAATAAATATTTGAACAAAATTCCGATAAGGTCCTGCCCCAAGGAGCTAAAATAACCGTAGATCCTCAACAAATTTACACAATCCATACCTTTATTTTTAGACCTTCTAATCATTATATCAACATAAACGTCGAGCTATACTTGAGTGAGAGCATTTCAACTCCTCCCTTGTGAACGATACCCTTGTTAGGGGCTGTTTTTTCATCAAATTATAACTGCTTCCGGTACTCGAGTGCTTCTGCCGGATGGTAACGATTAATCTCGAGATATTTCGTTCCGTTCCGCCAAAATCCATCAGGTATCTCTTGAGAAATATTTATATTCGAGAGGACCTTATGATGTAATATTTTATTTTATAACATTATGTTTCTGAAAGTAATATTCTATAAATTCCAGTGAGATTTTTGGTAAATATGGAACGCTCATAAAGTGGTCGCGTCAGCCTTTCCGTCTGTCCGGCTATGTATATCCCATGAATTTTTCTCAATATTGTTATTAGCAAAACGAAATTGATTTACATAAAATACAATTTAATCAAAAAAGTTTCAAATATATTTATAAGCAGGGCCTTTTTGTGGGCGCATGCAGGGCCACGCAGTGCCTTTAAAGAAAATTTGTAAAATATCAAAAAATTGCCATAAAAACTGAGAAAAATGAAACAACAACAAAAAATTATGGACTTACAATTTTCGAGAATTAGCGTGCCCCCAAAAAAAAGTGACAAAAAAAGCCCGTTTATAAGTAGCTATGGGTTATGCGTCAATTTGATTAGATTTCTTATACTGTAAAATTGTTGCAGGGGAAATGTGATAGGATTTTAGTGGTGAGGTGTTCTAAAAATGTCTGTACAATATGATAAGTCAGTGTTTTAGTTGTATTTATAATATTCGTACTAAGTAATAAAACTAAAAGTTAAAAATAAATAAACTAGACTAAACTATAAATAAAGCTATACTTACTAAATAACATAAATCTATAAATAAAAATTGACTCCAAATCGCTGTCGGCGGGGAGCGTGCCCAAAATGCTGGCCGCATTTCCGCGTTGGATGGCAACGCTAATTCGTTGCCCTAGGTGCAAGCCAGCCTTTTGGTCACGCGAGAACTCAATTAAACGCGTTGAGAGGTCTCGATAGAGGTAATGAGCTCCAGGCCCCCACGGCCCCAGGGTCTCGACCCCGAAAGCCACAAATACGTACCCACTACCAATGGACACATATTTGCGACATTTCAGGGCCTCCTGGGTTGTATTTGAGCCGTAAGATTATTTGATTATAGATATAGTAACCAGTTCCTGTGCTTTTATTACCATAAACCTTTCTGAGTTGTAGCAAGTATTACAGCAAGTATGTATACTAGGCATGACTTTAGGTTGATAATTTCCGATATCTCGAGCTCTATTTCTGCCAAGAGTGTATACTACAAGACCATTGGACAAGAAATCGTACAATAACCCGGATTCTTCCTTAGTTTAGCAACTTTCTACAATATTGTATCATCCAAAACAAGTTTTTGTCTCGTACATAAATAATTAAATTATACCTTTTAATACATGTTCAGGTAAAATCTTTCTCAGATATATTTTCTTGATTCCGTTATTTCTCCGCCATGCGACAGCAAAAGATGATTAAGGTCCACAGCTTAATGTGTTCCCTGTTGCCATATATCATTTCGTAAACATTTTATGACTTCACCAATCATTCATATCGGTAAAATGAAAACAAGTTTTATAATTGCTTTCAATCATCCACAGCCTTAAAAAATTTTTTGAATGACAAGTGATAGGTGAAGATTTAAGTAAATATGAGAGAACTTTTAATTATTGTAACCTAAATTTCAAAAATAATATAAAGTTTTTTTATAAGTTTATATCGTATTTTTTGTAACTAGAAGGATGATTGTGTTTTCTCTTTTTAGCTATTAGGATGCCTTTACAGTCGTCGTTGCAGTAAACAATAGTCTCATATTAATGTAACGTAATTATAAACAATAAAAGATTGTAATCCATTTTATTAGATTGAGAGGCGGGTAATTTAACCACTAAGCTACATAAATAAAATAATCATCGACAGACAACCACACATGTTGTATACCTCTCTTTAAGTTCAGCAAGTAAAACTTGTGTTATGGGTGATATACGACAGACGATTCTGGGAGCGAACCCAGACACCCAGACCATAATAAATAATGGAAAGTTCGTTTACGAAATTTGCCATGCTAGGAACCGAACCTGGAGCCTCTGTGTCCGTGTGAGCCGGCAAAGCCCACTAAACCACAAAGATCGTAAATTTGGTTGAGACTAAGTAATAGTAATCAACAGTTATCAGAACTTGATACATTAATTTCTCAGTTTTGTATAATGAAAATAGCGGTCAGCAGATATTTCTATCAAATATTGTAATTTTCTTTTCATTCTAATTTTATATGAACAGTTACATTATTTTAACTATTTTTTAAATTATGTGTACAATGCGGTGCTGGTACCTACGCTCACGTATGGATGCGAGAGTTGGGTATGGAAGAGAGAGCATGAAAGTAGAGTAAACGCGGTCGAGATGCGAGCACTGCGCAGAATCTGCGGAGTGACGCTCGCGGACCGCGTTCGTAATACCGAAGTAAGAAAGAGAGTTGGTTTGAAAGAGAGTGTCGGGGTGAAGGTAAGGAAAGGAATGCTCCGGTGGTTCGGGCATGTGGAAAGAATGCATGATGAAAGAATGACTAAACAGATATACAATGCAAAAGTGGATGGATGCAGAAGTCGTGGAAGGCCACGACACACCTTCCATGATCAAATTGATCGTGTACTAGCAGAAGGTGATGTCAGGAGCCTTAAGAACAGACGAGCTTGCATGACAAGATTTATGAATGTCAAAGAGGCAAGTGAGGTGTGTAAGAATAAGCCTAAATGGCACTCTGTTGTTCGTGCCTACCCCGCAAGGGAACTGGCGTGAAGTTATGTATGTATGTATGTGTACATTGTTGTAACTATTTTATAAATCTCAGCAATTATGTACTTTACAACGCTTTGTAATTTAATTTGGCCCCATTTAAGTCTTGGTTGTATTAAAATTATTTTACGGTTATTCGTATTATATTAAAGTTGTTTTCACGTAAATATTATATTGTGATTAAAGCACATAGCTTATATTATGCCATTTAACTCTTACATACATCATTTATAGTAAATATAAAATCAAATAGTGTTCGTGTGGAATTCGTAAGTAACGATCACTCAATAAAAGCTGAGTAATTACTCTGGCAGTAGCACCGTTTTTTTTGTAATCTCAAAACCGGTCTTAAGTTGTCCTTTTAACTTAATGTATTGATATAGTAAAAAAGTGATAAAGAAAATAAATCTTCGTATTGATTACTACAATCAGGTTCATGTTTGTTTAAGAATTATTGTATTTTTGAGCTAATAGTTTTTAATACATGGTTTGCTTAATTGCTTATAGTTATTAATTACAACAATTAAACAAAAATCTGCTGCTGAAGAAACATTCTTTAGAAATAATTGTCGCTTCTTGGCTCGTGAAACTGCTTATTTATTTTATTTAAGTTTATGGCTCGGCAGCTAGGCCTTTAAGCCAGATCTTAGTTTACAATATAGTTTCTTCATTTTCTTAAGCCTATGTGTAGCACAGCTGAACTGTAGGTAATCAGCTAGTGCCATTCAACGGAGTTCTTGTGACAACTCGAAAGGCCACATTTGACTATACAGTTCACTTTTTCTCACAAAACACATAATTATTACTCACAAACTATCAATATCCTACAACTATTGTTCATTTTAGAGTAATTTTACACGTTTTTAGAAAATAAAACTGTACAGCACAACATCTCCTTTCAGTTCCCGCCAAAAACTCCCGTGAAACTGTTTTGTTCTAATTTTTTAAAAGTGCCGTAGTCGAGTTATGCAGACGGCATTTGTTCTATATACAACTGCATAAATTGTAATACAACTAATAATGCACGTATCTGACCTGAATAAATCAAAATCAGCGTCTACAAAAATCATAACTACAACACAAACTAAATTTTTGGTTCAAATTGTTCAAATACACGTTTTGTAAGTGTGAAAAGGTCGCGCCCAATGAAACTACTGGAAAATATTAAAATCTTTTAGACATGTACAATTTAAAAATTGAAAACGATACACCGAGTAGCTTGTGAGTTATGATGTTTTCGGTTATTCTCTTATATAGAGTTCGGAAGACGAATGTTAAAAAACTAGGGAAATTTATTGCAACTATGGAATGATTTACACTCACATGGCGGCGTTTCAAAGTGCCTAAAAAGACACGTTTAGACTATTTATGTTTGTGATACGTATATTAAAGAATTTCTTGTTTTTTATCTTTCTCTAAATTAAAAAAATATTTAAGACAATATGTATGCTGAAAGACCAAATATGGCTAATAATAAAATTGTATCTTTATAATATATATCTATACGTAGAATATTTTAGGTTTACTGCAATAACTCATTAACTGTCACACGCACACACACACACACATATGCGTATATATATATATACATGCATTTGTCTGGGTGTGGGTGTGTGTGGCAGTTAATAAGTTTTTGCAGTAAACCGTCGATATTCCCATTTTCGTTTAACGTAGCCAGCCTTCTGGGAACGTTACTCATTGGCTTCGTTGGCCTAGGCTCATAATTCTACTTATCCTCCATTGTACTAGTTTATATTTTAATGTAATATTAATATCATTGTGCGTAAATAAATCAAAGAAATCAGAATCATTTTCGCTTAGGTAAATTAAAGGACATATTTTATACAGATTTCGTGAGGTCTCTGCCTAGTTCCTCAAAATGATTGTACATACATAAATGGATTTTTTTTAATTCCAAATCATTATATACAAGTCACAGTGTCAAGGCACTTCAGGTGAATTAGAATAGAATATACTTTATTGTACAAAAATGCTACATAAAATCAAGAACATTAATATACAAGTACAATCGGCGGTCGTATCGCCCATGGCGATTTCTTCCAGACAACCTTTGGATGGAGTATAGGAAGCAGATAAATGTCGGTAGTTGCCAAACCAGCACTAGTACAATAATTTAGTTAATAATTATAAACAATACATACCATACATAACTTCACACTAGTTCCCTTGCGGGGTAGGCACGAACAACAGAGCGCCATTCAGGCTTATTCTTACACACCTCAATTGGACCGATTTAAGCAAAAATGTTCCAACCCACAACCTCGACAATTTCGAGTTTTTGTGACCTATGTACTCCAAATAAGGTATATTTTAACATATCAAAGACTCATAATTCTATGTAAATAATTGACGAAAATCCGTATGGTCCAACCCACAGATGAAATGTCGAAGACCATTTTTTAAAATGAATAAGTGTTTCAAGCTATTAGAATCATTTTTGCATTGCATTGTTTATAATTATTATAAACAATAATACATAATTATATACCTATTATAAAACACATCACACGGATTAGATATTTACAAAGCTCTGTTATTGGTTAGGTTTAAAAAAAATACGATAAAAGTATTATTATTCTAGATGTTACTAAGTAACTATGTAGATATTGGCTAGGTCCTTTGTTAAACAATAACATATTTGTTTACAATCAAAGAAACAACTTCCTTAACATTCTTAAATAAACATTAGAACTATTCATGCACATCCTCGGCAGTTAATGACCGAAGCTACCAGATAAAGGCATAGATAAACCTCCTCCAGTTTGATTAGACATTTTGTAGGCGTAACATAGATCAACATGGAGAGGTGTCGTTGAGAGTTCCTGATTTAAGTTATCAGCCTTCTGTTTAATACTATTTTATGAAGGTAAGAAGGTAATATACATTAGTATTAAACAGAAGTATAAGAAACTAGAATATGCCTGAAATTGACTTGAAATTCCCGTGGGATTCCCGGGACACAAAGTTACTACTGTTTTGCTAACCAGTTTTATTTTTAAAACGTATAAATTTATTTAGTGAAATTTAACTTCTCGCGCTGCCACAAGGATTCCGTTGTTTGGCGTCAGTCTATAATAATTACAGCCCATAAATGTCCCACTGCTGGGCTCGGGTCTTCCATTATAGGGGAACGGACAGTATACCCGCCAGGCTTATCCAAGGCGGCTTGGCAGTTTGACACATCGGTTATCTCGATGCGCAGGTTGCATCACGAAGGTTTTCCTTCACCGTTGTTAGCACGTGGTAATTGTAACAATATGCACATTAGGTTAGAAAACTGCCAAATGGTGCATGCGTTCCGGCCAGAATAGATCCCGCGCCCTCTCAGCTTGGGACGCGTGCTATTACGCTACCACGACTTGTGTCAGTCTAAGACAGATAATTTGGTTGATACTGTCTTGTGAGGAGTGCCGAATGAATCAAATAAAATTTGGGGTAAAAGTTTTTGCTACCAAGCCATCTTTAAAGCAATATATAGTTTTAAATTCTAAACATTCTTTATAAGAAGAATACTTAGTTTAATTTTAATAATTATTAGACGTATTACCTAAAATTCTCTACAACTACGAGTATAATACTGAACCTAGGTCACCGTCTCCTATGGGTAAGATGCCCACAGGATTGATTATGTTATTTCTCTGAACCACCATACTGATCCACTGTCCTGGTAGGCACTAGATTTATCTAAAGAGTCGATTAGGCGGTATGAGAGCCTTTAGCGTTAATTAAATAGACATTAGTTTTACTTTTATATTCAATTATAATTATCCATATACAAATATGTTATTAATTACAATGAAATATATGCCTTTTATGTCATTCAGGAGTAATGTAACTTTCTACTGGTCAAAGAATTTTCAAAATCGGTTCGGTAGTTCAAGAGATTACTTCCTACAAACAAACGACCTTTACCTATTTATAATATTAGTATTAGTACCATATTTAGTAAAAAATAAGAAACCCATTTTTTATTTGATAATTTTTAGAGTTATTTTATTGAAGCACTTCTTATAGACGGATCTATTTTATAAATACCAATGTAAGCACAGACCTTTAGAAACAAATCAGTTTTAATAGTGTGAACGTTTGGGATGAGATACGATCTTCAAATTCTGTTTTCGGGCTGAGATAAATTTGTATTTATGGATTTATTACAGACATGTTTAATAATTTATTCATCTCACGGTCATTTACATTGTTTGAATATTTAATCAACTAAATATATGTAGGAGGTAGTTTAAAGCGTCTTTTATTCCAATGTTCCTAAACAAGAAAAAATACTCTAGACTTATCTCGTCATCGGAGGTACATATCTATATATATAAAACAAAGTCGTGTTAGTTACACTATTTATAACTCAAGAACGGCTGTACCGATTTGGCTGAAAATTGGTGGGGAGGAGGTACCTTAGAACTAGTAGATGGACATAGGATAGTTTTTATCCCGTTGGAACCGGTAGGTGGTGCTGAAATCGGGTTCTAGAATCCTCCTAATCACCTGGACCGATTTTGGTTATTTTGTTTTTGTGTGTTTGAGTAATGGATGGTTTAAATTCACAATTGGAACCGGTAGGTGGCGCTGGGATCGGGTCCTAGATTTTTATTTTTTCAGAGCAGGACAACGTCTGCCGGGGCCGCTAGTAGGTATATACTCGTATAAATACATATATCTATCAAAGAAAATCAGTTTTATACGGTATACCGTGAAAGAAAACAAATATACAAATTCGTAAATTTGTTTGTGTGGACATTTGTATAGATACAGTCGAGTTCATTAATATATAAACATTGCAAAGGATTCAAAATATTGTAAGCATTGGAATGTTACAAAATATCCTTACAATCAAACACATCAATAATTTGTAGTTAAGTGTTACAGTTATTTCGTAGCATAGTGCTTTTTTTCATGTTTCTTTTTAAAGTTAATAATTAATTTTGTTATGTACTCTCATATTTCTAACCGATACAATCGGCCATTTCCTTAATTGAATAATAATGTTATATTTTTATTTATTGCTAAGTTTATTATACTGTAAAATTGTTGGAGGGATGGCGAGGTGTTCTAAAAATGCTTGTCGAGTGTAAAAAGTCAGTGTATAAAATATGTTAAACCCGTAAAGTTCTCTGATTATAAATGTAGTGACCAGTTGCTGTTCTTTTATTATCATTAAAGATGGTCTAATGCTTACAATATTTTGAATCCTTTGCACTGCTTATATATTAATGAACTCGACTGTACAATATATTCGACAAGATCGATTATGGTTATACCGAATTGCATAAGTAATGAAGGTATGGTAAAGTTCATAAGTAACGAATTAACACAGCCTGTTACATGATGATATTTTAATGAACTACAGTTTGTAAGGATATGTTCTAACATTCTAATGTTTTAACTATTTACATATTTTTTTGTAATTGTGGTTATGGCAACAAAAATAAATAAATACAAAATATTCATGCGTTGTGAATATAAACGTTTTACAATGAAACATATTTTGAATTTTATAAAAATCTATTATGGAGATGCTTCTACGGTGTCTTCTTCGTAAGCAATTCACCTTAGAACTGTATTACCTAATACTGTAATGTTCTTCGAAAAAGAAACATAACACTTATTATGTCCTTTTAAGCAGATGGTTCTGCAAACAATGTGATGCTTTAAGCATTGGAAAACCCATTGTATTGGATAAAATTAAATTTGCCCTTGAGCTCTTATATGACAGTAGCAATTATGAGTGCGCTCTAAGAATTCATTATGTATTATTTGTTTGAAAATCATGGTGACTCATACTAACTACGTTGGTCACGTTGTCACTTTATATGACGACCTCTGTGATTTTCTGTGATTGATTTTACGGCCGCTGTGGTGGAATGGTCTAAGTCTTTGCCGCCTGGCTAATGCAGAGACCCCAAGTTCAATTCCTAGCATGGTAAATTTTGTATACGAACTTTTCGTTTTCTGCTATGGTCTGGGTGCGTGAGATTGGCTCTAACAATATCCGTTGTAACTCATAACATAAACGCAACTGGCCTAATAATAACAGCCCATGACGTCTCACTGCTAGACTCGGTCCGCTCCATTTATAAGGGAAACGGACAGTATACCCGCCACGCCTGCCTAAGGTGGATTAGCGGGTTTCACACATCGGGTATCTCGATGTGCAGGTTTAATCACGATTTTTTCTTTCGCTGTCAGCCCGTGATAATTTTAACAATATGCACACTGCATACTACTCGGTCGGAAAATGCTTAAGCAGTGCATGTTTCCCAGTTAGGATTCGAAATCACGACTCTTTTGAAACGAGTTTGAAACTCGAAATCGTGATCCAGTAAGCTATCACGGTTTATCTTGAGGATATACAATGTGTAGTCTTTGACAGCCAATTTATTGTCTATTACTAATTTCGTTGCAGATTTCTATTGTCAATTATGTCTTCCATAGCATTTATATTTATATTTCCATGTTTAAGTATTGAGACTTGCGTCCTTATCGAATGGCACTAGTCGTTCTCAAGTTCTCTATCGACTTTCCAACATGTTGCAACTGCTACTACGTGAATAGAATGAGGTAATGCAATGTTATCTACGTTTTGCCAACGGATGTGCGCAAGCGCAGGTAATAATGGGATCTACGCATGACCGATTTTGAGGGGACTGCATTCGAATTCCCCAACTGTTATATGACAAAATATAAATAAAGCAAATAATTTTTTTAAAAACCAACACTCTTAGCGCGTTCTTTAATTATTTTTCCTGTTTTAAAATATGGCTCCGCATTAATGTATCTAGCCAGTGTGAATATAGAAGAATGTTAATTTTTTTTAGAATAACGTTCCAGTCAAGTATACAAAAAATTAATTCTTCATACAAAAAACAATATTCTATATTTTTTTATAACTGTACAGTAAACTGTCTGAAAACTATACCTCCTAGTTCCCGCCATAAAATTAAATTATTTTTATAAAGTAATCAGAAATAATGGTAAAATACTAATATTACTATGTTGCAGGTACTGTATTATTATACATCTTAACAAAGTCTAAAAGTTTGTTAATAGGGTATTTTAATTACAACAACTTCATCTAGCTCTCTTTAAAACTTTAAAGAATTAGTATAATTATAATGAGTGATGACTGATAGGCTGCAAGATAGAATATATTGTTACAACTTAGGTTCCGACAAAAACAAATTCCACCAGCATATCTGTAAAAACACATTTTATTACCTGTCGGCATTTGAACTAATTGTAATTCTTTTATGATCGTCTTCTTTTGTTTACTTATTTATTGGTATACCTTTCTAGAGAACATCCCATTATTTTATTGCACTCATTTATATCCATTATCATTAGCCATTTGTATTTGTGAGGTATAAAACGACGGCCTGGTGTGGAGAGGGGGCAGTCGAGCGAGAACCACGATTAAGGCGAGACGTATGTACATTCGGAAATCTATTAGACTTTGCGCGTTTTATTGAATTACGACCTTCTGCATTACGTTTGGATTTCTTGTGTTCAGTTATATTTGTACCTGTGTTATACGTGTTTGTATAGTTCTAATAAACTTTACAATAATTCTAACGGCATTTTAATTCGAGTCCCACTAAACTCGTAACAATATGATACATATATAAAAATTCTAAAAATGCCATGCCTGTAAGTAAAGCTATTAAAAAAAACAACTGAGATAGACTATATGAACGATGGAGAACACGAAACATTTTCTTTAGATTTCTTGAACTAATATAAAAAATCATCTGTAACATATTTTATATCTTCATCTTCCACACTTTATTTACTTACCGTTTGTGAAGCAACGTTCTTATCGGAGTTTCGTCAGCGGATGCGGTTACTCAGGTAACTTGTTGCTGTTGAGAGGATCTACGGTTCACTTGACTCTTATCCTATTTTAGATAACTTTGCTATGAGAATTGAAACACTTTTTATTATGAAATGATTATGTTAACATTAAAATCGTTTCTATCTAAAATTCTTAAAGATTGATCTTTAAATTCTTAAATATTTGATAGATTCTTAAATATTAACCATAACCGCGGGTTATTTGTTTTACTCAAAATACTATTATACTATACTATAGGTATACAATTCCGAAACCGAGGAAGTGCTCCCTAGGAAATTTTATAACTTAGCACAAATAATGTCACCATCTTAAATTACATGTTATTTTAAAATTATGTATTAAACTTATTGGTCGAAATGTCATAATTTTGATACAGTTACACAATTGACAGTGACACAATTTTTGGCAAACACAATACATCAGCAAATACCTAGCAAGACAGTGAATGCACAGATATTCATTTATAAAACAATGTTAATAATTAATATTAATAATCGGCAGACAAACACACATATTGTAAATTCCCAAATTAAACAAGTTACGCTTGTGTTATAGATAATATACAATGGACTACTCTGGGGTCGATTCCAGATACCCAGACCATAGTAAAAAAGGAGAAAATTCGTTTCCAAAATTTACCAACCCAAGAATCGAACCCGGAGTTTCTGCGTTGTAGTGGGGTAAGCTGTCAGGGTTTAGCCCGCTCAACCACAGAGGCCTTCGAATGAGTTGCTAGGTTTAAAAATTGCACAGCTTACATATACACATTATCGTCTATCCCTATTAATTTCCACTTGCTATGATCTTCGCTTTATCTATATTTTCATTAACCTGCTCTGACTTCTTGCACAACTTGTATATACATACAAATTATTGCCTACCCTTAGGAATTTCCACTTCCTATGATCTCCGCTTTATCTACACTTTCTTTAATCTGCTCGGACATCTTTGATGTGACCTATCTGCAAAATAGTTGCGATTTTACTTGATAAGGATATTCGATGTACATGCTATCAGGAAAATTGTTCTGTTGATGAGACCCGTTATAAATTTCACTTGAATAATGACAATTAAGCATTTGAAAAGATTGGCAGAACCAGATTGTTGAGTACGTGTTGTCATTAACCATTGTTTTGAGATACACCCGAGTACAAAATCACCATTGTTACTAAATTAAAAAACCCGACTAGATCAGATAGTCGTTTTATAGCCTAGTTTAATAGAATATTTGTACTAAATTACCATACATAACATGCCAACCAAAAGACATAGACCAACATTGGTCACACTTCGTCAAACGAAATAAACATTACATTGAAGTGCACGTCAGGAATTGTGTGGTCGTTTTATTGTTATTGTGGGTGATTCAAAATGGCGCTTTGACCATTTTAGCTTGAACCCCTATTGTCACTACATATTTTCAATAATAGCAGTCTCTATAATATAATAGGGCTATTTAAATTGTTCCTACTCCCTAATAAAGTATCAATAACTTGATTGATTTGATGTGTCTATTTGACTATTACTTAAGAAAAGCCGAAATTAAATAAATTATTATGTATTGACTTTGTATTGAAATTCTTCTTAGTCAAATATTCACAGTTTCAAAATTTTAGTGTTATGATGTTTTCTCTTTTCCATTAACTCGAGCTTTAACAAAATTTGTCTAAGTAAAATGTATCTACATAAGTAAGATGCAGCAGTTCATGCAATCTTTCACGGACCTTTTTAGTGTGGTTATACTTTGACCTCTAAACGCTACTACTACATGATATAATTTCAGATCATGACCTTGTATTTTAATCTAAATATGACATGGGAAAGCGCCACGGTGCTGTAAACGTGACAGATGCAATTGGGTTTGAAATGGTTATTTGTCTAGATAAACTGATCTAGCATTGAGATAATGACCAATGATTTCTAGATCTTGAGCTACTATACGACCTACAAACAATTTAAGATATTAAAAATCAGGGCTTATTAAATATTTTATTTATTTTTATTTTATTTTTTTATTTTTATTTTATCCGTGCAGGAGCGGAGAAAGAATACAATTTCCTGCGGCCGGGCGGCCTGTCGTAAGAGGCGACTTAACAACCCACAGCCAGGTAGTAGGGCGTTCGCCCGACTGGATGGCTACCACCCCTGGTCTAAAGTATGTCGCCATAACAGCCCTGTGTTGTGTTCCGGCATTAGTGACCAGGTTCCACTTTCCCTTAAGAGAGCAGCAGCGCATTTGCAGCAACTTGGTGTTGCAAATGTCCATAGGCGATGTAACCGCTTTCCATCAAGTGGGCCGTCTGCCTGTCTGCTGATCTCCTGCAATAAAAAAATAAAATAAAAAAATACTTAGAAACAAATTGAAGAAGTTACTGATTATTATATGAATTAACTTACAATTTTAATAGGCTCATTAAGAGTCAAATCTGTCTTCAAGTGGCAGGTTTAAAGACCATAAGTATTGTACTACATCTGAAGTAATAAAAATGATAAAACTAAGTAAGTTACGCATGTGTAATGGGTAATATAGAACGGACTACCCTGGGATCGATCGTAGACATCCAGAACATTGTAAATAATGGAAAGTTCGTTTACGAAATTTACCATGTCAGAAATCTCTCAGTGTTTCTGCGTTGTAGTGAGCTAGAAGATCAGAAAAGGCTTAGCCCATTCACAAAGGCCGTTGAACTCCTGCTGAAGTCTAATTTATGTTGTTTAATGTAAAATTTAGTGATTGATACAAAAAATCATCTGCCGAATTACAAGTATCTGTTAATGCAAGTATTGCGTGATATCTTTTCATTAGATGATTTTTGAAGTGAAACTTCTTTGGAATTGTTGTGATTTGCAACTCGATAAAACGAAAAAGTGGCACTAAAAAGAGATAAATACATAAAGCTAAAGAATAGCGTTTCATACTACCTAGTAGTATCTATATCTGATTTTCGTGCGGTGCTTCGTAGCAGGGCATGTGGAAAGAATGCATGATGAAAGAATGACTAAACAAGATATATATAGTCTTGGAAGGTAACGACACACCTTCCATGATCAAATTGATCGTGTACTAGCAGAAGGTGAGTCTTAAGAATAGACGAGCGTGCATGACAAGAGCTATGAATGTCAAAGAAGCAAGTGAGGTGTGTAAGAATAAGCCTGAATGGCGCTCTATTGTTCATGCCTACCCCGCAAGGGAACTGGCGTGAAGTTATGTATGTATGTATGCTTCGTAGCCTCCTCACTTTTGTCTACTAAGCGTCGTACATATAATTATGTTCGCCTGTTTGTTCTCTGAAGTTTCAGTCCTACTGTATGTGAACATATCTATTTTATAATTTTTATTGGTTATTTATTATAAAACATTAAATTACACAAATGAGTTACTTTTACTGCCACATTATTTCTCTTTGTCCACTTAAATTACTCTATAAAGTTCTATTAAACCTTAAATGCACATCATCTGTCTCCCATCGTTTTAACTAGTCGAGAATTTCCTTTATTCTCCCTTACTTGCAATATATTTTAGTTGATTCATTTCCAACTCTATCTTCACTGTAGATAGGTTCATTTTCTGTTACAGTATCGGTTCAATTATGACCATTTTTAATTTCAGCAACTTAATCGTGACAATTGCTTGATTACGACAATTAATCGCAATTGAGTGGAATTTCTGATGCTTCCTACTTCAATTTTTAGACGTTTATTAATGTTTATGGTATTTGTAGAATAACGGGTAATATACGCGATTTTTATTGCATACTAGACGTTTAATCTGTGATTTAGAGAAAAAGTTACTTAGGACATGTCTTGTGGACAGTTTTTGTATTTATTGTTCGATAATAATTAGCTATTATTACTTAGCAATTTAAGTCAGATTAAAATTATATAATCATTGATTTAATTGAATCCTAATATAACAGTAATTATAAACGAAAATAACTTTCATTGCAATTTATTGAGACATTTCAAAAACTGTTCGTAACCAAGTTTCAGACAGACAAGAATTCTACAAACGGTTATTTATCCTTAAGCATCATTGGTATTTACTTTAAAATCACAGAGAATTATAATTCAACTGGATGCACTTTCCATGTTTATAGTTGTAGATAGTTTTATATTATTTCGTTTGCTTAATATACCACGATCCTGGTTACCACATGCTCGGGTTTTCAACTCAATTATTTGCTTATTCATTTTTATTAGAAACATTCGTAATAAATAAAACTTGTATTCAAATGTAATTCTCATAAACAAAAGTAGGTCAAGTTCAAGGTCAATCTTTTGGCATTTGGCTTTTGACGTTTGACAAGTGCTACGTTATGAAAAACATAGCAACGGCATTCTTTTGATCTACGCTATGTTTATCATTCATGTATAATCATAATTTCTAATCATAAAATAAATTATATATAACTATCCACTTCAATTTTCCTATTAATTTAATTTATCAATTACTTCGTGATCTACTTTTGTTATTGTTAATCAATGCCTATGTTAGCCAGGAGGTAAGGATACGACTAACCAATGAGAGATGTGTATAAAACTTACTCTCATTGGTGGGAATTCAAAAATGTAATAAAGACACGGGCTTTGAATTCAGTTAAAGGAGACACCAATGGTACGACTGATAGACGCTTACTAAAGTGAAAATAAAATCCAGTTTTAAGATCGAAATTATATTTATTCAAGAGCCCTACATCACGTCTAATATCATAGCACACCCTTCATAATCAATTTTGTTGCTATAATTAAAATAGATTATTATACCTACAACTGCGTACTGGGAGAGCATAAAAAGTTATAGTTTGAAAAATGAGCTACATATTCAATTTGGAAGGCGTATCATCCGTGCCTAAGTATGTGTCCTACTTTCGAATACCAAAATACAATGCAATCCCAATGAACGCTAATAAGCTAATGTTAGCAACTGTTCCGTATAGCTTCCTGTCGGTTCAACGAAGCATACGTCACTGGCGCCACGTACTGCATTCGTAAGTCGATGGATGCGTTAAACATTCGAGGAAAATTGGGTTTCAATATCGAATTATTGCGTATTTTTAATAGTACAGCTGACGTGACAGTCGTTAAATGAATTTTATGTCAGTTCTAAAGCATATAATTTTTGTACACGTCTGAAAGGTTTATACTTCCAACACAGAGAATTTCCGTGTAAATTACAACTGTAATAAACAAGGATGACAGTAGAGCAAATTGAAACACTTTAATCTTTTTAGAAAAAGACTTACGGTCTTATACATATTCAGTAAAGTATATTTGAAGGCTTCTTTCTTTATGGTTCTTAATTCATACGATCGTAACTCATTGATTTTGTACTAATTATATTAGCATAACCATCGGGCTTCCGACAAATGTGAGCGGTCCACTGGCACTTTTGTAATTAACACACATTGCGGCACATATTTGTAAAGACTGATCTACATTGATCCAGTTACTGACTTGGAGATGGGACTTGCTTCAAAATTCTCAATTGGGAATATTGAAGTCAGTCAGACTTGGTAGCGCTGTACTGACTTCAAATCAATTTACAAGATGCCATTATGAAGTCAGCAAGGTCCTCCAGCCCGGTGGACCAACAAACTATGCAAGGTCGCCGCTGAGGGCTTGATAAGGAAAGCGGAGGATCTTGATATTACATAAATTTGGGGAGAGCTACGTCTAACAAGCCACCCATTATCTATTGATGACGTAGGTAACGCATGAAAGAAAATTTAAAAATAACTCTAAAATGCTCCAAAAATCGTAGCAACGAGCCATTCAGGCTCCTTATTAACGTTTTATTACTTGGATTTAGTCTAGAATTTAACAATGTTAACGCGAGACTCGTGACGCAAGTAAAATTATAGATGCCTTGGCTTCTCTGGATCTCTTCAGAAGGAACTGTGTTTACATGGCTCCTCTTATTTATAACTCTTTGCCAACTAATATTATAAACGTACCCCCAAGAAAATTCACTGTAGTCTTTAAAAAGTGGCTTATTAAGGAGTGTTTCTATACTGTAGATGAATTTCTTAAAAAAAGTGCTTGTCGTTATTATCTATATGGGAAATCTTAGTGATCTATTTGTTAATTTTCACTTGACATTAATTGCTTACATATTACCAAAAATTGACATTTTTTTTTATAAGTTGGAATATTTATGTAAATTACAATTTTAATTTTATTGTAATATTTAATTCATTTTGTACACCACTATGTGGTAGAATGTACTGTGCTTCTACATTTGTATAACACCTGTATAAACTACATTCTTGCAAATAAAGATATTGATTGATTGATTTATAGAAATTGTAGAATTTTTCTACGGACCTACTTACCGTTATCGTCACCACAATCTTGAAAAATTCTGCCATATCCTCTATTTATAATGCCCATTGTTTAGCAGAGTTGCCAAGCAATGCAAACGGTTAATATGCAAATGGAGAAGTACAATACCTTTGTAGGTATGTGACGTAACGGTTGGACGTGCCGGCTCGCGAAGTACGCACATCGAAGACGCACTTTAGTACTGAGGGTTCAGATACGGGGCTTTGTGATGATTGACCTTGTAATAAATGGACAACAGAGAATGGCTGGAATTTAAATGGCCTGCATTAAAATTAGGGATGCTCCGATACGAGATTTTGCCGATACGAAACCAAATGTAACATTTTAAATAAAAATTGAATTGAAATAGGAAGAGATGAAAAAATTAGGTATTTACGAAGGCAGAAATAATTTTATTTCTGCCTTGATAAAAAGTTTTCTTGTTTATTTTCTTAAGGTTTAGATACCAATTATAATATGTCTCGTTTATCCACTTATGTCTTCAATAATTGTTCTTCAACTTAATTATCCTTTAAGCTTAATGAATGCGGCGTTTATACTCATGATTCCATATATTCAAATCGTATCATCTTCACTTATGGCCGGTTCCTATGTCTTACTATTCACTCACTTTCTCTACCATTGGTTGAATTTTGACATTACTTGTATGAGATTATGTCAAATTTTAACCGATAGTAAGGCAAATGAATGGTCGGTAAGATATAAAAACCGGCCATTAAAGCTTTCTCAAAATCACTGTTCCGTTCGTGTCGCTTGGTTGTGGCTAGCGTGACTACGGCATAATACAATTTTTCAACACATGTATTCCATAAACAGATAAAAAGTATTGAAATAAAATTCAGTGACCAAAGCGTGCGCGTGCGCGCCGTTATCCTTTTAATTGGGGGACCTTTAACGGGACGGTCCACGACTTGACCTTCATTAGCATCTTTCGTGCGGTGCTTTTGTACTAATTTGTTACTTGATATCGGGCGTTGGTGCCTTAATTTATACCTTTTTAAATTGTTGCTGTTATATTTGATGATATATACCTTTCTATAGTCGTGGTGACTTTATAGTACCAATCCATAGCGTCCCACTGATGGCATCCGTCCGTGGCCGTAAGTTTTTTAAATGGGAAACAGGTGGTATAATTGCCAGGCTGGCCAAGGACGGCTTGGCGGGTTTGACACATCTATTGTCTTGTTGTGTACGTTTCATCACGATGTTTTTTTTCACTCTCAGCACGTTTTAATTGTGACAATATGCACATTAGTGTGAAACCTGATTACGTACAGTACAGTTCAGTACGTAATCAGAAACCTGATTACGTACTGACTGAGTACGTACCTACTAATAAAATAATTCATCATTTTCATTATAATTGTTATTATAATAAGAAAATTTATTTATGTCAGTTGTAATTCTTGTTAATGTTACATATATATATATATATATATATATATATATATATATATATATATATATATATATATATATATATATATATATATATATATATATATATATATATACACATATATATACATATATATATATATATATATATATATATATATATATATATATATATATATATATATATAATTATATAATTATTATTAATTGTGTCGTCAAGACATGTTAATTATAGATTAGATGCTATTTGAGGGTAATTCAAACAGTTCAAAGTTTTTCCATCATGTATATTCCAAAGGGATATCAAATTTAGGGACACGGGACACATGATGGGACATGGGACGTATCTGGTTTTTGTGCCACACAAAAACTGTTAACTGATACATTTGTTTACTGTAATATAAATCAGTCGTGTTAGTGTCACGTAGGTCAGGGTTTTGGATGGCTTAAATGGGAGTGACTGTTTCCAATATTAAGTTGAAATATGATGTTTTGTTTGTAGGACCTTTAACGTGCTATTAATATCTATACTGTGACGTCGTACAGGACTTACTACTATTACAATAAATTGTATCAAATATCATTTTTTTTTAAATCGTATGAGCCAAATGCCTGAAATGAATTATGTTTTGTCAAAACATACATAATCAAACCTGAGCTGATGTGTATTTTTATATTATCAGAGTGATTACTTATTGTTTGATTTGCAAATAAATTAAATAAAATTAATAAATACAGACTGCGATGGCAATTTGCCCATAAAATAACTATGATAGGCCGGATAAGCTTTTGCATGTAAGACTTTGTCTACGACTTCATTCGCGAGTTTGGACTTCATAACTTCTGAAATTTGCAATATATCAAAATCCAATATACACGTTTTTAGATAATACTTCTGTTTTCATCCTTAAAATTCTCATTGAAATTGGATGAGATATTTCGGAGCCTATTCGAGACAGACAGACTGACAGCCAAAATTCTAAAAAAATGTTAGTATTTTATTTTAAAACCATGAACAAGCATTTCAATTTAAACGACTGGACAGATCTTAATTAAATTTTGGCATGGAGATAGATTATATCCTGGGGAAGGACATAGCTACATACTATCTCAAAAAACCATCTTGAATGGGCTATAATCGGAGAAAAATATATATGAGTAATCGATAATTCCCATGTTAAGGGTATAAGATATGCCTATAAACATGGAAATAGATATAGTACATAAATAAATTGTAACAAAAAAAAAACAATAGTTTGGAAATAACATGTATAAATTACGTTTGGAACAATATATGTATAAAATTAGAAGGAACAAGAATGTTTTAGTAGTAAGAAATATTGTTAAAATTATTTTTTGGAAAATTAAAAGAAATAAAAAAGATAAACAACAAAAAAGATAAAAAACAAAAAAGATAAGAAATATGAAAGGATCAAAAGAAAAGGAAACTAAAAAACAAGAAATTATAAAAAACCCCCTTAAAGCAAAAAACTCGAGCAATCTCATTCGCTTGGAGAGAGGATTAAAAAAAAAGGTATAAGATAAACAGATACCTACTAAGAGACAAAGAAATTCGTGTGTTAGCCTTACAGTTGCGTAACTTCATTGGGAAAGTAAAAAAAGAAATGACGACGAAGTCACGAGCAACAATTTATAAATACGTGTGAACCGTAAACGTATTTTTACAATTCCAGCGTACGGTTTCCGTATCCGTATTCAAATACACGAAATGCCAGTTAAGGAGCTAAATTTAAACAAACTACAACCGTTGAACAATTTCACGAACCATACGGTGTTCATGTCTATACTAAATTTAGGCAAAACAACCAAAATAAGTTGACCTTTTTTGGCCAGGGGTAATCCGTTTGAGGACCTAAGCCGCGACAGGCACAGAAGCCTGGGGGGATAAATCGCGACGAGGGAGAAATACCGTGTGTGGGATTCTGCCCAGTCAGAATTGCTGCCATGCTATTGCCACTCCCCAGTTAGGGATATCCACAAAAACCCCTGAGTGTGCAATCCTGCGCCTTATGCCAGGGCTACGGGAAAACGGGAGAACTCCGCGTGCCCTGGCAGCCATGAGCTTCACGCAAAGGCCTCTTCCATTGCCAGGGGACTTCTCTTGTCCCCCAGCATCGTCTAGGTCTATTCTGGACGTGGGGTGGTTTATAACGCGCCCCACGGGAAGAGAGGTGAGCACGCGCGGAACACTCATGCTCTAATCACGCCGGCAACATAAGTTGACCTGTTACAAGTACCACTATAGAGATAAAGACGTGGTACTGACCTGCTAGAAACATTATATTGATAAGCCACAGCTCATAAGACCAGCTCGATTGTTGTGATACCACGGCGTGAAACGGTTGGCCTTGAGCTCGTGTTTCGTAACTTTCGTGCGACAGTTCCGATAGCTCACTCCCTCCTATGCCATCTTCCCTATCCGACTCTCATAACGCATTCCCTGTATTCCATTCCTCCTGTGTGTGTTTTTTTGCATGAGGACAGCAGGCTGGCATATGAACATTTGTAACACTAAAGGTGCTAACAATGTGCTGCCGCTCTCTAAAGGGCGACTGGAACCTGGCCATTAATACCGGAACACAACTCAAGGTTGTTATGGCGGCATACTCTAGAACTCTACCACCTGGCTGTGGGTTGTTTTGTCGCCTCTCACGACAGACTGCCGGGTCGCACGAAATTTATCCTTTCTCCGTTCCTGCACAGATAAAATCCCACGGATAGATCCATCTATCCTCCTACCTATCCCATCCACCTTATATCATTCTCTTATCCCATCCCGTTTATCCTATCTCCTTTATCCTATCCTAAAGGCTTGCAACTCCATGCATCGCCTCTGGTGTTGCAAATGTCTATTGTCGATGGTCGGAAAAAATTACTATAACATCGAGGATCATAACAGGTCAGGTTTCCGATTCTCCTTCAAAGCCGTCGGCACATTGGCTGCACATCTGGTATTGCTAAAGTCCATAGGCGACGGTGACCATTTTCCACCACAGCCGGACCGTCATCCTGTCTACTGTGCTTCAGCAATACATAAAAATAATAACAATGATGAAAGAACATGACGAAATCATAAGGATTCTATTTTTTTCTAAAATAGACAAGAAATCTTAAAAGTAGTTTAGTCCTTATACAAAGCCATTTATATATCGAGCTGGTTATGGAAGAACATCGTAATCGACAACTATAACATTTTGCAGGAGAACTGCATTACAAATTATTTATAATACATTACTTACTTTTTGAAGTAAAACTTCTTTAGAATAGAAACGAAAATAGAAGAATCGTTGTGATTTAAAACTCGATGAAACGAAAAAGCGACACTAAAAGGAGATAAACTTATAAATCTATTGGACTAAGCTTGCGAGAGAATGAGATACGAGATTTACATTGTGCAAAACAGTTTGGAGTGTCAATAAGACCGATGAAATATACAATAAACGTAGGTCCAATTTGGACCGAAATAAAACTGATAACAATATTTTTTAGACTAAAAAAGTGAAAAAGTTTATTTTGAATTCTAATATGTTGACGGATGTAGGCTAAAGGTATTATATTCATATTAATAAATGTTAGAGAAGAATTATCTGTGAGTATATTCTCTGAAGTTTCACTTTTCTACTGCGTGGGAACTTCACACACAAAATTTTTTAAAACTTACTTATCACTTACACTACGACTGTAAATTTATAATTTTGTCATTAATGCAGATATGGGCTTAAGGATCTTTTTTTAAGGATTTAAATTATTTTAGCTGTATGTTACAATAAAAAAGTGAATTACCTAAATTCTGTCATTTGCGGTGTTTTTCCTTAACAGGCTCAATATGTCAAGCACATAGTTATTATGTAGTTAAGCGTCTTTAGTGCTGATCAATTTGATTGATAAGCACAGAATTTGAATAATTCAAGGTTGTATTTATATATCTCTTTGGTTGATTCATCCAAATTTAAAGACAGGAATGAACCGTCTAATATCTGCTTAACATTACAGTTCACTCAAACTAGTTTAACAACAGTTAAGATTTTGTTTAATCTCTAAAGAAAATGTCTTCTAATTTGGTTTAAGAAGTCAAACTCAGGCAGGATTTAGAAAGCCAATTTATCTGTCTGTCAACAGGGATAAGGGATATTTAGTGGTTTCGTGCGCAAGCGCAAGTCAGCGTGGCATTTCGTTAGTTCTAAATTTAAACATTATTGACATGAGGGTGAAAGAAAAATAAGATAATCTTTGGCATGTGATTATATAAAATTATTATACGTTTTAACGGTTTTTACCGCGCATGAAACCATTAAAATGTAGTTGTGATTATGTGTAAAACGCGTTGAAACCTAATGGTTCTGTGAAATTTTATTTCAATAAAACGTTTTTGAGAGAAATATTTATAAAAATTGTAGAATATTCATTGGTTTGCAAGAAGTATATATAATAATATAATATGTATAATTACAGCCCATAAAGGTTTCAATGCTGGGCTCGGTTCTGCCACTATAGAACTAACAGTATACCCACCACGCTTATCCAAGGCTGCTTGTCAAGTTTTGACACACTTTCATCCCCTATTTCAACTCGTTCTAGTTTTATTTATTTATCTCCCATCGATCTATCTATAAACAACATAAACGACCAAAACTACAAAAGTATCAAAACTACCAATATTACCAAAATAACCAAAATGACGAAAATGGCAAATTCCAAAAAAAACAAAACCCATCCTACTTTCTGTCTAACCTTTACATAAATCTATCCATTATCCGGGATAAAAATTATTCCTAAAATTACATATATATTTAATTACAGCCAAATCGGCTCAATAGTTTTTCCGCAAAAGCATAACAAACAGAGAAACAAATACATTTTTATTCCGGAAACTATCTCATTTATACTGAGTTTCAGCCAAATCGGTCCAGTAGTTTTTCCGTAAAAGAGCAACAGACAGATAAACAGAGTTACTTTACCATTTATAATATTAACTATGGATATCTGTTAATACTATGAAAATGTCATGTCGGTCGAAATGTTTTAAATTATACTATAGTTTATAATCTAACATAACCTTGGTACACAATCAAGGACCGCGTAGGTGGCCTTATCACCGTACGCTCAATGCTTAGTGTCCTGTATAATAATACATTTATATGGAAAAATAATCCAAAACAAGTTTTGCAATCGGGCTTTCACAACTCGTATCTATCTATATTCAAATCACACCAAGTGCAACTCAAAGATAATTATAATAAAACTACGTTTTAACGGTTTCAAGCGCGGTATTTTATTTCAATTTTATTCCGATGTTTCGGCCACTTTTCAGTAACCGTGATCACAGAAGACAAAGATGTCAAGTGCCAATGAGTAATGTTAAAATGTTTGTGTGTTTGTTTTTGTTTTGTTGTGTACTAGTCGCAGAAACTTAAGAAATACTATCAAAGGCTTATTATGTATGAGACGGTGTAGAATTTGCTACGCTTTTAATTTTTTTTTAAATGGTGAAGTGCGTGTCAGTCCATATACAGTGAAGGGTTTCATAGATGTGATAAACGGCCACTGCATTGTCACTGATTACGAAACGTTAGAAAAGCATTTATTTAATAGAAAATATCTCTTATCTTACTTACTACTGACCTCAAAGTTAACCGTTCTATGCTACACACAACAAAAGCGTACATGAGCCTGGATATATCCAGGCTCCTCCAAACTTTACGGCTTATCCAGGTGAACTGCACAAGATTATGTAATACTTAATATAAAAAAAAACGGTCTATTGCACAGCCATCTGTTGCTTACTAAGCGCCATAAAAGTTGACGCGAGCTTTGCAATGCGTTTCAGTCTAACACGTTGGCGAAATATGACCCAAATATAGAAACACCTTTGTGTTATTAAATCCATGAGGCCTTTATCCATTGGGATGTTTCGACGATTACCCTAGTTCCAAACTTTTATTGCTTCTAAAATACCCATTCGCATCGGCCAGATGTTCAATAGTAAAAACTTTTGTGAACCGTTTCGAAACGTACTGAAAATGAGTCTGTTGACAGAAAAATCCTAAACCACGACCTTGAACGTGACAAAACGACAGGATTCGAAATTTAAAAAATCAAATTTAATTTTAGAACTCCAGTTCCCGCGGCGCTTCACTAACGGCCGGTTTAAATTTAGAACGTGTTCTATTCTCGTACACTGAACTCCCGGCCGATGGCTCCTTTTTGTTATTGCTTATATTAGAGACATTTCATAAAAATAGGTTTTATTCGTTTTTGTTTCTAATACAGAAATTTCATTTAAAAAAAAACTATAGTCATAGTAGTAAAGCCTATAGTTTTGTTCCTGGTAGAGCTATATTGGAATCATTATTTTGATTACAGCTCTCGCTCTCATAGAATCATCATCACCTGAGCATTAAATCCCGGTTGTTCACTCCGACGCCCAGGGTCCGCTTTCCTACTTTTTCTACTCCACTTCGCGCGGACCTCAGCATACGCTGACGCTCTCACAAAATATCGATTTGAAACGGTTAGTCTTGTGCTAATTGTGTTTCGTGCGATGAGTGAGAATTCCAATGATCCACTTTCCTCTATCTTATTTTGCATATCAAATCTCATATCCCATCCTTTCTATTATCTGCTCCCTCTGTTTAATCCCCCTAACCCATCCTCTTTATGCGTTCCTAAAGGATGGCAACGCGCTGGCTTCACCCCTGGTGTTGCAAGTGTCTATAAGCGGCAGTAACCACGTTCTATAAGCTGGGCCGTCTGCATGTTTGTCAGCTTCGTAATAAAAAAAACGTTGTTTTAACAAACAAACATTTTTTTTGAAAATAGGCTCGACAACAACATATAGTTAGTTTCTTTAAGTACCCGCTAGTTCATAATACTTTGCTTAACAAGGCAAACTTTTTAATAACAAATGAACAAACCAGTGACGTTTTATATTTAATGACTACTGCGTGTTCTTAATTACTTATTGTCAGCATTTTATACCGTAAATGGCGTTCGGTGTAAAATTGCAAATGGACTCGTATTCCTATGATGTCAACAGTCTTGCGTATTTCGTATAACGGATTTCTAATGAAAATAACCACTTAAAAGTATTGAGAAATCAAGGTGAGTTCTTAACAATTAGATTTATGTCAGACTGAATAATTTACATATATATAAGTATATACATACATATGATATACAATATCGATTCATACATGCTGGTACAAAATATAAATTACATATTGAGATATATAATTGAGTTTATTTGCTTGCTTCTCTACTTGTTTATAACTGTTTTACGACATTGGATATCAACCGATTTTGATAAAATTTGTATGTCTTTGAGTTATATCAAGTTTTAAATTTTAATTGAATTAAACCCAATAATAATGACACAACCAAAAAAGTGAACATTACAGGAGAGCTAAACAACATTTTTTTTTAACTTGGATGTCAGTAGTATTACATACGTTAAGCATTGTATGCCTTCTAGTGGATATTTCTGTTACTTTTAAACCAGGATTAGCGCTATTACACGTATTTTCATGTTTTACTATAGATGGCATTAAAATGAAAAAAAATGGCAAAATTTTGGATAGTGAATATTGGATTGAGTTTGCGATATGTATATATTGGACTGATGATAAAAAATTGTCTGCAACCTGAACCGACTTCCTATTACGATTCTCTTTTGGTGTCAGTCTACTTATGACTAATTTAAAAACTTGTGACCAGTATTACGACAAATTTATGTTTCCCAACAGTAATGTAACATCCTTATCCTCTTATACTCATTTAAGGATAAACGTCCTAGAATATCTGTGTTAAATATGAAAATTGTCTTGAGGGTAGACAAATATATTTTTGATAGTAATTTTACAGTATTCAAAGTATTAATTAATACACAATTAAATTCGCTTTTTCTCGAATTGTATACGTGTTTAAATTTATTTATATTTTTTGGGTCTGTCGTTTTAATTAGGTATTTGGTAATAGTCGCGTCGACAGTATGACTCATAATTATATCAAATACATATACAATACAGATATATATCGTCGGCTTCACTGCAGGTTCTTTTAACTAAATTTTTTTGGCGAAACAATTTTTTTGTCAATCTATTAACAAGGTGATGTCAGGAGCCTTAAGAACAGACGAGCGTGCATGACAAGAGTTATGAATGTCAAAGAAGCAAGTGAGGTGTGTAAGAATAAGCCTAAATGGCGCTCTGTTGTTCGTGCCTACCCCGCAAGGGAACTGGCGTGAAGTTATGTATGTATGTATGTATGTATCAACAAGTAACAATTTTGAGGAAAAAAAATAATATAGTTACAAGGTCCTACACTCACTCCGACGAATGACAATATACATATTCATGGTTTGTTTTTTTGTACAAATAGATTTAGTTAATTTAATTTAAACTTTTACTTCCCTAATTCTCGAAGACTGTGTGTGTTTGTTTGATACGTACCAAATGTGCGTAATGGCTTCCGACAGACGTCAGTACGTGACATAAGTGATATATTTGAATGTTGGCTATTATTAGCTTAAACGCTCAAATAGGTGGCGTGGGTTTCGTTTTGATGTCACCCATTTTAGATTCGAAATTTGAAAATTATGCAGATATAAATTCGAATTAGGAATTACGTGGTTTTTAAAGGGCTTCTTTCCTTATATGGCCAGTTACATCACCAGTTTAGGTGCATCTATCCAGTGTCTATATATATAAATTCATTGAAATAATATTTTTTCTATTTATTTTTATTTGAAACAATGTCGGCCTTAGGTACTTATAATAATTTCGTTAAGAAATGATTAGGCATCTCTTAAGTAAGAGAATCAGAATAAGACCCTAATCAATGAATATCTTTTTTTTTCACTTATAAACGTGTATTACCTGTTGTTTATCTAAGAGGAGCACAGATAAACGAAATTTTAATGATTAATGTAGGTTGTATCTAAAATATTCGACTAAAGAGGAGTTTATGAGTAAGATTTTCACTAATCAGTTGCTGAGAAGTTTCTTTAAATTTAAGAAATGATTATAAATAAGGCCCTTTATGTTTAACATAAAGATAAAAATATATACATTTTATGTAGTCTTTGATTTCTTAGTTGGAAACAAAGATGTGTTCGGGTAAACCAGTTATTTAAATCACTATTATTTATTCAGTAGCATACGGTTTGTATAAAAGAGGTAAAAAAGGTGTTTTTCTGAAACATAATATTTCCAAGATTTTCTTGTTGTACTACTCCAAATATTTTTTTTATAGAAAACTTGATTTATGCTTTTCTTTTTCTTTGAAGGTAATGGTGTATGCTAGAATACAATCGAAATGAGTTCGAGTGAGGTTTAATAGTGAGTTTCGGTAACAGTAGGCCGAGTGAGTGTCAATGACCTTTGTTTAGTGTTTATGAATTAACAATACCGGACTACGTGGCAACAGAGGGGCAAATGGGTACGTTTTTATTTTTATTAATTTTATTAAATTAACGTTCCAATGATTATAAGCGTGATTTTAATTACATTTTATCTTTTACCGTGACTTTTTTTTTTTTTATCGTTTTTCGTTCTTAATATCATGTTGGTGTTTGAATGTATACCTAAATGTTCTTTATTGCATATATCATGCAATAGGACGTATTATCGCCAAAGGCGATACAAGGGTGGCCTTACCATTCGTTATAAAGCATTTTTTTTTAATTACTATGTAACTGGACAGATATTAGACTTCAAAGTCGAAAAATTGTAGGTATACTCCTTGCCGCTAACATTTAACCATAAACGGATGTTTTTTTAAATAGTACTGCTCGAAACCAACATTAGTTTGAAACCTTGTTGAGTAATATCTAAAACTTGTAATTTATTGAGTTATAACTCATAACTTTATAGGTAATAACTTGTTGCGTAGTAACAACGTACCTTGAGTAATTTTTGAGACATGGGGCTTTTTGGATTATATGCCTTTTTAGGCATCTGTAGCATGGTGATTGTAGACCGGCACACACTTTTTTATATTGCATGAGCTCAGCAGACCGGCAGACAGCCCACTTGATGGAAAGCTGTTACCATCGCCTATGGACATTTATAACACGAAAGGTGCTACCGATGTGCTGCTGCTCTATAAAAGGAGACTGGAACCTGCCGGAACACAACTCATGGTTGTTATGGTGGCATAGTCTAGACCAGGGGTGGTAACCATCCAGACGGGCAAATACCACCTGGCACACTTAGTTGGGTTTAGTTGTTTCCAGACGCTGATGGATGAGTAACCTAATGTAACTTAAACAATTTTCAAAACAAGCCTATACAAGTCATATTAACAGGTTGGGGAAGGTTTAAAATTAAAAAAGAAACTATTTATAAACTCAAAAAAAACCCACTTATATTCCTACCATTTTTTGTCGCCAAACCCTCTTCAAACAAATCGTTCAAGATCTTTAACAAATCCGTTTTTGTATGAAATTAAACTCCATACAAAATCAGGGGCAGGTTTAAAGATGACAATGGTCCGTTGTCTCGAGACATTCATGTCCAAAGGTGTAAAATTGTATGCCCATTGTTTGGACATCCTTAATACATGTAAATATGTATTATCAATCGAGAATGGATCTTACATATATGGGATTGGGTACAGTTTTGTTTGATGGTTTGTCCTGTTATAAATTTAAAAATCTGATTGTACCCATTATATTGTTCGAGCATCGTCGTCTGTTTGTATTTTAAAACATTTTGGAACAAATATATTGAAGGTTAATGAATAGTTGTAAAATATGTATTAATATTATAAAAATTATTTACTTTATATACAAATTAAAATTAAGTAAATAATTCTTATAATACTATAAATTACATATAACATATGAGTCTCAAATCTCGGTCAGATGAGAACGTTCTCAAAGCTACTTTATATTTCAATGAAAATAATTCTTTAGGTCTTTTCAGTAATATAACTTACGCATGCTACTTTAAATGTTTTTTTTTTTATTACTCCAAATGACAAAAGTAGTGGAAGCAAGAAGCATTCGCAGATTTTTATTACGAATATGACGAGTATCAAAATAAAGTGCAACTTTATGCTATTTCTTACACCTTGCAGTATATTTAGACACGTGTCAATTTCACTAAGCTATTCTTGATCCTCTTGTACGTAATTCTTTTTTGCGGACTGACATGCACTTGGTATTTTCTTTTTTTTGGAAATTATACAACTATGAACAAAAGGCTGGCCTGTACTTGAGGCAACGCGTCGGCGTTGCCATCCAACGCGAAAATGCGCCTAGCGTTTTGGGCACGTTCCCAGCCGACAGCGATTTGCGACTTATATATTACTAGCAGCCCCGGCAGAAGTTGTCCTGCTCTGAAATAATAAAAATCTAGGATCCGA
Organism: Dendrolimus kikuchii; assembly: GCA_019925095.2. Taxonomy (NCBI): domain Eukaryota; kingdom Metazoa; phylum Arthropoda; class Insecta; order Lepidoptera; family Lasiocampidae; genus Dendrolimus; species Dendrolimus kikuchii. The sequence continues at coordinate 9,064,079 of CM034407.1, forward strand.
ACCCAGGGCCACCTACCGGGTCCAATTGTGAATTTAAACCATACGGGAACCCACTCAAACACACAAAAACAAAATCGCTCCGGGTGATTAGGAGGATTCCAGAACCCGATCTCAGCGCGACCTACCGGTTCCAATGGGATAAAAAGTATCCTATGTCCGTCTCCTGGTTCTAAGCTACCTCCCCACCAATTTTCAGTCAAATCGGTACATCCGTTCTTGAGTTATAAATAGTGTAACTAACACGACTTTCTTTTATATATATAGATTTGTAATTTTTTTAATAGGAAATTGTACATAGTTTAAACTACCTTTCTAAAATAGCTAGATTCATATAATTACCTACCTGAGTGATATAAAATATTATTATTTAAACCCAAAACATATTAGTATTATTAACAACTAAAAGGGTTTAGTAAAGTTTAAAGAACTAGTCTAAAATAAAACTAAATTGTAAATTTAACTAAACTATAATATAATATATTAACTAAAAACCAATGTGAAAATCTCGAACTATTACGAGCGTCGTCATGAGATAAAATACGTATGCAATAAAAATGGAGGCTTTTTAATCTACACTTTAAAATAAGTTTAGAGGGATACCAACGAGTCGAATTTTATTCTCGTATCAGCTATTGAAGTAATCTAAACTTAATGTCTTCACTGTTAAGGTCTAAAATTCTTAGAGACAATTATTTGTAACAGAAGCTCATTGTATCTTCCATTGTGATCAAAGTTGGTGCACGTGAGGTGAATGTTTCAATGTTTTAGGGTTCAATGGGCTCTAAAATTTAATACATTCATACTAGCATATAAATGTGAAAATAACTGACTTTAAAGTTTGTTTGTCCCTTTTTAAGGACTTAGGAAAAAACGATTTACATGGAACTTAATACAACTGTACCGTACCTGAGAAGCATTTTGCTTTCACTCCAAAATACGTATTTTATACCCCTGCTACACCTGGGTATATATAGCGTTTAAATAGTGCTGTTAATGATTAGCTACGTTAGTGTACATGAGTTATCTGTCGATGTTTATTGTCGTTAACAATGTCGCATCTCAAATAACCGCATTAAACCCTTGGCTACATCTGCGTGACACATTCACTAACACTAACAGTATCCCAGGTGTAGCAGGGAGGGGTATTGCAATAGTCTAGAGACCTGGACAAATGTGTTGCAATAAACATCATAATTAATTATGTAGTGGAACTCTTATAAGCCAATAGATGGCGCTGTGCAATAATTGAGGTCGCAAGCGTTTCCCAAAATATACAAATTTCTAACAGTAATAGACGGGCCTAGGCCTGCGAGGAATAACAATACCCTCGCTGGAAGATCTTTCTTCGAGACGGAAAGCATATTACATCTCGCTCCTCCACCCTAGACAGGGCACCCTCTTCAATTATATACATATAAAGGAACGGACGTTAAATAACATCTTTTTAAAATATTCCTGGAATAAATTTAATTATTGTTTAGACGATAATTAATGCGCTATTTGACATGTTTTACTTGTGAAATATGACTTCATAATAATCAAATCATTATCAGATCAAAAAAAATAACGGCTACTGAAAAGTATATCCATGCAGGAACGGAGAAAGAATACAATTTCCTGCGGCCGGGCGGCCTGTCGTAAGAGGCGACAAAAAAACTCACAGCCAGGTGGTAGGGTATTTGCCCGACTGGATGGCTACCACCCCTGGTCTAGAGTATGCCGCCATAACAACCTTGAGTTGTGTTCCGGCATTAGTGACCAGGTTCCAGTCTCCCTTAAGAGAGCAGCAGCGCATTTGTAGCACTTTTGGTGTTGCAAAAGTCCATAGGCGATGCTAACCGCTTTCCATCAAGTGGGCCGTTTGCCTGTCTGCTGAACTCCTGCAATAAAAAATAAAAAAAAAGTGGCTGAAACGTCGGAATAATAAAAATCGAATAAATTACCGCGCTTAAAACCGTTAAAACGTAGTTTTGTTATGTATACAAGTCGCGAAAACTTAAGAAAATTTATGAAATCTATGAAGCTACTACTTTTTGTAAGATTATAAAAAGTAAATCATTTAATTTCACTTACTGCTGTCCTAGTAAAAATAATTTTATTAAAGATAACTGATTTATTATTATACGTGAAAGAGTTTATTAATAACACTGTACAGAACCTCTAAGAGTTAAATACAAGTCAAATGTGACAGACCTTATTTTCCTGTACGAAATTCTCAAGGAAATGTGTTTTTGTATGTGGCCGCGGTCAGACTGGACAATGTGATTTTATCATGAGAGAAACGGTTTCATTCATTCATTCATTCCCATGCCACCAATGTTATGGTAACTGTATTTAGTTAAAATATTTAGCACTAAATATCTGTATTTAGCACCGTATGCCATTTAAATAAAATTTAAAAACATATTATTTGAACTTGATGGGCATTTTTTTATTGTCTGCAGCAGGCAAACGGACACACGCATTATTATTATATGTTTTGTTAAGCTTCTTAGATAAGTCGATATTAGACGGTTCATTTCTGTCCTTCAATTTGAACGAATCAACCAAAGTGATCCATATAAACATAAATATGAATCAATGAATATCATTGAATCCCGTCGTGTCCTTTCAGTTCTGTGCCTATCAACCGAATTGATTCAGTTTGGTTGATCCGTCTAATGTCAGCATTGTATAATACATCAATAGCTTTGTCAGTGTTTTATTTATATTTATTCACATTTCTTACATTTACATTTAAGTAGATATTGATTACCTATGAAATAAAAATACCTTTGAAATTTGTTGATGTAAATTATTATTTTATTTTACCTGTCTCACAGCAATATTTACTGCTGCAATCCTAATTATTTATGGGATTATCATTTTAAGAAAACCGCCAATCTAGCTAAGATCTATTATTTATAATAAAACTACGTTTTAACGGTTTTAAGCGCGGTAATTTTATATAGCGCTTAAAACCGTTAAAACGTAGTTTTATTGTGTATACAAGTCGCGTAAACTTGAGAAAATATTATCTATTATTTAAATTAATTTTAAACAATGTTCATAATATAAGTCTAGTGTAGTCTATGGGTGTTTGGAAGAAATCGCTTCGACTGACAAAACTACCTATACTTTTCTTTACTTTAATTTTTTCAACTTTATCTTATTTAATGTTATCTATAATATTATAAAATTCTAAACATGCCGTGTCTGTACATTGAAGCTATTAAAAAAAAAAACAACTGGACTAGTAAACTATATAAACGACGGAGAACACGGTACAATTTTTTTTCGATTTCTTGTCTGTTTGTTTGGGATTCACGTAAAAACTACTGGGCCGTTTTCGATGCTGTTTGCGCTGATGGGCAGCTAATTCTTAGACTTAACTCTGCGCTACTTTTTATTCTGGGAATCCGGCGGGGATTTTTCTGGGTATAATTTTAAGTGATTAAACTAAAAAAAACCAATTCCAATGTGATTTTTTACTGATCGATAGCAAATTGAATGTAATAAAATGAGTGATATTTTTATCCCGGGAATCCCGCTCGAATTTTCCCGGGAGCGGCTTGTAGTTGTTTGGGTGCGTAAAAATTTGCTTAATCCGACACAGTTTTCACTATAGCTTTCATTCTTTTTCAAATACTGCGGTATTTTGTATCCCGGTAATCCCACGGGAATTTGAAGTCAAGCGTGGAATTCTAAGTTCTCTTGTAGATGGTTTCTTTTGTGATTGATATATTTATACATACATACATAACTTCACGCCAGTTCCCTTGCGGGGTAGGCACGAACAACAGAGCGCCATTTAGGCTTATTCTTACACACCTCACTTGCTTCTTTGACATTCATAACTTTTGTCATGCACGCTCGTCTGTTCTTAAGGCTCCTGACATCACCTTCTACTAGTACACGATCAATTTGATCATGGAAGGTGTGTCGTGGCCCTCCACGACCTTCTTCGATATATTTATATTATAGGTAATAGGTATAACTCCAACCGTACCTACTTGTTTCACTATAACTACAGTTTAGAAATTATCGGAAGCTGAATAGTAAAGAAACTATAACATTACATAATTACATTATAATAATTCCCAAATAATATTCCAATATGGTATGATCATTTTGAGCCTCGATGGATAAGCATTTGTACCTGAACATTAAGCGACAGCTGTTTTTTGCAAAAGAGCTCCTTGTTCCATTTAATACCTTTTTACTTTTATGAATTCCGCAACGGCAATCGCAGGTGCGTTTTTGCGCAGGTGTGAAAGCATCTGCTTAAGGGAGTATTTTAGGCTATTTTAAGATATTAAATTATTTCAAGGTATTTAATATTTAAAGCTATTGCACAAGTTGCCTTATTGGTCCGTTTCAAAAAGAAATTCAAAAGTTTTATTCAAAGTATGTTCCACTGGAGAACATTTTTTGAAAGTTATACATATGTCCAAGTTAAAGTTTAACCGCTTCGCAACGTATTATCGCCGATTAAGGGCCGATTTTTTAATCATCAGATAAAAGTTATTCATAGGATAAAATTTACTATGAGCAAATTCAACAGTAGAGTTTCGTAAATAAAACAATTTGAAAGAAAGAAAGACTTTATTTGAAGAAATAGCGACGTATTTACATTCCTTATACATTGTTATACACAGAGCATATTATGAGAATTTGTACGCCGCATTTTCAGCAAACAAGGTTTGCACTCAGTATATTGCTGTGCCGGAATTATATCCTACACAACGCTGATTTTCAGTGCAAACCTTCCTTTTGGCATGAGACCAAAACGACCCAATTTTGTTAAATAATAATAATTGATAAGACTAATTCTACTTGAGTTAGTAAATCAAATTGATTTAAAAAACCAACAGTAAAATACTTTGTTACTTTAACTTAATAGCGTCCGTTTTAAATTCGGTCAGATTATAATTTATTCGATGGATAATTTTTATCTGATGATTGAAAAAGTGGCAAGAATAAAAATTATTTTGCTTCATATTTAATTATCTCAGGCTCTTTTTTTATATCAAACTAGCTGTATACGGCAGACGTTTTCTTGCCCTTAAAAAATAAAAATCTAGAAACCCATTGCAGAGCCATCAACCGGGACTAATTGTTAATCTAAACCATTCTCGAATCTACTTGAAAAAAACAAAAAAATTCATCAAAATCGGTCCCATCGTTAAAGAGGTATTCAGCGGCGCCACCTACCCAGTCCAATCGTGAATCTAAACCATCCCGGGACCCACTTGAACATACACAAAAATAATTCATCTAAATCACAAATGAAAATAAGTTTAAATGCAGTCTCACCATTGCCGAAATCGGCTGGGAGAGATGTTTTTTTAATGATATTTTTTTTATTGATGAATATCATATTATTCTATTCCGATATATTATATCCTAATTCAAAAAACACACCATAAAAATTGGTCCAGCCGTTCTTGAGTTATAAATGGTGTAACTAACACGACTTAATTTTATATACCTATATAGATACAGAAGTATGTTATACGATTACTTTCCGAAGAATTAATGGAGGTGTAGCAAACTGTGCATATTTAATAAGACACTTATTACCACAAATGCTAGTTATAAATAATGTCCTGCGCATTAACTTTGGCGAGTTATGCACATATTTATGTAATCCCGATGAGCAGGTTTCCTTATTATCATCATAGCGTTAATTTACATTTGCGATACGTATGGTCCGCGAAACATTTTCTTCATGCACATCGCTATCTATTATTGTGAGACCATTTGTATGTTCTCTTCCAAAGTCTTTGGGTATATCATCTGTCATGAAGTTATCTTGTATTTGTATATCTAGTTAGTTACCAGCATATATTGGGTCTTCCCCCATTTACCGGGTTTTGTCGAATATGGTATTATAACTAATATTTATTACCATATAACAAGCCGATTTCCTTGAAATATGACCGTACCACGATAGCTTTAGGCGACCGACGATCTTACAGTTAATATGTTTGACGAATATTTATGTCTTGACATATTAACTGTAAGATTGACAAATATTATTTTTTTATGCATGAGTTCAACATACAGGCGGACGGCCCATCTGATCCGTCGCCTATATATATTTGTAACACAAACGACGCTATCAATGTGCTGCCGCTCTCTAAAGGAAGACTGGAACCTGGTCGCTAATGCCAAAACACAACTCAAGGTTGTTATGGCGGCATACTCTAGACCAGGGGTGGTAGCCATTCAGACGCGCAAATACCCTACCACCTGGCTGTTGTTTGTTTTATCACCTCTTACGACAGCCCGCCCGGCCGCAGGAAATTGTATTCTTTCTCCGTTCCTGCACAGAAAAAAAATTAGTCTCTATGCGTATTGTTCGCATATCCATCCCAGCATATTCATGTAAGCATCAGGTCTTCCCGATTAAAACTGACTTATGACTATTCTATATTGCATATGAATCTTAAGGGTATGTTTGCAAATATGGTCAGCACGTACATAATGTAATCAGTGCATTCTATCTAACCAATAAATACGCGAATGGTTTATGAATTAGCATCGCACCAAGTCGGCGCCGTTGCTCGCATTATTAAAATCAATTTATCAATCTGTTCCAGGCCTAGTGCTATATCGGTCATCGGTCTTAAAACTTCGAATGTAGGCTGTTTCACATTTAATTTTTATACAGAGATTATGCGGGTTAAAAACGATTTCGCACCATAAAATTCAAGCACTACAACGATGCAAAAAAATGTCTATTGTCTATTGAACCTTCGTAGGCAACAATCTACCCAAGTCTAGAGGGTTAACATATACATTATTTAAAAATAACTTAAGCTATTGGCGACTAAATGTTTTTATAATATATACACGTTCATAAGTGATAAAACATTATAAATTTATATAAATATGTTTGACATGCCGTAATTGTAAGTAACATTTTATTATATAGATAATTACTATTGTATGTAAGGAAGAGCTTAAAAGTAGAGTAAAGGCGGTCGAAATGCGAGCACTGCGCAAAATCTGCGGAGTGACGCTCGCGGACCGCGTTCGTAATACCGAAGTAAGAAAGAGACTTGGTCTGAAAGAGAGTGTCGGGGTGAAGGTAAGGAAAGGAATGCTCCGGTGGTTCGGGCATGTGGAAAGAATGCACGATGAAGGAATGACTAAACAGATATACAATGCAAAAGTAGATAGATGCAGAAGTCGTGGAAGGCCACGACACACCTTCTATGATCAAAGTGATCGTGTGCTAGCAGAAGGTGATGTCAGGAGCTTTAAGAACAGACGAGCGTGCATGACATGAGTTATGAATGTCAAAGAAGCAAGTGAGGTGTGTAAGAATAAGCCTGAGTGGCGCTCTGTTGTCCGTGCCTATCCCGCAAGGGAACTGGCGTGAAGTTATGTATGTATGAAATTATTAATTGTAATTATAATGTAAGTTAATGCTGTAAATAAATTACTCTTGCACGCCTTGTTATGGACAGATTGTAGTGATACTCTGACAACGTTAACATCATTTTACAATTACGCAATAAATATATTTTATTCTATTCGCCAACTAAACATCATAATCTATCAAAGCAAGTCGCGAATTTTTGGGGTAAACAGATTGACAGGTAAACAGATGTTCAACTCCATTATCGAAAGTATATAATTTATTATGTACATTTATAATTTCTTGTTTATTAGTTTTTTTTTCTAAAGTTAGCAAAGTTATACCTAGCAAAAACCCAGATAACATAGAGAGTTGTGGTCACGGGGGAAGTTGAAGGCAAGAGACCTCGTGGTATCAATCCACCTCTCCAATCAGGTGGAGTGATCACGTTGCTGGCCAGCTGGACATATCGATAAGTTCGGCCCTCCAGCGTGCTCATAACCGATCTCAGTGGAAGAGAGCACTTATTCACTGCTTTTAAAGTCACGATCTTCAGCAGTTGGAGAACGACTTAGAAGAAGAAGCAAAATTATAAGGAACAAATAAATATTCAAACTATGAAATAAAAATATTTTTTAAATAATAAGTCGTGGTAGCGTAATGGTTAGCGCACGCGTCCCAAACTCAAAAAGGGCGCGGGTTCGATCCTGGCCGGAACGCATGCACCACGTAGACAGTTTTCTGACCTAATGTGCATATTATTACAATTACCACGTGCTAACAACGGTGAAGGAAAATATCGTGACGCAACCTGCACATCGAGATAACCGATGTGTCAAACCTGCTAAGCCGCCTTGGACAAGCGTGGCGGGTATATTGTCCGTTCCTATATATAGGTATATTGTTCCGTCCTATAATGGGAGGCCCGAGCTCAGCAGTGGAACATTTATGAGGTGATATTATTATACATAAATAAATGATGCGAGCGAAATATTCATTGATATTTGTTTTTTTACAATTTAAATATTATATTATATAAATAGAATTCAGTTTTATTAATTATTATTCTTATTTATTATTTAATTAACAAAACTGGGTCATTTTGGCCTTACGCCTAAAGAAAGGTTTGCACTGAATATCAGCGTTGTGTCGGATATTGTTCCGACACAGCAATATGCTGAGTGCAAACCTTGTTTGCTGAAAATGTGGCGTACAAATTCTCAAAATATGCTTTGTATATAAAAATGTATAAGGAATGTAATTCCGTCGCAATTTCTTCAAATAAAGTTTTTCTTTCTTTCTTTATATTTATTTTTTATGGATTTGTTTATTAACATGCATTACTTTTTGGAAGAAAAATACTATAAATGAAAATCGAACATTTTTATTTCCTTTTTTATTTTTGGAATATAGCAGACATGTCGAAGGTTTACTGCTGAAAAGTGGTTACCGTCGCCTATGTAAATTTATAACGCCAAAAGTTCTGCCAATGAATAGGGGGATTCAAACCTGGACACTGAAACCGGAAGACAAGTCAAGGTTGTTAAGGCGGCATACTCTACACTAGAGGTGATAGTCGTCCACATCTCTCCATCCAGGGTCTATGAACTACGAAAATATATCACATTGAATTTTTAAAATAAAACGATTGGAATTTTATTTGTAGGTTCTTTGTTTTCAATTAGCTATTTTTAAAATACTTTGGATGAATTGTAAGTACAAACAAATAGTATGAATTGGATAAACGGTCGTGAAAAGGGCCTAATAGCTGTCCTATAGAAAGGGCCGGAAGTAACAGGTAGACTTCCGTTTTAGATTCATACAAACAGACGGATGTCGCGTTACACTTATTGCGGTGCTGATTTATTGGTAAATATTTTTAAACAGATATTTAACAGTCCGTTTAAAGTATTTTTAAAACATGCACTAATTGACATATAACAGGTTTACATACTTGTCATCAATCTTTATAACCCAAGAATTCTTTTAAACTGTAGGTGTGCTCGATTTAGCCACTTCTTAAGCATACATTGTATATTTCTATGCTAATTTGCCCATCTATTGGGTGACACATGTACATTGCATACTGCGGGCAAAATTGAACCAGAATTCAGTAACACCCAGACCGTAAAAACAATTATTTTCTGCAAACTATGTAGTTAATCCCCGATTCCTACCAAAGTAGTATGTAATAACAAAAGTAACTTAGTAAAATAGTAACAGAATGCCATACGTGAGCAAGCTATGGAATGAGCTCTCTCCGGCGGTTTTCCCAAAGCGCTACAATATGGGGCTCTTCAAAAAGGGCGTAAACAGATATTTAGTCTCAACGAGGTAAGGGACGCATCGGCTACCTTAGTGTTGCAGATGTCCATGGGCGACTCTAGCCACTTACCATCAAGTGGACCCGTTTGCCAGTTTGCCTATAAGCAAACATAAAAAAAACTACTTGTAGAAGTCATATAAAAAGTGTTTCTTTTTAATACGCTTTTATTTTTATTTTATTATTAGCTTCATACGAATGTTAATAACGGAATCTTGCAAGTTAAATTTGACCAACTTCCCGGTTTCTGATAGAGCTGAAATTTTGCACGCATATGTATATTGCATGACAATGCAATAATATGGTATCATGGAGCTGATGATGGAGTCGGGAGGTGGCCATAGGAACTCCTGTACTAAACAAGATAGACCCGTCGTGTTTGGGCTCGTTTTACTTGTCTTGGCTAGCATTCTGCTGCTACATGATATGCAGGATCTCAAAAGCTTGTATTTAAACACCTTTTTAAAAAAAGCTTATTATACATAACGTTCCATTTTATCATAAGAGTGTATTTAATTCTTTTTTCAAAGTTTCCACGGAGAAAGGAATTAAATCACTAAATAATCACTAAAAAATGAAAAATAAATAATAGTTAAAAAAAAACTAAAAATATACGCTTTTATAGAAAATCCAACTAAAAAATAGAAAATAAATTTTAATAAATGATTTGATGAAAAAAAGTGTGGGGTGCTTTTCAGGATATTATCAAAATAACCCTTCTACTCAAATCTGTTCATAAAATATTTATAACTATTGATACCATCCCACGCTTTTTTTTACAATAAAATCATTTTTTCTTATACTATTTTTAATTCAAATTTATTAAAATTTATTTTTTATTTTTTAGTTGGATTTTCTATAAAAGCGTATTTTTTTAGTTTTGTGCATGTAATGTAATTTGTGTATGTATGTAATTAATACTATTATTAATATTAATTTATGGTTCACACTCTCACAAGGCCTTTGTTTTCAACCGAGTCTTTAAGAAATATTATTTCGCAAAGTGGTTCTTTGTGATTGGTAATAACAAGTGCCCTTTTATATAACAAAAGCAAGTTAAGGGATAACCGAATAACCATATTTTTACATTCATAAGCACAATGAGCTTTTGTTACAAAATGGTCTTCAGTTGTTGTTGGGTTGGTACATAAGTAGTTTGCTGTTGCCATCTCTGTCTGTATTATTGTTTAAATTTGAAGCATTACTGTTATATTTTTTCTTACTTTCATTTGAAACGCAATATTTATTCCTTTATAGGTTTTGGCTAAATGATGTAGTAAATGATACAGCAGTATTTTTATTTTCAAATTATTGGCTCGATAAAAGCAATGATCTTTTAAGACTCGTACTGTCTAAATATTTCTTTCGTTAAACTTATTAATACTGTTACGACCGAGGTGCCGATAAAAGTTGATTCACGCCTGCATACCATAAAAGCACACTTTATTACCTTTCCGCATTTGGACTTCTTTTACTTTGTGTTTAAAATTTGTGATTAGAAAACGGCCCATTGTGTATTGTAATCTTTTATGGCAGTCATTAGTCAGGGGTGTCGAACTGATTCTAAGAAATTCGATCTACGCGGTCGGGCAGCCATATTGTATCGGTGCAGTATAAAGCAATGGCCTAATGGAGAGATCGGAGTCTAGCGATAGCCACAAGCGAAGGAAGACGTTAGTGACGGACTTTGCGCGTGTGATTGAATCGTGTATTACGTTTGGACTGGTTGTGTACAGTTATATTGGTACCTGTGTTATACGTGTTTGTATAGTTCTAATAAATTCTATAATAATTCCAACGGCATTTTAATTCGAGTCCTGCAACTCGTAACAATACTAATAATAAAACTAAACTTAAAAGTAATTCTGTCTATCTGTCTCACCTGATGTTGACTGATGACGTAGTCTAGGATGGAACAGGCTTACCTAGAAGATACCTATTCACTCGTGACTTGAAGACTTCAAGATTGTATTTGTCAGGAAAAACAAACTTCGGCAAATTATTCCACTCTTTGGCAGTGCGCACCGGAAAAGATGAAGCGAAACGCTTAGTTCTGACTGGTGGTGTTTCCACCATGTAACCGTGGCGCAAACCGGTGCGTCTGGTTGTCCGATGGTAAAATGGTGATGGAGGAATCAGCTGCAATACTAAGGAACAGACAAAACAACCCACAGCTAGGTGGTAGGGCATTTGCCAGACTGGATGGCTACCACCCCTGGTCTAGAGTATGCCGCCATAACAACCTTGAGTTGTGTTCCGGCATTAGTGACCAGGTTCCAGTCTCCCTTAAGAGAGCAGCAGCGCATTTGTAGCACTTTTGGTGTTGCAAAAGTCCATAGGCGATGGTAACCGCTTTCCATCAAGTGGGCGGTTTGCCTGTCTGCTGAACTCCTGCAATAAAAAATAAATAAAAAAAAGAACTCATTAACTGTCATATTATATAATATGTCAGTTAATGAATTCTTGCAGTAAACCGAGGTCAATAATGTAGTTATTTTGGTATATACCTACATTATTGATAATATAATATGCATACTTCAGTTGCTAAACTACTGCCATTTGGTGTACTACATTTATCTCAGTATATTAAACATTTTGCGATGAACTGTGTCATTACCAAAAATGACATAATTATGTGTCATTACCTAATTAACAGCAATATGCACGTCTGTTTATAAGACCTAACAGTCAGACACACCACACTTAGCGGGTAATAGACTTGCGATCATTAACGCGCACTTATAGCTCGACGATCATTTTAGTTTCTGAAAGTTCGCGTCCTTAATCTGACACACGGGTGAAAAAGTTCGTCGAGCCATAAGTACGCTTAATCGTATGTCTAACAGCCGCTTTAATAGTTGTGTGGTCCTATTCGTCCAAGGTCAACAGGTGCCTTATTAGAGTCAGTGCAACGACACAGTGCGCATTTCCATAATACTTTTCAATTCGATTATTACACCATACGGTATACAGGGACTATTGCCCTAAATCAGGGTAGTGTAATAAGGACAAGAGAGCCAGAATTTATAGCTAGGCCCCGCCCACCTTCTATACTGGTCTTACATACATGTAATAACTTATGACTATAAAAACCCTGTACGCCGCATAGTGTAATAACCGCTTTACTACTAATGTTGACTTCGTATGTAGATGTACATTCGAATGTGTCAAGCATTATATGCCTATATAATTCTTTACACCGTTTTTGAAGTAGTTTTCAATGATATTAAAAGCAATAAGGCTAATTACATAAAAAGTCATGTATGTAGGTAGGTTAGTCTTTGCAAAATGGAGGAATCCGTAAAAGTTACTACCTTCAATACTTTTGCCATTTGACTACGGAACCAAAAAATATTTTTTATGAATTTATATCAGAAGTTTTCCACCGCATACTTCATAAGTTACAGAAAGGGGGTACTTTTCACGACTTTGAAAGCTAACATATTGCTAGCTGTTGATTTAAATAAAAAAATCACTAAAACACGATTTTAGTTTTTGAAGACCTGTCTAATCTATTTTTTTGATTAAATATTTATTTTTAAGAAACATATGTACAATTTTTAGTCTGTTGTTGGGACCTTTATTAAGCAAATTTTACTTGTATCAGAAGGTCCCGCTCTTCTGTAACTTGAATTTTTTTTTATTGCAGGAAATCAGCAGACGGGCAGACGGCCCACACACATTTGCAACAGCAAAGTTGCTACAAATGCACTGCTGCTCGCTTAAGGGAAACTGGAACCTGCTCACTAATGCCGGAACACAACTCAAGGTTGTTATGGCGACATACTTTAGACCAGGGGTGGTAGCCATCCAGTCGGGCAAATGCCCTACCACCTGGCTGTAGGGATTGTTAAGTCGCCTTTTACGACAGGCCGCCCGGCCGCAGTCAATTGTATTCTTTTTCCGTTCCTGCACGGATAAAAATACATACAATTTTACATTATTAACCTAACCTATATCTATGTAGGCTAATTTTTTATCAATTGTAAACACCTGTATTTTGTTCACAACTTGGTTTACTATTATGTAGCAGCATACAGAGTATCTATACTTTTCTGCCCAGTTTCATTTATATTGACAAACTGGTGGCAGTTCCAGAGGAATAAATTTTTTAACAAGATTGATGACTATACAATGGTTCCGTTTTTGCCATTTTATTGTTTTTTTTCTTATTGCAGGAGTTCAGCAGACAGGCAGACGGCCCACTTGATGGAAAGCGGTTACCATCGCCTATGGACATTTGCAACACCAAAGGTGCTACAAATGCGCTGCTGCTCTCTTAAAGGAGACTGGAACCTGGTCACTAATGCCGGAACACAATACAAGGTTGTTATGGCAGCATACTCTAGACCAGGGGTGGTCGCCATCCAGTCGAGCAAATACCCTACCACCTGGCTGTGGGTTGTTAAGTCGCCTCTTACGACAGGCCGCCCGGCCGCAGGAAATTGTATTCTTTCTCCGTTCCTGCACGGATAAAGTTGTTTATAAACGAGATATTTAAAAATTATTAACATCGAATCTAAGAAGACATTACTAAAGGTATTCACGCTATGAAAGTGTCCATTAGTAACAATTTTTTCATTTATTCTTTATTAATAGATAGTGCATTACACTACACTTTACTTTTGCTTATATTGCCAAAATGTGTATAAGATTTTACAAGACGTGGAAAAATTATAAAAATAGGTTGCTTGATAGAAAGAAGGGCAAATAGAACACTTCTTTTATCTTTTCTAAACCGGTTATCTTTATTTTAAAATAAAACACGTTCTATTTTAAAGTGAAATATTTGCGAAATCGTGTCTTGACTTTAAACGGGCTTGCGCACGCTCGATGTCATCGAACTCTCTTTGTCCACCCTTTATGGCGTCGTAATTTTTATTGCAGTCCCTTTATTATTAACTATTTATATCATAATAAAACAATACTAATATAATTATATATATAAAATAGTAATAACAGCCCATAAACGTCCCATTGCTGGGCTCACGTCTCCAGGCCACTATATGAGAACGGACAGTATACCCGCCACGCTAGTCCAAGGCGGCTTGGCAAGTTTGACACATCGGTTATCTCGATGTGTAGGTTTCATCACGACGTTTTCTTTCACCTTTGTCAGCACCTGGTAATTGTAACAATATGCACATTAAATCAGAAAACTGCCCAAGTGGTGCATGCGTTCCGACCAGGTTCGAACCCGTGCCCTTTAGGTTTGAAACACGTGCGCTAGCCATAACGCTATCACGACTTCATAATTATAATTATGTTCTTCATATAAAATTTGTGGGGAATATATATAATTATATACTCTACTCTGTATATAATTATATATATTGCCTATAGGCTCTGTTGTTCGTGCCTACTCCGCAAGGGAACTGGCGTGAAGTTATGTATGTATGTATGTATATACTCTACACAGAAATGTAATTTTAATTCTAATTCTAGAATAAAATCCAAAGGTACACACATCGAGCTAAGACTGTCTCCGGTGTAAAGATTAATGTCGCCCTCACATACATACTTTAACAAATCTAATTTCCAACAAAATTATCTTATATGTGTATGTAGATATGAGAACATTCCAAAAATACTCAACGCAGATATGCTCGGAAATCTTAAATAAACATATATCTCTTCGATAACAGGCCTAACCGTTATCAAGGCCAAATTCCAAATAAATTACCAAACGAGAGCTGTTATCAAATATTTGACTCTACCGCGTGTGAGTAACGTATCCTGAGTCATGTTATACGTCTCGTCACAATAATGAGTCAGATATTGCAATGATTTCTGAGATTTCTATCGTGTTACAACTCTAGACGGTGTGACTAGTGTTTGGGATTTCCTGCATAAAACTGTTTTAACACGAAGAAATATAGTCAATTCTTGATAATTTGAATTTATCGATAATTTGATTTTTTTTCCCGGTCCCTTAAAAATAATCGATAAATTGAATAAAATCAATATTAATTGGCCCTCTCGGTAATTTGAAGTTAAAGGAATAGTAGCTTTCCCACCAAAATGCCATAATTTAAAGTTCGGCCTTCTCTACTCTCTATAATTTGAAGCACTACCCTGCGCTTCTACGCCCTCAGAAGCAACACAAGTGACGATTTCTTCTCAGCTCTCACCACTATCGAAATTTCATTGGACAACGATAGACTGAAGTCGTACACGCAACAGTAAGTTACGGAAATTCTTTTTAAAATAAACTTTTGTGAATAATTGTACAAAGGTTTAAAATAATAAATCATGAGTTGTTCACTTGAAACTCTTGTTCATTTGTTTTTTCCTCCTTCCCTCTTGGTTATAAACTCCTGTTATTTAGAACTCTTGATAATGTGAAGTTTTTCTCTGGCCTCTTGAGTGTCAAATTATCGAGAGTCAGCTGTGTACATATGCACCCATGTGCCTAAAAACATATTATAATTTTAAGCAAATGTGTTTTAATTTCTTTATTTACTATGAGCTCTATACGAATATTATGGACGAAGAGTGCGGGAATTACAAACATTGAATGTTTTCGTTACGAGGCTACGCAACCATAAAGAGTACCTATTTGATAGAAATATCCCATGTCTCAAAAAATACTTCAAGGATTTTATTCAAACCAACTATCTTTGAAAATATTTTTCAATCTCAATTTTTTCGAACGCTTGTTCAAAAGTTAGAGAGAGACAGCACAATTTTTACGACTTCGAAAGCAAATAGCCCTGCTCTGTACTGTGCTCTACCAATTAAGTAATAAGGCCTACTAAATCACATTTGGATCTACGTTGTCTGTATTTATAAACTTAATCTGTAGTCTGTAAATAAATAAACAAAGTTATAAAATATTTCGGCACCTATTTATTCACTTAAAAATTAAGTGATTACGGAACTTCGTTATTATTTTTTAAGATCTGACAGATACATGTGTCGTGGTCAACCATAATCCTTATTCCTTGACGATTCAATTATAGCATTGTTATTGCGGCAGATGTACTACGAATTCTTACTAAATTTTATTCATGTACAAATAGTAGTTTTCGAGAGAAATAACTGTGACAAATAAAAACGGTCGGAAATGACTTATTCATAAGAATTCTGTTTTTGTTATAACAGCTACCGAAATCTTATAAAATGATAGACGCAGTGAGAATTGCTTAAAAAGTATATGTCCTGAAGTGCCTTTGCACACTTTAATGATTTCATTGATAGATTTATCATAATTACATGATAACGTGCCTTGTATCTTAAAGTTTATCAATGCATTAACCTTAATCTAGGCATTATAATCATTTACACTGGCAATATTTTTTAAACAGAAGCACTCGATAAAGTGATAAATATTATCACTAACATTTGGTGTCATAACGATTGTCATACTGCAAATAATTGTCCAATCATTATGATTTCAGGAAGCGCTTTTACAATGAAATGTCAATGGAATCGTTTCTTTACGTGTCTAATAGCACAGGAAGCCTATAAATACAATATTAAAATTTAACCTTGTTATTTTTTTAAGCCCACCATTTTTAGAAACATAATGAATAAAGATTCTTTCGACGTAAACTAATTTTTACCCAAACTCATCACTTTCAATTTTTGTGTAGTAAAAATTTGACTTCTAATTTCGACAATATTCACGGAAATTAGAAATCAAATTTCTAAGTAAAAAACAGTTTGTGCTCGTATAAATGATCAGATTTCAGTCTCTTTACTTCAAATCCTTTTAAAGTTATCCCTACTGACATGGGATAAGGACTACTATTGATTGATCAAGTGCCGAGTTACTTTTTCGGTGTTGGGTTAAAAATGTGCTTTAGTTAGAGTGGTAATTGGTTTTATTAACTTTTAAAACTGTTTTTTGGGGGTAAAGTAGTTTTTAAAGAGTTGCACGTGGCGGATAATATTACATTCTCAACATCTATAAGACTTATGAATTCACATACTTCATAAATCGGTCAAGTGTGTAGCAGTCTACGAACTATAAAAGGTTTTGTAGTAATGATGAATATCAACTATTTGAATTTTGTCATTTGGTTTTTTTTTATTGCA
Source organism: Dendrolimus kikuchii (assembly GCA_019925095.2). Classification (NCBI taxonomy): domain Eukaryota; kingdom Metazoa; phylum Arthropoda; class Insecta; order Lepidoptera; family Lasiocampidae; genus Dendrolimus; species Dendrolimus kikuchii. Next base: position 9,081,790 of record CM034407.1, read on the forward strand.
TGAGTTCAGCAGACAGACAGACGGTCTACTTGATAGGAAGCAGTTACCATCACCTATGGACATTTGCAACACCAAAAGTGCTACAAATGCACTGCTGCTCTCTTAAGGGAGACTGGGAGGGAGTTGCAGAAGCCTAAAGACAATATTAATTAGTAGTTAAATATTGTTTAAATCAATTTTTGCCGAAAGCGTTCTCGAATCCATAGTTCAAAAATTAGAGGTCAGACACATTTTTATTAAAATAAAAGAATGACAAGAAACATACCTATTTTTTTAAACGAGACTCCATACGACTGTGTACACTGAATTTTTTAACGTTTTATTTTCAACCACAGACGAAGCACTTTCCATCAGGTGGGCGGTTAAGTCAGTCTGCTGTGCTTCAACGTGTTTCAGCATTAGGCTAAGATTGCACTACGATTTCATTGTTTGCAAGACGATCTTAGAATCTCGCCGCAGAACATAATTATATCACGCGATTTATGATATCTTATTTGCATAAATTAAATTCTGCGATAATATTATCGCTTGATAAAAAGTCGTAGTGTGCGCTTAGCTTTAGAGTTGCTGTTTAATTCATTCAAAAAGTAAAATATAGTTAAAAATAAAGTCGTGGGTAATAGCTAGTATAAGATAAATAAGTAAAGTCATTGTTTATTTTTTCAAGATCGTAATAACTTCGACCGAAATTTAACCTTGGCATTGAAGGCACATGATCTCAACCCAAACATAATCAACAACATGTGGCTTCATTCTCAAGATATCTTAATGATCATTTATGAATTCCTTATGGGATGTATTTAAATTATGTTTCTCTGATAAAACTGAAAACTTCATTCAACTATGGTCTTGATGTTTCATGTTTACAGTAAATATTTTCTTTGAACAAAATATCACATTAAAACGTTATTATTTTAAGCTAACAATCTCAGCGACACTTCGTTCGCGTTGTCATGACTAAGTATTTGTTTGTGAATTGCAATGGTGATACAAAAAAAATGCGACCGCAGCGCCATCTTTTTCGGTGGATATATTCGTATATCCAGTGAAAACGACGTTATCTATCAGGATAAAAAATATAAGAAGTCTTGACCCGGGATAAGCTAGCTCTCTGTCGAGTATCATTGTTCGTTTGCTTTTCTGTTTTGTGATTGTAAATATTATAATTTAAATGGTTAAATAGTGTGACTTTAATTTAAATTGATACTGATTCCTCTATTACCATGAATCTTAAATTATTGCGTTAACTTCGACTGATCTAAATACAACATCGTTAACTTCAAATGATCTAAATACAACATCGTAATCCTCAAAGGAAACATGTTCAGGAAATACTTTAATCAATACATCTACTTCATATCAAATGAACAAACATGATTTTATATTATCAAACGATAACAACGCAGCCGTAACACTTGCAAAAATATCTTCACTGATAACACATTTCATTGATATTTCAACGTATATTGTAAGAAGTTTACTTATTCACTTCATATCAAAATTTATGACTGTTTAAGGAAAATATTTCGTTTCTTTATAACAACGAAATTTACTTTGAGTCATTTTTACATATTGGACCATAATTTATAGTTAACTGTTGACCCGTAATAAACCGGACAGAGAACAGATGACTCTCATAGTTATCTTAATATCATGGGATCGTATAAAGCTTTGATACTATACTAAATTATTAAAAAAGGAAACAAAATTTAGTAATGTAACTGATCATTGTAGAGTAATAATTCTTTGTGTTTGGTGATTTGGTTACAAACCTATAAAAAATGAGTTTTAATAAAACTAGTGTAAATTACTTTTAAAGTCTAAAATGCTTAGAAACGTTATACATCATCGTTATACATATGTGACTATTTCCTAACTTTGATGTTAGGGTCTTTATTTATCCAAAATTTCAAATTAAGGAATCTTTCTAATTGTAAATTTCAAGTTCAAACTTGATTCACCTCATTTTTCACATTCACATTAACATTTTTCTGTGGTGACATCATCTGAAACATTTCAAGCTTAGAGCAACAGAGCAATTGCTTGAACCACATGAACCCCATCAACTATCTGTCGTTGCCAATAAACCAACAATTGTCTACATGAATAAATTGATGCAGATTAATAAAGTGCTCGATAAGTGACGTGTGCTCTTATCAAATATACTTGAAGTTACTTCGGCAGTCGGCCACGGCACGCCGGTCGGGCAACATTGCATACAAAGCATTAATGACATCATCAATAACGTTAATATCGGTTCCAAATGTTTCTACATATGTTTAATTTGCCGAAGCATTGATAATAAGATGTCTAGTGTTCATTTTATTAGCTTCACCAAGAATCGTGTAGTTATCAGTGTTTATTGACATTACGTTAGTGAAATAAGCGGTACTTAATATAAATGTGATTAATAGATATGACGATGTTTAGTTCTTATGGATTGCTTAATTTCAATACTGATGGGAAACTGTAAGTAAAAAATTTCTTTCGTAACTGCTAACTATATCACAGCCTCAAGTTATTCTGCCACTTTTCATTACAGATTTATCTTGCAAGTTTTTTAATAAATCAAGTTCTATTAAAATAGTAAATCAGGATCTAGCACCAACCAGTATTAATAATTAACTTCTACCTATAAATTTAAGTTTCTGGTCATAGAAACTGTTAAATACTAAAACAAAGGTTTATATATATTAGGTGTAGCTAAAAAGGCGTTCAAAGTAAAGTATTCGTTTTGCAAAAAATTCTATTCTCAGTTAAATGAAAAATGTTATAAATTCCAAATCGATGACAAAGACTTGCGATAAATGTAACTAGGAAATCTGATTTTCAGACTTTCTGTTAAACATCATACCGTGAAATCGAGTTGAAGGTGTTACCGAGATTGTACAAAATATGTATAAATTAGCATCGATTGCGATTTTTCTATGATGTTTAATATGTAGATCGAATTGTAACGATTCACAATTGGATCCGGTAGATGGCGCTGGAATCGGGTTCTAGATAATTTTTTTTCAGAGGAGGACAACGTCTGCCGTTCTCGTTAGTTTAATTGTATTGTTTCCGACATAAAATCAAAAGCGGCAACGCAATACTAATAGGTTTAAGTTTAATAATTTGAATGTAGGTAGGTATATTTAAAGATAAGATATATATAGATAATTGTTTATTGTACACCAATACTAAAAATATATCTAAATGTGCACAAAGGCTAGTCTTATCGCTAAAAACCGATCTTTGCCAGACAACCCCAGAAATGAATTGAGATGATAATGGCGTCGGTGGTATATAGTACTTCTACTTATATTCAAGGTACAATGGCACTGACATATTTTTTATACTTCAAAGTCCTATCTAAATAAAGAGAAAAAAATAAGTATTTTTAGGAAAGTAGAATTCTTCTATAAGTGTGTGAGTTTTAAACTCATAATTCGACAGAAAGTCTATTCAGGTAAAGACTTAAAATCGTCTTACTTTATTCCTCACTTATAATATAACATTAATATGCAATAATAACGTATAGGTACTTAGATAATGTTTTCGTGCTAATTACAAAATGTTAGTCAGTGTTGACTTATCAGTAAATAATTCAGTCGCATTATCTCCTTTCTCTTGATTTATAGCGATTCTTTGTGCTTTTGTACGTACTACACTATCAAATGATGAAACAATAACAGAAGCATGTCATTAATATCAGGACTTCGCATAATCTTTGGTTTGTGGAATAGGTACAATTGTCATTGTTGTATTTTGTATATTTTAACGAATATTAAAATTCACCAACTGCTTTGTGACGAAGCTTTTTATTATCTGTAGTAGTACTAGTGCTCCAAATTCGATCGTAATTCAAACTACAGACTATTATTATTATAGTATTATGTGTTTGATATTCTTAATATGAACGCAGACGATGAATGTTGGACGAAGGTCCTTATCGCATGTTACTTGACGGATAGGAGCTGAACAAAAAAAGGGTAACTGAAAAGAAAAATGCTGACTGCTGTGTATTATTATACAATTGTACGCTGTACTGCTGTACATGTAGAAATTATACGCTGTTATGAAAGTAGAAGGTCTCGCTCTTATTACCTACTTCCTATACAATTTCTTCGATGGTCTCTAATGGCCTCTGATGGCCTTCAATGGCCTTCGAAGGTTTTCGAAACTTCTTTCCAACCAGCTGTCCCAAAGACACCTCATTAATTTTATGTTTTTGAAGTAAAACTTCTTTAGAATCGTTGTGATTTGAAACTCGATGAAACGAAAAAAAGTGCCATTAAAAAGAGATAAACACATAAATCTATAGGACTTAGCCTGCGAGAGAATGAGACAGAATACATTATATTTAATAATTTAAACACAATGCTCATACAGATAGAGTTGGAAATGTTTTGAAGTTTTTCTTTAATACTTCAAATTTACCTTCAAACTTAAATATATTATAACGATATAATATAAGAAATGTGACATCACTAAATTTAGAATCCTCCCCTTGTCACCTTGTGCCAACCCCAAATATAATTAGAAGGTGAAAGAAAAAAAGGAATATAGGAAAATATGAAAAGAAATAATGAAGAAGTCGTGGTAGCGTATGGCTAGCGCACGCGTCCCAAACTCAGAGGGCGCAGGTTCGATCCTGGCCGGAACGCATGCACCACTTAGTCACTTTTCTGATCTAATGTGCATATTGTTACAATTACCACGTGCTAACGACAGTGAAGGAAAACATCGTGATGCAACTTGCACATCGAGATAACCGATGTGTCAAACCTGCCAAGCCGCCTTAGACAAGCGTGGCGGGTATACTGTCCGTTTCCCCTATAATGGGAGGCCCGAACCCAGCAGTGGGACATTTGTGGGCTGATACCGCCCATGAAAAGAAACCTGAAAGGAATCTTTATGATATATACAGCAGATACATTTATCATCAAAACTCCTAAGAAAAAGTTAAACAACAAATTATTCACTATAGTTTCGTTGTTACAGACTCCAAGACAATACACCCGATTACATCCCATACGACTATTGTATCATCAAAAAACAGTAAAACTTTTACAGATGTTAAACATCTCATAAACATTGAACAATACTACTGCTTTGTTATTTTTTACTTTTTTCACTTTTATTGCTGTACATTTGTATTGCATTACTAAAGCGGGTAGCTGTAGTATGTTTATTTTTGGTACATTTCTACATTATTTTAAGTATGAAGAATAGAAGATAACTAAGATTGGCAAATTCCTATTAAAAATAGAGGCAACTTCATGTTGTTCTACGTACAATGTAGGTTTTAGTAGATATAATAAACGTACGTTGTTATTGTTATTTGGTTTCGGAACCATGAAAAATAACCCACACGAAATACCTGCGGCAGCAATATTCGACAAGCCTATGTAAACTAACTCCGTTGGCGCAGCGACCTAAAGTGAATCTTGGCCTCGCCAACGCCACCTCTCATAATGTACTTGTCCATCCCACTTTTCTCTATCATGCACAGTTTCTTCCCAATTGTCGGCTTGAAGCTCGGTCAGGTCAGTTTCGACTCTGTATTTCCAGCGATACTTAGGACGGCCAACCGAACACTGACCGACTGGTCGCCGTAAATATGCTTTTCTCAGACTCAGCATATGTATCTTGCAAAACAAAATCCCTTAGTGGCATGTATGGCGGCCATTTATTATTTTTAGTGCTTTTACGATTTTTTTGCACCATTATTAGCAGCGTACGCGTTTCTACCTAATTCTCTTATATTTTTGAACAAATGGTATTTGAGAAAAATTACAGTGACATATAGACAGATGGTCCAGGGTCTTCTTCCTCGTTATTTTTAATGAGGAGGTTGGGGCCTCGAGGTTTTACCTCTTTAGCTGCAACTCAGTGGGCAGCTACCCACCGGTAATTAGGTTTGGAGCTGCTGGAGTCTTCTCCGCATGGCGATGACTTCGCAGAAGCTCTAGTTGGCCAATATGTAGCTTCTGGTGGCCTGTCAGCAGCTTTGTGGATTTTACGACCTCACGCCATCGCCCTGATTGGGTGAGCATATGAGATCACGAGGAGTCGGCAGCCAGGTGCGTTGGTGGTCTGGTGGCCATGCGTGTAGTGGGGAAATTCCGTGGAGTGACGTGTGGCCGCCGTTGTCGGCGCGGTCAAACATTCGCCGCGCCATCTTCGCCACAAACTCCTCAACACTGGGTATGCCCACATCGCGAGCGATAACGTCGTTCCTGACATACCGACTCGCTCCTGTACACACTCGCAAGGCGATGTTTTGTCGAGCATGTATTTGAGATCTTCGGGTAGTCGAGCACACCGCGTACCAAGCCGGAGCCGCATATGTGAGCCTCGAGCGACGAGACAGATGGACGTGGCGATTGTAAAAGGATTCAATTTTAGTTTAAGGGTTATGGAATCCTTAAAATGATGCGTATAAATGCTTACGAACTTTTGAAATAAATTTACTTAAGCAGCTAAATACTTCTGGTATGCCTCCTTACAATTAGCTGCTATGTATGCAAACTAGTTAGGAATTCCTGCAATCCTAAGCCTGTATTTACATAATTGTGTCTACATAAGTGCCATCCATACTAACAAAGGGTCACAATGGCCTATTGTTCTTCATTTGTTTAAGGCATGTTGTCACTTTCGTTGCCCCTGCGCATGAAGTACTTAAAAAAAGTTGTTATTGTCTTCTTTGAAATATAAGGTTTTTTTCTTTTAGATTTTTGATGGATACAAATGAAGGGGACTGTTTAATATAGTATAGAGTTATATCTTATACTAATATATAAAGCTGAAAAGTGTGTTTGTTTAAACGCGCTAATCTCAGGAACCACTGGTCTGATTTGAAAAATTCTTCAGTGTTGGATAGCCCATTTATCGAGGAAGGCTATAGGCTATATATCATCACGATAAGACCAATAGGAGCGGAGCAGCAATAAAAAATGTTTCTAATCGGGGGGGCTTTGAAAACAAATTCCACGCGGACGGCGTCGCGGGCACAGCTAGTATATTATAAAGTCTTGCTTTTCTCCTAACACAGAAGTTTTTAGAAGAAAATTGAAAAGATCATCTTATGATATGCAGTTTTGTTTGAAAAATATAATCCCAATACTGGGCTGCCAAATTTTAATGGTATAGATATTATACCCGCCACGCTTGTCCTAGGCTGATAGCTGGGTTAGATACATCGTTTATCTCAATGGTTGCCGTCATCATCATGTCGTGGTTAATGTAATAATATCCATATTAGTTCAGTAAACTGCCTAAGTCACACATGCTTATCGACCGGGATTCGAATCCACGTCATTTGATTGAAAAATCAGTTTGATAATCGAGAATATTAAACACTAAGCTATCACGGCTTGGTATTTGAAAAGAGTATTTATAGAAAATAATATATCCATTTCCAAAAATTTATGTATACAGCATAAGTAAGGTCTTTGGTTATGGTAGTATCGATACATTTTACCTCATTAGGCGTGCAATATTAAAAATTTACAATTTTTATTTATTTATTTTTTTATTGCAGGAGTTCAGCAGACAGGCAGACGGCCCACTTAGTGGAAAGCGGTTACCATCGCCTATTGACATTTGCAACACCAAAGGTGCTACAAATGCGCTGATGCTCTCTTAAAGGAGACTGGAACCTGGTCACTAATGCCTAAAACTGAAATGAACTTCATATCTAATGAGCGCATAGTAAAATACGGTGTTCCACAAGGCAGTGTATTAGGACCACTGCTCTTCATAATATACATAAATGACCTACCATGTGCTACTGTACAGCTTATGTCTCTGTTTGCAGACGATAGTGCTGTAAGTATATCATATGAAAAAGCTGACACATACGAAATTAACATTAATGATACGTTAAACTGAATAATCTCTTGGTTGGACAATAACAATTTACGAATTAATCTTAATAAAACTAAATTACTACATTATAGACAACGTGACTCTAGTGCTAATTTATCTAATAAACTTGACATCAAACATAATAATAATAAAATTGAAGAAGTTGATAGTATAAAATTTCTTGGACTTGTTATTGACAAAAAACTTAACTGGAAAGATCAGATATGTGTCCTATGTAAAAAACTTAATAGTATGATATATATACTCTACAAAATTTCATGAATTGTAAATGTTGACGCTCTCCTTGCTGCATACCATGGTCTCATATCGTCTAATATTAGGTATAGCATAATATTCTGGGGAAATTCCACTGAAGCTGGTACAGTGTTCAAACCTCAAAAGCGTTGCTTAAGAGCTATGTTCAAACTCAAACAGACAGATAGTTGCGAACCTTTTTTTAAAACATATAAAATTTTGACTGTACCCTTTCTATATATATTTGAAACATCAATGTTTGTCAAAACTAATCCACAGCTATTTAGTCAGCGTTCGAAGGTCTTTCCACGTAACAGACGCGATGAATTTAAAGTCTGCACCATCAACTCAATTACGGTATTAATGCGCAAAAGTGTCTATTGCATGGGGCCCTTCGTATACAATAAGCTTCCGAAATCTCTTAGAGAACTGCCATGTACACTATTTAAGAAAAAAATAAATTTACTATTGACCGCTAAATGCTATTACAATATAAACATGTTTATGGACGATGAAACACTATAAACTGACATAAATATATTTTTGACATGCTTTAATAGTAGACATTTTATTATTTAGATTATTTATAGATTATTATTATATTGTATGTTATTTTTTATTGATTGATATAGTAGATATTGATTTTATTGATTATTATTATTAATTTTTAATTTTAATTATATTGATACATTCTTTGTAAAAATAAGTTTACAAATCAATATTGTAATTTTAATTTTGCACGCCCAATTATGGGCCAAATGCATTGATACTGTAAAAACCGTAACATCTTTGTACATGCATTACGCAATAAATATATTCTATTCTATTCTATTCTATTCTAATGCCGGAACACAATACAAGATTGTTATGGCGGCATACTCTAGACCAGGGGTGGTCGCCATCCAGTCGAGCAAATACTCTACCACCTGGCGGTGGGTTGTTTAGTCGCCTCTTACGACAGGCCGCAGGAAATTGTATTCTTTCTCCGTTCCTGCACGGATAGATGACAATCTATTTATTTATTGACAATGTCAATAAATAAATAGATTGCAGTAATAAATTATCAATAAAAATAATATTATAAATTATAATCATGTCCCGTTTAGTTTTATAATATAATATTTTATTTGTCAAGTCTTTGCCATTTACATATTCGTTTACTGTATAGTAACATTTATTAGTCAAAATTATCTTTAGGTACTTTTTAAATGCTAATTTAACAGGGTCTGTGCTTTTACCATTTTTAGAAGTTCGTTGAACACCTTTTTGTTCATCGACTATCGTGCGTGTTATTAGGTGTCTTTATAAATCAGAGACGAGTGTGAAATCATTTAGTCTCGCTCGATATAAATTGGCCTGAATTGTTTCACATGCGCGTGCGCGCGGAAGTCGGTATATTATCGAATATCTGGATTATTTTACATTGTTAACTACTGTCGGGGAAACTGGGGCGTGTTTTGTTTCAAAATATATTGAAAAATCAGGAAATTACGTAGTCTAAGATCCAGAGCTGTTTGTTTTACTTTGTTGAAGTGAATGATTGATAGATTTAGTTAAATAGTTAGAATTTGTTTTTTTAAGTCGTTTCGTAACAACTTGTTAGGTAAGTAACGTTAATCTAGATAGATGTAAATATAAAAATATGTTTTTAAATATGTACATTTCTAACGAGATTTCTGGAAGAGAATTTGAATGGATGTTTGGATGTTCAAAGAATTTACTCTTTCCTCTCACATCAACGCGCGCGCACCATACACATATAATCAATTGTAATTAATACCAGCAAAGCAATAAAATTATATATATATATATATATATATATATATATATATATATATATATATATATATATATATATAAAACGTTCATTATTCATCATAATAGTACAGTCCACAAATTCATAACCGGAGTCTCAGCAGGCTCAGGCCTTTACACATTTTTTCATAAATTCGTATTCGAATTGAAGGATGGTTACACGTAGATTCGGTTCTGATATGGCAGAAGACTAACGCTTTGAAGCGGAGCGAGGCTGCGGAGCGGAGAAACGGAGAAATATTGACCAATAGGATTGCATAAAAAATGCGTTAATAGACAGGCAGTCAATCCTATTGGTTAGTATTTCTCCATATCTTCGTTCCATAGCTTCGCTCCGGTTTAATGAACAGGCAGCCTAAGAATGACAATTAATGGAGTTTCCATCTCGCTCGCGCGTGTCGCTACCTGTATGAAGGTATAAATTGACATAATTTACTTAGGAAAAATCTATATTAGACAAATCTTAACAATAACATTACGAATATTTTACAGGAAAATTTTGATTTTATGCACATTTATATTATATAAAAATCATTTTTGGTATTTTTTTTTGAGAATAAAATCTTGTGTGAATCAATAGTAGATTAAGTACGAGATGGATTGGCGCATGACGGTAGCGAGAGCCCTTATAATTCGAGTGCCTAAATAGGCCTTTCACCCGAGATTAACACTCTGCTTTTCACTTCGTATATGAGGAAAGTAAATAAAAACTAATTAGTTAAACAAACAACTATTTCTCTAATAAAATAACCAGCCACTATTTTTTTATCACTGATGATAGTAAATATTTAGCTCGAATTTATTTAAATTAAATAATAATTTAGTGAAACGTAATTTATAAGTATAAAATCATGTAACAAAATTGTTGATATTTTTATTACAATTTATGCCGCGATTTAACAGTGGGTGTAAAAGAAGTTGGGACATGAGTCGCATATACATATTATCTATAGTTCGTACAGTTTTCTAAATTTTTTGACAGCAGGGAGAATCGTTTCATTCTGCTTTCATCCCTGTGATTAGGCAACTTCTAATGTACTTTCAGAATATGAGAAATGTATAATGATATTTTTGCGGAGTTACGAATGTAATGTTATTGTTAATATTTTGTGTGTTGGCAACACCAACAAACAATTGAAATTTGACTTTTGTCACAATAGAAAAATTTTCCCTTCGGCATGTAATGGTGCAAATTTAGTATATTAATAAAATATCTCTCGCAGTGCTATTTTTACCTTTCCTTAATAGATTGATTTAATCATTGTGTAATACAGGTTTTTCGTAAGTAAACTCTGTCAATATGAATATATAACTTTAGGAATGTGATAATGCGCGAGCGAGATAGATAAATCCATTTATGGCCGGTTCCTATATTTTATACGATTCATTTACTTGCCCTACCATCGGGTGAATTTTGACATTACTTGTCCATACAAGCCTTAACTGGATAGTAAACGTGAACTTAGGTTGTTTCTTGTGCACGTTCCTATTTCTTACCAATAGTTCATTTTCCGTACTATCGGTTAAAATTTGACATAAGATTCATAAGTATACAAATAATGTCAAAATTCAATTGTAAGGCAATCGAATGATTAGTAAGATATGTTGGAATCTCCAACAAATAGCTTTTACTTATTTGGTGCGGTATAGTAGGACTGGCCACCAAATATACTAAGGGCCGCTTGCATAAGGTTGCTTAAATTTATTTAAGAAATACAAAACGTATTTAACACCCTTAAATACAATTAGCGTCTTGCATAACGCAAAATATGCCGCTAAATACGTTTAAAGAACTGTCAATACGTTTTGTGTAAAACGTATTTAGGCAGTTTAATATGATTAACAAATTTTATTTCAAGGTGATCGTTATGCAAGCGGCCTTAAATGTTTGAATTTAGAACATAGATGGTCTGTTGTGTTTTTATCTGTATATTTCTTCCCCTTATTATTAAAATCGTCATAAATTACGCACGTGCAGTTTTCTTTTATAATTAAAATAATTACAGTCCACAACAAATTGATATTTAAAGAAGTTTTAACAAGATATAGGAACCGGCCACATAAATCAGTACTATTACTATGCAGCACGTCCTTAAAAAGGTATTCAGCACACTGATCATGAAAACAAAAGTTGGAAAAAATCTTATACATCAAGGATAACAGGTTCATACATCAACTCAGTTTCTCTTTCGTATTTTCAATTAAAAGTGAATTTGGGCGGTTCATGACACGGTTCTATAGTTCTAAATATGTACCGGTTTGTTTTGATAACTATAGAGCCGATATAAACCTTGGCACACTTGCCGAACAGACTTGACGACGTCAATGTCTAAGCGGGTTTTGTTTTTTGTATATTTTTTGCTATCATAACTTTGTACTTGGGTTGGGTACGAGTTCATTGCCGTAGAAATTATTTTGAAAGTTCCGTAGCTATTTTGCGAAAAACGGGACCTTATTAAATAATTATGTTCTTCAGTTTGTATATATGTTATAACCATTTTTAATGTTTAATGTTTTAATGTCTGGATGGAATTTGGCAGAAAATGTTCTATTCTTTAGATATAACAGTGCTGTAGTAATATCGTAAAAGAATTAAAAATTAAGTATAGTTTTCATACATGTTACTAAGCGATGAATTTTTTTCTCCACTGTACATACATACGCGTAATTTTGGACATAGCTTAAAAATTTTGTTTCTTGATAACTTATTTTGTTTTCAAAGTCGTAAAAGTCTGTCCGCTAACTTTTGATCTTGAAGTAAATAGTTTGACAAATGAATGGATAGTAAGGTATAAGAACCCGGCATATGTCCATTATATGATATATGATATCAAAATATCCAACAAAAACAGTTAATAAAATCGGCAGACAACATACACGTTGTGTGGTTTGTGCTGATTGTAATCCCAGACACCGAAAGTACGTAACGAAAAGTTTGATTACGAAATGTATCATGTCGGGAATTGAACCCATTCAATCACACAGACCACATCACAGGTCATAAAAGTAAGAATGAATCAACTAAATATAATATATCCTTTGTTCGCAGGCCTCTTCAAAGGCTCTACCACAACGTTAGACGGGATCGGTCTTCGGCCGATGCCAGCGGAACGGCCGAAGACGTTACGAAAGCTGAAATCGGTATACGACGCCTCTCCAACAGAGTCGCCGGTGAACAACACAGCTAACCTGAGCAGCAATGGACAGGCGCACGAGCGAAACGTCAACGGAGTGGAGGAAGAAGTCAGACGGAGAAGTAACACTACATGTTCGAACCAGAGTGCGGAGAAGTCATTGTCGATTCTCAGTCCTTTTGATGAGCAGGTAATTTTTAAGTCTTATTTCTTTATGCTATAGTGAAAAATATTTAATAGAACTATATTTATGCGAATAAGAACAGGACTGTCAAGACGTCATTTTGTTTCGTAATACTCGTCAACTTCAGAATTGATGTAGAGTTTCGAAAACAAGAAAAAAAGCTCAACAACATATTTATTTTATGTTATGTATTAATAATACATACCTACATAATGTATATACATACTATGTGACAAGTTGGGTTGCCACCTATTTTGAAGAAAATATGGTATGTTTGGTTTTGTACTTTCGGGAAAGTTAGGGGAAACACATTTATTTTTTCATTAATTTTATTTATTTCATTATTAAATTTTTCATGTATGATTATTATTAATTTATGCTATAGTCAGCAAAGTTCTATTATTTTTAAAATAATTATAAGAATCTGAACAAAAAGCACGACAAATGAATTAGCGATGAAAATATAGTACATTTCGTACTATATTATTTTTCTATAATATATAGTGCAGTTGGCTGAAACATAGTAAGATACTATATATTTTAGTACGTTTGGGAACCCTAGTGATAAGCAAAATCAACAATTGTAAGAACTTTAGAATAGATTCTACTAAATAACATTAGTTTTTAGGCATTTTATATAATTTACTAACCATCATATAAATTTTATTTTACAATTTGGTATAAATTATTATTATTATTACTAAATAAAAGAAATATATTATAAAGTCTAAACGTCCTACTTACTAACTTAATTTTATGTGAAATCAATAATAATTATAACTACGTATCATTATCTGCCAATGCATCGAAAATCTACTTTATATATGACGTAACAGGTTGTACGTGTGTACATATGTACACACATACAACCTGTTACGTCAGGGTACATATATATCTACCCTCATTTTTAACGATTATAATCATAACAATTTTTGACATTAAATTAGTTAAAAATTGAAAGTTTGAATAAAAAAAAAATCGAGTTTCAGAACTAAATCAACAAGTTTCCCCATATGTTAAGTACATATGAAAATTAGGAAAAGTCAACACTTTTAGCAAACACAGCGGCACTAACCATCAAGAAAACACAATAAAGTACTATAATTATCATAGTTAGTATTCGTTTTATATATTTTTAGTTTAGTTTTTTAGTTGATTTTTTTAAATGGACCTTCAGGGCTGAATACTTAACTTATACAAAATAGCGAAAAACACTCAAAGGAGTCTCGAAGCCGATTTTGATGAAAATTAAAGAAGTTTCATTAGATTTTTGAAAAAATAATTATCCTAGTCAGTAATCAAATCGTCTAATCGGCTTATTTTGAATAAAAATCTGTAATATAACATAGTATTTTATTTATTAAGCTTGCCAACAACTGATACATTAATATGCTTAAATTAATGGTCTTATACTAAATGTAGTCTCTTACAGGCAAACATAGTTTGCTTAATATAAGGAAAATATACAAAAAAAATCAGGGTAAAACTTAAGTTTTATTAATTAATACTGAGTGAATGTATTTTTTTAATTTGTATAAGGAGTCATGATGTATGTTTATACTGTTCATTTTATTATATAACCTGCATATACGAGGAATAGGCGAGTTAAAGCCAAGAGCTGTTTTGCGCAATGGCGGTACAAAGGGATTGATATGATTACGCGGAATCCTAGTGGGGTTAGCAAAATTTAAAACTTCTAAGAGTTCTGGGCAATCTACTTTATTTCTGATCATTTTGAATAAAAACATCAAATAATCATCTAGGTAAAGTAGGATCAAGTTCTATGAAGGAATTTCAAACATTGGATAATTTATTTCACTTAAATATACAGGATATTTAGCTCAAAGAAATCATCCAATCACATTTCACTCATTATAATACATTCGCGACAGCGAAGGTATATTGTGTCATGAAGTGTTAAAATTGTTTGAGTTTTTTTAACAATGCGTGTAATTAAAAGTAATAAACGTAAATGCGAGTGACACACTACAAAATTTAAAGTGCCAATGACAGGAAGAGATTATCTCCCTGCGGTACAACGCAGTTATGTCGTTTTATCAATGCGACTAATGGCGTTCATGGAAATGCTTCGCCATGACACACTAATGTGTTGAAATTTAAAATTTAAATTGTATTGATAAATATTACAACAGTTTGCGAGCGCTTTGTGTTTTTGAGATTTGAATTTTATTTGTACCTTAGTGTTAAAAACTCTTTATATATACATAGGTACCTAAGAATTCTTTTCTCGTTTTTATTTTAATATTTTTATGCGTGTTTTTTAGCTTTTTAAACTATTTTATTTTCTCATTTCGATATCTCGATATCAATTAAAGTAATTACAATCAAGAAACTTGACTCATAGACTCGACTCGTAGTATATATCCTGTGTGACAATAGATTTAAAAATGTGGCAGGGAGTTTTTGGCGGGAACTGAAACGGGACGTTGTGTTGTACAGTTTTATTTTCTAAAAATGTGTATAATTACTCTAAAATGAACAATAATTGTAGGATATTGATAGTTTTTAGTAGTAATTATGTGTTTTTGTGAAGAATTGAACTGTATAGTCAAATGTGGCCTTTCGAGTTTTCACAAGAACTCCGTTAAACAACGTCAATTGTAGCCTAGAATACATTTGCGCCTGGCTTAAAGGCTTAGTTGCCAAGCCATAAACATAAAAAAAAATGTGGCACTCTCATTGTAAGAATGTTTAACTTGTTTTATCCTGTTCATCCTGGCAGGACATGAGTACAAAGTTATGAGATTGTTGTATTATTATCATCAGTCCTTAACACGTCTGCAAATTTTCAAGTGTAAAAAAAGTGTAAAAATCCGTTATATACCGACATAAATACAGGTTAAGCTAATAAAAGCGTGTCAAAAAAAGCTTTATTGAAGTTTTGTTAAACTAAACATAGTCTAAAAGTTTCAATATCCTTGTCATGATTAAATTTTTTTAACGTTCTGATAAAACTACGTTTTAACGGTTTTAAGCGCGGAAATTTATTTGATTTTTATTATTGCGACGTTTCGGCCACTTTTCTGTAGCCGTGATCACGGAAGACAAACATGTCACCACCGCTTCGCAACATGTTATAGCTTGAAGAGAAGAAGCGGCGCAAGAAACTCTTCAGCAAACATGCCTAGCTCTAATAATTTTATATAAATAGTTCGTCATCGGAAATAAATCACCGGAACACAAAACAAGTTGATTGATATTTTCTTTTATTTTTCCTTTCGCCCATTTTAATATTATATAAAATTATGAGCTAGGCATGTTTACTGAAGAGTTTCTTGCGCCGCTTCTTCTCTTCAAGCCCTAACATGTTGCGAAGCGGTGGTAAATTAGATTAGGCTCCCATAGAGTAAATAATAACCATAAACAAAATTAAAACTGAATATGTTGGCGGTAGGCCTAAATAATACTTTAACAATACTCATTGACACTTGACATCTTTGTCTTCCGTGATTACGGCATCTGAAAAGTGGCCGAAATTTCGGACTAATAAAAATCAAATAAATTACTGCGCTTAAAACCGTTAAAACTTAGTTTTATTATGTATACAAGTCGCAAAAACTTAACTTAATATTTTTTAACGTTTATCGGTCTTACTTTCTAAAATAATTTTAATAAGACATCGCATAATGATGCGGGTGTAATACCCTCATAACACATTTTTTCTTCATGATATGAATAAGCGATAATGCAGGTAGTTAGTAGGCAGGTGTTACTTCATCCATATAATTGCCCTGTCCGTTTTAAATGACATATTACCTGGCAGCTGCTTATATCAGACATTACACAGTTCAAGGTGCTTATGGCACTTTTCTGCAACGTGCAAAAAAGAAAATTATTTTTTGTTGAGGCAAAGTAGCTTTAATTAAAATATCATGAATAAACTAACTTTGCCTGCGGTTTCGTTTGTGCTCTAATATCGAAATGGAACTTACAATAAAATTTCATACTACAATTACTCTACACTACACTACACTACTACTTACAATATAATTTCAACATATTTAAGTTTTACGCTAGAAACGATCTTTAAATATAACATTGAAATGAAACTTATTAAGACATTTTGACTGATTTGCTCTAAAAATATGTTTTAAATATTATATTTTCAAGATTTCTGACAATGACCTGTGGCGATATTTAGTCACGCAGGATTTAGGTTTTGAAAATTACGTTTATATAGACTATTTATATTATATATAAATGTTTTCAATAAATTTGTAAGTATACGCTAATCTCCACAACAACAAAAGTTATTCGGATGTGGGTTTTAGCTTTATATTGAGATAAACGCATTTAGTTTAGTTATCATATAAATTATATTTGACAAAATTAATTATAAAGTCATACTTTTGCTAATCTATCTATACTAATATTATAAAAAGGAAAGATTTGATTGTTTGTTTGCCTGCATTGAATAGTCTCCGAAACTACTGAACCGATTTGAAAAATTCTTTCACTGTTGGCAAGGTTTGTTTTTTGAGGCGGGGGAAATACATTTCGCACACTACCGGGTCGTTTGCTAGGGATTGAACCAAAGCGATGAGAGGTGAGGCCACGAATAGCTACCAGAGTAAATCGCCGGCATATGTGGAGACTCGAATACTCAATACTCCACTAAAACCACCTTCCTCCCATGTGCCCCGTGCTTATGGCAGGAAGAGCGTGAGACTTACAACGTAGTTCCGCCCACGCTGACCCTAGCGCATCAGTGATTGAGAATGCCCCGGGAAGCATTGCAGACTCACTTCGTCAACAGGGGGATGAGTCCTCCACTCCCTAGATGCTGGAGGGCCCCTGCAGCGGTATTACGGGAGGAGATCTTGCGCATATCTGCGCCTCCGGGATCCCGACTGATGTCGGTACCCGCGAGACGCATGCGCACCTCTCTCCCTTTCTCGTTCCGCGACCTCCTTTTGAGACATGACAGTCTCACAGAAATTGGCCGCACCCACCCAATGATCGTCGCTATGCAGCATGGCTTGCACCAAACTGCCCAGCGAATCGATCGGACCTAGAGGGTCTCGAGTTTAAATCTTTGCGGTGCCCATGCTACGCACTCGACCAGCGTATGAAACGCAGTGTCTCGTGCACCATACTGGCGACATTGAGGGGAAGGCAGGCAGCCCGCAATCTGATTCAGATACTTATCGAAGCACACATGCCCGGTAACTATCCCCGGGTAACATAAGCTATATTATATTTTCAAAAAAATTAGGGATCCTTACTAAAACTCCAAGAATGTAACCCAAGGTGTAAAAAAATTATAAAAATGTAATTGAAATGCCGCCATTAGAAAAGGCTCTTTATTTGTATCTTAGTATTCAACCTTGGAAGTCGTGGTAGTGTAATGGCTAGCGCACACGTTCCAGGCTCAGATGGCGCGGGTTCGATCCTGGCCGGCACGCATGCACCTCTTAGTCAGTTTTATGATCTAATGTGCATATTGTTACAATTACCATGTGCTAACAACGGTAAAGGAAAACATCGTGATTCAACCTACACGTCGAGATAACCGATGTGTCAAACCTGCTCAGCCCGCCTTTGACAAGCGTGGCGGGTATACTGTCTGTTCTCCCTATAATGGGAGGTCTGAGCTTAGCAGTGGGACGGACATTAATGGGCTGATATTTTTTTTTATTCATCCTTATCAAAATAAATTACTTCATATTCAAGACTGCTTCCAATACCTTTATATAACTTTTTGAATTTTTCAATTCGAACATTACATTAGAAAGATATCACGAGTTTAAAAATTTAAGTATTAGAAAAAAGTTGCGTGGTTGCCGCTAACCTGCTCGGCTAGCTAGGCAGCACCTTATGCGATGTAGGCGTCACTGGGGTACGGTCCGTACGGGAGAGGGAATATTTTTAATTCGCTTAGTAGTTAATTAAACTGAACAAAAAAGTTCTTTTTAGATACCGCTAGTATTTATATAAATGGACAAGCGCTACCACTACTAATGCTTGTACCTGGATATGATAATCCGTCTGAGTTAGAAAGTGTTTAAGTCTTGAGATTCTTGAGAAAACTTCATAATTTGGACGGCCACAGTCTGTAATCTCAGTTTGCGTATAAGTATTCTAATTAAAATAAAAATCCTATGTAGATACTGCATTAAAATTAATTTTTCTTTCACAGGAGGAGTGGGCAAAGATCTCAGAGATAATGGCCTCATTCGGTAGCAAACTAGTCAGGGAATCTGTATTTGTATCGGAACTTGAACAAGAGTTCACATCAAGACTTGGCCTGAGTTGTTCTGAATCCAGTCTGAGCCCTTCGGTCGCCTCCAACCTGGGTCTCTGGTTGGCGGGAATCGGACTGCACGATTATGAAACTCTTTTCCTGGAGAGTGGTTATGATGACATCGAATTTGTTGTAAGTTATTTAAAATATTTAGTACTTTATAATTACATATATCTTCGTCTAACAGAATTATATTGAAATAAATAGGTACTCATATATTGACTAATAAATTATTAACTGCCTCTGTGGTAGAATAAACAGCCCTTTACAAGCCAGCTCACTGGGACACGCAAAACGCAATTAAATGAAATTTGAAAATTACCTTTAAAAATCTATCTATAATATTATAAAATGCTAAACATGCCGTGTCTGTACACTGAAGCAATAAAAAAAAACAACTGGAATACACTATATAAACGATGGAGAACGCGATGCAATTTTGTTTTAGATTTCTTATCTGTTTGTTCGGGATTCACGTAAAAACTACTGGGCCGATTTCGAATCGGCTTTCACTGATCGACAACGAATTCTTAGACTTAAAATCTGCGCTATTTTTTATCCCGGGGAAATTTTCCTGGGAGTGGTTTGTAGTTGTTCACAGTTTTCACTAAAACGATATCTTACATTCCTTTTATGTTTTCTTCGTTGTGTCTCGGGAATCCCGCGCGAATTTCAAGTCAAGCGTGGATCGCCCTTACTCGCCACTATACTTTTTGTGTTTAGTGTGGCAACACTAGTTGTTTAAGATTTGCATTATCTATGACCTATGTTCTCTCTCTCGATTATTACTACACATGAGACTATGTTATATTTTGTTACGCGCTTTAAAAACTCAATATATAGATGTTCAATATTTAAATAGTGGTGTTACTTCGTTGCCCAACTCCTGTAGATGCGAACATTATAAAAGGGGACGCGTCTTCACCTACAAGAGGTGCACGCACCAATCCCTAAAGTGGTGACCACCGACTTCGCAATACGCAGTGTCTCAAGCTTAAGATTGTCGCAGGCTTTTAAAAGTCGCAGTTACTTAATACGGCTGCCTACCACTATACCATTAACAATGCCGCGAACTGGTTATACGCGGCTGCGAGCAGAGCAACGCCTCATAACAAGCTCAAAATCGCCGTGAACGGAAGAACTGGATATTCTGCAACGACCAGCACCGTGTGTTTACGTCGAGCGTCGCGCGTTTACGCCTACGCCGTCATCATAATCACCGATTTTTTTTTCTTCGGCGTCCAAGAGTGTTTTTGTGCGTGTGTGTATCAGTTCATTTCATCCGTCTGTACAAACAAATGCGCGTCGGTCATTTTTTTCGATCCGTGTTTTGTGTTTCGGTTCATTTAAAACGTCTGTACTAGGGCGGTGCATCGATAAACATTCGATTACAATCTGTCAACATAGACTTATCGTCATTCGTTCGACCAATCATTCACTAATAGTATTAAATTCTCAGATTGGTTTCGATATCAACATACATTGTGACAGTTCGTGAACAAACCAAATGTCAAATGGTTTAAAATTGTAAACAAACTTTATATAAGTTCATTTCATAAGTTTACCAATGTTAACAAGAAAGTCTTCTCAATATAATGCATGACTAAACTGGATGTAAATTGTAGGCAATACATTATTTTGTCGCTTGGTCTACTTTATACTAATATTTAAATATGTTTTTCTATTTTCTTGTGTTTTTTAAAATATCATTTAGTTGTGTATGAGATGTGTTTTTATGTGATTACCCATAATTATTTTTTTTCTTTATAAAATAACTTTGTTTGTGTTGTTAAGTAGCAAACGGCCCCACACCTCCCCTGCATCTGTATCATTATTATAATTATTAATTTATCTTATAGCTATCCCTGAGAACCATGACTGAAGAACAGCTTAGGTTAGAGGTAGATAAGCTCAGGCAGGAAAATGCAGCTTTGCAGGGGCGTTTCACTGGGACTACTGATGCCCAAGTTTGTAAGGTATCTGCCAAAATACCACCTTTCTGGCCACACAGACCTGCTTACTGGTTTGCTACAGTAGAAGCACAATTTGAATTGGGAGGTATTGTAGCAGATAACACAAAATTCAACTACCTCATCGGTCATCTGGATGAAAAATTTGCAGAAATTATAGAAGATATTGTCATAAATCCTCCACCACTAGGTCAGCGTTATGAAAAATTAAAGGAAGTTTTGATAAAGCGTGTGTCTTTGTCTGAGGAATCTCGAGTTAGACAACTTCTCAATAATGAAGAACTTGGAGATCAGAAGCCATCTCATTTCCTCAGACGCCTACGGTCTCTCGCTGGCTCGAATAAATCTGATGACAGCATTCTACGCCAATTATGGTTAAGCCGTTTACCACAGCAGGTACAGGCTATCTTGGCCTCTCAACCAGATTTAACATTAGACAAGATGGCTGATCTAGCTGACAATATAACTGAAGTTTTCAACCCTCCGCAAGTCATGCTTTGTACAACTACAACAACATCTCCAGGACCATCTACTTCATTTATGGAAATGGTGGAGAGGCGTTTTGACAAACTTACTAAAGAAATAGCAAGTCTAGCAGTTACCCAAGCTGAGTACCGTCCACGTGGACGCGGTAATTTCAGAGGACGATCAAATTCTAGAGGACGTTCCCAAAATGCATCCTCCGACAAATCCAACATATGTTGGTATCATAAAAAATTTAATATTAAGGCAACCAAATGTACAAAACCGTGTAGCTGGATGCCACCGGAAAACCAACCCGACAATCAGTAGAGGCGGCTACTGATTGTTCTCCTCCAGGCCGCCGGTTGTTTGTTACCGACAAGAAGACCCAACGCCAGTTCCTCGTAGACACTGGCTCAGATCTCTGTTGTTTCCCTAGAAGACTTCTAGAAGGCCGGTTACCATCACAAGAATATAATCTCAGCGCTGCGAATGGGAGTACAATTAAAACATATGGAAATATTCACCTCCGTTTAGACCTTGGTCTTAGACGCGATTTTAACTGGAATTTTGTAATTGCAGATGTTGGCATCCCCATCATTGGCTCGGATTTTCTGAGTTTTTATCATTTATTGCCTGATTGCCGACAAAAACGTCTCATCGATGGTTTAACCAAAATGTCTGTCTGCGCTTCCATCTCAGTGTCACACCAGGACAGTGTCAAATCTGTATTTATTGGTAACTCATGTTTTGCTAATATTTTGGCTGAGTTTCCAGATATTACTCGACCTCCCGGTTTACCTAGGATTATAAAGCACAACACTGTTCATTATATTAAAACCACAGATGGACCACCAGTGTCTTGCCGCCCCCGACGTTTGGCTCCCCAAAAACTTAGTGCAGCGAAACTCGAATTTGATGCAATGGTGCGGTGTGGAACTGCCCAACCCTCAAAAAGTGCATGGGCCTCTCCTTTGCATTTGACAACTAAGAAGGACAAAACCTGGCGTCCATGTGGCGACTATCGCGCTTTGAACGCTAGAACTGTCCCTGACCGATACCCAGTTCGGCATATTAACGACTTTGCCAATAGCCTCGCTGGTGCCACTGTTTTTAGCACCTGTGACTTAGTAAAAGCATATCATCAGATTCCCGTGTTTAAAGAGGATATACCGAAGACTGCCATTATTACCCCGTTTGGCCTCTTCGAATTTCCGGTTATGACCTTTGGTCTTCGCAATGCTGGTCAAACATTCCAGCGGTTTATAGATGAGGTCACACGGGGTCTCGATTTCTGTTTTCCATATGTTGATGACGTTCTGGTCTTCTCTCCAGATGAGGCAACTCACAAAGAACACCTCCGCACACTCTTTAGTCGATTCAAAGATCATGGAGTTGTAATCAATCCTTCAAAATGTGTTTTAGGTGTTAGCGAGGTTACATTTTTAGGCTACGTCATCAACGCCAAAGGCACGTGTCCTCCTCAAGATCGCGTCCAAAGCCTACTGGAATTCCAGCCTCCACAAACTGTGCAAGCGATGAGAAGATTCCTCGGCATGATCAATTTTTATCGCCGTTTTATACCGCACGCTGCAAAATTCCAGGCTCCATTAGTCGATGCCTTAGTTTCTACACACAGCAAAGGTGCTAAACCATTCCCTTGGTCACCCGAGCTTCTGAAACATTTTGAAGACTGCAAGAAAAGCCTCAGCGACGCCACTCTGCTGCAACACCCAATCAGCGGTGCCCCTTTAGGCCTCTTCACTGATGCTTCAAGCGTTCACATCGGTGCTTGTCTGCAACAGAAAACTAATGGAGATTGGTTCCCCCTTGCTTTCTTCAGCAAGAAACTCACTCCTCAGCAGACCCAGTGGCCAGCATATTATAGGGAGCTCTTAGCAGTGTACGAAAGCGTACAACACTTTCGCCATATTTTAGAAGTCCAGCATTGTACGATTTACACTGACCACAAGCCGCTACTCTATGCTTTCACACAGCGTCGGGAAAAATTGCCTCCCTCGCAACTTAATCAATTATCGTTCATTAGCGAATTCACTACTGATATCCGCCATATTAAAGGCGAAGATAATGTGGTTGCTGATGCCTTATCAAGAGTCGAAGCCATCAGCCTAGATCAAGAATATGAGATTCTCGACAAAGCACAGAAAGAGGACAATGAACTTACTAAATTATTAGAACCTGGCTCATCCAGACTTAAATTGGAAAAAGTTGATATACCTGGCACCGGTATTTCATTAATTTGCGACACTTCCACTGGCAGACCACGTCCCTACGTCCCTCCCAGTTTACGTCGTACTATCTTTAGTAAGCTACATAGCTTAAGTCATCCGGGTGCCAAGGCTTCGATACGACTCGTAGCTGACCGCTATGTTTGGCCTTCAATTAATAAAGACTGTCGAGAGTGGTCTCGCACGTGCGAGCCTTGCCAGCGGAGTAAAGTCTCAAGACACAACGTTGCCCCTTTGGGGACGTTTGATACACCATCTGGTCGTTTTCTCCATGTTCATTTGGACATAATCGGACCATTACCCGTCTGCGATGAATATCGTTACTGTCTTACAGCCATCGACAGGGTGACAAGATGGCCTGAAGTTTGGCCAATGCGGACCATCACAACTGAAGAAGTAGCCGAAACTTTTACACGTGAGTGGATATCTCGCTTTGGCGTGCCCTCAGTCGTAACTACAGACCGAGGTACGCAGTTCGAATCTGACCTATTTCGCAGATTAATGTGCAGCTTCGCCACCAAACGCATTCGAACAACGGCATACCATCCTTCATCAAATGGAATGGTCGAACGTGTTCACCGACAATTAAAAGCCTCTCTCATGTGTCATGGTAACTCATGGACGAAGGCCCTACCATTGGTGCTTTTAGGCATGCGTTCGGCTTATAAGGAAGACATCGGAGCCACCTCTGCTGAAATGCTTTTCGGTCAAACTCTACGCCTCCCTGGCGAACTTTTAGTTAACATCCCCAATTCAACAGTTTTTCAAGATTCTTCAGATTTTGTGGTCAAGTTGCGCCAACACATGGACTCAATCCGTCCGGTCCCTGCATCAAGACACTCTCAGCCCGGGCATTTCATCTTTAAAGAACTCGCCACTTGTTCTCACGTATTTCTGAGAGAGGACGCCGTCCGGCGCCCCCTCCAACCACCTTATACCGGCCCATATCAAGTAATCGAGAGATCCAGCGATGGAAAAACCATTACCATCAATTTAAAAGGAAAACCTGCAGTAGTAAGTGTGGACCGCGTGAAACCAGCTTTTAGGGAGCAACACAACACTCAAGATGTCCGGACACCGACACCTCCAGTAATAACGCCAACTCCACCTGCAGCAGCGCCGCTACCGAGCTTTCCACCTCCTGCTACGCCTGTATCCCAACCCGAACCATATATTACGCGTTCAGGGAGACATGTTAAATTTAAACAATTT
This sequence comes from Dendrolimus kikuchii, assembly GCA_019925095.2. Classification (NCBI taxonomy): domain Eukaryota; kingdom Metazoa; phylum Arthropoda; class Insecta; order Lepidoptera; family Lasiocampidae; genus Dendrolimus; species Dendrolimus kikuchii. The sequence goes on from CM034407.1 coordinate 9,107,190, forward strand.
TCTGATTAGCCTAATTTTCTTCGTGGGGGGGTGGTGTGGCGCCCTTACTCGCCACTATACTTTTTGTGTTTAGTGTGGCAACACTAGTTTTTAAGATTTGCATTATCTATGACCTATGTTCTCTCTCTCGATTATTACTACACATGAGACTATGTTATATTTTGTTACGCGCTTTAAAAACTCAATATATAGATGTTCAATATTTAAATAGTGGTGTTACTTCGTTGCCCAACTCCTGTAGATGCGAACATTATAAAAGGGGACGCGTCTTCACCTACAAGAGGTGCACGCACTTTGGTAAGTTTGTAGGTTTTTTGATTTTCTAGAACACAACAACAGTCAATCTAGTAGATAGATAATCTTATCTCTAAGATATTTACAACAGCAGAGGTATCGCAAATCGAACTGATTTGCATTGTTTATAATATAGCGTGTCAAAGGACGTACATCAAAATAGAGAAGTTTGGACTGAAACGACCATACTGTGGTGGTACTAAATGATAGGAAAATTTTGAAGAAAAAGTGTGTCTGTGAGAGAGAGAGAGAGAGAGAGAGAGAGAGAGAGAGAGAGAGGAAAAGAAAGAGAGGGAGAGATACATCATGTTATCGACGGTAATGTAAATTTTCGTCAGTAATGGGATATTTTAAAAACGCTGATTTGTTTTAATATTATCATCCTATAATATTGTAGCTAAAATTTACTAACCGTTTAAATATGCCGCGTAACAGCTCTAAGAAGAAAATAGAATAGTATATACTTTATTCCATAACATTAAGATGTAGTTCACGAAACATAAGCTAGTACAATGAAGAAATTTATAAATAATCTAATACAATAAAAGCAAACTTAACTTATTTGTATTGTATTCTACCCATACTCCCTCAAGACTATAAGTAGCACACTGAACCTAGATCACAGTCTTCTATGGGTAAGGTGCCCAGAAAGCTGGGTACGTTTCCTCGCTGGATCGTCATACTGATCCGTTGCGCGAGGTAAGCAGCAGCCTTCTGATCACCTGAAGAGTCAATGAGTCGTTTTGATAAATTTTTATAGAGGTTCATGGCTTCAGGACCACACGGTCCAAGCGTCTCGACAGCAAATGGCACAAACATATAACTCTCACTGAGGGTTGCATTTTTGCGCCGCTTGAGTGGTTCAGTTGTTTCCGCCACCGAACCGGCTGTCTAGACGTGTTTAGTAAATGGGATGCGGACAACGTGTCTACGCAGGTCGCATCCCACACCAAAGACTTGCTACGCCGCCAGGGAAGTAGAATCATTCCGTCAGGACACCTACCATCGTCACGTGCAATACCATTCGGCTCCAATAAAGCCCGGCACGTTAGCCGTGGCAAGAAAGTCCGTGGTATCCTGGGTTGATTACCTCTGTTCCACAGACGCATGTGTGTGGCATTTCATTTATTTATAAGATGCGATATGCTATAATTCAATCGAGGAATGTATTTTAATTATAATAAAATTCTTACTTTTTTTACTAATGACCTATCTATTCGTTGTTTTGATTTGAGTTTTATCTCAGAAATCATATTAAAATTGGTGATATAAAATCTGTTAACATGAATACTCTAGCATTTCCTGCCTAATTTTAAAGTCAGCTGGATTTCCTGTTGACTGTATTTGTACACAATCGCGGCATTTCCCGGATCTAACATGTTAAATCCCTCATTAGTTAGTATACTATTATAATCCAAGTTGAATAATAATTCCGATTTCTCACGCTCCCGTGCCTTCTGCAGCCAGATTATTCACCTGTCTACTATATCTTTATTAGAATATATAAAATGTATGCAGCCGGCATATTAATATGCTGTAATAGTCTAGTAATAGTTCCCTATTATGTATTCAAGGCGTGATTTTATGCCACCAATGATGTCAACAGCCTGTACATATTAACATTAAGGTTTTCATAATTTTAAAATTACAGTCGATGAGTAAAATGACATAATCGAATTTTTATTTAATTCATACTAATATATAAATGTGATGTGTATGATGTTTATTTATTGCTTCAGTACGGCTTTGGGAATATAACGATAGTCATGGAATTCGGGTATTTACATGAAGGTACTTTCTATAACAAGAATGAACAGGGATAAAAATGATAATAATGTTTTTCGAAACATACGAACATACTCGAAATTTACACGAACAAAGCTACAGAAATAGATTATCATAAAATTTGTCATATTATACTTATTTACTTTTAGCAATCAATCTGTCTTAAGTAAGTACATATAGCAATTTACATAGAAATTAATCTACATACCTTCAACAACTGATACAACATTGTTATACTCTTTATTCATATAAAACTTAGGTGAAAAAGTAAATATTTTGTGTGTAGAAAATATTTTTCACGTATAAAAAATCCAAAATAAAGATAAGATGTTAATTAACGTGTTTTACCATTTAACTGGTTGGTAATATGTGTAGGCTGTTAATTTATGGAAAGCTTTTACTTATTCCATTTTTATTGCTGGGAAGTGACTTTTGATCGTAAAATTTTGATTTAAAATTAATGCTTTGGAAGCTATCGATCTAATTATGTTCATGATCTCAATGAAAACTAAAGATATTTTTATTTCGACCCTAGTTATATCAAAATGTACCAACTACTGACCGTCGAACCATTTTCATAAACACTGCTATTCATTTTTCTTATATGAACCTTTTAAATATGAGCAATGTACAAATATGTTATATGATTCTAATGATGGATTTATTAAAAGTAAAGGTCTATAAATCCATCATTAGACCTGTCCTCTTGTATGGCAGTGAAGCATGGCCTGTACTTGAGCCGACTTGAGCGACACAAGCAAGAACTCCGTGTCACTGAGATGAATATGCTGCGATGTATGTGTGGAGTGACGCGGAAAGGCCGTGTCAGGAACTCTCGCATCCGCTACAGTCTTCATGTCTTTGACGGACATGAAGACTGCCGCGGATACGGGGGTTAAGATAGCAGACAAACTGCAAGAGTGTCACTTACGCTGGTACGGCCACGTCTTACGGAGACCGACTAATTATGTGGGGAACAAATGTCTAGCCATGCCGCCTCCGCCAGGTCCCGGTCGAAGGGGAAGGTCCAAGAAATGTTGGCTTGACGTTGTAAAGGATGACATGCGTACCAATGGTCTCAAAATCGGGGGTGCTGAAGACCGCGCGAAGTGGAGTAGAAAAAGTAGAAGCGGGCCCTGGGCGTCGGAGTGACCGCTCCGAACGCAACCGGGATCTAACGCTCGGATGATGATATATGTATAAATATCTTATAAATCCTAATAAACAAAGGGATTAGGTGACATTTAGTTTAGGTACCTACTCAAACTGCAAGTAATTTTGTGCCGCCTGTACAAGAAATATCAGTAGTTCACAAAACATCATTTTCATGAATTATTTCACATACCTGAAATTTAGATTTATTTGTAACTCATACTCCAACTAGCTAAATTAAAACGCTGTTAACATCAGTTCAGCTCTTTAATTCAAACCTTTTGATAGATGTTTCTGTTAGTTTCTAATGATTACAAATAAAAGCAGATGATATGTGTTACCGAAAATGAATTCATCAAGAAATCGGGCTTAATTTATATATTCCATATCTATATCGTTCTGTATCACATTTAATTGTAGATAGCATTGAGATAGTAGTTATCTCTATCATTCTAAGACTGATTTTGCTGAGTGATAAAATCTATCGTATTCTGATCAATTTGGTGTCAATAACTCATATTTGATCATTTGTAGATTGGTTTTATTCTGATATAACTTGATGTGGATAAGTTAATAACTTTAAAGCCAGAAGTGGAACCGTGAGAAATAGGTTAACGGTCTACAAGAAAAACGACCGATGAAACGGAAATGATATAATTACTAAACGTCTAAATAAATAATTACTAAGATATTCAAAAATACATAAGAGTTAAATAAATCTTAAATACAAATTAGGGCCGATTTTTCAATCATCAGATATAAGTTATCCATCGAATAAATTATAACCTGACTCAACGTAAAAGTGAATAGCTCAACTGTTTTATTCATGCAATTGTAATTTTTTATTTATTCGTGTTGTATTTTATTCGATGAATAACTTTTACCTATACCACCCTACTTACCTATACCCATATTAAAAACTAGAATTAAACAAAAAAAATATTTTAGTATTTAAAAATGACTGGGCTCGCTAAAGCCGTTACTTAAATTGTTACAAAACGATATAGAACAGATGGATGATAGTCTGAACATACCAGAGGTATATTAGCATCTTTAAATTCTGCCTATTTATTCCCGGTTTGTAGCGCACACTTTTAGGTACCCGAGTTTTGTTTGTGACTATTTTTCAAAGCAAACGTAGATGGAGTAGATTTAAATAGGGTGAGTCAAAAAAGCCTGAAATAGTGACTCCGCCGCAGAGTGAAGACGACGCGTCGCATATTTCTAATTTTAACCATTCAGAACCTTTGAATGTTGATTCGTCGTTGTCAGCCATTGGCAGTCCACTGCTGGACGTAGGCCTCCCCAAGACGGAGCCAATCAATCCCTGTCCTCTGATTTCCTCATCCAGCGCCTACCGGCGATCTTGCACGGGTCGTCGGTCCGTCGGGCTGGAGGGCGTCCGACACTAGACGCGGTCTGCACTCCAGGACTCCTCTGCTCCATCGGCCATCGGTCCTGCGACAGAAGTGGCCGGCCCACTGCCACTTTAACTTGCTAATTTTGCGAGCTATGTCAGTTACTTTGGTTCTCTTACGGATATCCTCATTTCTAATTTTATGGACACTGACGGCAGGATTGGTCCACAAGTTCCAAGTCGCTCAACGGGCTATGGATCGAGCTATGTTGGGTGTTTCTCTTATGAGTGTTGATTAATAATGTATCAATTTATTTGAATCCAATAAACGTCACACCTCATGCATCCAATTGTGTTGGCCCTTTGATGCATCCTGGCAAAGGGCAGTGTATCATAGCAACTCCCTATCCACCGTCAGTTTAATGCCGAGGATATCCTTTTTACGATCGTTTTGATTGGGCTCATTGCACGGTTTATTGCTTCGGTTATGAAGTTTTGATTTGTTTTCAATTGAGGTTTTAGTTGTTATTTTGATATATGGCATGATGATATGGCAAGATGATTACATCCTAATGGCCGAGTGTTAATTTTTTCTTACTAGATCGACAGTTTTTAAGCTGAGCTGCAATACAACATTAAATTTACAGTTGAATGTCTATTACTTAAAAATATTGTTATTCACACATTTGAACATAACCCTTGGTGTTCCGTCCTTCGCCTTAATGCAGGGCTACAAGTGCATGGTCTCACCACTCCGCTAGGCCCTGGTAGGCGGTGGCCCAATGGCCTCTTCCATTGTTGGGGATTTGAACATAACCCTATTTTACATACATACATACATAACTTCACGCCATTTCCCTTGCGGAGTAGGCACGAACAACAGAGCGCCATTCAGGCTTATTCTTACACACCTCACTTGCTTCTTTGACATTCATAACTCTTGTCATGCACGCTCGTCTGTTCTTAAGGCTCCTGACATCACCTTCTGCTAGTACACGATCAATTTGATCATGGAACCCTATTTTAATTTTAATAATTATACAAAAATAACCACAAATCGACCAAATATAATCTGAAAAGATTCTATATTGATTTTCAAAGCGGACTATGTACACACCTCGGACTAAAACAGATCCATATACTAGAATTATGATAACTCCTTTTTTATTATCAAATCAGAAATAAACACTTGAATGACGATAACAATACTTCGACTCTGCTCATATTTTTGATATAACATGAATATTGTGTAAATTTATTTTTAAAATGTCACTATGTGTCAAAACCTAATATATGCTGCACGACTGCGGCACGAATAAAGCCGTGAGATTCTGTGACACAGTCGAATATGTTTTTATGTATATGAACGTAAGCATATTGGAAAATCAAATAAAATTTTAAAAAATACACCTTAGTAAGAACAAAACTTTGATTTGAGGTTTTTTGTACATACAGACTAAAAAGAAGATGATAGCTGCAATGAAAGGAAAGTCGTTTGGACCCCAGTTTGGTATATTTGGTTCAAACACAAAAACGGAATATAGTATTCAAGTAACATAAATTCCATATGTACATTATTTGTTCGTGTATTTCTTTTATTATATAAGATTACGTTGTGGGTATGTTAGATTTGATAGTCTTTTGTATTTTAACAAATGCTCTCGTTTAAACCAAAATGTCTCCTACTGTAAACGTTGAAAAGTAATCCAATAACAAAAATAAACTTTTTAATTATAGAAACCTGTTACAATTAAACAACATTTCATATAGCAATCCATGTTTGCGAATCAAAACATAAACATATTGTTCCAACATTTGTAGTCTTCCTCTATAGACATGTAAAACTTTTTGTGTTTGACCTATTTGTGTATAAATAAATAGTTGTAAACCTAGAATATCGCTAGTCCGAGGCCGGACAAACTTTATATATATTTTCAAGCTGACTTACGCTTGTATTATGGGTAATCCCATAGCACAAATGTAACTTAGTCTGAGAATGTACTATGTGTTCGTCCGTGATTATCGTATTCAAGTTTAAAGTTGAAATCTTATTTACAGTCACACCTGATGCCCTGATTTTGATCTTAAACCACCTTTCCACTGGTTATTATGACACCTGCGTAGGGCGTTGCCTGGCTACCCCCCAAGTGCACGTGCGTGATAGTAATTAAGACGAAGATGAGCAATTTATGGGGATTAGGCGTTTTAATCTTGAGCAATTTTGACGAGGTGCTTTTAATAATGTTTTAATTACTATTGCTCATATCATGTACCTAGTTAAGACGCGCGATGTTTTAGAATATATTAGTTGTGCAATATCAAAACCTAGCAACTGATATTTTTTAAATTAATATTTGTGTATTTATTATATAATCTGAAGCCATGTGACGGAAGTCTTGACCAAATTCTTGATTTTTAACTGACGTCAAACGAGGGAGTTCTGTTATTTTCTAATAAATACCTTATAACAACTATATGATAATATCATCAGTGTCGTAAATAGGGCGATGGCACCGGTGCCCAGGCATAGGGCGTAGACTCTGGGGGGCGCAAGAATGGCCAGAGCCAGGCAGGACTATTATTTTTCCTGTTTGCTCCTGATAAGTTCCCGCTGCGCCCCTAGTGCTCGATTCCAACAAATACGTACCTACATTCCATCAAAAACGTCTCATGGTATCATCAAATCAACGTATCATCAAAAACGTCTGCTAAATTAGACAAAACATCGCTATTATTTCTTTGTTCTAGTTCTTTGATAAAAAAAATATTTTTCTTCCAAAATATTAGATAATTGGTCCACCAACACCAAGGTTCTTGTGCGTTATTTTATCACCCTGAATGAAATAGAGTAAATCTATACATAGCATTGCTCTAGCTAGGGTACCTATAATATAAAAAAAAAAAAACAAGGCCGCAGTTATAGAAGCTCACATAGGGCGCAAAAAAGGCTATTTACCGCACTGAATATCATGCTACCTCCTAAAACAGAGAAGCAGCGAGTAAAACTGTACAGCTCGATAGAAATATGTAACGACTTTAAAATGTTAAACAAAAATCAAATGTCGAATCGCATACACGCGTAATACATACGAGAATTTGCATTGCGTTTTTTTTAATTTCACGCCTCGGCAAACTCGTATAGGTAATTAGTGCTCAATTCATGGCCTATTCAAAGCTTTTCATTCATAGAGCGAAGTGAGCGAGCCACTCTGCGACCTGTAGCGCTACCAAGCGGAAGAGCGAAAATAACGCTAGTAAAAATCCGTTCCATACCAATTCTTTCATAAAAAGAACATAATACATCTCTAGTAACAAAATAGCTGTCCATTTAAGTATAAAAATTCAGGCATGTTACTAAAAAAACTCTTCATTAAAAGTATACAAGTGACGTTAAATAAAATTCTGCATCAATAAACACAAACATCGACAACGAATGTAAAAAATATAAAAACAAAAGCGTACGCGACAAACCCTAATTAATTCAAAAGCGTACAAACAAAGCCTTGCAAATAAATAAAAAAAACACTGAAATGGCACTCAAAAAGATATTCACACTTCAGAGGTGCAACAACGAATCGACATTAACCCGAGGACACGAAAGCGTAAAATTTTAATTAAGGCACTAGTGTAAAAGGCAAAGCAAAAAAATAATTGACAGTGTGAACCATCTAATTTGACACGAGTGCCATTCGACTGATGAAAATGTGTGGTGCATACAACCGGAGAGTGAATGATGTTTCGCGCGAATGATTTTGAATGGTTGAATAGGATCTGTGGTAATGGTAAATATGGCTAACTATGATTCTGTATTCACTTAGTTTTGTGACATTTTGCAAATAAAATTCTAAATGCAGTGCTTTATGTAAGTTACACTGTTACAGTCATAAAGTTTGATTATATATTTTACTAATGTAACACTAGTAATGGAGTTTAACTATATTTTGATTGGAATATACAATATTTAAATCCACCTATGTAACCGAAGTATAATGTGAAATAATGTAAAAATGGGTATAACTTCAAATATCTTTATTTTTTAAATTCGCTCACCGAACGATCTCGATTGCCCAAGCTTGTTACTTTATATATATACTAGGATTTGCCCTCGACTTCGTCCACGCTTGACTTGAAATTCCCGCGGGACTCTCAGGACGCAAAGTATCGCAGTATTTAAAAAAATAATGTAAGCTATCGTTTAGGTGAAAAAGTGTCGGAATAAGCTAATTTTTATGCTTCCGGACAACTTCAAACCGCTCCCGGGAAAATTTCCTCGGGATTCCCGGGGTAAAAAGTATCACACATTTCATTACATTAAATTTGCAATCGATCAGTAAAAAAATCAAATTGTTTTTTTTTTAAATTGGGCCGTTTTAGATGATTCCAAGAAAAATTCCGCGAAATTCCCAAGATAAAAAGTAGCACAGAGTTTAAGTATAAGAATTAGCTGTCGAGTAGCGAAAACTGCATCGAAATCGGCCCAGAAGTTTTTACGTGAATCCCGAACAAACGGACAAGAAATCGAAAAAAAAATCATCGTGTTCTCCATCGTTTATATAGTCTATTTCAGTAGGTTTTTTTAATAGCTCTAATGTACAGACATGGCATGTCTATAATTTATATATATATATATATATATATATATATATATATATATATATATATATATATATATTTAAATGCCTTGAATGCGATGCTTGAATGGTTCCGGAGTCCGGGTGTCTTGAAGTGTCGCATGACAAGTACTACGTAGGTCAGCGTGCTTCATATTCAAATTTAAACGCGTACCTATATATAACAAAATGAATAGATTTTAAATGAAATTTAGACGTGGCTTGATATCTTAATGTATACACGAACATTAAAGATATAATTGTTTTAATCCCTACGATTTTTTAATGAATTCTGTTGAAATGTGTAGAAGTCTATAGGACACAAATTTTCAGACATACAAAATTCTAAAAATGCTCATTTAAGGTGTATATATTAAGTATCGTGTAAAAGACAATCTTGACTGAATGCTGAATTTATTTCGAAATCACAAATTGATACTTCAATCATGTGGATTTAGTATAATTAGTGTTTGAATAAGTTTTCACGTAAACCACTCTAATGCTAACATTATTCGAGTATAGAAAGTCTTATTATGTGGGGAACCAATGTCTAGTCATGCCGCCTCTGCCAGGTCCCGGTCGAAGGGAAAGGCCCAAGAAATGTTGGCTTGACGTTGTGAAGGATGACATGCGTACTAATGCTCTCAAAACGGGGGATTATGAAGACTGCGAGAAGTGGAGTGGAAAAAGTGTGAAAGCGGACACTGGGCCTCGGCGTGAACGCTCCGAACGCAACTAGGATTTAACACTGGGATGATGATGATAATGATGATGGTGATGATGAAAGTCTCTTAGTCCTGGTTCCTATATCTTACCGGTCATTTGCCTTACTATCGGTTAAAATTTGACATAAGCTCCTTACATCTAATGTCCAAATTCAGCTGATGGTAAGACAAGTGAATCAATAGTTAGCTATGGGAACCTTCCATTAATTTGATGGTTGTCCACAGAAAAACAACATTCAACAACTTAAAGAAGAAATCAAAGAGAAGTTACCGCCATCAGAAAACCTCAAGCCCGTTCCGCCACCTGTCGTTCCAACACTAGTCCCACCTGGTGGCGAGACGTTGAAACGAAGCAAGAAGAACAGACCTGCTCCACAACCTCCAAGACCTTCGGACTTGGAGATCAGAGCACCGTCAGAACTGCTAGTCGGTGTACCTGGTGCGTTGAAGACACAGTGGAAGCATCAGCCGTTTGTATTGGTCACAGGGGCCGTAACTTATGTAGCTAACGTGAGTATTGATTACTTTTTTCTTAGTATTGTGGAATACATATGCAGATGTATAAACTAGAGCTTATGACAACCGTATCCCATACGAGGACTATTGTGTTCTATGATAAAAAATGCCTTTTATTTACTTCTTGATTTACTTCCAATAAGAAATTTAATATAATTATATTCATATTACAAAAAGGTCAGGTATACAGCGCAGCAAATCAACGTGCATGTATAAAGAGATTAATGAGTCAAGATAGTAGCAAGTGCAGATGTATAATGTACCTACCTCTATGAGAAAGAGGATTAATGATTTCAATGTATATTTTAAAAGCAGTTTTTTTTGTAATCTCTTTATTTCTTTAAGAGCTGTTTTTCAAAGTAGAATATTTCTCTTTAGTACTTAGGTTCGACGGTGGTTAAAGAGCTACGCGGGACTGAATCAACAAAGAAATCAATACAGAAGTTAAAGAAGACAACCAAAGAACCGCGAGACTCTCCCGATATCATCCTTAGCATTAGCTATAGAGGTGTCAAGTTCCTAAATACTATTACAAGGGTAAGTTCGTAGCTGTTACATACGTGTATATGTTGAACGAATTTCTTATGTATGTGTCGCATGTTGGTGTAAATAATACAATAATGTATGTACTTATGGACTGTATGTATATTCACATATCAGAACGTGCATTTTGGCCCCCAGAATACTTACGATTTTCTACTGTTTCTTCTCTACTTTGCAAGGTTTTCTGTATGATTTATAGTGGCATCAATTTTTATCACCTTTATTTTGAGTTCACTGTTGCTAAAAGTTGATCAAATCTTCAAGGCGTGGTTAAGATTGTACTTTAAACTGTTAAAATAATCTCCAGCACGATTCTTGAGCTGTCACCTTGGCCGGTGCAAAAGTAAAATTTCGGATCTTTTCGAAGGATAAGGTATAGTCCCTTTCGAGTAAAGAGACAAGAATATAATATTTCAATAAAGTACCTACCTATATACTTATACAAACCAACTTTAATGTACACAAGCCTGGCTCTTGTTTTCCCTCTCTCGTTACTTGCATAGATTTGCTGGAAGAATACTCTTTTTAGGGTTAAGTTCGCCTTTGTGTATCACCACTATTTTGTATTTTTATATTAACTGCTTTGTGTATAATAAAAAATATGGCTACGTTCAATGTATAAAGCGACTCCTACTATTCCGCCTACCACTTAAAATCCACGCCGGGAACTATAAATATGTTTACAATGTATTTTTAAATTATGTTTCATAAATGTACCCACTGTAACATCTGAAAAACATTTCAATTATCTCACCAAGCTAACCGTAAAGATTCGACAAAAAATTATTTTAAAAGAAGGGCTACAAAAAACAATCCTTTTTTGTTTAAGAAACAACAAAGACAAGATTGGCCAGTGGTCCGATCAAGTGTGAAGAATGGCCTGTAATTAAAAATCAAGCGGGCAAAGTCGGGGGCGTTATTTAGTCGCTCTTTGTCTTGAAGGGATGTTTGCCCTTCTTACAGTTGGTTGATCTTCAAACAATAGACATTGCTTTTTGTTAGAACTTTGTGCAGAAAATAATGGTCAGAAAGGATTGGAAAAAATTTGGGCTAGTTAATAATTTTTATGGGTACCGATCCCATACATGTTTTGTTACTTTGATGTTTTTTTTTAATCCAGGCCTGTTGATAGAGTGGTTTATCATTAAGTTGTAGGTAACAAACTTAGTCGAACTAAATAGGTAGACCGACCGATAATAAAACTAAGTTGTAACGGTTTTAAGCGCGGTGTTTTATTTGATTTCGATGTTTTGACCAGTTTTCTGTAGCCGTGATTACGGAATACAGAGATGTTCCGTGATCACGGCTACTGAAAAGTAAATAAAATAAATTACCGCTCTTAAATTGTTATAACGTTGTTTCATTATGTTTACTAATCGCGAAAACTTAGAAAATACTAGGTAGACCGACCTTTGAAATTGAATGAATGAATGAGTCTTTATTTGTAAAAATACAGGTTATAGTTATACATAGGCTGGTAACAAAGTCAAATGTTCTTACTGTATTTGACCTAAACAGGGTCATACAAATATTTCAGTGCACGTCAATCTAACAACAAAAACTCACAATTCTAATATTATAAACTTAAACCAATTAATTCGCTATATTAAAAAACAGAAATAAAACAATGTCAATAAAACAAAATAAATTAAATGTCAAAAGCCAAAAATAACATTTCTTTGTCATATTTAACGAAATCATTACTTGAGTATATCATTTTTTCAGTTACCATATTTTTATCTTCTTACATTGTTTCAACGGCAGTTCTTTGATCGATGGACGTAATTTATTAAATATTCGTATGCACATCGCGTAACAGTTTTTCGACAAAATCAAATACTAATCTATCCCTAGTTCTTGTACAACGTGGATATATATCTTTAGCTTCTTTTTACAAACATACATATCTCCAAAATATACAAACAAGGCAACGGCAAGACGTTAGGAGTTTTAAAATATTGTTTACTTGACTCATACGGTGGGATGCCTTCTAATGCTCGAATACATCTTTTCTATGGCAAAAAAGCTCTATTGAAATCTGTGCAATCACCCCTTGATAAAAAACCATACCGCAGCACAGAGCCAACATTAGAAGCCGATTGCGTCGCGGTGGGATAGTTTCCGGTGGAAACATTATTACTAACCAAATAGATGCAAACCACGTGTATACTATATAAGGTTACGCACACAAGTTCAAAAAAATGCTTCACTTTAATTGACGCTCAAATTTACTTAGGCTCCGTCTATACTGTTAGTCGTCTGAGGCAATAAAATTGTTTTTGAAGATCTGACTAAAAATATTTTAGGCGACATGTATATTGAAAATCATTTTGAATCCTGAGTAACAAGTACGTCGTCCACCCCTAATTTTTATTGTTTCACGGCTTCACTACACCATAGTGTAGTGCCACATTGCCTACATCTTTTTACAAAATATTATCAACATTTTGAATTACACCAAGTAGTATCCGAAATTTTGCTTTTGCCAAATGGGCCACAGGTCCCTAATAACAAAAATGATAGTTTTTAGATTTGTCATGTTTTGTCAAAGAAGCAAGTGAGGTGTGTAAGAATAAGCCTAAATGGCGCTCTGTTGTTCGTGCCTACCCCGCAAGGGAACTGGCGTGAAGTTATGTATGTATGTATGTATGTATGTTTTGCCTAGATTGAAATTTAAAATTATGGTCGTTGTAACTCTTTCCCTTTAGGAGTTGGTCTGCGAACACGAAATCAGAAATATTCACTGCGCTTGCCAAGACGCGGATGACTTGACTCACTTCGCATATATCACCAAGGATCATTCCACCAGGAGTCATTACTGCCACGTGTTCAGAGTTGCTACTATGGTAAGTTATTTATCTACTGTATTTGACGACCTCTCTGTTCTAAGCGCTTGTCCATTAAGTTAATTGACACGCAGACGTTTTGGATTCAAATCCGGGTGGGATAAATTTCGTAAATGAACTTATTTATTTGCTATCAATAAAAAAATACGCTGTTTCTATTCTATTCTTGATCAACGCTTTATATGTGCGTTAATTTTGGCCAAATCAGAGTGGCTATGTCAAAATGACAGGTGTAGGAAGATCAGAAACACCCCTTGTCTACATTATGCCCACTTCTACGGCAGCAAGCAGGAAAGTGGCGAGTATGTAAACGTAACTTATTTGAAATACGATACTCGCGCTGCCCACTTCCCTCGTCAGTTTCCTGCCTGCTGCAGATGGAATAGTATACCTACGTAAACTAGAGGTTACATGCAGTAAAATAAGCAGCGTTTATAATCTAGATCGTAAGTGCAATAAAATTAATAGAACTGGGTCATTGCAATCTTCAATTACAACTCATATGCAAATGACAATAAATTACAGTAATAAAGATAACTTTTACGGTATTATAAACAATAGAGCAAGAGATAGTATTACGTTAACTCAGAATCATTAATGGACCATTACCTATAAATATTGATCATTTAAAGGAAACCAGGTTTTCTTAGAATAGTACAGTCGGAAATGATAGTTTTAATAATGAAATAAAGATATAAGTTGTCGCACTTGTCACATTAATGAAGTAAAGAGGCAATATATATATTTCTCTTGAATTCAAACTGTAATGATTAAAAATATATAATTTTCCACTTAAGCGTGCCAATCTTTAAAAAGTGACCGCATTATGGGTACATTATGTGGCGGCTAGCGACAGTTACTTTTCAGAGAATTTTTGTAATATGCGAATATTCGCGGTACTATCGCCGTCGTCCCACATCGCCTCCCTGAACGGTTCCGTAGTGCATCAGTATCAGTAATATCGTTTTAAAAGATATATAATTTGCCAAGAACTGTATTTCATGTTATCTCCATTTGCCCGATACGCCAATAATTGGAATCAGAAGCGAAAGTATATTATATTAAATTTGCTATCAATCAGTAAAAAGATCACATTTGAATTAGATTTTTTAAAATCTAGCCATTTTAAATCATTACCAGGAAAATTCCCGAGGGATTCCCAGAATAAAAAGTAGCGCAGAGTTTAAGTATGAGAATTTGCTGTCGATCAGCGAAAACTGCATCGAAATCGGCCCACTAGTTTTTACGTGAATCCTGAACAAACAGACTACATATCTATAAAAATTGCATCGTGTTCTCCATCGTTGTTATAGTCTTTTCCAGTTGTTTCTTCTAAATAGCTTTAATGTCCGGCATGCTTACAATTTTAAAAAATTGTAGATTAACAGCAGTGTTTCTGTCCTTCCAGGATCAAGCAACTGAAGTCATCCTAACATTAGGCGAAGCATTTGAAGTCGCTTACCAAATGGCGTTACGAGAACAGTCAAATAGGACACGGGTCACCCAATCCCTAGCTAAGACCCCAACACACGACCCGATGACCACTAGCAATAAGGAAAAACCAAATGTAAACCACGGAAGATCGCATTCAATCACAGAGATCAAGTTGAATGGTCACCAGCTTAAGATAGCACCTTTACCAGCTTCATTGTCGAATGAAGATTTCCAAGCTACGAGGAACAGTGATGGCTCCAGGAGCCCCAAAACGCCACTTCTCAAAGCACCTATAGCATCGACTGAAGAATTGTGAAAAAGGAGATAATGCGTTCATCGAACTTTGTCGAAAGTTTAATTCGATTTTTAAAAAGTACTAAAAGAAAAATAAATCATTCCGACTACGGTTTCCAAAAATGTAAGAAAATACTTGATGATATGAAATTGCTCTTAGTCTTTAAACTGCATTTTGTTTAGTTTTTCTATTCAAACAGTTTTTAATCTTTAAAAGCATTAAGAACAGAAAAATATCTCAGGACAATAAGATAGGTGTTGTGTTTGTCTCTGGGTGCACATTTTGTCCATCATTTGCACATTTGAGACACCACTGCGTTAGTGGATTAATAACTAGTTCAGGGCGTCTAAAAGAAAATAATACTTGTGATTGCTTTTAACGACACCGCTGCCTATATTTTGTCAGAAAAGGTTCTTTTTTCATTCAAAATAACATGTTACCATTAATTTTTGGTTAATACTACATTTTTGATATATTCTATACTATGTAAAAATAAAATGAAACCTCGCAGATTTTTGAGATTTGTATAGAGTTCGTATTTTAATCAAAAAATTAATTAGTTGTATGTTACCCTTATGACAAGCTTAGTTTAATTTACCATGCTGTCTTTTGATTAACTTATTATATTCTTGGTAGTATAATCAAATAGTAGTATTTTTCTGACCGTAGTCGGAAAAAGGCCTAAAACGGCTTAAGGAAATCGTCTTCCTAATGGAGAACTTCCAGATAATTAAATAAAATCCTTAAGAACGATTTTAAACGTTTCAATATTACTCGAATTTTTAAACGATATGTAATCGATATTTAAAATTAAATAAGTTTGGATGTTAGTGTTTTTAATGTTAAGTGACCATTTTGAAAATTAAATTTAAAATCATTTATTGAGTGAAACTATATAATTCAATTTCGACACTGCTTTTATGAACCGTAACCTGATTTTTATTGTATGATATTAGATAAAATAATAATTTTACTATTCAATAGTAAAATATTAGGGGCTGTTATATTTATAAATGTAGGTTTTATTACAATTGTATATTTTTGTTTTTTTTTCTACAAAATTTCAGATGTTGTTTGCTGGGCATGACAGACATCATTGTCAAAGAATACATTTATTACAAATAAAAAAAAATAAAAAATAAAAAAATGAGTAACCATCAACAAACACAATGACAAAAAAGTATTGACGCAATCTCTATGTGACATATAATATATTTTTATTTTTCTGTCTCCCAGCAAGGAACATTTTTCATAAAATTTGTATTCAAGCGTCTTTATACAATAATAATTCATTGTCATATAAGTCACTTTAAGTATAAATAGTGCGATTAAATTAACCAATTTAATTTAATTCTAAATTGTATTGCAAGAGAAATTATTATTTGTATTATGAATTGAAAAATGTAAAAAATGACTAAATTTGTATTGTCGCTATACATCATTAAAATTTTTAAATAATTATTTTGTACACATTATCTCAGTCGTCATATTTATGCGAAGTTTATATCAATAACACAGTACTGATTGAATACATAAGTATATATATGCAACGAAACCAAATATATCCTCAAATACTGTTCAATACTGACTTGCATTTTAGAAACTAATAAATAATAATTTTGATTTTATCAGATAATTAGAATAAATAGTTTTTGATTATGTAATAAATGAGATGTAAAATACATATATAAAAATTTTAATGATGATAAATGAATATTCCTTATTATGATTAGTTTATGCATATTGGACGATAATAATATTCATAAATGAGTAGGCCTAAAAGTATAATCTCGATTAAATATTGTTTTATAATATAGGTAGTTCATATACGTTACCAACTTTTTCGGTGTCGTATTTATTGAGTGTAAATAGTTTAGTATTAAGAAAGTGCATAGACGTAGGTTGTTTTTAATAACACATCTTATGACAAAATATAAGCGAATTCGCCTAACATAACATATAGTACATAAAACATATCAAACTCATGTTATAATGTATTTAAATTGATCATACTTACAAGGCGACTCTGACCCCTGCTCTGAAGTAGAACGTTTTAAAAGATATGCCTTGTTAGTGTGTTTGATACAATAATAGTTAAAGTTGAGCTTCCGATGTTAATTTTGCATTTTAGCTATATATAATGTTGATAGTATTTGAGTAATTTTCAAAACGTATCAAATTAACAAAATCTGTTTCATTTTCATTTGAAAGTTAAGTTTGTGATAACTTTCACCAAAAACAGTTTACGAGTTGCCAAATATAACATAATTTACGAATTTTTAGAAATGAATGGAATTTTAAGGTTTGTAAAAATATTTTTTTGTGATAGTCACAATAAAGTTTGTTTAATATATAAATAAATAAAAAAATATATGTGGAATTTACCCCACGTGCTATTTCTTTTTTTTAAAGAGTTGCAACATGTAAATCTGCTTTGCATAATTTACATAAAAAAATGCATTTCTAACAATTTTCTAACGAAGAGTTAGAGGGGCGTACCAGCAAATTTACACCATTAATTGGTAATTAAATTATTTTTATAAATATTCATTGAATTTGTTTTGAAAGGTACTCACATACTAAATAATTGTGTCTCGAAATGACAAAAAACAATTGTTTCTTTTTGGATATGTGTTACATTATATTCAGTTCAATTATTGTAACTGTTTGCTCAATGTGTTTCAAACTACATGTTTTGTAAAAAAAATACCAATTTATGTTTTTATGTATTATTGTGAAGTTGGAATATTATTTTGAGATTTCCTGTAATCTGTTGTGATATATTGAAAGTAAAAAATTTGAAATTGATTTTCCTTTCTTTCATTTCTTTGTCCTTTTTTTAATATATTATAAAATATATTTCTGTGTATATGTGTCGCAGCTTTTTATATTAAATGTTATTGTTAAAATTATTATAGATTATTTGTAATATTAAAATTAGATAATATATCTATCGATGTTTGGTTTAATGACGTAGATATATTATATATATTTATCTGTAATAATAATAAATTATAGTATATTAATAAAGCATAATAAATTTATTGTGCCAAAATCGCAATATTACAGGTAATAAGACGCCAATATATAACCCCATATATGTAATTTTTATTATTTTTTTATTAAAAAAATTGCTCACACAAACACCAATTTTATGTAATATTATGTTTATGCGTGTTTTATTATTATATGCAATAATGTTTAGCCGTCCTTTTTTATAATGATATACGTGATGTTTTGAAAATCATAAACAATAAATTTTTGTTTGAGAACTCAATAATTTACATATGTGTAGTTTTTCTTATAAGGTGTTTATGTTATTATGTATATATGCGCTAAAGAATTTCAATTTAATTTGAATTTAAAGAGCTAAGGAACCGATGTAAGATGCAAATCAAATAGGACGGAAAGAAATATCAAATATAATATTTATTATTCTATGACCACTATACTTAACTTGCGACTTTCCACGGAAGTTATGCGGAGAGGATCTGCGGAAATAAAGATATTGATGAATTATTTACAAAGCATCTCCCCTGAATTCTTCTCTTCGCTTTTAATGGAATTCTGGCCTAAGCATGAAATGATTATTGGAAAACAAGCCTTTATTTCATCGTCCACTTATGACCTTTTTGACTTGCGTCTTATAACAATATATTTAGTTCTTCGGATTCTTATGACTCCAAAACCGATGACATTAATATTTCCAATTTTTTCACTGAGTACATCTTAACCAGAATTTATCACTTATTTTATAGTTTGACATTAATAAAAAAATGTAAGTATTAGATTTAATAACTTGAAGTAAACTAAAAACTGACAAAAGCAATAAATAAATATTTCACGAATATATTCCTAAACTACATTTATAGTTACTTAAAAATATAATATAAATGAATTTGGGTTGTTTTAAAGACATTTTAGTAGAGAATGTTATATTCCTTTAAAATTTAAAGATAAAAAGCTAATAATATATGTCAGATCACGATTTTATTGTATTATGAATATATAAAGCTATATTTTCGTAATACAATAAAATCGTGATCTGACATATATACACACAACAACACAATAAAACCGGGGCCTGTGTTTTGAACACAAAACAACATTTCCTAACTAAATACACTTCTAGAAACCGAACTAACACTATCGTAAACTATATATCATTGGATGTATACCAAAGAGATTATAATAGTTATTATTAAATAAATATATTTAAACTTAAAATTAGACGTCGACCGAATAAACTATACAATCATATAAGTAGTTTAAGTATATACACTTATATGTACTATCGAGTGTTAAATAAATGAAACATATTAAATTAATCACTGCCCAAATAACGAATTTTTTTAAATATTTATTTGTATTAAATAATTATTTTATTTTTCTTATTTTAAATGGCAGTAAATAATTGACTGATAATGAGCGATTTGAATTTTTAATACTTTTTATGTCCTTGCTGCATATGGGATAATGTTAGCGTCAGCGACTGTGCCAAATGCGTCTTGTTTATAACATTAAAAATATCGCCGTTAATGATTATCTCTTATCTGTTAATGTTTAACGTCATTAACAATTAATGACAAGGTCGGATCACAAATAAAGCATTAAATCCATGATGGCTGCAACGATGGAGCGATCGGTAACATTATCCCAGATATAGCAGAGGCATTAGGATGATTTTTCACAAAAATAATGTTGGTTACAAATAGACAAATATATCAAGTATTGTTACCATTTTTTTAAATATATCTTATTTTCCAAATAATATATACCATACACCAATTTTTGTTCCTATTAGTTACAGTACCATCTTTTGATATAAAAAAATATTATTATGTAAACATAAATAAATATGTTAATCAAGTTTTGGTCATATATGGGTTAATAACAACACGAGATTGTAAAGTATAACCAAAAAATAAATCCCTTTGATAATAGTAAATTTTCCAAGATACATTATGCGACGTAGAGAAGCAGCTGGCTATGGGCCGGAAGGTTTTCTGCGGTTTTGTGGGATTATATGGGATTAATGGCCAATTGATGCGTGCTGTGCAGTCCACTTACGAGGACTGTATGGCATGCGTGCGAGTGGATGGCAGCCTGTCGCCCTGGTTTGACGTCAATATTGGCGTCAGGCAGGGCTGCGTGCTGTCGGCTTTGCTGTTCATCCTATACCTGGACGATTGTCTCCAGAGAATAAGATTGATGGATGTTGGGGTGCGAATGAGTGATCTAGTTGTAAGCACCTTGCTTTATGCGGATGATGCCGTGCTTTTAGCCGAATCGCCATCTGAACTGCAAACACTAGTCACAATGATGAAAGATGACTGTCAGGCGAGAGGCTTACATTTGAATGCGAAGAAAACAAAGGTTATGGTGTTTGAAAGAGAAGAAACCAGAACGAATGCAAGGATAATGGTCGATGATGTTATGCTGGAACAAGTGAATGAGTTTGTATATCTTGGATGTGCTTTTAGCAGGGATGGAAGGTACACCGCTGATATAGAAAGAAGAGTAAATTTGGGGAATAGTTTGAATGGAGCGTTAGGTAAACTTCTAGGCGCTAAGAACCTCAGCCAGAAGGCCCAGCTCGCCATACACAACGCGGTGCTGGTACCTACGCTCACGTATGGAAGCGAGAGTTGGGTATGGAAGAGAGAGCATGAAAGTAGAGTAAACGCGGTTGAGATGCGAGCACTGCGCAAAATCTGCGGAGTGACGCTCGCGGACCGCGTTCGTAATACCGAAGTAAGAAAGAGAGTTGGTCTGAAAGAGAGTGTCGGGGTGAAGGTAAGGAAAGGAATGCTCCGGTGGTTCGGGCATGTGGAAAGAATGCATGATGAAAGAATGACTAAACAGATATACAATGCAAAAGTGGATGGATGCAGAAGTCGTGGAAGGCCACGACACACCTTCCATGATCAAATTGATCGTGTACTAGCGGAGGGTGATGTCAGGAGCCTGAAGAACAGACGAGGTATATGGCGCTCTGTTGTTCGTGCCTACTTTGTGTTTCGTTTTAATTTATTGCGAATGAAGTGTATCAGTTAAGCACAATCGAATATTGTAAATATATATCTACTTATAATGATATTATATTCAAAATTCAATAAACAGTGAAATAATTTATGCATTTTTCATTTATTTATGGTGGGGCCTCACCTGCAATAACGACAAAGATATTGACTGTGGCTGACATATTATTTATAGAGTTAAAAATAACGCCGCTAACGAATAGCTGCATTACCATATATATATATGCGTTATCTGTCAATATGTAGTCATTAAAAATTAAAAACAATATCGCATCACAAATAACGCATTACACCCATCGCCACATCTGCGTGAAACGGCCTATATCTGTAACATGATGACGGTGCTTCATCTGCAAGAAGCACCGTCATTACAGACAGCATCATAAATAGAAACACACAATGTCATCTTAAATAAAGGCATGGAAAACATACTATATAATGACAATAGCACAGTAAAAAGAGTAATTCTAAAAATCTCCTAAATCCTTCTGGACTAGATTGCATATCATACTTCTCTTGATTTATTACGTATATTATATAACTATTTAATAAAATATAGACTATTTTTTAAATATATATATTTTCTTAGACGAAACCAGTCAGAAATTGATGAAAAAACTTACTAAGATTTATAATCCTTGGAGCTTTGCAAAGTTACATTTTTTGCTAGGCAATTGTCATTCTTGGTATTATTTCTCCACTTAGATACGCAGAATCAAAGCTTCTAATGTCAACCGATGATAACGATCACACCACTAATGAGGTACTTCAAGCCGCTCGACTTCTGGACGGTGTACCAGTTCCACTTGCTCAAAACAAATGAACAAGTAGCACACAGGGGAAATCTGGTAAGAGCAGATTTTCTCTTGATGTTTTCAGTCACAATTTTGCATATGGCAAACGGGAAATGGACTGTCCCCAGCCTTAATTAAAAAAAGGGAAATACAATTTATTCCTCAGACAAACAAAATAGGTAGATAGAGCCCCGATCTCTCAGAGCGAAGCCGAGTAAAGCAAATCGATTTTGGAATACGATGCCGATTGCGTCACAGTGCATTATCACTTAGATCAATTATCAATCAAATTAAGAATGACTAAAGTTTGTCTAGCGACTGCGCCGCATGTCCAGCCAGTCCTGGGCAGTAGCATTATTTTACTTAAACAAAAACTTAAATCAGTATTTTATATATAATAATAACTATCCGTGCAGAAACGGAGAAAGAATAAAATTTCCTGCGGCCGGGCGGCCTGTCGTAAGAGGTGACAAAACAACCCACAGCTAGGTGGTAGGGCATTTGCCGGACTGGATGGCTACCACCCCTGGTGTAGAGTATGCCGCCATAACAACCTTGAGTTGTGTTCCGGCATTAGTGACCAGGTTCCAGTCTTCCTTAAGAGAGCAGCAGCGCATTTGTAGCACTTTTGGTGTTGCAAATGTCCATAGGCGATGGTAACCGCTTTCCATCAAGTGGGCCGTCAGCCTGTCTGCTGAACTCCTGCAATAAAAAATAAAAAAAATCTGGCAGCGTAAGCTGGTCTCAAGATTTTTAGAAAAAGGTAGAAGGTTCTGAAAGGAAAAGACAGGTATAGATAGATGTTAGAAAGGGATAGATGATGAACGAAAATTCTAGAATAGAAGGTTCGTGAAAGAAAAGACGGAGATAGATAGATGTTTAGAAAAGGATAGATAGTAAATAAAAGAATAACGAAAAGAAGATCGAAATTATGGGTTCCAGAAGATTCTGCCGGGTATATAAACAGCGTAAGGCGCGCCGTGGTAGTTGAGTTTAGATCAAGACAGCGAATTGACAAGTGCGATACGAAAGAGTTGGAAGAGAAGTTTAATAGAAGACAGTGACGAGTTCAGTGGTGAATTTACTGAAAAGTTTAGTGGGTAGTTCAGTGTAGCGTTTAAAAGGAGGCCCAGAAGCGAGCTACGCGTGGTAAATTCGGATTTGAACACTACAGCAGCAGCAGGGGGTCTACTTAAGATTGCCGACGATATTGTGAGTGAGACATCTTATCGTCGGGACAGTGCGTCGTTAGTTGTGCGTGTAGGGGTGGGCAATCCTGTGGAGAAGAATCACATACGGCTGTGTACGTCAATAAAAGCGTTTAATGAAGAGAACTGGTGTTTCCTTCCAATCCTAAGTGCGTACCCCCGCTCGCGCGTAACAATATGTTTGTTATACTTCACGACGAATTCTATATTGGACTTATCCCTTCTACGTACCTGATAGTGAGTAAACATTAATTCTTCACATAACTAGCCAGGTTCCTTAAAATAAGCAGAGTCAGTGGATAATTCCAAATGTTGCTGTAATTTACTTACAAAATGTAGCAACAAATTTTATCCACCGATAAATCTCGCTGGCAGGTTCGCGTGGGATATAAAAAACAACTAATTGTTTAAGCAACATTAGCTCGCCCGAAAAAAGGTTAAAATTTCAGCTCCATTTATTAATCTGCCGGTTGGTGCGCTCGATTAGACGTGAAGGATGGCTTGTATCGACCTGATCCGGGTTCTGGAGACCGGTCGAACACTTGCACAGTAAATATCCGTAGTCTTTAGTCCCTGTTAGATTTTGCCTGGTCATTTGCTAATATGTTCCTGAGGAAATAGATATTTTAACTGCAAAGCAGATTTTTATTACCACACATTGATTAATACGTTCTTTTTTTACTATACTTAATACTTCCTGCTTACTACATCGACGTTAGTGTAAGTGAATGTGACCAATGCGACTTAATTATATCATTAAAAAACAACGCGTTATATCTTTGGTTACATCTGTGTGACACAGTTACAAACCGTAACATTATCCCAGGTGTAGCAGAGGCAAAATAATTTGGAGGCCGGCCTCTGTGGTTGAGCGGGCTAAGCCTTCGCCGGCCTACCTCACTGCAACGCAGAGGCTCTGGATTCGATTGCTGGTATGGTAAATTTCGGAAACGAATGTTCTCCGTTATTTACAATGGTCTGGGTGTCTGGGATCGGCTCCAGAGTATTGCATTGTATATTATTTATAATACAAGCGTAATTTGCTTAATTTGGGATATACAATATGTGTTTGTTTGCCGATTACTTTTATTATTATTAATTTATTAATTTATGTGGCCAGCATTTTGGGCACTCTCCCCGCCGACAGCGACCTGGAGTCTATTTTTTACTTATAGTTTGTTATTTTGTAAGTCTAGGTATATTTATATTGTAGTTTAATTTTAGTTTATATTAATTTATAATTAGTTTTATTTATGTTATTATTTTTGGTGTTTATAATAGATCTTACACACATAACAATAATATAAAATGTAATGCAGTTTGATAATGATGAATGACTAGCAAATTAGATATCAATGTAATAAACCATTAATTTATTTGTTTGTAAATGTTTATAGTTTAAGGACAGTATAAATCAAACTATTCAATTTCCTTTACTCGCATAATTTCAGTTCTGTAGCTAGACGATTTTTTATATATTTCAAGATATCATATTATACGCGCATTTTGGTCCTTTTCAGTATATTTTTTATACAATCAATCAATTTATGAAAACATGAAAAAGAAGACGACATTATGCATAGAACATGCACTTTAAGAAAAAATGTAGGCACATATAAGCTGTCAAGTTTTTTAAAGTAGCCTTTAGTTGTCAGTTACACTAGTCAAAATGAAATGAAGAGTTCGGTTACAAGCCTGTCTCAACGAGTGGATTAATGAGATGGTTTTAAGATAAAAATACCTATCCTACTACCATTTTGGTTCATTAAAATAAACTAAATTCTATGTAATCAATGAAATTTTTCGTTATTATATAATATTCACTATAAACAAAAACTGTACATAAAAGCTGTAAATCTTTATAACGCTTCCCTTAGTTATATAGTTACATTAGTCAAATGAAGAGAAGGATTACAAGCATTGGAGTATAAGCTCAATTGTTACAAGCCGGTCTTGAGGATTTATAGTAAATAGATTAATGATGCATGTAATGGGCGATGCCGATGGTACATCACATCCTTATTTGGGATCGTTAATCCCAAGACGAATGCTATATATTTTTCTAAAGAATGAATGAAAGTAAAGAGATAAAAACCAAAGTTTATCAATATTTTATTCGGTTTTTGGGACAATAAAGATAAAGAAGTTGAGGATATATGAAAAATAACTTTAATGTTGATAATGCTTAGTTAAGCTTGTAGCTAAGTCTTCGAAATAGATACGGCAGTAATGTGAAGTCCACTTCACATTACTGTCGGCACGAAGTCGTTGAATCGCTGTCACTCATTCTTGGCGTTGAACCACTGGACCAATTGTGGTCACGATACCTAATAACTTTAGAACTCATAAACGGTGATGATAGAGACCTAACACGGTAAGTAGTATATTAAAAAAAACGAATACAGTGAAATATTAATTCTATTACAAATGTCATTGGTACAGGTGTTATAATTAATTATATTTCAGTATATTTTATCCAATCGTGTCTAAGCCATAGACGTAAGTTACCATATCATTATTGTAATAATATATTATCCAAATAATACCCATATATTAACTTCATTTATTAATTACACAAAACTATTTTTTTAAATCTCATATTCAGGGCCCCAATTCTGCTATTACAATATTGTTAGAATACTCGATATGACACTGGCGTTATAATGGTTGTTTTTATATGAAAAAACAAGCACTGTCATGCTAGTGGTCGACCATTATGACGATATTGTACTTGCAGAATTGGGGCTCAGTTCAGTTGCTTCTCAAGCAGACTGATTAAATTTGAAATGATAAATAAATAATATTATTGTAAAATTGTTAATAGATAGCACTACATGGAAATTTAAACAGGAAATTTTCAGCTTGACATCTCAGCAACCGGTTTACTGCACATGCAATTACTTTGGGGTGCATATCGGCTTGGTGATGAGTCGATCACACGAGCGAGCGGTCGAAGCGATTGCGCCGCTCGCCCGCGCGCGCAGATTGTTGAGAGTCTGTAAACGATATCGCCAATTTGCAAAGTGATGGGACGAGGAGTGTTGAAAATATATTTTTTTCATTTCACATTTTCGGAAAGTACGCTTAGAGTTACCTGACCATAGGGGTGAAAACAGTACTTTCCGTCTTTGGAAAACGATTTTCGCGACATAAATTATAATAAAAATATATCAACAATTTTTTAACATCATTTTATACTCATAAATTACTTTTCACTAAATTATTATTTAATTTACGTAGAACTGAGCTAAATATTTACTGTCATCAGTGATAAAAAATACTGGCTGATAGAATGCCACAGAAAAAGTAATTTACTTGACGTTTGATATTTGACGTATTAAATGAGTTCATCAGTTTTAGATATGGATTTAACGCTTGATTCATACTTCATAAGAGAAGTAGTTGTTTACTTAACTAATCAGTTTTTATTAACTTTCCTCATATTCGAAATGAAAAGTAGTGTTGTCCTCGGGTAAAAGTCCTATTTAGGCACTAGAACTATTAACGCCCTCGCAACGCTCGTGTGCCAAGCCATCTCATGTATAAATAAGTCACTTTCACCTCTCGTGTAAAAATCTGGTATTAACACCAAAAACTTTTAACAACTACAATAAGTTACATTTTTAGTTTTATCTTCACAATTTATTTATTTATTCATAACTTTTCTAGGATAACGGCTGTCTTACCCTTAATGGTGTAAGATTCATTAAAATGTACTTCCTCGAACATGGTGAATGGATTCCAGAACTGGGACAGCCCCTGCAGCATTCTGAAAATACTACATTAATCACGGGTAGTGCTAACAGCTTTCAGAGTACCTATAGTTGATCTTTGGACCATGCCACCTTATCAAGGCCGGTTGCTATATATACATTACCACCGTTCATTTGCCTTACACTCAGTAAAATTTTTATATAAACTAACTGACATAAGCTCCATACAATTTTTTAATTTTATTAATACTTATAAATTTATTGCAACAACCAAAATTATTTTAAAATTTAAACTAAACTATAAAATAGCAACCTAAAATTAAATACTAAAACTAAATAAAAAAGGAGAGCAAAATTATAGATAAAATATTGGTCCCAAACCACTGTCACTTACCGGGAACGTTACCAAAAGGCTGGCGGCGTTACCACGCTGAATAGCAATGCTTACCCTTTGAGTAAAATAGACGCCAGCCTTTTGGTCGCGTGAGAGGTCTACTAAGCGTTCGACAACATCTCGATAAAGCCATTCAAATAATGTCAAAACTCAAGCGATGGTAAGGCAAATGAATGAATAGTAAGGTATACGAGCTGGCCATGAGATAACTTTTCTAGACTAAAGGGTTGTTTAGAAAGCGCTTTAACGCTCTTAATAAGGTAATTATCTTAGAAGGTAACATTATCCATTAATTATCAACTAACCTTAATAACCTTCAGGATTATTTTATTCAGGACATTTACGCAATTAAGGACAAGAAAGACGCGTCTTTACAGTTCGAATCCAGGCTGGAATTAAGAGTATCCCGAGGTGTTCGCTGACTAAATGGACTTCTCTTTGCTTCGCCGCTGGTTAAGGACAGTTATTTAATGTCGAGGGTAGGTAGGAATTAAATTATCCTTTCTCTTTTGTACTCAGCTGTATCTGTCCTACCGACATAGATGTAAGGAATGATGGTAACTAACAATGGATTTAATATCTTTAAATCAATAAATTATTTGATAATAATGTAAAAAATGGAAAAGAAAGTGACAAGTAAAGTGCAAGCATGATATTTACATTACTAATAAAAGAAAAAAATTATAACTTTGTTGTCGTTGGTTGTGATTTAGAACAGGCCAAAAATGTACAAAAAATAAAGTACATACTTGAAAAACGTGGAATCATTTTTTTGTCGTGTACAGAATTCAAAATCGCGCCGTCAGTCGCGATGCCGTAGAACCCGTGCCTCTGCGTTAATTACGCACGCCCGCCTGCATAGCGTAATTAGCACGTAATTACGTACGAAGTAATGTGTACATGTTTAGGTGGGTTAGAAGATAAATTTCTAATGTATATTTTCTATTTGTCTATAATGGAATAATATTATCTTTCTAGTGTTTAATCCTGGTTACATCAGCTTCTATCTGTATTATTCTACCTTTATGTCTATAGTTTACGATATAATATATATATATATATATATACTAGCATTAACTACTGCGTGGTTTCATTCACTCTGGAAATAAATGAGAAATAATCGAAACGGAACATACATATTAAGATAAAAATGATGTATTAATTCCTAAAATTCATTGTATTCCGTCAAGCCATTGCGAAGTTTATCCGAGATAAACATACAAACACACTGTGACAGGGAAATTTTATATGTATATAGATTTTAGTTTTGTTTTCTATTCTCAATCTTGATTGGGTCTTTTTAGTGCATTACTTTTACTAACTGTTTTTTGCAGTCGGATTTTTAATTATGTTAATTATTAATTTATATTAATTTTAGTTTTAGTTTCAGTAACCGCAAGCGCAGGCGTAAACGTAAGTGTAAGCGTAAGTAATCGTTCTAAAGCTATGTGCGTACATACATTTCTACGAGTCATTTTTATTTATATAATATTAGATTTGTATTGATTGAGGCTCGCATACTATTAATCACAAAAAGAGTAGGACTTAAAGTGTAGCGCCATATATTTGATGCTTATTTAACATAGTTGGCAGCGGAACTCACACTTACCGACCTCTGGGTTGATAAAGATATCCATTTTAAAAATATAAATATAAAAAAAATAAACAAACAATACGATACAAAAAAATTAAAACGAAAACTATCCTATGTTCTAACTTGTAACCAATCCAGTGAAATAAAAAGTCATCAAAATCGGTTGAGCAGTTTCGGAGTTCATCGTGGTCAAATACTGTGATAGGGAAATTTTATATATATAGATATATGTGTGTATGTGTATGATAACCACAAACAAACATTAAAACTAAATAATTAAAATGAACAACTCTTATACCGTCCTGTTTGAAACGGACTCAGTATAGAAAAAGTATTTAAAAATCGGTCTAAAGTACACCCTACAGCATAAGCGTCACGTATTGAGGTTGGCATTACTATAATTAAGTTTATTGCGACATCGTCGGGACGAGGTGAGGGGGGAGTGACGTCGAGTGCTCTTTGACTTTATATCTTGGAAATTGTGTTACCTACTTAGGATTACGTGATAAATTATATTAATATAATTAGTATGGAGAGCCTTTTTAACTTTGTCTGGTGTTGTGATGCGTGCTTAGTACACGCGTGTGGAAGGGTGTAATATTTATTTAATGAGATATTGTAAAGCGAATTTGAAGCGTTTGTCATGGTTCCGTAGCCAAATTGCCAAAAGAGAAAATCCTTTTATTTTCGTCCTGTATGTGCATCTCTTTGTTACATACATACATACATACATAACTTCACGCCAGTTCCCTTGCGGGGTAGGCAGGAACAACAGAGCGCCATTCAGGCTTATTCTTACACACCTCACTTGCTTCTTTGACATTCATAGCTCTTGTCATGCACGCTCGTCTGTTCTTAAGGCTCCTGACATCACCTTCTGCTAGTATACGATCAATTTGATCATGGAAGGTGTGTCGTGGCCTTCCACGACTTCTGCATCCATCCACTTTTGCATTGTATATCTGTTTAGTCATTCTTTCATCATGCATTCTTTCCACATGCCCCAACCACCGGAGGATTCCTTTCCTTACCTTCACCCCGACACTCTCTTTCAGACCGACTCTCTTTCTTACTTCGGTATTACGAACGCGGTCCGCGATCACTCCGCAGATTTTGCGCAGTGCTCGCATCTCGACCGCGTTTACTCTACTGTCATGCTCTCTCTTCCATACCCAACTCTCGCTTCCATACGTGAGCGTAGGTACCAGCACCGCGTTGCGTATGGCAAGCTGGGCCTTCTGGCTGAGGTTCTTAGCGCCTAGAAGTTTACCTAACGCTCCATTCACACTATTCCCCTAATTCACTCTTCTTTCTATGTCAGCGGTGTACCTTCTATTCCTGCTAAAAGAACATCCAAGGATATACAAACTCATTCACTTGCTCCAGAATAACACCATCGACCATTACCCTTGCATTCGTTCTGGTTTCTTCTCTTTCAAACACCATAACCTTTGTTTTCTTCGCATTCAAATGTAAGCCTCTCGCCTGACCGTCTCTTTGTTCATTTGCTTTTTTACGTCACTGTAATTTTTTTTAGCAACTACTGGGTCTATGTCGAGAGGTGGCTATTTGTTTTAAGCGAAATTTTGTGATAAACTTAGTCTTGTTATAATGAACTATTAACTATACGTTGGCCAACAGACCGCGAAGGCGTTTACTCCTATTAGTATTTTTATACGAGGAAAAAATAAAACTACAAACTAAGCCATCTTAAAAATTACAATCAAATTAGTAAAAAATGTAATCCAGATCGCTGTCGGTGGGGAATGTTCCCAAAATGCTGGCCATATTCCCACGTTGTGTGGCAACGCTAATCCATTGCCCTAGATATAGGCCAACCCTTTGGTCAGGCGAGACTTCTCTCGATCGCCTTGAAAGGTCTCGATAAAGCTGGTAAGCCTCACGCTCCCATGGCCCCAAAGCCTCAACCCCGAAAGCCAAAAATATGTATCCATCACCGATGGATGTATATTTGTGGCGTTTCAGGGTTTCTGTGTTGTTTCAGATAGGATGGTATGGCAAAAATTACGTAAATATAGAAATAAGAAATATTTTATACGAAGAAGAAGAAGAAGAAATATTTACAATCAATTACCAAATCAAGTAAAGGAGTGCACAAATATAAATTCCTGTAAAAGGAAATTGAAAAATTATATATCATTGAAAACAAAGAGGTAGGTAGATACAAAACTACTATATTCTAAATAAAACTACATATAATCGAATACAATGCAAGAAAACTTAACTTATTTGTACTGTATTCTACTCATAGTCCCTCAAGACTATAAGTAGAATACTGAACCTAGATCACCGTCTTCTATGGGTAAGGTGCCCAGAAGGCTGGCTACGTTTCTTCGCTGGATCGCCATACTGATCCGTTGGCCGAGATAAGCACTAGCTCTCTGATCACCTGAAGAGTCGATGAGTCGTTTATATATTAAAAACTTTAAACAAAACAAAAACATACACAAACACACATACACACACACACACACACACACACACACACACACACACACACACACACACACACACGCACACACACACACACACACACACACACACACACACACATATATATATATATATATATATATATATATATATATATATATATATATATATATATATACATATATATATATATATATATATATATACATATCTCTTTCTCTCTCTCTCTTTCTTTAAACAAAAAAAAACACATTTACAGAAGACTACTCAGAAAATCTAATTATTATGTTTCACTGTTCACCTATTTATTATTATTATTTTTTATCTATGTCTACTCGGTCTTAGATTTATAGGACTTATGTTAGAATATAAACTTTTGTATGTCATATAAGTGAACTGTAATGTTCTTTTGAGAATAAAGTTCTTTAAATCCATAAACATCCTAATTATGATTTAAATAAGAGATAGATAAATAGTATAATAGTATAATGATGACATATATTTTTACATATTAAAATTAATGTTTATTTCGTAGGAAAGTTTTCGGTAACGATAAAAGTTATGTGTTAACCATACCGTCATATTTGAAATAAACTTTGAAATGATGGCCATTTTTAAATAATTTTCGAAATTAAACAAATTCAACAGCATCTGTGGTTTAACCTAATGCCTTCTAGAACGCATAAGTTACGGGGTTTAGTTCTCGTATAAAATTTCGTAAATGAATTTTCCGTGATTTACTCTGGTCTGGATGTTAATAAAATGTGTTCGTTGCATATTACCCAGAACATAACCGTAATTTATAAATTTGGCGATTAATACTGCGTGTTTATGTGTGTGTCTTTGTCCGCCATCTTAATAAAAAGTCTCATTTTTGTATATATTATTTGTAAGTTGTGGCAGCAACGGCTATCAAAGTAACAGTAAGCACAATCTTTCACAATCATTTCCAGTCTACTCGTAGTCAAGTAAGTCCAATTTTACTTATCACCAAAAATAGGAAGATTTAAAGGGATTTTTCTATATTTTCAATACATGTACAGTGGTGGGGCCTTTGTCCGTATGTTCACGCGGTATGCCTTCCAATGCGGCCATTGTGTGCACGGATTAAATTATATTTCTGAAGGAATATACCGAGATCCTGTCGCGGAGGAAATTGTTACTACACCAACTAGACTGTGGAGTTCACAAATTTTTTTTCAGGTTATATGTGATTTTTTTTATTAATGTTGTTCTACTCTATAAAATGGGACAGTCATATTAATATATTATTTTGTCACATGTAGATGTTGCTTCTGTAACTGATAGGTTTCGCTGGATTTGTTGACGACAATTGCGGACCGTATCAAAATTATATCAAATGTGTGGGGATAATTTCAAAGTATGGAAGGAAGAGCACGCATGTATCTGGTTGATGTAATAATGGAATACAGTGGTCCCTCTGCTTCTCACTTCACTTTGATTGGTACATTATGTTATTTGTTATAGTACGTTTATGTAGTATTATTTATTATATTTATAAGGCGATGCGGGTTGTATTATATTTTATTTACAGGGATAAGATTAAATGAAAATGTAGTTATATATGTTCAAAACGCGCGGTGTGATACGATTTATATAGTTCTATTGTGTTTATATATTTTAATATTAAATTATCTTATTTTATATATTTGCGGAGCGGGGCATATTTTTTTGTTATATGACAGAAATTAATTGACATTTGAAGTGGCAGAATTTAATCCGAGGGTTTGAAAGTATTAGAAAAAAGTTTAAATAAGCCGAAAAGAAGTTTATATGGAGATACTAATACCAATAAATGCAAATTACATGTATGTCTATCATTTTAAAATCAAAGGCAAAATTTAATTGAATATTGCTAATATTTTCTTAATTTTTCGCGATTTGTATACATAATAAAACTACGTTTTAACGGTTTTAAGTAAATTAGATTAGGCTTCCATAGAGCAAATAATAACCATA
Source organism: Dendrolimus kikuchii (assembly GCA_019925095.2). Lineage (NCBI taxonomy): Eukaryota > Metazoa > Arthropoda > Insecta > Lepidoptera > Lasiocampidae > Dendrolimus > Dendrolimus kikuchii. The sequence goes on from CM034407.1 coordinate 9,140,925, forward strand.
AACAAAATTAAAACTAAATAATTAAAATGAACAAATTGGCGGTAAATAAAACTTTAACAATACTCGTTGACACTTGACATTTTTGTCTTCCGTGATCACGGCCACTGAAAAGTGGTCGAAACGTCGGAATAACAAAAGTCAAATAAATTACCGCGCTTAAAACCGTTAAAACGTAGTTTTATTATGAATATTTCTATTCAGTTTTTAGAATTTTTATCCGTTTATCTAAATTTCGATATAAATTTGGGATTAAAATTCCAATTTTATCTGAAATCTTTTATGCATGTATGTTTTTATAAAATGAGTTAAAATTTAATAGAATTTATACTGAAGTTCTCACTATACGTAGTTACCTCGAAGGGGCTGCTTAAGAAGAAATGAGGTTCTGATTCGCCGACGGTTGATTTGATCACAATTCCCTTCACGGTACGAAAGCTATTATTTTTTCCACACACAAGACACGTACACAATAAACGTACGTATAAAAAAAATTGTATTTCCTGTTGTAAATATGGGAAAGTGGAAAACTATTGGTAGGAAATTGTGTTTTTTGTTAGTAGCTATTTATATTCGGTCTCTTATTACCAAAGTGAGTCTTCAAAATTATATACTAATAATATAAACGTGAAAGTTTGGACGGATGTTTGTTGTTCAGTCACGCCAGAATGGTTGAACGGATCTGAATGAAATTTAACACAAGAGAAAGTTTATAGTCTGGAATAGTACATAGGCTATTTATCAATCCGGAAAAAATGTGCAGTTCCCCTGGAATAACACTAACACGAGTGAAGCCGCGTACAATAGGTTGTTCAAAATAAAAAATAATCATTGGAATAAGGTAGTTGACAGTTAAATCAACTGATACGCTTTTTATTATCTTACGAAACATGGCAGCCTCATAGATTTTTACGAGCATACAAAATTATGACGTCATAACATTATACAAGTATATAGTGTCAAATAGCATATGAATTATTGTTTAAAAATTAATTAAAATTATTTCTATGTTATTATTTTTAATGATGTAAGTTTTGTTTTTAACTCTTGTTATCTAATGTATAAATAATGTTAAAGTTATTGTGATGAGTCATCTATGTAATTGCCCATTCAAAAAGGTAATTTAGAAAAGCTCTTAAATCCTATATCCTAATAATGGCTAGTAGAAACTGATTTAAGTAATATATAGGGCCTATTATTTTCTGTACTCAAACTTCTTGGACTATATCTTAATGATATAGAGTATTATGCTGTTCTATTTAACTTATATGTCTCTTTCATAAAATGTTCTTCAGTGTAAAGTATTTGAATTTGAACTATGACCTCGAACAAATAAAAATCCAAATCTTACTTACTATTGTGAATATAAATTTCAATAAACTAGAAATCACATAAACCACAAAACTAATAACAACTATATACATATACATTAAACTGTACTATTAAAATAGTTTTAGGAGACGTTATGTCGTATCGGTATTATATAAGACGGGGGCAAGTAGAACTCCTTGCGGGGGAAGTCGTCACGTTCGCGCCTTCTCCGCCTCGCTGCTCTTATGCGATTTGATTTCAACATTACATATATAGAGATAATAAAACACCGCAAAAATAGATTATCGCGCTTCTTAAAACTGATTTACATTGATTCAGCTGCTGACTTCAAATTCGAAGGAAGCCAGTGCTGACTTCATACTTGTTTCATATATGTAAATTGATTTAAAGTCAGTACAGTGCCACCAAATTTAATTGACTTGAATATTGCTGATTGAATAATTTTATAGTCAGTCCGCACCCCAAGTCAGTAAAAATCAGCCTTTACTTACTACTACTGAACTTCTATATAATTTTTATCATCATATAGAAATCACAGTTTCCTTGGTTTTGAACGGGTTTACTACGTTATGAAGACAACAAGTCAATTAGCTTATTGAATTTTTCTTTAAACCCTAAAATAAAATATTTCTTTGGGTTACATTATTTAAGTTTTAGTACAGATTCATAACTTTTTCTGGTAATAAATATAGCATATATTAATCTAGGATAATGTAGCAGTCTAATGGTGAAAGGATTTGTGAAATCAGTCTATTAGTTTTTGTGTTTATTCGTTACAAAAATACAAACATACAAAAATACAAATCTTTCCTCTTTTTAATATTAGTATATTAGATAAATGTGTAGCATTTAAAAGATAACGGCATTTTTGTTGTTTTATATTATATTAGGATATGCCTTCATCTACTTCACTTGAAAGTCCCGTGGGTATTCCGGGACATAAAATACCGCAGCATTTAGAATTTAGAATGCAGGCTATCGTTTTAATGAAAACTGTGGGAATAAGTAAATTTTACGTAACCGAACAACTACGAATCGTTCCTGAGAAGATGTCCGCGGGGTCAGTTGTAAAAATCACATTAGAATTCGAATTCTTTTTTTAATTTTTCTATTTTATATATGGATAAAAATTATCGTAGAGTTTAAGTTTAAGAATTAGCAGTCGATCGGCGAAAATCGCATCGAAATCGGTCCAGTAATTTTTACGTGAATCCCGAATCCCGTGTTCTCCTTCGTTGATATAGTTCATTCCAGTTGTTTTTTAAATAGCTTCAATGTAAAGACAGCATGTTTAGAATGTTACAATATTACAGATAATATAGTAGTAACATCCTTTGTATTAGATATTTATTTATTTAATTAAGGATCACCAACATTTTTTTACATTAGATCAAGTACGATGTATGTATATTACATATATAAAAGTATATTGTATAATATTTATGTATAACAAAAATTTTCTTTAACAGAATTTAGTTTGAATAAAGATTTCTGAATTTTTGTTTGTACTATCAACTCTATATATATTTTGAAGTTAGGGATTCACCACACACGCGAGGTATCAGCCATGTGTCAGCGTGGATCAGTGCTCCTCGACTGCGGCTTTGTGCGTATAACCGCGTCAAAGTCACGCCTCAACTGTCAACCGGAGTTCGCGCACAGCCCTTTGATACTCTCTATTAAAACGTTTATGTTATGAAATGGCAAGTTTGTAAGATCACAGTCAATAAGTATACATGCTTGAATGTCTCATTATTAATGAGAGACCAAGATTTCTCGAAATAGTCGAAATGAAAATGTTGTGATATGTAGTGAAATAAAATAGGTATGTTGAGAAACGTATAGGTACATAAGATTACAGGTTTATTTCAAAGAAACAAACATACCCGCTAGGTTTATCCAAAGTCGATCGGAAGGCCTTCGTCCAGCATTGTGATAGAATAGAATAGAATGCGCTTTATTGTTCACCACATACATTCACAATCATCAATTTATAGTAGTCGCATTAAACAGAAGGTAGGATTAATGGGCGGCCTTATCGCTTTATAGCAATCTCTTCCAGACAACCTGGGCTATGGATTTTACAAATGGAATCGCAAGTGTATGACGCTTGTGTGCACATTAAATACATACATATATAAATAGGATATATAAATACTACACAATACATATACCTAAAACAAATAAACAATAACACATATTAATATTATACACATATATATACAATATTAATATGTGCATACCAACAGCAATAGGGATACAATATTAATAATAGTAAAAATACATAATATATTAATAATATATATATATATATATATACTAATTAGCTATTCTGGCAGATGTTGTCCTGCCCTGTAGAAATATAATTTCTAAATTATATTTCAGGTTCTAACCCGATTACAGCGCCACCTACCGAGTCCAATTGTGAATCTAAACCATTCTTGAATCCAACTGAATACACACAAAAAAATTCATCGAAATCGGTCCAGCCGTTTAGGAGGAGTTCAGTCACATACATACGCACAGAAGAATGTTATATATAAAGACTGGCTGTCCCTGCAGACATTCTTTGCATAGGAGTTCAGTTAATATTTCTAATAGTGTCAGATAATATTTACGTACCAGTGATGGGTTGTCGACGAAGACATAATATACTAGTAAAACTAGCTGTGCTCTTCACTATATTCACGCGAGTTTTGGACTGTATTTTCTTATTGTCTGAACTCCGCAAAATATCGAAATGAAACCTACAATTTAAAATAAAATTACAGTTTTAATATCCAAAATTTTTATTCATATCTATTAAGCCCTTTCAAGACACACTTAGGAATAGAATTTCTAAAAAATATCATTTGTCATTAGGCATTATATAAATAATAGTTTTCACTTTAATTTTGGCATATATTTTAAAATCACAGGCATTCCAATTTGAATGATATAGATATACAATATATATAATAACAGCCCATAAACATCCCACTGCTGGGCTCGGGCCTCTAACTATAGGGGAACGGACAGTATATCCGCCACGCTTGAAACATCGGTTATCTCGATGTGCAAGGTTTCATCACGATGTTTTCCTTCACCGTTGTTACCACGTGGTAATTGTAACAATATACACATTAGGTTAGAAAACTGCCCAAGTGATGCCTGCGTTCCGGTCAGGATTTGAGCCCACGCCCTTTGAGTTCGGGACGCGTGCGCTAACCATTACGCTACCACGAATTCATTGGCATGGATATAGAATTATAGATAGATTGAATTAAATGTAGAAAAGCTTCAGCCAATATTTATCGCATAAATTATCTCATCCACCCGTAATATAAAATATGTAAATAGCGTCGCCTTCGTCGAGGAACCTCGACGAAGCGTTAAACAACGTTAACATAATATAATAAGCAACCGAGAACGAGTTATTGTCGAGAAAATCTCAATCCTTTAACAAATCTTATAATACGATCTATAGGGAGCGTTGCGCGGGCGCACTGGAGCGTACCAAGTCGCGAAGTCGGTGTACTCAAGCGTACAATACCGAGTACGTAGGGGCGTAGCTCGTAGCCGCGTAGCTGCGAAACGCTGTCGTAGTATTATATGCACATTGCGTAGCAAAAGGCTAAAGATTTTAAGCATTATCATTTTGTTAGGAGCAATTAATTAAATTACGATACGATGAGGTACACTAAAAAAGAGCTGGATGCATTGTGCATTATATGAAAGAAAAATGGCGATTTCTTGAGTGACGGAGGATGTATGCTAGAATAGAGCAATTTAGAAGGGTATGATGGTAGAAGGTGAAATAAAAGACAATTTAACTATTCAGTATGTTCGGACTGTACTTAGGTATTAGTAATGTAATACGGCAACTTTGAATATTAAACGTGAATTTGAAAAAATATATGTTTGAAAAAAGTCAAGTTCTGCGGCGGCTGTGTGGTAAAGGGCGCAAATAAAAAAAAAATGCGCTCGGTGAGAGTTATATGTTTGTGCCTTTTGCTGTTAACCCGCTTGGGCCCGGAGTTTCTGAGGCCATGAACCTCTCAACGATCTATCGAAACGACTAATTGACGCCTCGGGTAACCAGACGGCTGGTTTCTACATTGGAACAGTATGGCGATCCAACGAGGTAACATAGCCAGGCTTCTGGGGACCTTGCCTATTGATTTCGATGACCTAGGCTCAGTATTTTACTTATAGTCTTAAGGAATCATAGGTAGAATATAATAGAAATTAAGTGTCCTTCATTGCACTACTTTATAATTAGTTCTTATGAATTAAATATGAATTTGAAACCAGGGGCGCCGGCTTTTACAAAACCTCGTGGGTGCTCCTGATCTTTAGATGCCTATGCCTACATACATATATTTCAAAGTAGTGTCTCTTTTCTTTCGGTGTACTTAGGTACACTTCGTTAGGTACTTTATTTAAATACGTAGTAAGTGTGAATGTGTAAATACCGTATTAATTAAGTTTAACGAAAATGTAAATATTAAAATATTAATCTATGATAGCTGTTACATAGATTTTATTAGCAGAAACAGGAAATACAGTTATTAGTACCTTTACTTTAAAACTTTAGCGATAAAATTAATAAACCTTTTTACTAGAGGAAAATATTCCTCCAATAATTCTTAAAATATTAAGAACTAATTATTGACAATATTTTTTAAACAAAGCGCACGTATTTTGACGAACTACGGCAGAGTTGAGAGTTTGAGAGGCGCGTGATAGTGACACTAGGACGCGCTGCTCATGCTGAAGACTTATTTTAGTTATTATGATGGTCATGATGGTCATGGGTGTTATTTTACTAACTATTACTTATATTATTTTACCCACTATTTAACTCTCATGGGTACTTGAGCCCCCGAGCACCCAAAAAGTGCGCGCCCCTGTTTGAAACTTAACTTTTTAATACATTCACATTTTAATACATCCAGTAGATAGTGAGGAAGATGCTTGTTATATTTATAAAAAATGGATTTAACGGGTTTTAGGGTTCTGTTTTGTAATGCATATAGAGCCCTAAAATGGATCGTACGAACAAAAAGTATTCCATTTTCCCTAACTAAAACCAATCAGCTCTTGTAAGGGAGACAATGGAACCGCTGCCCCGTAAAATGGGCCTAACATCGATGGGCCTGGCTTTTTCCTATACGAATCCGAACTTCTGTTCTTGATCGACGTTGATTAATGTCTGTCTGTGTGGACGGATTAAAAAAAACTTTGTGTTTCAATGGTATGGCCGTGGGACAAAAATATGTTGCGTCGATTATCACTAAAAGATTTTTTGTTATATGTTTTCATTAATATTAGTTATTGATCGTAATGTAGAACGTCCTCCAGGCTAATGTTCTGATGACCTACGCAAGGTCGCTGCTAGAGTATACATTAGGAAAGTGGAGTGCCAGGATTTATTATGAAAGTCTACGTACCTATAGGAAGGGACACAATTATGGTAGCTTAAAAGTCGATATAGAATATAGTAAATAGTGGAATAAATTAAAAAGGAATAGATGCTTTAGCAGCAGCTATCAATAATAAATACTTTTTAAAACAAATAATAGTAAAATATTTATTTTTTATAATGGTTTTAAATTGTATAAAAACTTGTACTTATATTTTCTATTATACATAAATAATATCATGTTATAACTATAATCGTCTTTATGAAATATGTAAATAATATTATTTAAGTAGTTGTATAAAAGTTTACTTTTTATTTATTATGAAACCGGTAATAAATATAACATAGACACTAATGCACCATTTATTATATTTAAAATTTATTCTTTTTTATTTATTTTGAGAAAACATTTTCCTTAAATACAATGCATAAAAATGAGATTAAAATAATTACAATTAGAGATGACAAATATATAAGAAATAATTATTGACATAGGTACATACGTATTCATCAGCTGGCAGCAATCATCGCTGTCCTGGCGTTATGAATGAATATACCAAAGAAAAGAAATAATTTATCTAGTATTATCTTTTTTAAAATATTGTTTACAAAATATTAAAAGGAGACGAGTCCACACCACTGCTGTCCAAGCGACATTTGATTTCGGTGACATCTGGCGGAAATAATGGATTTTTTTCAGTTAGCTGAAGGTGAAAATCTAATCTATGACAAGTGACGACCGCAAAAAAATCTAAATTTACCGGTGTTTTTCGCTTGCATTTTCATATTTATCAATAATAAGTTAATTATAATATAATAACAGCCCATAAATGTCCCGCTGCTGGACTCGGACCTCCCACTAGAGGGGGAACGGACAGTATACCCGCCGTATATAACAGTATAAGGTAGTTAGATAATAGTAATGGAACAATTACATTCATGCTGTTTTCTACTTACAAGTGTTTTATTTATAAAAAAATAAGTTTTGGCGTAATTTTCGTTTCATCCAATATATGACAATTCTTATATTTATGTTATATTTCATCAATGCAAGAGAATTTTATTTTTAAAATTTCAAGAATTAGTTTTATGTGATAAATGTGAACTGTGCAGTGACATGTGGCATTTCGAGTTATCACAAGAACTTCTTTGATTGACGTAAGTCGAACACCTACAACTTGGCTGAGATATAATGAAATGTTAATTCAACAGACTGTATAGACTATTTTGCTTTGCCTGCCATTATAGCGAACAAAATAACAATCATTAAAGAAAGTAAACCTGTATTATTCTTTCATGAAATTATTCTAGCGTTTTCCTCTGTAAATAAATTATAAAAAGATGGCCGTTGTTAACTAGATTTGAAAAACTTACATTGATTGTATTGAAGATTAATCTAGTATTATTAATGAATACTCCAACCTAGAGATAAACAATTGCTTAGCCATGATTAAAAAGGAAGTAAAATAAAATGTCACTATATTGAGTGGTTTAGTAGTAAGCCCTTCCTTAGAAGAGGCTAAGTTTGTCCCGTGGCGTGCGTCACGGTTCAACTCCCGCGTCGTGCCATTACGGTCCAACTGTTCAAGTATTTGCAAACTGTTCTTTGATGGCTTCTTGTTGGCGGACAGTTTTGGAGTATATTGTTCAGTAGTTTGACAGTCTGCATATTTTCGCACTTATAATTATAGTTAGCATAATGTATAATTATGATAAATACATAGATGAGAGTAATTTATGTTCGTTACTTCGTAACTTGTGAAATCAGTTATATGAGAATAAGTTAAATATACAGTTTTTAGAAGAGAAATGGTATGATTTTATTTAGATTTACTATATTATATTTCAATAAAACCGCAACAGGTTGATGCTTGAATGTACTAAAATGTTTTTTACTCTCATAAAATTATCACTTAGTCCTGGTAATGACTAATTCTTAATAGTAACTAATAATAATAATATGCTTATACATTTACATGCGTTTTTTATAAATAAACTAGCTGTCCCGGCAGACGTTGTCCTGCCCTGAAAAATAAAAAACTAGGCCCCGATTCTAGTGCCACCTACCGATTCCAGTTGTAAATCTAAACGATCCGGGGACCCACCACCCAAACACACATAAAAAGTTTAATGAAAATCGGTAAAGTCGTTTCAAGGTATGTGCGTACATACATTTCTACGATTCATTTTTAAGTATTTATTAGAGATGTAAGTATTTTATAAGATGTTTAAAACAAAAATGTAAAAGATTTGAAAATAAATTAAATAAAGCAAAGATGGATGTATAATAAAATTCTTTTTTTACTTTCGGCATTTCAACGAAAAACATATATGTGAATGATAATAGTAGTAATGTTGATATTAAATTAATTAATTATATTATAATTATATATGTGAAATAATAGTAATAATCGGCAGACAAACACACATATTGTATGTCCCCAAATTAAGCAAGTTACGCTTGTGTTATGGGTAATATACAACGTACTATTCTGGGCCGATCCTAGACACCCAGACCATAGTAAAAATAACGGAGAAAATACGTTTCCGAAATTTACTATACTAGGAATCGAACCCGGAGCCTCTGCGTTGCAGTGAGGTACGTCGACAAAGGCTTAGCCCGCTCAACCACAGAGGCCGTCTGTGGATTAATAGATGGATCAACCAAATTGTTTCAATTTGACTGAAATACACAGAACTGAAATGACACGATGGTATTCAATGACATAAAATGATTCAAGTTTTTGTTTATATATATATATATATATCAATTATAGATCATTTTGATCGAGTCATGCAAATGAAAAACAAAGATAAACCGTCTAATACGGCTTAATGCGTTTAGAATTGGAAAATTTGAAGAGAGCAGCATAAATCTGCTGAAAATGGTGGTATAACTAATAATTATATAAAGACATAAAATACACACAATCACACATACACAGAGATAGACACACATATACATTTATATGCAAGGCAAACATAATATTTTGTATCAATGTAAAAAAACTATTGAGCATTGGAAGAACATTGACACCTAATACACTACGTACGGGTTTCTATCTAATTTTAATCCCTTGCATATTAGTTTAGGTGCAAACATGATTGTATTTTAATACAGTAATGGAAGGCCCTAGCCCAGCAGTGGGACATTCACGGGCTGTTATTACATATATTACTCTTTTACTTTTATATGTTCTCACTGCATAAAAAATCTGTATATATATATAATTTTGCTAATTAGGAACCTATATGTTAAGTTTCAAATCAAATAGGTAAAGTAATAAAAACCGTTAAGCATCAAATTGGATGGAGTATCACTGTCATCTATTCTGTACTAGCTGCGCCCCGCGGTTTCACCCGGGTAAAGATGAAAAATTGTGATAATGATGATCATTTACACTATATCCTTATAAGTTATAGCCTATATATTATTCTGATGTGTAAGCTATATTATTGTAAAGTTTCATCAAAATCCGTTCAGTAGTTTTTGCGTGCAAGAGTAACAAATATATATCCATACATTCTTACAAAATTTCGAGTTTATAATATTCGTAGGATTGCAACTTGCCCTAGCTTCAAAACTATATAACACTATATAACAAAACCAAAGAACCGAATAAATTCAACTCAGGCGCAAGCCGACGTAAACTCGTTTTAAGCTTCACTGAAAGTTTCAGCTTCAGAGGAACGCAAGGAAAGGAAGTAAAAAGGGGTTGGAAATGAAAAGTGATATCAGTCTTATTTTGTGTGTCCGTGAAATAGTAGCTCAGTCATATTTCTGTTATGTAATTGTAAAAGAACTTACTATCCTAAAGTTTACTTGCAAAAGAACTAGTGTGATTAAATATATTAAAAAGTGTCGTCTATAAGGAGATCCATAAAAAAATGTAGAGAGAAAATTAAAAAAAACCTTAAATTCGAAATCTATATTTAACTTAAATCTAATTTGGGATGTTCAAACAAGTTACGTTAAGAAATTGAAAATTAAGTAAATTTATATGTGAAATATTATTTTAAGTTGGCTAAATTGAAAGATTAATGGCCAATTGATGCGTGCTGTGCAGTCCACTTACGAGGACTGTATGGCATGCGTGCGAGTGGATGGCAGCCTGTCGCCCTGGTTTGACGTCAATATTGGCGTCAGGCAGGGCTGCGTGCTGTCGGCTTTGCTGTTCATCCTATACCTGGACGATTGTCTCCAGAGAATAAGATTGATGGATGTTGGGGTGCGAATGAGTGATCTAGTTGTAAGCACCTTGCTTTATGCGGATGCTGCTGTGGTTTTAGCCGAATCGCCATCAGAACTGCAAACACTAGTCACAATGATGAAAGATGACTGTCAGGCGAGAGGCTTACATTTGAATGCGAAGAAAACAAAGGTTATGGTGTTTGAAAGAGAAGAAACCAGAACGAATGCAAGGATAATGGTCGATGATGTTATGCTGGAGCAAGTGAATGAGTTTGTATATCTTGGATGTGCTTTTAGCAGGGATGGAAGGTACACCGCTGATATAGAAAGAAGAGTAAATTTGGGGAATAGTTTGAATGGAGCGTTAGGTAAACTTCTAGGCGCTAAGAACCTCAGCCAGAAGGCCCAGCTCGCCATACACAACGCGGTGCTGGTACCTACGCTCACGTATGGAAGCGAGAGTTGGGTATGGAAGAGAGAGCATGAAAGTAGAGTAAACGCGGTTGAGATGCGAGCACTGCGCAAAATCTGGGGAGTGACGCTCGCGGACCGCGTTCGTAATACCGAAGTAAGAAAGAGAGTTGGTCTGAAAGAGAGTGTCGGGGTGAAGGTAAGGAAAGGAATGCTCCGGTGGTTCGGGCATGTGGAAAGAATGCATGATGAAAGAATGACTAAACAGATATACAATGCAAAAGTGGATGGATGCAGAAGTCGTGGAAGGCCACGACACACCTTCCATGATCAAATTGATCGTGTACTAGCGGAGGGTGATGTCAGGAGCCTTAAGAACAGACGAGTGTGCATGACAAGAGTTATGAATGTCAAAGAAGCAAGTGAGGTGTGTAAGAATGGGCCTAAATGGCGCTCTGTTGTTCGTGCCTACCCCGCAAGGGAACTGGCGTGAAGTTATGTATGTATGTATGTATGTAAATTGAAAGAGTATTACTTGATTTATTGTAATTTGTTATTGGTATTTAATTTAGATAAGCTTTAATCATTTTAAATTTTTACTTCTTCATCAAAAATAATATAAATCAACATGGTTAGGAACTGCTAGGCTCCATTATCGTATCGTATTGTTTTATCCGAAGAATTAGAGCAAAGCACTCTGTAGTTAACTGTATTTAGAATATGCGAAAAAGTAATCAGTTTAATAGATATTAAAGCAAATCACTGGTAAACAACAGTAATTTATTGAGGCTAGTGATTATGCTCGAGTTTCACTTGCAATAATATTATAGTTATTACCTGTGGCCAAATGTGTCATATTTATAGCATTAAAGAAAACACCGTCATACAATAGGTACATTAGTGTATATACGAGTATATTACATACGCTATCTGTTAATATTTAACGTCATTATCAATAATAACAAAACCGCACCAGAGACAACGCATTAAACCCATTGTTACATCTGCATGAACCGGTCAATAATTGTAACATTATCCCATCACTACTTAATAGTAGTTTTTAATAAACAATAATACAGACTTTAGTTACTGTAACAACAAGCGATATTTTATACAAATTATTTACAATCAAATAAAATTACGAAAGAGTTCGTCATATCAGTATAAAGAAAATTTCGCTATTACTTTCGCGTAAATCTGTGATTTTTTTTTTGTGTAACCAAAACTGTATCAAAAATAAATGGCAAGACAAACTTAAGAGGAACATTTTCCGTAAATTCTTTTTCCATGGTAATAATAAGAAAAATACTATCCGCAAAACTTAATTTCAATTTACATAAAGGCCGCCCCATAAAAAGCAGGTACATAGATTTAGGTCGATGTGTATGCGGATTGCGTGGGACAGAGGTAGACAGGGCTATTCATTTCGTTGGAGTCACGTACGTAATGCATATTCTAATATATTTGCCGTGGAGCGACTTTTCGTGCTTAGCGGCCCGTGCGGTCTGCGGCCGGTTCATAGTGATGCGCTTGAGTTGTTGTCGATATTTACACTTCATGTTTTACTAGCCTTCGATCTTTGACAACGGAGGTACTAAGAGAACCTACTGAAACTCACTCCTTTGCAATAAATTATTCTATGTAGATCTTTTTCTATGTTTGCTTGTGGGCAAACTGGCAAATGTACCACCTGGTGGTAGACGGCTACCGTCGCCCATGGACATCTGCAACACTAAGGGAGCCGATGCGTTGCCTACCTCATTGAGATTTTATATTGTAGCGCTCTGGGAAAACCACGCGAGGGAGTTCATTCCATAACTTGCACACATATGGCATGGAAGAGCGTGCGCCAAGTGCTGTGGAGGACTTCCAAGTGTCTAGGAAGTGTGGATAAACTCCCAATCGCCGGCGAGTGGTGCGATGACAGAATGGCCACGTAGGCATCAAATCAAATAGCTCATCAGAGCACTCCCTGTTGTAGAAACGGTAGAGCACGTTTCTACTGTCTGCACTCTATAAAGTACTTAAAAATCTAATTTTATGAAAATCTGTTAGTCACTTTTTTATTGCCAAGCTAGTAAACCGGCAGACGGCCCAACTAAGGTGATTACCGTCGCCCAGACGTTTGCAACACCAGGGGCGGAACAAAAGCGTTGTCAGCTTTTAGGATGGGATAATATCTGTCCAAAATCTTTCAAAGAAATACGGAACTAAATTCACACAATATAATTTTACATATTACACTAGCTGTACCCGGCAAACGTTGACCTGCCCTTAAATAATAAAAATCTAATAAAAGCGATATTTATACTACTGTTTATGTCTGCAAATACATCTTTAAAAAACAATTACAATATTCTATTTTATCTGCAAAACAGATGACAATGGATGACGGTAAGCACAACCACCAGTCTCACATCTAGTAGTTCGCCTACAAGCAATTTAAAAATATTTATGTAGGTATCCTGTTTACTCGCCGGTACGTAACTTAAAAATACATATTTTAATTAGCGTTTCTTTAAATAGTTATCGATATATTTTCTACTTTTATTACGGCATCACTATCATACCCCGTACTTACTCTGCACCTCGGCAGTTCATCTTTATTTTTTATCTCTTTCAACGGAAAAAGGGCAAAAAGTAGGAAAACGGTCTAGTAATGAGTGTAAAAAAAACTAAATGAAAAGATATTTTTACATTCTGATATATAAACAGGATCTTTAGAGTGTCCTTTGCGATCTAACTAGAATTTTGATATCTGTGCAATACTTAAGGACAGTACATACATACATATGTATATATTGACGGCCTCTGTGGTTGAGCCTGCTAAGCCTTTGCCGGCGTACCTCACTGCAACGCAGAGGTTCCAGGTTCGTTTCCTGGTATAGTAAATTTCGGAAAACTTGTTTTCTCCGTTATTTACTATGGTCTGGGTGTCTGGGATCGGCCCCAAAGTAGTCCGTTGTATATTACCCATAACACAACCATAACTTGCTTAATTTGGGGATATACAATATGTGTGTTTGTCTGCCGATTATTATAAATAATTTACTGGATTACTGGATATGTATGTGTTTTATAAAATATTTCTATTTTATAAAATACATACATATATATTGTCGCGCCTGATTCCCATTGAGGTAGGCAGAGATGATGAATCTCCACCTGTTAAGGTACTGACGAACACTCTTTGCTTCATCAACTTTCATTAATCTCTTCATACATACACGCTTATTTAAAGTGCTTTTTAAATGATCTTTCTTCAAAATATCTTCAATTTGATCATATTGAGCACGTCGCGGTCTACCGGTACAGATTTTATAAAATAAAACAAACATTAAATAAATAAAACAAGTAATCCGCAGACAAACACACATATTTTATGAACCCATGTTATGGAAATTACGTTTGTGTTGTGGGTAATGGATTACTCTGGAGCCGATTTCAGACACCTAGACCATGGTATAAAAAGGAAAGTTCGTTTATATTATCCTACCGGGATTTGAACCCGGGCTAGTTTTCTAACTGTCGCAACAATCACGTTAATACGTTGCAGATAATTAAGCCCGGTTCTAATGGGTCGAAATTAAAATATATATCATCTGTGCAGAAACGCAGAAATAGGTATACTAATTCCTGCGACCCGACGGCCTGTCGTAAGAGGCAACAAAACAATTTGCCCGTCTGGCTGTCCACCACCTATCGCCTAAACTCTAGAGTATAGTACCATGACGACTTTGAGTTGTGTTCCAGGATCAGTGGCCAGTTTCCACACTCCCTCTCTTCACATCTCTGATGTTGTCCATGTCCATAGGCGACGGTAACCACCTTTCATCAGATGAACCATCTGCCTGTTCTGTGAGAGCTATCGAATCCGCAAGAAAACTTCTATTACCTAATTCATAAATTTATTCATATTCATTTATTCCATTAATTTTAATTTGTCAAATATTATAATCAATTTATGTGTCTATTAAAATGAAACTTGTTCTATGTATTATTTGTGTAATATTAGTTTTATTTATCAATTTTATTCTTATATAGTCATAATTTGTCATTAAGAGTCTTGAATACAACAATATGCTTTTTTCATCAGAATAATTTATTCATATTTAAATACGTTTATATAATTATTGCTTTTATTAAACGAAGAAAGTTATTGAAAAGCAATGTGAACAGATTCATCATAATGATCATAACAAAAATGTCCATTATTTTAATACGTACCAACAAACAGAATAATTGAACGGAAACCATGAAATTCTCCAATATAAGACAATTTATTTGGACCCCATTCGCAAATTGGTGCTCCCTTTTAACGGAATACCTTGTAAATTGGGATATAAGGGCCTGAGAGGGACAGACCTCTTATCTTGCTCCTTAATTTGATATAACAGATCTGTGTCGGATATAAAACAGCGGTTGGGTAATCGAAAAAATATAACGGACTTATGAATATAAATAACTTTAATTGGAATCTTTTTTTATTCAAATTTTTATTCATCCGTTATCTATATTAACGCGTTCGATAAGTCTTACGTTACCAAAGGGCTGATCTGTATTTAGGGCAATGTTGCGTTGCCATTCAGTCAGAAAATGTGGCCAGTGTTTTGGGAATGTACCCCCAACTGATAGCGATTTGTGACTATTATGTAATTTTCATAATTATTATATTTTTTATGTTAAGCCGTATCTTTATATCTATACTAATATTATAAAGCTGAAGAGTTTGTTTGTTTAAACGCGCTAATCTCAGGAACCGCTGGTCCGATTTGAAAAATTCTTTCAGTGTTGAATAGTACATTTATCGAGGAAGGCTATATTATATTTTCAAAAAAATTAGGGATCCTTACTAAAAGTCCAATAATGTAACCCAAGGTGCAAAAAAAATTACCCGAAAAAATTCTTACACGGCGTGCGCTGCGAAAACTATTGATTATAGAACAAAACAATGTACTACCACTTTGCAGAACATATAATTGTCTACAAAAAATATCGCGTAACCATATGTCTAACTATTGTAGTTATCTCACAATAAGTGTTTTCTTTTATTTTTTTAAATAATTAAGATGCCGTCGCTTCAAAAACTCTTTATTTTGTACCTTGGTATTAATCCTTATCAAAATAAATTACTTTATATTCAAGACGGATTCAATACCTTTCTAGAACTTTTTGAATTATTCAATTCGGACGTTTCATTCAAAAGATATCGCGATATTTAAAATGTAAGTATTAGTGTTGTAGCCAAATATACTAATATATTGTTTGATTGAACGCGCTATTCTCAGAAACTACTGGTCTGATTTTAAAAATTCTTTCAGTGTTGGATAGCCCATTTATCAAGGAAGGCTATAGGCTATATATCACCACGCTAAGACCAATAGGAGCGGAGCACCAATGAAGAATGTTTCAAAATCGGAGGGTTTTGAAAGCAAATTCCACGCGGACGACGTCGCGGGCACAGCTATACCTATATAAAAGTCTTCTGTTCGTGTTTATGTTACTGAACTCCTCCTAAATGGTTTTTTTTGGTACTTCTTTAGCTTGGGCGAACGAGATTGCCCGAGTCATATACTTTATTACTTTTGAAATTTACAACTTTGACTTAGATAATAATACAATCTTTATCTTATCTACATACTATTTTATACAAATTATAGTTTATCGTTTGGATACAAAATCCTTCTAAATGGTTGGACCAATTTGGATAAAATTTTGTGTGTGTGTGTGTCCAATTCTGCCGACAGTTCAGTAATCGACAGTTTTGGGTATTTCATTTTTTGCAGAAATGTTATCCCAAGTCGCGAATCTATACTTAAAGTTTGATTTTTTATTGTTTTTTACATATACTAAAGTTTTGTAACATGGGCATGTTGTTTAGATATCTAAAGATATGGCTTTTCTCGAAACCGCCATTTGCAAGTACTGCGTTTGCTGTAAGGAGGGCAGAATTCTGAATCTAAACAGATTCATAGTTGGTCAGGACAACGTCTGCTGGGCCCACTAGTATACATATATATTGTTAGTTGTTGTTACTGTATTACTTTATATTTTTAACCGACTTCCAAAAGGAGGAGGTTTCCAACTTGATTGGTATTTTTTATTCAATTAGTTCGTTATGGCGTATGATAGCCTCTTTCATTTAGTAGTCTAAACTGTACTTGCCGTGAAGTGTGATTATATTTGTATTAGTTAGGTAGTTAATTTGGGAATATTTTTTTGCTACAGATAGCTTTTCCTTATTACCAGGCATTTACTTAAACGACAAATTATTACTTAAATATTTTTTTATGCAGACGTTGATAAGGATTTAACTCGCTAGCTTCGCAAGTTAACTATTTAAAAATGTAAATCGGGCTTTAGTTACTATGGTCTGGATGTCTGGAATCTGTCCCAGAGTTGTTTGTTTTATATTAACCATAAACATAGGTGTAGCCTACCTTGCGGTTGGGGGTATTCAATGTGTGTATTTGTCTGTCAATTTATTGAAGTTGGAACCGTGGGTAACTCATACCTAATTATAATTTTAGAGAAATATTAAAAAGTTTTCGTTCTATCATACAAGACTACTACTAGTTGACTTATAGTCATGACTTGACTTCAAACTAATAATATATCTATTTCTTTAAGGCTTTTGCGACTATAGGAAACAGATGACAGACAGACAGATGAACGATTATCATTATTTTAAGGCTTTCATTTTAGCAAAGAGTTTCTTTGCATTGTATTGGTGAATAATTATAAACAATACATCTTGATCAGTCATAGTCGTTTCGATCACATTGACTTCTCAATTAGAGTCTTATAATTAAATTTAAATTACGTATAGGTATATACGTGAATAAACATTTCTATAAATGTTCACATATACCATTTCGTGAAGCGTGTAGTACACGCGGCACGCGCTCGTGAGCACCGTAAATCTACACGCCCCGTTGGCCAGTTTAATTAATTCACAAATATACACAATTTTCAGTATGTTACGTAACCTATATAATTATTGTTTTCAAAATCATGAATTAATTCAATTTTACAAATGTGTCTTAGTTTTACGTGCCTTAGTTACATTAGTATAACATAAATAAACTAATGAGTACAATGAACAAAAATCTACCAATTGTCGTTTAAGAATAAAAATAGAATATTGAGACCGGTTCACCATCTTCTACGGGTAAGGTGGCCAAAAGGCTGTCTACGTTATTTCGCTTAGAAGGCTGACTAGGTTACGCCGCTCAGAAGGCTGACTACGTTCGTTGCTTAGAAGGTTGACTACGGTACGTTTCTTAGAAGGCTGACTATGTTACGTCGCTCAGAAGATTGACTACCTGTGCGTTATACTAGAACGCCATACTGGATCGATATTCGATGTGGATACCAGTCCTCTGATCACTTGATGAGTCAATTAGGCGTTTTAAAAGTTATTTGTTAAAACTCATGACCTCAAATTTCAAAGATCTAAGTGTCTCAACAGCAGACAGTACCAATAAGTGTCGTAGTGGGTCATTATCTAAACGAGTAAAATTCTATTAACCTCTGGAACGTCGGACTTTTTTCGTAAAATATTTTTTACACAAAATATGACAACCTAACTTTTCAGTTGAATACTTCATTGAATATCACAAACGTAATCAGTGGTATGATTCGGTATTTTACAACTGCACAAGAGTTGTGCACTGGGCATGAGGGTAGCTAAAAGTTCATGGCTCAACAGTTAAGATGCTGACATTCAGATAAACAGATATTGGTGAAAATTATGACAGAAATCTAGTACCACTTGGACAGATTTTCTGAATGCTGTTGCGTTTTTGGAAGCAAATATCTCACTATGTTTGAAATCAAATATAAGCTACTATACTTATTAAACTGAACATTATAATTATTTTGATTCATTTCTGTGTCGGTTATTGAAAATAAGTCCTATGAAATTTCATCCATACGGTATATGTGATTTTTGAGTATTGTCTGGAAGAGATTGCTCAAAAGCGGTAAGGTTCCTATTGTTTCAACCTTTATATGAAATTACTGTAAACGATTTATTTTATACAAGTGGTCGCCTGTGGTCGAAATTCGACCATAATAATGAATTTAAATTATAAGTTAGAACATTATTAAGGTTCTGTTGTCAGACTATACTTCTATAATCACAGATTTCGCCAAGGCTAAACTGTTAATTTGACTTAAAAAATAAACAAAAGAGTATATATATGCGTGTGTGTGTCAAATACATGGTAGTGTGTGTGTAATGTTTTTTTTTTTTATTAAATGTATTTGTTATAAATAATTTAAAAGAAATATAAGCATTCTGCACTCCTTCTCTATATAAACTATAAGTGTGCGAAATTTTATATTCCTCCGTCCGCGCAATTTTCTTAAAAGGGATAGAAAGTTTTTGCTGTGTTTTTGCTTCGCGTATTAATATATGGATTACTATATATTTATATTTATGTGGAGAACAAATAAGATTTTTTTACCTATCTATAGACGAATAGACAAACGGAGGGCTTCAAGGTCCATATAAGGATTCTGTTGCCGAAACGGAACCCTATGTGATGTTACTATCGAAAAAGTTATGGACACGCGCTGTTCCACAATGTGCAAATGTCAGTGACGTATGGTTTACAGATCACTGGAGTGGTTTAGTAGGGGAACCTATAATTTGGTAATAGACACGTTAATTGTGCTTGTTAATTATAGACGAAGACTTTCATTGTATACACTGAGATTGATTGTTACAAGCTACTTTATCTACTAGTGTGATAATACATACATAACTTCACGCCAGTTCCCTTGCGGAGTAGGCACGAACAACAGAGCGCTATTTAGGCTTATTCTTACACACCTCACTTGCTTCTTTGACATTCATAACTCTTGTCATGCACGCTCGTCTGTTCTTAAGGCTCCTGATATTATCTTCTGCTAGTAAACGATCAATTTGATCATGGAAGGTGTGTCGTGGCCTTCCACGACTTCTGCATCCATCCACTTTTGCATTGTATATCTGTTTAGTCATTAGTGTGATAATATATAATATAATACAATATCAGCCCATAAATGTCCCACTGTTGGGCTGGGGCGTCCTATTGTAGGGTGTGTGATAATACAAGATGTTATTTTCTTTTTCAAAATCAACCGATTCGTTTCCTGAGTAGGGTAATTGATTTTCAATAACATCTGATGGTACCAATTTAGGCCTCATCGAAATCGTCCTCAAGACTCCTTTGAGTATTTTTGATTATTTCGTATAGTTTAGGATTTGGCCCTGAACGCCCATTTGAAAAAATTACCATATATATGTATAGGCATTAATGGTAAAGTTTATTTAATATTTTCGTAATAAAATACATATTACTCAAGAAGCACTAGGAACTCGTTCTCAAGATTCTTAAATAGCGATAATTGTTTAAAATTGTTAACGTACTGAACTAAAATTAAATATTAAAAATAAACTAAGTTATAAATAAATCAATATGAACTATGTAATAAATCGCTGCCAAATGGAAGCGTGCTCAGAAAACTGTCTGCATTGCCACTTTGCATGGCAATGGTGAGTTGTTCCGCGAAATACGAACCAGCCTTCTAATCACGAGTGGTATCAAAGACTTTCTTACAACTTTTTTTGAAGAAACACTTTGCCGATAGACGCCACGGACCTAAAGTTCCAAACTCAAACGGCATAAATATGTGACTCCTTCCTAGGGTTCCATATTTGCGCCGTTTGTGATCTTCAGCTGTTGAAGCAGCGTTGCCAGCCCCTGACTTAGTCATTGGAAGATGTGCTGCAGCCAGAGTGGCAACGCATGTCACGTCCCACACAAGCGGCTATCCCATCCTTCAAGGAATTTTGTTAAATTACCATTCATAAGTAATTTATATATAGGCCTAAATGAACTAAAATAAGGTACTTTTATTAACACTTTTATTGTAGCTAGCGATCGATCCAGTGATCAAAATTCGACCTTATTGCTGATAATAGACGGATTAACCAAACTGAATCAATTGGTTTGTGAAGCGCGTAACTTAAAGGACACGACGATATTCATTGAAATTGAATGACTCATTTTTATGTTTACATGAAACAATACTTATATTATGTGTATGGTTGGAACTATCTAAAAAAAGTAACCAAAATTTATTAATCGCAACCCCCATGCTATCCGTCGGGTTCAATCAATAGTCGATTAATCAGTCGCACCGCGCCCGGCGCCGGCGCATTCAGCTGGAAAATCTTGCAAAAAAATCGCGGGTGTACGTTCAGCCTATGCGCGGGCGGGAGAGGTTTACGCACTACCGGACTAGAGAATTTGGTCATAGAATAGGAGTGGTATGGAGTCGATAGATCTAATCTCTATAAATATAATTTTATTGTCTTAAATAAAACTAAATATATATACTTAAAGTAAATTTTAAAAATATGTCTACAATAGAGGAATATATATAGATATATTGCTCTCACTGGGAAAAGTAACAAAAAAGGGCACATTTTTTAAATATTTCATATATATCAGAACACAAAACTAGAAAAAATTTGGCCACAAGACCGAAATTGCTATTATTATTGTCAATTTTGTGTTATTTATTTTTCAAAATAATCCTATTCTTAAGTACATAATATCTAAACTCTAAGGAGACAGTGGAAGGTTTACTGTTATTAATCTGAACTGTATCTTTTGACATAAAAAAAGGATATTGAAATTCATTGATTTACGTCATTCCTTCAAAGTTTTTTATTTTAATCGAAAACATTTTAAGCATCGATTTTCATTGGTTTCGATTCTAAAATGGCTTAATTGTCTAATTTAATGTATTTTAATGATGTTATTTTAAATTGTATTTATTTTTAAAAAATATTTTTTTCTTTCTTTTTAATTACTAACGATTCCAGATATTGCCAAGGATTGTTCCCCTTTTTATTTTTTGAACAATTGTTAGCCCAACGTTTTTCTTTCCAGCTTCTTCTTATTAGCGATTTCTTCCAGACAACCTTTGGATTGATAGAAGTTTAGTAAGAGCAGCGGTACGTAGGTGCTTAATGAGTACCGCGGCTATATAATTTATAACCTCTTTTTACAGATTCTTTTAGCTTGGATTTGCATAGTATTCCACAACATGAAAATCAATGTCGACTCCATGTATTCCGACTAGTTGTCGACAAGGGAAGGGTAGCTGTGGAGTGTCGATAACAGACGGCCATAAATCATTGCGTAGCAAATGTCCCGCCGTTGGTTGCAGACGATTTGCCTGGCGATGTGTCGGCAACATTGGAAACACTATTGACGGGCAACGTACGTCATTGATTCCTAATTGTCGTTTTAAACACATCACTAATTAATCAAATAAATTATGCACGTTATATTCTACCTTGTGTAATACTTAGTTATCCAGGTGGTGGTCCTTACACGTCAAAAACTAATAGGGAATGGGTGATTCCTTTTTTTAAATACTAGCTTTTAGCGCTGTATTTTCTGAAACCTGGATATCAAAATCAATCCTACACAAAAATTAAAAGAAAAAATTTAAAAAACTTTTCAGCCTATTTCATATAAACAGACAAACAAGAACTCGAGAAACTATTCTCACTCACTTAAGTTTGGGCATTTATTTTGAAATCACAAATATATACTTTCACATTTTATTAGTATAGATTAAAATACCAGAATTACCTTTAGACACAAATTACATAAATATATACTCAACTATATACTTCTACATATCTAGGCTTGTGGTTTATATTAAACTACAAGTTAATATTAATATGAGCACAGTGTAACCACATTCCTGTGTAGAAATCATCGCTATTTTGGAGATTAGTTTCAAAGGGTATCAATATATCCTGTTAATTAAAACTGCCAGGGAACGAAGTGAATATTTGTCTTAAACGCTATTTTATATTAAATTCATAAAATAGACGAATTTAACAGAAAGGTCTACACAGACGATGGTGCAGTAAAGTTGTGAAAAAATGAAATACATATTAGGTGTGTTTGTTCGCCATATATTATGTTAATTGATGCATGATTTTATTTCAGATACAGATTATAAAAAGACATAGATGTTTCTTGGTGATTTGTTTTATTGCAGGAGTTCAGCAGACAAGCAGACGGCCCATTTGATTGGAAGCGGTTACCATCGGCTATGGACATTTGCAACACCCAAGGTGCTACAAATGCGCTGCTGCTCTCTTAAGGGAGACTGGAACCTGGTCACTAATGTCCGAACACAATACAAGGTTGTTATGGCGGCATACTCTAGACCAGGGGTGGTCGCCATCCACTCGAACAAATACCCTACCACCTGGCTGTGGGTTGTTTTGTCGCCTCTTACGACAGGCCGCCGGCCGCAGGAAATTGAATTCTTTCTCCGTTCCTGCACGGATAAATGTACTGAATTTTATATTAACACCATGATGAGGAGATATTGGATGTTAAAGTCGTAAAAAAGGTCCTCCCTTTAACTCATGAACTACGAGGTGGAAAATTCAAGATGAGCTGTCTAAAAATACTCTCAATGGAATTTGCTTTAAATACGATTTCAACCTTTGGTATAAAGTAGTGCGGAGATTTAAAAATGCTTATGATGTGTTTGTGCTCAACATTCAATTCAATACACATTCAATAATACATATAACGAATTATTGTTGTAATTTTTCTGCAATGCCTTTACTTGGCGAGTGTCCAAGCAATTTCACAGTTCCCGATTGACTCCATATTGCGCTTCCATATGAACAACTATTTGATTCGCCATCTGATTTTCATTGCTTAAAGATTTGAGTTAAAAAATAAATAATGAAGCAGGAATTTAAACTTTGACCACGAAGATATCCGGTTGTCTAAAAGATCAGAATGGCTAGACGATGTACTATCAGATTTCATATCATATTAGACTCTTTTCTAACTTAACTTCATACAAATATATATATATATATATATATATATATAATATTGTCGTCGTCAGCCAACCGTTGTCCATTGCTGGACGTGGGCCTCTTCGAGTTTGTGCTTCCTATCCTGGTGCGCAGTTGTCATCCAGCCCCCACCGTAAGCAAATACATACAACATATAAATATGTACACATATTTTTATGAAAATGTAACGTGGAACACTATTGGAAAACATGTTTTTTAAAGAATTCACGATACATAATATTTCCAAATGTGAGTGCCACACATGGGACCGGTTAAAACAAACATTGTAGCTGTACATTTTCAAAATTTTCATAGGAAGTGCTACCGAATAAAATTTACATCGCAAAGAAGTATCAGGAACTTGAAGAATATGCTATTTTAAATCTATTTATTAAACTTATTGGGAGTAATTGGGCGATTCTTCCGCGTACAACCGCGCCCGTCATGGCGGTAACCAGACTTTCTTAAATAATATTATAGCATTTTAAGAATCTTACCGTTGCAACTGCTTTGTTGATAACAATAACAAACGTTAATGAGTTAATTTTAGCTAAACATGAACGAACTAGTACTAGTTTTAAGAAAAATCCTGGTAACAGCCAATGATTCACCAATCAATGCGGACAATCGCCCGCTAACAAGGAGAACTACCTAATACTATATTTTATATTTTGTCAAAGAAGCGTGTGAGGTGTGTAAGAACAAGCCTGAATGGCTCTCTGTTGCTCGTGCCTACCCCGCAAGGGAACTGGCGTGAAGCTATGTACGTATGTATAATATTTTGATACACGTTTTTACATGTTGTGGCAAACACAATATATATCGGTAAATGCCTAGCAAGACAATGTATGTAAAAAATTTAAAAACAATTCCATTTGCTAGGTTTTAAAATTCCAGAACTGATTTAATACTACTACAAATTTTTTTTTCAATTCGGTTATATCATAAACAAAAAGTATTTTATACTTGTCAATATTATACAAAAATATTTTAGTGTGTTATAAAAAAAATATTTTCAAATATAAACGAGCGATGCGTGTAAAATTCGGTCCCTACGTTGGTCACGGTAGCGTGAAAATCGGGTGCCGACGGGATATGGTACGCGGGTCTAGGTACGGTTATTAAACCAAAAACCTCGTATTTTTAGCATAGCTAGAAGATACCATAAAATTAATTATGTTTTTTTTAATATAGATTAAGCTTTCATTTAATCACATATTCAATGTCTCACCTTAAGAAGTCGATAAATTTTATTGGTAACGGATGATTTTTACGCTTTATACACGGAATTTCAAGAAAGTGTCAAATTAATCTTGTTGTTTTTCTAATTTCGATGGTGGGACCGCACCTGCGATGATGTTAAAGATATTGACTGTGGCTGAATGTGTTTTATTTAAAGCGTTAAAAATTACGTTGTTAAAGAATAGCTACATTAGTTTATATGTTATAGTCAAACATCGAAGCTCTGGCGCTCCTAGGTTTGACTAGTCAAACTTCAGGGCTGACATAAGGTCTTAATCAAAGTCCAAATAAATGACGTTTTTCTATCTTTGACTAGTTGTTGCCAGCTTGTCGGTTTTCTATCGGATACATTTTGGAGAGTGTGCATTGGAGCTTTTCAATCTCATCTCGCCGTCTCCCTTCCATCATCGGACAACCAGACGCACTGGCATGCGGCACCGCTATATGGTGGACATAACAACTATACGAACAAAGCGCTTTGAGTCCACCTTTATTATGCGCACCGCAAAGGAGTGGAACTCACTGCCGGAGTCTGTTTTTCCCGAAACCTATAACTTGGGTGTCTTCAAGTCTCGTGTGAATAGGTGCCTTCTAGGTAAGCGTGCTCGATCTTAGACCATATCTCCGCTCAAATCGAGCGAGATAACGGTCAAACGCGAACCTATACGGAATAAAAAAAAGAAAAAAAAAAGTTTAACGATTTTTTGTCTAACCTAGGAGAAACTAATTTATACAGTGATTAAACATGTAACAAGTGCAGTACGGACAACGTTTGACCGAGTCTGTCTTAGTCGCTTCTAGGGGCGACTAGGTAAAGCCTGAAATAGATTATTTTACCTTCCGCGTTTGACTAAGAACTTAGGTACTTCTAGATTTGACTAAAAATACTTTAGTCAAACGCTGAAATTGGAATTCACTTCGGGTTTTGTCGAAAGGCCTTGGTCACCCCTAGGATAAACCAGTCATTCCGGGAAGAGACTGCATGTCGACGTTTGATTATAACATATATATAGTTACATATGCTATATGTTAATATTTATCGTCATTAACAATTAAAGACAATATCGCATTACACCCATAGTCACAGCTGCGTGAAACAGCCTATATCTATAAGGATATCCCAGAGGAAACCTTACTAAGCAGTTAACGCAATTCTCGAAAATTTCTTTTAATTAAAAGTTTAAGTACTTATTGATACTACTAAATTGAATAATATTATATTTGCAAAATCTAATTTTCGTTTAGGAATAGATATTCAAAATGTACAGACATCTGGTGGTAGGTACCATAGGTAGGAAACGTTGTGCATTGGCCGCGAATGAATCACAGAGTGTGGGTAGATTTAAGAGGCCTCAGAAGTGATCAGTTAATGTTTTAAGGAGATGTAAAATTAGTTAAGTTGTTGTAACCGATTAATAATTTATGATTACTTTGTTTAGAGCGACTATATTATCTTACTAAATGTGTCTATGATGGCAAAATTGACATAAAAAGGACATTGTCATAGTTTTTATTCTCTAATAATAGCTCCACGGACCCGTGTTCGGTAAAAGGGTAGTTGACATTCAAATCAACTGACATAATTTTCATCATTTAATAGAAACTCTAAGCCACCTAGATTTTGTACGAGCATAGCTAGATATATGTTTAGAGACTCAAAATAGCGTGTCAATATTGATTTAAACTCCGTGCAGGAACAGAGAAAAATGTAATTTCCTACGGTCGGGAGGCCTGTCGTAAGATGCGACAAAACAACCCACAGTCACAGGTAGGGTATTTGCTCGTCTGGATGGCTACCACCTCTGGTCTAGAGTATGCCGCCATAACCGCCGAATTCCGGCATTAGTGGCCAGGTTTCATTACCTGTTTAGAGAGTGGCAGCACATTCGTATCACCTTTGGTGTTATAAATGTCCATAGGCCTGGCGATGGTATCCGCTTTCCATCAAGAGAGTCAACTGCCTGCCTTCTGAACTCATGCAATAAAAAAAATATATATTTCTACCATGATACATGTAACATATTTTAAAATTATTCAGAGAACAATAATAATTTTATTGTCCGTTCTTTTATATGACCAATAGTTTAAGAATTTATTATAACGTGTCATATACCCAATTATTTTATAATAAAAAACAATTATCATCTGTCTAACAACTTTTAAGTCTGTATCGAATCCGTTGACCGCAGGACATGTGTTTTGGCGTAGTGCGCTTGTGAGAGGCCTGCCTATTGTGTGGCTTGCGGACTTCATACGGTGCATGGAGGCTTTTATGCATCCACCCATATTACGCACATATCTATATCGATGTTGTGAGGAATGTTTGAATGCTTTACTTAGTTCTATGTGAAGCTGGAGAGCTGATTCGTAAAATGATAACCGTAGAATAAAAAGCAGATAAATACGAGAAACGCAATTTAAAAATTAATTTAAAAGCAGTGGTATTAAAAAGCTTGGGTTGAATAGCTTAAAATTTCTGTATACACTTTTGGTTTGGTTTGTTTTGGTTTTAGAAGCTACTTCAATGTCGTTTATTTTCGATTACGCTTATTATTTGATCTTGATTTTAGTAGCTACCTAAATGTCATTTATTTTCGATTACGCTTATTATTTGATCTTGATTTTAGTAGCTACTTAAATGTCATTTATTTTCGATTACGTATTTTCATTTACTTGATCTTGGTTTCAGCAGCTATCTAAATGTCGTTTATTTTCGATTACGCGTTTTATTTGCTTGATCTTGGTTTCAGGGGCTACCTAAATGTCGTTTATTTTCGATTACGCATTTTCGTAATTTTTGCGATTAATACCTACCTACACATAATAAAAACTACGTTTTAATAGTTTTAAGCCTGGTATTTCATTTAATTTTCAATTTAAATTTGAACTACGGCTACGAAAAAGTAGCCGAAATATCGGAATAAACAAGAAAATAAATTACGTAATATAATTACATAAAATAATAATAATAAAACTGTTAAAACGTTGTTTTTATTATATCTAAATGTAGATCGTAAATATGCAATGTATCGTACTATAGGATAGATATCTTATAGCAATACCTTACTCAAAATTTAAATATTTCCTTTTCAATACTACATGGTTTTTCTCAACTACACAACACACAAAGATACGCGAGATGTAAGTAAGTGTGACAGATATACCTCTAGTCACCGAAGTCCCTGACAACTAGCTGTGACACAGACAATTGCTTAAAATTATTCTAATTAATTAAATATATGATGTACTAGCGGCCCGGCGCGATTTCACCCGCACACTGCCCCGCTCCCGTGGTACATAGCATCATTTTATACAGCCTATGATACTTCCTGTTAACGTAGCTTTCTAACAGTAAAATAATTTTTTAATTAGGTTTAGTAGATCCAGAGATTACCCCCTACAACGCCACAAACTCACAAACTTTACCTCTTTATAATATTATAGTAATATAGTAATAGTATAGATATGTTGTATTTTTATTGAATGCGACACACACACAAATCAACAACATTCAAAAAAGAAAAATATAAAATTTAGAAATAAGGTTGGCATTCAGTATTTTGCTGTGCCGAAAAATAGTCAGATTACTAAACTTACATATAATTTGTTTGATTTACTAACTCTAAAAATATGGACAAATACATGTGACAAAACCGTATGAGCTCCTAGGAAATCGTAGTATATCACTCCACATATGTGTAATGTTGAATATATGCATATTCTATACGTAGGAACTCTCGTAGTGGATGACCTCTACAAACCCAGCCTAGACGGAATCCAATTAATTACTGGTACGCTGAAATTGTACTTGAAATATACATCCAATCTGTATATTTTGTACATATGCATGTATTTATTCGTACCAACATGTTTTGTTATTCCGTATTGTTTACATACATACATACATACATAACTTCACGCCGGTTCCCTTGCGGGGTAGGCACGAACAACAGAGCGCCATTTAGGCGCTTGTTTGTTAGGCCGTATTGTTTAGTAACATTAAATTTAATTTTTATATATACTACTAGGATATGCTCGTGATTTCATCTATGCTCGACTTGAAATTCCCGCGGGATTCCCGGGACATAAAGTACCACA
Organism: Dendrolimus kikuchii; assembly: GCA_019925095.2. Lineage (NCBI taxonomy): Eukaryota > Metazoa > Arthropoda > Insecta > Lepidoptera > Lasiocampidae > Dendrolimus > Dendrolimus kikuchii. Next base: position 9,170,502 of record CM034407.1, read on the forward strand.
GCATTTAGGAAAAGAATGTAAGCTATCGTTTTAGTGAAAACTGTGTCGGAATAAGCAAATTTTTACATACCCGAACCACTACAAACCGCTCCGGGAACGTGGCTGCAAGATTCCCGGGATCACGTAAAAGCTACTGGGCCAATTTTAATACGGTTTTCGCTGTTCTACAGCAAATTCTTAAACGTTTAATTTGCGCTACTTTTTATCCTGGGAATCCCGCGTTAAATTTTCTGGGAATTATTTAAAATGACCAGATTACTAAAAATCGAATTTCAATTACTGATCGATAGTAAATTTTATATAGTAATATGTGTGATATTTTTTTATCCCGGAAATCTAGCGGGAATTTTCCCGGGAGCGGTTTATAGTTGTTCGGGTGCATAAAAAATAGCTTATTCCGACTCAGTTTTCACTAAAACGATCGCTTACATTCTTTTTTAAATGCCATTTTGTGTCCCGTGTAACTCGCGGGAATTCCAAGTCAACGTGGACGAAGTCGCGGGCATATCCTAGTTGAACATAATAATGATGAAGTAATGGATAATTATGTTGCTAGGAAGTTTATTGCGACGCTTTTTTTCGTTTAATTGTATTTAACTAAAATTAATTTGCAAGCAGTTAGTTGTAGACTTGTGTAATTTATAAGATTCCATTTTGAAATCAATACAATCATTTACATTTTAACTAATATCTTATAGTTTTTTAACCAGTCTAAGTTCTAAACATTTTTAAATTCTATAAATATGTAATGTTTTGGATTTTTTGCATAATTATGTATTTACGAATCATACAAAAGTACATATAAAGTATTAACATTTACTAGTGGTCGCCTGTGGTCGAAATTCAACCATAATAATTAATTTAAATTATAAGTTTGAACATTATTAAGGTTCTGTTGTCAAAGACTATATATATTTCTATAATCACAGATTTCGCCAAGGCTAATACATTATTAATATGACTTTAACAATAAACAAAAGAGTATAAATGCGTGTGTGTGTCAAATACATGTTAATGTGTATAATATGTTTTTTATTGACTTAATGTATTTTTAATGCATAATTTAAAAAAAATATTAGCTTTCTGTACTCCTTCTCTATATATACTATAAGTGTGCGAAATTTCCTACTCCTCCGTCCGCGCAATTTTCGTATAAAGGGGTACAAAGTTTTTGCTGTGTTTTTGCTTCACGTATTATATAGTAGTATATAGATTATTAGCAATAGAGTCTAATGACATAAAAGTAAGAGTTTTGTCAGTAACACACTTAATAGACATGTCAAATTAAATTTCCTAACGTCTTCCGTATTTCATTAGAACACCGCATAATGAAAGCCTAATCAAATTGACCAAATACATACAAAATGCATGAGCCTCTTTAATTGCCTGCTCCCCAGTCGAAAGCCAAATTATACATTCACGCCCCGAGCAGTACAGTGGTCGACATAACTGCTGTAGCTTGATACAAAGCAAACATTAACCCAACCATGCATTATTGTCAAGCACAGGAGCCGAAGCATTTCGATCGTTGTACCTATCATCCACGAAGTTGTCATTGCATTATTAACTCTATATTTTAACAGTATGGTTGAAAGTCAAATAGCACAGCTTTGAAATGTATTACGTTATTTCGTGTAATGACACGCATGAAAGCAAGCCGTACGCGCCGATGGTTAGAAGCGGCTGTGACAAAGATTGGATGCAACCAAAGTTGGCTTTATTAATAACATTGAGTTTTCCGGTTATGTGCCATTAGACGATGCGTGGGAAAATTTTTTTGTAATAATTGTAGCTGATAGCGGTGGGTTATCAGCTAAAATACTAAAAACAGCCATCCGAATAATGGTAGTTCATTAGCCGACCAAAAAATCGTATGATAGTTATTTAGCTTATGGGTGAATGATTCGTCTATCGTACAACCGACGGCTAACGGCTAAACTATCAACTTGTCGGTTGACAGTTTTATTCGACAACCATTAGCCAGCTGGCTAAGTCTTTGACAACTTAGCTATGGCTAGTGAACAAACGCTAATTAGCTGGCTTTTAAAATGGCTACCCATCTCTAGTTGCTGATTTATTATTAGAATATTAGTTTTAAAATAATCCAAAAGGATTCATGCAACAATAGAGAAAGTGACAGTAAAAATGGTTAGTTAAAGTTAGATGTATTTGATTTAGAATCGACTACGCTTTTTTAAATTCCTTGACGAATCAGATTATCAGAGATAACAATGATAGTTATTTTCCTCTTTTTCTTTATTACTCTATTTTCTTATATTATTTATTGTATTTTATCTATTTATTCAGTGTAATTCTACCACAATTGGGGCCATGCTTATCTAGATACTATTTACTCGTGATATAAAGACGTTTTTTTCAATAAAAGAAATCCCGGCAAGTTGTTTTATTTTTCTGCGGTATGCCCAGAAAGGTTGAAGCAAAAGGTAATGCAAACCCTTGTCTTGTTGTCCAATGCTAAAAAGTCCCACTCGATTTGTTCACATACGACAACCGCCTGCAAATTCAGGATATATAGAATTCAAATTAATTGCCTCCCATTGCCGATTATGTTATGTGCCTATATATGCAGACTTCGTATGTAATAATAAGTAAGCAGTCGCATTGGTACATACGGATAACCGCACTAAACCTGGCGGCGCGCAGAGTGGATCAGCTATTACTGCTAATGACTTCGCCATGGCGCTGCCTCGATCCTAGGGTTGAAAATTTAAAAAAAAAAATCATATAAATTATAATAATTTGGGATAGCATGCAAGAAGTATACTGGAAATATTGCCTAGAACGATATTTGCCTAAAAAGATTGTACTAGATTCTGCCACATGATATTCTTCTCCAGCATCTTGACACCGTTGAAACGTAGCTATTTACATACATACATACATAGCTTCACGCCAGTTCCTTTGCGAGGTAGGCACGGACAACAGAGCGCCATTCAGGCTTATTCTTACACGCCTCACTTGCTAGCAATTTATTATATATAAAACATTTTTTAAAGTTCAATCGTTCAAAAATTATTTATTAATTTATGTCCAGAGTCTTTTCTATTTCATATTTGTCTCGAATAATAAGACCGACCATTTATGTATTTATTTTTTTAGTTTACTGAGTCATTTTGATATTAAATAAAGCGACAAAGCCTAAAATATAGGTAATAGACATATTGTGCCGAAGCCAAGTGATTTGGAAAAGGTAAAAGGCAAGAGACATTTGGCCAGAGTATCACAAATAAATTAATCTATAATGTGTAATTAAGTAATTCCACACATATTATTCATGTCAAATCACCATGAATCGGTAGCTTTTAGTGACTTCCAGTCAACAAAACAGACTCAACATCAAGGGAAGACATTAAAATACTGAGATTGTCATTTATGGAAATGAGTAGATGACATGCATTTTACAATGAATTCTAAAATTATTTCCATATAAAAAAGATCGAGTGCTAAAATACATACTTTCACCTTATTTTTCGTGTGTCGTTTTAGCTTGATAGAAATGATTTAAATTTACTCATCGACTAATATTTCACTCTATATAGGTATTAAGTCATAATTTGTATGTGCGTAAAAAATCTAGAAGGCTTCGACATGTTGTAAGATGATAAAAAGTATCTCAATGGATTAACTGTTACCTATCCTATTATTTTCTATGCTAGTGATAACCCTACCCTGTACGATCGTTGCATCAATGCATTCGGCGCATACCGGCAACATACAAACATGTACAATCGTGTACATCTGCACTACACCGTCGGTACCATCTAACCATCGCATCGCTTGCCGAAAGCCGTTCTGCATTTCTCTTCGACGCTGATTGGATTTATGCATGTTGACGGGTACCGTCACAAACATTAGATATCCCGACAACTGAATTATGCATCTTGGTACTTGGATCATATATTCCTGTACAGGTGTATACATAACTGTTTGGTCATCTTCTATTATAAATTTCACAGTTTTATTCATATGGAGTCAGAGTGCGTTTGTAGGTCTCTTTAAGAACCTTCAAGAAGCCTACAAACTTACTCTAACGAAATATGAATAAGATAGTATGATAATAAAATATGAACAATAATAGTGCAATCATCTTCAAAATGTTTTGCGTTTACAGTAGTAAATGTGATGCGTACAGTGATTAAAATCGGAATAAATCACTGACCGTCACTACTAATAAACAAAAATCTAGTAAAATCAACTTCAAGAGTAACTAAAAATCAAAATATAAAATTATATATTTTCAACAACATCTTGAAGTCGCTGCAAAGTATATGAAACCATCCTGAAACTGTACTGAATCCAACGCAAAAAGAATGATCAAAATCGATTCAGATATATTAAAATTGGCTGTGAAACCACAAAAACAACACATTTTTTTTGTCTGTCTTTAATTAATATTCTGCTATATCTTCGGAACCCAAAAATCCAAAATCAATCAATTTTATATGGAACCATTTTGACGCTTTATTGAATCCAACGTAAAAGAATCATGAAAACCGTTTGAGATACAAAGTAGTTGTGGCTGAACATACATAAAAAAATTATACGACGAGTTGAGATTTTTTTTCCTTTTTTTGAAATCGGTTAAAAACGGAAAAAGTTTCAAAGCTGATACGTATAAGTTTGCCATTAAGACAAAAAAATGGAAGTCAACGCCCGTACAAAGGGCGCGTAGGCCTAACAGGCGTAAAGTGCAAAATTATCGGACCAAATAGCTAGCGGTGCTGACAGCCTCGATACCTGGACGCCTATTCGTTGTAACAAATACAATTCCTTATTATTAACACGTTTTCGAATATATATGCATTTTACTAATAAAATATGCACGTGTACCATTTAATAAATACAATTGGGAGTTTTTGGCGGGAACTGAAAGGAGATGTTGTGCTGTGCAGTTTTATTTTCTAAAAATTTGTAAAATTACTCTAAAATGAACAATAGTTGTAGGATATTGATAGTTTTTGAGTAGTAATTATGTGTTTTGTGAGAAATGTGAACTGTAAAATCAAATGTGGCTTTTTGAGTGGTCACAAGAACTCCGTTGAATAGCAGTAGCTGATAATCTACAGTTCAGCTGTGCTACAAATAAGTTTAAGAAAATGAAGAAACTACATTGAATCTAAGATCTGGCTTAAAGGCCTAGCTGCCAAACCATAAAATCCAAAAAAAAAAATACAATTTCAAGCATATTTGTGTGTTTGTTTTTCATTTGTGTGCTTCAAATTACGAAAGTCTAAAAACATTGAATTTTTTTTTATTGCTGGAGTTCAGCAGACAGGCCCACGGTCCACTTGATGGAAAGCGGGTACCATCGCCTATGGATATTTGCAACACCAAAGATGCTACAAATACGCTGCTACTCTCTTAAGGGAGACTGGAACTTGGTCACTAATGCCGGAACACAACACAAGGTTGTTATGGCGGCATACTCTAGACCAGGGGTGGTCGCCATCCAGTCGAGCAAATACCCTACCACCTGGCTGTGGGTGTTTTATCGCCTCTTACGACAGGCGGCCCAACCGCAGGAAATTGTATTCTTTCTCCATTCCTGTACAGATAGCACGGATATCACATATCGTAATTTAAATTACATTTTATCCTACTCAGACAAGTCTGTAAATTAAGTTTTCATTCTGACTTTTAGATCAATATTTACAAATCGTGATCACAGAACAGTTATAAAACGGTTTAAATTTCATACTTAAAATTAAAAATAAATTTAAGAAACATACAATCTGTTAACGGATATTTAATGTAATATATTCTATAATATCTAATCTAACGAATATTTACTATTGTGCAAGGCTTGCAACCGGTTTAAAAATAACCGCTTTTACACGGCTATCACCGGTTTTAGACAACTATTTCGTTCGTAATGTAAACCATAAAAATAATGTTTAAACGGATCATAATATAATATAATAACAGCCCATAAATGTCCCACTGCTGGGCTCAGGCTTTCCACTGTAGGGGAACGGACAGTATACCTGCCACGCTTGTCTCGATGTGCAGGTTGCATCTTGATGTTTTCCTTCACCGTTATTAGCACGTGGTAATTCTAACAATGTGCACATTAGCTCAGAAAACTGTCTAAGTGGTGCATGCGTTCCGACCAGGATCGAACCAGCGCCCTTTGAGTTTGGGACGTGTGTGATAGCCATTACGCTACCACGACTTTTTAAATTTTTAATCAACTTTAACCGTCTTATTCCGAGCAAATTACTTTCCCTATTTATGATATTATGATAACTATTTTTAACATGAACATCTCTTTGTGTGTGACTGAACATTTGCTGTATGCCATAGCTGCGTTTTGAAGGTGTGCGGCAAAAACCATTCGAAACCGGTTTATTCAACGAAACTTATCTAGTGAACTTTTATTAACAAAGACCGTTTCATAGAGGTTTAGAACAAGACTGAAAAGAAAAGATTTTCTATATTAAGGCTATAACCGGTTTGTCTTATTTACCGGTTTCCAAGCCTTGCCTTTGGGGGCATCAGTTACGAAAGCCTAAAAAAAATCTAATCAAGGAATTAAATTTTCTTTATAGGTGCACATGTAGACCATACACGTTTAAAAATTATAACATCTTTTCTAGATGAACTTATTAGTTGTCATTTTAACTCATAACGAATAAGGACCGTCAGCGCTGAAGGTAGCGTAATGCTCACGTACCGTGTTATGGCCAATGGGTGGGAAAATGATCACCAGGAAACAAGGGCTTTACTTTTTAAAACTAATTATAGGCAAAAATGAGGATAGACAGGAAAAATGTTGTGTAAATAGACACTGCATCACACTCATCCATTTTAAGATATTATCTTTTATTTTTAAAAGCGCTTAAGCTTATTCCTTAAGTCATATCAGCGCCATTGTATCCTTTATTAATTAGCTACACAGTACTAATATACGCTTAAACTATTAATTAGTTATGTTCTCTGATGTTTTGTATAGGTATTACACTTGCTGCTGGAGTTTTATATCCATGATTTGAATGTTCAAGTAATACTTAAGATATCTTATAGTTGTTTACAGTTTCCAGAATAAATTCACTAACATTTAGTGATTTAGGGTTTTTTTTAATTATTTCATTATTTTGTAAGGGTATATCATTGTATAATTCTTATATATATTTTGTTTATTAATTTAATAGTTCAAAGTTATCCACATACATGGGGTCTTAGGACATATGAGATTTTGGAGGTGGGCACTGAAAACTAGTGCTGAGTCGGAACATGCAACCTCATTTCATAAATTGCAGCTTTCATTTATTGTTATTTTCTTATCAGTTCGTATTGTGTCAGTCGCAATTGGAAATAAATATTTTCTTCCTTTTCTTTCTAGTAATGTTTGTATTTTTTTTTCCAACTTGCATATCGCTACATATATATAGAGCTAGTTTATATCCCGGGTCAATACTTAGGATACCTTTTACCCTGATAAATGACGTCATTTCTGTAGGATAGACGAGTGTGGACAAAAAGGTTACGCGCTATCGTCACATTTTTATTGATGTAGCCGATGCAATTCACTAACAAACACGTCGTCATGGAAACGCTAACGACATTTATATTATTAGTTGCTGAACAAGTCTGATATTATCAAATTCTAAAAATGCCGTGTCTTTACATTGAAGCTGTTAAAAAAAAACATCTGGAATACACTATATAAACGATGAGGAACGAGATGTATTTTTTTTAGATTTCTTGTCTGTTTCTTTAGGATTCACGTAAAAACTGATGAAAATGATTTAAAATGGCCAGTTTAAAAAAAAAGCAAAGCCAATGTGATTTTTTTCACTGATCGATAGCAAACTTTATATAATAAAATGTTTGATGTTTTTTATCCTATGAATCCCACGAGAGTTTTTCTTCATTGTACTTTGTGTCCCGGGAATCCCGCAGGAATTTCAAGTCAAGCGGACGACATCGCGGGCATATCCTAATATAACTATATAATAAAACCAGGTTCAGCAACCGTCGATATTGTTGGATTTAATCATATAGTAAACCGAGATTTTACTATATCCAAAACAATACGATTTAAGAGGGTACAAATCTCCATACGGGTTGGGCCCCGGTGGGGAGGGCTTCAACTTTAGCAATAACCGTATTTCACGCAAGTCATAAAAACTAAGAAACATTGCGCCGCAGAAGTATTATAATAAGATACCATTCTAAAGTGTCTGGGAATTATTAAACGGGTGCTAATTTTATGGAATATATTTAACATTATTTATTTTATATTATATTATATTATTTATTTTATCCGTGCAGGAACGGAGAAAGAATATAATTTCCTGCGGCCAGGCGGCGGGTTGTAAGAGGCGACTTAACAACCCACAGCCAGGTGGTAGGGTATTTGTCCGACTGGGTGACTACCACCCCTGCTCTAAAGTATGTCGTCATAACAACCTTGAGTTGTGTTCCGGCATTAGTGACCAGGTTCCAGTCTCCCTTTAGAGAGCAGCAGCGCATTTGTAGCAACTTTGGTGTTGCAAATGTCCATAGGCAATGGTAATCGCTTTCCATTAAGTGGGCCGTCTGCCTGTCTGCTGATCTCCTGCAATAAAAATAAATAAAAAAAACAATTTGTTTATATAATTTCATTTTTTAGATTCTACACTCGGCGGTAGTCTTTATAGCTAATCATAACATGGAAGGAGAATAGTTTTGAAAATCTTAACCATGCAGGAACAGAGAAAGAATACAACTTCCTGCGGTCAGCCGGCTTGTCGTAAAAGGCGACAAAACAGCCACAGCCAGTGCTAGGGCATTTGCTCGCCTGGATGGCTTCCACCCCTGGTCTAGAGCATGCCGCCATAACAACTTTCAGTTGTGTTTCGGCATTAGTGGCTAGAATTCAATCACCCTTTAGAGTGCATCAGCGCATTTGTAGCACTTTTGGCGTTATAAATGTTCATAAGCGATGGTAACCGCTTCGCATTAGATGGACCGTCCGCCTGTCTGCTGAACTCGTGCAATAAAAAAAATCTCCTGGATCCTATATCACTAGATGGCGCTACAGTTCATTTGTTTCTCGTTTTATGTAAAAAAAATAGTTTGGAATAATAAAACGTATAAAAGCAATATGATAGATAACCTTGATGTGTTGCGGTATTACTAGCCCGGTTTTAATCCTCTCTTCGAGGCTGGTAGCACATTAATGATGTTTTTTATCATTAGCAGCAGCATTAACAGAAAGTCAGACGGCACATTTGATGGAAAGCGGTTACCATCGCCTATGGACATTTGTAATACCAAAGGTCATTTGTAATATCAACGTGTTACCGCTTTCTAAAGAGAGACTGGAACCTGATTACTAATGCCGGAACACAACTTAAGATTGTTATGTTATGACAGCATATTCTAGACCAGGGGTGGTAGCTATCCTAACGGGCAAATACCCAGCCACCTGACTGTGGGTTGTTTTGTCGCTTCTTACGACAGGCCGCCCGGCAGCAGGAAATGATATTCTTTCTCCGTTCCAGCATGGATAAAAAATGTTGCCAATGTTCACAGGCAACAGTAACCGCTTTCCATCACGTGAGCCGTGTAACTGTCTGCTGTATTCATGCAATAAAAATCTATGAATAAAGAATAACTTGACAAACATCAGAACGGTGTCTCTCGAAGTTTTTATATTGAATATAATAAAATATACTTTACTGCATAACATTAAGACAATATATATATATATATATATATATATATATATGTATATACTAGCTGTCCCGGCAGACGTTGTCCTGCCCTGAAAAAATAAAAATCTAGGCCCCGATTCTAGTGCCACCTACCGGTTCCAGTTGTGAATCTAAACCATCCGGGGACCCACTTAAACACACAAAAACAAAATCATCAAAACTGGCTCAGGAGATTAGGAGGATCCTCGAACCCGATCCCAGCGCCACCTACCGGTTCCAGTTGTAAATCTAAACCATCCGGGGACCCACTTAAACACACAAAAACAAAATCATCAAAACTGGCTGAGGAGATTAGGAGGATCTTCGAACCCGATCCCAGCGCCACCTACCGGTTCCAGTTGTAAATCTAAACCATCCGGGGATCCACCCAAACAAACACAAAAAATTTAATCAAAATCGGTAAAGTCGTTCTCAAGTTATGTGTGTACATACATTTCTACGATTCATTTTTATATATAAGAGAAGATATATATGTATGTGTGTTAATAATAATAATAATCATAGTAAAATTTTATAAAATTACGCAAATATGGGAGAGATAAAGATGTAATAATTGACTTTAAAGCTTGAGGTAACGAGTTTTTGGGTTAAATATATTTGTATTGTTATACAAATATATTTAACCTAAATGCAGGTAAAAATCTTTTCTGAACTACATACGTACTATGGAAGAAGATATTATACGAAAATCATAAAATAGGGCGGCCGTGGTGCACCGCGGGGGAAGTCGGGTGATTTGCATTAGGGGGAAACAATTTAGGGGTGAAATATGTGCAGATTTTCAACTAATATTACTCGATAAAAATTGCGAAAGGTTATACCAACATTTCTGAAAATAGTTCTGTTGGTTGTTATCTTAACTGTGAAAAAAGTTTACAAAAAATATTGCAAGACCGCCCGTTGTACTCATTACTATCTAATATATAAAATTCTCGTGTCACAGTTTTCGTTGCCATACTCCTCCGAAACGGCTTGACCGATTTTGATGAAATTTTTTGTGCTTATCCGGTATCTATGAGAATCGGCCAACATCTATTTTTCATCCCCCTAAATGTTAGGGGTAGTCCACCCCTAAATTTTTTATTTTATTTTTTAGACAAAATTTTTAATTTCTATTTTTTTATGATACAACATACAAAAATACATACAACCCTAAATTTGCACCCTTCAACGATCAACCCCTATTTTTCATTTGTTAATTATAAACTTTAATTTTTTGGCAAGATTTTTAATCTTATTTTGTTATGACTTAGAATTTAAAAAATATATATTACTCTTTTAGATTCACAATTAGAACCGGTAGGTGGCGCTGAGATCGGGTTCTGGAATCCTCCTAATCACCGGGAGCGATTTTGGTGATTTTGTTTTTGTGTGTTTGAGTGGGTACCGGGATGGTTGAGATTCGCAATTAGAACCGGTACGTGGCGCTGGGATCGGGTTCTACAATTTTATTTTTTAAAGGCAGGACAACGTCTGCCGGGGCCGCTAGTTGTATATATGAATTTAATTTAATTTTGTAACATTGTGTGCAATAAAGTATTCAATTAGACTCTCTAGTATCCTCCAGCAGCTAGTTATTGCGTTTATTTTGCCCAACTTCTAATTAATCCCGGTTAGGATCACGTCACATCCGTAAGTATCATTAAAATAACAATGTCTATAGATATTTGTATGAAAACTATACTTAGATATTCATGTCCTTGGAATTGTCATGCAATACGTTAGGAGAATGAATAAAAATTTGCTAAGTTATACCTGTTGCTACAGTGTTAACTTAATCAGAAAGAATGACGACTGAATTTTTACTTATTTATGGTAAAATAGAAATTATAACAAAACAAAATTCGTTTTGTATTTTTTTCTATTTCAATAAAGACCTGTCTAAATACGTTTATTTTTATTTTTATCACTTATTCATTCTTGTAACACCACAAATTCATCTCAATATTCTCATCTCAGTTGAGTGGAAACGTTTTTGGTCAATTACTTTTGGCCCAACATTTGGGCCCCTTCATTCTTCATTCAAAGCCTGAATCATCATCATCATTGCAGCGTTAAATCCCGGATGAGATCGGAGCGTCCGCTCTGACGCCCAGGGTCCGCTTACCTATTTTGTCTTCTCCACTTGGCGCGATATTCGGCATCGTACTTAACATCGTCAAGTAAGCATTTCTTGGGGCTTCCCCTCTGATTAGATATGGCGGAGACGGCATGGTTAGATATTTCTTCATTACATACATCCATAATTAGCCGGACTCCGTAAAACGTGGCCGTATTTGCGTAAGCGACCTTCTTACAATTGATCTGTTAAGTCAGAAACATGATGAGTGTGAATATAAATAGATATGATTCAAAGTCTAAGTATAGCCATATACAAAAATCTTTTAAAACCATTACCTTAGTTTATAATAAAATCTATATTTCTATTCTTCTTAAGTTTGCTGTTTACCACATTGTACTGTTCTTCCTTTTTTATTTCATTTATTCATTTATTTAATTTATTTGAGAAACACACAATAATTAATATTCTTAAATATAAAACACAAAATTATATATCATTCAAGTTTCCACTAAAAAATATCAAGGTCCCACTAAAAAAATTTACTTCTTTTTAATTTGATTATACCTAGACATAAGTTGTTAAAAGTATCCTCTCAGTCAGGTTGCCTGGAAGAGATCGCTTTAAGCGATAAGGCCGCTTTTTGCTTTGCCGTTAAATTATTACAATTATTCATTTTGTAATCGTTTATTTGGTGAACGATAAAGTGTTTTCTATTCTTTCTATTCTATTCTATAGGTACCTATATACACCATTTTCTAAAAAGAACTACTAAACAGCATTTATACAATAGTATATATCTTGAAGCATGAATATCAGTAACAAAAATCTGTTTCTCAAACAAAAATAACGAGGCTAACTTTTCCACATATCTTGCGAATGTGACATCAATTTGCGTCTTACATTCAGTCGTAAATAACCAGCTCATTTACATAAAGAACATTGTTATACATATCTTATATACTATATTGTCATCTTATATAATCTGGAAACTATCTTCGAGAAAATTCGCATCCATCCTGCTCTAATTTATATGTCTGGTCTATTCTAACTTACGGGGAAAGTTAGCCATGCGCGCCGATGGGCGGAGTTTTAGAAAAACCAATTTAACTAGACCTGCAAAGTTACATGGCTTGCCATCTCTCCATCCGATTTTTCCTGAGGTTTTGGGAAGAGAGGTAGGTCTTTTCAAATGGCTGGTCTATATATCGCCTGACTGCACATTGGCTGGGTTGAACCACGCCTACCAAGAAAATGCATTTCCAAGATTGCTATGCAGATCCCATTTGTGTAAGATTGGAGGAGTTCCAGATTTTCGTCGTGATTTGGCAAACGTTGGAATTCTTAGGAGCTGTTTTTAGTGTAATTGCTTGGGGACTCCTAGAGACACGTATTGTGGTCTACAGAAGCGTGTTTTTAGATGGATGAATGTCGCTTACTAGTTAGGTGTTAAGTATGTAAGACTACAAGTTCATTTCTAAGATTAAAACTAGAATAGAATAATGATTGAAACTAAAATCTATTTACGCACATTAAAAACTTTGCTAAGTCATTTTTAATTGTGATGTATTACGTATATATATATTACAATCAAATGGAAATGATTTTGTTAAATGGCTTAGAATTGAAAGAATACGACAAATATACAATGACATTGAGTCTGAATTGTATAGTATTTGCTTAATTTTATATTTACATGTATCACTTTGGTTGCTTCGTCGAAATTGATAGACATAAGTGATCGGTGAAATATCAGCAATTCAATTATGTCTTTAAATTTCGATGAATCAACCAAAGTTTTCAGGGACCATGAACATAAACTTGAATCATTCAATGTCGTTGTTTCGCCTGTTTTGTACCCTTCAACCGCATACATTCAATTATCATTATAAATGGAGATGGGAAATATATTTATTTTTTAGATATACATTGTTCAAGTTTATAAAATAAAAACTAAAATATCCTATAAATAAACCTAACTTAAAAATATATATACAACAGTATAAAACTAAATTTAAAATAAAAACCTATATTAAAACCCGTCCAGGCCCACCAGACTAATGTCGCTGGGCATTGTACCTAGAAGGCTGACAGCATTACCTCGCTGGATACAGAGGCTAATCCTTTGAGCGAGGTAAGCTCCAGCCTTCCGGTCTCCTGTTGTATCGACCAGGCGTTTTTTAATATTTTGAAATAATTTCTGGGCACTTGGCCCCCATGGGCCCAAAGTCATAGGCCCCGTTATAAATTAATATTAAAAATAATTTTATTTAATTTTCATCAATAAGTTTCCAAATGAATATAGGTCAATGACTTTAACAATGCAATATTTTATCACAGCATGCCTATATTATTTCAATACGTAATACAGCAGTAAGGGGCTTATTGGCAGACCTAACGAAGTGTGATCCCAAATCGCATCAGAGCATTGTTGTGTGCGGCTGCACATCTGTTCCATGGCTTATCCACTGCATGTGTATACCGTTTTATTAATATACACTCATTTTAATTATAAGAGATGAACACTAGAAAATATATTATATGGGAGCCTAATCTGATTTACCACCGCTTCACAACACTTTTTGGCTTGAAGAGAAGAAGCGGCGCAAGAAACATGCCTAGCTCTAATAATTTTATATAATATTAAAATGGGTGGGAGGAAAAAAAAATCGCATAAGTAAATAATACCATAAACAAAATTAAAACTAAATAATTAAAATGAACAAGTTGGCGGTAGGCTAAATAAAACTTTAACAATACTCATTGACACTTGACATCTTTTGTCTTCCGTGATCACGGCTACTGAAAAATGGTCGAAACGTCGGAATAATATAAAAATCAAATAAATTACTGCGCTTAAAACCGTTAAAACGTAGTTTTATACAATATATTTATTTTATTGTACAAAAATGTTACACAAAATCAAGAATATTAATCTATACTAATATTATAAAGAGGTAAAGCTTGTAAGTTTGTGACGTTGTAGGGGGCAATCTCTGGATCTACTTAACTGATTTTAAAAATTCTTTTACTATTCGAAAACTACGTTAACAGGGAGTATCATAGGCTATATAACATGACGCTATATACCACGGGTGCGGGACAGAGCGCGGGTGAAACCGCGCCGGGCCGCTAGTGTTGAATAAGTACGATCGGCGGTCTTCTCGCACATGATGATTTCATCTAAGCAACCTTTGGATGGAGCATAAGGAAAACAAAAGTCAGTAGTTGCTAGACTAAGGGCTGATTTTCCAATCACCAGATCAAAAATATTCATAGAATAAAGTATAATATGGAAAAATTCAAAATGTCAGTTGCAGTTGAACGAGATCACTTTTGAAATCACTCAGCTAATAAGCTATTCGAGTGATAACTTTAGTGATTGAAATTTAGGCCTTTAGTTTATAAATGAGTAAATAGTAATACCGCACGCTTGATCCAATACTGACACTATCCAGTACACTGAACTTTACAGGATAGCCAAGACACGTTTTTTTAAGCATGAATATCAGTATTGTAGTATTTATGTATATATATAAGTATTTGTATATAAATATGTATGTGTATTTTCATTTACTATATGTATATTTGATTGTAGATATACTATATGTGTATTTGAACGCGGTTGAGATGCGAGCACTGCGCAAAATCTGCGGAGTGACGCTCGCGGACCGCGTTCGTAATACCGAAGTAAGAAAGAGAGTTGGTCTGAAAGAGAGTGTCGGGGTGAAGGTAAGGAAAGGAATGCTCCGGTGGTTCGGGCATGTGGAAAGAATGCATGATGAAAGAATGACTAAACAGATATACAAT
Organism: Dendrolimus kikuchii; assembly: GCA_019925095.2. Lineage (NCBI taxonomy): Eukaryota > Metazoa > Arthropoda > Insecta > Lepidoptera > Lasiocampidae > Dendrolimus > Dendrolimus kikuchii. The sequence goes on from CM034407.1 coordinate 9,186,093, forward strand.
GCAAAAGTGGATGGATGCAGAAGACGTGGAAGGCCACGACACACCTTCCATGATCAAATTGATCGTGTACTAGCGGAGGGTGATGTCAGGAGCCTTAAGAACAGACGAGTGTGCATGACAAGAGTTATGAATGTCAAAGAAGCAAGTGAGGTGTGTAAGAATGGGCCTAAATGGCGCTCTGTTGTTCGTGCCTACCCCGCAAGGGAACTGGCGTGAAGTTATGTATGTATGTATGTATGTATTTGATTGTATATATTTTAAACTATGCGCACTGAATACCGGCCCATTTTACAATTGTGAAATTATCTCCAGACGGTTGTTTAGGAAAAAATCGCTGTTAGCGATAAGACCGCCGATTGTACTACTTAAAATTAAATGATTGTTAACTAATGTGTATTATTTTTTTGTGCGCAATAAAGAATATTCTATTTTATTCTATTATTACAGGACTTTAATAAAGGACTGACCGACTGACTGGCTGACTGATGGACATTTGTTAATTTTTATTTTTTAAGGTTTTAATTTAATTTAACAACAATCTGTAAAATGTGTTGTAATTATGGATCTTTGTGTCTGAAATAAATAAATAATTATTATTACAATGCCTTTCTAGTGGATATTTTTGTTACTTTTAAACCAGGATTAGTTCTATTACACGTATTTCAATATTTTACTATAGATGGCATTAAAAAGTCGATTTGGCAAAATTTTGAAGTGTCAGTATTGAATTAAGGGATATATAAGGTAATTTAATAAATATAGACAATAATACATAATTACTACAATTATATAATTACTATCCTACCGTTATATCCCTGTTGCACTCAGAACAACCGCTTCGGAACCCGGGGGCTGCTTTCCTACGTAATTCAGCTTTTAACGTGAGATCATTGATTGGCACGCGTAATATTATTAGCAAAGTCAATCCAGCATTTTTACAACTTTGTACCGAGACCTAATGGGAAGAGTATGGTTATATATTTATTCCCCACGATACTAGCCGGTTTCCGTAAAACGTGTCCGCACTAGCGTAGACAATTCTATTGCACTATGACGGAGATTAAGGAGGCCGCGGTTCCGGGAATTCCTAATCAAATGCTAGGAATGACAATCTTTCAGTAAGAAACGTAGCTCAGAAAGTTCCTAAACCTTATATATGACTAGACGGTGACACTAGTTATTCTCTTCTCTCCTTTTTACGTCTTATAATTTAAAATCTTTATTATAAAACTAGTCTAAAATGAAAGTATTCATAAGTGAATTTTCAAATTTTGTCTGATGACTTTTACTAGCTTATCTAACTATACCATAGACATCTATATATGTATACTGTAAAATGGTTATATCTATTTCTTTCACAATTTTTTTTTTATGCAATAAAGTTCAGCACTTGATGGAAAGCGGATACCATCGCCTATGGACATTTGCAACACCAAAGGTTACAAATGCGCTGCTGCTCTCTTAAGGGAGAGTGGAACCTGGCCACTAATGCCGGAACACAACTCAAGGTTGTTATGACGGCATACTCCAGACAAGGGGTGGTAGCCATCCAGTCGGGCAAATACCCTACCACCTGGCAAATTTCACTACACCTTTATGCAATGCCTAATAGAATACTACAGGTCATATCTACAGATCCAGTAATTTTTGACAAAAAGTCTGACATAGACTGACACACGTAAACAGACATGTGACCGGACGTGATGAGTTTATAAGTGCATGTGTATAAGATACCGGTGCCGCGCCGCCGCCTCCCCGCCTAATTGTATGACTAGGTGTGTCCACGTCGCCACCGTACTGCCATTGCACTTTTGCTGTCGAGTAGGTGTCAGCGGTGAAGTGGCAGTATGAGAAGGCGGACAAAGTTCGCATATACATAGAAATTCCCAAAATAGCAGCGCGGTAGAGGCGTATCGGTCGTGTCGTCTAAGAAGGCCCTAAGGGTTTGAGTTTTTCCTTAAAGAACTACCTAAATGGAGTTCGCTATCTCGCTCAAGTATTTTCACATTTTTGAAGTTATAAATTCATAACATAGGACAAATGAGTATTACAAAAACTTTATAAAAAAGTTACGAATATTTCACAAAAAAAAAATTGATTCACATTTTCTTCAGAGAGGATACATAAAAAAATGTTTTTTGCACAATAATTATTTTTTAAATATATAGAAATGTATACGAGGTCGTAACGATTTTTTGTGAAACATTCGTAATTTTTTTATAAAGTTTTTTGTAATACGCTTTTGTTGTAAATGAATTATGTGAATTTATAATTTCAAAAATGCGCGAGCGCGATGGCGATCCCCATTTAAGTAGGTCCTTAATTGTTACGGAACCCAGAAATATTATAAATTAGAACTTAACAAGCAAAAAATCTTTAAATCTCTGAACAGCATTCCCGCTTACACGGTATAGCGCAATGCTCATCACCGGGCGTCGCTCGCTCCGCTGGCTTTCAATCCATTCGCGTTTTTCCCCATTCATCCCGGCCTGCATTATTGTACCGAATGAAAAGAACTCGCCGCTACTTTTACATTTTTTGTTCTATATAAAGAGGCAGGATTAGTATCGCGGTCTGAAATCATGGAATTTATGTTTCAATGATTCTTTATTAATAATCTGGAATCTTCATTCTTGGTGCAGACTTGTCTTTTGGCTTGTTTTGCCTGATTTCAGTAGTATAAGTATTGTATTCCTTACAATACTTATACTACTGAAATCACACACGAACATGGAAAAAGACATATTGTCTCGACTCCAAATTATTGGAAGAAGACCAATGAAAAGAAGAAGTTATTGTAAGAAAGAAAGTAAGTTACTTCATTTGAAAGCAAAATAGGTTTTGGGAAATTGTATGCTACTAGAATTTTTATTAAACGAGGTTTGCAATCAGCTTATTACTATGCTGGAATTATATTCGATACAACGCTGATATAAAGTGCTTTCTCCCTTCAGCTGCAATACTATAGAATTATAGTGAGTTGTTGATTCAACTCACCACTGAGAGTTGAATCCTATAGAATTTCTATAGAAATCAACTCGCAGTTGTGAGTTGAATCAACAACTCGCAAACTCACTTATGAAAGAGCCATACTACAACACTACGCTTCAAGCTTGAAACATAAAAAAAAATCGGTCGTAGCTGTCATTTTAGTCCAGATATTTAAAAATCAAATTATAATTTTTGCCAGGTGGTAGAGTATTTGCTCGACTGGATGGCGACCACCCCTGGTCTAGAGTATGCCGCCATAACGACCTTGTGTTGTGTTCCGGCATTAGTGGCCAGGTTCCAGTCTCCCTTATTTGTAGCACCTTTGTTGTTGCAAATGTCCATAGGCGATGGTAACCGCTTTCCATCTAGTGGGCCGTCTGCCTGTCTGCTGAACTCCTGCAATAAAAAAAAATAAACAATAAAATAACTTGAAGACACCTAAATTGAAAGTTTCAGGAAAAGAATATAACGATGAGGAATTAGTTATTTAGTACTGATACCTTGTTCGGATATGAAATTAAAATGAAACAATATCTCATTTTTTGTCGGATTTAGTGTAAGAAAAATATTGTATGAAAGTTTCAGTTGTTTTTATCTCTTGTAGTTTGCTATCAAAAAACTGGCCACATAAATATGTACATAATAAAAGTATATAAAGTCAAATTCAAGTCTATCATAAAATAAGTACATTGTCACTCGTCTCATAGATAAAACTTATATGTATAAAACCCGTCCAAACTTCCACAGCGATAAATCTTTCATTTAGAAATATTAAGTTCATTGTCTATATCAAATAGCGAGAGAATAGCTTGTGATGTCTTCTACTCAATAGCTTTAGTGGGTTTGCCAAAATTATATTTTTACTGGATAATCGTTATTACCTACTAGAAGTTATCTCAGATGTCAATATATACGAAATGCACATATTTGTCGTGTATGTATTGTGTATTTCTATACTTATATATATTACATACAATACATAAATTCTCCACAAAGCCCAGATCAATTATCATCATCAAATATCAAAAAGTTTACAGGTTATTTCCAAAAACAATGTATATTTTATATCCTACACTTTAGATTCAATTATTCAAGCTGTCAACAGATAAGAACACTATGACATTCTTAAAATACCAAATAGTTTGTTTCATTACTATATTCAGTCATTTAAATTTAAATTTAAATCAAAAATTTTCATCTGTTGTTTAAAGAGGCCACGTGCCGGCTCGGAAACGAACCCGCTATAACGGACGGACGCCATCCATTATACGCATGTAGCATAGTTCAAAATATAAGAGGGGTTTAGGCATTATTTATTTAAAAAATAATGAAGTCCATAACACTTTAAATGTCGCGATATTATTCGAATATGGAATAGTTAATTATTTATATTATATTTTTTCTCTCTGACATAAATGACAAATATTTTAATTCAATTGTATTGAGTTCTTAGGAACACCCTATTGGGTGAAGGAGCGAGATGAAATGCTCCAGCATCAATGGGAAGATCTTCCGCCGAGACTATTATGCCTTGAAGGCCTAGGCCCAACTATTAACTAACTAACTAACTCCGTTGGCTCAGCGTCCCAAAGTGAGTCTTGGCCTCCGAAACGAGAGCACGCCACTTTCCTCTGTCCTGCGCAGTGTCTTGCCAATTGTGGGCTTGTAGTGCGGTCAGGTCAACTTCCACTCTATCCTTCCATCGATACTTGGGACGACCTACCGGTCGTCGACCGACTGGTCGCCCCAAGTATGCTTTCTTCACTCCCCGATCCCCCTCCATCCGCTCTATATGACCGAGCCAGCGGAGACGGTGAGATTTTATCCCCCAATTATGTTGGGCTCGGCCATGAGGTCTTCTATTTCGGAGTTGGTTCGGACCCTCCAGCTGCCATCTTCTTTTATTGTTGGGCCCAAGATTTTTCTGAGAACCTTCCTCTCTGTGACCAACAACTGGTTCTCCTCCTTCGGGGTCAGTGTCCAGGCCTCACCGCCGTACATCAAAATTGGTCTAATGTCAGTTTCGTAGACGCGAATTTTAGGCCCAACTATTATGGTTGGAAATTTGTATATATTCTTTGTACGTGTCGGGAACGGTTTGCGTCTTCAATTATTGCACAGCACGATATATTGGCTTGTAAGTGTTCCACTACAAGCTTAAGGGGCCATTTACACGGAGAGAGTTTCTTACCTCTAAGATACAATTGTCGAAAGCAAGAAAAAAATATGATCATGTAAACTAAAGATATTATATCCTACGTGGAAGGGCGATAATCACCTGGTCATTGAATATTGACATCTTTGTGTAAACAAAATTTGAAAGCAAGAATCGTATTTCGAGTTCAGCTAGTCACCAATCACAATCATGAGGGTAGTGCGCGAGAGTGTTTTCATTATCTTCTTAATTAAACGAGAGTGAAAAAAAGATGTTGAGTTAAAAAGTGGATAGGAAAAAGAAATACTTTAGGAGCCTCAAATACATTGTCTTGAATTGCAACTAGAAGATGAAGAGACATTTAGAAATATGTTTCGTGTTACTAAATCACAGTTTTCATATTTACTACAAAAAGTACACCGAGCTCGAATGGCAAGTCTCGCATTCCATTCAAACTGATTTGTACGATACTCGCATGTACTTGAAAAATTGTTATACGAGATCTAGTTTAGACAAGTCGAGAAATCGTACGCAAATATCTCAATGCGATTTGTGTCGTAGTGTAAACAAACTCTTGGTGATAATTACCTTACGATTATCGTATGACATACTCGTAGGCGAGTTTTGTTTTTTAGTTGAATGTAAACGTATCAATGCAATTATTGTCTAAAGAGCCTACGAAAATAGTATACGATTTTTACCGCAAAACGTGCGATAAACTCTCTCCAAGTAAATGGCCCTTAAGCCTGTATTCGCATACTCAGGCGTTCACATGTACACATACTACATACATATTCACTGCACACACTACACATCTATACCATTCCACTTACATTACAAATATTAACACAAAATAATCATTTAAATGTATAAAATTTAGATTAATTCTCTTTTTCTTCTTTATCATGTATAGGAATCGATCAGTCTGGAACTCGGTGCTAACAACTAGAACACAGTATTATATATACTACAGCAGTTGTTTGAGATACCATATTGTTTTCTGTAAACTTATGTAAATTTTTAAATAAATTCTTTATTTAAAAAGTAACAACATGTTGGTTTATATTATTACATAGCAGATATTGTAAATACACAATACCCCAATCGAGCTATTAAGAATCTTACATATCCCATCTCCCCTCTCAAGTGCGGACATAAAATTGTAAAGTTGAAATGGATTGCCTTGGTACCCCTTAGTCCATTGTCATTCAAATGTGGACCCAATGCTACGCCACGGAAATTTAAATGATAATTACTGTGTATGTCATATATTTCAAACTTGTCGAGACTGCATTGTGTGCCTTCGCTAGTTTGCAGTCAAATGATATAGGAAGTATTAAGAAAGTAATTTTAAGCAGTTTTTCATTGTAATTTATTGGCAATTAAACTCAGTGAGGAGCTTTATTTTTTCATAATAATCAAAGCGAATTATGTTTTTTTAATTGGAAATGTTCTCATTTACGCAGTAGATATTTAGCAAATGTTGAGAAGGTTACTTTTGATATTTACAGACAAAAATCTTAAAAATGGTCATTTGTCATTAAGTATTGTATAAAATGAAGTCACATATAATTTTTGGACTTATTTTAAGACCATAGGTATATTCAATCACTTGTTTTTTCTTATAGTCGAATTGTGTGTTTAGATGATTAATTTTAAAATATATTTTACTTTAGTATATAATTTTAGATGTTACTTAAGTCGATTAAACATCAATGAGGGCCGGTTCATATATCTTTATATTAATTTACTTGCCTTACCATTGGCAGAATTTTGAAATTACATGTATGGAGCTAATGTCAAATTTTAACCAGTTGTAAATTCAAATCCAGAAGTTTTTATTCAAAATAAGTTCCCTTTTGAATGTATAAAAGTAAGTTAAAATTTATTTCTACTTCCTATTCTATGTACAGCTCTTCGCATTGTGTTAAGGAGAACAAGCGGCAAGAAACTCTAGCTCAATCTTTTTTTAAAATAAATTTTATACATGCTACTCAATAACTTTTTGAAGAATTAATGGATTTGTAGCAAACAGTGCATACTCAGTAAGACAAAGACACAATAAAAGGAAAGATAAATATTATTACCGTTATAATAATGTAACGTATAATAATGTAATGTAATGACGTACTAAAGGTTTGTACTGCAACATATCTCCATAAATTCCTTACATATTTGGAAAGATTAAAACGTTATACATAAGATATTACAAGAGGCTGGATCGAGCTACTATGTAAATAAATTCATTTGGAATCTTATTAAAGAAGCGTATATCAACCCTCAAGAAAGAGGACAATACTTTTTGTAATCTAAAAGATGGCAATACCTGTAGCAATTTGGGAGCCGCAGTGATCGAATGTGTGAATTATAAATAATGAGCACTATGAAATATATAAAGGCATTTAATAAGTTTAATGGTACACGATTGACGACAGACATGACGAGATAAAACAATACATAAGAAAAACGTGGTGTCAAAAATATTTAAATATAACTTGACATCTCAGGTGTCAGTGCCAAGTTACTCGACCTGATTTTAACAATATCAGTAAGGTAAATGAACAATCAATAACATATAAGAACCGGCCACGAATAGTGTAATTCACGGGAAAAATCGTATGTGTGAAGTAGCAAGATTATTTTCGAAAGAAAATCAATGATAAAATTTTTGTTTGATATTTTACGGCGATGAACATAAACTGATTGCTAAGCTGATAGTGTCCAGTTCATTTTTGTCTTTCAATTACAACCAATCAGCCAAAGTGATCCATATAATCATAAACTTGAATCATTTAATATCGTTGAACACCAAATTGATTCAATTTGATTGATCTATCCAATATTAACATTACGTATCTTCATTAAGGGAGTCGACCACAGCAAAGATTTTCTTAAGTTCACGCTTATTAGAGTCGAAGAAAATTCAAGGAATTACAGTTTCAATTTGGCATACCTATTTGATATTTAAGTTACACAATGTATGATTTTAGTTATTAGGGCTTAATGTCATGAAGAGTCTTGAACGGAACACCCCCTACAATGTCATATATAATAGACCGTCTATTATAAAAGAACGATTCAAAACATTTTATCGTCATGAATGATATGACACTTTGAAGGCGTTGCGAATTATTATAACTATATTTCTGCAAATTTAAAATTTTCACTTCAATTCATAAAAGTTTTACCTTATTTTTATACGTATACGGTTGAAATTGTAATACTATAATGACAAATAAATGTGGGAATATCTTATATTTTATTGTGTTTTTAACACTTGGCCCTCGTGTTGCATGAGGGAGTTGCGTGGGGTAGTTTGCACCCTCTCTGATTAGCGTCCTTAATCTATGGGGGATGTTTGGATGATGTTATACAGGAGAATATATATTTTGCAATGAAACAATAGTTTGTATACATTTAGTATAAACCATTTAAAATTTATATATGTCTCATTTTAATTAAAATATCGTTTTATCGCTTAATCAAATTCGAAAGTTCTTATTCAAAATAAGTTCCACTGGAGAACACTTTTTGTCATACACGTAAGTCAAAATTTAAATTAACTTCCTATTCTACACACCGCTTCGCAACGTTTTATCGCTGTTTAAAGGAGAAGCGTGATTATAATAATGTAATTAATAATACCAGAAATATTTTATAATATAGGTTTTACGTGTTGATTTTTGATATTTAAAGTATTCCATAATAACTATAAGTTGAAGAAAATGAAAAATCAAATAAAAACTACTCTTAATAACCTAAAAAGCTTATACTACACTTATTGAATATTGGGCAATTACTAAACTGAGTAATCTTCCATCTCATGAGTATCAATAACCATAGATTTGTGCTTTAAAGTTATTTATGTCAGTTCCATAAAATACAAATTCATACAGTTAGTAACTCGCATTGAGAATTATGAATCTGTTGTTGCAACATAAAGGGTTTTTGTTTACGTAATTTTGGAGATGTACCCTGCAAGAATACTCCAATTTTGAGAGAAAGAATGATTTCCACATTTTCAGTTTGAATTCAAAAATTCAAATTAAAAAAAATATATTAATTTATAGGTACCTGCTTTAAAGAACGAGACCCGCAGAATAAACCCATGATTATTTTATAATATAGAAATTTGGTATATATATAAAATAGTTAAGGGAAAGGCAGCTGAAAAATTCTCCTTGTTGGCGGACGAGCAACGTGCATCATTGGCTTCTAAAAGGTTTTTTTAAAACTAGTGATTAATTAGCGCCCATTATTGTTATCAACAAAGCAGTTATAACATAGAATGATTCTTAAAAATCTATAATATATTTAAAGAAAATTGGTTGCCGACAATGAAGCGCGCGATTGGATGCAGTAGAATCACCCAACTGGATATATGGTTTTTTATACGTATGCCGCTACAGCATACTTTTTACCAACAAAGTAACGTTCAAATAAAGTTTCTGCTTTTTTTTTCTCTTAAAAAAAAACAAATAAATGATAGCAATTCTGATCTCCTACATAACACCATCCAGTTATTCAATAATAATACGTATGTTTATTTAATATCTTAAACTGTTGCCTAATGAACTGCCGTCGGCTCCTCTAAGCTCGTTTGACAAGTTCATCTCATTATATGTTTATCTGTAAGTACATTGTATGGTTTTGTACTTACAGATGTACCTAATGACAAGCGGTGCGTACACAAGCGATAGATTTACAATGTTTGTATAGAACAGAAAAGGGTAAAGTTTAAAAAATTCAATCTAGAAACGACTTATGTGGCGTATTTTTTTTTACTAAAATATGGTAGGCAAGCTTACTTGACGAAAAGTAGCCAACATCGCCTACAGACATTGGTGTCATCTGAAGTGGTGAAGACGTTCTTCTTACGTTGAAATACCAATATGAATAGGCGATAAGCTTTTTTAAAAAGGTTTTTCAAAAAAAGGTCTTGATACCTTGGATATCATGTAGCCGCAGAATGCTAGCCAAGACAAGTAAAACGAGCCCAAAGACGACGGGTCTATCTTGTTTAGCAGAGGAGTTCCTATGGCCACATTTCGACTTCATCATCAGATCAGCTCCATGGAACCATATTATTGCACTGTCACGCGATATACATATGCGTGCAAAATTTCAGCGCAATCGGAAACCGGGAAGTCGGTCAAATTTAACTTGCAAGATTCCACCCCAACTTACATACATACATAGGTACATCCATTGCAAGTTAAATTAAAGGTTGTAATAAGAAAAAAAACCGCTTAGTGCGTGTCAGTTTACGCACAATAAAAATCCTTGAAAACAACTAAAATCTACTGTTATTATTATTTAGCTACAGAACGCCAAAAAGATGGTTATTGGACAATAATTCATATATCATTTAGACGTCAGGAATCCAGTTCAAATAAATTTTTTAAAGTATTTTCTAAATCCCGTTATCTCTGTTTTTTTTATAATTTTTTATTTTATATTTCAAGATTAGAAAAGGTTTTGTTTTACGATTTTGGACGACAATCACCGCTTCTCTCTTTTCTTTCATCTACTCCCAATTATTTGGGGTCGGCACGATACATCTTTTGTTCCACACTCCTCTATTCTGACTTACGTCCTCTCTCACACCACAAATCATCTTCCACACAATCCATCCATCTCTTTTTTGGTTTACTATTACATTTATATCAATCTTGCAGTTTAACATTCTTTTTGTCACACTTTTATCCCTCCTCATTACATTAACACCATTAATTTGATTAAAAAAAGCAACTATTCTTAGTTATTCTACCATTATTATTCTACCTAAGCCTATTGTTAAGCAGTTATTGAAGAACTACGTATATAACTATATATGCTTCTTTTTATAATGGATTGGGAGACATGAAAAATTTCGAGCCTATTAGTAAAATGTTTATAGACTGAAATTATTTGCATGTTACTGTTTTTGTTATAAAAAAAAATTAAATTTATTTGGATATTTGATACATTTTACAACAAATTCTAAAACAGTGTACATAAAAAGAGCCTGCGTTTAAATACCTTGTTATCATCTTACTTTTAAAAATTGTACAATAACAATATTTTAATTACTATTTAAACAATAATCAATAAAGTATTGGAATAGATAGAATTATGACGTCATAACGCACTACATCCTTACAAAATAAAGGAGACTGTGACGTTTCGTATGGAGAATAAAATATCAGTTGGTTTGACTGTCGAATACCCTATTGCTACTATAATATAGCGCCCAATTCAGAATAAGACTAGTTATTATATCAAAATTATTGTTAGCTTCTCCATTATAATGCATTTAAACAGTCCGTATCCGTACGCTGTAAATGTACCCAGAACTGCAGAACCTTAATAGCAGTCATTAACCGCAATATTTTCCGAAATACCCGTTAAATTGCATTCGGATATATCCGCGACATTAGTTCGGGCGGAAGTGGCGCGCGCGCCGGATACTGGCGCCCATCCATTGTGAACTCCGACGTCACTTCCGTCACGGAACGAGGCGCATGGCTGCAGGGGGGATCTAGTATAGAGAATCTGATTAGAACTCAAAGATTTACATGTTGAAGTACGAGATAATTTAAATCAAAATTTAAAAATAAAATAGAACCAGGAATGTAATGGGGTAGTTGACTAAAATCACGACAAATTCTGAAACAATATTCTTACAAAAGAGCAAGCGTTCAAACACCACGTCATCTTCATAACTTAAAATATCGTGATCGAAATTACTTTAATTACTGTTTACAAAATAAATAATCGGTAGATCAACACACACATTATACCTATATCCCCAAGTTAAGCATGTCACGCTTGTGTTATGAGCAATACAATGGACTACTCTGAGGCCAATACCAGACTATATATGTACTATCTTAATATATATAAATTACGTGTCACGTTGTTTGTCCGCGATGGACTCCTAAATTACTTGACCGATTTTAATAAAATTAGCACACCGTGTACACTTTGATCCGACTTGAAAGATAGGATAGCTTACATTTGGACCCGGTAGGTGGCGCTGCAATCGGGTTCTAAATTTTATTTCTTCAGGGCAGAACAACGTCTGCCGGGACAGCTAGTAATTTATATATTAATACGTGAATCAAAAACTTTGTACTCTTTTTTGCGAGAATTGCGCGGACGGAGGAGTATGAAATTTCAGACACGTATAGTTTATATAGATAAGAAGCGACGAATGCTAATATTTTTAAAATTATGTATAAAAAATACATTAAATCAATAAAAAAAACATTACACACACTGCCGTGTATTTGACATATACACGCATATATACTCTTTTGTTTATTGTTCAAGTCAAATTAACAGTGTAGCCTTGGCGAAGTCTGTGATTATAGAAGTATAGTCTTTGACTTTAATTATTATAGTCGAATTTCGACCACGGGCGATCACTAGTTCATATAAATGGGCGAGCGTTCAAACACCACGTCGTTTTAAAATATCGTGATCGAAATTACTTTAATTACTGTTTGTAAGAAACACGCATATTATATATCCCCAAGCTAAGCATGCCACGTTTATATTATAAGTAATACAACGGACTACTCTGGGGCCAATGCCAAACTATAGACTATAGTAATATTTTAAAAGCAAAAGTTTAGATAAATGTTTATTACTTAATCATGCCAGAACGGCTCAACGGATCTGGATGAAGTTTGTCACAGAAATATATTATATTCTAGAATAATTTTTATCCCGGAATAATTTAAGTTTCTCGTGGGATACCTTTAACACGAGCGAAGCTGCTTAAAAAAGCTAATAGAAAATAACGGAAGTTTCGTTCACGAAATTTACAATGCCAGGAATCCAATCTGGAGTCTGCGTTGCAGTAATTTAGGCCGACAAAGACATCCCACTGAACCATAGAGGCCGTCCATAAAAATCTTAATAATGCTTATTTAGTCTAAAAATATGTTTTAAATATTAGTCAAGAAATGAGAGAAGTATATTCATGGTGCCACCTCGTTATGTAAGATTTAGAAGGTTCTCGAAGGTAGGTTTTTTACTAGACATTATTTTTCATAACAATAGTCATAGTCACGGTTATACAATTATATTCAACATATCTGTACCTATAATAAACCCTTCAAATACCAATTGTAAAAACCGCGAATTCGTCACACGCAGAACCGCGAACCCCGCTGCAAGTGTACAATGACGTCATTAGCTTCTTTTATTTCGAAACAAAGATACAAGTGCACTTTAAAAATCCTTTTTACAAAGGTTTAAAGTCTAAAATCGTGTGATGTGTCAAATGCGAAATGTTATGTGGGAGGGTATTATGAATTTTTAAAATAATAACACGTCATCACGCAGCGCCTATGTCTTTTGGATTCGGTGTTGCGTGGTTATTGTGGTGTGTTGATTTTGATGGTCATGTTTTACACTGTTACATACGACACGATAAAGTAAAAAATATTTGATTTAATACCTACATACATACATACATAACTTCACGCCAGTTCCCTTGCGGGGTAGGCACGAATAACAGAGCGCCATTTAGGCTTATTCTTACACACCTCACTTGCTTCTTTGACATTCATAACTCTTGTCATGCACGCTCGTCTGTTCTTAAGGCTCCTGACATTTAATACCTATTTATAGAATACAGATATACAATGCAAAAGTGGATGGATGCAGAAGTCGTGGACGGCCACGGCACACCTTCGATGGTGATGTCAGGAGCCTTAAGAACAGACGAGCGTGCATGACAAGAGTTATGAATGTCAAAGAAGCAAGTGAGGTGTGTAAGAATAGGCCTAAATGGCGCTCTGTTGTTCGTGCCTACCCCGAAAGGGAACTGGCGTAAAGTTATGTATGTATGTATGTATGTATAGAATACAGTAATAGTTAAATTCGTTAAAACATGTTGATCCGATTTTAACGGCCTTATTCATAAAGAGTTGCAGTAAATATCAACGCCTCCTTAAGAACCATAAAGAAACATTCAAATTTACTCTAACTCTCTATGAATAAGATCGTTAATCTTTGCTCTTATCAACACTTATATCGTATATTACTTACTATTTATTATTGTATTTATAGAGGTAATATAATACTATACTTAACGATTTTGGTTCAAGACATAATTCATCGTAGATATCTTTATCTCGGAGGTAGGTAGGCACTCCACCGTCATATTCTCTCGATTCCTTTCACATAATCCACAGTTCGGGTTGCCTGGAAAAGACCTCTCTAAAGCGGTAAGGCCGTCCTAACTTGACACGAAATGATTGTAAAATTATTTACTTTATAAGTATGTTGTGAACAATAAAGTATTTTCAAGTAAATTGTTATGTACCCCAATAACTTCGAACCGCTCCCGGGAAAATTCCCGCGGGATTCCCAGGATAAAAACTAACGCAGAGTTTAAGTCTAAATATTAGCTGTCGATCAGCGAAAACCGTATCGAAATCGACCCAGTCATAGTAGTTTTTACGTAAAGCCCGAACCAACAGACAAGAAATCTAAAAAAAATGTATCGGGTACTCCATTGTTTATATAGTCTATTCCAGTTGTTTTTTAATAGCTTTAATGTACAGACACGGGATGTATAAAATTTTATAATATTTTAGATATATTTTAGGTCAAATTTAAATTACTTATTAGTCTTGTTTCTTAGATTAGATTGTAATTTTAATGTTGTATCCTTAAGAAGCAGCATTTAGTTAAAAAAAATATTTTTCGCGAGCAGGGTAGCTAATTTTTTAAAGATCAAAATCAAACAAGGGACACGCACACTTAAAATCCAATACGTATATTCGCAAATTTAAATCTCGCCCGGGGCGTTAGGAAGCGTTGATTTGTGGTTATTTAGCTCGGTTGTTAAGTTTCCATTTACTCGAGTCACTCGTGCGTGTCACACCTCGATTTCTATGCCACAAAATGGTTTTTATTTTTACAGAATAGGTATGTGTATTGCCCATTGTTGCGAACCAATGTTGCAGTCGATGTATTGTGTTTAATATATTTGAATTTTGATGGAAATAATGTATTACATCATTATACTGAATAGAATACACCTTACTGTCAAACGTTATCAATATAGACCAATGATTTTTAAGAAAAATAGGTGTGACACGCATAGGTAAAGAGATAGTCAGGCAGGATGGATAACATGATTTTGGATTTTGATGGATGACATATTGGATAAATTTTTCACAAAATTGTTACGAAACCCTGTTAAGGTCTTACGTATGAACTAATTTACATAGAATTAAGTATTGACTTACATACTTAATTCTATGTAAATTGGTTCATACGCAAAACCACAATAGGGGGAAAAAGGGCATAAATATACGTTAAACGTCATTGAAGTATAGCCACAAGTATGTACTTGTGTCTATACTTCAATGACATTATATACTCATATACGTATACGAAATTCAATTCTGATAGATCTATGTGTATACAGATATCTGTATACACATAGATCTATCAGAATTGAATTTTGAATTATATAATTGAGTCTTTTGAAATATCAAACTTCATCAAACAACAGAATCAAGTTATCAAAATTCACATTAACATAAATAAATAAAATAATCATTCAAAATTAATTCCTAATAAACTTTTCATCTCTGTAAAATATTAAATCCGTACGAAAATTTAAATCAACTAATTCAATCAAAGCCAAACGAGTCTCTCGAGATTGGGGTTAAGAAATCACGGGTTGACGGGTTATTTTGCCGGTTTTATCCCAAAAACCCCTTTTGTCCAAACAACGGCAGAGGCAAATGTCACCAAGCGACGCTTGTCGTGACGTGCTCATTGAAAATTCACTTGGAACCACGCTTTCTGGATTATATACGCACTTCGTGCTAAAACGCTGCGGTTATTGAACCATAGCATGGAAAACAAGACTAAGGATGACAATAGTCCAGTAAAAAAGAAACTTAACTCTAAAGAGCTCTAGGAAAATACCTATTATTCAAATAACTTCAAAGTTAGAAGTTAGAAGTTAGAAGTAATAATAAATTTCTTTTACATTTTTGAGTGATTTGGCCTAAAATGTTTAACATAAAAATTGTCAAAAATCAAGATTGTTTATTATATAAATTGTATAATGTAATAAATTGATGGGTTTGATTTAATTTAAAGTTTATTTTATTCTTTTTAGAGCGTTAAATAAAAGCTTGTTTTTAAAAATTACTATTACCTTTAGATATAAGAACCCTAAAAACACAGCGATTTTAATATGTAGTGGGTATGATGGCCAAATTTGCATAGCGCGCCCCAAGAAACTGGTAGAGACTTTAAATCTAGTAAATTTACTAAAC
The DNA here is from genome assembly GCA_019925095.2 of Dendrolimus kikuchii. Lineage (NCBI taxonomy): Eukaryota > Metazoa > Arthropoda > Insecta > Lepidoptera > Lasiocampidae > Dendrolimus > Dendrolimus kikuchii. The sequence continues at coordinate 9,202,536 of CM034407.1, forward strand.
CTAGGCTGAAGTGATTCAACGTTCCCCACAGACGGTGTTTCTTGTCAAAGGCTAAAAGTTTTCAGACAAACCACATTTATGGAATTAGTTACTTAAGTTTTACATTCTGCCTAATAAATATTATTCCCATAGTAATGTGATATATCGCTCATAAGTATTGTTCACGCCAGAGCGTGACGATCTTCGAATTGACTCTTGCCCACCCCGCGAGCTAGTAATTTACCCACGCGCCCGCTTCACTCAACAGCGCTAGTCACGATTGAATGTTCGAACTCAATAAGGTAACTGCGTCACTTGCGCATCAAAACCTACTCAATTTCTAGCAAATTCAGTGATTAGTGAAGTGAGTATAGTAGTACATCAGCTCTAAACCTTAAGTCAAGGAATATAAACATCATTCGACTTAACATCAGCTCAATATAGAAGGAACATCAGCTCAAATAAGTCCATTCACCTCCAGCCCTTAGTACTTTCCCTACGAAGTCTGGCAATCGGACAGCGCAACTGGTTCTTCGAGCCGGATCGGTTGGTCTGGCTGATTGCCAAACTTCGAAGGGGAAAGTACTAAGAGCTGGTTTTATGCGCAGGCGACGCGGGTATACAGTTTGAACGTTCTATCGGTGACTGGCGCTGTTGAGAGACGCGAGCGCGTGGGTAAATTACTAGCTCGGGGTGTGGGTAACAGAGTCAAGTCATAGATCGTCACGCTCTGGCGTGAACAAGTATATTCCTTCATGATGATATTTCGCTATTAATTCTCGTTTATATTAAATCCACTTGTATGGTAGCAAGCAGGAAAATGGCACATTTGCAAACATGGCAGAATCGCAATGCTTTTTATCGTGGAAGTGTGCATAATTTAAGCGATATGTTACTTTCCAAGTTACTTGAGAAATATCACTCCGGAATTTTTATATTTATATGTCATTTATCGATGTACTTTAGTAAGAACGTTATTGTATAACGATTATTTACCTAGACATTGTTTGTTACTTACTTTATTAGATACCTATTTTATCCGAAAAAGCAATAAAAACACGCATTGACTTAATTATAGACATTTAAAATTTTTATATAAAAAGTTAGTTTAAGATATAATTTTTTAAATGCTCCTAATACCGTTCTTTCTCCTTTACTCTCATATTATACAGGAGAATAAATATTTCTAAAAACAAAAGTTAACATTTTTTTGTAAATTAATATAATAAATAAATATGATGATGAATGATTCACTTAAACATAAATGTTTGTGCTTTTTCATTGTTATAAGTTTCATTCTGTAATAATAATCTTTGATAAGCCTTTTAGAATTTTACCTGAATATTTGTTCTGTGGGGGCTGTAGATAAATTGATTTGTGAATTCGATTTATATTTGACAAGTTCAGACAAATTGCAAATGCTGTCTAGTATACAGTTTTGAACGGTGGATGCTTAAGTTTGCTTTTAAGAGCCCACCGTACGCACTATTCAACATACATCGATACTGATCGTAAAAATATAGTGAAAACGTTATTTGGGAGTAAATAACAAAAAGGGGTGGTCCTAAATAACACTGAGGGCTGATTTTTCAATCACCAGATTAAAGTCATTCTATAGAATTAAACACATATGGGAAAATTAAAAATGACAGTTGCATGAATAAAACAGTTAAATTGTGTCACTTGATTCTGGTCAGGTTATAACTTATTCGACTGGTAACTATTATCTGATGATTGAAAAATCGGCCCTAAAATAGCTTAATCGCCGAATAACACAATTGCAATTTATAAAAAAAACTGTTCTATCTTTATAAAAATCTTCTTTAGGGTAATTTAAAAATTGGCTTTGAAAAACTATTTTATTTCGATGAAGTAAGTAACGTAATATGTGTAACGTAGTTTCATTATTATTAACAATATTCTATAGTTATATTTAGTTTTATTCTATTAAAAAGAGTATAAAAATCAACTAAGTATAACTTCAAATATAACTTTCAAAATCGTATTTAGCCCTTAATTCGTCACATTAAAGGGCCATTAACATGGAAAGAGTTTATCGCATGTTTTGGGGCAAAAATCGTATATATACTATTATCGTAGGATACTCTTTAGACAATACTTGCATTGACATGTTTACATTCAACCAAAAAATAAAAACTAGCCTACGAGTTTATCATACGATAATTGAATATACGAACTCGTGTGACATTTCTTCAAGTTCATACGAGTATCGTACAAATCAGTTTGAATCGATTTGAATACGAAACTTGCCCTCGAGCTCGGTGATGAATACGGTACTTTGTATTTTATTTGCAGAGAGACGTCAATATTCAATGACCAGGCGATTATCGCCCTTACACGTACAATATTGTATGTTTAGTTTACATGATAATATCAATTTCTTGCTTTCGACAATCGTATCTTGAAGGCGAGAGACTCTCTCCATGTAAAAGGCCCTTGACACTTTTTAGCTACAAGTCATTTTCCAAACCCCATATAGTAAATACAAGACTATTATAATTAGTAGGTATGACCGTATGCGCGTCCCCTAACACAATAAGGGCCGCACAGGGGTCTTTTACGCAATAACTGCGTCTGCCTAATTTAATTTTTATTTTGATCTCGTTTGTTTGTCTGTCTGATTGTCCCCTCGAGCTTGTCTAGTTAACTTTCAAAGTATACTCGTAACATTTTTGGAATAAGATTAATAGTAATTTGATTGTGGTATGTTGAGATCTGTGGTCTCTGTCTTTTTCTAAGGGGAACAGGATTAATGGTAAATGTACTATATGCTACATATCGTATAATATGTACGTATACCACCTACAACAAATTGAATCTGTTTTATTCCTGCCACGGGTTGTCCGGGTGTGATAAGACCGCCCATTGTGCACAATTAGAATATTTTTAGGGTATAAGATTTTCTGTATTTTCTGTAATGGTGTACCATAAAGTATGTGTATTTTTGTAATCAAGTATTTTTTTTTTAATTGCCGGAGTTCAGTAGACTGGCAGACGACCCACTTAATGGAAAGCGGTTACCATCGCCTATGGACATTTGCAACACCAAAGGTGCTACAAATGCGCTGCTGCTCTCTTAAGGGAGATTGGAACCTGGTCACCGATGCCGGAACACAACACAAAGTTATTATGGCGACATATTTTAGACTAGAGGTGGTAGCCATCCAGTCGGGCAAATACCTTACCACCTGGCTGTGGGTTGTTTTGTCCACTCTTACAACAGGCCGCCCGGCCGCAGGAAATTATATTCTATCTCCGTTCCTGTACGGATAAATCGTAATAAAGTAGAACAATTTTTATTTCCAAATCGATTACTTTCGATTTATTTACGTATAGTGTCGATAGCTTAGATGTAGACTCACAGAACATCACTATTATGTCACCCATAACAATTAAGTACGAGAATTATGTCATTTGTTTCATGTAGGTTTTACTGTCAAGAAATGTTTAACTTGATAGACGTGCAAACGTCAAAAGTAAACTAAACGCTTGGAAACAGTATAACTACTTTATAAATAGTAAATCGTTGCATTTCATGACATTCTTTTTGCGCTCTTGTGTAAAATTTCTTGTAATGCTATTGTTAGCTAGGTTTTAAAATTGCTCATCTAATATGTACAGGAATACTTTACATTGGCTAAATACATAAACAGTTCAAAGCTATATTTTTAATTTTAAAAGACAAAGAAGAACTATAGTAGTACCCTTCATAACGGAAACAAAACAAAATGAGAACTACCGAAACAATAATGGAAATTTTAAAATCAACTGAATGCAACAGACGGGCTGTGGGATTACGCGGGCATATAGCACGCATGGGCAGAGAGGCAAATTGTGCCCTAACCTGATTACGACTGCTAGTTCCACAATGTCTTCCACCACCCCCACTACCCACTCACTAAAAGCTGAGATATATGTTTTACTCTAGATGTGGTATTAAAATATTTAAAGAATTTATTTTAATTTTCTTAATCAATCACTAGGGTATATAATTGTATATAAGACATCTACAAAATTTTCGGATTCACAAACAAACACATCAACTACTTAAGAAGTTTTGTTATGTTGTTTCTATAAGGTTTACGTTTGACCGACATTGCACCAGAGGGCCTAAAGTAGAGGGCCTTTGGAGAATCGCTTAGTAAAATTGACACGAATAGATGTACTGGTAGGTATAAGACAGGTTAATTTCTACTTCATTGGCTACGTTCCATTAGAGACTCACAACACCACGTTCACGACCGCAAATTTACCTGTACCACTTGCTTGTCGGCATCAAAACTAAACACAAGTGAAACGATTATTCGACCCACCTCTTACCATGGGTCGTTGTGAGCGCTGTGTGATCGAAAATCATTACGTTATTAGTGACGTTTTCGCCACGACCATAACGACCGCAGTCGCTTAGTGGAAAGGCAGAAGGAGCATTTTGGGCATTGTGAGATACTAAAGGAACGCGAGCCCATTGTGACACTTGTCATGTAATCATAAAATATGTGTCTGCAAAAAGGACCTCTTTAGGCCCTCAGAGTAATGCATTTCTAAAATAAAGCACGCTTACCTAGAATATACTTCTACCCCTACGATATTCTATCCGTGCAGGAACAGAGAAGGAATACAATTTCCTGCGGCCGAGCAGCCTGTCGTTAGAGGCGACAAAACAACCCACAGCCAGGTGGTGGGGTATTTGCCCGTCTGGATGGCTACCACCCTTGCTCTAGAGTATGCCGTAACAACCCTGAGTAGTGTTCCGGTATCAGTGGCCAGGTTCCAGTCTCTGCTTAAGAGATCAGCAGAGCATATTTGGTGTTACAAACGTCTATAGCCGGCGGTAACCGCTTTCCATTAGGTGGGCCGTCTGCCTGTCTGCGGAACTCTGCAAAAAAAATTACTTGTTCACGCGAGACGTAAACTTTAATATATCTTCAGCGACAGTGCAGAACCTTATATTTACATTTTTCTAACTTTATTTCATTCATCAAAACTTATATATTACATACATATAACAATAATTTTGAAGCAAAATTTAATGTAAAAAAAGCTAGTTGCATTTAGACGACGATATACTATTATATGTTACAATGTAATACTACATGTAATATTATTATGTTTAAGTGTAGAATACAGTGTAAACCATTTTAGATGGGTTAGTAGATTAAATATATTATAAGTGATCTACTCTAAAGTTTTCAGTTAATAAAATTAAGACGAGAGCCCAAAGGCTGATAGGCAAAGACCAGCTTTTCGATGACAATATTTTCGTATCGAACATCGACGTATGATTTCTAGCTTACCTACCGATTTTCTGTTGTATACACTTCATAGAATGTTCTATGGAGCTATTTGATTATCATTCAACATAGAACGATCAGGTGCACCGGCATTTGGTATTAGTATTATTATGTTGAAATGAAGTAAGATTTTATGTCTGTTTTGTTTTACTTTCATTAATCCCTTCATACATTCCTATTTGTATGAAGTGTTTTAACCTTTTATACTATTGTGTTATTATACTTCTATCAATTACTATATTCCTTCGAATAGCATAAACGTTTATTGCAATTTTCTCCAAAATTAAAAACATTTGGATAATTATTTTATTGTAGGATCAAAAAAAAAATCCCAAACAAAAGTTCGGCCGTTTCCAGTAATTCCTTATGTCCTATTTCCAACTGGCAAACCATTGGATGTCTATATAATTGTATTATTATATTCGACGGTCTGCCGTGATGCGTTTTCTGTAATATGTAATTCGATTTGAGACCGCCTGCAATTCTTATATTAATATCGTTTTTTATTTGCGGTTATAGTATATAGGGTGCGTAATCGTAATGACTACGAGAGATTATTGAAATGAGATAAAAATTTGATGAGTAAATTTATTTTGGTTGAAAGGAAACATTTCGAGTACGTGTAGGTAAGTACAAAAAACTCATGACCTGCCTGACCTGATTCCTATCTAGACAGAGTTACGAAAAGAAAAGGTAAGCGAAAGTACCTGTGGCTCATTTTTGCGTCCCCCTATCCTATCCCCTGTGTTCTACATCTCCTATCACGTCTCTATTAGTCTTGAACTAATCATGTTTGGAACGATAAGTGAGTTCCGGTGGCTCACTTTTCTTTATACTATTTCCTCTATCACCATAGCTCATACCTTCTATCTCATTCCTTTTATTCTATCCCTATCCTATCTTAGAGGCTGGCAACGCTTTAGCTTCGATTTTGGGGCCCAATTCTGCTATTTCAATATCTTGGTGTTGTGAAAATATTCAAAGTGCGATTCCATTGCGATAGTGTAAAAATTGGTATTCTACTAAATCCGTAATATCTCTTCGATATCGTCGCGGAGGAATAATAGTAGAAAAAAAATGGTATTATCACTAACAGAAATGAATATTGTAAAGCTACCAACATTTTAAACATTTATATCTCGAATTCTCGCTTATAAATATTTTTAAAATTAGAGCAGCTTACCACGAGCATGCCATTAGAATTAACAGAATATCCAAATGAGGCAAATCTACGATTAAGACGTTAGTGTCCGGCGATTATGACGAGATAGTAATAGTAGAATTGGCCCCCCGGTGTTGTAAATTTCCATAGGCAACGGTAAATACTTTCTATCGAGTGGGCCGTCTGTCTGTTTGCCAACTACAGTCACTAAAAAGGGATACATGGAATGATTAACATGTAGTAAAAAATAATGCAAGTGCTGGCCTATAGATCATACTTCCTTTTCAAATTTTATCCATATAGATCCAGTCGTTTCATATACATAAAAAACATTACGAAAATAAACCACTTCCTTTTAAGTAACAATTTCGACGAAATAATAATTACGTTGTTAAAAAAATAATAAACATAATCCATCCACCCAGCAATCCAAATTAAGTCATCCCAACAATCGCATACAATGCAAATAATAAAAAGCAATGTCATACCTCATTACAGTCGCTCGTCTGCAACAAATCCGTGCAGATATAGTCGTTACAATGGCGTTGGAGACGCGCGGCGATTTGCGGGACTGCGACCAATCGCGCTAATCCGACGCGCGTGTTGGTCGCGTGGCGCACAGTCGCTGGTCTGCAGCCGACGGGCTAACATCGTTAATTACGTCAAATAATGAGATGAGTGTGTTCACATACAAACTTACTGTGTGAGAAATTGATATATAATTTTTTTAAACTGTACTTACAAGAAATAACCGTATATCTCGCTAAAATAAACATGTACCAGAATGATGGAAGGTAGAGGTAAGGAAGACCGTCTTATATGGGTGTTAAACTGAAAAAAAGTCCAGCAGAGTGTGGTAACAGTTCAGGAAAGAATGGCGCTAGTGTAGGCCAAGAGTATGAAGATGGCGCCACAAGTCTTCGTTCGCTTTTGAACGTTTTATTATTTTTAAATATTTTTGGACTGCCTATTGATTTTAATACTTGTCTAGATAATAATATACTGGTAGTTGTAAGACTAACATAAATTTCTACTTAATTTTGAGAGTTATCATCATAAGAATCTGCGAAAGTGGCTGCTTTAGGCCCTCAGATCAGTTAAGAATTAAAAGTTTTAATTATAATTAATAAGATTATTTTTATTAATTCTCATGATACACTAAAGAGAACTTTGAAGTTTAAAAGCCAATATTCGAGTTAGGAAAATACCTTACTTTCCTAAAGTCGCTTTTTTCATATCATCATTATATTAATACGTGAAGCAAAAACTTTGTACCCTTTTTACGAAAATTACGCGGTCGGAGGAGTATGATATTTCGCACACTTAAAGTTTATATAGAGAAGGAGTGCAGAATGCTAATATTTTAAAAAAATGGATATAAAATACATTAAATTAATAAAAAAAAACATTACACACACACCATGTATTTAACACACACACGCATATAGGTATACCTCTTTTGTATATTGTTGCCTTGGCGAAATCTGTGATTATAGAAGTTATAGTTTTTGACAACAGGACCTTAATAATGTATATTTATATGTATATACGTTTAATATTCAAACTTATAATTTAAATTAATTTTGGTCGAATTTCGATCACTGGGCGACCACTAGTTTGTTTTAAAACGGTTTACTGAAATAAATGTACCTTTTCAAGTTGCCACAAGAACTTCCTTTTTTATGGTCAGTCAAAGACATTTTGGCTTAGACTTAGTCTGTTATATAGGTCTGTATTTGGCCTGGTGACTATGTACCTACTAGCTAGTACCTTAACCAATTTGCTTGAAGATTATTTTAAAAATAGAATAGTAATGCTTATTGAATCAGTTAAATTGAAAGGCATAAAACTGCAAGGATATGACGATAATTAATGACATTGAATGATTCAACTTGATGTTTATACAGATCACTTTGATAATTTATACAAATTTAAAGATATAAATGAACCGTCTAATACTGGCTTAATGAATACCTGCGAATGGCTAGAAATAAAAATCGTGCATTCTTCTACTTTATTTATAATGTTAATAAAGAAGAAACAAGGTAAATAATAACCATAAACAAAATAAAAACTAAATAATTAAAATAAACAACTTGGGGGTAGGCTAAATAAAACTTTAACAATACTCATTGATACTTGACCACTTGTGTTCCGTGATCACGGCTTCTGAAAAGTGGCCGAAACGTTGGAATAATAAAAATCAGATAAAATACCACGCTTAAAACTTTTAATAGTAGTTTAGTGTGTATTCTAGTTTTATTACGTATACTAGTCGCGAAAACTTAAGAAAATACTAAGAAGAAGCAGATTTATAAGCCTAATCCATTATTTTCATTAAAGTGGCACCACAGTCATCAATCACTCTCATAAAAAACTAACATTTATGCAATACAATAATTTTATTATTCGTATGAAATATTATATTATGTCGGCACGTGACTTCTAATGGGTTAATATGTGTATTAACGGACAAAAGGTATAAAAAAGGCCCCACAATATGAGTGGGTGACATTGATATTATAATCAAAATATGAAATGATATTTCCGTGGGGTCCAATTGACCCCCAATGAGATCGGATAGGCCTCGTGTTTGTTTTAATGATTCTTGAAGGATTGATAGTTTGCTGAACGAATAGTGTTTTGTTTGTTTCTATTGTGAAGGGTTAAAGTTGTGAATTGATGAAGACAGATTTTATTCAACAGCTTCGATCTCAGATATTTTGTGTTTACTGGAATAAAATATATTATAATAAAATAACGTTTTAACGGTTTTAAGCGCGGTAATTTATTTGATTTTTATTATTCCGAAGTTTCGGCCACTTTTCAGTAGCCGTGATCACGGAAGACAAAGATGTCAAGTGTCAATGAGTATTGTTAAAGTTTTACTTAGCCTACCGCCAACTTGTTCATTTTAATTATTTAGTTTTAATTTTGGTTATGGTTATTATTTACTCTATGGGAGCCTAATCTAATTTACCACCGCTTCGCAAAATGTTGTGGCTTGAAAAGAAGAAGCGGCCCAAGAAACTCTTCAGCAAACATGCCTAGCTCTAATATTTTGTGTAATATAATATTAAAATGGGTGGTAAGAAAAAGAAAAAAGAAAAGATCAATTAAGTTGGTTTGTGTTCCGTTGCACGCAGAAAGGGCTTACAGTGTCTTGAGGTCTGACAGTTGCTATTTGCTGGGTTTGGGTTTTGATAGTTTTGATGATCGGATCCCAAACAGGTGGTACTTGCCAACTATCTTCTCTATTAAAATATATTAATGCACATTATCATGTTTTGATCACACGACTTTGTAAGCTAATGTAAAATCGAACTATAAAAACAAAAATATAATTAAGATTATTCAAAATCTGACTAACTACATCCCTGACAACTATAGTCTATAGTCTTTTTTTGGGTGATTTAATATTGTGTAGCGGCTGACATACCTTTTACATATTCCTATAGTAGAGAAGACGCTGAAGAGCGACCTTCACCCATCTGACAACCAACACATTTTTTTATCAAATCATATTGATTTATAAACACGCCTACGATTGTTTGCCAATCGAAAATTGTTCATGGCTATTTTTAATTAAATTAATTATAATATTATTTTTTCATAACTTTCACTCTTTTGATAACTGATCAAATTTGATTTTAACTGATAAATTTTAACATGGAGAATATGCCTTGATAGGCTTACCTATTTATTTCTGTTCATGGCTACCTGGCAAGGAAGTATGAACAGGGAAGTCAATATAGGTACTACAGCTCTGTTAGCCAAAGCCAATTTAGGACGTGAGATTGAGTCTATAATTTAAGCTAAGTGACTAAATTAATTAAATTATATTATTATTAAATTATATTGTAAGTTGCGACACATGTTGAATGTTAGTACGTACAAATAAAAATATACCAGGAATACAAAAATCTTAATCAAAAAACAAAATTAAACGAATTAATTAATTGCAGATAAATAATTATACCATAATTTATGACTTATAATATTTTTTTAGAAATTTGATTTTTTTTGAAATTGACTAGATAACTAATGTTAGATTTATATAAGTATTTTTAATAATGTGATATTTTTTTGTATTATTTTTGTGATGAATAACAGAAAAATGTAATAACATGATAATAATAATATTATATAATGGCCAGGCAACATTATAAACTGCCTGTATTGTAAGATCGAAAGGACAAACTGTCGTTCTTACAAAGAACACAACATCTTCTCCATCTTTAAATTAAACGTATGTGACAGTTTATGCAATAAAATGATATTCTATTCTTTTCTATTCAATAAAAGTTGATAACATAAGAAAGATAATTTAATTACAAAAATAACCGTACAGGCTTGCCTGCAATAAACCGTTCATTGAATATTATTGGCAAGCTTTGAAGACTTCAAAAATAGCCATGAACACTTTTCGATTGGCATGGCGTGTTTACAAATCAATATAATTTGTTAAAAGTTATGACTCGTCTGGTTATCAGACGGGTGAAGGTCGCCCTGTAGCGTCTCTCAGAACTACTACTAAGTTTCACCCACACCGACTGAGTATTTTCAGAGAAATTAATTGTGAATTACAATGATAGATGGACAGACGCCATCAAAGGTTTCGTATTCCTCAAAATGTCTATGAACTCCTAAAAACATATTACTTATATGAAAATTCTATATGGAACAACATGCTTACATAGCACTACGTGTAACCCCAGGCAAGCAGTGAAAAGTCGAAAATATTTATCATAAAACATTTCTACCCCATGTCGCACACAATGCCTTCGGCTGGGCATTGTGCGGCCAAGTCGGCACCAGACGCCACTTCTACGTTCGCACGCCGAAATAAAAATTCGATAAAAAACTGCAACCCCTACACGTGCCGACGCATTATACGATAACCGTCGGGGGCGGTATTAGACTGTCGAGGACATCACTAATCTTCCAACTCATAAATAATCAACCTTATTCCTTTACTCGTAAGTTCGAAATTGAAATACTTTTGTGTATTCGAGATGGGTATACATCGTTAAAGAATTTTCGCCTTTACTGTAAAAACAATAAGTTTGAATTTAGAATGGGGATTTTTTAAAGATGTAGGGTTGTCAACAATCTATTTATTGGTGGGAAACGCCGCGTGTCAGATCTAACACTAGTTTTAATATTTTCAGTCGCGTGCCGGCCACGCGTTTTCCTTTGGTAAAAAACTGTACCAGAGTAATTCGCGTTTTATTGTCGCATTCTATTCGTTAAATGTTATTGCGATTTCTTACATGGTGCACACGCGCGTTTTCATGCGGTTATCGCAGTGGCCAACGGTCGATGCGTCATTAGCAAATTGACTGGTTCTGAATACGCATTGTCTGGCTTTTGAAATTGTGTAGATATTAAATTTGGAGCGCTTAAACGTATAATTTTAAATGTTAAACATCTATTTCGAATCATGAGATCGGTACAATTCAGTGGACTTATGAGGTTTTAACTTTCTTTTAATGTATGTGAATCATGGAAGAAGATTACTATCCTCTAGGACGGGATAGAGGGGATAGAATAGGAATATAATTAACTAGCTTTTGTTAGCGACTTCGTTCGCATTAATATTATCCCATGGAAACCGTGCGTTTTTCCGGGATAAAAAGTACCCTATATGCTCTTCCAGACTACAATCTATCTCTGTCCCAAATTTCATCCAGATCAGTTCAGGCGTTCTGGCGTGATTGAGTAATAATCATCTTTAAAAAAAAATATTGCTGGAGTACAGCAGACAAGCTGACGGCCCAACTGTGATGGAAAGTGGTTACTGTCGCCTATGAATATCGCATTTATAACACTAATAGGTATACAATGCCCATGTGGATGGATCCAGATTTCGTAGATGGCCACTAGACACCTGGCCATGATCAAGTTAATGGTGTACTAGCAGAAGGTGATATCAGGAGCCTTAAGAACAGACGAGCTTGCATGACAAGAGTTATGAATGTCAAAGAGGCAAGTGAGGTGTGTAAGAATAAGCCTATATGGCACTCTGTTGCACATGCCTACCCCGCAAGGGAACTGGCGTGATGTTATGTAGGTTTGTCGCCATGTAACACCTATTAAAATAAAATATAAATGTCATAAAACGACCTGTAAACATTAAGTATCAAATGGGACACGTAACGCCATCTGTTAGTGAAAATTTATAATTAAAATGGGGCGTATTTTTCTGTGAAAGGGCCATTTCCGTCCACGTGCCGATATTCAGCATAACAATGCGATACTACAACGATTTTGCTGATATAATGATCCATGTCATATAACTGCATCATAACGGATTATTTTGACGGACGAATAGGAAATTGCTTTTTTAAATCGAAAGATCGTCTCTGCCTACCCTAATGGGAAACAGGCGTGACAATATGTATGTATGTAAATTGAAAGATAGATTTCAGAATTTTCTTCATTTTTTATATATTTTGCCAGGTGGTAGGGCATATGCTCGTCTCGATGGCTACCACCACTGGTCTAGAGAATGCTGCCATAACAACCGTGACTTATGTTACGGCTTAGTGGCCAGATTCCAGTCCCATATATAAGCCCGGCAGCACATTAGTAGCACCTTTAGTGTTGCAAATGTTTATAGGCCACGGTAATCACTTTCCATCACAGTTGAGCCGTCAGCATGTCTGCTGTGCTCCATCAATAAAAAAAATACATAGGTAACCTATAAATACATATGCAAGTTTCATATTAATAATCTGTAGACAACTACACATCTCCAGTCTTAAGTTACGAATGTGCTGTGGTTTCATTTTTATTCAACGATTGTAAATTTTATAAATAAGTTTTTTTAAAAAGGTTTTTAAATACAAGCTTTTGAGATCCTGGATATCATGTAGCAGCAGAGTGCTAGCCAAGACAAGTAAAACGAGCCCAAACACGACGGGTCTATCTAGCTTAGTACAGGAATTCCTATGGCCACCTTCCGACTCCGTCATCAGATCAGCTCCATGGTACCATATTATTGCATTGTCACGCGATATACATATGTGTGTAAAATTTCAGCTCAATCGGAAACCGGGAAGTTGGTCAAATTTAACTTGCAAAATTCCACCCGAACTTACATACATACATACATACATTGGTACATCCATTGCAAGTTAAATAAAAGCTTGTAAAAAAAAGCCAGCTTTATCAGTGATAACTTTTACATTGTTCGATTTTCATTCGTAACTAGCTGTACCCGGCAGACGTTGTCCTGCCCTTAGAAATAACAATCTAGAACCCGATTGCAGCGACATTTACCGGGACCAATAGTTAATTTAAACCATTCTCGAATTCACTTTAATAAAAACAAAAAATCATCAAAATAGGTCCCACCGTTTAGGAAGACTTTAGCCGTGCTACCTACCGGTAGGTCAATAGTATTTTTTTTCTTTCTTTAATTTCACCTAAATATTGGAACCCGATTACAGCTAAATTAATTACTTTACATGTATTTTATCAATGAAATAATTCCGACCATCTGTTTTAAATGATATTCAGTTTTTTACATTCTCTTTGACGATATTTGCAGCACGCATTCTGTCAATTCTATGTGAAACGTCATAAGATTACATTAAAAAAAGTTTATATTGTCTAAAGCGCTAAGGTTAGGTCAGAAATAATTTTATATGGTGGTTAAGTATTCTTAAATTTTCTAATTTTCCGCGCAATTTTCTTAATTTTTCTTTCATAAGAACCTTCTATTGATAATAACAAACAACAAAAAAAGAATTAGCGAAATCGGTCCAGCCGTTCACGCGTGATGGCGTGACCAAGGGAAATAGGGATTAATTTATATATATATATATATATATATATATATATATATATATATATATATGATATTAAATATTCTTCTTCTATGATAATAAAGTTCATTTTTAGACCAAGATGAGCTAAAAATAAAACAAAATTTCCATTTGAAAACAGAGATTATTATTTAAAACTATAGCATACAACAAAAAAATTATCACTTATAAACTAAAATCAATGCCATCATCCGTTTAACATGCGCGAATAAAAATAAAACAAATTAAAATAATAATACAATTCATGGTTTTCATTAATCCGAATCCGATAGTGGAATACTTTCCTGAAAGAAAAAATTGAATTTATTATAAAATATAGTTGTGAAAGGAAAACACATACCCACTAGGAATGATCGTCCATATACTGTATTGTGTTTTTGGAATGAAATTAAACTTTATGCTATAAATATGATACAGAAAGATTTTAAAATAATAGGATACTTGAGAGTCAAATCAAGTCCGTCATATTTTTATCATCATAAAATTTGTTACAGCTTCCTTGATTTTGTACTGATGTACTTACTGGTTTACGATCGTAATCTTATTGAGTTTATTATTATTTAAATAGTACATTACTTCTATTATGAAGAATTGATAGCAAAGTTTTTGAAAGACGCTCATTTTTATGTAGGTACATAGTTATATTTTTTTTTGTATACTATATCAAATAAAACATTATGGTTCACCAACAGTTTGATTGCTTAAGCCCTTGATGATAAGATCCACTTTATTCACTAGATGTCACTAGTATTATCGTGGAAAAATACTATAAACGTCAATTACCCAATAAAAAGCATAACTCTGAAAACTTCAAAATTAATGTTTGTTTTTTAAACATATCACACTCGAAAATTTAAAAGAGACTTATACTTATTTAATAAGACTTTCACTTTTAACGAAATGTCAGTCCAGTTGACGCTATTTCTTTTAAGTCATCAAAGTAGCCTCTTAAAGTACGGTCTGATAGGTATACTGGATGGATCAGACACCGTTGTGCAAGTGCACTTATATTGCCAGTTACCCCGATACGCGTAACTCTCGAGTAACAACCAGACAAAAATTCCTTCCAAATTTCATTCAGATAGATACAAAATGTTTAAGAAAAATAACCAACAAACATTAACAGATAGAAAAAATTATAAAATGGCAAGGGTTTTGTTTTGTTATATATCTACTGTATCTCCTTTATAATATATTATTTACTCCTAATAGAACCCAGTACCTTAAGGAACGTTTTAAATTCCTCCGCCTAGCCACTGCCCATAATTTGCGCTCTGATACGTATCGAAAACTTATGACATCTGCACAAACTTCATCCTATTATGATAATTCTTTTACAGTGCAGGCTGTCACACTTTGGAATATGCTGCCTCTTACTGTCAGAAAGGCCAAATCCTTACCAACATTTAGAAATTTACTCAGAAAACACTATTTGTCCCTAAATAGCTATGTCTGATTACCATAATATAATCATGCTAATACATTTATTATAATAACTTACGTATTTTGAAATATATTATTGTACAGGTGTATATTCATGACTATATATATATGTATGTATTTGTATATTTATTAGTTAAATTAGTTTGAGTATTTATGTATCTATTGCCTTTTCCCTACACCACCTACATCGCCTGATTCAAATTTGTTTTTGATTTAGGTTGCTGGAAGAGATCGCTTTGAGCGATAAGACCGCCTATTGCATTGTCTAGAAAATATTGTAAATCTGGTCTGTTTTTTAATTGTATATTTTGTTGTGCAATAAAGTGTTATCTCTCTCTCTCTCTCTCTCTCTCTCTCTCTCCTGAACCTTAAAAGCACTAACCTCGAATTTACCGATGAATATATCCGAATCATCGGAGCCTGGCGGTTTGGTTATATTATCCACTGGAGTTACTTGAGGACCTGCGACATGATAGTAAACTCAATTAAATAATTAAGTTGACAAATTTTCAATTAACAAAAGAATTTAATCGGATACACCTTATACTTCAAAAACTACTCAATCGGTGTCGTTTATCTAAACCAATTTTGTTGAAGTATTTCTGAAACTCTACAATCCAGTCTCTCTGATTATTTTTACGAAATATGGCGTTCAAAATCTAAATAGAAGGGACGATTTTTTATGACTTCGGTAACCCATATTTTCCAAAGAATTTAGTTAATAGTAAAGTAATTAAAAAACATCGTTATTTCAATTAATTTCGAGTGCTTTTTCAAAGTTTGACTAAATATTCTTTATGACTATGTATCTACTTTAAATAAATTCAGTCCTCAATTACATCTATGGCGATCCCTAATTATAGTTGTTTCCCGGTTTTACCAGACCAGTGTGTAACGCTATATATCTAGACGTTAATAATATCAAGAGGACTAACCCAGTGATATACATTCCATAGGTTCGAAGAGATCCAGCGGAATAAAGTCCAATGGCGGCGACGGCGGTGGCGAAGGCATTACCCTTGTCGAGAATATCCTGGGACCTGGAAGTGGGCAAGATTACTAATTAATTTATATATATATATATATATATATATATATATATATATATATATATATATATATATATATATATATATATATATATATATATAAATAGAAACAAGATAGACACAAGACAAATCGATTATAAAAAATTATGTCAATTCAGACACATATAGGGGCCTTATTAATTTCTACCCGACAATCCTAGTACTGAATTATATTACCTACACGAAGCGAATCGCAATATATGGTATGCAAGTTAATTAAAAGTGACTAAGATACATAAACATGAACTAAAAGGTTGTATCAGTGCAGGAACAAAGAATGAATACTAAGTTCAGCTGTCGGGCAGTTTGTCGTAAGAGGTGGCAAAGCAACCCACAGTCAGGTGTAAAAAAAAATATTACCAGTTTGTAATTCATTGTCGTAATTATTGCAGATTTCAACGGGACGCGGTTCAAGCCGTGGCATCGACGGCACCGACGGCCCCGGCAGCTCGCGGCTAGTGCAAGGTTCTAGTTTCAGCGGGCCAACTGTGATCCAACAAAATTATCGGTAGTAAAAGGAAGAAAAATTAAAAAGTAAAACAAAGTCTCTGCCTTGTCTAGAGACAGAAGATGGAGAATAAAACAATCGATTACTCATTATTAACCATTCTCATACGAAGACATGGTGGTTCAGTAGCTACTTGTGCATTCGCGTTTCATTCAAATGAGATATATAAGTTTGAATCTTATACAGCAAACATACACGACACGACACGACTTAGGCAGTTTTTTAACCCTATTTTATTCAATTACCACGTCCTGAGGATGAAAATAAACGTCATGAAATCTGCAAATCGAAGTAACCGATGTACAACTCGCCTGTTCTACTTAGCAAGGGTGGCGAGTCGAACTGTCCATTCCGAGTGATCCGAGTCTAGCAGTTGCAATTTTATGGGCTGACATTAAGTATATATAGTTATTTATTTAATTCTCACCATTGTCTAAGTACACTATCCAATTCTACACCTGGACATCGCTTAACTTTTTTAGTTACAGACGACGTATTGTGGCATTCCCATGAATAATATACATATAATTAAGTCAGAATATATTATTGTGTGTATGGTTTTACGTAGTAACATGACTACACAATTATCCTGGTGCATGTTTCCTTGAAATTATTACAAAATTAGAATATTCATGATAACTTGACTCTAAATGGATTCACGAACGCATAGATAAATCCTAGCTTAATGATTTCCACTTACCACCAGCGGTCAAAGCGGTATGGTAAGCATGATGAGGTTCTTCTACAGCGAGATGGAGTCTGCCACCGGGCTTGATCCTGGGCACAACGGTGGCCACCACTGGTACTTTTATCTGAACTGCGTCTCCAGAGTCCTGTTGGGGCTGGATATTGTCAACCTAATAGAATTGATGTCATTAAGTGTCACGGGGAAATTAATAAATGTTAAAAAATAAAGGACCAACGAGATGGCCAACGCAGCGGCTCCATGGCCAACTGTATGCTAGTTTGTCTACAAGCAAATAAGAAAAACTTTCAGGAACTAACATTAAATTGTTGAACTCCATGTGGAATATGGGAAGAAGAGTCTTCATTGTCACCGTTCACAACAATCTTTCCGCCTACCCTCAAATCTTCAGCAGTTGCGGGTACTAACATCTGAAATTCACATATAACAAGTTTTTATAGTAGTAACACATTTTTATGATATTTTTATAAAACACACTAGAACGTCTATCGCAGAACCGATGAACGAGAGAGCAGACAAGCCCGAAACTGGAGACCGCGACTCAGCAAACGTAGTGGAGGATGGCTCCAGCTCGATAGATCGACGACCCGAATAAGGTCATCGGAAGGACCTAGTTGAAAAAAGCAGAGGATCAGGATTTGTGACGCAAATTACAAATAACTGAAGAAGAAGAATATTTTTTTGTGTGGCTTCACCACATCGATTTCGACTCTAATTTTTTTTCTACTATCTTCTAAACGTTCGGACTGAATGTACTCAAATAGCTACCTATACTCGGACCCCACTCGTATTCTCGCAACGTCGTAGTAGACTCAGACCCTGCTCAACTTTTTAAGTCTCCTAGAATCACTTCATATAAATAAAATGGTGTGAAATAAAAATCGATGTAGTTATCACACTTCTTTAGTCTTGAAAATGAACACATTTATACGAGTTATGTAGTATGAGTTTAAACATTGTACACTCGTATAATACATTATTGTTCCATAGGAGTGAACTCAATCTAAGCGTGCTTTGTACCGTAACAATGCAGATTTATGATTCAAAATCCCCACTATGTCAATTAAAATTAATTTTTGAGTGAGACATGGCTGAAAAGTTCAGTGTCAAAAAGGGCACATACCTGTTTTCCACCTGGCAACATTGTATCAACAACTTTAACTAGCACCGGGTTTCCTTTCTCAGGTTTCAACAACGCAAATGGTGTTTGCTTCATCGCCAAAGCTACCCCCATATGATACGTCTTAATCGGATCAACGACAACGCCATTAGATAAAGAGCCCCCGTAAAATTCTTCAATTTCTATAGCAAAGTCGGTTTGCTCGTATGCTGTGGCGACTGCCCAATCAGGTACTTTTGGGACCCAAGATGCTGGAGTTATATTTGGGAGATATGGTCCCATAGATGAAGTTACTTCGCATTGCTCGGGAGATCTGAAAATTAATGCTAAAGCTCAGTAATAGATCAAAAATATGGAAGATGACTACGTGGAATATCAATCGTTGACTGTTCAGGCATGTTAGCCCGACCGAGCACATGCCACGGTAATGTAACTGCTTTTTCCAATTCAAATACATATAGTATAATATACACACTAAAAATTGGAGATCTAAGAGTAATGTATTAAAAAAAGTAAAGTAGCTTTCCTGTAAAATTTTATGTCGTTTACGATGTTCTTCTGTACCAGGTTCGATAAAGGAAATAACAGACTTGAATTGCTGAAATATGTTCTGCATCGCCGGAAGAAAATTGTTACGTAGCGGATATACTCGTAGATAGTCTACGGTGAAGGAAAAATATTCGTATACCTGGTACCATCGGGTTGAGTTTCAGTTGCTGTTATAGCACGAGGTGTGATCTTTCCCCTTTCAGCGCCACTACAGGTACCTTCAGGATGAGCCTACGGAGAACAAAAATACTTAACGACTTATCTAAAAATAACACAGTTCGCCTAAGGTTGCTGGCACACGAGTCTGGTTGGTTAAATAACTACTTTCGCAAATTTGTGTTTAAAATTATGAGAAAAACCAAAATAACGTGGAACTGTCACATCTTGCATCCACCGATACTAAGGCTATATCTAGAAACATACCAATTTCACAAAGCGATTCTTCAGAAGCCAACGGTGATAAACCTGTTGCCTATTGGCTAGAAAATTATTTAAAACTATATGACTATAGTCTTATGTATTTAAGACTATTTTTAGATAGTGGAATAGTGCAGTTATATTTAAAACCTAGCCTGGGCCAGCGAAACTTCACATGATGCTCTGACAGATAGACAAATAAAAATTCTAAACGTTACATTTCGAAATCTGCTGGCCCGAATTAGCTCCCCTGATTTGTTATCACTTTTAAATGCATTATACATATTGAAAACCCCAGGGAAATAGACGAACTTGTCAAGCAACATTGATTTTTAAGTTTGGAACCTTGTACTTCGGGAATCCATAAGTTTCACAATATAACAAAAATATAAGTTGAATCACAAAGGAATCACAATCACCAAAATCAAAAAGGTTTAAAGCATAAAAAAATTAAAAGTATCTTAAGTCAGATTTGACAAGAAAAAGTGGCATATGTCACTGGCAAACCTATTTTTCCCTGGACTTTTAAGTATGCTATGGTACTTTTTCCCTGAATGCGATTTTATAAACGTCAGGAACTCTAAGATTGATTCCTGTTTTACCCTGTTCGGTTTATTATCGAATAGTATCGGAAATTCCCTACAAAATCGCTTTCACAGATTGGTTTCGAAAAAAAGTAACAAGTTTGTCTTTCTCCCTGGAGTCTTCAGTGGGAATCGATTCAAAATGCAACTTTATTATTATTGTAAATATAAGAAGATAATTGGATCCACCTAATGTTGATCCTACCACTGTATAGAGCTAATTACAAAGAATATTATACCTTATTTTTATGACACACGAGATTGGACTGCTGATTGAAGCCTTTCATACAAATGTTACAACGATATGGTCTTGCGTTGGTGTGTGTAAACAAGTGATTACGTAGATTACCTAAAAATATAAATATTTACATATCTGATATACTGGTGATTTTGTTAATCCGTCGTTAAATCATCAAAACAGCATTAATTTTTCTTGTTTTAAATTTATCCATGCAAAAACCAAGATAGAATACTAATTCTTACCGCCAGGCGGCTTTTCGTAAGAGGTGACAAAACAACCCATAGCTAGGTATTAGGGCATTTGCCCGTCTGGATAGCTACCACCCCTGGTCTAGTGTATGCCACCATAACAACCTTGAGTTGTGTTCCGTCATTGGTGGCCAGGTTCCAGTCCCAGCTACGACTACGGTAGCACATTGATAATACCTAGTGTTGCAAATCTTTATAGGCGACGGTAACCACTTTGCATCACAGTTTGGCCGCCAGCCTATTTGCTGTACCCCAGCAATAAAAAACATGGATGAATGGATTTTTATTTTAGAACAGCACTTTATGTCAACTTCGGAAATGAGGCAAATCAGTTTGAACCCTACTATAACAAGTATAATAATTATTTCATTGATGGGGACGATCAATGGTGATATAATCTTGTTAGCTCGAAAAATGGTATTGTATTCTTGGTATGTATTCGAAAATCCGTTGTATGTATTGCTAGACTTCACCTCTGGCAGAAGCAGCTTGGTGGCCAGAAGACAAAAGAATCCACGGCCAGATGGTAGAGCATTTGCTCCCTGTATCCCTACCACACCTGTCTAAAGTATGCTGCCGTAACAATCTTGAGTTGTGTTCCGGCATTAGTAACCAGGTTCCAGTCCCCCCTTCGAAGCCAGTAGCACATTGATAGCACCTTTGGTGTTGCAATGTTGCAAATATCCATAGACAGTAACCATTTCCTATCAGGTGGGCTGTAAACCTGTCTTCTGTACAATAGAAAAATAGAAGATCAGCATCGGTTTTAATGGCCAGCATAATGTTGAGCTTGATTCAATTTTAGGGCTTACTATTTCCTTATTTTTAGTTTTGTTTATTTTTGTTATATATCTTAAAATGTTCTACTTTCACTCTTGCGAAGATAACGTGGGCAAAGATGCTTTTTAATTTTTTATCAAGCTTTACTTGATAATTTTTTGATTTATATTTTTTTGTTTTACATCTTTTTCTTTTGTGTATTTAGGACTTTTACTTCTATTTTTTCTTATAAAACTTGAGTCTTATACAATTTGCTGCTTTTTATCTCTGATCGTCCACCATGTGATAGGGCAGAGGATATCTCTTTTTATTAGCTTTTATTACACTTGCAATGGATGTACCTATGTATGTATGTAAGTTCGGGTGGAATCTTGCAAGTTAAATTTGACCAACTTCCCGGTTTCCGATTGACCTGAAATGTTGCACGCATATCTTTATCGCGTGACAATGCAATAATATGGTACCATGGAGCTGATCTGATGATGGAGTCGGAAGGTGGCCATAGGAACTCCTGTACTAAACAAGATAGACCCGTCGTGTTTGGGCTTGTTTTACTTGTCTTGGCTAGCACTCTGCTGCTACATGATATCCAGGATCTCAAAAGCTTGTATTTAAAAACCTTTTTAAACAAGCTTATTTTTCTGTTTTAGTCTGTTTATTTTTATCTTTTTTGGAAAAATAAATGTCAAGGTGTCTACTTCTTTCTTTTCTTTTTCACTTTTTTTTCTTTATTTAATATAAATTCTCACTAATATATTTTTACTTATATTTATTATTTAATGTTATGTCGCTACTGTATTGTAAAGCTACTTGGAAAGGTGCCGTATTATTGATGTGGTACTCTCATGACTAAAAAGATAGGGTAAGGATACAAAGGTAAAGGAATCAAGGTAACCTTTCTGGTGGAATCCCTTGGCGCATATGTGACACCTGTACGGTTTTACGTCAGAATGGGTCTTCCTGTGAGAGATGAGCGTCGAGACGCGGTTGAACGTTTTGTTGCATACCTGGGTACAGTACTGAGCAGTTACTTCTTTGCAATCAAAATTGTTGTTATTTAGTCCACGTAATCACATCTTTTAAAAAACATATTCCATTGCATTTGACCCGTATTCTAGGACCATAACCGAAAACTTGACCTAAGGGAAACTCAAATAAATTTAGAAACAGAAATATAAAAAATCACAAAAACGTGTTTATTGTTAAACATTTTAGGTTTTATTCATATTGAGTTAGAGTAAGTTTGTAGGCTTCTTTAAAATTCTTAAAGAAGCCTACCAACTATAGCAGGCTTTACATGCAAAAGTTTTCTGTGTTCTTTAGGAATGTTTAATACTTAATTTTACAAAAATAGTCGTCGAGTTTTGGCGGTGACTTGAAGACTGGTGGTGCTGTACAGTTTTATATAAAAAGAGTTGAAAATCTCAACTGTTTAATGAGATTTACATTTTCGAGCAACCGCTTTTGTCAAGACCTAAAATTTGGCCAAGGCTTTTGTTTGAAGATTACTGTAAAACATGAATATTAATGGATACTCGACACTGGTTAGATACACAAATCATGCAGATGTATTTAAAAAAAAGAAAATATTTTTTTTTAATTCATGGATTAATTAATGCCTTTTATTAAATCACAACTGTCTTTCCAATATTTCTAAATATTTAAAGCATTAATCAAAAGAGACTTGACAGCCTCTGTGGTTGAGCGGGCTAAGTCTTAGCCGGCCGAACTCGCGTAAACCCAGCGGCTCCGGGTTCGATTTCTGACATGGTATATTTCGGAAACGTACTTTCTGTTATTTACTATGGTCTGTGTGTCTGGAAACGGCTCCAGAGTAGTCCATTGTATATTACCCATAATACAAGAGTAACATGCTTAGCTTGGGGTTATTCAATGTGCGTGTTTGTCTGCTGATTGTTAAAAAAAAACTACCTCGCAGGAGTAAGGTCGCTCAGTAGAATGTATGGCCCGATGTTGGCTAAGAGTGGAGAGCTGACGAAAACTCTTCCCGCAGGCGACGCAGTGAAAATTCCTTTCGTCGGTGTGGGTTGGCAAATGCCGTAACAAGGTATACTGGTGCTGAAATTCACGGCTGCCTGTGAAATACAGTATATGCCTTCTATATAGAACTTTCAATATATGACTGATTTATGCTTAAAAACCATGTTTTAAATAATATTTTCTATAAAAACAAGGACGGAATGGTGGCGCCAAATCGAGCCTTTACCGCCAATTTATTGTAAGTGATATTTGCACCAAGTATATTTGTTGATCAAAAAGGTATTTTAAACTAATATTTTGTTCTAAAACTTTCAGTTTTTGATTCAGTAGGGTCTATTCTAACTAAAATTAAAAGTCTTAAATAAAGGTAAAGGCTCGAAATGTGATTGCAGTGTGTTACGACTTGTGTTTTTTACTCGGCGATTGACATTCTTTCTTCTTCTTTGGTAACATTAGGAATTAGTCACAAAAGTAGCTGTATTTATTACTTTTTTACGACTAAACACCTGCAAGAATTTCAATGAAATTTGCCAAAGGGACGTATTGTATCCTGAACGTTAAATTTTATCTCAAAAACACAAACTGGGTAATGAAATGAGAATTTGTATGGTCTACTACTAATAGGGATATGATAATATGTATTCACAGCCTTGGTAAACAGGTAGGGGTTAAAACTATAGGATATTTATCAAGTGCACTTCTTATGTAGGTACAGTTTTTTATTTATTTATTTGTATACAACCTTATTTTTACTATATTCACGTTCGCATGTTTTCCGACTGTTTTATTTGAGCGTGGCTCTGTGTGTATGTGCAAGTGTGAAGTGTTTTGTATGTGTGTTAATATTATGTTTGACATTATAAATCTAGTTAGGCTTAAAATGTATATTTAACTAAACCTAATAAAAGTATAAAATAAAATAATACAATTATTGATAAACAATTAAATGAATTTCATGATATTTATTCTATATTGACGTCTCTTGCGGTCGGCTTTATATTCAGAGGGCCGTTCTTATGTAGGTACAATAACTTCTAGTTTTTATAGACGAAACTTTTTTTTTATTGCAGGAGATCAGCAGACAGGCAGACGGCCCACTTGATGGAAAGTAGTTACCATCGCCTATTGACATTTGCAACACCAAAGTTGTTACAAATGCGCTGCTGCTCTCTTAAGGGAGACTGGAACCTGGTCACTAATGCCGGAACACAACTCAAGGTTGTTATGGCGACATACTTTAGACCAGGGGTAGTAGCCATCCAGTCGGGCAAATGCCCTACCACCTGGCTGTGGGTTATTTTGTCGCCTCTTACGACAGGCCGCCCGGCCGCAGGAAATTGTACTCTTTCTCCGTTCCTGCACGGATAAAACGTCTTTTGCGGCCGGCTTTATATTCAGAGGACCGTTTTTATGTAGGTATAATAACTGCTAGTTTTTATAGACGAAACTTATAACTTATATAAAAGGACTTACATATACCGCACTCCCACAGCTTGATAGTCTTTCCTTGCCTCTTAACGTATTTCACGTAGTGATACCTGGAACGTGGGTCCGTCTTGTCCACCTTGCACGTACCAGGACCGGTTTTTGGTCGGGCCAAATCTGGTAGTCAATCCAAAAAGGTGGTAAAAAATTTGAAATATAAGATTCGGCTCAATTTACCGATTGAAAGTGTCGCCAAGTGCGATCCTATTCCTAGTCGACACGTTTGAATAATATTTAGAGATAATAAAACTACGTTTTAACGGTTTTAAGCGCGGTAATTTTATTTGATTTTGGTTTTTTCCGACGTTTCGGTCTTGAGGTCTGGCAGGTGGTTTTTGCTGGGTTTGGGTCTTAATAGTTTTGATAATTGGATCCCAAACAGGTGGTACTTGCCAACCATCTTCTCTATTGAAATTTGGGTGTTTTTTGATTTCAATAGCCTCACGCATCATTCTAGGTATGAAACGATTCTCTTTCGCGAGGATTTGTGGGTTATCGAATCTGATGTAGTGGTTGGGTTTATCCAGCGTGTGTTCACTGATCGCAGACTTCGTAGACCTTGTGTGTTTCATGTCAGCAATGTGTTCTTTTACTCGTGTTTTTATGCTCCTCTTTGTTTGCCCAATGTATGACAATCCACACTCACAATCAAGCTTGTAAACCCCTGCATCCTGGAGTGGGATATTGCATTTCACAGGTCTCAGAAATTGGGTAATCTTTCTCTGCGGCTTGAAATATGTTTTGATTGAAGCTCGCCTGAGGATGTGACCAATTCTGTCTGTGACCCTCTTGATGTAGGGTAGGGTAGCAGGGCACCGCTCGGTAGGTTTCCTATACACCGTATGACCAAGAGTATTGTCAGGGTTCCTTAGGATGAGCACATCCAGAAAAGCTAATTTATTATTTGCCTCTAGTTCCATAGTAAATTTAATATTACTGCTAATAATTAAAATTAATAAGTTGGCGGTAGGCTAAATAAAACTTTAACAATACTCGTTGACACTTGACATCTTTGTCTTCCGTGATCACGGCCACTGAAAAGTGGCCGAAACGTCGGAAAAAACCAAAATCAAATAAAATTACCGCGCTTAAAACCGTTAAAACGTAGTTTTATTATGTATACAAGTCGCGAAAACTTAAGAAAATATTAATATTTAGAGATCTAGCTGAAAGTATGTTCTAAGAAAAAAGTACTATATTAAACGTAAAGAAATAATATTAGTATACCAGGTGTTGGGGCAATGTAACGTAGTAGATTATATTTTTGTATCTAACTTAGTTCAGTGGGCAATTAAATATCAACGCATAAGCACGTCGCTGTTTTTAGTTCTAATTCACCTGATACTACAGTCCGCACAAAAATCAACGCTTTCGTAATAACACCATGTACAAAATAAGTTATGTAGAATAAATGTATCAAATTGGGCTTGTTCTCGTAATCATAAATGATAAGCAGTATTTAGATGTGAAAGTCACTTTAGAATTTGCTGGTCCTTTATTACGTCCATAGGAACAAGGGGATCATCATGAAATTTGGTATAAATATAATATATTTTATTTATTTATTAATTTTTTATTTATATAGATTTTTTTTATATCAAAATATGGGACAGTTTTAATAGAAATGGAATAGAAGGTGCGTGATAAATCCTAGTGTAAACAAATTATACTAGTATATACTAATACCAGATAATCCTGAGGACGTTGACGAAACTAGTTGAGATTCCGGGAACGGTTTTTTTGTGAACGTCAAACCATTACGGTTGGTCGGCTGAAGCACTGAGCTGGATGTATCAGCCTCCTGTAAATAATACTCGAGTTTATTTATTAGCCTTATTCCATAAGTTAAAGATACAAACTTAAGAAAGTGGGAACAAAGATCCAATCGATGGCGAGCGGCATAGTCTCCAGGTTGGGGAATGTTCTCACCAAATATTTTTTTTTGGAGTAAGTGTAGATTTTTCTCTGGGATCTAAAAACCTGGAACCAAGCCAGCGTATCTAAGAATGACGACAGTCTGAGCGTTACTTTAGTTCTGGCTTGATAAATTCCCTAAAATAAGGAATTTCCAGAACTCAATCTGGAAACCCGGGTGAGCGGTGCGTTTTAAAAAGAGGCAGCAGACGCCGTTTCAAACAATTCCTTGGAACATTCCCCACTATGATAAGAAGTGTTATCTTTTAAAGCGAGTGAACCTGCGGCGCCATCTACACGTGTATAATTTAGCACCTTTTCAGAGTATTTTCTTACCCAGGAATTAACATTCCTGCTATTTTCATCCATGTACTAGTTAATATTTTTTATTTACTAATACTTCAAGCAATGGTTTCAAAAAATGAAATGAGATACCACTTAGATGGCAAAACTATTCTCTATATTTAAGACAGAAAGAAAAGAATATTTCAAGAAATAGCGACGTACTTATATTTCTTTTATAATAAAAATATTTGAGAATTTGTGCGCCGCATTTTCAGCAAATATGGCTTTGTTGTGCCGGAATTATACCCGACACAACGCTGTGTTCAGTGCAAACCTTCCATTTGACATGACACCAAAACGACCCGATTTATTCTAATTTTAAAACTATTTAATTAATAAATGACAATGTACATTTAAATATAATTTATAATATAAAAAGTAAACAATATATATATATGTATATATGTTGACTTGTATTATTTAAATTAATAATATAATTCATTGTAGGTACCTATACTTTCGATTGTGGATGGATAAATATAGTATATTTTTTTATTACCAGAAGTGTTTTTGTTCTTTTTTATTATTATTGCTGAACACTGCACAGCAGACAGGCGGACAGCCCAACTGCGATGGAAAGTGGTTACCGTCGCCTATGAACATTGGTAATACTAGAGGTGTTGCCAATCTGCTGCCGGCCTCGAAGGAGAAACTGGAACTTGGCTACTGATGGCGGGATACAATTCAAGGTTGCTATGGCGGCATACTGTAGACCAGTCGGGCAAATGCCCAACCACCTGGCTGTGGGTTGTTTTGTCGTCTCTTACGATAGGCCGCCCGGCCGCAGGAATTAGTAGCAGCAGGAATTAGAATTCTTTTTCCGTTCCTCCACGGTGAACAATGTGTGAGAACTTACTCGGTATACGTGTCCAGTCTACACCAACGAAATCTAATCTCAAGCCTATAGTTTTACCATCTATACTCATATGTATACTAATATTTTAAAGGCGAAAGTTTGGTAGGATTTTTGTTACTCAAACACACCCGAAAGGCTGAATGGATCAGGATGAAATTTGGCACAGGGATAGATTATAGTCTGGAATAACACATAGGCTACTGTTCATCTCGGATAAATGTACGGTTCCCATAGGATAACATTAATGCGAATGAAGCCGCGAACCAAAGCTGGTGAAGTCAAACCTTCAATTCGCTTTTGAAGGCAACATCCAAATCTCTGCCAAAAGTAGTTTGACCAGTTGTCCCAAATCCTGGTTCGGACACCAATGACGCTATGTTTCCGTCCTCTTCGGTCCATGCGAACTTCGCCTGCTGCTGCTCCAGCCCATCGGGAAAGAAACCGTCGCGGAAAAGTGGACGGGAGATATCAAGCTGAAAGAGCCGAAAACGCATTTTTTGTAGAGAGCATGGACCTGGCTTCAAGGACAATAGCTTCTAACAAATCAACTGAGAGACTCTTTATAAAATTACAAGTCGCAGCCTTATAAATTTTGCATGAGCGTGCACAAATGTACAACAACTGGACCAAAATGTCTAGAAAATGAATTATTTTTTTGCCTTCTGGCAATATTCTGTTTTATCTGTAATCAAGGTCAGTGAATCATAAAGAAATCGAATTTATCCATGTTATTTTAATTTAATAATAATTCGAGTGCCTAAATAGGCCTTTCACCCGAGGTTAACGCTCTGCTTTTCATTTCGAACATGAGGAAAGTAAATAAAAACAGATTAGTGAAACAAACAACTACTTCTCTAATACAATCAGGCGTTGAAACCATATCTAAATCTGTGTAAACGTCATCACGTACGTCACATATGAAACGTCAAGTAAATTTTATTTCTGTGACATTCTACCAGCCAGATTATTTTTTGTCATTGATGATGATAAATATTTAGCTCAAAATTATATAAATTAAATAATAATTTAGTGAAAACTAATTTATAAGTATAAAATGTTACAAAATTGTTGATATTTTTTTACAATTTATGCCGCGAGTGGCTGTAAAAAAACGCTGGGACCTGAGTCGCATGTGTTATCTATGGTTCACATAGTTTTCAAAATTTTTTTACAGCAAGGGCAATCTTTTCTCAGGAACGAAAACTGCTGTTTTCATCCCTGTGATTAGGCAACTCCAAGCGTATAAATGTTGGGACACGAGTCACATGGTAGTGTAATTTTTCATTGTCACCAAATTCTAATATTATTATAACATCTACGTGTTCGAAGTACGGTTACAGATGAAACTGCAATATTTCAAAGAAGGAGATAATACATACATAGTTCCTACTTGAAGTAGACATAAAAGGTTCATTTTGAAAAGTCACGTCCTTTTTTACTATCTTGTCATTCAAACAGACGCCTCGAATACTGAAACAAAAGTCCAAACAATTGATTCATCACAAAAAACAAAACATCAAAATTCACTAAGGCTTCGTCTCACATTTTTGTTTTAACAAAAAAGCTTCAAAATAAAATACCTAATTATCTCATCTCCAGACCTTATAAAACTGCTTTCGGATTCTTTTATTTCATCGTCAGAAAACATTTTTGTATATTTTTAAATCAATATTCAATTATTTTAACAAAACAAATTACGTAAAAATTATATCGCGACGTCTATTGTTATTTTTGTTTCTATGACAATTGAGGATTCTATGAAAATTCAAATTTAGTTTTTATTTTTAATGGCATCCTTGAAGATTGTCATGTTTGAGCTATTTGACCTCTTTTGAACTTTAAAAAGTTTGTTGACCCGACACTTTTATTTTAGGGATTCAAATACAGATTATTAATTATTTTAATAACCTTAATATTTTTGTTATATATTCCTATTTACTGTAAAATAAAAAATATGTTTATTAGGTATGAAGTGATGATATTAAATAAACAAAATTTAAAAAAAAATATTGAATTAAAAATCTGATACCTTCTGGCTAACTGCGCTAAACCGATCATAAACGAAATGTTAGAGTTTTTGTTGTTATTGTATTTTTATTAGCCATAAGCCACAATAGCAGGTTAAGGAACTGAGAGTCCATACAACCTAGTCTGTATAGAGTTTTCAAAATCAGCTCAAATAAATCGTAGCTTTGACTGAAGCCAGATAACGGAGTTCTTGTGATAACTCAAAAGGTTACATTTTACCATTGGATAAGCATAAGAAACACTGCCGCGCACTGCCGAAGAATGAAAAGAAATGCTGGAATCTGTATTTCCTGACGTAGAATCTAGGTGTCTTCAAATCACAAGTGTATATGTAACTTCTAGGTAAGCATACTTCATCTTAGACCGCGTTATCACTCAACATCAAGTGAGACAGTGACCAAGCGTGAAAATCGTAGAAAAATGAAAATGTTAAGGACTTAAAATTGAAATTTTAACTTATATTTTTGTATGTGTTCCATTGCGATTCGATATCTTTCAGGCGTTAGAAGATACTATGGTTATAAAATACAGCGTGAAAGAAGTGGGCATAGCTGGTACAAAATAAATATAGTAGCACCTGTACCATAGATATAGTATAGTAGAAATGGTTTTCCGTCTAAGTGGTATCTCATTTCGTTTCTTGAAACCACTCAATGTTTGAAGTATGCTCCAGACCACTTATGTTAACAAAAAGTACAATTTCCCTCTTTTGAATACGGTTACTTTCAGAGACGGCTTGAACGAGCTCTTCGAAGGCTTATACTGAGTTATCTCCCTCTCTTACACAAGGTACATGGATTTTTTATTGGCATTTCATGTTTAATCAAAGCCTATACTAACTAATGTAGTCTTAGAAGGAGACTCGAGACTATTTTTAATCGACTTCAAAAGGAGGAGGTACTCAATTCGTCTGTATGTGTTTTTCTTTTGTATGTTCGTTACTTGATTTCTACGTCAATTGTAGACCGATTTTCAGCAAAAAAAAATCGAAAGAGTATACTCCTAAATTCGTCTCATAGTCACTATGTTAGGATCTTATGAGTGGTTCCCAGGGAATTTGAGAGAAACCTTCGAAATTTGTTCACCGACTTTTTTGTTATACGATAACTCCGTTAATTGTCGAGCGATTTCAATTTTCTTTATTTCGTAAGTGCACACTCTCGAGGTGATACCATGGGCACCAAGTCAGGATCTGATGATTGGGTCCCAGGAAAATCGAGAGAACCCCTCGAAAATTATTTGTTACGCAATATTTCCGTCAATTGTAGCTCGATTTTCAATTTTTTAATCTGATTTGAAAGAGTATATTCCCGAGGGACAATGGGACTATTGTCACCAAGTCAAGATTTGATAAGTTGATCTATATATATATATATATATATATAACCGACTTCTTTCTACAACATCTTGAAGTCAGTGCGAAGTAAAACATAAAAATTACTATATTTTGCAAATTAGTTGTTGTTCACCGACTTCAAGATGTTGTAGAAAAAAGGCGGTTAAATATTTTTGATGAAAAGTACGTCCCCATCACCACACTTTTGGAACTGCGTTTTTGTTAAATTAAAATTCATTTATTTGCGTCTGTTTGTATAAACGTTAACTGATTCTAAACCCCACAACTGACTCTTAAGCGGTTTTCACCATCAGTTAGATAATTTTTCACTGAATGTTTATTTACAACCTAATTAAGTTTTTATGTAAGTAAAAAAAACTACTTCTAGGGTTTTTCCATTCTAGTACATACTAAGACTTTTTATGTAGGCTCAATTACGAAGGCTTCTATTTTGTTTAGCAATTAAATTTATCTTGTATTTTGAAATATAAAAATAATGACCCAGCGGAAATATTGATCTAGAAAAGCATCTAAATTCAATGATATAAAGACGCCAGAAGTTGACCTTTTCTCGCCCGCTTTTGAATAAAGTTACTTTCAAAGACAGTCTGAACCGAGCAGTTGGAGACATATGTATATAAGATATAACACAAGATATAAGATAAGACAAGTAGGTAGTTTATACCTACTTGTTTAATATAAGCTACTTCGTTAGAGTAGTTTTCAAGTGGCATTTAAGGTCCGAATGATGATAAATTATGGGACTCATACATAGTCTTAGAAGCAGATTCGGGATCGATTTTCCTTGAAAAGTACAACTGCATCGTCATATTAAATAAAAATTAAATGCAAGATACTTTGTTAGAGTAGTTTTCAAGTGGTATTTCAAGTCCGAATTAAGACAAATTACAGCAATCACAGTCTTAAAAGCAGACTCGGAACCGATTTTGATGAAAAGTACAACTGCATCGTCATATTTGCAAAGAACTAATTTTATAAAAACACTAGGCTCTTCCATGTAGGTTACAATGCCATAAACCGCTACACTATGCAATGTGGGGACTTTTGTATGTTTTAAATATAAGATTTATAACTAGATATAACAATATCACCTGTACCACCAAAGAACTTTACTAAAAAAGACAATGGTCCAGTGGAAAAGTAAGACTGCAAATAGATTGTTCTATGTCCTACAGTAAGCATAAAAAACCTTCCATACAAGAAAACAAAACAAGAACTTGCATTCTCGCATGAAACTGGGGTCTTATTAGAATAAATGTATATATTTTTTTAACAAGACTAATCTGATTGAGGACAACCACAGCGGGGGAAACGCGGCGCGCGCGTGGAATTCGCTATGTTGGACTGGCACTAGTATCCCAGTAAGTACTATTGCTACCCGAGTTAGGGATACTAAAACCCGGTATTCCTTCGGTGGATTGTGTGAAAGGAATCTAGAGTGTATGACGGTGGTGTGCAAATCAAATATAAATAGGATACATACATATTACACAATACATATATATGTAAGATAAATGAAAAGACAATAACACATATTACTATATGTAAGTTGATACAAATATATACATTAATATGTGTACCTATATAGCAATAACAGTCGGACAGCCTGCACAGCGAAGGAGTTGATGTAGTATCTAGAAGCGTGTGCAGTTATTTTTAAAGTAAGATTATCAGATGAGGATTTATTCTATGTTACCTACCTACATAGAATAAATCCTCCTCTGATAATATATTATTATTTACAAATTAAATAGTGTTTAAATTAAATTCATAAAATATTCGGGTCGTTTTAGTATTACGCCTAAAGGAAGGTTTGCACTGAAAATCAGCGTTGTGCCGGATATTACGTCGGCACAGCAATAAGCTGGGTGCAAACCTTGTTTGCTCAAAATGCGGCGTACAAATTATTAAAATATCTTTTTATTTTTAAGATACATGTCAGCAATATAAGTACGTCGCAATTTCTTCAAACATTTTTTATCTTTCTTTTTTCTAGGAGCACAAATTACGAGTGTGATAAGCATGCAGGAATTGGAAACGTTCTTTAAAATAGGGAGGGGTAGAAGGAATAAATAATATGCTATATAATAAATGAAGAAGGTGAGCAAGCCAGTTTATAAATAGTAGATACATTTATATTGATTAATCCCCATTAAAGTTATTAAGGCGGCGATATTAACGCTCCAAGGGAAAGGAAACCGACAGTACCCGACATGTCTTTGATTGTGGACCATGTGATTTGATTGAAATACCTTCCATCTCATACACGACTCGAGAAACAGGAATGTCTTTCAAGTACTACTCACGTGTTGGTACTAATTACAACATATCTCAGTTACAAGACTGTTTTATTAAATACTTTGCCGTCACACGCGAGTCTATCCATATCAGTTTCAGTAACCTAAATTATCAAAGGAATTTTTTTGTTGTTAAAAGTATTGTAATTATGCCCTCTTATTTTTATTATTTAGTTCTAGTTTTTAATTTTAGGTTTCTTTTTCATACTTTAATTTAATTTATATATTATGCACAGCGCGGCAATGCAGCTAGCCTTCTGGGCACGCTCCCCGTTGGCAGTAACCTCCTACATAGTGTATTTTAGTTTCGATGTCTACATTAATTAATTTATTTGTATATTCTAGATTTATAGGTATATATTATATAAAACTCCTTAAAGTATTGTAGTCTAATTTGAGTTAGGTTTGTCTATAGCTGCATTTATTTTCTCTAAATGCTTGTGAGTTTTTACGTAGCTACTATCGAATGCTGGGACTTCATCTGCGTTAGTATTAAAGATTCAGTCTATAAACTAATGCGTCTTATTTAAAATGTTAAAAAATAACTCCGTAAACGCATAGCCATATTAGTGTATAATTATACGTATCTTATCTGTCAATATTTAACGTCATTAACAATGTTGCATCTCAAATAACGCCCTAAACCCATTGTTATGTCTGCATGTAACGGCATAAATTTTTAACATTATCCCAGATGAAGCCTTTTAAATGACATAAAAATCCGTTAACATAAAATAAGATGAAACAACTATTTATTTTGGTGCATTATACATATTTTATTTTATTTAAAACAACATAATATTTTTACCTCTCACTTAAATATCCTTGGATAGGATTTTTGGACTAACCACTCGAATAATTTTTGTTTAAACATGTTAAAATTATTTTCTTGCATTATATTACACGGTAACTTATTATATATTCTTGGTGCCATTCCAAACACGCTTTTGACATATAATGCAGTGGTATGTGGAGGTATACAAATTGTATTCTTGTTAATATGTCAGGCACTTTTATAATAAAATTTTCAAATAATTTTGGGTTGTTTCTAATTAACATAAGTTCAAAAATATACAAGCAAGGAAATGTCAATATCTTAAAATCTATAAAAGATGCTTTACATGTATCCGTTTATTTTAAATGAAATATGGATCTAAGTTAGTGTGTTCAATTTAATTGGCCTTGAAATTGCAAGCGTTTCGCTTAAGAGGTCGGTTACTTGTGGCTGATTACTAACTTCCTATATGTTACTATTAATTCACTTGCCTGATTGGTAGAAATTTGACATTCTTATGGAGATTATGTCAAATGTTAATTGGTAGTGAGGCATATAAACGGTTAGTAAGATAATCTATAATATTATATAATCCTAAACATGCCGTGCCTGTACATCGAAACTATTTAAAAGAAATACAATTTGAATAGACTATATAAACGATGGAGAACACGATGCAATTTGTTTTTGATTTCTTGTCTGTTTGTTTGTTTGTTCGGGATTCTCGTAAAAACTACTGGGTCGATTTCGCAGCGGTTTTTGCTAATCGACAGAAAATTCGTAGACTTAAAACTTGCGCTACTTTTTATCTTGGAAATACTGAGGGACTATTTTTGGGATTTTTTTAAATGGCCATATTAAACAGAAATCAAATTGCAATGTGATTTTTTTCTGATCGATAGCAAATTTTATGTAACTAAATGCGTGATATTTTTTGCCCCGGGTATCCCGCAGAAATTTTCCCGGGAGTGGTTTGTAGTTATTCGGGTGCATGAAAATTAGCTTATTACGACACAGTTTTCACTAAAACGATAACTGGGGTACTTTGTGTCTTGGGAATCCCGCGGGAATTTCAAGTCAAGCGTGGACGAAGTCGCGGGCATATCCTAGTAATTTGATAAGAAACCGGCCATTATACAACTTGCCCCTATAATTTTTTACTCGTCCCGCCATCTATCGCTTTTACACAATTATACATTTTTCAAAGTACTGACATCTATTTACCAGTAGTAAGCTTAACTTTTTTGTTTAAGTGTTTAAAGAGTTTAGAATTTAAATGAAATTAAAAAATAGGCACTATTTAAATCGTCAATAAGAAATAATATTAATTCACGTTAAATATTTGTCTCTTCTACTACTGCCATCTGTTATCAAATAGCTAAATTAATACTGTCCCCGCCATCTATTAACAGATTAGATAAATACTAGGTTGGTCCATTGACTACGTACTCATAATTTATAATAGTTTTCACTTTAAATTCTAGATGGCACTGTAACATTTAACAAATTAATTTTTATCTAGAACCATTATTAATTATGGCAGGTCCTTGGAAAGTGATGGATTAATTCAAATAAAATAAAAAAATAGTTAGGAAAAAGTGTACCATAAAAGCTCTAAAAATTAATAGTTTTTATTTAAAAGTGATGCGTTTGTGCGAAAAATATTATTAACTGTTTAGTTATTATTCCTTCCTGTGTTTGAAAATGAATTCTAGTGTTTAACATTATAGCATGACAAGAAGAATACTCTTAATAAATACTCGTAATAAAAACTAGGAATGACAATTATTTAAAACTTTAACTTTGAAAGTAAGGAATTTCTTATGGTGCGGCTTCATCTGCGTTACTCTTAAAGATTTAGACTGGCCGAATACGTCTTATTTAAAGCGTTAAAAAGTAACGCCGTTAACGCATAGCCACATTAGTGTTTATACTTACGTTATCTGTGAATATTTAACGTCAATAACAATATCGCATCTCAAACAACGCATGAAACACATCGCCATATCTATGTGAAACAGCCTATATCTACTACTATCTATCTATCTATACACTATCGCAGATGAAACCGCACAATTACATGACTGGATGATGCCTCAGATCGTTCTTATTTCGTTTTTAAAATCTAATAAAATTTAATTATATAGAAATTTTACCTACATAGGATTTATAAAGGCATGCTTTTTATACTTATAGAGTTTCATTGTTTAAAATGTATTTTTAAACTAAATAATTCAAATACTGAATGTCTTAATAAGTTAATTTTCTGGGTATTTGTTGTTGTTAGTTGAATATTGGCAACACTTGCATGGAGTTTAATTCAAACTTTAATCAGTAGTAAGGCA
Organism: Dendrolimus kikuchii; assembly: GCA_019925095.2. NCBI lineage: Eukaryota > Metazoa > Arthropoda > Insecta > Lepidoptera > Lasiocampidae > Dendrolimus > Dendrolimus kikuchii. Next base: position 9,239,908 of record CM034407.1, read on the forward strand.
AATTAATTGATAATAAAATAAAAACCGTCCATAAAAAGTAAAAAAAAATCATCACAAGAATAAGTTAGTTGTGACTCACTCATGTCGTTTTTTAACAACAAAAACATATTCCTCTGTGCCGTATTATCCTCAAACAAGTATCCGATTTCCATTTAACATTCAAAACAGCACTCCATCTTATTCTCTTTGACAGGATGGCATGAAGATTAAAACGCCAGTTCTCGATCCTAGCAAAAGATAGATAAAACGCATGTTCATACTGCATGTGAACTTACTTATTGCAATACAGGTTTTAATTTTAAGTTAACATTAAAATGATATATGAATGAAATAATTATACAAGTGTTGATAGTATAGGAAGGGTTCCGAAGAGCATTGCTTCTCAACGCTTTAATGTCGCGACCCACGATAAAATAAAAAAGTTAAACAAAAAGTCTCGCGACGCCTTCACAATATAATTATAAGAACTATTTTAATTAATAGAAGTGTTATTGATATAACTATTTCAAATAATATGTATTCTTTCATTTATAATAAATAGGTTGGGGAAAAAGTTTTTTGGCATATAGTATGAATGAACTTGTAATAAGATCTCTACGGCTATACCATTTGTATCTGGCTGGTTTTGGTATCATTAGAAATTTTAATTTTAAAGAAGACAATTCCAAATTCAAAATAGGAAAATGTGTGATTTTCATTTGTTTTTCTAATTGTTCAAATGAGTGAATCTAATGAAGAAATTCGATACATTTTAAAATTTTACTACAAAAAAGGTGAAAATGCAACACAAGCCGCGAAAAGAATTTGTGATGTTTATGAGCCTAATTCAGTATCTGTGAGAGTAGCGCAAATTTGGTTTAAGTGTTTTCAATCCGGAAATTTTGATATCAAAGATGCACGTCGCTCTGGTCGCCCTGTTACGGACAAAATTGATGCCATTTTCGAAAAAGTGGAGCAAGATCGACATATTAGTAGTTACGATGTAGCTGGAGAACTGGGAATTGACCACAAAATGGTTATGGCGCATTTGAAAAAAATGATATACAAGGAGTTGTTAATGCATCCGCTGTATAGTCCTGACCTTGCACCTTCAGATTTTCACCTGTGTCGGTCTCTGCAGAATTCCTTAGGCAGTGTCAGGTTAACATCACGAGAGGACTGCCAAAACCACTTGTCGCAGTTTTTTGATCAGAAGCCCCAAAATTTTTATAGCAATGGGATCACGTCCCTACCTACAACATGGCAAAAAGTTATCCAACAAAATGGCACCTACATACTTTAGTCAAATGTAAATAAACTTTATAAAAAAACCTTTTGAATTTTTATATAAAATGCGAAGAAACCTTTTCCCCAACCTAATAATAATATGTATTCTTTTTTATAATAATTGTTGTGGTACACATATTCCTTTTTGTATTTTAATTGTTTCTGTTCACTTTGTATTTTATTTGCTTCTGTGTCTCTGTATGTCGCTTTAATAGCCCCAGTAGAAGATCAGCGCTGGTTAATCCAACCAGCAACCATACTGAGCTAGAACCAATGTAGAGCTGCACTTGCTTCGTTTTTTTTCTATTTACTATAATTTACATTGTACATTTATTTGTTTATGCTAGTGTAATGTATTCTGATTTGTGTTGTAGTTCTAAATAAATCTTTTTTTCTTTCTTCTTTCTTAATACGTTTGATTGAACTGAATTTTTTGTATATCCTTTATTCATGCAGGAACGGAGAAAAATACAATTCCCTGCGGCCGGGCGGCCTGTCGTAAGAGCGACAAAACAATCCACAGCCAGGTGGTAGGGTGTTTACTCGTCTGGATGGCTACCACCCCTGGTCTAGGGTATGCCGCCATAATAACCTTAAGTTATCTTCCGGCATTAGTGGCCAGGTTCCGGTCTTCCTTAATAGAACAGCAGCACCTTTGGTAACCGCTTCCCATCAGGTGGGCCGTCTGCTTACCTAGTCAACTCGTGCAATAAAAAATTACACAGATCTTATCATTCGCCCGCTGTCGTTCGTCGCGCGCGCACGTCTCCCGTTCCGCCTCGGCAGTCCGTTATTCGTGTTCGTTGTGTTCGTTCGTTCACCCGGTCGATCTGTATTTTTTCTGTGACAGTGCAGTGAAAAGTGCGTCATCAGGTGGTTTTTCCACCAAATCGTTCGTCCCCCTCAGGGACAATGGACGGCGTGGAGCCCTCCCCATCGTTGCTAGAGGGTTTGCTGTCGTTTTTACGACAGCAATTCCCTCAAGCTCTCGACCAATTTTTGAGGACTCCGGAGTCCCAATCAATGGTGCCCGTTATTTCGGAACTTAATTCCGAGAAACCTGTGTCCCGCGAGTCACACGTGCAAAGGGCCCCCGCGCAGGCCCCCCTCCCCGCACCCGCATCTGCCGCGACCATCGCACCTGCCGCGACTAGCGCACGCCCCGCAACCCCCGCCGCCGCGCTTACCGCGGTCCACCTGCACTCTGCCGTAGCGCCCGCGCCCCCCGCATCCATACCCGCTGCGTTACCAGTGCGCCCGCCGCCCGCACCCCCGCTCAACGATGCCCATCGTGTGGCACCAAAGTCGCGCGCCTCGTTTTCTCGCGGTTCCGCATCGACAAAACCGCGTTCGAGCTCTGCGAGTTCGACGACATCGCGTTCACGTTCGCCCATCCATCGCGTAATCGATTCTCGTCGAGAAATCGATTTATCCTCTGAAGGTCCGCAAAACCTCAGGGATGCCCCTCTTCCACCGGCCGATGAAATTACTCCTATGGATGTCGCGCCTCCCGCGAACATCCCCTTAGACCGCGAAGACGATGACGGTTTTATAACCGTTAATCGTACTAAAAAACGTAAGACCCAGAGGGAGGTCCCCCCCAACCCCGCCCCAACAGCGGGCACAACACCGACAGCGGCACCTTCCAGCCGCCCTGGGCCACCTTCACAACGCCCGCCGCCACCCCTGACCATCCGCGAGAAAGCCCATTGGCTTCAACTCGCTAAAGAACTGCCAGGTAAGGCAATCTCCATAAAGGAAGCCCGTGATACTCAACACGGCATCAAAGTTATGGTCACGTCTTCAAGTGACCACCGCGCCCTAACTACTTTATTATGTGACCGTAAAATCGGTTACTACACTTACGCCCTGCCAGAAGAAAAACGCCTTCGGGCTGTAATCCGCGGACTTCCTCAGGAAATTGAAAGTTCCTATATTCTAGAGGACCTTAAGTCCCAAGCCCTACCAGTGCACGAAGTGCACCGTATGCACAGAGGCGACGCCACAAAGTCCCCTCTAAACCTAGTATTGGTTGTCCTCGACCTCTCCCCAGAGGGGAAAAAGATCTTCGATCTTGAGAAGGTCTGTGGCCTCTCTGGCCTTCGTGTGGAACGTCCACACGAAAAACATACACTGCGGCAGTGTCATCGCTGCCAACTTTATGGGCACTCTGCCCTACATTGTCAATCCCGTCCCAGGTGCGTCAAGTGCCTGGGCGACCACGGGACCTCGGAGTGCACTCGCACCCGGGACTCCCCGGAGCCACCGAGCTGCATCCTCTGCGGCCAAGCGGGTCACCCCGCTAACTACAGAGGCTGCCCTGCCGCCCCCCGACCCAAACGTAAGGTCGGAAAGGGCAATGCCCAAAAAGGCACTAGAAAAGTGCCGAACAAACCCGCATTCGTGGCGGCCCCCCCCCCAGTGGTAAACCACTGGACGGGTCTTCCCACGACGGAAGCGTTCCCTCCGCTAAGGACGCGTGCCCCAGTTATGGCCGGCCTACCCTCTGCCACCCCCGCCCCCGCCCTCGCCCCCATTTCTAAGGGACCTTCAGGGCCATCGGCCCACCACTCTATAGCGGAGGACTTAGCTTTGGCGACTAAATTCGCCAAGAACTTGCCCTTCGACCTGCAAGAGGTCCAACTCTTGGCTCGGAAACTGAGGCAAGTTTCAGAGTCAACACAACCCTCCCTCCGGGATCAACTCGTGATCGAAATGGATCACGCGTACCTCCTCCAAATACTTAGATCGTTGTAACTAAACAACCTAGTCAAATTATTGTTACCGGTAACAAATGGCGCATGTAGGTAGAAATAAACCACGCTCATTGACTCTGGCGACTTATAACGCCAATGGCCTTCGAAACCAGCGCGACTTGGTCCATGACTTCCTGGTTACCAATCAAGTAGATATACTACTAGTACAGGAGACCTTCCTGAAACCGAGTAATAGAGATCCAAAGATCTCTAACTATCGGATCACTAGACATGACAGGGTAGGCCGTGGTGGCGGCACCCTGATCTATTTCAGAAGATCCCTACACTGCATGCCTGTAGTCACCCCCCCACTAGACGGTATGGAGGTATCCGCCTGCAGACTAGCAATGACTGGCCACCAACCTCTAGTCATAGTTTCAGCATACCTCGCATGCCAAAAAACCCTTATTAAGAAAGACCTAGAAACCCTATTCAACTTAGGCCCGGCTGTTATTATAGCCGGAGATCTGAATTGCAAACACGAGCAGTGGAATTGCAATACCACTAACCCCAATGGCAGAGCCCTAATAAATATATCAGACAATCTTTTGTTTGATATACTAACTCCCATGACCCCCACAAGATACCCCCCCAACCGCGACTGGGGGACCCCAAACACTCTCGACCTAGCATTACTGAGGGGCGTAACCCTTCAGTTCCATTCGATCGAAACGATGGACGATATCGACTCGGACCATCGTCCGGTTATCCTCAGATTAGGACCACAGACAGACCAGACATCTGAAACTAGGACCTCTGTGGATTGGTTGAGACTTGAGACCCTCCTCAAGGCAACCAGCTCACAAGACCTGGACCGCATCCCGGACCACATCGTGTCCCGCCATGACACGGAGACGGCAATCGAGGCCCTCACCAGCCACCTTCAATCCGCAGTGCGGAACTCGTCCAGGCAGGTGCCAGTGGAGGATGACCGCCACTTATGCCTGCCGGACGAGGTGAGGGTACTGCTGAGGGAAAAGAGAGCCGCCTCCAGAGCTCACGACAGATATCCCACCGAGGATAACAGAGTCCGACTCCGCGAACTAGAGCGCGAGGTCAAACTACGTATCCGGGAAGTCAGGGAACAACGTTGGGACAGAACGTTGAGGGATATCGAGCCAACTCACCAGGCATACTGGAAGCTGGCTAGAGCTCTCAAATCAGACACCCTTACTGTCATACCCGCGCTAGAAAGAGCCGACAACACCGAGGCGTTCGATGACGAGGAGAAGGCCGAGTGCCTTGCTCAGAGTCTAGAGCTTCAATGCTCCCCCACTACGCAAAACGTCGACCAGTCACACCTGACGGAGGTAGACTCCGAGGTCGAACGTAGATCCTCCTTACCAGCGGAAACCACACTCGACACGGTCACGGTCGAAGAAGTGCAAGATCTGATCAAGTCTCTCAAACCGCGAAAGGCCCCAGGGACCGATGGCATCAACAATCGCGTTTTAAAACTCCTACCCGCCCATCTAATTATAATTCTAGTGAGCATCTTCAATGCCGCCATAACAAACTGCTCCTTTCCCGCGATCTGGAAGGAAGCAGATGTCATCGGTATTCACAAGCCGGGAAAACCGGCTAATAAACCGTCTAGCTACCGTCCAATCAGCCTACTGAGCGCACTCAGCAAGCTTTACGAGAGGGTCATCCTCTCTCGACTTAGAGATTTTGCCTTCAGCAAACATCTAATACCCGATGAGCAATTTGGCTTCCGTGCCAGACACTCATGCGTCCAACAGGTGCACCGCATCACGGAGCACATATTATCTCACTTTGCCCATCGCCCCCGCCCTATAGGAACAGCCGCACTGTTTCTAGACGTAGCAAAAGCCTTCGACAAGGTCTGGCACAACGGCTTGATTTACAAGCTGTACCAGTTCGGTATGCCAGACAGACTCGTGCTCATCTTGCGAGACTTCCTCCTAGGTCGTAGCTTCCGTTTTCGAGTGGAGGGAACGCGCTCGTCCCCTCACCCACTCACAGCCGGTGTACCACAGGGCTCGGCCCTGTCGCCACTACTCTTCACGCTGTACACCAGCGACATCCCAAAAACTCCAGATGTGGAGTTGGCCCTCTTTGCGGATGACACCGCACTCTATACATCAGATCAAAACCGACAAATGGCTTGCATCCGGCTGCAGACAGCTGTCACAGAACTAGGCGAATGGTTTCGCAAATGGAGGATAGAGGTAAACCCGGAGAAAAGCGCAGCAATGTTCTTTTCCCCGGGCACGCTTCGCTCCCCCAAACGCGCTAGCCTTCGCCTAAAAACCATTTCGCTCTATGACCAACAAATCCCCTGGGCAAAGTACACCAAATATCTTGGTGTCACCCTAGATCGGAACTTGCGCTTCAACGAGCATATCACTATAGTCCGAAATAGAGCGCGATTTGTGATGGGTCGTTTAGCACCCATGATAGACAAACGAAGCAAAATGTCCCTCAGACACAAGCTTACTCTGTATAAAACATGCATCCTCCCGATCATGACATACGCGAGTGTGGTATTCGGCCATGTCAAGCCTGCCCTTTTAGATAAACTGCAAATCGTGCAGAATAAATTCATGCGCAGAGCCGTCGGTGCTCCCCTCTATATGCGTAACGTCGACCTCCACCGCGATCTGGAGCTTCCCTCCATCAAAAACTACATTACGTCGCTCTCGCGTAAGTATTTCGATCTCGCGCCGCACCATCGAAATCCGCTCGTCGTGTCCGCGTCCGATTATAAGCCTCGTCGAAAGGCTCTTGTGCGACGACCGCGTAACGTCCTGACGGACAGAGTCGACGTTATTACGAAACGGCTGGCCCGGATCAGTCCGCCCACGGTTAGAACAGTAGGCTGGCAGGCACCGACAGACAGACACAGACGGCGGCGTCTCAGACGCCGCCAATCAAGATCTCTCCACGTCCCCGCGAGGGACGCTAGGAGACATAGCTCACCCCACAGGATAGACTAGGCGTGTTGCTGGGAAGTTTCTTTCGCCGTTTCTTCTCTCCCAGCCATAACACGTTGCGAAACGGCAGTAAGATAGCGTAGGCCACCGCAAACCACCGATCCCGGCCCGCCGTGATCCTTCCCTTCGGGCTTTATATTACCCGTCGCCCGTTCTCAATTAGTATTTTGTGTCGCCCTATGGTGGGCATCATTAAATTCATTCCCCATTCATGGCAACAGTCCAGCCGAGGTAAAACTCCTTAGGGAGCTCCCTCGAGCAAGTTGCCCCCCGGGCTCGAGCGCCTTCGCTTCGCGAAGGCACTCGCCCCAAAGACCCCGGTAAAGTTGTAAGGTCTTCGGACCAACAACATAAAGTCAAGTCCAATAAAAAAAAAAAAAAAACAGATCTTATGTTTTAACAGATTGCGACCTCCTTTAATAACAATCGCGACCCCCACAAGGTTCGCGACCCCCAGGTTGAGAAACGATGCCATGAGTCACAAACGTCGACTATTTTTGATATTTTTTTATTGCGAAACTGGCGAACAGACCGGCAGCTCAGGTCGTGGAAAGTGGTTATCGTCGCCTATAAACATTTGCAACACCAAAGCTGAAGCCAACGTGTTGTCAACCTTTAGGGTGGAATAGGGGGATGAGATAGAAGTATTAAACAAGAGGAATGAGATACAAGGGATGGGATTTCGGATTGGAATAGGAAGATGGAATAGGGAAAATGGGATAGGGGCACGAGTAAGTGGGCCATTGGAACTCATCGCTCGAAACACAATTAGCACAAGGCTAACCGTTTCATAACGAAATTCTGTGAGAGCGTAGTAACAGCCCTAAGAGCTGTAATCGAGATGATTCCAATGTTGCTTTATCACGTTTTATATTGAAAACTATGGTTGAATTCTTAAAAATTTAAATTTAATTTTTTAAGGAGTCCGTGTAATTAAAAAAAAAAACGAATGCCCATCGGCATATTTAATTTTGTCAATTTCTTTTGCTAATTAGGCGCTTGAAGAAACTTTCTAATGTCCTGACCCTACTTGGGAAACATCACTGTAGCAATACTAAGGTGTACAAAACAAGCCAATAACCGTAATTTGTCGTACAATTCTCCAATGATCCAAGTAAGCATAGCCTGACAAATCACTATTGCTAAGCTTGTTCCAAGATGGCTGTTGATGACGTCACGGAACGATAATACCCGTGATTGGACAGCACGTGACGTTCAGTCCTATAAATACACTCTGGTGCAAAAATAATGCAACTTTCAACAGGTATAGAATTGATGCGAATTTGTCGTTTGAATATTAATCAATTTGATCGACTCTCGATTACTATCTATACTTAGTTTCTGTAAGTTTAATTGTATCTGTGTAATAAACTGCCATTGATATTGCTGTAGTTCTTTTACGGAAAATTCCGTTTATCATTATAAATTACCTGCAGTTTGGCGTAGACATTTTGTGGGTAGCCAAATTATTTGATGAAAAATTAGTATTTCTGTCACGGGCCCTCACAATACATCGGAGCCATTTTGACAAGCGGTTAATTATAATTGTAACAATGTGTTTAACTGTTGTACTGCATCAAAGCTTTAGCACCAATGATACGATTTTACTGAACATTGACATTTAAATTCACTCGAAGTAAACTGGCAATGCCTTACTTAGTTGTTGAGAATAAGAACCAGATATTAATATCTCTAGTAAAAAAAGAAAATTCCTAAGATTGCGTTGAATTATCTTCTTAAAAATATAAACTCTATATCTAAAATACAATATAAAACGGTTAGTCGAGTTTTAACTATATCCTTTAACATTTGAAAGGAAATGAGCATCAATATCACAATCTCATAAAATATTTAAAACTTCACGACATATACAAACAACTGCTTAATAAACATATTATTTTCACCAATATTTTTTCCTAGTGTGTACGATATTGTACGGCTATGAGAAAGCGTCACATTCCATTATACGGGCCTGACAATAATTCTATTTCGCACACACCTCATAATTCTGCTGAATTTGTCTCCGACTGTCATAATGGCTAGTATTGTGCAAGAGAGGAATATTCTTAAAAATATTTCTTGCTTTTTATCAAGGAAGAATACTAAGGAAACGCATTATACAGTAAAAACGTAACTTATAACGCACTTTGCAATCACTGTGTTTCGATTTCGTATAGATAAAATTTCAAAATCCAAAAAAACTAACTTAATTGTTCTAAATGGTACGGAACAGTTTATAAGACATTTTTACTACGTTTAAGTTTTTTTTGTTTTGTAGTAAAAAGTTAAAAATTTTGTTCTTTGTATATCTATTAGTTATGTATATATAACAATACTAGCTGACCAGTACCAACTTTGCTGTGCGTCATTAAAATACAAAAGCACGCTCGCACGCACGCACCAAAATCAAGGTTTAATTAAGTTTTGTTTTGCGTAGAAAGCACTCTCAGGGCCTCGTGCGAGGATTAGCGCAATTCTTGCGTGGAACGTTATTGCTGTTACATATTTGACAAGCGTACACGTGCCCACTTCACCGCGGTCATTAAAAAATAAAAAAATATTTATTGCAATTAAATATAGCCTATGTCATATGGCAATAATATAGCTTTCTACTTCAAAAGGATTTTTAAAATCGGTTCAGTAGTACCGGAGATTACCCCGAACATTATAATATTAGTATAGATTTTATACTTTAAAGACCAATTTGTCTTTTAAGATACACCAGAACCTAAGAAACGCCAAATAAGCAGTTAAAAAGTCACATAAAATATGAAACATTTTTTTAGCAAATTAGTTCTTTTATTTTGTAACGTTGACGTTGCCTCATTTTTATCAAAATTGTAAGATGAAAATGAACCGTCTGACCGAATGACTCTGTCTCGCGAAAGAATAAGTTGAGGCGCTACGGTCGCGCAACGGAATATTAGAAAAATAAAATAATTACAGAAAGATTCCGGATTTAATACTATTAATATATGTAATAAAAATATAATGTCACATTTACACTAAAACACTTAATAAAAACAACATAATAACGTTTGATCTGTATAATTAGTTCAATTTTTTTGCCGCGAGACTTTTATCGCAAGACGGCATTTCGGCATTAGCTCCTTTTCTCTTTCGAAAACTCCACGCAATTTACGATAAGACTGATGGTTAAATGGCGACATAAGTTATGTAAAGATTTAGGTTCTATAAGGTGTCGGGTTTTGAAAGGCCGATTGTAATTATTATATGGCGAAAATAGATAAATAATTCTTCAAACTGACTCGTTATTGCATAAATCACTTTTGGATACACTGAATCACCAATCTAGTTACTAAAATGATTGCGACATGATTACCCTTGTCATTTTGTTCCGCCAAGTTTCTCATCTCGTTTCAATAGCATCGCAATATTGGTCACACGTCACACGTCACACGTCATTCTAATGGCGATAGCCTTCTACTTACAATATGACTTATTTAAATTGCTTTTAGAAGTTCTAGATATTGATGTTTAAATGTTGTCGCTAAATAAGACGACTTATTTAAATAAAAATATATTTTGTATGGCAACAAAACTGTACAATGGTCTACCAGATGAGCTTTTGAGCTTTAAACAACGGTTAATATATTTAAACGTAAGGTTGACATTTTTAATACAAAAATCATATTATAAAATAAATGAATATCTAGGACATAAATAACTATATTATAATTAACGACGACTTACATAATGTACAATAGTATTATTTTGAAATTGATTGAATGACGATAAAATATAATTTATAGTAATGTGATATTGTTTTATGGTTCTAAAAAGATCCTTTATCCGTGCAGGAACGGAGAAAGAATACAATTTCCTGCGGCCCGGCGGTCTGTCGTAAGAGACGACTAAACAACCCACAGCCAGGTGGTAGGGTATTTGCTCGACTGGATGGCGACCACCCCTGATCTAGAGTATGCCTCCATAACAACCTTGAGTTGTGTTCCGGCATTAGTGGCCAGGTTCCAGTCTCCTTTAAGAGAGCAGCAGCGCATTTGTAGTACCTTTGCTGTTGCAAATGTCCATAGGCGATGGTAACCGCTTTCCATGAAGTGGGCCGTCTGCTTGTCTGCTGAACTCCTGCAATAAAAAAAATAAAAATAAGATAAAATTTTATATTAATTTAATAATCTTTTTATTGATTAAATAATGTAACAATGGCCAGGCACCATTACAATTGCCTGTATTGTACGTCCGAAAGGACAAACTGTCGTTCCAACAAAAAACTCCAACATCTTTGTAGTTTTTAGTTTAGTTTTTGATTGTGACAGTTTATACAATAAATGTTTATTCTATTCTATTCTATTCTATTCTATTCTATTCTATATTATTGTGATGTTATACTGCTGCTATCTCACCTCATCAAAGGAGACGGATACGATTTCATTGTAAAAAATGAAAGTGATTATAAGGTTTATTATATTGATATTTTTTTAGAATTGTACAGATAAATTACCTACGAGTAATTTTGCGTTTGTAGTAGTGTACGGTCAGCACATAAATATATATAATATTACTTTTTATATATTTTTATTATATTTATAGGCAGGTACTTAATATGAAACTAATAATATTAAAATAATAAATATTAATATTAAACATAATTTTTAATGCTAAATTTCTTCAATTCCAGACATTACGTACTTATCCTCATCTACACTTTCATGCGATAAAACATTTGTGTTAATTCTGATTCGTTCTGATATTTTATGTAAAGCCTCATCCCTGCCTTCAAATTTCTTATTCTCTTCAATAGCATGTAGACAAAAAAAAACTATTTCTCTACAGTTATGCTATTAATTTTTTCCCTCACGAGTCATAATACTGCTCGGATTGCTATTGCACTCATTTTCAGAATATTTGTACAAATTATACGAAACTTCTTTAGTTTGGGAAGTCAAAGACTTACCTTGACCACATTTCAACATCGGAACCATTTTTAACTAACAACTTTAATATCAAATAATAACAATTAGCAGCAAATAATAACACTAAACAACAAATTCCAAAAATTAACCACAAATAAAATCAATTAATTCATTAATTATTAAACTAACACCGAACCTCACAACAATTAGCAAAATAATTATTATTTATTTGACTTTCACCATTGAGTTTTGTTTGTAAATATATTTTCTTCGCCTAATGTAACGAACCTCTTTTTGCTGATCATACAAGGCAATTTAAATTTCAAGCTTAGAATTACTTTAAATATACAAATACTACTACAAACACAAAACTAAGATTTCTCGTCTTCCAGATAGAATTTAGGGCTGATGTTTTCCATTTTGTAATAGAAAAATATTTTTTTTTAAGCGACTCATTTAAAGTCCCCGGTCTCCTTTCGTGACCGATGTGATTAAGGATTTTTTTTATTAATTTAATAAAAACCAAATTTCAAAACAGAAAAGTAACATTCATAAACTCATTTATTCGTAACTATGTTACACGTCAGGGTACATATGTATTATTACCAAATATTCAGTTATTAAGATTTACATTGTTTGTCATTAATCTTTATAATCCATGAATTCCTTCAAACTATAGAAGGTGAGTCCGATTAGCCACTTCTTAAGCCGGAAAGTAAATGCACTTAAACTGCCGGAAAGCGTGATTTTGTTCAATAGTTTATTATATATAGTCGGACCCATAACAAGCGTTAGCGTGTTAGGTTGTTCCAATCGCCTCGGCAACGATGCAATCCTATCTCTGTTCCGAGTTCGATATAACTGTATGTCACTATGCTTTGCATATATGGACTTATTGACCCTGACATATAGGGCAACATTCTTAAAACATTGCTTAACATTTTGAAGACGTTATGCATTATAGTATATAACCTTTGCTGTTTCAGGAGTTGGTACTCGTCCATTACACAAAAATTTGCTACATATGTTTGTTTGTCTTATCATTAAATATCACCACGGAGCGTTAATCATTGTGTGAATCAGCACTCGCCATCAACGGGATATTCACCCTCGTTTCCTTGAATGGCCACGTCAACTACACAAAGATTCTTTAGAATGTTAATTCCACGTACAACATCGACTTGGATGGAACTTCTCATTGTGGATTTTTCTATACTATATTCTATTGTATTTCCTTAACTGTAGAGGTCGCTCCTGGAATTGGTAACGTGACATGGGCGTTGGGAAAATGTTATTTACACCACGGCATGTAATTCGCACTATTTAAACTAATCTTTAGAATTTAGCACAATCATATGTTTTATACCAGTGTCCAATAAACTCATCACATAACATACACACTCACACACATACACACTCACACACATACACACTCACACACATACACACTCACACACACACATACACTCGGGCATCCCTCTACAGGGGGACGGACAGTATACCCGCCACACTTGTCCAAGTCGCCTTGGCAGGTTTGACGCATCGGTTATCTCGTTAGCCCATGATTGAATTGTAACAATATGCACATTAGGTCAGAAAACTGCCTGAGTGGTGCAAGCGTTCCGGCCAGGATTCAAGCCCGCGCCTTTTGAGTCTAGGACGCTTGCGCTAGCCATTACGCTACCAAGACTTTTCACATTCAGATGCACAGTTTTAAATAATCAGTGAAAAGGAAGGAAGTCCCCGAGATACAGGTGGACCTAGTTTGAGGACCAATGTACTTAAATAATGTGAGTTATGTTTTTGCATGTGGAGAGATTGAATGAGAGCAGAACCAAAAAACCAGTATATGACAGCAATGTGGCTGGTAAAGTCGGTACCAGTAGTCTCCGACGTACTCACCATTATCAACTTGAAGATATTTTGAAGAAAGGTCAGGTTTAAACAAACTTTAAATAAACGCGTATGTATGAAGAGATCAATGAAAGTTGATGAAACGAAAAATGTTTGTCGAGATTGTAACAGGTGGAGATCCATCGTCTCTGCCTATCCCAATGGGAAACAGGTGTGACAATATGTATATATGTATGTATATTTTACCCAATAAACCATTTTAATATTATTATTCAATTGCTTATTATTGTATTGAAGCGCAAAAGTGTCTATTGCATGGGGCCTTTCGTATACAACAAGCTTCCGAAGTCTTTTAGAGAACTGCCATGTACACTATTTAAAAAATAAATAAATTCGCTACTGGCCACTAAACGACGATAAAACATTATAAATTGACATAAATATATTTGACATGTTGTAATGGTAGACTACTACTATCCAGATGTATAGTACTTATAGATTATTATTATTATTATTTTAATGATTAAAAAATATAATTTGTAGTTTAATTGTATTGATTGATTGATTGCATGAAATGTTTGTTTATAATATTGACATTGAATATAGCAATATTGACTATTGTAATAATAATTTTACACGCCCAATTATTGGTCGAATGCATTGATACTTTAAAAACCGTCACATCTTTGTACATACATGCATTACGCAATAAATATATTCTGTTCTATTCTATTTTAATCTTATCTCAATAAACAAATAAATAAAATTTACCAAACGCTAAGAAATAAATACCTTATTATCTAATCTTTACAGTACTACAATAGAGCATTCCTTCCAAACAAGAGGCAAGTTATAAAAGAATACATACAGTGACGCGTTATTAATTCTATTTGTTATTAATCGGCCTTAAAAAACTTGTACAATTACGAATCAGCTTCCCATGGTACCAGTTATTAAACATTATGTTCTAAGCGTTAGTTTTACACACAATTTAGTTGAACAAATTATAACGCGGCGGTCTAAGCTAGAAGTTTGGCGCGGGTTTTGCATTGGTAATATTATACAGCTCGTAATATGTTTTACAATTTAGATTAAACAACCAAAGTGATTCATGTAACCATTAAATTGAATCATTCAATGTCATCGAACTGAGGTACGGTTGGTTTAGCCAATCACCATATAATTTAGTTAATTATGTTCGATAAATATTATATGCTCTACAGTCCGGTCGCGATAAATTAGAAGCATTTGAAATATGGTGTTGGAGACGCATGGAGAGAATAACTTGGAAAGTAAAGAACACCAATAAAGCAGTATTGGATACGGTAAAGCAAAATGGCACAATTTTAAAAACTCTGGAAGGAAGAAGAATAGCAGATGTTTGGCCATTTGCTACGACACGACACCTTCTTAAACACGTTAATTGAAGGTAAAGTGGAAGCAAAGAGAGGAAAAAGTGTGATCAAATAAAGGAAAAAGTGTCGTACAAAGGAGTAAAAAAACGGGCCCTTAGTAAAGAAGACTGGAGGAGGCTCCACCGACAAGAGCACAGCTCTTAATTGATGATAATGACGATGCATCTGGTGGACCGATGACCTGCGTAAGGCACTAGTTAATGTTGGATGGGGAAAGTAGTGAACCGAGGTATGTGGCATAAACATAGGAAAGCCAGCGTCCAGCAATGGACTGCGATTATCAGACAACGAAGGATGTATTGAAAAAAAATCTTCCTTTTTGCTTTTACTTATTGCGTTCTCCTATAACTTAAATTGGTCAAAAGGAGTGCGCATACGCATCTCAGCGGGGCGCGATCTCTGACAGTAACAGACACACGGTTAACCTTTCAGATTGAGATGTGAACCGCAGTATAATAGCATCGGGATGCGTGTGCGCATACTAATAGTATGTAACTAGACGTATAGGAAATGTGTGTATTTGCTTATTCACAGACAATAGTTAATACCTATAAGAGATACAATCACGAGATACAGTGGAAATGGAAGTTTAGTCTTTTAATTAAAAAATAACGATTATAAAAATGGACGCCTTGCTTTAGCATGGTGGCTAACTTACCCGCGTTTTATTCTAATTACTTCCCACTAGATAGTAAGGAGGGTAATGGTAAGAAGAACCATTTCATATGGGAGAATTGTTGAAGAAGTGTCCAGTTTTAAGCTGTAAATAACATTCCAAAAACCGTCCAGAAGGGCGCTGGTGTAGACAAAGGGTATGTTATGAATACCTATATAAGTATAGCAGTTGTAGATAAATTTAATCTTTTATGAGAATGAATCTTTTATCGATTAGAGTATTTGATGACAGTACACTATTAATAATGTCAACTAGATACGTAGTACAAAATAATTTAGTAAATATATCCTCAAAAATTTGTTATATAAAAACGTGAAGAGTGATTTAATTTCGTTAACTTTGAATAACACGCTTCGTGATTTTTTAATAGTTCATTTTATGAAACTAAACTACTCTATAATACTACTGTAATAAGTTTTGGCGCTTTCTTTAAAATTCACCCTGGTGCTAATGCGACGTTACCCTAATTTAATACATTTCAACGGATATTTCTTCATATACAGAGATGGTTCTCTATGCCTCTACCCTCCATACTAAATTGCTAAGAACCGCAATTTAATAATTCCAATAAAAAAGAATGATCTTAAATTGTTTCATGAATGTAGACCATTTTGACTGGAGAAAACCGTAAATTATAAAGTGGTCAAATTAAAAAATAAAAACAATAAGAGCACGAATAACTTAATGTATGAGGCGAAACCAGAAAAAGTTGATCTCGAAAATGCATGACCCAAATAATTAGACTGGCCTCACATATAAATCATCTTTCGAAAAATATATATGAAGCAATACAATCGGGTGGTCAGTTAGGAAACAATCCATTAAGCAGCGATGCGACTGCTATTTTTAAAGGTCAACAAAAAACTATGGTTTTGTATTTGTGTTTTAAATTTATGTGTTAATAGGACTACGCACAGCTTTGCCCTTGTGAACTTCTGAACTATATCCTGTGGGAAACACATATTATATTTTCCTGGATAAGAATTTTTATATATATTATTGAAATCTACGTATATAGACTTATCACGATATCTCAGGAACTATAATATCTATAGACTTGAAATTTGACATGGACCTTCCTTTCGCCAAGTAGAGGTCAGCTAAGAACGGATTTTACGGCTCGCGAAGCGGGCGAGTATCAGCTAGTATAATATATAAACAAATATTCATAGACGAATATACCATTGTAAAATTTACAAAATTATCATTGAATACAGAAAATGTATTACTATGTGTGCACTGTAACGGCCAGCGGTTTCAGAGCTGACCGAGATCTTCAATCAGAGACTAGTAATGAAGAGACATTTTTACATAGATGTATTCTGCGCGCGGCCCGATGCAATTCTGTCTTTTCTTGATTTGGGAGGCGTTCTACGATTTTATTTAAAATAATTATATTTCTTAATATATCATAACGACTATGGAGGTTAGTCGTTACAGTACCTACTACCGCAAGTCGTTTTAGTATATTGTCCCAGTGTTAAAGCTGTTGTAAGATTTTAATTAAAATTTACAACCAAAAACGATGGATATACATGGAATTGCAGAAACACCTATGTGGCAAAACAAACCTTTTCGCTCACTAGATGGCAGGCCAGATATTATGTATATTGAGATAGACTAACGGTAACATTATAGACAGAATGATAAAGTCGTTATGAAAAACATATATTTAAATCATTACTAATCTAAGATTATAATTATTAATAAATCTTTTTACAATGTAAATATAATATAGAAATTTATATAATTATTATAAACGTACAGGCCATGTTTTATTCCATGAATGACCCGTCATTAATGGTATAGATTGTGGTTGACAATCGACACATGGTCTTTGGCAGGCCAGTATGAACGAAAAGGTTCGCTAGATCGATTATAAAAAAAAATCATTTAATATTTTTTGTAAAATTAATTTAAAATAGAAATATATGTTTATTATTAATATAGAATTCTTAGTTCCATGATTTGATAGTTTAAAAGTTTGGATACTTCTGAAAGACACTAGTATAATTAAAACAGCTTTAAATCTTAATCGTTTCGCTTCCATTACATGCGCAACCTAAAATCGGCAGGTGGTGTTAATTTAAAGGCTACAATGTACATGTACACATAAATAATCGCTCCATACGATACGCGATGTTTCTTTGAGGCGTGTTTCACACCGTCACAAGACCAACGATAACGGTTTTTAGTAATTTATTTTTTGCAGGAACTAGATTTTTAACTGCATTTTCTGCGTGGTGTGAGAAGATGATGAAATAGATTGTTATAAAGAGATCTATACAATTACTATAAGATTGTTTAACTTTGATTTGTACATACATCTTGAAATATTAGAATCGACAGTGCGAAGTCTAAATATGTATTATAAAAAAAAGTAAAACGGGCCAATTCATATTTTTTTGATCTGTATGAATTTGGATTTTTCTATTACTATTTATATTAACTTTTGATTGAACCAAAATAGTATATACTTGGAAGAGTAAATCATATACATTAAAATATAGTAAACAATGTCAATGCAAATCATTGATATTGTTTACCATCTAGTATCAACAAGTTATTACTATGTACCAGTATAACGTTATATAAATACCTTATGTCAAATTCAAAATTTTGACTAAGTAGGTTATCCTATCAACAAGTTCCTAACAAATTTACAACTATCAACTACCCTATTGTCGTTAGCAGGAAATTATATATGCTCAAAGAATGTCCCTGATTATTTCAGAATTTCTGTATTGTTGCATATATACTATGATTCCTCTAGACACAACAACATCTTTAAAACTGTTCTCCTTGCAGGAACGGAGATAGAATACTAATTCCTGTGGCCAGGCGGCCTGTCGTAAGAGGCGACAAAAAAATCCACAGACTGGTAGAGTAGTTGCCTGCGTGGATGGCTACCACCCCTGATATAGAGTATGCCTAATAAAACTACGTTTTAACGGTTTTAAGCGCGGTAATTTTATTTGATTTTGGTTTTTCCGACGTTTCGGCCACTTTTCAGTGGCCGTGATCACGGAAGACTGCCACGGCCACTGAAAAGTGGCCGAAACGTCGGAAAAACCAAAATCAAATAAAATTACCGCGCTTAAAACCGTTAAAACGTAGTTTTATTATGTATACAA
This sequence comes from Dendrolimus kikuchii, assembly GCA_019925095.2. Taxonomy (NCBI): domain Eukaryota; kingdom Metazoa; phylum Arthropoda; class Insecta; order Lepidoptera; family Lasiocampidae; genus Dendrolimus; species Dendrolimus kikuchii. The sequence goes on from CM034407.1 coordinate 9,258,861, forward strand.
GTCGCGAAAACTTAAGAAAAAATATTATAGAGTATGCCGCCATAACAATAAGTACGGCAGCACATTGGCAATACCTAGTGTTACAAATGTTTATAGGCGACGGTAACCACTTTCCATCACAGTTGGGTCGTCAGCCTACCTGCTGTAGTCCAGCTTTAAAAAAGTACTAACGCTGTTAATTGTTGTTTGACAAAGATTTGCTATAGACCTCAACAAGTAGTATATGTATCGTATGTGTGTGTGTGTGTAATCTTAAGTGCACCATACATTAACGAATGTAAGTACTAATGTATGGTGAAAATATGATATGTACTCATGCGCAAACAAACCATCAATAAGTAACAATGAACTGACATGGGGAAGGATTTATGAAGCGCGTACTTGTCGTAACTTTCTTTCATTGCACTTATTTGCATACAACGCTCCTTTACCATAGAGTTATAGATGTATTAGAAAGATTGCTTATAGGTACACTATTCACAGGCAACCTATTGGCTAGCTTGATTTTCAAATCTGTTAGAGCTGAATTATACTTGTATTGGTTAAGGAGTGAGTTGATTTGCGAAACTAGATATATTAACCCTTGTCATCGTTAACTTGACGATTAAATAGAAAAAAACGGAAGCACATTCTGTTATGTTTAGCTCAGTTAAATACACGTAGAGCCCGCCCGATTTTCAATGTTTAAGGAACGTGAAAAGATACTAACTTTTTGGATTTTTGTAAGCATTGTAATAAGAACGGAACACACGTTTTTCCATCTATTAGTCTATTTTCTTGCACTAATCACGTTAAAGACAAAATGGACCCACTTACCGATTTACTCGAACATTGAATCAAAAACTTAGGATGAAATCGGGATTTAATCATATAATACAATAAATAAACTCTTTTAGGATATTTGAGTAATAAACAAAAAAATTTGAGTCACAAAGTAAACTCAAAATCACTAACAAGTCAAACAATTGAATCCATAGACACACCAATGTATAACGACTATCTAATGACGATATTAGACGATTCACTCCTGTCTATTAAATTGAATGAAGTGACCAACGTGATAATCATACAAGTGAAATTTTCAAATGAGCCTTCAGGGCCAGATCCTAATCTATGCTATATAGCGAAAAACACTCAAAGGAATCTCGAGGCCAATTTTAACGAAAACTAAAGTGGTATCATTAGATTTTTGAAAAATCAATTCAAATCCATTTCCGTTACCAGGAATCAAATCGGTTGTTTTTGAAAAATAAACACATTCTATATTATATACCAAATCACAGTCTCACTAGTAAAGATCAATTTATGTGAAGGAATGTCAAACGTCAAATAAAAGAAAGGGTTGTTTTTGAACAAAGTGTTCTATTTTCCATACATTACTGCCTTACAAAAACTGATTCAATATGATTGAAAGACATAATATAAGCTTAGTTTACTGTTTCTATATTTGAATTTGTATTCAATTCGAATATCTTTATAGTGGGCTATAGAACACGAATAATAACTGCTGTCGAGCGGGAATTTTCTTTATCAGCTGACGTGTCTAAACCATTCTATGTAAATAAGTAAAGTCTGATATAGATGAAAATATGAAGGCGAACAAAAGCGTTATTGTAATTATGACTTGTTACAGACATTGTTAAGAATATTTATTTTTATTTTAAATAAATAATTAGCTGACAAAGACATTTATTGTATATCCCCAAATTAAGCAAGTTACGGTTGTATTATGGGTAATATAGAACGGACTACTCTGGGGCCGATCTCATACACCACAGACCATAGTAAATAACGGAGATTTTTTTTCCGAATTTTACCATACCAGGAATTGAACCCGGAGCCTCTGCGTTCCAGCGAGTTCGGCTGGTTAAAACTTAGCTCGCTCAACCACAAAGGACGTCAATAGTGTAATTGATTGCAAAAATTGTCTGTGTTGTACCATAATGATCTTCTAAAGAAAAATAATGTGTATAGAATTTTGTTTGGGGATCAGAAGATATGTTCAAATTTAAAAAATGAACCAAAACTTATAAATAAACATTTACAGTTATCTTCCTAAAGCTTCTGGTTTTAATAATTGGCGTCATTAAAAATTAATAGCTTATTACCTGTTATTAACTATTATTTATGATTGTCTCCGTGTCGGAAACATATCTTTATAACTGATTAGAAATGAGGTATGTAACGGATATTCTCACAAAGGTAGGCCCTTTATATACCGTTTCTATTAAGAGTCCGTAGGCGCTTGACAAAAACGGAAACTTACACAAACGTCATTTCTGTCCGTCTACGTGAGTTCCTTTGTATGTTTTTTTTTTATTATGGCAGGAGTTCAGCAGACAGGCAGGCGGCCCACTTGATAGAAAGCGTTTATCATCGCCTACAGGCATTTGCAACATCAATGGTGCTACAAATGCGCTGCTGCTCTCTTAAGGGAGACTGGAACCTGGTCACTAATGCCGGAACACAACACAAGGTTGTTATGGCGGCATAGTCTAGACCAGGGGTGGTCGCCATCCAGTCGGGGAAATGCCCTACCACCTGGCTGTGGGTTGTTTTGTCGCCTCTTAGGACAGGCCGCCCGGTTGCAGGAAATTGTATTCTTTCTCCGTTCCTGCACGGATAATCATTTTTCTTACAAACTCCTGGGTTTGTACGAATGAAAATCGATAGGAGAATTAAATTGTCCCTACATTAGATTTAAGTAATATTGCATACTCCTACTGGCAGACTTTTGTATCTTACCTATACCTTAGGTACAGACAAAATACAAAATTCTGCCAGTATGGTAGAATATAAGTGTAATAGAGTTAATTTTTTTTTTAAATTTGGCCATTTTAAATAATTCCCAGAAAATTTCCCGTGAGATTCCCAGGATAAAAAGTAGCGCAGATTTTAAGTCCAAGAAGTCCATTTCTGACGTGAATCCCGAACAAACAGAAAAACCGACAAACAGACAAGAAATCTAAGAAACGCATCGTGTTCTCCCTGGTTTATATAGTATACTAGCTGATGCGAGCGACTTCGTCCGCGTGGTGCGGTTTTTTAACTATCCCACGTCCCACATTTAAATCGGTCCAGTCGTTTCGGAGATTAGCCGGTACAAACAGACAGACAAACAGAGAAACAAAAAATTTGAAAAAATATTATATTAGTGCTATTTCACTTCTTACATTCCCTTGAATCGGTTTTAAGCATTGTTTTTTCATTGTACAGAAATTCGACTTCTACAGTTTTATTATAATATGTATAGATATTAGTTTTTTTTAATAGCTTCCATGTACATACACGACATGTTTAGAATTTTGTAATACTAGAGTTTTCACAGCGGCTACGCTGCGTGAAGAAACGTGGGTAGTTACGTATCTACGTATACGGATACGTATCTATTTACGCCCTATGTTACGCACATAAAAAAATAATTTGGTGTTTTATATACATAAACCTTCAGTACTTAATTTTCTTGTTGAATTTACTGCAATTGCAAAGAAACTAAGTGAATCTAGTGTAGATAACCGCACAGCAAAACAGAAAAAAAGTCGAAGCGATTTGAAGTACCTAATACGTAATGAATGACATGTGGGCAACTTGACAACGTATTTGTTATTGAATTACCGCGATGGTTGTCTACATCGTAATTGCAGCGCCATCTACATTGCTAATCCGTTTATTTCAAGTACCTCTTTTATCCAGATACAACGTCTCCTAAATGTTGATTCGGGTTATAAGCTAGCATTATGTCGAGGTTCATTCGTATACGTTCATTAGTTTCCAAAAAAAATGTGATTGCAACGCCACCTTTTGCATTTTTTTCATCTATCCCACAGAAACAATGTCATTTATCGGGATAAAAAGTATCCAAGTTACGCCCCGTGATATAAGTTAGCTCCGTTTCAAATTTCATTTAAATCCGTTGAACAGTTTTTATGTGATGCTCAAACAGACAGTCAGACAGACAGAGAAAAATTCTAAAATTGCGTTTTCGGAATATTCTGGTCTGAATTATTCCCCCTGATATTTTTCATATTTTTAAAAAGCTTTGTACAAACTAGAACCATTTAGTTGTTGACTAAAGGGATTTTAATAAAATTTGCCAAGTAGATAAATTATTTCCTGAGGAAAGATATACAACTTTTTGTCTCAGAAAATGATCTCGAAGCGAGTGAGATAAGCGATGAAAATTTAGTGTAATCTTTAAATGTAACATTACTCGTGGATAATATAAAAAAATAAATGCGGAGGAATTTGCGGGTAACAGCTGGTTCATTATCATGTAAATCCGGGACAGTGCGACGAATTAACTACAGCTAATCTTAACTCGTGCTATTAACTAAATGCTTGAACATAATAAAACATAATAAATCAATTTTTCAGTACTAAATTGCTAGCACTAAGTGCTAGGTTTAATTATATGTTAGTAGCAATAAATGTCGTGATAAAGTTACATGCAGTGCTGTAAATTATATTTAAAAGTACTTCCTTAGATTTATGTTGTCATAACTGATCCAAATTGATGAAACGGTCTGAATTTTCGCATATAAAAAAGACTACTAAGAGTCAGCTAGTAAACACTTAACTCTGAATTGCTCCTTAATCCTGCAGATGGCGCTACAGGTCCTTTTCCGCTTTTTTGGCGTTTTATGATTTAAACAAATATTTTGATTTAGAAAAAGAAACAAAAAACTTATTTAAACTTTCAATTTATTACTAATTTGTTTTGAAAAATTTACTCGCGCACACCCATTGAATCAGGAAATGCTCATTGCAATATAGGCGCTTGGTAAATTTTAAGGCTTTTGGTACTGCGTATACCAAAGCGTACTGATTAGGTAAGTGATTACGCACCGTAAATACACCTGCAGCAGACCGTGAAACCCTGACTTTTGACAAAGTTAGTCACGATAAGAATGACAGTTCTCTAAATAAAATAGTTGAATTGTTACTAAGTAACAATGTATTACTATAAACTATAAATTTCTTTCAACTACCAATAAAAGAAGTGTTAAACAGTAATTAACACGTTACTTTACTTGATATAGATAGATAGATAGATAACACTGTATTGTACACCAATACATACATGTACTTAAAGACTAAAATTATATGTAATTATGTACAAAGGGCGGTCTTATCGCTAAAAAGCGATATCTTCCAGACAACCCCAGGAATGAATTGAGATGATAATGGCGATGGTGGTATACGTAACATATAGTACGAACTACTTACATTTTAATAATAAATACATAAATTATACATATATGCAGAAACTTTATATATTACATAGATATATACTTAATATACAATAAAAATACAGTTTATAAATGAATTTAAATATTATTGTCATAAGATCATCGATATAGCTAGAGCGTCATGAATTTGTACACTTTTATAAAACCTAGACCATGCCATTTTGTATGATAAGAAGTGTCGTAATCAATTTTAGTATTAACTATCCTAAAGATTCAGACGAAGGACCTATTATCTAAGCTACTGTACAACTCGAGCAGTAAATCGTCACACCTGTCAATCACAATGGCGAGCAGAACAGGGCGCGTTGCCGCGGAAATTCTTTGATCGAGGCTTGATTGTGGTAGCTGGGAGGAAATTGCGCCAATTGCCATTCTCCGGTGCACTTGTTACGTACAATCGAGGCATTCAGGGGTGCTCTAAAATGAGAGGGCGTGGTTATAACCTATTTTTATCTTATCCATGGTTTTATCGCATATAGAATATAGAATAAAATCTTTTTGACAGAAATTTGCATAATGATGTTAGTGTAGGTATTTATAAGTATGTAAAAGAGTGGGTTTTAAAATATCATCTTACATTAAAAAGTGTAGATAGACAAATAATAATAAATATAATAATAATAGCCCATAAACGTCCCGCTGTTGTGCTCTGGCCTCCCACTATAAGGTAACGGACAGTATACGGTGCCAAGCTTGTTGGCAGGTTTCATCATCATGTTTTCCTTCGCCATTGTGCACGTGGTAATTGTAGTAATATGCACATTAGTCAGAAAACTGCCCAAGTGGTGCATGCACTTCGGGCAGGATTCGAACCCGCGCCCTTTGAGTTTGGGACGCGTGCGCTAGCCATTACTCTACCACGACTTCGATAGAAAAATACCGAGGTCGAACCTCTTAGGAGGTTATCCGTGCAAGGACGGAGAAAAAAAACTAATTCCTGCGACCGGATAGCCTGTTGTAAGAGGTGATAAAAGAAACCCAAATGTGACAAAACCCGACAAACTCTCAACTAGGTGGTAGAGCAATTACCTGCCTGGATGGCTACGGTAGTGGTTATCCATATGGGTACTCGATTACGGCATGCTCTAGACCAGGGTCTAGAGCATGCCGCTATAGTAACCTCGACCTAAGTTTCATCATCAGTGGCCAGGTTCCAGTCAGATGACTGGAACCTGGAGGCCGGAATTACATTGGTAAAACTTTTAGTGTTGCAAATGTTTATAGGCGACGGTAATCCCTTTCCATGAGGGCCATTCGCAAATTACGTCACACGAATTTAATAATTTTTTGGGCCACCCCCCGTCCTTTTCACAGCTGGTCACATTCGCGAGACTCCCTGGTATGACATAACATAATTTGCTATTTTACAAGAAGAAATTATTAAATTAAAACAGCAGTTCAGTAATTAATTTTATTTTCATTTCAATTATTTTTTACTGAGCTCATACTGACAGAGTTGCAAATATTTTGAAGTTTTTCCTTAATAGTACAAATGTCGTGTTTTAAAGCTTAAATATATTATATTTTAAATGTGACATCATAAAATTAAGGACCACTCCCACTCCTTGTCACACAATGTCACACTTCGTCAAGCCCCTCCCCCCTTAACGTGCTCGTCTCCTTGTCTACTGTACTTCATCAACAAAAAAAATCCTCCTTGAGCACGCTACTCCAATGGTGAACGCCTTTCCTCTCACAGAGACGATATCCACCAAACGTAGTATCACTGACTTTAGACTTTAGCAACTGTACAAACGAGTCCAGTTACAAAGAATTTGTCGCCTAGGACTCCTAGACGTACCGTCTTACCTGACGAGAAGACATATCCTTTATACCGTAGAAGAGCGTACCATCCCGCTCTTCCCCGCTTATGGCTCACCAGATAACAAACTTCTTAAGCCTGCCCTTGTGTCATTAAAGTATTAGATTTATTAAGTATATCAAGTTAAGTTATACCATGTTATACCTTGTACAGTATATTTTATTAAGTATTACTTCAATTAAGACTCAATGTAGGTAATAAGCTAATTGAAATGTAAACATTGCTTGTTACAACATTAACTGGATACTAAAAAATTAAGTGGTAAGTCGAGGTTTATTTACTAGGTATTAATATTGAGATTGTAGTAGTTTTTACTTCATGGAATCTAGTGTAAAAATCTATGATTGATTTGTTGAGAAATAATTAATTTACACAAAAAGCTTTCAACTATTTAACTATGTACAGACGAATGTTTTAAGTGTGTTTTTATTGCTTTTTTTAATGAAGTCCTTATGAAAATATCATGTCCGTCTGTCTGTTTGTCACAGTAATTATTCTTAAAAGCTACCGGGTCCTTGTGGGTGAAATTTAACATAAAGGTGCAGTCTAAAAAAATTAATGATTAAGGATGGCTAACTAAGGGTTGAAATATTTTCTATATCATTTATAAATATATATACATATTACAAATAGTTATTGAAAAAAGATAACAATCTTTGTTAATGACTTCATAATGAATTTAATAAGTTCTCAAGGTCATTAAAATTTTGATTCTCCTATAACTTTTAAATAATAAAGGGGAATACGCTAAAAAGATCAAGATTGTTGAGCTTCAAAAATACTTTTATTAGTTGAGTACTTTTTGAGATGTAGGATATATTTGACTAAATTCTTTTTTATAGTTCTCTGCCAAAGTAACGACAACACATAGGCCACCTTTACTGAAGTCTTTATTGTACGCGGACAGACATACACACGCCCTATTTAATTTTCTTTCTTTTCTGCATCTTGAGCCGATATTAGACGATTAATTTTTGTCTTACAATTTGCATGAGTCAACCAAAGTGATCCGTATAAATATAAACTAAAATGGTTCAATATCATTGAACATCGTGTCCTTTCAGTTCTATACCATTTAACCATATTAATTCAGTTTCATTAATTCGTTTAATATCATTAGTTTGAAAGTCAGCATGCAGTCAAATGATTACTACTGAACAAGTACATGCCTTTTTTCATATTTTGTAAATAATAATATTTACAAGATATGAAAAAAGGCATGTACTTGTTCAGTAACACTCATGGGTTGTAAATGTAATTTTCCTTTAAAATACGAGCCTACAATAAAATCAGAATGCATCGCAACACTATGGACATAAGTAAGCCGGTCGATGATGAGCTTAAGTTATTGTTAGACGATTGCACTGTTGCACATGCCCCGGCTTAAGCTAACAAGGCAGAGACAATTACAGAAGGTTCATACAGCATAAAGCCTTTAAACATGCGTAATCATTTATTCATGTTTTTGTGTGCATGTGCGTCACAGCAATTACAGTTAAAAATATTACTGACATTCTGCTGCTTAAAATGCTTAAAAACTTACGTCGATTCTTTTAATATTAAATGAGGAGATACGATATCAAAAAAATAAATTTACATTATACGAATTGTACTGAAATAATTTTAACTCAATTCTTGTAAGCATTTCTAAAAGAAAGGGGCTTCAAAAATTAATCAAAAATCATCTCATCGACTCTTTGGATAATCAAGCTTGTCTCGGACAAAGGATCAGTATGGCAGTCCAGTAAGGAATAATGTAGCCAGCCTTCTGGATAAGGATCCACAGAAGATGGTGACCTAGGCTCAGTATTCTACTTACAATCTTTAGGGATTATAGGTAGCATACAATATAATAACAAATGATTTGGTTTAATAAATTGTGTAGTATAATTGAAAAATTTAATCAAAAAAATCAAATTTCCACCTTGCAAATGTGCTTTTAAAAATAATACAGGTAGTTCGACATAAGTTACGTTAAATACCGGTAACAGAGAAAGGAAAAGATTTCATCAAGTACGACAGAATATTATGTTATGCATAGATAATTGTTAGAGATGGTATCATATTGTTGTTCAATTCTATACAATTGCAGACAAAAAAGTTCATAGAGCCTAAAAAAATGTTCTAATTATCAACATCTTCTTTGTTTGGAGTTATAGCTTCAAAACCTTCAGCGTTGAGTTTGCCAATGTCACAGTGCTGACAAAAAATGTCAGGTGAATATAGTTTACATAAATCAGGGGAGGTTGGAGCAACGAACATTTTAATCGGTCGACTTCTCAGTCTTTTCTAGGATCCTGTAGGTAAAATTATTAAGAGCAGCAGCAGGCCCGTAAAAATAATGAATCTTGTGGCAGCTCAAAATTCACATATCTCTGAAAGGTTTGAAATTGTGGTGTGCGTGCGTCTACTACAATATTTTGTACCGTGTGAATATTCTGTTCTATTCTAGAGGTATAAAGCTTAAGCATTGTTGTTTCCTGTTGCTGATTATGATGGCCAATGATACCATACCGGTTTGATTTGCAAGACAATATTTTAAGATGTTGTTTTTTGAAGTTTCACTGTTTAATTTAAAAATACACCAAGTGCATGGCTGTTAAAAAAGTCTAAAATTTAAAGAAAACAAATTATTAAATATCGAGAGCCAAGGGTCACGTCATAGAAGATATCTAATAAATAATTTAAAATGAATCCAAAAAGCAAGTTAATAAATATAATATAGATCAGTTAAGTACAGTATCTAAAAAAGAGCCTTGCCGGTGCTAAAACACTGAAAATCAGGTTCAAGATTTATTTAATAATTTGGAAGACAAACACACAGTACACACATTGTATATTTTCAAGCTAGGCGAGTGTTATACTTTCGTTTCTTTCGACCCTACCGGAAATAGAATCCACGAACTTTGCGTTCTAGTTAACTGGCGGGTCAACGCTTAGATGACTGCACTACAGAGGCTGTTAAATTGGTATAACTATTTTAAAGATTGGCATAAACAAAGGGACAATCAAAGAACCTTACATGATTATATTTGTGTGTATTAGTTTACACCTGTTAATAAAAGTGTCAATCAACATGTCGTGTATGTAAGAGTGCAAAATTCTTTAACAGCCAATATCCTGCGGCATTCCCTTTTTGGGCCAATTTTATACCGGAAATAAAGGAAATTGTTCTCGGGGCAAATTGTGACGTTTTCATTATAATTTTCAGGTCGTATTCGAGGTTTGTTTTTGAAAATATTCAAATAAAAAATTGATCGAAGTAAAAACAACGCATACGATTAATATGTGGAGTACAGCAAACAATAAAACAGATCGGAGAAGCTACCAACGTGCTGCCGGCTTTTAAAAATGGTTTCATCATGACACTTTTTTAATTTTTTTATTTATACAGGAGGAGCCTTCTCGAGAACCTATGCGCACAGGTGCGTATTTGTCCAAGTGCAATGGCAAAAAATAGATACTAGATACATCATGTAATAGGTAAGACAAGAGAGACAGTTTGCACTATATTTACCCTATTCTTGTAAGAAATAAGCACCGTTTTATAAAGTTATTAACGACTTATCATCCGATGTACAGTTTGTACACTTGCATCAGTACTTGGTAGTAGTGTTTGGAATGCTGGTGTGATGAGGTGCCCCGATAGGGTGGAGGAGTGAGATGGAATGCTCCTCCGTCTCAAAGGTAAATCTTCCAGCGAGGCTAATGTTGTTCCTCACAGGCCTAGGTCCATCTGTTATAGTTGAAAATTTGTATATTGTTACGACCTGAATGCCGACAAAAGACAAATTCAGACCTGCGTCTGTAGAAACACATTTTATTACCTTTTTGACATTTGGACTTCTTTTGTTTACTTTGTGTTTAAAATTTGTAATTAGAAAAACAGTCCATTGTATATTGTAATCTTTTATGGTAGTCAATAGCCAGGTGCGATTCTAAGAAATTCAGTCTTCGCGGCCGAGAGACATATTGTATTTGTACAGTATAAAGCGGGGCATTGCTTTATACTGTAATGGAGAGATCGGCAGTCAAGCGATAACCACAAGCGAGGCAAGACGTGTGTACATTCGATAATCTATATAGTGACGGACTTTGCGCGTGTTATTGAATCGTGCATTACGTTTGCACTGGTTGTGTTCAGTTACATTTGTACACGTGTTATACGTATTTGTATAGTTCTAATAAACTCTATAGTAATTCCAACGGCATTTTAATTCGAGCCCTGCAACTCGTAACAATATATCCTTTGTATGTTTCGGGAAACGTTTGTGACATCAATTCTTGCACAGCGCCATCTATCGGCTTGTAAGTATTCCACTACAGGTGATTTCTTGTAGTAGGAAGTCGAAGAGATACACACCTTGAAGTTTCAGGGATTTATTCTTCCAATAGTAGAGCTTGGATGCTAACCTTGAAATTGCAGGTTCAACTTAGTAATAGTTAAAATCGTGTGTTGCGAAGTTATTTGTAAGTCATTAGCGACTTCTTTTTTGATAATGCAGAGGAATGATTTTTCTTGCGACACGCACACGGGCCATGAATACGTGGAGAGGCCAACTGCAGCGCCTAGTGCCGCCGGCACATTTACTTGTGGGACTTGCATAGTATCAGTCCCTCTTCCAATAAAGGAAGAGGCCGATAAATTACCCACTAACCCTACCTGCGTCCCGAAGAGAGACAACACCTAGTAAGAACGCTACATAGCTATAATATTGATAGATATTAAAACTAGTGGGACCGGAAGCCGTTGTCCTGCTCTGAAAAAATGAAATTCTAGAACCCAATTCCAGTGTCACCTACCGGATCCAATTGTGAATCTAAACGATGCCGGACCCAAACGAACATGGGTCAAACACAGAAATTCTACAGGAGAAGACTAAAATGGTGGAACAATATGTTTATACGTTTTGATTCGCTGACATAGATTGCTATATGAAAAGTTGTTTAATTTTTACATGTTTCTATAATTAAAAAGTTTATTTTTTGTTATTGGATTATTTTTCAACGTCTACCAAACTGAGATATTTAGTATCCGAACAGTCTACAGTACAAGACATTTTGGTTTAAAAGAGAGCAATAAAAATAATTTATTTGTTAAAATACAAAAGAATATTAAAACTAACATACATATATAATACATCATAATCTTATATATCAGCAAAACGCATGTACGCTGGTATGTACACCCGAACCCAAAATAAAATCAAGCAGTCAGTATCTACTATTCGCTAAAAACCGGCAATTCAATGAGATAATGCATAAGGCTATAACTAAATATTCGAAACATAGACGCAATTATGACCAGTTAAGCTGTGTGCGGTTATATTTAATGTCATTCGGAATACCGCGGTGCGGTTACCGCATTTATCAATGGAACCACTATTGATAGGAGCGCGGGTGCATTCATAAATGTCGCGGGGAACTAAAATAGCATAAGCTGCGACTTCATGGCGACTACTAGACAGGGTTGTATGACAAAATAACTGCATTGTTAATTGACGTTGATTAGTAAGATTAATAAAATGTTATAGTTTTAGGGTAAGATCAGGTAGTGTTTTAAGGTAAAATTATTTTTACTTTAAATATGTTATAGTATACATTGTTTTCACGCCTGTTTCTCATGGGTAGGCAGAGATGCTGGGTGTTATGGTTTTGACATACTTACTTTGCTTCATCTATGTACGTTCATTATTTTCTTCATACATATAAAGTATGTAAATAAACGCGGGTCTTTTTAATTGTTAGGCTGGCAAGCAGTCACACGGCCCAGCTCATGGAAAGTGGTAACCGTCACCTATATACGTTTGTAACATCGATAGTGAAGGCAGCGCGTTAGTGTTGAGTATACAATTATCAAGAACGATAAAATGACACAGATGTGGACAAAAATTTGGGAGTTGAATGTTGAACATAGTTTCATTGTGCAATATCTAGACAACATAAACTATTCGAAATTAATCAAAAAGTCATGTTACAGCCCTATATTTGTAAGTTGTTAGCAATTAAAACCAGTTTGAATCTTGTTTTAACGACAAATTGTAATATATAAGAATACTTATATTCTAATCTGTGTGAGACTACACTGGGCATTTTCTACTTTGAAATTTAATTTTTGTATCTCTCAATATACGTCTTTAAGCTTATAATAATAAGGATTTAAATTGAATAATACCACATTTACGGAGCTACCTCTTTAATGGATATATTATTATTTTGATGGTAAATTATATTTGCTTTGTTTTCACTAAATCAGTGTACTTATATTGATTAAAAATAAACAATACTTTAGTCTATTTTTATTACTTGGGAAAATGAATAAATAATCTAATACAATAAAAGAAAACTCAATTTATTTGTATTGTATTCTACCCATGTTGTCCCTCCCGACTATAAGTAGAATACTGAGCCTAGATCACCGTCTTCTATGGGTAAGGTGCCCAGAAGGCTGGCTACATTTCCTCGCCGGAATAAACATTACTTGTAGAATATTGATTGTTTTCAGCGAAGAGTTATGTGTTCAAAATCTCAACTCCATATTAAAATATATCTTAAGGTACATACATACATACATACATAACTTCACGCCAGTTCCCTTGCGGGGTAGGCACGAACAACAGAGCGCCACACCTCACTTGCTGCTTTCACATTAATCTTATCTTAAGGTGACACAAGAAATTCGATTGGCGTCAGTCACACATCTACGATTTGGCTTTTGCTTAAAGATTATTCTAAAACTTGAATATTCATGAATATACTCGCACTGATAAAAGTGATAGATAGTGATAAAAATATCGAGCAAAGGTATAATAAAAAAAATACTACGCAGAACAAGAAAAACAATACCAAGACGATATGGACTTTTTGAAAAAGGTGTCATAAATTTTTTTCGAGGTCGGCAGCACGTTAGTGACATTTCTGGTGCTGAAAACGTCCATACGTAATGGTGACCGCTTACTATCAGGTAGGCCGTCTTCCGTCTGCTGTACTACAGATATAAGAAAAAGAATTACACCAATGATCAAATTGATCGTGTACTAGCAGAAGGTGATGTCAGGAGCCTTAAGAACAGACGAGCTTGCATGACAAGAGTTATGAATGTCAAAGAGGCAAGTGAGGTGTGTAAGAATAAGCCTAAATGGCACTCTGTTGTTCGTGCCTACCCCGCAAGGGAACTGGCGTGAAGTTATGTATGTATGTATGTATGTAATTACACCAAGACATTAATATCATTAAAATTAATTTAATTATTTTTACCTACATATGTACATGTATAATAAAATTAAATTAAAAGGACAGGTCTATAAACCATCATTAGACCTGTCCTTTTGTATGGAAGTGAAGCGTGGCCTGTACTTAAGCGACACAACCAAGAACTGCGTGTCACGGAGATGAATAATCTGCGATGGATTTGTGGAGTAACGCGGAAAGACCGTGTCAGGAACTCCCGCATCCGCGGTAGTCTTCATTTCCGTGACATAGGAGAGAAACTGCAAGAGTCACTTACGCTGCTACGGCCACGTTTTACGGAGACCGGCCAATTATGTGGGGAACAAATGTCTAGCCATGCCGCCACCGCCAGGTCCCGGTCGAAGGGGAAAGCCCAAGAAATGTTGGCTTGACGTTGTGAAGGATGACATGCGTACCAATGGTCTCAAAACGGGGGATGCAGAAGACCGCGCGAAGTGGAGTAGAAAAAGTAGGAAAGCGGACGCTGGGCGTCAGAATGAACGCTCCGATTGCAACCGGAATTTAACGCTCGGATGATAATGACAATGATGATGTACATGTATTACAAAATAAACCGAAACATATCTTGCTTATATATCAAAATTTATTACGTCGTCAGCCATTTGCAGTCCACTGTTGGACGTAGGCCTCCTCAAGACGGTGCTACTCATTCCTGTCCTCCGATTTTCTCAGCCAGCGCCTACTGGCGATCTTGCATAGGTCGTTGGTCCATCGGGCTGGAGGGCATCCGACACTACGTTTATCGAGACGCGATCTCCACTCCAGGACTCGTTTGCTCCATCGGCCATCGGTCCTGCGGCAGAAGTGCCCAGCCCACTGCCACTTCAACTTGCTAATTTTGCGAGCTATGTCGGTTACCTTGGTTCTCGGTCCTGTACCTTGGTCGGTTACATAAGAGAAACACTTGGAACTTGTGGACCAATCCTGCCGTCAGTGTCCATGTCTCGGACCCGAGGGTCAGGACGGGGAGGACGCACTGCTCGAAGACTTTTGTCTTCAAGCATTTCGGAATGGTCGACGAGAAGACTTGACGAAGCTTACCGAATGCTTCAAAATTTATTAAGTAGGTGTACATATTGCACAGACTCCATAATTTCATGTAGTATTGTTGTACCACCAAAACCTGCCTCACGCGGATCTGTATCAAAACGTGTATAAATCAAATTGACCCAAAAAATTCTTTGGCTTTCGGCAAATTTCGCCCATTATCGGATCTGTATGCCAAAAAAGAACAATTTGGGTCACGTTTTCTTTATTTTTAGGGTTCCATTTTGGTTTACTGGATAAATTTCCTTCTATATTATCTTAAGTATTATATACTTAAGAGAATATAGACACATATGCTCTTATATAGCGTTTATTTCCTCGTGATGTCTCTCTTCACAGCCTACACGTGATATTGTAACCAAATGGATATCATACCAGAAAAACTGTCCAGGCGATGCATTTTCCTCAGTCAGGGAGAAAAAGATTATCAAAAACTTATTTCATTTTGCAAAAGTCGTCAATTTTAAGATTAATGCTTAGGGAGTGCAAAAGCACGAAAACAGGGTTGCATTCTAAAATCAATATCAATAACAAAAAAATATACAATTCTAAACGTTCAATGTACAGATATTGAAGCTATTAAAAAAAAACAACCGCACATAATCTAATTCCAATGCGGTTTTCTCACTGATCGATAGAATCCCGCGGGAATTTCAAGTCAAGCGTGGACAAAGTCGCGGGCATATCCTAGTATTAATATATTATTTTAACTATTAAATTGGTCATGTTTCGTAAACTTACTCTACTTTATGTAACATATGTTATTTATAGATCCTGGTTGCCTGATTTTTTTCTCTACTTCGCACGATTTTTGGCTTCCTTCATACCGAGATCATTGGTACGTATAGGTATATCATTCCTTACGGCATCAAGTCAGGATTTCTTGGCGAACTGGCGAAGGCATATAATTTATGTAACAAAAGCAATAAAAAGAAAATAAAAATCAAATGACTTTTCTATACTTATTTTATTAAAACATTGGTATTTACTTGCAATTTACATTGAACATGACAACGTGAATTACAAAAATGTTAACGTATGTAAAATACTTTTCTGCTGACAGTACAAGGATGACATACAGTCTAATTTACTTACTGAAGTTTTCCTTGTCTACCAACCGTTGCCTTACTATGGTTAAAAATTGATTTAAGCTCCATACGGGTAATGATAAAATACAACCGATGATAAGGACGGTGAATAAATAGTAAGTTAAAGAAACGGGCCAATAGTCGAGCCGTATAGTATTTTTTTTTAATTCCTGAAGTACAGCAGACAAGCTGACGACCCAACTGTGACGGAAAGTGGTTACTGTCGCCTATGTACATTATCAATACCAGAGCTGCCAATGTGCTGCCGGCCACGAAGGAGGAACTGGCACCTGGCCACTGATGCCAGAACACAACTCAAGATTGTTATGGTGGGATATTATAGACCAGGATAGCTATCTAGTCGGGCAAAAGCGCTACCACTAGGCAGTGGGTTGTTTTGTCGCCCCTTATGACAAGCCGCCCAGCCGCGGGAATTAGTATTCCGTTCCTGCACGAAAGTGTTACGCATTTTTGAAATCGTTTAATTTTTGTAATTTCCTGCGGCCGGGCGGCCTGTCATAAGAGGCGACTAGACAACCCACAGCCAGGTGGTAGGGCATTTGCCCGACTGGATGGCTACCACCCCTGGTCTAAAGTATGTCGCCATAACAACCTTGAGTTATGTTCCGGCATTAGTGACCAGGATCTAGTTTCCCTTAAGAGAGCAGCAGCGCGTTTGTAGCAACTTAGGTGTTGCAAATGTCCATAGGCGATGGTAACCGATTTCAATCAAGTGGGCCGTCTGCCTGTCTGCTGTTCTCCTGCAATAAAAAGAAATAAAAATTATTTATCATCAATACAGAACCTTAATAAGGAAATATTTATCGTTCTTAACCAAATTTTTTTGGCTTCCCATGTCCCGTAAGCTCACGAGAGCTCGTTGATTGTGATTGTTGCATTCATTGTTCTCGAAAAGATAAAGGGCAGCAACATGCTTTTGTATTTAATGTTTAATTAAAATTTTACCTTCGCGTCTGAGAATTTTACCAAGCTAATAATGATATGCTTAAGGTTTTTTTGAGAGCGGGAACCGATCAAGCCCTCGGTTCTCATCGCAAGTCGTGAGGATGGTAGATGCAGCTAAAAGTCCCTTCTTGTGAAAGTCATGTTATTCTTTATTCAGGGCTAGTGGCAGCTTGTCTACGTTTAGCTTTAAAATTGGTAATATACACATAATCAACGACAGTGAACGACGTTTGCCCTGAAGCGTCTGCCCGCCTTCGGATCGCACAGCTGGCAATGACGCGTGTTATTTAAGTCACCCCGCGCCATGCACTAATCGCGATCTGATATAACTATAAAAGGCATTTGACTGTAAAGTTTCATCAACATTCGCTCAGTAGTTTTCGCGTGAAAGCGTAATAAATATTGATCCATTCTCAGAAATGAATTCATTTAATATTAATACTTACTTCATATCCAACACTACATTCGTTATTTGTTGGGGTTCAGATATATTTTAATTTTAAATATGATACAGATATGTATTTAGGTTCTATCTAACATGATATGTAGTGGGGGAAAATGTATGCACAAAAGTACTAAGAACAAAAAACTACTCACACCTACATTAGCAAATACATATAAATTTTGTGGCAAAATCAGACATTTACATACCTACCTATACATATGAACTTTAAAAATAAAAACAAGAAAAATCACGTGGATACAAAATTATAAGGCATGCTTTAATAATATAATTTGCTCAGATTATACCAACAATGGCTTTACAACAGGAAGCCAGCAAGTTGTACTGTTGTAAAGATAATAACCAAGAAATTAGTAAAGCTTCATTAAAATTCCCAACAAATCATACGACAGGACGTGTTGTGACGTAATTGAGGGCGCGAAGGGCGCCTGAGGCTGCTTAGTGACAGAAAAGCAAGCCGCTGCTTATTTACTTTAGACGATGGGGACTTTATATATACTATATAGTTAATAATAGTATAACAGTCAAATCAACTGAGATACTTTTTGGACTTTACGCTTTAAGAATTTCATTAATTTTCGTATATAATTTCCCTCGGTATGGAAATGTTATAAGGATTGAAATAATACAAGCGTTAACTCAAAGGTATAACGTTTTTTATTATATAATTACGAACGTAAATGCAATGAAACAAGATCTAAAATATTACCCATCAAAGCATATACTAAGACAATCGAACTTAAGAAGTACATTTTAGTCGTGCGTCGGAGCTGACACATACATTTTTCAGTCAGTCAGTGACCAAACGTAGTGTAGGACGCCCTTCGACTCCATAGACTGGCGAGCTCCACTAGGTCGTCGATGGGAACTGGATGAGGACGGCAGAGGACCGGGATAGGTGGCGCAAAATTGGGGGGGGGGGGGGACTACGTCCAGCAGTAGCTAGCGGTTGACTGACGACGACTTTTTATCATCTTACAAGATGTAGCGAACTTGCAGATTTTGTACATGTGTACAAAATTATGACGTCATAATTTAGTCAATTTTTTATTTATCAAATTGAAATTACGTTCCAATGATTATTAATCGCATTTATTCTATAATTCTATTTGGAATATCATGAAATATCAAATTAAAACCAAAATTAAAATGAAATTAATTAATAAAATTGTTTTTTTTTTTAAATTAATAAAATTGTGCAATTAATTATTACTCATAAAAATTGACCTATAAAAAGACATTGACGTCTGCAGTGTTTCCAAGCAATCAGTAGACCAGTAGTGTAAAGTTTGATTAAATAACGATTAACAGGAACAGTTACAGTGTTATTATTTATTGAACAAATATTTTAAGCTTAGCTTGTGAACCAGTGTGAACAGTGGCAGAAAAGAAATTTCTAATATCTAAATATTTTTAAACAAAGTCATTTTTATGTAGTAAAGGAGTTAGAATCAGGTTAGTTTATTACTCTCTTTCTTTTCTTTCACTTTCTTCCGATTATTTGGGGTTGCCACAATATATCTTTTCCTATCATACTATATTTTTATTCTAGCATGTCCTCTGTCACACCACAAATCATTATGTCATCAAGTGTTTAATTTATAATTATAAGAATAAAATATTTTAATTTATTACGAAGTATTAGATCTGCATTTCTTCAAAACAACTTTGTGTGCTATTCTCTAGAAACTCTATGAATAAATTATCCTAGTAACAACTCTCCCGCGTGGAAATTACCAGTATTATAATAAATCTTTAATGATGGCTTTGTGAATTCACGTTTTGCGATATATTGCGTATTGTTTTTGAACGTTATCAATAAATATCGGCTATTAGTGTGATAATAAACGACCTGTTGTGAATTCTATTTGTAATCTAATAGAATTGAATAAATTAACATTTTACTTATGCAATTTAGTTTTAATTAGGATGAAACAACCAAACATGCATACAAAGTATTTTTTTACATTTATTAACTGACTTCTAATAAACAGGAGGAGGATTTCTCAATTCGTCAACATATATAAGAAATAACTTTTATTTATTAACTGATTTTGATGATTCTCTTTGCATTAG
This sequence comes from Dendrolimus kikuchii, assembly GCA_019925095.2. Lineage (NCBI taxonomy): Eukaryota > Metazoa > Arthropoda > Insecta > Lepidoptera > Lasiocampidae > Dendrolimus > Dendrolimus kikuchii. The sequence continues at coordinate 9,278,823 of CM034407.1, forward strand.
ATTCATACATCTTAGGGAATTTTTTTAGCAAAAAGAAACCGATTTCAAGAGTAGGTAACTAAAAGCAATAAATAAATATATTTTCAACAACATCTTGAACTCGGTGTCAAGTGAAAAATAAAAAACCACAAGTTTGCTAAGTATAATTATTTTTATGTTTTACTTCGACTTTACGATGTTGTAGAAAATACAATTTTTTTACTTTTTAATTAGGTACTTTCTTTTATGCTTGTAAATTTTTACTTGTCTATATTATTTTTATTTTAAATTTATTTTTTTATTGAATCTTTTCGTCACTAGTGACATCAGCCCCATAGATGGCAAATTTACATTGTTTATATATTATGTATATTTATTTCTAGTCTATATTATTAGAATACTTACATACATATACACCCGTTTTAATTACTTTAATTGAAATTACTCTAAAGATAAGACAGAAACCATTTTTCTATTGAGAAAAATAAATTATTTTCTCTAATAGGGCGGTAGTCGGTTTCTGTCGCTCGCGGCAATGCGCCCGCGCAGCAATTACCGAGTCTGATGTTAAGCTACCTGTACATGTTCCAACTTATAGCCCAATAGTCTTATTGGTCTTATTCTACTGAGTTAGAGTTACTTAAACTGCTTGTTTAAGGTTCTTAAAGAATCGTTCAAACTTACTCTAACTCAATATGAATAAGACTGTAGATATTTGACATTCGAAATTCTAATAACAGTTAAATTAACTTGAGTCATTTTTTTGTTTTTGTTTAACAACATATTTAAATGAAACTATTTACATAACAAATAAAAAAAATGTATAGTCCCAATATCGTTGTTAGTTGGGAACGTTCCCAAAACGCTACCAACATTACCGTGCTGAATGGCAACGGTACCTAATGCGTTGCCCTAATAAGAGAATTTAATTAAGAAATTTTAAGACTATAATAACAGCGGACTGTAATCGTGTTATGTATTAATAATAATCATTTTAAGTCTTAAGAGCATTTTACCAAAAATGGAACCCTTGTGAAAGTGTCGTGTACTTTATCTAGATGTGTCAATCAAGTTTTCTCAAAAACTATATATATATATATATACACATGTGTGTGTATATATATATATATATATGTGTACACACACACACACACACACACACACACACACACACACACACACACCACACACACGCACACACCACATACCTACACATATATATGTGTGTATGTATGTGGTGTGTGCGTGTTTGTGTGTGTGTACGATAGGGAGTGCCAAAAAAGTCGATATCTTTTTTTCGCTCTCCCCCATAATATCTCAGGAAATACTCAAACAAAGCACCTGTTCAAAGTGGAGCTCAAAATTCCAATTTATTTAATATTTTTTTTACAAAGCTTAGCTTCGCTTTGAAGCGAAGTTCAAATTTTCTGTTTTTTGCATTTTTTAGCTAAACTATGAAAGTTAGGGCAAAAAGTTAACTGACCGATAAGGATTTTTTATTATGAGTATTTATATATTTTAGAACAGTCTTAAAATTTATAATTTTAATAGCCTGCTCTTTTCTTTCTGAGAGTAATATTTCAAGAATCCTTATAAGACACTCGTGTTAGACTCACGTGAAAAAAGCAGCAGACGCAACTAGTGCAAAATAGAATCCAAGTATTGAAACAAAATTAAAATTGCTAAGTCTTCTAGGGGCGGAGTAAAAACCTCATTTTATACGTCTACAGACAGTTATTCCTTCTTCAAAGTGTTCAATTAAAGTCGAGACGCATTTAAAATACCGCCTTCAGTTCTTATTTTTAGTTTTATGACGGTTCTTATAGCCAAGGAGCTCGCTGTCAGAATTATTTGAATAAAAGCAACGTATTAAATGAACGATGTTATTTGCAAAAAGTTGCTGAATCGAATAATTGTACTATGTAACGTAAGATTAGCGTAGAATTTTTAGTGTTGCTACTTAATATAAAAGGTGTATCAGAAAAGAAAAAGTGATGCATATCTATATTAATATTACATTACTTTATCAATATTATTTTGTAACTAATCCGACTTTGTTTTCTATATAGATCATTTTTTTCAAGTGAGTCTTCAGGGGCAAGTCCTAAACTATGCTAAATAGTGTAAAACATTCAAAGAAATCACGAGTTCGAATTTGACTAAAACTAAAGTAGTATCATTAGATTTTTCAGAAATCAATTACCCTCGTCAGAGATAGAATCAAATCATATTGTAGCTTGTAAAGATCAATTTCTATGAAGAAATGTCAAATGGCAAACCAAGACAAAAGGTTGTTTTTGAACAAAGCGACTACTTTTCATATATTTGAGGGTTTTTGCTATTTTGTATAGTTTAAGATTTGGCTCTGAAGGCTCACCTCAAAACTTTCACCCTATATTAATAGAAGATTGTTATTGTTATATTGGAGGGATAACAATCTGTATCTCAAAATAAGCGTGAAGTGTATTTTTTAGTTTCTAAATACATACACCACCTGTCTGTTATCTATACTATATTATAAAGAGGTAAAGTTTGTGAGTTTGTTTGTAAGAAATCTCTTGAACTGCTGAACCGATTTTGTAAAATATTTCAACAGTAGAAATCTACATTATTCCTGCTAACCTAGACTATATTTGATTGTGACTAATAATATTTTTTAATGATGCCTAGTGAAATGGACATGGGTCAGCTGGTTTTATAATTCTTTAGGAATTATGTTAAAATAGTCTAGCAAAGTAATGGAGCAAGTTGAATTTATAAAGTTTTTAATGTTGATTATATCATTTACAAGCTAAAAAAGTATCTGGCCTCCTGACCTATGTACATACAAATAAAGTATTGTTGAATTATAAACAGCGCTCTAAATGATTGTCTATAAAATATTCTCGTTTTCACCGCTTTTGTGACTATTCTTGTAATGTATCGAATTAATATTAATTTAACGATACCAAGGTAATATGTTGGACCACAAATAAGGGACAGTATCCGTTAGTATTTTATTAGACAAGTGTTCATAATTAGATATTATATTTTTATGGCTTCTATAATAAGCTAAATATAACTTTAATTAAAGTTTCAAGCTAATTAAATTTCAACTGTTTTCTAAATGAATTTTGCTGAGTATTATTATAAGTAACATAAAAATGGATAAAATCACATTTGCTAATTTAGCAATTTGTTAAAATAGACACATGTATGTATTATAAAATACTCACAACTCTTCTACAATGCTCAAGAACTTTTTAGAAGATATTACCATAAACAATATATGTATGTCATTACTATAATATTATTAATTATTAATCAATCTATAAAAAATCGTAATACTCCCAAAAATTGATCTTTTTTCAATCATTCTTTTACTGTACAGATTAGTCGACTCTGGAATGCGCTACCTGTTACTGTTAGACAAGATAAATCACTAACAATATTTAAGAACATGACCTAAAAGCACTACCTGTAACATAGTGATGTTTGATATTTTTACGCATATTTATGTATGTAATATGAATAGGTGTATTTATATATGTCTATTAAGTATAATTCTTACTTATATAATATGTTACATGCTTATATGTTTTATTAATGAATAAAATATAATGTAATTAACACCATATCCTATAATATAATATTTATGTATACCACCTTTGACAAATGATTGTATTTGTCAACGGTTGTTTTATTCCTGCCACGGTTTGTCTGGAAGAGATCGCTCTTTAGTAATAAGACCGCCCATTGTGCACATTTGGAATATTTTTAGGCTAGAAGCTTTTCTGTGTTCTCTGTAATGGTGTACAATAATGTGTTATCTGTCTATCTATCAATTATTATTATTAATTAATTATTGGTTATTTGTTAATTAATTAATTAACACTACCACACAACCCGTACATTTTTGCGGTGCATTTTACAAAAGAACTATCTAACTTCTAGATTAGGAATTTGAGATCGAAATTTAAATTAATGTATAGATTTGTTGTCTATTATTAAAATATCATTTTGTAAACAAATATAAAATACAGTATACTAACGCCATCTGTGAAAAATACAGATAAACATAAATTATACAAAGAACTCTTCCGAGCTCTCACAAAGCTGCGCTTTTTGCTAATACTAGACAGAGTGAATTTTTCAAGTGGGCCTTCAAAGCTAAATCCTTAACTATAGGAAATAGAGAAAAACACAACAACAACAAAAACAGAGAAGAGTGATTTTTTTTTTTAAATCTCATGTTACCTCTTTAGTTTTCGTCAAAATCGGCCTCGATACTAATACTACTACCTCTATACTACAAATAATAAACAAAAGTGCCATGTAACTATACCCTAATGTCATTTAATAAACAAAAAATTACAGTTCATCTGTATTTTATTCTATTGCCCACTTGATACGGGCATTATGTATATAAAGCGGTCGTTATTTATAGAGACCCGATTTATCAATTTGCCACTACTATATATATGTATATATATATATATATATATATATATATATATACATGTAAGTAATGTAGCTAATCATTAACGCGTTATTTAGTAACGCCATAATTAAGTCATATTTGGTCACAGTCACTAACATTAACGCTGGTGGAGTAGGGGCATTAGATTTAAAGTTAATTCACTTGTCTTTCCCTCAACATTCAGGTTTCGAAATTATCTTCTACTGCCACTAAACAGTAAATACGAGTAAGACATAATTCAATAAACGCCGTTGTATTCAATCGTGAGCGGTTTCAATAAACTCAAAGAAGCAATAAAAGCGCAATACGTTACAATGGCGTGTTGTCTGTACATGCCGTGCGTAATTTATAGCTCGTCTCGTCACATAGACAATAAATAGTGATTTTCACGTTTCTCCACTCAAGTATGCCGGAGACGTAGAACGTAATCTATATATTAATACGTGAAGCAAAAACTTTGTACACCTTTTTACGAAAATTGCGCGGACGGAGGAGTATGAAATTTCGCACACTTATAATTTATACAAAGAAAGAGTGCAGACTACTAATATTTTCTTTAACTATGCATAAAAAATACATTAAATCAATTAAAACAACACACAGTACCATGTATTTGATACACACACGCATATTGTTCATGTCAAATTAACAGTGTAGCCTTGGCGAAATCTGTGATTATAGAATTTGACATTAATTAACATGGTCGAATTTCGACCACGGGTGACCACTAGTATTATTTAAAGCGTAGTTGCGGTGATATTTTATTAATCAAAGACAACTGAAACGATTACTGGAGAAGATCCCTAGTCGAAACAGAACAACAGAAATAATTTATTTTAAAGCAAGAATATAAATAAAAAATACAATAACAACTAACAACTACGTATCTGAATACGATACGTCTACTATAGGCTCCCGTAGAGTAAGTAATAACCATAAACAAAAATTAAATAGCTAAAATGAATAAATTGCGGGTAGTCTGAATAATAATGATACACCTACCACGTTCATAGTTGTAGATTTTTGTATGCTTTCCTTTGCTTAATATATCACAGTCCCGTTTATCACGCGGTCAGGTTTCCAACCCAATTTTTCGCTTTTACATGTTGACTAGAAACTTTTGGAATAAAACTAATTAATTTATGTAATTTTCTCATAAACAAAAGCAAAACAAGTTCAAGGGTCAATCTTTTGACATTTATCGTTTGACAACAGGTGATATTTTAAGAAAAACATAATAATAATATATTTTTATGTATGTTGTATAATATTTATATGAAATTATAATTTTTAATCATAAAATAAATGAAATATATGCACCTAAAATTCCTTATTTCTTTAAATAAATTTAATTTGTCAGATATTGAATATGATTTAAAATATGATATTATAAAAATATGATATTATAAAAATATGATTTACTTTTGTTATTTTTTTAATAAATACCTATATTACTGTAGTAGCCAGGACGTAAGTATGCAACTAACCAATGAGGGCTGTCTATGAACTCACTCCCATTGGCTGGAATTCAAATGTAAAAAAGACTCAAGTTTTTTAATTTAGTGAAGAGAGACTTTTGTGCTATACTGCAATAGAGTCTAAATAAAAACCAGTTTCGAGATCGAAGTTATATTTATTCAAGTGTCCTAATTCAGGTCTAGCATTGTAGCACTCTCTTCAATAACTTTAACATTACGTATTGACAATTGATTTGTTTGCCTTCCGTGATCACGGATACTAAAAAGTAGCTGAAATGTCGAAATAGAAATCAAATCAAATGCCGCGATTAAAACCGTTAAAACGTAGTTGTAATTATATGTGACAGCTGTTTCTCTCTCTCCAGATTCTTGATATAAACTTTCTGTAGAGGATTAATTTATAAGATCTCCTGTAGATGAATACTCTATTATAAATGCGGACGAAGTCACGGGTAATAGTCAGTATATCTATATATCAAGCAAGGAATTATGCGAAGGTGCTCATAGGCATAGTAGTGACACAATAACCTGAGTAGATGATCCACATCATTGTATCAACGTCTATACTATATGCTATACAATCCATACAAATGTTATAAAATAGAAAGTTTTTATGTATGTTTGTTGCTCAATTATACCAGAATGGCTAAACGAATGCGGGTTAAATTTGGCATAGAGATAGATTATAGCTTTTAATCCCGGAAAAAAACTGGTTCTCATGAGATAACATTAACAAGGACGAAGTCGCGGGTAAAACATAATATATAATAAATTTAAAAATTATTAATTCAGAATTTTAGATGTAAATGAGCAAGTCGTAAAATTATTATATAGTCCTATTGTTAAAATATTACGTTTAAAAAATTTGAATTTTGGTGTAAACTATAATTAATACACATTTGCAAGCTTTGACAACATAGATTTCAGCTTAAATATATTATTTAATTATTAAAATAAAAACAACACGTTTTGCGTGTGAAAATGTAATAGCGTCTCGAATTCAATTGTTTTTTACATAGAACCATATTCTAAAAATGTGCAATTTAAATATCGCGCGTTGATTGGCCGCTGGTTAGCACCCCAGCGCCCCCAGTGGGGAATATTGCAACCTCGTCGCTCTGGGTTAAAAAACGTGAACATACCATCTGACTTTATAGTTATGATGCCATACCTTCGTACTCTCGAATATAATCTAGGAGGCTAAGATGTTTTTAAGATGATAAAAAGAGCCTTAATTGAGTTGACCGTCATTTACTCTATTGTAACCATAATCCTTAGAACTCGCAACTTTACGTTCTATCGCCTTTGTCCCGCAACCACGTCCGCCATTGTAGCGCTTATAAGGTGCATCGGGGCCTGATATTTTTATACGACGCTAGATGCCATTGTGAGCCGGTGGGACTACTAACTGTTCTATAGGTTCCGTGTCATATATTGAGAACTACTGAGTGGCGAAAGCTAATATAATTGCATTATTATTTGCAACTAGCTCTCTCCACCCCTTCATTTGCGCAATTTTTGGACTATATTTATGTTTTGAACCCTGCAAGATATCGAAATGAAACACAAAAATTTTAGATAATTTTCCTGTTTCAAGTTTCAAATTTCCATCGATGTTCCGTTTAATTCGAAGCTTGTTTGGTACAAAAAGTTGAGAAAGTAAAGCTTAAGACAAAGACAAGCAAAGTTTAATCTTTACGAAAGCTTTATCTTCCAACTCTTTAATTTGCAACAGAGATATTTATTTACTTTTTTTATTTTAGGAAGGCTTACAGTCTAATACATACAAAATATAGTAACAGCAATATTTAAAAAAAAATGTTGATACAAAGCCTCCACATAAACAATATACTTAAATAGGTAATAATATACTTATATAGGTAAATACGAGGCGAAGTATCTATGCAAATTGATATACAAAAACATGTTAATCAAACACTACTGGCTATGTTTATCACCGGTTCTCACTTAGTATGGGCATTCTTACAACTAGTATCGGCGAAATCGTTATCCGCTTTTAGAAACCGTGAGAAAGGCACTACTAGTTATTTTCTTACTGAGTACTTTGCATTTATAGGGTTTAGGTTCGTAGTTGATTATTGGTTAAGTTGTTTTTACAGTTCATTAGCAATTTTGACAAAATAGAACTCGTCACGTTCTTCTACTTGCTTATGCATTTAATTAAAAATATTAATAGTTCTTACTACCATAGTACTTACATACATTGGCCTGTTACCCATAACAGTATGCAGAGACGATGGACTTCCACTTTCTATGACATCTTGAAATCTTTCAATCCATAACGTTCCCTTATCACACTGTTCCTTTTCGTATCATTCAACTTAACCTCACTTTTACTTCTCATAGCTCTCTTTTCTAATAGTACATACATACATACATAACTTCACGGCCAGTTCCCTTGCGGGGTAGGCACGAACAACAGAGCGCCATTTAGGCTTATTCTTACACACCTCACTTGCTTCTTTGACATTCATAACTCTTGTCATGGACGCTCGTCTGTTCTTAAGGCTCCTGACATCACCTTCACCTAATAGTACCTAATTAATATGTTTATTTTCACTTATTGGCTGATTTGTATTAAATAATAAAAACTTAAAAACCGAAAGAAGTATAAGTGGTGTAATTTAATTACAAAAGAGTTATGAGTTTCCCAGACTTATATGTTTTAGGTTTCCGGCGGCATTTTGGCAAAAACAGAGTACTTGTGTAATCATCATGCATTTACCTAATTTATTAACTAGGCGATAATCATTCTCTTCTTATCTTATCTTTATAAATAAACCGGCTGACAAACGTACACAAATTTTACATCCCCAAATTAAGCAAGTTACGCTTGTGTTATGAGTAATATATAACGGACCACTCTGAGACTGATGCCACATACCCAGACTATAGTAAATAACGAAGAAAATTAGTTTCCGAAATTTACCATACCGGATCGAACCCGGAGTCTCTGCGTTGCTGTGAGGTAAGCCGGCAAAGGCTTCACGCGCTTAACCACAGAGGCCGTCTTCTATTTTCTTATCTTAGTTATATTAGAACATTGAACCCAGGTCAAGGATTCCTATGACTAAGCTACCGAGAAGGCTTGTTGTGTTACCTCGTTGATCGCTATACAGATCCGTCGTCAGAGGCATAAACCTCCTGATCACTCAAAGAATCGATTAGATGTTTTGAAACCCCTTTATTGAGGTTCATGACCCAAATATTTCAAGTTCCAGAAGGAACAATAAAAAGCATCCCTAATCAATTCAATCCGTGCAGGAACGGAGAAAGAATACAATTTCCTGCGGCCGGGCGGCCTGTCGTAAGAGGCGACCAAACAACCCACAGCCAGGTGGTAGGGCATTTGCCCGACTGGATGGCTACCACCCCTGGTCTAAAGTATGTCGCCATAACAACCTTAAGTTGTGTTCCGGCATTAATGACCAGGTTCCAGTTTCCCTTAAGAGAGAAGCAGCGCATTTGTAGTAACTTTGCTGTAGCAAATGTCCATAGGCGTTGGTAACCGCTTTCCGTCAAGTGGGCCGTCTGCCTGTCTGATGATCTCCTGCAATAAAAAAAATATCAAAAGTATAAAATACAAATATCAAAATTCTATCGATATCTAATGTTAAAACTGATTACACAAAGAAAACCAATTCATCTCAAACTCGGTTGTTCCTAAGTTTACGAGTCTCATTTGCGTAAAATCCCTAACTGGGTAAATACAAGGATGGCATTATTTAATTGACTAATTAATAAGGGAACGATCTGAAGAATTGAATCAGTCTTTAATGATTCCCTTTATTTTAATTGAATGCCGACATTCATTGAAATTAATGAAGACGGCGATTCTGTAAAGACTTTAGACTTAATATCTGCTCCTTATAATTCTGAAGATGTATCGCAATTTATTGGTTGGATGGATGGAGACGTTATGTCTTTATTAATGAAGGTTGTTGCCTATTTATATAAATATACTGTTTATTACGCTTTGATAGATGTTACAGAATGAAATTACGGAGTGTTTAAGTGGTTTGGGCATGTAGAGACAATGAATGAAAGAACACTAAATTTGTGTAAGACAGCAGTGTGAATGGTAGAGTTGTTGTCGATAGGTCGCGACTAACTTTTTTTATTGCATGAGTTCAGCAGACAGTCAGACGGCCCACCCGATGCAACGCGGTTACCATCGCATATGGACATTTGCAACACCAAAGGGGCTATAAATTTAGCATTTAGCATTTTTAGCTTAAGAAAGGGACCCTGAAACTTAGCCACTAATGCTTGAACACAACTCAAGGTTATTATAGCGACATACTCTAGACCAGGGGTGGTAGCCATCAGATGGGCAAATACCCTATCACCTGGCTGTAGATTGTTTTGTCTTCTCCTATGCTCGGCCGCAGGAAATTGTATTTTTTCTCCGTTTCTACACGGATGATTACTTATTACGAAAGATCGCGAACATTTTGAACAACAGTACAATAGAACTAAGAAGCATTTCAAACTCATCTGTTAAGATGTTCTTAAAAGTCGATGAATCGAAAAGTTGTATCAAGATCGAAGCAAGTGAAGATTCATTGACTTTGGCTACTGCTATGGAAAACAGACGTGATAATATTTATGTATATATGGATTTATTAAATTATTCAGTGTTTATTGCATACATATACAACATTGTTTTGGTAGTGTGAGTCGCTATAGCCGTACTCGGAGATACGGAGATTGAGGAAATGATGTCTATTAGGGTCCGGATACATGACAACTAATTACCTATGTTATCTCAGGAAGTATCTACTGTAGTTAGAGATATAAACATTTACACAATTAGTATTACATCAATAATATTATAAAGTTCTAAACATGCCGTATCTGTACATTGAAACTATTAAAAAAAAACGACTGGAATAGATTATCGACGGAGAACACGAGGCGATTTTTTAGATTTCTTGTCTGTGAACAGTTTGTTCGAGATTCATGTAAAAACTAATTGGCCGATTTTGATACGGCTTTCACTGGTCAATAGCTAATTCTTAGACTTAAAATATGCTACATTTTATCCCGGGAATCCCGTAGGAGTTTTCTGGGAATTATTTAAAATGGCCAGATTGTAATAAAATTAGAATTCCAATGCGACTTTTTCACTGATCGATAGCAAATTTCGTTTAATAAAATATGTGATATTTTTATCCCGGGAATTCCGCAGAAATTGTCCCGGGAGTAGTTTGAAGTTACTCGGGTGCATTAAAATTAGCTTATTCCGGCACAGTTGTCAGTAAAAGGACCGCTTACATTTTTTTTTAATTGCTGCGGTATTTTGTGTCCCGGTAATCCCGACGGAATTTTAACTCAAGTGTTTGAATTGGAAGGAATTTCAAAAATATAATTTGAACTCAAAACAAATTGTTTGGCATTACAAATCGCTGCTTTGTTTTTGGAAATACAGTGTACATATTACATCCATGCAGTTTCTTTTTAAAGTTAATAATTAATTTTGCTATGTACCCTCTTATTTGTAAACGATACAAATGGCCACTTCCTTAATTGAATAATAATGTTATATTTTTATTTATTCTGCGATTAGCGTCTGTTTTGTATAGAGTAGTTCTCCATAATTTATCTACATTTTATATAACAATAATATGATGTGGTAATTGTGTACAGATTATAATTCAAAATCTCTCAATTGTATATAGACGGCATTCACTAAGTACATTTTGTTTTCATGTTGGCAGACGCGATAGATTTATACTGTGTTCGGTTTGTTTTATTACATGTAAAACTTTAAGTATAATGTTTTATATAATATCTTGTATAACATATTATCTGGAATTTCCAAACAGTAATGTATTAAATTCTTTTCATTCATAACACTTTAATTAAAATAGTTTATCAATGATTTAGATCCGCTATCGGTTGTGCCAATTGCTAAGTTTCATGTACTCTAAAATTGTTGTGAAAGTGCTCGTCGAGTGTTAAAATTAGTATCTGTAATGTGTTAAAACCGTAAGGTTTTCTGATTATAAAATATTGTGACTAGTTGCTGTTCTTTTACTACCATAAACCCTTCTAAGTTGTTGCAAGTATTAAACAATCTTGAAGGCAGTTAAATGAGGGATGACAGTTTGAATTGACCAACCATAATTCTTCAATTTAGGGATATGTAAATACATATTGAGGTTTTTGATAAGAAATAAAGAAATGAAGAACGCGACTAAATATGTAGTATATTTTCACGTCAAAGTCGCGTTCTTCAATCAGTAAAAAAAGTTTAGACAAAAGTTGCGAGTAGCATCTACTTAAAAATAGAATTATTATAGTTGAAAGAATAAGGTTTTACAATTATATCTCCAACAACGGGGCATTACGCACATTAGCCGTTTGTCAAAGGCGCGGCTTCGTAAAGGCAACTAACTCTAGTGTTAATACCGTGAGCTCGCACACTTGACAGCCCGCCGAGATGCCTGCACAACATGCAGGTATTAAATGCTTTAGAAGTAAGGTTAGTGAAGATAATCGTAGCTGTTTAACTTGAGAACATATCTGGAGATGAAACCACTTTGTTAAAATTTAAAATATTTAAATTTAGAATTTTGCTTTTTAAAGATAAGGCGATATTAGATGGTTTATTATTGTCGTTAAATTTGAATAATTAACCAAAGTGAATCATTCAATGTCATTGAATGCCATCGCGTCCTTTTAGCCACACTAATTCAATTTGGTATATCTGTCTAATTATGTATTAGCGTTATTATCGAAAACTGTACATTTGTATCTTTAAATTTAATGATGTTTTCTATGTACACTGATTTCCAGATACATGAAAAAATGCTTCGTCTCTCTCCGAGCTATGAAGTGAGCTGAAAGCAGAAGATAGTAAAGGTTATTTATTAGCTTAAACATATTTTTTAAATATTCTTTGTGTAGTTTTTGAGATATGGTATATTTTAGATTAATGTTTTTCTCGGGCTCCATAGTCAAATATCAAAAAGAATTGATCAGCTTTACGAAACTCTTTATTGTATATAGACTGTTTGATATTTAGCAGATTTTCAAAAATTCGTTGTAGTTTTACTTATGGCCAGTTCTTAAATCTTACCGACCATTCATTTTCCGCCTTACTATCGCTTAAAATTTAACATAAGCTCCATACAAGTAATGTCAAACTTCAACCGATGTTTACGCATATGAATGAATAGTAGGATATAAAAACCAGCCATTAATTGGTAGCTATCAATACACAGCTGTGTTACCAAGTTTAAGCTTTAGTATATTAATTTATTATTAAAGGCGCATAAAATATGAGACCATATCTACAAACTGTTAGACGTACGTGAACATAATTATTCTTTCAAAATCATAATATGTGTAAAATAGTATTGTAACTCTATTTATTAAAAGCTAGTTCTTAAAAATGTACGATAAAAGAGTCCGTCCGTGAACCAGTAGTTTCATAAATAAACCACTGGCGAGTTGCAATAGCTGTTATGGTACATTAAAAGTTGTTAAATACTCACGAATTTATGGGACAGAAACGATATCGCGCGTGACTACTATTACAGACTGACTTCTCTCCAAACTACCTTCATTTCAGAAGGAAGTAAATGTGTCAGGGACACTTGACAACTTTGGAAACGAATATCTTCTCATCTATTAAGCAAAATAAATAGTGTAAAATAACAAAGGAAGAGTCAAAAAGTAGATAGATAAATAGATAACACTTTATTGCTCACCAAAATAAACAAATACAAAAACAAAATGCATAATTACAATACTTCTTGGCAAAACAACAGGCAGCCTTATCGCTAAAAGGGATGTCTTCCAGGCAACTTAGCTTAAAAAAATTCTTAACTAATCTGGTGATGTATGTGGAGCAGAAAAAGATAGGAGTGTACAATTTAAATATACATACTAACACTAATTTATAAATTTAATACATACATAGATCCAGACACATTTATAGAATACCAATATATACGTATATACGAAATAATAATCTAAATAAATATACTTATTAACATTATATATGACAAGCATTTTATATTAACAATACATAATAAGTGAATGTTTAATATATTAGACATATTTATTTGAAAACAGATAGTACTTCTACTCCTACTACTAGTTCCGAAATGTAGGTGATGTTTTGGCCTATCTGACAGTAAGAAGCAACGCATTTCAGAGTTTGACAGCCTGTACTGTAAAAGAGTTATCATAAAAGGATGAAGTGTGTGCAGGTGTCACGAGTCTACGATATGTATCTGAGCGCAAATTGTGAGAAGTGGAGAGACGAAGGAATTCAAAACTAGAAATAAATAGAATAGAAATAAAGAATTATCATTAAAAAGTGTTATTTTGATCAGTGGGCTTCTTGTATTAAAGTAACGAAGCATTTCTGATATATTCTAAAGTCCAATTCCTTACAAATCGCACCCATGAAAGACGTCCGTGCGACGGGCTATAATAGTCTTGATATTTTCTTTATCTCGCTCTCAGTGGCCGACTCCGGATAAGTTTACCTGTTTGAGGATTATTCGCAAATATTACTAGTCGTGTTTCTTAGCTTTTATGCGTTCAGGCCTAGTGTACACGAGTAATGCCCTTTAGCGCCCTTTGTTGTGTAAAGTCGCTTTCACTTTAATAATTTACAGCGTTGTCGTAAATTAATAGACTATTACAAATGCACGCACTTTGCACGAGACATGATACATGATATTAAAGGTACCTAAATGACTTCGTATAGACCATAACATTTGAACTGTAGACTCTTGTAATTAAGCGGCACAAAATTAATCCTTATAATTTCGTCATGTTCTTCCATTTATCTATATAATAAAATATTTTTTGTTTTAAATTATTTTGTCTATAAGATTGAGATTTAGATCGAAGGTGTGTTATATAGGTATGTACACTGGTGTAGTAAGTTCTAATATGTATAAGAATTAGGAGTGTCTACCTATATCTTCATACATACTGACTCAGGGATAGAAAAATTCTTTGTATATGGTGAGTGGTCCGGAGCTTCCGTGATCGATAGTAGATAGATAGTCTTCCATGCACGAATGGAAATAGAGAGAGACAGATAACATTTTATTTTGTTTTTTTATTAAAAAGAATACTAATTGCTGCGGCCGTGCGGCCTGTCGTAAGAGGCGATAAAACAACCCACAGCCATGTGGTAGGGTATTTGCCCAACTGGATGGCTACCACCCCTGGTCTAGAATATGCCGCCATTACGACATTGAGTTTCTCCTTCAAGGCCGGCAGAGCATTGGCAGCAGTGGTATTGCTCATAGGCGATGGTGACTAATTTCCACCATAGTTGGGCTATCAGCGTGTCTGCTGAACTCCAGCTATAAAAAAATAATTAAACGGGGTTTTGTTTCAATTTTTAAAAGATGACGAAATAAGAATATCTAAATTTGTAAAAAAGGCCGTATCCCGTTTTGGATTATCAAATAGAAAATATTGACAAAATTATTTAACAAATATTTTCAAAATTGGTTAGAATATGATCCATTGAGTAATTTTGGAGACAGGAAATAATTTCAATTACACGACTTTTTTGGGTTTTGTATAAACAACAGTAAATATAGGTAACTTATATATTGTCAAGTTTCCGCGAGTAAAGCCACGTCAAGTTATCTAGTTTTAAATAATTGATTGTGTATACCCGCCCTTAATCCTCCACTTTGTCTGTCCACATCACAAAGATACGGTAAGTGTGCGATTTCATTTTGCGCCTTTTATTATAAGTTTCAAATGGAAATTATAATATTTTATAGTTTTTTGCGTCCAGGATAATGGTACAAGTCTTGCGAGGGTCGATAAACAGGATCTTTTATTGTGTTCATGTTTTTTGTTTTCTATTTATATTCTTTGTCATCATCATGTTAATGTTAATAGAGTTTTCAAAGTTAGAGCAGAAGATGCATACTCTAACCTTAAGGAAATAAAAGTTGGTGTCCCACAAGGAAGTGTATTAGGTCCGGTCCTGTACCTACTACACACCTGTGACCACAACTAAAAGGTAATACTATAATCACCTTTGGTGATGATATCGCAATTATGGCTATTGAAGACACTCATGAAGCGGCGGTCGAAAAACTACAACTTGTCGTTGATGACGTTTTTAAGGGGATTCAAAAATGGAGAATTAAACTCAACGAAACAAAGTCAATACATGTTGACTATACGAATAAAAAACATCGCACTGTTTTTCCCATCGATTATATAGTGTATTTTAGTTGTTTGTTTTTTAAATAGCTTCAATGTACAGACACAGAATGTTTAGAATTTTGTAATATTATAGATAGATAATTTAATATTATTGACATGTTTTGTTTAGGATATTTTTTTACATTCCAATGCTTACAATATTTTGAATCATTTGCAATGCTTATACATTCATGAATTCGACTGTACCACAATCATTTTAAACGTCATTAAAACTAAGAACGCATCATACATCATAATGCTAAATACTGACAGCAAAATTTATTCTGGTCATTTCTTAGGTAGTAGGACTTATAATTAAAAGGTAGTAGACTATGAACGTATAATGACATATACTTAGTAAATGATAGGGAAAGACTTCCAGGATTTATGACGTCAAGAGTCGTATAATGATTATTACTATGTTAAACTGGTTATGCTGAGTCCACATCTGTATCATTTTGCCTACTCAAAACATTATTGATGTTGAGTTACATCGATGTACTAATGTGGATAAAAAGTTAGTTTAATCCTTTGCAAAATTCTATTAGCTAGAGCTTCTGGATAGTAGGGACGAAGAAAATGGTACTTAGTTTCTTATCTGCTACTTCGGAACAATAACCAACAATTAACTATAAGAAATATAATAAATAAAGAAATATATAACTATGAAGAAAATAGATAATTAGTAAGGAAATAACGACGGCTAGGTAAATGGAACTTATAACTCAATGGACACATTCGTTCTGTTCATCGTTAATGATTTCCTTTATATTCAAATTTCAAATTCAAATTCAAAAGTTTTTATTCAAAATAATATATGCCGTCTTACTCTAGTTTTACTTAGATCATAGTTGGATACCTACTAATTTTGAGATTGTCATAAATCTAACATTTTTTTTTTATTGCAGGAGATCAGCAGACAGGCAACCGGCCCACTAGATGGAAAGCGGTTACCATTGCCTATGGACATTTGCAACACCAAAGGTGTTACAAATGCGCTGCTGCTTTCTTAAGTGAGTCTGGAACCTGGTCACTAATGCCGGAACACAACTCAAAGTTGATATGGCGGCATGCTCTAGACCAGGGGTGGTAGCCATCCAGTCGGGCAAATGCCCTACCACCTGGCTTTGGGTTGTTAAGTCGCCTCTTACAACAGGCCGCCCGGCCGCAGGAAATTGTATTCTTTCTCCGTTCCTGCACAGATACTTAATTAAACATTTCCTATTTGATTTTGAGGAGTACCCTTATAGTATACCCTTATACTTATATTTCGGGAATCCAACATCCTATAACAATGAAATTTATATGGAATCATTCAGAATCTATACTAATTGTTTTTGTCTTGAATAAAATATTCCTTTCTTTCACTTCAACGCAAATATAATTTTTAAAATTGGTTAATATAAAATAAGTTATGGCTGAATATATATAAAAAACTACTTACAGACGAATTGAAAACTTTTACATATTAAGTGTCGTTTGCAAATAGCAAAAAAAAGATGAGAAATGTTGTTGTCAGCCAACAGTTGTTCACTCCTATACCTAAGGTCTCCCCAATTTTGCGCCACATATGGGATTTATTATTGGACGATTGTCAATGCCACTAACCTTCTTCCATGCTTTCACCCACTATTATTGCTTATGTTATATACGAAACACGATTTAAACCTATCGATTATCTTAGTTAAATGTCCAACGAATATGTTATGAATAATTACACGATTTTAATAAACAAAATTCAACGTTTCTTAGCAAACAAATACAACCTATTAATTTACGATACAACCTGAAAATCCAATTAATAATAAGACAATAACAAATAATCCGGAACAATAATTTAAATATAACGATATTTTAAAAAGCACACAACCTGATTATTTATTTTTGTGAGTCGATGTCAACGACGTACCATTTGATCGAGGACTTCGCACACAAAATATTCGAGACTTACTCGTGCTTACCAAGCTCAAAATGTGTTGTAGTTTCTAAAGTATTTGGTTGGTTTAATTGTAAAGAAGATAAGCAAGATATGCCACTGAAAGCAATAGATGCTTAACTAATACATCTGAATAATATACCTTAATTAGGTTGGAATGCGTTAAACTTACAAATCCCAGTTCAATTGAAATACTGAGTAACTATTTACTAAACACTTTTTTGAGGATATGTATCTCAAATTTAATGCGAATAAAATCGCCGTAGCTTCGAATAAAGTAACAATGTAATTAATAACATTTAATTTTTTAATAACGTAGAGATATATAATCATATTTCACAACAAATGGTAGCGAAAAAATAATTACTAACAGATAAATAAATAAGAAATAGTACAGAAGATTAATTACAGGTTTAAGCTTAAGTATGATCAAATTTCTAGGTTTATCATTATAATTATGTTACAATAATCAACAATTGAATTTACAATAACTTTATTATGTCAGTTTGGGTAGTCTTGTATCTCAAAACTGGCAATGAAAAATTAATGATTCAATTTTATGATAAAATTACAATAGACGACTTGGAGTGAGATTAAGTGAGGACGCCATTTAACCCAATATACCAAAATTGCAACACTGTTGACTCACACACATTACAACACTGTGCCAACGAGCAAATTATCCACCAAACTGCACGCCATGTAAACACCCTCTTAAGCTAGCAATGCGCGTGTGGACGAGATTTTTCAATCAACCGCTCAGCATGAATCCTAATTAAAAGCATAATGATCTTTATCCCACAACCGTTGTAATGGTATAGTTAAAAAACCAATGTTCATATGTTCGTGAGTAACATTATAATATAGAATACACACAACTAATTAGTTTAAGGTTGATATGAATATGTATTGGGCAATTGAGTAGGGCATAAAGTACTATAGAAAATATCGTATGGCTGGTTCCTATATCTTACTATTCGTTCAATTTCCCAACCATCGGTTGAGTTTGACATTAAATGTATGGAGCTATTGTTAAATTTTACCCGATAATAAGGTAAATGAACGGTCGGTAAGATACTTGTACAGGAACAAGACCTTAAAGGTATCTGTTGCCAAACATATTGTTTGATAACTATATTCTTTTAGAAATAATATATTTTTTAATGTGTGAAAGTAATTTTTTATCATTCACAAAATATTACGATCTTCCCTACGGAGGCTTATAAATATTTTAATTTTAACCTGATAATTAATTATATCTAAGAATGTGTCTATTGGACCTCTACCTAGTCACTGTCTGTTAGGGCGCATTCGCATGTTCTCATGTCTTAAACATATAAATTGTGCGCAGAAGATTTGCCGATAATAACCCCATCCGCTTTCTACAACCGCGACCCGCGGTCGTCTAGTTCTTAGTACTACTTAGACAAGCACCGGTCCCAGTCATAGGAATCGGGAGAGGTGATCATCGGCAAACTTTTTGCGCACGACTTTTTTTTTATTGTTCACTATACACTAAATTAACTCAAACTGCGTAGTTATTTTGAGTCTTTGCACTAGCGTTGTGGTGTCAAGTAGTTGTATCGAGTAGGTAGTCCGAGGCTGCGAGGGTAGCCGGTCATGGCGGTGGGGCCGGTCTAAGCCACGCCAGTTTACTATGTTCTAATTTTTTCATAGGTTTATTAGACGTAATGTCTCAGTTTCAACCATTTTCTGGTTGGCAAAGTTCAGCACTATGCTATGCTATTGCCTCAACATTTTACAGAAAGGAAATATAATAAGGTAGGTGGCCTGGAAGAGATCGTTTTTAGCGATAGGCCTCCTGTTGTTTTGCCAAGAAGTATTGTAATTATGCATTTTGTTTTTCTATTTGTTTATTGTGGTGAACAATGAAATGTTATCTATCTATCTATAATAATGACACGTTATTTACGAGTTTGAGATAACTAAAGGAAAATAGGAAATACTATGGTCTCACTATAGTATAAAATTAATTTTGAACTTATTATGTATTTTTTTTTCTATTTATGTAGTTCTCCGTTTTTATGTCAATAAATCGTTTCCTTTCTTCTCTTAAGTATCTGTCTGTCTCTATGTCAGACCTCCCACGAACTACTAATGCTAGTACATGTTGTAATTTGGCACTTATGCAGAAGTCTCATGTAGCTTAAAAATGTAGATTTTATATCTTTAATACTACAGATCTATACTTGGTAAACTTTTAAAGTCTATGTAAAAATTTTAAAAGTAACATTTTTGTGATTCAAAGAGTAGGAAAGTTGATCATGGGATCCGGAAAAGGAAGTATAGGTTATAAACGAGATTTAACGGTAGCAATAATGATAGTGCAATCATTCATCCCAAAAAATCGGACAAGTGCGTTGCAGTCCTCATATAATAGAGGTTTCTCCAAAGCTGACAAACGCATATTTTACTCATTCCGCTACGCAACTTTTTACCTAATAATTCAAAAATTAGGAAGATATACAATTTTTTTTGGAAGTTTCCATTAAAAAGTCGTTTGAAAATATGGTCATAATTTTTCAAGATTGGACGAACTATATTGCTTACACGTTCAACGCTCATTTACGTTTATAGTATTGACCACCTTTTTTATGTTGGGAAAATCCGCTTGAGGACAAACCACCGCGGGGTACATGCGATGGGAACGTGTGGGATTCGCCACGTCAGGGTGCCACTAGCAATCCCGCAAAAGTACTATTACCATCCGGGTCGGGGACAGTACTAAGACCTCTGGCCGTTCCTCTAGACGTCCCCGAGCTGTGGGCTCGCTCGCGAATTCACCTTCAGCCCATAGGAGTGGTATCCACCCCTAATATTTATTTTTGGTAGTTTTACACTTGTATCTAATGTTTTGTTCATAGATCCGGTAGTCTAATGACTTCACAAGGGTTACGTTTTTGCCAAAATAATAACTAGACAGTTTTTTTCCCCCTCCACCAGACGTAAAAGTTAGTCTTTTTTTTTAAGTATACATATTATCTTTTGAACTTTTCAAATTTCTTTTTGCAAAAGGTACTGTAACGTCCAGCGGTTCCTGAGCTGACCAGGATCTCTATCTTCCAATGAAAGACTGGTTTATAGCATAAGTTTATATTCGCAATCCAGACACTTTTGCATGAGATGTGTTCTGCTCGCGACCCGACACAATAATGTCTTCTCTGGTTTTGGAAAGCGTTCTACGATTTAAATTCAAAATTATTATATTTCTTAATATATATAACGACTAAGGAGGTTAGTTGTTACAGTACTTAGACTAATATTGTACATTCTTTCTGTTGTTGATGATATATTTACTACATTTACTTATTTTACTAACATATTTATTGTTATTAACTTTTAGGATTTTAATGCTTACTTACTGATACGTTACTAAATATATATAACAAACAAAAGCAAGATAAACTAGATAGTTAAAAGAACCATCTAAATTTGATCTTCAAAAATGTCGAAGCAATCGAGTATGTAATATCCAAGCTTGACAATGCAACCGTGTATAATCCCATCACAATATAAATAAACAAATAAAGACCGCGTCCTACGGCAGGTGGAACCAGTGATTCCTCGCAGATAATTTGCCTAACTGGTTATGCACTGAGCCTGACACATCCTTGTACAGTGATATAAGTAGAATAATATTCATTCTTGGATGTAGTACATTGCTTGTTACTTTGAACATACTTAAGGGAATATGCTTCTTTATTATAATTAGACACTAGAGTTATTTTTTTCTCTTTGTTTAGTAAAAGCTCTGCCGTGTAGCGGCTACGGCGCTTTCTCTAGAGTTAACTATTAAATAAAAAACTTATATTAATTTTGTTTTAATAGCTGGAGTACAGCAAACAGGCAGACGGCCCACCTAATGGAAAGCGGTTACCGTCGCCTATGGATGTTTGCAACACCAGAAATTTCACTAGATGTCACCAACGTGCTGCTGGCCTCGAAGAAATTTTATAAGACTCTTTTTATATAAAATTTTACCCCACATTCTAGCGGTAAAATATAAGCTTTAAGCTTTTATAGATATATCAGTTTTGCAGTAGTAAAACGTCAAAAATCAGGTAAAATTATACATCATTATATTAGTACTAGAGACCCTGGCAGACGTTTTCCTACCCTGAAACAATACAATTCTAGAACACGATTTTAACGCCATCTACCGTGTCCAATTGTGAATCTAAACCATCTAGAGGCCAAACTCACACACAAATAATTCCATCAAAATCAGTTAAGCCGATTTTGAGTTCTAATCAAACTAACGAATAGCTATTGATTTATATGCTCGTATGTATGCATATTTGTATTTAAGAACTTATGATATTAACCAACAGCGTTGACGTATGTCACCTCTGTTGGTAAGTTCTTCTGACTTCAATTTTGTATTCCTCTCGGGCAATTGGAGGTGGAAATGAAATAGATTATTACATTAAATAACTGTCTTTTATTCCAAGATACAACTCCACTCGGTGGCGAATAGGAAGCGCCTGGTAACAGCGCTGGGAATATCCATATATTACAACCAGGATATGCTCGCAACTTCGTCCACGCTTAATTTGAAATTCCCGAGGGATTCTCGGGACACAGCATTTAATAAGAATGTGAGCTATCGTTTTAGTGAAAGCTGTGTCGGAATAAGCTATATATAATAAGCTAATTTTTATGCAGCTGAATAACTTAAATAATACTAACTAACCGCTCGCTGGAAAATTCCCCGCCGGGATTCCCGGGATAAAAAGTAGCACAGTGTAATAATTTTCTGTCGATCAGCGAAAATCGCAATGAAATTGGCCCAGTAGCTTTTACGTAAATCTCAAACAAACAGACAAGAAATTAAAAAAAAATGCATCGTGTTCTCCATCGCTTATATAGTCTATTCCATTTTTTTTAAATAGCTTCAATGTACAGATACGGCATCCTTAGAATTTTATAATATTATACATAGATTTTATTGAATTTCACTGTTACTAGGTTAATGTTAACACGCTTCCGTATCACCGTGGCCACAAAACATGAAAGAAGTCGATGGATTGACTTTCCTAATAATTAAAATCAGACTAAACCACAGCGAAACGTGGCCAGGTTCAGTGATAGCTTGTAGGTACAAAATAAAGAAGCAATGGAGGGTATCCAATAGTTTTAAATACCAACTCTTCTTGAAACAAATCCATCGGTCAGCGACGTCAACCAGCTGATAAAGTTGGGCTTTATATTTTGTTGCGTGTTTCTGAATGATAAGAGGTGGAATTATTAAGTGCTCTTTATAATGAAGTTCCATAGTAAACCTCTAATGCAATTAGAATTAATCAACACGAAATTATGAAACTAGCGTAAAAGCTTGAATATTCATTAACACTTAAGACTGGCTAGATACACAAATCAAGCAGAGCCATAATAAAGAGAAATTATCGTTAATTTAGAAAAAGATGGAAAATGGTTTATAGTGAGAGAGAGAGAGAGAGAGATAACACATTATTGCACACCAAAATATACAACTACAAAAACAGGTTATATTTATAATATTTTATGGGTAATACAATAGGCGGCCTTATCGCTCAAAGCGATCTCTTATAGGCAACCTAAATCAAAGAAATTTGAACCAGGCGATGTAGGTGGTGCAGGAAAAAGGCAATAGATACATAAATACTAAAACTAATTTAACAAATAAATATACATAGTCATATATATACACATATACATTAATTTATTTCAAAATACATAAGTTATTATAATAAATTAATGATCAAATTGATCGTGTACTAGCGGAGGGTGATGTCAGGAGCCTTAAGAACAGACGAGTGTGCATGACAAGAGTTATGAATGTCAAAGAAGCAAGTGAGGTGTGTAAGAATGGGCCTAAATGGCACTCTGTTGCTCGTGCCTACCCCGCAAGGGAACTGGCGTGAAGTTATGTATGTATGTATTATAATAAATCTATTAGTATGATTATCTTGTATTAATCAGACATAGCT
Source organism: Dendrolimus kikuchii (assembly GCA_019925095.2). Lineage (NCBI taxonomy): Eukaryota > Metazoa > Arthropoda > Insecta > Lepidoptera > Lasiocampidae > Dendrolimus > Dendrolimus kikuchii. Next base: position 9,302,889 of record CM034407.1, read on the forward strand.
ATTTATGGACAAATAGTGTTTTCTGAGTAAATTTCTAAATGTGTTCTAAAGGTTAATAATTCGGCCTATAAGGTTTTTGATCCAGTCTTATCATAAATTTTTATTGAGAACAGAGCAGTTAAGATCTTCATTGAATGCTTGTTTTAAAACAATCAATATTCAACAAAATTGTTAATTTGAACAAAGATACAGGTGGTATTTGTTAAGTTTTCGCGACCAGTTATTCGCGTATTATGTGTAATAAAACTACGTTTTAACGGCTGAAACATCGGAATAAATATCAAATAAAATACCGTGGTAAAACCGTTGAAACGTAGTTTAATGCAAGATTATATTTTAAAAATAAAAGCTGTGGACATGCTTAAAGAGTATTTAAATAAAACATGATTTTTTATTTTTTTTAACTTCAACATGTCATGATTTGGAAAAGTTTTCAATTATTACAGTGTTGGAACACAATGCTGGTTGTCATATGTTTCATACTATTACATAAGCATGAAAGTAAGTTTCTTTGGACATGTAGGCTGTAGTTGTGTTTATTCCGCCTTCACAGTCTTATAATAGTAATTCATTTTATTTAATATAATAATACTTCATTTATTTCAGAAATTTGAGTATTTCCATATTATAAAACTATTTCCATGTTATCCAAGTTAAAATTAATTCACGGCACAACAATTAATTAATAAGACAAATACTAGGGCGTTACTTAGGAATGCAGACCTAACCACGGCACTAGAAGGCCTTAGGTGGCACTCAGGTCTTCGAATTATGGGACACACTCACTCCAAAAGTCAAGCACGGCCTGTAAAGTTCAATGAGATATTGAAGAATGGGAAGTGAAACTTTCACTCTGGTTTTTGCACGGAGCACTCAGAACGTCCGGATTGATCTCTTGTGCGCTGGAGCCTACTTTAGACACTACCAATGGCGGCGAAAACGATAGCCAGTGACACTTTTTTATTTTTTATTGCAGGAGTTCAGCAGGCAGACGGCCCACTTGATGGAAAGCGGTTACCATCGCCTATGGACATTTGCAACAACCAAATGCGCTACAAATGCGCTGCTGCTCTCTTAAGGGAGACTGTGATCTGGTCACTAATGCCGGAACACAACTTAAGGTTGTTATGGCTACATACTTTAGACCAGGGGTGGTAGCCATCCAGTCGGGCAAATACCCTACCACCTGGCTGTGGGTTCTTTTGTCGCCTCTTACGAAAGGCCGCCTGGTCGCAGGAAATTGTATTCTTTCTCCGTTCCTGCACGGTTCCGTTGCTACATTTATAAAACTACCCACATAAGTATAAATTGTGAGGATTCAACACATCCCTGCTTTCAATAATGTGGAGAATGTTTTTTCGTTGAAATCAGTGTCTGAGGATATAAATCTCTCAGAGGACCTGCAATCCAAGTACAAAAATAACTACAAATCAATCAAATATAATCTAAAAAGATTCTATATTGATTCCCAAAGCGGACCATCATGCTCACATCGGCAGACCTGGGATTAAAATGAGAACCATATACTAGAATGATGATAACTCCGCTTTTATTATCAAATCAGAACTAAACACTAGAATGATGATAACAATTACTCGCCTCTGCTCCTATTTTTGATATAACAATATTGTGTACAAGACTCCCTGCGGCACAAATAAAGCCATGAGGTTTCTGTGCAACAGTTCAAATGTGTGTCTAATGTGTATGTAAGCATATTGGATAATAAATTTAAAAAAAAAAGATCCAAGACTCGTAGAAGCGAATCCGCGTGGATTTCTCAACTTTACTAATAACAGATTAACGGACGTAGTAATTACGAAACAACTTGATTGAACCAGACGTGCCTTATACAGAACACTTGATTTATAAACCAGGTTTGTAATAAAAACAATGAGCTTTAGTTAAGCAAGTTCAGAACAGGGCAGAGCAATATCGGTGGACAATGGCCAATTAACGCTGGGCACAATTAAATCAGCACAGGACTGCTCCTTGACGAATTTTATAGAGATGATAATACCGACCTATAAACAGAAAGAATTCATTTATTTACTAGGAAAGCGACAACACAAGGACATAAAAATTCTTATATAAATGATGGGTCATTGCAGGAATAAAACGACTCGTACATTTACATTTTTATAATGTTTACTTTAATATATACATGGCCAAATAAATGAACATACACTGTAGCATTAGATTAATTCAGATTTAAATTTAGGATAATTTTCATGGCGACTTCTCTTTGGCTGTATTTGTCACAGTTGTCAACGTCAGTGTCTGGCCGAGTGGACAATGAAAGAAAATGTTCGCCACAAATTTCTACGGTTAAATTTAAGATTTTATATGCCGTATTTCGAAAAAATGAGATCAGTAACTCAGTTTAAAGCATATAGAACAATAGTAGCCTATAAACTTATCTATATTGATCTGGAGGGTCATTAATCAGTGATTGTGAGATTGGCAGATTTCATCATTTACTATCAGCACGTAATAATTTTAACACATTAATAACATAAAAACTGGCTTAAATAGTTCATACAATTTGAGTGTTTGGCCTTTAAAATAAACTTTATTAATATATATTAATTATGCTGTACTTCAATCTGTAAACACTTAGGACTAAAAATAAATTAGAATACTGAGCCTAATTCACAGTCTTATATGTATGTTGTGTTGTATTTATTAACTGATTGCCATAACGATTGATTGTCTGAAGTAAGCACACAAGAACTACAAATCTCGCAGTTCACGACGGCAAGCTGGCTTTACTTATGGTAAACACGAATCTGTGTATGCGTGATACAAAAAGCGGGTACAATTGGACAGCACGCCCGCAACTAACTGATCGTTCCGTCAGACACGCACACTATTGCAATGTGCATGTACACATCCAACCACGTGTAAAGCCCACGCGCCTTCTTGGATTACAAAAACTATATTAATAGTATTAGTAAAATTTGCCACAATGGCATACAGGGGACTTATATACATACAACCCATTAGTCTTCGTATAGCTCAGCCGAATTATAGATTTTCGACTGACGCCAACCAATGGAGTTCTTCTAACAACACATTTCTCACAAAAACACATAATTACTACGCAAACATTATCAATATGCTATGACATTCATTAAAATTTAATTTCATTCGGTTCATTGTAGAGGAATTTTACACATTTTTAGAAAATACAACTGCACAGTCCTCTTCGTCTCCTTTCAGTTCCCGCCATAAGGTACAAGAACTATTAATATGTAAAATAGTGATGTGACAACTCTATAAAGATTCGGTAAAACGTATCGATACTATCCGCCACCCACTCGTCTGGTACACGTATTGTTCGGCTCAATCGAGCGGAGTTATTATTGTAGATAATACTTTATTTATTGTGAACACCGGCACCGGCCTGTTTCCATGCTGAAACAATGTACCCGAGACGTTAATGAAATTTACCTCATTGCTGGAACATACTCTGTGACATGTAGGGTAGTTATGAGCGTGGGAAATTTCCATTGAATGAAATAAATGCTGTTGATATTATTTATTTCAAATTATAACTAACTAGCTGTGCCCGCGACGTCGTCCGCGTGGTATTTGCTTTCAAACCCCTCCGACTTTGAAACATTCTTCATTGGTGCTCCGCTCCTATTGGTCTTAGCGTGATGGTATATAGCCTATAGCCTTCCTCGATAAATGTACTATTCAACACTGAAAGAATTTTTCAAATCGGACCAGCGGTTCCTGAGATTAGCGCGTTTAAACAAACAAACAAACTCTTCAGCTTTATAATATTAGTATACATTAATTTAAAAAAAGTAAAGAGTTTATATGTGATCTCAAAATAAATGCCAATATTTAAGTGGGAACTGTTATGTATACGAAGCATGTACATGAAGCCATGGGTCTATTTAATTATAATATCTGTGATGCAGACGGGATTCCCCGTACCATAGATTGCAATATGGGCTATTCCGGCTATATTGCAATCTATGGTACGGGGAATCCCCTTTTAAACTAAAATAAACATACACTAGAGATTGATTATGATTTTTTGTAGTTTGGTTAAGCGAAGTGTAAGGTAGAGAGTGTTTTAGTCAAAAATCGATATAATTGTTTTTTTTACTTCCGCCCTACCTGTAACCAATGCTGCCCTACCTCAAATTCGACTCTAGCTACAGCCCTGTCTGAGTGTTTATTTCAATGGAATATGGGGAGATAATAATAGAGATTGTATATTAAATTTTGGTGTACATAATATGTGTTTTATTTCTATATTTTACATGATTCAGAAAATATAAATATTAAGTCTCGCTCTAACAAATTGGCGGTTCCAGATGGTTATAAACAAAATGAAGATTAAAAATTACCTATATAGGCACATCGAAATAAAATGAATATTGAAATAACATGTAATAATACCTTAATATTAATTTGATTCCTATAGTCTCTATAGTAAAGTATACTCTATAGTATAGAATATATTTTTATGATCTAACTTATGTAGGTACAACACAGAAATTATAATTTCAAATACGTAAAATGTGTGTGCAGTTTACACGCAGTACAATGAAAATTCAGAGAATATTCTAATATATAAAATTCTCGTGTCACAGTGCTAGTTACCATACTCCTCCGAAACGGCTTAACCGATTGTCATGAAATTTTGTGTGCATACTGGGTAGGTCTGAGAATCGGACAACATTTATTTTTCATCCCCTTAAATGTTAAGGGTAGTCCACCCCTAATTTTTTTTTTTTCATTTTTACATTATTTCTTTTTAATTTTTTTTTAGGATACAATATTAAAAAATACATACAACCCTAAATTTTCACCCCTCTACGATCAACCCCTATTTTTTATTTGTTAATTATAAACTTTAATTTTTTGGCAAGATTTTTAATCTTATTTTGTCATGACTTAGAATAAAAAAAATATATTACTGTTTTAGATTCACAATTAGAACCGGTAGGTGGCGCTGAGATCGGGTTATGGAATCCTCCTTATCACCTCGAGCGATTTTGGTGATTTTGTTTTTGTGTGTTTGAGTGGGTGCCCGGGTGGTTTGGATTCGCAATTAGAACCGGTAGGTGGCGCTGAAATCGGGTTCTGGAATCCTCCTAATCACCTGAGCGATTTTGGTGATTTTGTTTTTGTGTGTTTGAGCGGGTAGGTGGGTACCCGGATGGTTTAGATTCGCAATTAGAACCGGTACGTGGCTCTGGGATCGGGTTCTAGAATTTTATTTTTTAAAGGCAGGACAACGTTTGCCGGGGCCGCTAGTACTCATATATAATATGTAATTCTTTTCTAAATTTTATTCATATTGTTACAAGTTGAGCCAAATACAATACCTGTATTTATTACCTGCCGCAGCTTGCATGCTGAACGTTGAAAACGTTGAAACTGTTTTATGACTATCTTCTTTTGTTTTCTTTGTGTTTAAAATTTGCAATTAGACAATAGCCTATTGTTATTGTACTTGTTTATGGCCGTTCGCAGGCATAATTATGCAGGTGTATAGAATTATGTTACCTGGGAATAGCGCCGACAGTGGCCAGGTGTGGTTCTTGGAAATCATTGTTCATACGGTCGTGACATATTGTAAGCTAAGTATAAGGGAATACCCGAACGGAGAGATCGGAAGTCGAGCGACGATTACGATACAAGCAAGACGTGTACATTCGACATAGTGACGGACTTTGCGCGTGTTATTGATCGTGGAGATTATAACAAGTAGTGTCTAGTTTTATTTGTACCTTTATACGTATTTGTATAGTTCTAATAAACTCTATAGTAATTCCAACGGCATTTGATTCGAGTCCCATACTACATACAACAATATAAATATAATTCCTTTACCCTACATCCGTCAACATATTATAATTCAAAATAAACTTCTTAAGTATCACTTTAAATTTTTCACTGTTTTAGTCAAAAAAATATTATTATCAATTTTATGTCGGTCCTAATTCGACCTATGTTTAATCATCGGTCTTATTGACTCCCTAATCTGTCCTGCACAATGTAAAACTCGAATCTCATTCTCCTGCAGGCTTAGTCCTATATATTTATGAGTTTATCTCTTTTTAGGGTCGCTTTCTCGTTTCATCGAGTTTCGAATCACAACGATTCTAAAGAAGGTTCACTTCAAAAATATAGTTACCTACTTGATACATAGGTATGGCAAGTTAACATTGGTCTTGCTATATAGAATTTAACTGCTTGAAAGTTAACCTTTTAAGTAGTTATATGTGTAAGTATGTAACATACGGTATGGGTATATGTTACATTGTAACTCAGATAAAATATACATTAGGATAGGACAAGATTTTTTATCGAATCCAGTCTTGGTATGCCACGAAATGTTAATGTTTTAATACAGCTTGATAAATATTTTTTTCAATAGACTGTGTTAAAAATCGAGAAATAAATGCTTCAGTATGTTAAACTCGTATAAAACCTCTATTTCGCCATTGCTGGCGAGATAGAAAAAAATTATAAATATATTTAAATTTTGAAGTTCTTGTTTGGAACGTTGTGAAAAATGTGCTCTATAATAAGTCAATTGTAAAAATCTGCAATGTAAAATTGTCTAAAATATAATATTGTTGAGTTTAAAATCCGGAGTTTCCTTCGAGTATCTGTAAGACCACGGCACCTTGGTACCTAACAGCTTTTTCTCCACAGTAGACCATTTAAAAATCTCAAAAATCGTCGCAGAGTTGCCAGTTTATCGGTTTTCTATTGGATATTTTTCCTCGATCTGATCCCGCCGTCTTCCTTCCATCATCGAACAACCAAGCGCTCCGGCATGCGGCACCGATTTTTGGTGGTTATTTCACCTATACGAACGCAGCAATTTGCGTCTACCTTAACCATACGCACCATAAACTCATAACCGGAGTCAGTCTTTCCCAACACTTACAATCTTCAAGTCCCATGTGAATAAGTGTCTTCTAGGTAAGCGTGCTCCATCATAGACATGTCTTCGCTCCACATCGGGCGAGATAATGGTCAAACACGAACCTATACTACCATAAAAAAATATTGTTAACGCCGACCTATTTGGTCACCTTTTTTTTTATTGGACTTGACTTTATGTTGTTGGTCCGAAGACCTTACAACTTTACCGGGGCTTTCGGGGTGAGTGCCTTCGCTAAGCGAAGGCACTCGCTATGTCTCCTAGCGTCCCTCGCGGGGACGTGGGGGGAGATTAATTGGCGGCGTCTGAGACGCCGCCGTATTTGGTTACCGTCTCTTTGTTCCTATTTTCTTTCGCCGGATCTGCCACTATGTATGTATGTCACATAGTTTATCGCGGCGCTGCTTCCGCGAAAATCTCGCCGCTTTTTGTGTGTCGTGCTGCATTATAACTCGCGTACTGGAAGGTACCCGCTGTACCGTACGCATCTGGTCCACTCGTCGAAGTAACCGCAAGACGTGAAGAAAGGATCACGAGGAAGACGTGTCTGCCGCTGCGAGGCCCGCATCGTTCGTAGCGTGTCTGGTGCAGCGACCTATCCTGTACGTCCTTCCTTCTCTCTTATCTCCTCCCTCCTCCTCCCGCCCGCGCCAAAAAATACTAACTAGGAAAACTGATCACCCAATACTAATATCTATATGACGGTACCGCTTACCATGAAGTGTCCAGACATTAACAAAAATCCATGTTTTAACAACACAAGAAATGAATTTTCAAATAGACTATCCAAAGCGACTCAATAGTGGAAGTCATAAAACATTAATAGTTCTTTAGTTCTAATTTGTTTCAGTTGATTTTGATACATTAGGTACCTAAATATACAAAATATTGAACCAAAAGACTGATCTATATATTTTGAACTGTTGTACAAGATATACATAGATCAGACTTTTGAACTTAAGTATGTTTACTAGGGTCGCGACGCGGCCAGCCTTTTGGACACGTTCCCTTTTGACAGCGGTCTGGGGCTACCTTTCATTTACTAATATATATTTGTAAGTATACATTTAATTATAAAAATAAAATTACATGCAGCCGAGTGGTCTATCGAAGAGGCGAAAAAAAAGCATTTGACCAACTTGGATGACTATCACCACTGGTCTAAACTATGTCGCCATAGAAACGCTGTGTTATAAAATGTTTATAGGCGATGATAACCATTTTCTATCAGATGGGCCTATATTTATTGTATTTATGCGATATTTATTTTATGCAAATGACTTCATTTACATAAAAAAAAAATTGAAGAAGAAATACCTCATTAATCTAATTAAAAAAACGCCTTATCCCAAATATCTAAGTGGTTTACTGTAAATAACTTGTCACTCAATCCTAATAAAACTAAATGTGTTAAGTTTGTTATGCCCAATGTAAAAAAAAAAAATGTTAATATATCTCTTAACGACATTAGACTTAACCTAGTAGATTCAACTGTATTCTTAGGCATTAACCTAGATCAGAAGCTCCAGTGGGGCGCTCATATATCTAATCTCTCAGGAAAACTCAGTTCTGCTGCATATGCGGTCAGAAGAGTTAGGCAGTTCACTGACGAAGAGACTGCTAGACTAGTTTATTTTAGTTATTTTCATAGTGTCACGTTCTATGGTATTTTACTTTGGGGCAACGCTGTTGATTTAGAGACCACATTTGTTTTACAAAAAAGAGCCGTAAGGTCAATTTACAACCTCGGCCCTCGGGAGTCTCTTAGAGAACGCTTTAAGGAAATCGGTATTATGACGGTCGCCTGCCAATATATTTTTAATAATATAATTTATATTCGTAATAATTTGAGTGCCTACAAGCAGTATAAGGATGTTCACAATTTCAACACCAGGCATTGTAATAGATTGATATTGCCATCTTTTAGATTACAAAAAGTACTGTCCTCTTTCTTGAGGGTTGGTATACGCTTCTCCAATAAGATTCCGAGTGATATGTTAGATCTGCCTTTCACTAAATTTAAAACTAAATTAAAAAGCATCTTGCTAAAATAGGGATACTACACTATTGAAGAATACTTAAATGACAAAAATTCATTTATATAGCAGCTCGCTTCAACCTCTTATACTATATTTTGTATAACGTTTTTATCTTGCCAAGCTTGTAAGGAATTTATGGAGACATATTGCAGCATAACATTTTAGTACGTCATATCATTATTATAACTATAACATTATTTTTCATCCCTTTTATTGTCTTATTGAGTATGCATTGTTTGATACAACACCATTAATTCTTCAAAAAGTAATTCTGTAACACACTTCTGTACAAAACTTATAAAAAAAAAGAAATTTTGAGATATAAATAGAATATGAAATATAAAGAAAAACAATATTTAGCTAGACGTGTTGCTGAGGAGTTTCTTCTCCTTAATAGCATTAACACGTTGCGAAGCGGTGTACATAGAATAGGAAATAAAATAAAATTTTAACTTACCCGTATGACCTTCAAAAAGTATTCTCCAGTGGAACTTATTTTGAATAAAAACTTTTGAATTTGAATTAATCTAAAAAGACTAATAAGTAATTTAAATATAACTTAAATTAACTAAAAGTATTCATACTAAGAAAGTGTCCATTAACACTTTTTTGTTTCTATAAAATTAAAGTGTTCTTTATTAATAGCTAGCACATTAATCTACACTTTTGTTTTGTTTATATCACTAAGTTCAAATGGTTTTGTCCTTTTGAGCCTTCAGCTGGATCGCCTCGACATTCACATGATGATGAAACCGGTGTTCGTGGTCTTCCGCGTATTTTCTAATAATGCTGATGAGAAACCCCACTGTCAGGTGCGATGGATGTCGAACGATCTTATAATCTAATCTAATACGTACCATGGCGCGTTTACAATTTTTCAGTACCTTTCAGTATTTTTTTACAGTATTTTCTTTTTATGAATTAATTTTAGTATGTGCTATTTTAATTAATAATGATCAAGTGCGTATTTATGCATATTGAAAGGTGATGAGACCACTGTTTTTGATGTTTACTGCGACGCGATCTTCATTGAAGACCACATTTGTAACTACAGTTAAGTAGCCAGATTACATAACCAAACCAGTTTTATGTAGTCAAACTACTAACAAACTATTAATGAACGCAAAAGACAACTAAAACTTTAAAAAGGAAATAAATAACGCGATTGTATTCAATAAACCGCATTAGGCACTCCATTAAATAGAACCGTGGCCATATCGAGAAAATAACGATTATATCGATCTTAAGCACAGCTTCCACCGGAAAAGAGATAATATTTAATTGGCGTGAAAACTCAATAATTGATGATAAAAATCAGCGGCGGCGAACCAATTACAAGAATATGCGGTGTACAGCCAGGCTGGCGTGTATCCGCACTGCTTGCCGCTCCAGCGTCACTATAACTAATATCATGTCTTGTACATACATACATATAAACACGACTGTTTATCATAGTGGTAGGCAGAGATGACGGATCACCATTTTCTACAATCTTGGCATACACGTCTCGCGTCATTTAGTTTCATTAATCTTTTCATACATTCATATTCTATTTGAGCTACTTTTTACCTTACCATTCTTCAAAATATCTGTAATCTATCATGGTATGCAAATCCTCGTCAACCGGCATCAACTTTACAATTTGCACTACTATCATAGCCAAATTTTGTTAATCTCATCTCATTCATATTAAATTACCTTTCCTTTTTCAAGTCTTGTTATTACATCTTCTTTGAAATCACGACGTTCTCTCTCTCTCTTTCCCTTACGGATAGTTAGTATTTATATGTGAACTAGTGTATTAATGATGGTTACCCGATTTCTGGATAACATAGGTGCACATCTCACAAAGGCTTTCGCACGTAAGTCATTTCAATGTGTTTCCATACTATGTTTTCTCCAACATCTATTGTACTTAATTTAACAATATATTGGTCATTTCGTTGAAATTTATATCTATATAGATAAATAAAATTGAAGTGTCTGTTTGTAATGTCAAAAAAACAAGGGGGATAATTCGGATCAGGAGATTCCGAAAATGCAATTTTACAATTTTTGTCAGTCTGTCTGGATGTTCCGATTAATCTCTGAAACGGCTTGGCCGATTTTGACGGGACTTTCACTGGCAGGTAGCTAATGTCATAAGGAGTAACTTAGGTCAATGTCAAAGAAGCAAGTGAGGTGTGTAAGAATGGGCCTAAATGGCGCTCTGTTGTTCGTGCCTACCCCGCAAGGGAACTGGCGTGAAGTTATGTATGTATGTATGTATGAGTAACTTAGGCTACTTTTCTTTTTTAGGATTCTGCGAAAAAATAATCAGAAGTCACGGGCACAGCTATTTCATATAAAATTAAAATATTATAACGGAAAATACGCGAAATAAGTATTTTATCGATTTGAATGGTCGCAGGTGACAAGTTTAGTTCAACGTTACAGAATATTCCGTGTCGTGTCTCGATACTATCGTGAAAATGCTCGGAATATCGAATTTTGAATTATTACATCACTATTGGTTCTCGATTTTAAATCCTATTTTTTATATAATGAACTAGTACTTAAAATAAATTCATATTTCTTGGAAAACAGGTAATATATCAAAAATATTAATTTCGTATCCACCCTTGAAACCATCCAGTTGCTCCTCATATCCATCAATCGTCCAACTTCACTCTCTCTTATCTGTCTTCTCTAATGATATGATTTGTTAAGAATATAAAATGCAGAAAAATCAGTAAGTGTTTAAGGGGATTGTTGAAAGTTTGATCTGTAACTGAAAATTTAAGAAGGACAAATTAAGGTAGCGTAGACATGTAGTGATGAGATATTTCAGTCACGGGTGCCACTTTCAAAAATTATTATGTATCAAGTCTTTTTGTGTTACAGTGGATGGCGCTTGTCACATGCCATATCAGTTACTTGGCTATTCCAGGATCTTGACACCAAAGTTAAATAGTGCTGTGTGGTTTTTATATCAATTATCTGAACGCCATAAAGCCGTTATCTCAAAAAATATTAAAATGGGCAATGCAGTGATTGATGTGAATAATGATAATATTGATATTTGTAAAAAACCACACTATGATTTATTCGATTGAAACATTAGTAGTGGTTGCGAAATCTTTATAAACATTCAAAGCTCGCGTGAACGATGCCATCGTTTTGGTCCCGAATCGAATACATTATCTCGTAAGAAAGAATCCTGCGCATAATTTGTACAAAACTGAGGAATTTCTTGGAGCGATATGGTTTTCAAGAAGTCAGCTGACAAACCGAAGTGACTTAAGTGTCATGACTCAATAGTAGACTATAAAGTCAGAACACTTAATATAAGTATAGATTCTTACTTCCCACTTAATCAACAGAACTAGTCCCACACTCAGAGTCTGATGATGGTACATTTAAGTTAAAAGGCCGCGATTGAAATTAATAGTAATTCTCTGTATTATTGTTTGTATATGTTTTATTTGTATATGGAAATATATTTTTGAAATATAGAAATTATTTATATATTAATTATATACCTAATTTATATTAATTGTAAAGAATACATATACCGTCTTATCCATAGAGAGTTACACCGTACATTAGTATAAAACACTAGGTATGATTTGGTGTAAGAAGAAGGAAGAACTACTGCGATAAATTAATAGAACATTTCCTTCTTTTTTATCATTCTAGACTTTATAAATAACTTCAAAACTGAACTAACTATCGCAAATAATGTTCAACATCCTTTAAGATATGAAAATAATAAAAGTAATGTTTTTCATAATCATTTCGACGTCATCTCTCATGAATAGAAAGCGTTTGTATTTTAATAGTTTTCATATTATTCCATTGGCATTGATATCAAACAGTTACAAGATGTATCGTGTATTTCTTTATAATATGATTTCGCACAATTTGTGTATTTCGCTACTGCATCCAAGTTTTAGACAAAGTAAAAAATAGGCATTATCAATGATGTAGGTAGGTTCTATAATCATGTATTTCTTTCTTTCTTGTAGGGTTATGGCTTCAACACGACTTGTATTGACTATGCCAATGTCGCTGTGTAGACAAAATATCAGGTGCATAGGTAGAACAAATAAGAGAAAAATTTGTCCTGTTGACTTCCAGCACTTTCTGGGATCCTGATATAATAAACAGAGTGTTAGACTACCTACACTATAATTATTTTGTTTTAAGCAAAGTTTACGTATAAGTTCTTGAAATTAAAAATATCATTTTTCCCACCAAACACTTATGAATATAAATGAATATACAATTTCTCAAGCAGATCAGCAAGCAAGCCGAGTATCTAAGTTTCATATGAACACAATTGTCACGTCACTTTCTAGATTTATCTTCGTATTGTCAAACACTAACCTCGCCTTAGTGCTTGCATTCAGAATCGATTCTTATTATATGTAAAGAATCGATTTGAATTTACGATTTATGCATTCGATATTCAATCAAAGTCGAACAAAGGATCGGATAGTGCTATTCTGGTACTGTTAGACTCACCCTGGCAAGTATTTCTGTTTTAAAATCGACATACAGTCGATTTGCAACCTCATTCTCAGGTGGGAAAAGAGTTTACATGAATGATGGGTGGTAAATACATGTTTGTGAAAAGATAATGTTATTGCGATGTCCCCATAAAGAGTCTAGTCAAATATGTTATAAGGGCATAATAGGACTGTGAAAGTGCTGTATGTATTCATAATAATGGAGACCTAGGTAAATCTAATATATAAAATTCTGGTGTCGCGGTGTCTGTTACCAAACTCCTCCGAAACGGCTGAACACATTTGTATAAAATTTTGTGTGCATATCGGGTAGGTCTGAGAATCGGCCAACGTCTATTTTTCATGCCCCTAAATGATAAGGTTGACCCACCCCTAAATATTCTTTTTTATTTTTTTGATAAAATTTCTTATTTATATTTTATTCGGCATTAAAAAATACATACAATCCTAAATTTTCACCTTTCTACCACCAACCCCTATTTTTTAACAGCGTTTTTAGTACTTTAATAATTTTCTACTCTCGGCGGTCGATAATTGATTGGTTACCACTCGATCAGTTTCAAATTTAAACCAGGTTTATGGCGCTGCAATCGGGTTCTAGATTTTTATTTTTTAAAGGCTGGACAACGTCTGCCAGGTACAGCTAGTATGAATATATTAGAGAATACAATTTTTGCTGCGTACTTTATAGATATATCTAATTTTAAGCAAGTACTCGTTCATTTCCTCGGCGTCAGTATAGGACCTTCTAACTACTTTTTTTGTGCATAATTTTTCTTGGTCAAGTTTTTTACATAATATTTAAAAAACAACTTTTCAAATAACTAGTTTTATTTAATTTTATACATATGTAAACTCTTTTTGTCTATTGCTTGAGTTCAGCAGACAGGTAGACGTCCCACCTGATGGAAAGCGGTTACCATCGTCTATGGATACACCAAAAGTGCTACCAATGTACTGTCGCTCTCTAAAAGAAAGGGACTGTAACCTGGCCACTTATGTCGGAACACAACTCACGGTTGTTATGACGGCATACTCTAGTCCAGAGGTGGCAGCCGTCCACGCGGGAAAATACCCTACCGTAGGTAGGCCGCCCATCCGTAGGTAGGAAATTGTATTCTTTCTCCGTTCCCACACGGATAGAGATGTACCTATGTAACAAAACTGACAACGTTATAAAATTTTAGTAAAACCAAGACTCTTATGAAATAGTAATGTCTATCTGTCTTTGCTTCCGTTTCTTGCAGCTTGTGTACTATTGTGGACACAATTCCACGGAAGCAGGAATTGCTAATGTCGCCTCTCCGTGTGACACCGTCATACAAGGACACGTCTATACTGTTCCTAAGCGTCTATTTTACTTTGACGTTTTCACGTCTATCAAGTTAGATATTTTTTGACAGTGAAGCCCATATAAACAAATGACATAATTATCGTACCTTATTGTTGTGAGTGACGTAATAGTGATGTTCTGTGATTCATGAAACGCACAGACTATTAAACCATCGATACTATATGTCAATAAATCGAAAGTAATCGATTTGAAAATAAAAAATGTTCTACTTCAAAGAAAAATAATACCGCAACAATTAAAGTGCCGTTTGATTTTACTTATTTAATATATGTTCATTGAAATGCGAGTATATTTATTACACACTACAGCATATATATATATATATATGTACATATATATATATACATATATATATATATATATGTACATATATATATATACATATATATATATATATGTACATATATATATATACATATATATATATATATATATATATATATTATTGATTAAAACTTATTTATGAATGAAATCGATTTTTATAATAAATCGAGTAGGTATAGCAGAACATTAATCAGTCATCGAGCTGTCAAAAGTAAAATAAATGCTTGGAAAGTATGTCGGGTTTACGCCGGGAGCTAACGAATGACGCTCCGAGAATAACACATAATAATCTGGAATATTATAATCAAAGCTTATTACACTAGAATTATTCCAATTTCGATATTAAATACTGTACACTAATACACAGAAATATTAGGACCACTCCAAGAGTTGCATCCACGCTTGTCAGGTGTCGAGCAGCAATTTGCCTTTGAGAATTACTGCGATTATCAAGCAGTAATTATCGACCACATTATATTATGTGCTCCTCGTCCAAGACTGCCAATGTAGACTGTCGCTCGTAGACTTGGTTGTAGACTCATAGACTGTCGGTTTAAGACTGCCCCTCCTCTGCCCGAACACCGCGTTTTAACAGGTCCTCGAAGCGCGCCGCAGTGACACCATCCGGTAATGCTGTGGCGCCACTTCAGTTACACTCTCTTCATAAAACCAACTTCCGCCATACGTATTAACTTCCAACATCCGTTTACTCTATTTCCGATATCCGTCAGCTTAATAATACATGCTTCTACATCCGGTTAAACAACTTCCGCTTACTACACGAAAGAATACTCTATCCGGTTATTGACTACTTCCGTCACATGGTTATTTTATAATAACAAATACGATTCCTACATGTACACTAATCGATTTCTTTTTTTTTTGCTCTGGAGATTCTTATATCACAAATGACACTGGTCACTTCACACCACTTGGCCCTAACTGCTGAGATAAGAATTCGAACCCACTTCACAATAAGGAAACTCAAATTTCTTAGCCAATAAGCTATCATGTTTGTTATCTACCTCTGCCGGATATCTGGTTCTTGAATTTAAAATAAACTACTTTAAAAGATTACGCCGTTAACAGTTAACGGGAAACAAAATCCACATTGTATACAAAATTCATGTGATTACGACACTTACTACCAGTGAAATCTAATCTGCTATCGACAAAATTACCGAACACCGATTCGATCTTAACGCCTCGAAATCTAAATTTCGATCACAAATTAAATGCACACCGGAATATCGATATATTCAAGCAAGGTTTTTAAATCGATTATCGATACGGTGACAGTGATGTGTTCAATTGGGTCATTATCAGGATAGACCCGACGACGCGCGGTAGTAATGTGTTTTAAAGTATTTATTTTTCAATGATTTTATTGTATTTGCTTTTTCATATAATATGTTCATAGAGTTTAAGAATTTTATGGTCTAGTAACGAAAATCTTTTTATGAGTGTTATGAGTATTATTTGTTTATACATCACTTGTTAAAACTTAGCCACAGTCTTTGACGTTGCTTTGAAGTCAAACAACAAAGTTTATATGGCAATTCGAAAAGTGATATCTTACAGTTGAGATTTTATAATAAATAAAGACATATTTAATTCTTGCTGAAATATTATCAAAATCCTACAATTGTTGGTCATACTTAAAAAAATATTTTAGTAATTCTAAATAACAACTAGCTTTGGAAGAGAAACTTTTTAGAATCGTTGTGATTTGAAACTCGATGAAACGAAAATGCGACACTAAAAAGAGATAAACACATAAATCTTTAGGACTAAGTCCACGATAGAATGAGATACGAGTTTTACATTGTGCAGCACAGATTAGAGAAATAAAACTAATAATAATATTTTTTAGACTAACAGTGAAAAATTGAAAGTGATACTTAGGTTTATTTTGATCTAGCAGTACCCAGCAGACGTTGTCCTGCCCTTAGAAATAAAAATCTAGAACGTGACCAATAGTTAATTTAAACATTCTCGAATCCACTTTAATAAAAACAAATAAATCATCAAAATAGGTCCCACCATTTAGGAAGACTTTAGCGGTGCCACCTACCGGTAGATATATAATCCTAACCATCCCGGGACCCACTTGAACACACACAAAAATAATGTCACCTAAATATTGGAATCCGATTACAGATAAATTATTTTACATGTATTTTATCAATAATATAACTCCGACCGAAGAATCTGTTTTAAAAGATATTCAGGTTTTTTACATCCTCTTTGACGATATTTGCAGCACGCATTCTGTCAATTCTATCTCAAGTTTATATTATCCAAAGCGCTAAGGATAGATTAGAAATAATTTTATATGGTGGCTAGTTAAGTTTTCTTATATTCTAATTTTCCGCGCAATTTTCTTAATTTTTACTTTTATAAGAACCTTCTCCTGACAATAATAAACACAACAAAAAAAGAATTAGCGAAATCGGTCTAGTCGTTTACGCGTGATGGCGTGACCAAGGGACATAGGGATTCATTTTTATATATATAGATTATAATATGTTGACGGATGTGGGCTAAAGGAATTAGATTTAATTTAATTTAATAAAAGTTAGAGAAAAATTATTTGTGAGTACCTATATTCTCTGAAGTTTCACTTCTACTGCGTGTGAACTGCACACAAACCCACACCCATATTTTTTATTATCTGTGTATAATCATAAGCGTCTTTGTTTGCCTAACAAATTATCAACTCATCATACAATAATTAAACATCCATAAATAATAGTAAAGCTAATACATTAATCACATTTCAATAATTTCTTACACTTTATTGTTTTAATTATCCTTTAATGAATTTTAATGATTTTTAATCTACGTCTTATACCAAAACTACTGTTAATTACGACCATTGATGATACATTAGCATAATTACATTTTGTATGCGTAGAATACACGTGGGAACATTTCTAATGCTGACTAAAGGTAGTGTTTTATTTAAATCGGATTTACATAATTACGCATCGGTTAGGATACCTTGAATTGTTATATTTTGTATGTATATTTTATTTTAATTTTTTTATATAAATAATATACGCTTGTGTTATGCCTAATATACAACGGATTACTCTGGGGCCGATCCCAAACACCTAGACCATAGTAAATAATGGAAAGCATTGCAGCGCGGTAGGCCGGCAAAGACCACCTTAGCCCTCTCATCCACAGAGGCCGTTGTTTTATTGTGAAGCTGGCAAACAGGTAGACAGACCTCCAACTCATGGAACCTTAACATTCCTGTCTCGATTTATTTGTATTAAAATATATTTTAAGGACTTTAAATATACCTATTACTTACTAGTAGTGCGAGGAAAACTAAAATCTTATATATAAATAAATAATAGTTTAAAAAAAAAAACTAAAAAATACGCTTTTATAGAAAATCCAACTAAAAAATAGAAAATAAATTTTAATAAATTTGAATTAAAAATAGTGTAAGAAAATGAATTTATTGTAAAAAAAGCGTGGGGTGCTTTTCAGGATATTATCAAAATAACCCTTCTACTTATATCTGTTCATAAAATATTTGTAACTATTGGTACCATGCATCCCACTCTTTTTTTTACAATAAAATCATTCTTTCTTACACTATTTTTAATTCAAATTTATTAAAATTTATTTTCAAATTTTTAGTTGGATTTTCTATAAAAGCGTATTTTTTTAGTTTTTTTTTAACTAATGTTTATTTTTCATTTTTTAGTGATTATTTAGTGATTTAATTCCCTTCTCCGTGGAAATTTTGAAAAAAGAATTAAATACACTCTTATGATAAAATGGAACGTTATGTAAAAATAAGCTTTTTTAAAAAGGTTTTTAAATACAAGCTTTTGAGATCCTGCATATCATGTAGCAGCAGAGTGCTAGCCAAGACAAGTAAAACGAGCCCAAATACGACGGGTCTATCTTGTTTAGTACAGGAGTTCCTATGGCCACCTTCCGACTCCATCATCAGATCAGCTCCATGGTACCATATTATTGCATTGTCACGCGATATACACATACGTGCAAAATTTCAGCTCAATCGGAAACCGGGAAGTCCATCAAATTTAACTTGAAAGATTCCGTTACTAACATACGTATGAAGCTAATAAAAGCGTATTAAAATTAATGTTTGTCTGTATGTCCTTTATAGAATCGTTAACTATACATTTGATCATGTTATGATCTTTAGCTAAGTTGTTGAGCATGGGCCAAGGAAGGTTTCTGAGTTGGTTCACAATTGGACTCAGTTGGTGGCGCTGCTATCGGCATATCGATTGAAGCTTTTCCGGGCAGGACGACATCTGCCGGGACAGCAAGTGCTTTATAAAAGTCCGTCATTCATTCTTCTCGTCATTTGAAGAGTCTATTACCTACGCATTTGATACTTACGATCTCAGAAACAAAGTCGGTACACTGAGTCTAAAACTCTTAGAGTTAAGCCGGCTAAAGGAAGCCGATTTTTGAATAATATCGGAACTTAGTTTTAAATAGCCGAATTGACCCGAATAGAGGTGGAATAGTTTCCTGTGGATATGACTATTACCCTCACAGACGCAAATCACGTGTATACTAACTACCTATATTTACGCAAACCAGTTAAAAAAAAGCTTCACTTCATATGACGCTTTTGCTCACGCAGGCTGTCTGTACTTTTATTCTTTCGTCTGAAGCTATGAAGTAAAATTAGTAAAAAGAAAAAATATATATAATTTGACAAAATAGGGACGTACTTACATGTAATTTAAAAAAGGCATGTTTTGAAAATTTGTTATATTGTGAATAATTTGAATATCTGTTTTTTTTTTGAGAAGTTGAAATAAGTTTACATTGATCAAAAATTTTAATACAGATCTTTAAATAATTGTCTTTGTTAATAAACCTGAGACATCTTTTAAAACATGACCATAAATTTTTATGAATCAAAAACAAAAACTTGATCATTTAACTCTTAAAGCATATTCTGTATTTTTTTTAAATAGCTTAAGCGCTTCATAACAAATGTATGTTCATAAAGATTGAAGAAGAAAAATATACAGTAGCATATCCCATCTGTCCATAATAACAACTTTATAAAGGCAAGAGATAAATTCTAAGTACTCTTAAAACGAAGATAGTCGTTCAATCTTGCTCAGTGATTGATGGCCGAAAGACCGGATCTATGACCGAATGGAATCGATTTAGTGAGCAATGGCCCCCATTTGCATGTGTATGGAACTAAATGGGGATCTTTGGACACTGAAAGATGCGAAAATACCTTTTAAAGTGGCTTTTGTACGGTTTTAATCTTCTTTTAGACACGGGAATTGGTTTCTTTTGGATGGTGATTTGGAATGGAATTTAGAAATTAAATTAAACTTCAAGCATTCTATTGAATACATGATTATTAAAAGCTTCTTCCCTGAAAAGGATTTTTTATTTTTATTTTTTATTGCAGAGGAGTACAGCAGACAGGCTGACGACCCACTTGATAGAAAGCGGTTACCATCGCCTATGGACATTTGCAACACCAAAGGTACTACAAATGCGCTGCTGCTCTCTTAAGGGAGACTGGAACCTGGTCACTAATGCCGGAACACAACTCAAGGTCATTATGGCGACATACTTTAGACTAGGGATGGTGGCTATCCAGTCGGGCAAATGCCCTACCACCTGACTGGGTTGTTTTGTCGCCTCTTACGACAGGCCGCACGGCCGCAGGAAATTGTATTCTTTATCCGTTCCTGCACGGATAAAAATGTTGAATGATTGTTGTTGATTGATGATTGAATGTTAGCATTAAAGTATTTTCGACGGAGATTTTTATCTTACATACTTTACTTATAAATTTAATCATTCATGGTATTCATTAGCTAAGGTCAGATTCAAATAAACTATTCTAATCACAAAATAATAGGTCTGATTTGACAGTTCTCATTACTCATTACATATTTACAGATTGAAACCTCCAAATCATTAACCAAGTTAACCAAACATCACGAGAAACGATTGATGATGAGTTTGATTTGTTTAAGTTAGTTGCTTTTTGTGTCACACAAATACCTCACAAAATCGAGATGGAGCGCAAAAGTTTTGTCTCACATCGCCTTTCGCGTACTGCATGAATTTATCACGCATCACAATTAATCTATTGATTTTTTTACAAATTTTCACTCATATAATATTTTAATCGTTTTTGTTTTCAAATACATATTATATATACAATTATGTAGTGTTGTTTTGGTATAAATATGTAAACAATCCACAGTTTTGGAATAAATATATAACGTAATTTGTTAACAGAATCGAATTGAGTTCATAAAATGTAACAACCCTTTGGTAACAACACTAAAATTAAAAATAAGACGTCTTGGAAAGTAAATTATTTTTGGAACTTCGCCATAAATAAATACGGCATTATAGAATTAATAAAATTGCATGTTATATCGGCATTTGAAAAATAATATTTGAAATGTTTTATAACATTACCAACCAAATAAATTTATTGTTGTTTGCTTTCAGATTTGTTGATTCCATTCAAAGTTATGTTCTATTGACTTTCTTAAGTGTCAAATCGGGCATTTTATTTAGTTCTGATTATTATCTATAGGTTCAAATCTTAGCTGGAAATCATTGTCACTTAGACAGTTTTTCTGGCCAATAAACACATTCGTTGTGATATAAATATGACAATAAATGTGTACATTGTTAAAAGTAGTATGTGCTAACGATGAGGTTAAAATATATGAGGTACCCGGTGTCTGAAACTCGCTAATCTATTGTGGCCAAACGTGATGGCTATAATATATCGTATATCGACCATTAAAAATATATTAAAGTGTAAGTAGTGTACTTTAAATATATTAAATTTGGTTTTATGCATTTTTACAACCGCACCGCTCGCCTTCGACGGGATGTTCACCCCCACTTCCTGGAGCTCCCACGCTCAACTACGCAACGGTTCTCTAGGTTTATTCCGCGTACAACAATGATCTGGAGAGAACTTCCCGCCGAAGTTTTCCCCCTGCGCTACGACATGGGGTCGTTTAAGAAAGGCGTTATAAAATGTATTAGGGGCCGGCAACGCGTTGGCAACGCAAACGTTCATAGGTGACGGTAACCACCTTCCATCAAGTAGGCCGTCCGCCTGTTTGCCTGCTTCAATCAATAAAAAATTGCATGTAATTACTTGCTATTAGATACAGTTCGCGTAAATAAAAATAAAATATATTTGGAAACCCATTTTGTTCTTTTATCAAAATTCTTCTTCTTAAATAATAATTATATAATATAATAATAGCCCTAAACATCCCACTGCTGGGGTCGAGCCCCCCACTATAGAGGAATGGACACTATACCCGCCACGCTTGTCTAAGGGAGCTTGGCACCTTTTACACATCGTTTATCTCGATGTTCAGGTGTCATCACGATGTTTTCCTTCAGCGTTGTTAGCAAATTCTAACCCGTGCCCTTTAAGTTTGGGACGCGTGCGCTAACCATTACGCTACTACGGCTTCTTAAAACAATAATTACCAAAACAATAATAATACAACCATAGACATCAATACATACGTTCATCACAATTATGTTTGTTGTTTCATTCGCCATGGACAATAACATGTAATCAATGTACAGAAGCTCAAAATAACACGTTGTATTGTATAAAATGCAACAATTTGTTGTTCAAACGATAGCTTTTCATGTGTGTTGTAATATCGGAAGTAGCCGTCTGAATGGCATCTAATCATTACTTTGTGTTACGTTGTTTTATACGTGATATGCCAGCTACCTCCTACATTTACAATTTTTTATCAACTGTATTTTGAACTACTCTGAGTGTAAATAGTAATGCTCAAAGACATGCATTAACATATATTTTATTATATATTACTAATAAAATGACTGTGTCTTCTGTTGATTCAAAATACATGCCAATAAAATCTGCTATTTTACAAGAAATAATTATAAATGATCGTTTTTAGAATTTTGTCTGTCAGTCTGTCTGAAAGATTGCGTCAGTTAGGCTCCGAAAAGATTCAGAGATCGTAATTAAAATAATTTTAATGATAACACAGGTCCACAAAAAAGCGTGTGTAGGTGGACTGTAATTTAGACCCGGCCTATCTATTCATATATTTCGATGCGCTGAATCAGAATCTGGGATCAGTTTGGTACATACACCCTTAATGTTTTTATTTCGATCCCTTGATTCTGAATCTCAAACCCATTTCGCCCATAAGCCCTCGAAAATTCAAGTAAATTGTAGAAACCCCTGAAAATACATAAGTACCTCTATACATGGGTCTGGTCAAAAGTATTACAGACCACTTTTTTGTGCACGGTGTAATCAATAATTTTAATGTCTGCTCCCATGGCTAGGCCCACCTTTGCTAGATGGCGTTACGCATATTTATCATTAGGTATTTTAATTAAAAAAGAATCTAGTTCAACATTACATACATTAAGTTTGATATATCTAAGAATGTTAACATGCCTACTTCATGTTACATATATAAGTATATACTTTTTGAACACTAGCGAAGCCGCAGGTAAAATATTATATTGTTGTACAATAAAGAGATTTATTGTACAACAATAGATTTCTTCATTGTATACCAATATAAAAATAAAGTTAAAGAGTAAAACTATCGCTAAAAGGCGATCTCTTCTAGACCACCCCAGGAATGAATTGAGATTATAATGGCGATGATGGTATACATAATACGTAGTACGATATTATAAAGTTAAAAAATTAGAAAACGAAATAATAATGAAACGAAATATCCTCCAAGTTCTTACCTTTCAATCGATGACGCGTAATTCAGTCGCGTACAAGCTAATGCGAGTACACAATAAGTATTAAGAGAATGGAAGCTGCGCGGGCGCAGGTGCGGACAATAGTCCTTTTGCGGTCACGTACCGCTATCATTGGTTGGATTATAGGTATTATGAATTCATTCGAACTTGATGTGTGGTCACTTTTATATATTACAGTGAAAACCCAACACTCATTCCTTTCTCGTGACGTTAAATAATAGGAAATTAGATAGATAGATGACTAACGCATAAATAAACAGAAATGGAAAAATACAATAGATAATATAACTGGTGGGCTTATCACTCAAAAGCAATCTCGTCCAGGAAACCCTTGGCATGGATTGACAGATTTTTAATACTGACGGTGGTGCAGTCTATAAATAATAATCTATATATATAAAAATCAATTGCTGTTCGTTAGTCTCGCTAGAACTCGAGAACGGCTGGACTGATTTGGCTAATTTTGATTTTGAATTATTTGTGGAAGTCAAGGGAAGGTTTAAAAGGGGAGTAAATATGAAAAAAATGCTTGGAATATAGTAAAAACAACAATTTCGCTTTCCCTTAGAAACTATTCCTACCTGTCAAACATTTGATGTTATTTCTAAACGACGGGATCGTTTAGAAATCAATTAAATTTAAAAGTCGTTCAGAAATCAAATAAAATTTCAAAGTTAAGTTTTTTATCATTATTTTGGTTTTGAATGTGAAACGTTTGATATTCGTCCCGTAGTCAATGTTTTTTATTTATTGATTCTGAGGCAGTACGACGTTTGCCGGATCAGCTAGTTAATGATCAATATACACAGTACACATATATTATAAGTATAAAAACAGTATAGGTATACCGGTGTTTTTTTTAAGTGGGCCTTCAGGGCCAAATTCTAAAATATGCTAGATAGCGAAAAATACTCAAAGAAATCCCGAAACCCATGTTGACGAAAACTAAAATGGTAGCTTTAGATTTTTGAAAAATCAATTACCCTTGTCAGGAATCGAATCGGCTGATTTTGAAAAAACCAACACACCCTGTATTATTATACCAAATTATAGTGTAGCTTGTAATAATCAATTTTTGTAAAGGAATACCGCCAAACCAAAGAAAAGGTTTGTTTTTGGGAAAAATGTTCTATATTCCATAGATTAATTATTATAACTTATACCGGGTTTCTATATTTTACGTCTCGTTTACATTACTTTGACGACAGCAAGCAAGAAAGTGGGCAACGCAGCATATAAGTTAGCACTTAGGGCTGGCTCGATCGATATGATACCAAGTTCTCACAGGATATCGGCGTGAAACGGTTAGCCTTGAGCTAATCGTATTTCGAGCGATGAGTGACACTTCTATAGCTTACCAATCTCATATCCTATCCCCTCTATCACATACCTCCAGTTTGATCCTTCTATCTTATCTCACTGTTCCGTGTTCTTTATTCCATTCTTAAAGCTTGGTAACGCGTTGGCTTCGTCTCTGCTGTTGTAAATTTCTATAAGTGATAGTTACCACTTTCCACGCGCTGGGCCGTCTGCCTGTTTGTCTTTACTTACTCCGTTGGTTCAGCGACCCAAAGTGGGTCTTGGTCTCCGAAACGAGCACATGCCATTTTTCCGTGTCCTGCGCAGGTTCTTGCTAACTATCGACTCGTAGCACCGACTAGTCGACCTCCACTCTCGCAATTTAAAAAAAAATGCATTTTTTTAAACATTTGATACACGCGCTATTGTCTTCGTTGACTGCTTATGCCGTCACCTATTTATGTAGGAATTTGGAATTTAGTTTTTTACTGGATTATTTTCATACCTTTTCTATTGCAATATTTGTACTTGATTACTTTTTTGATCGGAAAGGCAACATTTTTGATAATTTTAATTTAATACTCAAACGAAGAATTATTGTTTGAGTATTAAATTAAAATCCTATTACACGTGTACAAATCTGATGTCGGTTAATTGTTACTTCTTTTCTCAATTTAAATTTGTGTGTCGTGTAGTATACTCCAAATAACAAAACATTGAATATCACTGGAATAGATTACTTACACTTGTCTATTGACAATCTAATGACCATCAGTTATATTCACAGAGCTGTTTATACCTAGTATTCTTAAAGGGGGAACATTATCGTTAGTAAGTTTAATTATTACAAGACGTTGTATAGTGATTAACTAATTAAATATATTTATGTATAAATTACAGAAAATATAAGTTTTTAAAATACGATACGTCTTAATTTTTGTAAGGAACAACCACTATGTGCGACTTTACATTAGTGCATTATTAATCAGATAGAGTTGAACTAATATTATAAGTAGGTATAGTTGTTCTTGGCACTCCGACACATTACAACAAATGTAGAATCTTATACAATAAAAAATAAATACAACCATGCATAATATTATTTATAATTAGTTGCGGTGCCACTTCTCATGCGCAGAATACTTAGATTTTAAATTATTTTCTATTAAACCTTGCACAACATCGAAATGAAAATTTAAGATAAAACCATTTCAATTCAATAATTTAATCCGTTTTATGGAAATAAAAACTATACAAATAGTAATTTATAATTGTGTGTAAATAGTTATATTATTATATTTTCACGTTATGTTTGGTATTTATTTTGTTTGATCATAGACGAATATATGAATTAATTAAAAATATATTAAGCCAAATGAAAATAAATGATAGAAGTTCTTTAATGTGATTTATTATTAATATAGTGCTGGCCAACTAACATTAACGTACATACCTAATTGGAATAGTTGTACCATCTCTACATAAATCCAAAACAATATTTTACAACGTTCACGCAAACTGCGATCACTAAGCGACCAGTACGACAACTGACAAATAAACGGGAACGAGTTGTTACATAATTTATTATTTTCTATAGAATTACTTGTATTTACCCGCATTGTGTTTGGGAAAATTATTATGCATTGACGCAAGAATATTGTTATTTATGCAATTTAAGTGACAGGTACTTTATATTTTGATTTTCCACCTCATAATTTAAACAAGTTTCTTAAATATTTATTAATAAAATTAATATGTGGTTATGGTCCAGTAATCTTTACGTTAGTTAGTGGCCAAAGTAAATCAATCCTTTTATTATGATAAAATTCTATCATTCTTGCTGGTCTTTAAAATGCATACCTGCAGGGAATATTTCAAACCAATCGATTCCTATCGTAGGCATGAAGAGGGAACAACTAAGGACATTGTAATACGAGCATCAAAATAAACTTAACATAACTTTAACAAAAAAAAATTATTTAGAATTTACCGTTTGGAAATTAAGCATCTGTCCCAGATAAAAAGTATTCTATATTCATCCTCGTCATTGAAAATGTATGTATACTGGATTTCAATATCATAAGATTACAAACGTCTCAATAAATTAATTTTAAAATACTTATATATTTATATAGTTTGGACTATTTAAAATATAGGTGGTATTAACATCCGTTCATCTATATGCAAAACTTGTCGAATGTTCCATAATTTTATTTAATACCAAGAGCAAGCAGTGCTACCGTTGCTTTGACGTATAATCACAAGTCGCGATTATTTGAAACAATAAGTCATCGTACATAATGTGTGGTCGAGTGATGTCGGTTTATGTTGTTTTTGTTCGCGAAAACCTGTTCTCATTTTATTTTTACAACTATGTTTTATAGATAGTTGGGTTATTATTTGAGCCACACAGTTTTTATTTACCTAGGGAACGTATATTTTAGCAACACCATCTCAGACAAATCTCGATAGAACTTAATTATAAAAATTTACATCATAGGAACTCTCCGTTTCATATTTTCTAATATCTTTTAGCTATTGTTAAATTTTAAGTAAGTAAAACAATACAGAAGTTTAAAATAGACAGTGAAAAAGTACTGTATAGCAGTTTTCTTGATGTCTCTTTCTACAAGTTCCTGCTAGGAATTCAAACCAAACAAGATTTTGTTAATAATTTAGCAATTCACTATATTCCTATACTTTTATATGAATGTAATAAATAGTGACGTCATAATTGTAAGAAATTATACGACTAATTTATTTAGCATTTAATCAGTAATTAAAATTATTCATGTAATACCATTTTAAATAAAATATATTTACTATATATTGAAACGAATACTCTTTTGTACGTTAAGACTTTTTGACTAAATTATTGTAAAATGTGTCTCATATTAAAATTATTCATACCATATAGTATACTATATTTACATAATACACTGTGATAGATTTGTTAAAGAAATGTATATATATCTATATACAATATAAATATATATATATATATGGATTATTTTAGGACCTTTAATTTAATAAATTGGACGTTATTACTTCTCTATATACGTCCATTGCAATTTTCTAACATTATGCTTCATTTACCGGTTTTGCTGATGAACAGTAGCGGCTCTGTAACTATCTAAGCACTTGCGTAACTATGGCCATTTACTACTATGTCTGGGGGTAATAATTACTCTTAGCACAACATCAATATAATTTAATATCTAGGATTATTCAAGTGGAAACATTTGAAGTATATATAAACAGCAAAGTCACTTAGCGGCAAAAATATGATTAAGTACATTTACTTTGGAAAGGCCTACAGTTTTACATGTTAGTTAAGGTGAAGAAAACAATATCTAAAACATAATAGTATCACGCCTCTACACATTGGAGTTATATATAAGACCTAGACGCCAACAAAGACAAATTCACACCTGCTGTAGAAACATATTTTATTACCTTTCGGCATTTGGATTTTTTAGTTTACTTTGTGTATAAAATTTGTGATTAGAAAACAGTCCATTGTGTATTGTAATATTTTATGGCAGTTATTAGCCAGGTGTGTTGGATCTAAAGTACAAACTGATTGTAAGAAATTCGGTCCACACGGCCGGGCAGACATATTGCATCTGTGCAGTATAAAGCCATTGCTTTATACTCGATGGAGGGACGAGGCAGTCGAGCGATAACCACGAGCGAAACAAGACTTGTGCACATTCGGTAATCTATTTAGTGACGGACTTTGCGCGTGTTATTGAATTACGATCTTCGGCATTACGTTTGGACTTGTTGCGTTCGGTTATATTTGTACCTGTGTTATACGTGTTTATATAGTTCTAATAAACTCTATAATAATTCCAAGGGCATTTTAATTCGAGTCCTGCAACTCGTAACAATATTAAAAATAGAATTACGTAGAGTTTATTTATTGTTACTGTTTGCTTTTATGACATTTGTACCGAAATATTTGAGAATTTTAAGGCCCTTTAAAGAGCTTTTGAAACCTGAGGGACTTCTGAGATTACTTATTCGATGGTGCATGTTTCAAACGACGGATCAGTGTAGCAAAAATGATAATATGACGTTGCTAGCCTTTTAGTAACTTACGTTACTTTAATATCTACATAAGAAAGTAACCTACGTTCAGCATTTTACTTATAGTTTTAAAGAACCGTAGGTAAAATATATTAGCTAGACTTAATCAGTTAGGTTTTACTAGGTGAAATTTTCATAATTGTATTACATTGTCATTTATATTTTTTAAGCTTTGGGTTATTTTTGAGCTCTATATATATCTGAAAATAAGTGGTATTATCAGCCCTATATATTTATACAAGGATTGCAACTTGTCGCACGCCGGTTAGCCGGTTATGTTGGTGAACAGTAGCTGTTGTTATTACGCGGCACATACCTACAGACGGGTGCGTTGACTCCTTTTAATAGTGGATTGCGTACTAGATTTCCTGCTCAGTTTATATGTAGGCCGTTTTCATGGGAATTTCCTTTGAGTTATTCTCTTTAGTTTGGTCCTATTTGAGTGAGTGGCTGAAGAAAGATTTGTTGTCCATGGGAGTCCTGTAGTTCAAACCTTATATTTTGTAGTTAGAGTATAATTACAGGTTGACCGCTCACTTTAAAGTGTTTACCGATGTCTACGCAACATTTTCAACAGTATACAATTAGAATTATCAATATTTATTATGACAGTATTTATGTAGCTATTGCCCCTCTTTGTTGTATCACCTACATCGTCAGATTAGCTAATTTCCTTTATGTTTCCTTTATGGTTGTCTGGAACAGAAGTTTTTAACGACGAGGCCGCCTATTGTGTTGCTTAGAAAGTATTGAAAATTTGTTTTATTTTTAATTGAATGTTTTAGTGTGCAATGCACTAATCACATTCTGCTAGCCTTTAAAACCGTTTATGATTCCTTCTTGAGAGATCCATATCTTAAGAAGGAATCATAAAAGGTTGTCTGATAGCTTATTCCAATTCTTAAACTACACAAGAGAAACATTCTCAAGAATTGTGAGTGTAGTAGTAGACCAATCAAATGAAGGTGAATGCGCTTAGCCGATAGTGAGCAATGTAGTAATAGAAAGAGAATGAAAGCACATTATGAATTGAGTGCCTTGACATAGAGATTTAAGCGTGCAGGAATGTGT
The DNA here is from genome assembly GCA_019925095.2 of Dendrolimus kikuchii. Lineage (NCBI taxonomy): Eukaryota > Metazoa > Arthropoda > Insecta > Lepidoptera > Lasiocampidae > Dendrolimus > Dendrolimus kikuchii. Next base: position 9,333,297 of record CM034407.1, read on the forward strand.
GCGTGGAGTCCCTATAAAATTAATGGAAAAGCGTCTCAACTGCTTGTCGCTGGCCACCGGTGGCTGCAGTCGGTGACTCATTTGCGCCCAGCCTAAGATGCGTCAAAATCATCCGCATCTAGGTGGTAGGGCATTGTTCGTGTGAATGGCTATTACCCCTGGTCAAGAGTATGCCGCTATAACAACTCTGAGTTATGTTCTGGCATAGTGGCCAGGTTTCAATTCCCTTCGAGGCCGGCAGCACATTGATAGTATGTTTGCTGTTGATATTGCAAATTTCCATAGGGAACAGTAACTACTTTTTATCAAGTGAGCCATCAGCTTGATCGATCTTTCTCTTTTTTTTCACCTTTTCCCAATTATTTGGGTTTGGCATAATATGTCTTTTCCTTCCATATTCCTGTATTTTGACATACGTCCTCTGTTACGCCACAAATCATCATATCATCCTTCACACAATCCATCCATGTCTTTTTTGGTCTACCTTTACGTTTGTATTCATGTATGTATGTTTGTAATTTAACATTCGTTTTGTCACGTGCCTTTCTCCCCTCCTCATTACATGCCAATACCGCCTTAGTCTTCTTTCTCTCAATTTTTCAGTCACGGATGCAACTTTCAAAGGTCCCCTTATGTACTAATTTCTCACCTTATCCATTCTTGTATCACCACACATCCATCTTAACATTCTCATCTCAGCTGAGTGGAGATGTTTGTGGTCTATCATTTTATTGACCCTGACACAACATTCGGACCCGTATAATATGCCGGTTGTATGACAGATTTATATATCTGCATGATGTTTTAATCAGGTTGTTTGATATGCAGCAGTAAGTTATTTTTTTTAGCACACACAAAACAAGATATTTGGAGTCGTTCTGAAAACATTCTATTTTACCAAGTTTGGGGTTCGTACCGGTTTGCATAACTACGTTAATTTAGTGTAGAATAGAACTTAGAAAATTTTATCCATTAGCGGTAAAGTCAAATTCCATCGAAAAATATTTACTTTAAGAATAGGACCGAGTCTGTTTCCATATAAGCTTAGCAGGTATGGAAAAACTATTGGCACATCAGCCTCCGTTCGTCTAGGCACCCGACTTAGGTAATCGCACTTATTATGTATGTATGCACATACCTTTGATATTAGCAAATAAATGTCTGTTATTTTCTTAACTATGAAATATCTCCGTTTAGTTATGTTAGTTTATACTAAGAGTACCTACTGAAAATTACAATCGTCTGTTAAAAAACTGAAACTCTGTAAGACGCTTTCGCCATGGCAGAGCTATGTTGGGATTATTAATTTGATTACAGCTCTTGGGGCCGGCTCGAGCGGTGTGATATCTCGCTCTCACAGAATATCATCGCGAATCGATTAGCCTTGAGTTGACCGTGTTTCGTGTGGTGAGAGAGAGTTTCGATGGTCCACTTCTCCTCCCTCTAACCCATCTTCCTTATGCCTTCCCCCTATTCCATTCCTGCTGTCTGATCCTTTTATTCCATCCCTCCTATCCCATCTTGAACTTTGACGTCCATAGTCAACCATATAACACGATAGTGTCCATAGTCGACGCCAACCGCTTTCCATTACATGGGCCGTTGTCCTGCTGCCAGCTTTAGTATAAAAAAAAAATTACTTTGACTCTTTAATGAGCTAAATCGCTTGTTTTGAAGCATCTACTTCACAGTTCAAGCTCCAATTTCCTACTCTCACTGTTATTCTTTCCATTTCAAAGACAATTTTTCATCGCAACTGGAACTTACGCTTTAAATTAAGCTGATTATAGATCAGTCAGTTCTGTCTTTCAATTAGTGACTACTGAAGTGATCCATATAAAGATAAACTCGAATGATTCAATATCATTGAATACAATCGTAACCTTTCAATTCTATGCTTTTCAACCAAATTGATTCAATTTGATCCATCTAATATTAACATAAAATAATTAAAATTAAGAATTTTATCTATTAGTTACATTATCTTTTTTGTATGTATAGAGTTAAATGCCGGTTCCATCCGAAGCATATAATCATTACTGTGTTTGTTCCATCTTCCTACTTTTTCTTCTAAAATGTTTTTAGAATTCAGATTATGGAAACATTGGTATATCTAATCCTAACTAATATTATTATTGCGAATGTTAGTTTGTTTATTTGTGAAGTTTCACTCCTTAACTACACAACAGATCTTCATGAAATTTTGCATACACTTTGTCAAAGGTAGGGAAAAAAGGTAGGATAGAAAAAGACAAAAGGAGATAAAAAGTTCCCGAGGGGTAGATGAAAAAAAAAGATGGCGGTCTGAAAGCGTTTTATTGATGCCACAATAGCAAGTCTCTAACAAATACATCATGGCGACAACAATACGTGGGTGTCTGGGATCAGCGCCAGACTAGTAGTCAGTTGTATATTAATAATAAAATAATAACTAAATAATAAAATCTTTATTTCATAGTCATTACAATATAATGAAGTTACAAGTAAAAGGTATAAAAAAGATAGAATTGTCCAAAGAAACGCAAGCTATGAAGTCAGGTGGTTGCCAAGACCCCGCACTAGGATCAAACGAGTCAAAGGTAACATTGGCAGCCATCCGACTGCAAGAATATTATATTACCCATAACTCAAGCGTAACTTGTTTAATTTGGGGATATATAATATGTCTCCCTTAACAAAGCAGCAGCGCATTTGTAGCACCTTCGGTGTTCCAAATGTCCATAGGCGATGGTAACCGCTTTTCATCAAGTGGGCCGTCTGTCTGCTGAACTATTGCAATAAAATAAGTGGGTTTGTGTGTCGATTATTATTATTGTTATTAATGACAATGCAAATTTAATGCGTGACCGTCATGATTAGTTCCACTTTCGCCAGATGACGTTACGGGTATTTTGAATTAAAAATGCAGTTTGATTAATTAATTATAATTAAGCTTGATATAGGATTTCTAAAGAGGTTGTTTATTGCACAAGTTCAGCAGATAGGCAAACGGCCCACCTGATGGAACGTGGCTATCATCGCCTATAGACATTTTGTAACAAGGTGCTACAAATATGCTGCCGCTTTCTAAAGGGAGACTCGAATCTGGCCACTAATGCCGGAACACAGCTCAAGGTTGTTATGGCGGCATACTCTAGTCCAGAGGTGTTAGACATCCAGACGAGCAAATACCCTATCACCTGGCTGTGGGTTGTCTAGTCGCCTCTTACGACTGGCCGTCCAGCCGCAGGAAATTGTATTCTTTCTCCGTTTTTGCACGGATAAAAGGGTATGTGGGACTCCCAAAAAATGTCTACAAAATTTACGTTAATACGAGAGAAGCCGCGGGCGTAAGCTAGCATTATAATATTTATTACGGCGGGGCCTTTTAAGTTTTTTAATGCCCTAAAAATATAATTATTTATAAATCATTCTATTTTTTTTTAATCTGTAAATGTCAGCTTTATCTAGAGACTATCTTATCTAATGAGTGTAATTCAGGTTGGCTTCATTATAATCACGGTAGGCGACGGTTGTATGTAGTTAATAGGTTTGGAAGAAGAATCTAGAGCTAGGTAATGTAAGGATTAGTGTGGATAAGCATTTTTAATAGTACGACGGCTTTTTTAATGTTTAATATGTTACATTAGAATAAGCTGTTTATTATTTTCATTTAGTTATATAAAAAATGTTACTTTGATATAAATCCTAAACACCATTATATTAATAGTGACGAATTCCGACTTTGTTAAGTACAGCACCAACGTATTAAAAAGAATATAAGATAACCGATCTGCAACGTTCAGATTAAGAATATAAAGAAACTTGCCAGGTGGTAGGGCATTTGCCCGCTTGGATGGCTACCACCCCTGGTCTAAAGTATGTCGCCATAATAACCCTAAGTTGTGTTCAGGCATTAGTGAGCAGGTTCTAGTCTTCCTTAAGAGAGCAGCTGCGCATTTGTAGCAACTTTGGTGTTGCAAATGTTCATAGGCGATGGTAACCGCTTTCTATCAAGTGGGCCGTCTGCCTGTCTGCTGATCTCCTGCAATAAAAAAAAAGAATACTTTTGAATCACAGCAACAACTGATATAATTAAACAATGTTTAAATTGTTTGAACGCGTGGAAAATAAATGCTTTTCATTAGCCAGGTTCATAAAATGACCCGATGTCAAGCATGTATCTAAATTAACTATTTTATTTTCTTATTACAATCGTGAAAATCTAAGAATAAAAAAATAGATTTTATTTTATTTTATTTATTCATTATTTTATTTATCCGTGCAGGAACGGAAAAAGAATAAAACTTTCTGCGGCCGGGTGGCCTATCGTAAGAGGCGACAAAACAACCCACAGCCAGGTGGTAGGGTATTTTCCCGACCGGATGGCTACCACCCCTGGTCTGGAGTATGCCGGCATAACAACCTTGAGTTGTGTTCCGGCATTAGTGGCCAGGTTCCCATCTTCTTTAAGAGAGCAGCAGCGCATTTGTAGCACCTTTAGTATTGCAAATGTCCATAAGCGATGATAACCGCTTTCGATCAAGTGGGCCGTCATAAAAAAAATATATCATCAAAATATTTTATGATCTGTACCTAAAATTAATTATATTTGAGACTTATTGCAGGCGTATCCTCAATACATTACCTAAGTGTTGCCTATTATAAACGTGAATCTTAATAAACTGGTCTGAAACATATTTGCATACAAATGAATTCTTTGCGTGCGACGCCACTTTTCAACCACCGACTACTTCTAGTTAATTAATGGATAACATTTGATTTAAAATACGTTTAGATACACAAAAGCTGTTGAGTAGCTATGATAAGTATTCTGAATATAATAAATCTAATAGCATTTGAACATAACAACATATAGTCATGGCCAAGCAAAGTTAGCAAACCCAGACAGCAAGATAAATAACAAAACAAAACGAAAACGGATAGAATATACTTATATTCAAATTCATTTTTTTTTTATTCAAAATAAATTCCACTAGAGAACACTTTTTAAAGGCCATACATATAAGTTGAAATTTATAACTTCCATTCTATTGTTACGAGTTGCAGGAGTCAAATTAAAATGCCGTTAGAATTAGTATAGAATTTATTAGAACTATACAAACACGTGTAACACAGGTACAAGTATAACTGAACACAACCAGTGCAAATGTAATGCACGATTCAATAACACGCGCAAAGTCCGTCACTAAATATATTACCGAATGTACACAAGTCTTGCCTCGCGGCTGGTTATCGCTCGACTCTCGATGTCTCCATTGTCTCTCGCCCGCGTGGACTGAATTTCTTAGAATCACACGTGGCTAATGACTACCATAAAATATTACAATACATAATGGGCTGTTTTTCTAATTAAAATTTTTAAACACAAAGTAAACAAAGGAAGCCCAAATGCCAAAAAGGTAATAAAATGTGTTTCTACAGACGCAGGTGTTAATTTGTTTTTTGTCAGCATTCAAGTCGTAACACTATGTACACCGCTTTCACAACGTGTTATTGCTGTTAAGCAGAAGAAGCGGCAAGAAACTACCCAGCAACACGTCTAGCTAAACATTTTTTCTTTATATTTCTTATTCTATTTATATCTCAAGCTCTTTTTTAAATATAAGTTTTATACAGAAGTACGTTACAGAATTACTTTTTGTAGAATTTAGAATTAAATACTTAGAGGTGTCGAAAAGCAGAGCCATGCATCATGTGATGATAGTACCCTAGAGACAGAGAAAGGAAAGTGTAAGTAAATACAAGAAATAAGAGAATATATAGTAACAGTAATGGTGCGGCTTCATCTGTGATAATGTTAAAGATATAGTCCGTTTCACGCAAATATGGTGATGGGTTTAAGGCTTTATTTGAGAGGCGAAATTGTTAATGACGTTAAATATTGACAGATAACGTATATACACTAATGTGGCTATTTGTTAACGTTGTTTTTTTAACGTTTTAAATAAGACGCATTTGGCCACAGTCTACATTTATCACACTAACACAGACAAAGCCGCAGAATAAGTAAAATATGCACGAGATTAGTAGAGATCGAGTCGCTATGAAAGTAGGTACGTCTTTGATAAATATGTGCAACCAGACACGGTCAAAATACCTTACAGTCGTCTTAATTTTATCATATTATTGTATAATAATTGTTGTTCACGCCATGCCACAGATGATGGCAACAAAGGTTCCCGGTACGGCCGATTTCTCTTTTAAGAACAATAGAAGAGCGGGAAGGGATCGGCCGCCATCCCAAGACGGCGTGGGCACGCCACCTCATTCATCATTCCTTATTTCTTCTTTGCACAATCAACACACGCCACAAGCCAAGTCACGCTGTTTTATATTTTCATTAAGTATAATTAAATATTGTAAACATTAAAAACTGTGTTTATGTGTACCATCCGAACAATTGTAATTACTATTAAAAACCAATTAACTATCTATTTGTCTCAAACTTTGTGATATCATATCTCCCAATACTCATACAAAACTAAAGAAGTTAAGGTCATTTCGTAAAATTCGTTTCAATATTTCAGTTGACTTAGCTGTCAATTACCTTGTTTTATTAATAAAATATAGCACAATATATTAATATAATATACAAAATTGTATTCTCACATCTTAAGGAACAGCTCCAATAATATATTCCTGTAGGATGCCATAAATCACAATTTCCATTACTTATCTCCTCGTAATGCAGAACAGAGGCTGTGCTAACATTTTAATAAATTCGAACACCATTTACAACCATCTTGTTTATGAGACATAGGGTCTACTTATAAAGTTGCCAATATTTACGATGTTATAATTTCTTCGTAATATATCTACCAGAGCAACATAAAGCGTTGTAATCCAGCTTTGTTGTTGCTTAATAATATAATAATTAATTCAATTTGAATCTTATGAGACAATATTGATGCAATAATAAAATATTAAACATAATAATAGCCATTATAACCCTGGTTTCCTATATTGTGTCCGCGAGCTGTCATAGCGGTGCTCTTGCGCAAGCCCATTTGATTTGCATAGCAGAGCGTTTATTAGATTTCGTTTAAACTGCCAGGAAATTACGACAGTATTGAACCGGTTGTAATTGTTGATTGTGTTGTGAATAATGCTTAAATTTGTTACTGTGGTACAATTGTATACATTAAGTAGAGGACAACTGCTAGACTAATCTACGCGGTTTGCTATTGCTGATCTTCAAGCATTTGTTGGACTGGTTTATTTGCTAATTCTTTATGATTGCAAAAGTTTTTTTCCTAAAAATGTAAAATCAACATCACTATCTAATCAGCCTCCTACAGATGCTTCCCTCTTTTGTATGTAGGTCATAAATTCTTCATGGGTAAAAAAGTGTGTGGTTTTGACTAACCACCTTACGAGCTTTTGAGTTTAAATCAGTTTACGGTAATTTATTATATACTGTCATTTCCATAAAATGCGTCAATTTGTGGTATAAGAAATTAACATGAGCAAATCCGAGCGGAAAATTCTAGTAATCATAAACAAAGAAATCAAGATCCGTGTACATTGTATAAGAAAACAAATTCCAGATAAGACGTTATAAATCAACGATCATTAACTACAGGCATCAGATTGTTTACTGGTTGTAAAGTACGTCAGAATTGAAGCAGATGGCGAGATAGCTGATTGTGAGCGAGTAATGCTACTGCGATTACTCAACCTCACGCCTTGGGGTATCGAAGCCATTTCAAGCCTGATCCCATTGTGTCAATATATACTTTATTATTAATTAAATGAACTGCTTGGAAGTAGCAATCACAATTAAGAAGTGGCATATGATATAACTACAATTATTTGTACAAAGTTCTAAAATATAAATCAACCTTTATGGCACTGTAATGTCTGTCTGTGTCACAGCTGATTAAGAACTATTAGTAGTTTCTGAGATAAACATCTAGGAGGCTAGAGAAATGAAAATTTTGAATACATGCTGAAGTCTGGTGGAGTCTATACAAATGTAGTAAAATGTATTTTTAAATATTGAAATGGGGGTCTAAAAGAGAAAATAAATTTCAATGTTGAGGATTAAGCAATGAATTACTACATGGGCCCAGTTTGCACATTTTAAATATTTTTCTTTAGGTTTAATAAAAAACGAGCAAAAAAATACTGCTATCTCTTAGTTACTTTTTTTTACTTTTGAAGTCCGAAAATTTAAAAAAAATCGCACCAAAATACACGAGAACAAATCAAACATAGGTATTAGTTTATGTTAAAGTATTGGCTTAGTTAATTCAGCCTTCAGGAGATCCCAGATAGTATTGGCGCAGCCATGCTTGTGTGCACTAAAATATTAGAATCAGTCTCTTATATAATTTCTTTGTGCATATTGTTATTGAACGTTTTGTTATTACGATCATAAACAAAAGCATCTATTGTTTTGATAAAGACACCTGGCGCCGATCAAAGATTTCTCTCCAATTTAAAAGCTTCACTCTGCAATGCCTGTGTTCACGATGAGTATCTATCTATTGGACTTATAATTGCGTGAAGTTTGCTTTAGGCTAAATTTCAAGCGTCTAGACATTCCGAACGAAAAGTTGTGGCTATTGTTCGGAGACTGTTATTATGGTCCATTCTACATTCTCTTTTTTTATCATCAAAACGCTAATTTTCGGTCAATGTACTACGTAATTGGTAGCTGTGTCTAATATATTACGATATTATTGTTCCCAAACAGACTGCTATTTTATCATTGATTGACATAGAGGGGATTCACTGACTTTATACCACCATTTACAAAGAGTTGTAAAATCAAATGAAAATATAAGAATCGCAATGAAATATGATTACGTATTTCCACATTAGACAAGGCAATTAATACAAATCTATTATTAAGGAGTTTGAGACATCACCAATATCTTTTTAGTTATAAGCGATGAAAAAAGCACGACATTGTAGTTTTAAAGAACTTCTTGTAAAATGAAATTATTACTAATGCAACTGTGAGTGACATAGTAAATAAAAGCAAATTAACATGATGTGTAATGACATATGTCATAGCAGCGTGGTGAGGAACGCACCATCATTATAAGCGTGGAGGGTATGCCGAAAATTACTTACTAATGGGCAAGCGTAAATCAAGCAATTGTGCGTTTTAGACTGATATTACAGTGTAAAGAAGAGCCACAAGAGAGATGGATGAAGGATGACATAAAGACTTTTGGTGTGACAAAGATATGTGCCAGAGGAGTCTAAAGAAAATTTACAGTTCTCCGATTCCAAATGATTGGTATAAATTGAAAAAAAAAGAAAAATTACAAAAATAAATATCCATAAAATTTATCTGCAGTGGATTATATGTACATTCTCCACGGTATAAGATTAACTAATTACGTGAAATTTCGCATATAATTTATTTCGTATATTCATAATGAGCTCTTATTATAAATTGCGAGGAAATTCAAAATGATCAAACATGAACATAGGGTTTTTAATTGGAAAAAGTGAGTTTATAATATTAAATAGGTTAGTGTGTGACCGATATTGCGCCTACTGTCAGGTGGAAATACAGTCTAATATGGAGCACGCTTACCTAGAAGATACCTGTTCACGCGGGACTTGAAGACACCTAGATTGTATGTTTCAGGAAAAACAGACGACGGTAAAGAGTTCCAGCAGCAAACTAATTAAGGAGGTGAGTACCTACTCAAAATTTATTCTTAAACACCAGCACATGAGTGAATCCCTGTCGTGTTAGCGAATGTTTCACTTATACTCCCACTTAAATGACATTATATTTTATGGAGTTTTATTACTTATTTATTGATTTTTTACGACTTCTTATTGCAAAAATCTTATCATCTATGAATATTCATTATTTATCTTAATGTATTTTGTCTGGAACATAGGTCTTAATATAATAGTCTAAAGTCAATTAAGGAAACCGCCATTTAAGACACTTTTAATCTCTTCTGGATATTTTGTTACTAAACAAAATTATGGATGTTATTTATGTAAAATAATTTTGATAAACATGTTGAAACCAGATTTTACAGTATACAGCCAGAAGTTAACAAAAAATATCTAATTTAATAATTAGATTTTCCTTTTAAGTGTGTTATTTAATGGACATTATCAATGATTTATAGACAGCTGTTTTTAAAATGCAACATTTATATGTACGTTCTACATAAATTTCATAAAGGCTGCGTCACATATCGCCTTACAGTATACCTGCCTGATGGATCAGGAGCAGGTGGATGCGCAATGCCACCAGCCAGGGTGCATCTTGACGGATGGTAGCTTAATCGACGGGGAGGCCGGGGCCTCATTATCCTACTGGGTTAATATGGCCGAGACCACATGCTAGCTTAAGCTAGCATCCTACTGCATGGTCTATCAGGCAGAGATGCTGGCGATACGTGAGGCTATGGCTTCAGTCCGAAAGCATTTAAAAATAAACTTTGGCATATAAAGTGACTCCAGATCGGCATCGGCAGGCGCTGTGCAACTGGAGCACCATCAATCCACTCGTAGTAGAGGCATGAATAAAAGTCACGGATGCTAGCTAAAGGCTGATTTATATTTCTCTTACCTGTCGTGTTGTGTCGCATCAGAAGCGATCGCGATCTGCGTCAGAGTGCCGAAGGTGGAAAGATGAGGGAGGCGGAGGAGCGGGCGCGTCAGAAAAGTTTGAAAGCGCCTTTAGTTGTGTTGTGACGCGTCGGAGTACCTGCATTTTTCCTAAACAAAATGATTAAAATTGAATTTAAAATAATACAGTTATTTTGATTTTCTGAAAGGTCTGAAAGAGAGTGTCGGGGTGAAGGTAAGGAAAGGAATGCTCCGGTGGTACGGGCATGTGGAAAGAATGACTAAACAGATATACAATGCAAAAGTGGATGGATGCAGAAGTCGTGGAAGGCCACGACACACCTTCCTTGATCAAATTGATCATGTACTAGCAGAAGGTGATGTCAGGACCCTTAAGAACAGACGAGCGTGCATGACAAGAGCTATGAATGTCAAAGAAGCAAGTGAGGTGTGTAAGAATAAGCCTGAATGGCGCTCTGTTGTTCGTGCCTACCCCGCAAGGGAACTGGCGTGAAGTTATGTATGTATGTATGTATTTTGATTTTGTTACAATCTGATGATGATGATGATACATGGAATTTTTTTTGCGAAACTCTCCGAGAGCTACAAAAGTACTGTGTGTTTAAAAATATCGTCAGAAGGCATCAGAACGCGACATATATGTAGATGTGAACGCTACCCATCTCGTCAGAGCCCATCATAACACGTGACGTCAGACAAATATAAATCCACCTTAAGACACCTGCGTCTCGTTTTTGTTTCAATGACGTGAGTTCGAATCTTTACCGGGAATGTGTACCGCTTAGACACTGACCTAATATGAATATTATTACCATTACCGAAGTGACAGTGAAGGATAATATCGTGTATATCGAAATAACCGATGTATGAAATTGGTCAATCGTACATCAAAGCATCACCTAGTGCCTTCCCAAGCCCGAAATTTATGGGGTAATATTATTATTATATTATAATATCGCGTAACATGAACGCAGCACAAGGAAGTAAGACTGAATATTCAGGCGATGGCTTGCGATGTGATGGTAAAAAAGCTAGAAGTACTATACTTGGGCCGTTCTATAAAGCCACATTTGGCATCTAACAAACTTATTTTAGTAGTTTGTTGAACCATAAATGATGATACAATTAAAATTTGAAATCAATATAAAAAGTCACTGATTACCAAATCGATTAAAATAAAACGATTTATTATTAAAAAATATTTATTTTCCGTTTCGTTGCTTTTTCTATCTTTAAAATGTGTAAAATATGCATAACTTAATTACGAATTATGTTTAAACTTTTCGATTATACATGAATCTCTAGGTCACGTCACTAAATTTAAGAAAAACAAGTGTTGACAAACGTAAATCTGTCATGTGTTACATTTATAAGGAAATAAGCTAGTTATGGTGTTTTAAATTTATAATATAAATAACTAGCTGTCCCGGCAGACGTTGTCCTGCCCTGAAAATAAAAATCTAGGGCCCGATTCTAGTGCCACCTACCGATTCCAATTGTGAATCTAACCATCCGGGGACCCACTTAAACACAAAAACAATACATACATACATACATACATAACTTCACGCCAGTTCCCTTGCGGGGTAGGCACGAACAACAGAGTGCCATTTAGGCTTATTCTTACACACCTCACTTGCCTCTTTGACATTCATAACTCTTGTCATGCACACTCGTCTGTTCTTAAGGCTCCTGACATCACCTTCTGCTAGTACACGATCAATTTGATCATGGAAGGTGTGTCGTGGCCTTCCACGACTTCTGCATCCATCCACTTTTGCATTGTATATCTGTTTAGTCATTCTTTCATCATGCATTCTTTCCACATGCCCGAACCACCGGAGCATTCCTTTCCTTACCTTCACCCCGACACTCTCTTTCAGACCAACTCTCTTTCTTACTTCGGTATTACGAACGCGGTCCGCGAGCGTCACTCCGCAGATTTTGCGCAGTGCTCGCATCTCGACCGCGTTTACTCTACTTTCATGCTCTCTCTTCCATACCCAACTCTCGCATCCATACGTGAGCGTAGGTACCAGCACCGCGTTGTGTATGGCGAGCTGGGCCTTCTGGCTGAGGTTCTTAGCGCCTAGAAGTTTACCTAACGCTCCATTCACACTATTCCCCAAATTCACTCTTCTTTCTATATCAGCGGTGTACCTTCCATCCCTGCTAAAAGCACATCCAAGATATACAAACTCATTCACTTGCTCTAGCATAACATCATCGACCATTATCCTTGCATTCGTTCTGGTTTCTGCTCTTTCAAACACCATAACCTTTGTTTTCTTCGCATTCAAATGTAAGCCTCTCGCCTGACAGTCATCTTTCATCATTGTGACTAGTGTTTGCAGTTCTGATGGCGATTCGGCTAAAAGCACGGCATCATCCGCATAAAGCAAGGTGCTTACAACTAGATCACTCATCCGCACCCCAACATCCATCAATCTTATTCTCTGGAGACAATCATCCAGATATAGGATGAACAGCAAAGCCGACAGCACGCAGCCCTGGCGGACGCCAATATTGACGTCAAACCAGGGCGACAGGCTGCCTTCCACCCGCACGCATGCCATACAGCCCTCGTAAGTGGACTGCACAGCACGCATCAATTGGCCATTAATCCCATATCCGGGCAATATGTCCCAGAGGTCCTTCCGCACAACCCTGTCAAATGCTTTCTCTAGATCCACAAAACCGCAGAAAACCTTCCGGCCCATAGCCAGCTGCTTCTCTACGATATTGCGGAGAGAGAAAACTTGATCCATACATCCCCTTCCATTTCTGAAACCACCTTGTGCATCCCACAGTAATCCATCGGATACAACTCTCATTCTCTTTTCAATAATCTTCGCATACACTTTAGATGCTGTGCTGATCAAACTGATGGCCCTGTAGCTGGCGCACTCCATACGTGACCCCTTGCCTTTATACAAGGGCACGATGACAGCGCGCCTCCAGTCCTTGGGAACCTTTCCCGTCCTCCAGCACAAGTTGCATAAGGACAGGAAAGCGTCCCGGACGCAGGTTCCACCAGATTTGATCATCTCAGCAGACACACTATCGATTCCTACTGCCTTTCCATTTTTCAGACTTCTTATCGACCATTCGATCTCTTCCAAAGTGATCTCGGATGCTGACTCCTCGGAGTCGGTCACAGACTCAGTCGTGGTGCCAGCATCCGGGATATTATCATACATTTCTCTAAAATATTCACTCCATCGCGCTAATACCTCTTGTGGGTTAGCAAGAACGTCCCCTGCTTTAGATTTTATTCTTTCCATTCTGGAAGCTGACGAACAACCCCGAGACTTCTTAACCTCTCTCCAAAAGAGTTTGGTATTCGCCTCGAAGTTCTCCGTCAGCTTCTCTTCTTCTTTCAATTTTATTCTTTCACGCTTCTCTTTCACTAAAGCTTTGGTTTCATTCTTGCAGAGGCGATAAATTTCTTTCTTCATCTCTTTCATACTGTCATTCTGTTGCGAGGAAGCAACATAATCCAGCCAGGCTTTTCTCTTTCTCTCTACGCTGGATTTAACATCCGCGTCCCACCATTCATCACCTTTCGTTGTTATGTGCCTCTTCGCGCATCCACATGCTTCTTTTGCGCTTTCCACTATACTTTCTTTCATACTATCCCAGTCATTATCCACATCTAAGTCGGAGAAGACCGCTTTTGCAAGCCTTTCTTCGACTAGGCGCGCATACATACTCTTTACACTAACATCTTCCAATTTTTCACACTTTATTCTTTCAAGCTCCCCGAAATTGATACGCACTCGCCAGTGTCTCCACTTCTTGAAAAGGCCCACAAACCGGCTTATCACCAGGTAGTGGTCCGTTTCAAGAGTGGGGCCTCTGTAGGCTCTTGTATCCATTATTCTGTTTCGGAGGCGACTATCAATTAAAATCAGATCAATCATACTTTTCTGATCATTCATTCTCCATGTATACGTGTGAATATCCTTATGATGGAATAGGGTGTTCGACACAAGCAAGTTTCTTTCCATGCATACGTCTATGATTGGCCTACCAGCATCGTTCACTCTCTTGTCACCATAGGGTCCAAGGACAGCCTCAAGGCCGTCTCGTTTGGTCCCCACCCAGCCATTAAGATCACCACACATAATTAGTCTTTCGTTCCCTTCAGCCAGATCCAGAATTTCTCTTACAGACTCCCAAAACTTCTCGAGTTCTTGGGGATCCGCTGAGCTGACGGGAGCATAAGCTGCGACCAGAAAAACTCGCGTGATCCCCAGTTTTAGGCGGACCCAGAGAAGTCTCGGGTTCACCAGACAATAAGCTTTTACTCCAGACACAAAGCGGGATGAGAGTAAGACGCCTACCCCCCCACTCGCACGCTCGTCCAGGTCCACGCCGGACCACAGAGCAAGCATGCCACCGGGGAGGTCATCGACGTCGCACCCCTTCCGCTTTGTCTCTGTCAGACATAAGGCATCCAGGCTTCTCTCATTCATTATATCAATCATTTCGTCCATCTTATCTTTCATCCCACCTCTCACATTCCACGTGCCTATACGGCACTCTGCTCCTCTCGACCCGCCAGGTTTGGCGCTGCGTGAAGGGTGGCGGCCCCCTTCGCCGCATGCGCGAGAATTCACACCGACGGGGGCGCATCGGTGAGCGTCGCCTGCGGGGGACGCCCTATCGTGCACTGCACGCCGGTGAACTCTGGTCAGAATTGTGGCCCTCTGGGCCAGCGGGGATCGCGACGAGCACGCTTCTGACATGACCCACAAAAACAAAATCATCAAAATTGGATCAGGGGATTAGGACGATCCTAGAACCCAATCCCAGCGCCACCTACCAGTTCCAGTTTTGAATCTAAACCATCCGGGGACCCACCCAAACACACACAAAAAGTTTAATCAAAATCAGTAAAATCGTTCTCAAGTTATGTGCGTACGTACATTTCTACAATTCATTTTTATATATAAGAGAAGATTTTAATGCTGTTACAACGTTAATTCGTCAGTATTTGTGTGAAACTTTAGATGGGGCTTCTTAAAACAACTCTTTGTATACTTGTATAGTTAGTTCTTCTTAACACACTTCATTACACAGGTTGAACAAATTAAGCAAGATCCGTCGTCTCTGCGAAGGTTAAGCGTATTCGTTTGTCTATACTTTTGCTTTATGGCGAAGCCTTAGGTGAGTAGCGACACCTCGGACCTGACTCCGGGGCCAAGGCAAGGCCCCCGCTTCCGAGCTTGCCTTAACAGCCGGCACGGAGTGGAGATCGCTAGAGCTAAGACTCAAGCTCCAGGGGTGGAAGTGATAAATGGCATCACCTCAGAAGTAGCTTCGGTGAACCTGCAGCCCATCTCTCTACACCCCTTAGCCACGCACACCCATGTTGCCCCTGTCTTCTATGGCATTTTTTGGGGCCCATGCAGGGAGTGGCGAGTCACCGTCTGCCCATTTTTCCATGTTCCCTGAACATTGCGATGGCCAGACGACATAGTCCTCATATTCCTAGAACCCTAGTACCAATAGCAGTTCACCCCAATAGCCTGGTACTTTTTGTCCTGATTTTCCATAATAGTCTTACACTGGCCGGGGCTTGTCCTTGGGTGCATTACTATATGGTGTAGACAGGGATAATCGCCGGTCGGTGTCATGCCACATTTACATTAAATTTGTCAAGGGGCCTCTACATGTTGGCCGGTACCAATGGCCCCACACAAGCCCTCCAAATGTCCGGGCCATTTTCATGGCCCGTGGTCTTCAAAGACATACATTATAATAATATAAACTTTAATTCAGACCGGGACCCATATTTAGTTAGTGTGTTAGTTACAATTATCTTATTAATTAATGTTAGTAGTGTTAGTAATACTATACGAGTATTTAACACAAATTCTTAAACTTATAGCCACTTATTTTAAGCCGATGACTATCCAATGTTCTTGGAAGGGGCAGTCAAATCTGACCGCAATAGCCTTCAGAAGGTTGTTGGTGCTGCCGCGCAAGCATTGCATCAGCGAAGCGGATTTTTTACGGATAATCGCCTTAAAACCGTCTGATATGACTTTAATTAAACGACAGCCTCTGTGGTTGAGCGGGCTAAGCCTTTGCCGGCGTACCTCACTGCAACGCAGAGGTTCCGGGTTCGATTCCTGGTATAGTAAATTTCGGAAACGTATTTTCTCCGTTATTTACTATGGTCTGGGTGTCTGGGATCGGCCCAAGAGTAGTCCGTTGTATATTACCTATAACACAAGCGTAACTTGCTTAATTTGGGGGTATACAATGTGTGTGTTTGTCTGCCGATTATTATTATTATTATTTATTTAATTATAAAATATCTCATTATCGATTTAATAAACTAATGATCTTTATAATAATGAAGCTGTACAATAACGACATATTCAATATATTTTAAGAAACCACAATTTGCTTTTATATTGAGAACAATCGCCCCTGCTTTATTGTAATGGCTTTAACTGTTTACAAAGTTTTACAGAAACATATTACGTTTAAGCACTTAGTTTGTGATGCGATAAAGGTTGTAGCACACTTGTCTGTATTTTGTGATCGATTTAGACAAATTGGCAGGTAAAGACAGACTCGTACACACACACACACACACACACACACATACAGTGTATCCTTATTATATCCCTGTTATACTGTTAACTACTAATATCAGAATGTAATGTATGTCATTTTTATTTATATATTTTTACCTTTTTCTTTGTTGCATAATAATTACAGATAACTTAAGAATTCCCTTGGAGTCAGGTTGCCTGGAGAAGATCGCTTTTAGCGATAAGGCCGCCTTTTGTTGTACCAAGTAACTTTTGTCTTGTTGTGCATTTTTGTTTTAGGGAACAATAATGTGTTTTCCATGTCTATGAATAATTGGATTAAGGGCCGAGTTTTTAAATTATCTGGTAAAAGTTATCAGTCGAATATTTTATAACCTGACTAAAAGTCGATTTTTCCATCACCAGATAAAAGTTATTCATAGAATTGAGTATAACACAGAAAAAATAAAAATGCCAGTTGCATGAATAAAATAGTTGAATGTTTTCACTTTTGAATTTATTCAGGTTATAATCTATTCAACTGATAACTTTCATCCCACGATTGAAAAATTGACTCTGAATTTAAAACTAAAACAATTGAACTGTTTTTTCATACAACTCTCATTTTAAATTTTCCCCTATTGTGTTTTATTATGTGAATAAAATGAATCTGGTATTTGAAAATTCGGCCCTAAATGATACATAACTAAATTAGTTTGAAGAAAAAATTGTATGTCAGAAAATAGCAAAAATGTACTCACTTTCATGTACACAATATAACAATGCTTTATATTCATGTTTCATATAAATACATTTTATTTCAACATAGTACAGGGCATAGCAAATAATTAAAACTTCGCTTACAAAAATTACCTTGTCAAGAATTGAAACCGTGATCTCTGTGGCATAGTGAACTAATCGAGCGAAAGTTTAGTTACTATCCCACAGAGACCAATTAAAAAAACCTTACAAAATTGTGGGTATATCATTAAATGTTTCAAGCTTTTTGTAAGAAATGCACTTTTATTAATTCATGATTTTATTTCAATGGATAACTTTCCGAAAAGATTTTTCATCGGAACCGAATTTGAATGAAAATCTTGAAATTTTAATACGAAGTTACTGTTTTTTTATAATATTTTCTTAAGTTTTCGCGACTACCAGCAGACAACTCACTAATGGTTATTATCACCTAGAGATGTTTGTAATACTAGAGTCCAAGTCAATGCCTTTCCACTCTTTAGGATGGGACAGAAGGAGGAGAAGTGGGCCATCGAAACTCTCACTCATCTCAAGGCTTACGGTTCCACGCTGATATTCTGTGAGAGCGTGATATCACACCGACCGAGCCGGCCCTAAGAGTCTTAATCAAGATATTTGCAGGTGCGACGCGATGGCCGGGACAAGTCAAGGGACGTGGAAAAAGAAGCAAGACAAAAAGGACTTACCTCGCCATCAATCCGCAGCCACCCTTCACCTGTCCCCGGGGGCTTTTCAGACACCACTAAGATTTAAACTAATGGGAATAAAGTTATTATATTAAGAGCCGATTTTTTAAATTGTCAGATGAAAGTTATTCATCGAATAAAATAATACACAACACGAAGAATATAAAAATGACAGTTGCGTTAATAAAACAGTCAGCCTATTTAACTTTTACATTCAGTCAGGTTATAATTTATTCAATGGAGAACTTTTATTTGAAGATAGAAAAAACCGACCCTAAGTTATATAGCTTTTCTTTATTGTGTCCCAGCGCTATTTTTCAGTGATACTTGCGATGATGTGAGAGTTTCTTGTTTCAACGCATTCTTCATTTAAAAGGTTTTTTTCTCAATGATGAGGTGGGGTAGTAGGAATAGTATTGATTCCAGCATGTATCTACCACGTATATATAATATTTCGAATTGCGTAAAAATGTGCTCACTCCCTTATAGATCCTGTTTCACGGTTGGGCATTATTCGCAATTATTCGTCGGGGACCCGCTTGATCGCAACCAATGCAAGCACCTGTATTTTAAATCACGCACGCGTACCAAACCATTACAATGGAAATATGTAATTTACAAACATGCTACTATTTGTTCTCGAAAAATTTGGTAAAATTAAATAATAGACTCAGATGAACGAGTATAAGTATAGACGAAGCCCACGTGAATAAAAGTGTCAAGAAAATATGTTTAAACTATATATAAACGTGCATGTATGAAGAAATTAATGAAAGCAGATGAAGCGAAAGTTGTTATTTAGGATCGACGCACCTAGAGATTCATCGTCTCTGTCTGCCATGAGAAACAGGTGTGATAATGAATAATTATGTATGTATAGAAAGAAGATATCATTTTTCACTTTAAATTAGATTTTAGCCAATACATCCAGATCAGATTAAATAGTCGAATATATTTACTTAGTTGTTTGTTTGGTAAGCCATCAAGTGTTTCTATACAGGTGAATTTTTCAAATGCCTTCAGGGTCAAATCCTAAACTATACTAACTAGCGAAATACACTCAATTGAGTCATGAGGCTGATCTTGACGAAAACTAAAGTGGTATCATTAGATTTTTGAAAAATCACTTACCTCTGTCAGGGATCGAATCGGATGATTATGTAAAATAAACACATTCTGTATTATTACACCAAATCATAGCGTAGCTTGTAAGTATCAATTCCTGTGAAGGAATGTCAAGCGGAAAACCAAAGGAAAGGGTTTTTTTTAGTAAAATATTTTTAAATCGAATTATACATTATAAGTTGATTTTGTATTTTGTTGAAATTTGTAATCGATTTTCTTTCACTTAGTACGGCCCTTCAACGTAATTTCGGTGCGATCGCCTCCGGCCGCAGATTCCGAAATAACAATAATTTGGCGAATTTATTCAGATGATCGCCCTTTGTTCGTACTTAATGAGCAGGTTCAGCAACCGAATTTAAAATGCCATTATCATCATAAGGGCCATGAAGAAATTTAGTGTTCTCGGCTTATCGGATTTTTTTGAAAATGGTCCGACATTAACTAAATGAAGTTTGCGAAGAATGTTGGCAGGAAACGCGTGGAAACATATTCCAAATACTGGTGTACTGACGCTGTTCGACGAATTTTTTATACGGAAAAAAGTCATAATATATAAGTGGTCAAGCATGTACTATAAATAATGATGACGAACAAATCGAATTAGTTAAATCAAATAATATTTTCTTAAATTTTCGCGACTTGTATACATAATAAAACTACGTTTTAACGGTTTTAAGAGCGTGGTAATTTATTTGATTTTGATGACGTTAGACGGATTAACCAAATTGAATCGATTTGGTTGAAAGACACAGGTTTTAAAAGACACGACGGTATTCAGTAATATTGAATGATTCTATTTTATGTTTATATGGCTCACTTCGGTTGTTTCCTCCAAATTTTAAGACAGAAATGAACTGGATTATAGCAAGGAGAGGTAGAGGTTAAATCATACTTCAGATGACAGAGAGTATAGTATTCACTGTCAAGTGCTGATGTGAACTAATTTATTTTGGAAACGGCAACTTAAGTACAAATATTAACAAGTCGTACAGCTAGCACAATGTGTGAACGGGACGGATAATGTACGAGCACAATAGAGCAACTATTAATATGTGCGTTCCCGTGTTGCGGTAGCCAGTAGTTCGATGTCCACTGCGATGACTAGACGTATGCAGCTCCCATAGTCTAGGGTCGGATTAAGCTAACTTATTAGCATATAACTAATGAGTAAATATGTTATAGTCAAGGTGGGGAAGTCCGTCAGCGGGGGAACTCCAAACACCACTTTTTATTTCTATGTTTGAATAGCCACGACGACAACAAATCGGTCAGTAAAGCTAAGACACCACTCTTCAGCTCACTAATAGCACATATGTGTCCGCGATGACAGTGCAGATCGCGTTTGTGCACGTGATCGTTTTTGTGTTGTTGTCTCACTCTGTTTTTATAGGATTTGTATGATTTGTATGAAATGGGTATATTTTCTTGGTATATTACGAGATAGTGATAGTGTTAGTCTTGCGGCTTTTGGAAGGGCTAAAGGGTTAACTCTGACTTTAAATTGTAGTTGACTTTGAATTCCGTTTAAAAAAAAGGTAGAAAACGAGAAGTATGCGAAGTTAGCCCAATGACGGACTTGACTTTGAAATTTTAATGATTTCTGATTTCGATATTACTTAAGATTCAGTTACAAAACAGGTAACTGGTATAACATGCCACAAACTAATGCAACTGAAACTTAAAAGGTTAGATATATAAATATTTTATACCACCGGTCATGTTATACGGGTCCGAATGTTGGGTCACTAAAATGATAGATCACAAATATCTCCACTCAGCTGAGATGACAGTGTTGAGATGGATGTCTGGTGTTACAAGAATGGATAAGGTGAGAAACGAGTACATAAGGGGATCATTGAAAGTGGTACCCGTGACTGAAAAATTGAGAGCAAGAAGACTAAGGTAGTATTGGCATGTAATGAAGAGGGAAGGAAGGCACGTGACAAATGTAAAGGTAGATCAAAAAAGAGATATATAGATTGTATGAAATATGATATGATGATTTGAGGTGTGACAGAGGATGTATGTCAGAATAAAGGAGTGTGGAAGGAAAAGACACATCGTGCCAACCCCAAATAATTCGGAGAAGGTGAAAGACAAGAAAGATACAAGACTGAGTTTTCATTGAAAGTGTGTTTGCAGTCCTGACGCATAAATATAATGGCTCAATCAATAAGATACTACAATAATTGTGGTACTATCATAGCAACATATAATTACTTTTGCAACAAAAAAATCTTATTTATACAAAAAGAAAACCACCAAAACCTGCAAAGATTATCTTACGGTTGGAACAATGCGGCCACCTGGGGGTGCTCGGTGCTCGCGCTGAATACAAATGTTTATTATGTTGGCGGCGCATGCGC
Organism: Dendrolimus kikuchii; assembly: GCA_019925095.2. NCBI lineage: Eukaryota > Metazoa > Arthropoda > Insecta > Lepidoptera > Lasiocampidae > Dendrolimus > Dendrolimus kikuchii. Next base: position 9,355,365 of record CM034407.1, read on the forward strand.
ATGGCGGGAGTAGCCGCCATTGTGCTAGGCCTCGGGCCACGGCTGGAACGAGTTGGAGTGAACTCCAACAGAAAAACTATAGAATCGTTATTAATTCGTTTTTGTTGCTGCAGTATAACCGAAAGACTACGTGATGTAAAATGGTTAACGTGGCTTTTGGAAATCTGCATCATAAGAGGTTACCAACGTGCTACCAGCTTCGAAATATCAAGAATAAATGAAAAAAGTCGAGGAAAGTTTTTAGAAGCTTTGAACTGATCACATTTTTAAACTTAGACTGAAATATCTTTCTTGGTTTCTTTTCAGCAAATCGTGTTGCATTTCCTTAGCAAAAATCTTTAACTTTTCCCTAATTTTCATAAAAAATATTCTAGCCAAATAAGCCGATCAAATCTGAAGCTAAGTTGCTCTTATTTCTTATGGACATCTGCTTAACTAAATCATCAGTCATTTTATGTATAAGACAAATTTTAAATCTTTGAGCGGTATATAGGTTTATTATTATTTGGTAGGATATCAAAAGTTGGAAAACTTTACAGCGACAAGGGCAAATTGCAAGGGTATTTCATGACTAAACATTAGTTACTAAAAAAACTATAGCTAATCGTTCGAGTTTAAAACTTGCGCTCCTAAACGTTTTACATGAAATGGTAAGAGTTGAACTGGCCAAGTTTCTTGAATTTCATTTTTTTTCCAGTCGCAAAAACGTAGTAAGAATGTTAGTTGTGCACCGCTTTCCATCAGGTGGGCCGTCAGCTTGTCTACTATACTTTTGCGATAGAAAAAAAGGTATTATTAGTTGGTGGATTAAGTTACTTCTTTTATAGATTTTCACTTACCAGCTCAGCTTGTTTGCCAAGTACTAAATAATGAAAAGGTAATATGTGTGTATACCTATAACACAGCTCCATAGGTTTCTCTGTCCATTTGTCGTCTCGGTGCGCTTTGGGCCGGCATTGTCCGCGGTACAAATGTGATCAAATTATAAAGAGTGGCGCATCCCCTGAGGCGACCGCTGGCTGCCTCTGCAGCAGCGCGAATAATCTCCGTGTGGCACGTATATTAGATGTAATTATTATATTGAGACTTTCTCCATCGAAATTGCTGTTACGTTATAAGAATATTAAAAGTATTGTCTACTATCCACCGAAAGTAAGCATGCTCATGAAGTACATAATTATACATACATACATACATAACTTCAGGCCAGTTCCCTTGCGGGGTAGGCACGAACAACAGAGCGCCATTTAGGCTTATTCTTACACATCTTACTTGCTTCTTTCACATTCATAACTCTTGTCATGCACGCTCGTCTGTTCTTAAGGCTCCTGACATCACCTTCTGCTAGTACACGATCAATTTGATCATGGAAGGTGTGTCGGAGCCTTCTACGACTTCTGCATCCATCCACTTTTGCATTGTATATCTGTTTAGTCATTCTTTCATCATGCATTCTTTCCACATGCCCGAACCACCGGAGCATTCATTTCCTTACCTTCACCCCGACACTCTTTCAGACCAACTCTCTTTCTTACTTCGGTATTACGAACGCGATCCGCGAGCATCACTCCGCAGATTTTGCGCAGTGCTCGCATCTCTACCGCGTTTACTCTACTTTCATGCTCTCTCTTCCATACCCAACTCTCGCTTCCATAATACATACATACATAATTATATTATAGATAAATATATAGATTTGCTGTATGTACACTAATACAAAATTAACTTCAGACTAAAACTATATCTAATTACGCACAAAAGGCGGGCTTATCGCTAAAAAGCGATTTCTTTCAGATAACCCCAGAAAAGAATTGAGATTATAATGGCGATGGTGGTATACGACGGTGACGACCTCTGTGGTTGATCAAGCTAAGCTTTTGCCGGCCTAGCTCACTGCAACGTCAGAGGTTCTGGGTTCGATTCCCGGTATGGTAAATTTCTCTAACGAATTTTCTCAGTTATTTTCTCCATCTGGGTGTCTGGAATCGGCCCCACTTGCTTAATTTGGGGATATACAATATGTGTGTTTGTCTGCCGATTATTATTATTATACGTAACATATAGTACGAACTACTTACATTTTAAGAATAAATACATAGTGATATATATTATATGGTATTAAACAAAAGAAGTTTGTAGAGACTCGTGACATATTTCTTGTACTAGTTTTCTGAAGGTCAAATTATTGGTATATAATGAAACAGCTCGGGATCACATTATTGGGCAGATAAATTACAATATATGCGTAAATAATTGTAGGAAATTACGTTGTTATCTCTTTTTTATTATTTTTAAAATTGTACGCCTCTAATAGGGAAATAACAAGTGAAACTTTGTATATGTACTAACATTTCTAATGTGAACCATGTTTTAAACAAATAAATAAATTGTGTTGGATTGACTAATAAATTCTAAAATCATTTTCATAACAAAAAGCGAACGCTAAAATACTTCTTTTCCAAATATTATGACTGAAATATTTTTAATATTTGTTTAATCTGTAATTTGTACGTTATTAGACTTGTTTAAGTTATGACGTCATAACTTGCTATGCTCATATAAAATATAGGGGACTTCACTGTTTTCTAAAATGATAAAAATTATCTCAATTATCCTGACTGTCAAGTATCCAATGTAACACCTTGGATTTGTTATTTTTTTTAATGGTCAAGCAAAAATACTTGCTCAATTTAGGACATCAATTGTTTGTTAACTTGCAAATAGAATAATTGGGTATCAAATCGACTGACTTACTCTTTATAAACTTACAAAACATCACAAGCTATTTCATTTTATATGAGGGTAGTAGGTTGTAAACTTTCATTGTATAAAAAAAAAAGATTTTTAAAAGGGGATTTTTAACTGGCTGATTTTGTGTTATTTTTTTGAAATAAGAATGCGTCAAGCAGAAGAATGCATTGTGATACCATTTACTGATGTAAAATTTAAGAATATTCCTAGTTGCAATTTTTACTAGTTGATTGTCATTCGTAGGATTTTTTGATCATATTTATGTATATGAACGAACGTAGGAGTTCTTTGATATAAGATCTATCAAAATACAATAACTGTGAACTGGGCTCAAATTAAGCGATTGAGACCACATAACGGTATAAATAAAATTACTATTAATAAACCTATTATTACTTTAATGAACGTTTAGTGAACAACAATAATTAAGCTCAGTAATGTAAGAAAAAGTGTCTATTAAAGTATTTTGGATATAAATTGCAATTATAAGACAATGTCGTAAAGATTCGTGAACGTACGTACTTTATCAGGGTTGCCACATTGAATGTCACTAATAAATTACACGAATATGATTATTATGGTGGTTTCACGGGTGCTTTGACAAGTTAAAGATTCTGGTGAGTGGCCAATAACAAAACTTATGGTTTAACTAAGTACAGTTTGACAAAAATTTCGATTCATCTATATTTTACTCCCTTAAACACTAGAACGTTAAATGAAGTAGGTTTAGTAATTAAGTATGTATATTTATATAATTAAAAACATTTTACGAAAAGCACATAATTATGAATACACAAACAAACACAATATATGTAATCATTTATAAATTTATCCAATAATTCCAATAATAGTAGATATGTAACAAGTATGGCGAAGAAGAAAGCCCAGGGAAAATAAAACGGAAAGAAAGGATAGATATGCACAGATAATATAAGAAGAATTTATTAGATATAATCAAGGTATGAATAATGCGGAAAGAACACCTGCACAAAAAGTAATGAATTTAGAAAAGAAAGCTAAAATTAAGAGCGATCAATATACGCTAACTACGTAAGGCCCACTTGTACGCATAGTCAGGTTAAATAAATAAATGTATAGTTTGTAAACTTGGGGTTAGTTAAGTAAAATATTTATTCTCATTGTCCTTTGCGCCACTAAAAAATACACACAGGCTTAACCTTTCCACATCGGTGGGTTAAATATTTAGAATTTTAATCGTGGGTTTAATCCTGACTTTTGATGGCGCAAGATAAATTGTTTATTTAACCCTGTGTTAGCAGTTGACTCCAAGTTAGTTGAGCTAACCCAGGAACGTGTGAGTGGGCCTAAGGGGTGACGTAGAGCTCGATAGGTTTGCTAACAAAAAAAACCTGCATACATTAATCTATTTATATTGATAGTAACTGATGCCCGCGACTTCGTCCGCGTGGTGCGGTTTTTTAACTATCCCACAGGAACTCTTTAATTTTTAGGAACCAAAAGTATCCTATATGTTGACCAGGGATATAACCTTTCGTTTCGGAGATTAGCCGGTAGAAACAGTCAGACAAACAGACAAACAAAAAACTTGAAAAAAATCTAAATTAGTTCTATTTCACTTCTTACATCCCGCTGACTCGGTTTTTAGCATTTTTTTTCATTTAACAGTAATTTGACCTCTACAATTTTATTATATGTATAGATGTATATTACGACGAGAAGCCTCAGTGCCTAAATCATCGACGTAAAGTCGCTAGTTTGTCGGTTTTCTATAGGATAAACTTCGGCGAGTGTGCCTCCCTCCCTCACCATTTTACTATCGGACAAGCAGACGTACGAGCTCACGCCACTGATATATGATGGAAATACCAACAAAGCGGCCGGAACGTTATGCTTGCACTTTTATCATACGTACCACTGAAGAATGGAACGCTATACCGTCGTCGGTTTTTTCTGAAAAATACACTCTAGATGTATTCAAGTTCTGTCCTCCACCTTAAACTGCATTTCTACCTGATATCAGGCGCAATGGCAGTCAAACGCGGACCTATTCAATATAAAATAAACAGTTTAAAGTACTTTTGCTTGAACATTTCTTGGAATATTGGCAATTTTGTCTCCCATCTGAACTGCTCTCATATTACGCACTTGTTTTAACCTCCTTTTATCAATCCATATTCATTTATGTATTTTAAAGTATGCGTTTTTAATTTGCAAGCATTTTTATTCAAGTTTTTGCCGCCTTAAATTTTATTTTGTATTTTTCTGGGTTTTATGTATCAGCTCCAATGAATTAAATTGTTCCAATCAAAACATAATATATTGAAATATATTTGCCATAGTTAATTGAATAGATAATTGTATGTTTTAATAAGTAGGCAAATGTCTGTTGAATTATTTATTGACTATTAATTATTGAATCAGGATAACGTTTGCGACATTTTTAGAGAGTAAATAAAACAGTAATCGAGATAATTATGTGCATGTTAAATGTTGGCATAATATATTCTGAGATTTTAATTAATAAAATAAATATAAGTAAGTTTTAAATCAAAGATCACTCGTCAAAAACTCCATAAACTAAATTTGTTTCAATCATAATATTTTTTTGTATTGTAAGAGATTGTATATATAATATATATTAAGTAATACATTGTATAACTCGATCTAACGACTAAAAACTAATCATACATACAAATAATACCTGTATAATAAATATTATAAATAAACTATATATACGAAATAAAATTAATTAAGAGAATCCAGTGGCAGACCTCTATCAGTTGGGAACATCCTCAAAAGACTGATCCCGCTTTGAATGGCAACGCTAGTGCGTTGCTCGAGGTATAGACCTACCTTCTGAACGACCAATCATGTCTATAATGATAAATATTTTAGTAGTAATTTTTTAGTCATTTATTATTAGGAAAAAAACGATTCACTCTTCTAGAAACTGGGTTAATTATTACAACTAGTGGTCGCCCGTGGTCGAAATTAAACCATAATTAATTTAAAATAGGTATAAGTTTGAACATTATTAAGGTTCTGTTGTCAAAGACTATAGATCTATAATCACAGATTTCGCCAAGGCCCCCTGTTAATTTGACTTTAGCAATAAACAAAAAAGTATATATGCGTGTGTGTCAAATATATGGCAGTGTGTGTAATGTTTTTTTTTATTGATTTAAGGTATTTTTTTTGGATAATTAAAAATAATATTAGCATTCTGCACTCCTTCTCTATATAAATTATAAGTGTGCGAAATTTCATACTCCGCCGTCCGCGCAATTTTCGTAAAAATGGGTGCAAAGTTTTTGCTGTGTTTTTGCTTCACTTATTATGATATAGATAATTCATATTTTATTCTAACGATTCACTCAGTTTACATTCGAGTGCCAGCCCTATGTGCGCATTAATATTGGGTTATACATAATAAAATGTTATTATAATGGGTGGTTTGGCCGGTCGTGGGGTGAAGCTGTCAGTTATTGGCCACATTACATGCTTTGTAATGAAGCCAGACGTAGACACGGTTTGATTATGATTTTATTGCTTTTTATTTTAATAAAACAGTAGAGCATTACTCGTGGGTTTGAACATTGAATACTAGGAATAACACACAGTAGAAAAAGTTGAAAATCTATTTAATTCTACACAAGTAGATGGAACATGTCATTAAACATTAAATATATTTTGTTTTTGGGAGTTTTGATTTAAAATAAATTATTTTAAATAGTAAAACGTCTCAAATAACATAATAATAATAACGTCATGTGGCGCTATTTTGTTTAAGCCGATATCAAACGGTTCGTTTTTGTCTTTCAAGTTAGATGAATCAACCAAAGTGATCTATATAAACATAAACTTGATTCATTCAATCTCATTGAATGCCATTATGTTCTTCCAGTTCTATGCTTTTTGACCAAATTGATTCAATACGATTGCTCCTTAATATCTGTATTACGATACGTATGTTTGTCAACACGATGTCAATTTACCAATAATCACAATGAGTCAGAAAAATATGCAAAATGAGTAACGAATAATGTTTTAGCAAACCATTCCCAAAGTAATTAGCAAGAACACTGGCCCGTAACATTGACTTGGGGCATAACAATAAATCATTCGGTCCACTTTCCTAAATTGATATTGTAATCCGTTTTATGCCGTCGCGTGTGTCTTTTTGTTTTGTATTGAATAAATGAAGACGTTGCCGTGACGCGGCTTCGTTAAATTGCTATGTTCTGTTCTTGTCGAAGAATGGAGTCGTAACTTTATTTATTTTATATTTAAACAAATATTTAGGCGGCTTGGCGAATATTCGACCGTGCCGACTACGGGCGCCACACACATCTTCATAGAAATGCACTCCTGCGCGCTCGGACTCCCGACTATCAAGGCATTTGGCGACCGAACTCTCTGACCTCACATGCCTTTATAATAGACCGATGCAGAGACGTCGCGTACACTCCAAAGCCGCAAAGAAGCCAACAGACTGGAATCAGAGTCTGAAGCCACAGAATTGAGCGGCCTTCAAGAGCTGCCATGTAGGAACGAGTTGGGAAGTCTGCAGCGGTTCCAAGATCATGTCTTTGAAGAGTCGTTGCCCTCCGAGTTGAAGACGGGGTACAGAGTTTTTACTCGATACCACAACGAGCTCCAACTAAAGGAGCTGAAGACCTGATGACGACAAAGCTTTGGATAATATTTGCTGACTTGATGTCTGTAACACAATTAGATCAGAGTCTTACAGTTACTAGAAATTAGAAGAAAAAAAGAAAATATGAGAACATACTTTGGGGAAGGACTTGATAAGCAGAAGTTTTAACACGTACAAGAATTAATTTATTCCTTCATAAGTTAGCTAGCTAGGCCAAAACTTTGTGCAATCCACGTACTTGATAAAATCTGCCAATACAGAAAATAGAAGAAACTATTGAAGATACATCTCATTAACATGTTCAAGATATGGGTTTTAAATATCATCACATAGCAGTTAAGACTTTTGTATATATAGTTTTAAGTTTAATGCTAAATTCGTAAAGGCAGAATTAAAACAAACAAAAAACAACTCACAGCCAGATGGTAGGGCATATGCCCGACTGGTTGGTTAGAGTATGCCACCATAATAACAATCTATTTGTGTTCCAGCATCAGTGGCCAGGTTCCAGTTTCTCCTCCAAGGCCGGCAGCATATTGCCAGCACCTTTGGTATTGCTAATATCCATAGGCGATTATAACCATTTTCTATCACAGTTGGGCTGTCTGCCTGTCTGCTGTGCTTCAGCAATTAAAAAAAATAAGATTGAGAGGACAACAACTCGTGGTATATGTTCGCATTTGAACGCTATCTAACCTAATGTTGAGTAATAACGCAGTTTAGAATGGAACACGCTTAACTAGAAATTCCCTCCTAACTTGAAGACTCCTAGATTGTATTTGTCAAGAAAACAGACTCCGATAAATGATTTTATTCCTCGGCAGCGCGCACCAGAAAACTTTCGGTGTTTTTTTGCACCATATAACAGTGGCATAACCCGGTGCATCTAGTTGACCGAGGGTAAAACGGGGAAAGAAGAAACAGTCCACGCAGTTCTGAGGAACACTTCCCGAAGTGTTCCTCGTATCCTCTAATTGTAAGTATTGCAACTGTCCGTTATTTGGTGAGCCATATACATATATATTTATAGTAATATAGATTCGCGTTTGACCATGATCTCGCCCGATGTGGAGCGGAGATGTGGTCTAAGATGGAGCACACTTAGCTAGAAGGTACTTTTCACATGGGACTTGAAGACACCCAGGTTATAAGTATCGGGAAAGCCAAATTCCGGCAATGAGTTCCTCTTTTTGCAGTGCGCACGATGAAGGTAAACGCAAAGCGATTCGTACATATAAGTGGAATATTCACTATAAATCGGTGCTGTCTGGTGGTCGAAGTGAGATCGAAGAGCTCATCTATACACTCTACATAATGTATTCGATAGAAAACCGCTAAACTCTGCGTTCAAGACTTTGAGTTTTGTTGTCGAAGAGGTCGTTGCCAGTCAGCCGCCTGGCTTTCCGCCCAATCAATTCTAGACGTTCGAGTGGATATTTGGCTGAGCCATCCCAAAGGTGAGAACAGTATTCCATACATTTTTTTTTATGTTCACTTGTAGGAAAACCGGCAAACGGACCACCTGGTGGTAGGTGGCTACCGTCGCCCATGGAGGTGACGGCTTCCGTGGTTGAGTAGGCTGAGCCTTTGCCGACTTACCACATTGCAACGCAGAGGTTTCGGGTTCGATTCCAGGTATGGTAAATTTCGAAAACGAATTTTCTCCGTTATTTACTATGGTCTGGGTGTTTGGGAACGGCCCCAGAGTAGTTCGTTGTATATTGCCCGTAACACAAGCGTAACTTGCTTAATTTGGGGATATACTATATGGTGTTTGTCTGCCCATTATTTTTATTATTACATCTGCCACACTAAGGGAGCCGATGCGAGTACATGCTCGTACTTGTGTTTGTAAAGTGTTATTTGTGATCGATCGATCGTTTACCGATCTTTAAATTATGAAGTTAGTATAACCTCTACACCATCGCTAATCCCAGTTATCATTCCGTCGATACAAAATGGCGGATCACGGCGTACAGAAGCGGTTGACTTACGTCCCCGTACCGCCGGCAGTGATATGTTCATCTCAACAATAAATATTGGTGGTCAATTAAACGCACGGTGGCTGGGCCGAGTGCCGGCGCGACGACCCGCTCGCGTTATGATCTTATACAGGTTGAGCCAAAACATATATATGTATATATATATATATATATATATATATACATATACATATATATATATACACATATATATATATATATATATATATATATATATATATATATATGTATATATTTTTTTATTGTTGTTGTATAGTCTTTGCAGAAAGAAAGCCGTCGTGGCGTAAAATACTGGTTTATTACTTTTCCTGCATTTAGACTTCTTTTTTCTACTTTGTGTTTAACATTTTTAATTAAGAAAAACATTCTATTGTTATTGTACTTGTTTTATGGCAGTCATTAGGCAGGTGTGTCGAACTAATTCTTAGAATTTATTGTTTTGCGTCGAGGCATATTGTATTTGTACAGAATAAAAGGAATGCTCGAACAGAGGGGTGAGGCAGTCAAGCGAGGATTACGATACGAGCAAGACGTACATTTGATAAGCTATGTAGTGATGTACTTTGCGCGTGTTATTGAATTGTGCAGTTTGTAATGGTTGCGTCCAGTTATATTTGTATCTGTGTTATACGTGTTTGTATAGTTCTAATAAATTCTATAGTAATTCCAACGGCATTTTACTTCGAGTTCTGTAGCTCGTAACATTACATAATACATTTGTACACAAATTTAATAATAGAATAGAAAACACTATTGTTCACCACATACACATAAAATAAACAATGTACAGTAGTCACATTAAACAGTAAAAATAGGAGCAATGGGCGGCCTTATCGCTTTTGAGCGATCTCTTCCAGACAGACAACCCGGGCTATGGATTTTATGAACGGGAGATTCGCAAGTGTATGACGGTGGTGTGCAAATTAAATACATATATAAATATGATATATAAAAATCACACAATACATATACCTAAAATGAATAAAAAACATAGAGAATAAACAATAACACATATTAATATTATATATATATACATCGTTATTATGTATATAGCAATATTATACAATAATAAACAATTAATACAGAAGTAAATTTCGCAACAAGCGTTTATATCCTGTGAAGTGTGTAATGTATTGATGGGTTTGATTTAATTTAAAGTTTATTTTATTACTTTTTAAAGTTTTAAATAAAAGTATGTTTTTAAAAATGTTTTTTAAAATATTAATAATTAAAAAAAATACTTCTATTTTCAGAAAATAATATAAAAATTATTCTAAGTAATTATCCTACGTGTTGCAGATGTGGAATTGTCTACACACTCTTCGGGATCTGATCTTTTATACTATGTGACTGCTGGTCTACAGAATTGGTACTATTGGCTTGTTATCATAATTTATGTTTATACTGGAATCAAAGATTGACATACGAGTGAATATGTCGTCGATCTATGATTAGGTACGCATACTTCCTCGCACGTCTAATACCCTCTTTACAAATTTTAGTTCTAGAAACATTTCTTTGAATGCATACCTATTTTAACCATCATCCTATACACAAAACTCTTTGTCTAACAACATGCAAATACAGGTTGGTATACATTCTATACTCATTTCATGTGAGAACCAGTCATCTGCATCCGCGAGTCGCATGTCTCTCGATTAAATTGTTTTACTGAATCGATTAAGCCTCCTGATATCGATTTTAGATCGATTATTTTTTGTAGCGCACTCCCGTTTCATGTTAGCCGCCGTGTGATGTTTTTATTAAAACGCTTTTATTTATTAGTATTGTAAGTGATGGTCTTAAGTTGTTATCGTATATTAATAAATAAACTAGACTATATTGTTTGGCTGACATACAGAATGCGTCATTTTAATTTCATCACTTAATCATTTCAGAACATGGGTTCATTTCGTAAAAATATTCTTTAACAAAAGTTAACAGATATTATGGGGAACCTTTAACATACATAGTCATTTGAAGGTCAACGGCTTTTTGTTTCAATAGAAACATCTATTTTTCACTTCAGAAATAAAAAGACCAAACTATGCGTAATGTGTATGGGACAAGGAGCGAGGAATATATGATATCAATCATTTGTAAATGATCCTCCAGAGGACCTGCAATCAAAGTACAAAAATAACCATAAATCGATCAAATATACTCTGAAAAGATTCTATATTGATTCCCAAAGCGGACCATCAGGCTCACATGTGCAGACCTGAGACTAAAAGGGAACCATATACTAGAATGATGATAACAATTACTCGCCTCTGCTCCTATTTTTGATATAACAATATGGTGTACACGACTCTTTGGAGCAAGAATAAGCACATGAGGTTGCTGTGCCACAATCAAATGTGTTTCTAATGTATATGAATGTAAGAATATTGGATAATAAATTAAAAAAAAAGAATTTTGATGTTAAGATACAACGCACTCGGTATAACAAAAAAGACCATCACTGTTTAGTCTTCTGTTCCGCTTAGTTTAAAGTCTTGTACTGTTAAATTATTTCCATAACTACCCGCTTTTACTAACTGCGTAGACCAATCACCTTTCCCAGCCGCCATCTTTCGTTCCCTTACGACTATCAATGTAGTACTTACCGCTGTACTGTTATTGCTCATCTTTACGAGTTAGTATGCTGTCGACCCTTGTACGACAATCTGTATACCTTTCCGCCACCAATTGATACCAGCGATCCTACCACAGCCGTTTCGGTTAGGCGTTCCGTTCCTAATACTGGTCTGCGACGTTGACATCGTCTATGTAAACTAATTTATTTGTCATTACCAAATAAACACTAATATTGAAGTCAAAATTGTTTTTTTTTTTGTATGTTTGCGTGTAGGCAAACTGGCGAAGGGAGCACTTGGTGGTAGGTGGTTACCGTTGCCCAAGAACGTCTGCAACATTAAAGGAGCCGCCGCTTTGCCTACCTCGTTGAGACTGTTTACGCCCTCTTTGAAGAATAGTATAGCGCTCTGGGAAAACCGCGGGATCCCATGTTCATCCCATGACTTACACACATTATGATGGGATGAAAGAGTGTGTGCCATGTGCAGTGGAGGATTGCTTTTTACAAGTTTTTAATATTTTTGTCTTTTTAAAAGTTTCTGTCAGAATACTCCGAAAAAAATTATAGGATTTCAATGCAAATTTTTGGGTGTCTTTTACATTATTCTATTGTGAAGCTGGCAATCAGGCAGATGACTCTGTTGGAAAATCTTTTAATAAAAGATTGTGCTCTCAGTTCGACATTTTTTATTGAAGTACTTTTGAATCAAAAAATGTATTCCACAAATTATTATGTTTTGTCTATGACATTAATTAATTAATTAATTTATTTATTTAATAAAACTACGTTTTAACGGTTTTAAGCGCGGTAATTTTATTTGATTTTGGTTTTTCCGACGTTTCGGCCACTTTTCAGTGGCCGTGATCACGGAAGACAAAGATGTCAAGTGTCAACGAGTATTGTTAAAGTTTTATTTAGCTTACCGCCAACTTATTAATTTTAATTATTTAATTTTTAATTTTGTTTATGGTTATTATTTAATCTATGGGAGCCTAATCTAATTTACTACCGCTTCGCAACATGTTATGGCTTGAAGAGAAGAAGCGGCGCAAGAAACGATAAAGTCTCTGCATTTCTAGATCATCTCAATTCCATTAGCAGTAATATTAAATTTACTATGGAACTAGAGGCAAATAATAAATTAGCTTTTCTGGATGTGCTCATCCTAAGGAACCCTGACAATACTCTTGGTCATACGGTGTATAGGAAACCTACCCATACAGATAAATACCTTAATGGTTCGTCTCACCACCATCCTAGTCAGTTAGCTACCGTGGGCAAATCTTTGTTTCAGAGAGCACAGAAAATTTGTGACGAGAACCACATAGCTGGAGAGCTTCAGCATGTCAAGCGAGTTCTACAACGCAATCAGCTGAAGACTCCACACCAACGTCACAAAGGCCCCAAACCACCTTCAGTTGAGCGGTGCCCTGCTACCCTACCCTACATCAAGGGGGTCACAGACAGAATTGGTCACATCCTCAGGCGAGCTTCAATCAAAACATATTTCAAGCCGCAGAAAAAGATTACCCAATTTCTGAGACCTGTGAAATGCAATATCCCACTCCAGGATGCAGGGGTTTACAAGCTTGATTGTGAGTGTGGATTGTCATACATTGGGCAAACAAAGAGGAGCATAAAAACACGAGTAAAAGAACACATTGCTGACATGAAACACACAAGGTCTACGAAGTCTGCGATCAGTGAACACACGCTGGATAAACCCAACCACTACATCAGATTCGATAACCCACAAATCCTCGCGAAAGAGAATCGTTTCATACCTAGAATGATGCGTGAGGCTATTGAAATCAAAAAACACCCAAATTTCAATAGAGAAGATGGTTGGCAAGTACCACCTGTTTGGGATCCAATTATCAAAACTATTAAGACCCAAACCCAGCAAAAACCAGCTGCCAGACCTCAAGACACTGTGAGCTCTTTCTGCGTACAACGGAACACAAACCAACTTGACTGATAATTACTTTTATTTTTCCTTCCACCCATTTTAATATTATATAAAATTATTAGAGCTAGGCATGTTTGCTGAAGAGTTTCTTGCGCCGCTTCTTCTCTTCAAGCCATAACATGTTGCGAAGCGGTAGTAAATTAGATTAGGCTCCCATAGATTAAATAATAACCATAAACAAAATTAAAAATTAAATAATTAAAATTAATAAGTTGGCGGTAGGCTAAATAAAACTTTAACAATACTCGTTGACACTTGACATCTTTGTCTTCCGTGATCACGGCCACTGAAAAGTGGCCGAAACGTCGGAAAAACCAAAATCAAATAAAATTACCGCGCTTAAAACCGTTAAAACGTAGTTTTATTTATTTATTGAGAAAACCAACAGCGAATACACAAATATAATATAAAATAGTTTACAATAAAAAGTAAGGCCAATAACAGGTCTTCCTTATTAACTGCCACTTTAGTAACAATTTTACAAATCAAATATTGAATTTAAACAAATAAAGTAAAGTAAAGTCGGGTTGTGTTATGTAAAATTCAGCAAGTCATTAATTATGTTACTTTTAAATTTGTATTTGGAGGACGCAAAAAGATCAATTTTACAAAATTTAGTATTATAAGTACGAGCCATACGAGAAAACAAAGAATTTTGTGTGTAGTTGGTAGAATTACAAGGAACATTCAACAAAGATGTATGACGGGTACGGTATCTAGGTACATTATATGCCAATTTCGAGACGAGCTCAGGACAGTCAACACGGCTATGAACTATTTCATACAGCAATGACATATCTAAAACTGTACGTCTTTCATCCAAGGATAGAAGCCTATGTGAACTACAGCTGTCTTTATAGGAATTGGGACTTATACGACTAAGATAGTTTATATGATTGCAAAAAATTCTTTGTATTCTCTCTAAGCGTTCTTTGTAAATGACATATTTTGGAGACCATATGGGACTTGCGTATTCCAAAATACTCCTAACAAAAGAATAATAAACAGATTTAATAACTGAGATATCTGAAAAGCACTTACAAATGCGTAATACGAAGCCTAAATTTTTGAAAGCTTTATTTACAATGATATCTATATGATTAAGTAGTATAATTAAGTTAGGTTTTACAACAGACCCAAGTAACGGAAAGTGGTAACCGACGTCTAAAGGCCCCTGAAACACCAGGGGCGCAGCCAACGCGTTGCCTTTAAGATAGAATAGGAGGAACAGAATAAAAGCGATGGGATAAAAGGATTAAATAGGAAAAATGGGATATTTGATTTATTTCCAGAGCAATTCACTAATAAATACATCGTCGTGGCAACGAAATAACAACGATAACTTTAATGTGTAGCTCGCATGGTTAGTTCCACCTTCGCTAGATGCCGTTACGGGTATTTATCATTAGATACTTTGTATTAAAAATTAAATTCGACATTTCAAATTATAACATGTCCACTTCATGATATATATACATATCCTTTTTTAACGCAACCGAAGCCGCCGGCAAAAGCTAGTTTTACATAATTTTCTGTTACAATTGAATTTGAATTGAAAACAATAGATCATTTTTTTGTTTCCAGACATTAAAGCAATTTATAGTGATTTTTATGCCTTTTACGAGTGCAAAATGTGTCACTTTTACTATAAAAATAAAACTTCTTTCGGTCACAAGGACAAATTTGAATAAAATATTCAAAAAACAAGTTTGAAGAAACATGAATAAAACAATGCGATAGTTTTTGCTGATTTAAATTAATTTACATAAAATATTTTTAAGTGTGTTGATTGTTGGTTTTTACTGCTGTCCTAAATAAAAGTTTTGCACGTGCAGACATGTGAAAGTTATGGCAGTCGATATCGATTCTGCTATCTGCTTATCAGGCTTTGAGATAAGTAATACGTGTTTATATGATTTGGTTTATATCGGGTAACTGTTATCCGAAATTTGGTGCGCGTTATTTTTTATTCTCTGAATGAAGAGGAGTATTAGCGTAAATTTGTTGAATAATAATTAGCTGTGTTATTTTCAATTTTTACATGGTAGAACCATGAACCAAGACCAAGAATGGTTGTCTCGATTACAGTTCACCGGGCAGGCTTAAGCAGTGTTATACCACACACACACATCGCCAGGTGGTAGGGCTCTCAAAAGTTTTGCTGAACCTATGGTGTTGTGAGTATCCATAGGTGATGGTAACCGCTTTCCACCAGTGGGCCGTCTGCCTGTCTGCTGAACTCATGCAATAAAAAAAACACGTTCTCACAGAATGTCGGCATGAAATGGTGTAAACCAATATGAATGCAGCATTAGGTATTGCTGATATTAGACGGTCAAAAGACACTAAATTGAAAAGAAATGACGGCATTCAACATCGTTTGATTGTTGTTGTCAAGTTAATATTTCTATGGATCACTTTGTTTGATTCATCCAAATTGAAAGACAGGAATGAAGTCAAAGTTGAGGTCAAAGTCAAAGACAAAGTCAAGGTCAAGGCAATTTTTATTTGTTTGAGACATGGAAATTTTTGCAAATGTTATGCTAAGTAGTACAAGATACATGTTTCGCCTTCGACAGGCATACATTTTTTTTTTAGTTCCGGTTACAAGTCATTTGTAGTCCTTATGATTACATAGATGTATTATGATTATTCGTCCACGCTTGACTTGAAATCGGGATTGCCGGGGCACAAAGTCCCGCAGTATATATACCGCATACTGCGTGTACGTATATATAAAAACCGAATTAAGTTTTTATATAACGGCAAATTATTTGATTATTATTATTTATTAAAATTATTTGACGGCCTCTGTGGTTGAGCGGGCTAAGCCTTTGCCGGCGTACCTCACTGCAACGCCCTCTGCGTTCCGGGTTCGATTCCTGGTATAGTAAATTTCGGAAACGTATTTTCTCCGTTATTTACTATGGTCTGGGTGTCTGGGATCGGCCCCAGAGTAGTCCGTTGTATATTACCTATAACACAAGCGTAACTTGCTTAATTTGGGGGTATACAATGTGTGTGTTTGTCTGCCGATTATTATTATTATATAAGTAAAATAAAGTTATTACCTAAGATGTGACACGCGGCGTAACAGCGGGGCAAACTCTAGTTATGTATAAAATAGTTAAATTAAGGCAATATCATTAACAAGTCTATGTAATTTAGTTAATTTATTATGATATTACGTTCTTATTATCTGTCCGTTTAAAATTAAAATATTCTTCAATCGTATAAAAGGCCATGCGTATCACAGCCACTCTATTGTTTTGATTTTAAACTGATTCAAGGGGAGTGATTTAAAATTATCTGGAAAGTGATTATAAATATTATTATTATCATGGAGTAGAAGCTTCTTTGACATATTATTACAGTGAACGGTCTAGTATCGGCTTCATGGCTTTAAGACAACAGCCAACTGACAAAGCTATAAAAATAATGAACGTCTTTCACCTCTCAGTGTAGTAGGAAATGAAAGTCGCACTTGGACGATTTTTTTCAAAACATCGTCGTCGTCAGCCATTCCCAGTCGACTGCTGGACGTAGGCCTCCCCAATTCGGCTTTTCATCATCATCATTCATCATTCATCCAGCGCCTACCGGTGACCTTGCACAGGTCGTCGGTCCATCGGGTTGGAGGGCGTCCGATACTACGTTTGCCGAGACGCGGTCTCCACTCCAGGACTCATCTGCTCCATCGGCCATCGATCCTGCGCCAAACGTGATCGGTCCACTGCCACTTCAACTTGCTACTTTTGCGAGTTATGTTAGTTACTTTGATTCTTTTACGGATATCCTCATTTCTAATTTTATCCATAAGAGAAACACGCAACATAGCTCGCTTCATAGCCCGTTGAGTGACTTGGAACTTGTGGATCAATCCTGACGTCAGTGTTCATGTCTCGGCCTCATAGTTCAAGACGGGGAGGATGCACTTCTTGAAGAATTTTGTCTTCAAGCATTCGAAATGTCATATCAATATAATATTTTTCCTTTCCTATAGAAACAAAATTGAAGCCAAAATTACACGTGTTCTACAATTTCTGTCTTTCAGTGTATATAGAAATGAGAAATAAAAAATGAAACGCGTCTGTGGGATTTATTTCGTAAGTCAGATAATTGCAGCTCTATTTTTTTTTTATTGCACACGCAGACGGCCCACTTGATGGAAAGCGGTTACCATCGCCTATGGACATTTGCAACACCAAAAGTGCTACAAATGCGCTGCTGCTCTCTTAAGGGATACTGGAACCTGGTCACTAATGCCGGAATACAAATTAAGGTTGTTATGGCGACATACTTTAGACCAGGGGTGGTAGCCATCCAGTCGGGCAAATGCCCTACCACCCGGCAAATGTTTATTAAGAAAAAAATCATGATGGTGATAGTCATCTACTTAAACCCCGCTTACACGTGGAGCTTGAAAAACAAGGTAGTAACGGAATAAAATGACCAGCTGAACTAGATTATTGATGTTTGTTTATTATGAAATCAGTTTTAAAAAAATATTTTTTTATATAAACGTATAAGTATTTTTAACTTATTTGTGCTACACGTGGCAAGTTTAGATAACGGGTTTTATTCAGACAAATTAAAAGTAGATTTATAGTGTTAAACAGGAAAACGTAACACGTTTGTGATCCAAATTTTAAATCAAGTACGATTTTTGAAGTAAAAATTTCTTTATGCATGTTGGATACTTTTTGGGATTGGGAAAAAGCATTGAACGCTTCACCGTCACGCTTCAATACATAGTTTCACGTTTGAAGTGCAGTCCTACGACTTAGAGATTTTTTTAATGGTGGAGTATTGCAGATGCGGTCGTGAAGACGGCGCCGTCGATCCGTCATCACCCAACTGCATCTGCGCCATTATTCTGCGTATTTCTATGTAAATATATTATGCGAAAGGTTTAGCCACCCCATAGAGTCGCCTTACTGCTAGACAAGTGCAGCGGTGGCGCAATGGCTTCTGGTCTACGCAGTCTGGCGGTCGCCTACACGAATGTTAATTATTTAATTCGTGATTCCACTACAGCAGTCAGCAGTAGATAAGAAATTACACCTACCTGCTTACCTATATAGTATATAATATATATATACCTATATAATATATCAACTGAACAGTACAAAACGCGGTAGCCTGATAACTTGCACTTTTAATATATGCTTGTTTGTTATAATTTATTAAACGAATTTAAAATGTACTTTTAACTAGATTTCAAGTATTTTAAGTAGATTTAGATTCTAAGAACTTATAAATGTATCTTTAAGTTTTACCAACTACAGACAAACTTCTTTTCTTCTGTGAGCAAGTATTTATCTAAGCAATGCAAGTAGATACGTTTGTTTGTTTATGATTAGTATTTAATAATAATTTATTTAAGTTTTCCAACAGTGCCTAAGAATCTCGGTGGATTTCTTATGTTAGTTTTAATCAGATGGCCTACCTCAGAAAACGGATCAACATCGCGATCCAGCGAGGCAACGTAGCCTTCTTCAGCGAGGCAAAGCACCTTACCCACAGAATACGGTGACCTAGTCTTAGCATTCTACTTATAGTCTTAAGAGCTATGGGTAGTGTTACAACTTAGGCTCCGACAAAGACAAATTCCACGTTACGTTTTATGATCGTCTTCTTTTGTTCACTTATTTATTGGCATACGTTTCTAGTTATATGGCGCTCTGTTGTTCGTGCCTACCCCGCAAGGGAACTGGCGTGAAGTTATGTATGTATGTATGTATGTTTCTAGTTATTGTGGTGAACTGCCTATTGTCTTCATTAGCCATGTAGATTATAAGTACAAGCTAATTCTAGGAAATTATGTCGACGTTGCCCGGTGGGCATATATGCATTTGTGAAGTATAAAACGATGGCCTGATTGAGAGAGGGGGTCAGTTGAGCTACAACTACGATCTACGCGTGACGTGTGTATATTCAGGAACCTAATAGTGACGGACTTTGCGCGTTTTATTGAATTACGACCTTCTGCATTACGTTTGGATTTGTTGCGTTCGGTTATATTTGTACCCGTGTTATACGTGTTTGTATAGTTCTAACAAACTCTATAATAATTCTAACAGCATTTTAATTCGAGTCCTGCAAACTCGTAACAGTAGAATACAATATGACTAAGTTAAGTTTTCTTTTGTCATATTAGTTTATAAAGTTATTGTAAATATTTTAAAAAAATCAGTAGGTTATTCGCGAAAACTTGTCATTGGCTTTCTGTTGTTAATTGTAATTATTTATTTAAATATATTTAGCAGTAGATTTTCTATGAATAAATAAACATTGTAAATATAAAGTAACAACAAATCAGATGGCGCAATAGTTTCAGATGTAAACGGGTGAAAAACATACTGTC
Source organism: Dendrolimus kikuchii (assembly GCA_019925095.2). Classification (NCBI taxonomy): domain Eukaryota; kingdom Metazoa; phylum Arthropoda; class Insecta; order Lepidoptera; family Lasiocampidae; genus Dendrolimus; species Dendrolimus kikuchii. The sequence goes on from CM034407.1 coordinate 9,375,675, forward strand.
TGAGAAAAATAGCTGTGACATAGACAGACTGACATGCCAATTTTATTAAGATGCTGTTTATCCTGAAATAGATACTGAACCCTGAAAAATAGTTATATCTTTTAATTAAAAAACGCTTTTTTCAAAGCCGACCTCGTATTGGCAATGCCTCTAGTATTGTAAACTTTCAAACGTGTCTATGACCACTTTCCACCAAAATCGACTGCTTGTATGCTTTTGGCAATGCCACAGTGTGTTCGACAATTTTCTCAATATTTATTAATTGAAAGATATTTACCGGTTCAGATTCCATACAAAGTGCAACTGTTTCAATATAATGTAATTGAAACTATTTTTGTACAGACTGCGCTCGTTTGCACTATTCTGCTCTACTGGTTAGTGTATGGTACAAGTTATACACTGATTATTTAACATTAGAATATTTAATAGTTTAGAAGTCTGCTTGTACGACTTTAGAGGTCTTCAGGTAGAAATAAAATACTGTTGTGTGTTTGAATTGCAGTTCAGAATTGCATGTTTATTTTGTAAAATTGCCGATTAATCTATACTAATATTATAAAGCTGAAGAGTTTGTTTGTTTGTTTAAACGCGCTAATCTCAGGAACCGCTGGTCCGATTTGAAAATTTTTTACAGTGTTAAATAGTACATTTATCGAGAAAGGCTATAGGTTATATTAAATTTTCAAAAAATTAGGGATCCTTAGTAAAATTCCAATAATGTAACCCAAGGCGTAAAAAAATGACCCGAAAAAATCCTTACATGGCTTGCGCTGCGAAAACAATTGATTATAGAACAAAACAATGTACTACCACTTTGCAGAACATATAACTGTCTACAAAAAATGTCGCGTAACCATATTTCTAACTATTGTAGTTATCTCACAATAAGTGTTTTCTTTTATTTTTTTAAATAATTAAAATGCCGTCGTTTCAAAAACTCTTTATTTTGTACCTTGGTATTAATCCTTATCAAAATAAATTACTCCATATTCAAGATGAATTCAATACCTTTCTATAACTTTTTAAATTATTCAATTCGGACGTTTCATTCAAAAGATATCGCGATATTTAAAATTTAAGTATTAGTGTTGTAGCCAAATATACTAATATTGTAAACGCGCTAATCTCAGGAAGTACTGGTCTGATTTGAAATATTCTTTCAGTCTTGGATAGCCCATTTATCGAAGAAGGCTATAGGCTATATATCATCACGTTAAGATCAATAGGAGCGGAGCACCAATGAAGAATGTTTCAAAATTGGAGGGGTTTGAAAGCAAATTCCACGCGGACGACGTCGCGGGTACAGCTAGTATTTTATAATATAGCATAAATTTAGCTACTAAACGAAATATCAGATTTAATGAGGCGAGGTGTGAGCGGAGGGAAAAACAGGGGGCCGACGAGGAGTGCGCGCTTGCCATTCATTTACGAAAGGCCACCGTAGTGATCGGACGTCTGCGGCTGTAATGGCAAATACCATTGGAGCAGAGTCATGTTTTTGAAGTGAAACTTCTTTAGAATCGTCGTGATATGAAACTCGATGAAACGAACAAGCGACACTGTGTAAAACTACGTTTTAACGGTTTTAAACGCGGTAATTTATTTGATTTTCGTTATTCCGACGTTTCGGACGGACGGACGACAGAAGATCTCTTGATATCTTTGTCTTCCGTGATTACCGCCACTGAAAAGTGGCCGAAACGTCGGAATAACCAAAATTAAATATATTACAGCGCTTAAAACCATTAAAACGTAGTTCTATTATGTATACAAGTTGCGAAAACTTAAGAAAATATTAACTTTCTAATAATATATATATATATGTATGTATTTCAGATGCCCGAACAGTATCGGGGGTGAACTAGCAATTAAAAAAAAACTTTCTATTATTTATTCAGGAAATATGAGATTGGCTTTAGAGTTGTCGATGAGCGTTTGTAGTCCTAACGATATATATTGTTACGAGTTGCAGAAGGTGAATTAAAATTCCGTTAGAATCACTATATAATTTATTAGAACTATACAAACACGTATAACACAGGTACAATTATAATAACACGCGCAAAGTCCGTCACTGAATAAATTACCGAATATAGTACACACGTCTTGCTTCGCTTGTGCTTATCGCTCGACTGCCGATTTCTCCTTTGAACCATTGCTTTATACTGCACCGATACAATATGGCTGCCCGACCGCGTAAACCGAATTTCTTAGAATAAGTTCGACACACCTGGCTAATGACTGCCATAAAAGATTACAATACACAATGGGCTGTTTTCTAATTATAAATTTTAAACACAAAGTAAACAAAAGAAGTCTAAGTGTTTTATGATATGCAGGTGTGAATCTACTTTTGTCGACGTGTAGGTTGTAACAATATTTTACTTATAATTTTTAGTTGTTATTATTAAGATATCAATATTATTCTATAATTATCTTACGTTATATTTATTCTATGTAATAATTTAGGGTTACTTGTCTTACAGAAGGTCTCATGACATTGTGCTTTAGAAGGTGGACTCTGAAAATCAGTACTGAGTCAGATCACGTTTCGGCACAATTAAACTACTGAGTGTTAATCTCATTTCTAATCAAAAATTGCGACATTATATATGTATTTTCTAATCTGTTTATCTTGTGCTTGTCGAATTTGGAAATAAATATTTTCTCTCTTATTTTTACTTCTTTTTTAATCCGCAGCTAGCAAACAGGCCGACGGCCCAACTTATTGTAAGTGGTTACTGTCGTCTAGTTTATGATACCGTCTGGCGGTCGATGTTTGCAAGCTCTAACATTGAAGCTTGTGTGCAACACCAGCAACCGGGAGTCCCACATACCCCTTGGTGGCCTCCCCCGGGGCCAGAGGATATGCGTAAAAGTATTCCGTCAGCGTTGACAAAAAAAGGCCGAAGCCAACGCGTTTCCAGCCTTTATAATGGGGTAAAGAGGAAGTGATCGGGGATCAGATAGAGGTATCAGACAGGAAGAATGGGATAGGGAAAGTTGGATGAGGGAAAGTGAAATTCTATGCAAATCAAAAACGTAGATCGCCCACCGCCTATGCTTGGACCAAAGTGGACGGTCTACTAACAAGTACTCTGTCATCACATAGATCAGGTTGTCGGCATGCCGGTCATTGCACCGCTGCGCACGCGTTTGGCAATACGCGACATTTCACTCGGACAAGAAGCGACGACCGATCGAAAGTCGTTCTTATACTTATGTATACTTAATTGAGTCATTGTCATATACATATTATAATGTATTTTTTTTTATAATCAGCAGACAAACACACATATTGTATATCCCCAAATTAAGCAAGTTACGTTTGTGTTATGGGTAATATACAACGTAATACTCTGGGGTCGATCCCAGTCACCCAGACCATAGTAAATAACGGAGAAAATACGTTTCCGAAATTTACTATACCAGGAATCGAACCCGGAGCCCCTGCGTTGCAGTGAGGTAGGCCGGCAAAGGCTTAGCCCACTCAACCACGGAGGCCGTCAATCGTATATCATATACAATCGTGTATCGTAAAAAATGAATGTTCATAATTTTATAGCTAAAAGTTTGATTTTAACACATTCACTGCGATACGGGAACTGTTTCCCGTATTTGACTTTCCGACTGTGTGGGAATCAAAAGCAAATACTTATCGCTGTCTTACCCCCAGGGCTGGAGTGAATTTTCTAAGTTCTCGTGTAATATAATTTTACTTCTGATATTTTTCTTCTAATATATTTAACCTTGTGAGGGGGCAACTTTTGATTTGATTGATTTTTAGTAGAGATCCCTAATTCGAATGGTGAACAATTTTTGAGTTTATTCGTTACAAACAGATAAAAATATTTCCTCCTATAAATAAAAATATATCCTAAGGCGATCCTTCCGCGTGATTCCACACATCCACCGCATATTCATTTCCGTGACACGCAACTTTTGCTTGTATCTCTCAACTACAGGCCACGTTACATTGTTAAATTTAAAAAATATACATCAATTATGACATTGAATACAAAAATGTAAATATTTATTTTAATAATAACATCAGCGTACTTTTTGCATCACATTATCATTCATCGGTAAACTTGAAATAACACAATGCCCACTTAGTTGCACCTTTTAAAAGCTTTCCATTCAAGCGGTTCGTTTAAAAGTAAAATTATCTTACGGGGACCCACGAAAGCAATCAACGGGTTATTTAAAAAGATAAATAAAAGTAGCATTAAGGTGGTGCGTTCCAAAAACTGTGGCACGAACTAAAATATAAATCGACATCAATTTAATTGTAGAAAATGAAATCTATCTTCATTTTACGAAAATATATTTAAACTAGCATCAAACATCGTACGCGTTGTCATTGCGATCTATTACAATGTTGGTATAAAAAACGCGTCCATAGCGCCACAAAGGAAAAAAATGACCTTACTCATCGGGATAAAAATTAAAAATCTTTCTTAAGTAGATGGCGCTACATAGCAGTATTTTCTTTTGTTGTAGTTTAGTATTTAGAACACAATTTCTGAACAAACCAGTCAAAAATTGAAGGTAAGGTTTTTACTATTTTGAGAGATATGGTCTAAATAAGTACATACCTAGAAACCTCTAAAAAAAGCTAACGAAATGACTCATCAATTCTTCAGGTGATCAGAGGGCTGGTACCTGCCTTTTTATCTGTGCAAGAACGGAAAAAGAATACAACTTCCTGCGGCCGGGCGGTCCATCGTAAGAGGCAACAAAACAACCCACAGCCAGATGATAGGGTGTTTACCCATACGAATGGCTACTACCCCTGGTCTGGAGTATGCCGCCATAACTACCTTAAGTTGTGTTCCGTCATTAGTGGCCAAGTTCCAGTCACCCTTTAGAGAACAGCAGCGCATTTGTAGCACCTTCGGTGTTGTAGATGTCTATGGGCGATGGTAACCGCTTTGCATGTGGTGAGCCGTCTGCCTGTCTGCTAAACACGTGCAATAATAATGAATAAAAAAAAATGTATATATGTGCAGTTCATACGCAGTAGAAGTGAAACTTCAGAGAATACACAGGCAAACATAATTATATGTACAGTGTTTAGTAGACAAGAGTGAGAAGGCTACGAAAACTACTGTACTATAAAAACTACCAAAATGACGCACAAAAAGATACCTAGGAATTTAGTGTCGCTTTTTCATTTCACTTTTTCGTTTCACAGAGTTTCAAATCACAACGATTCTAAAGATGTTTCACTTCAAAAAACCTACTTCGGCAACGGAAAAAGCGTAGCCAAACTTTAAGCACCTTACCCATAGAAGACGATGAGCTAGGCTCAATATTCTACTTATAGTCTTGAGGAATTATAGGTAGAATATAATATAAATAAATTAAGTTTTCTTTATTATATATATATTTCAGATTTAAAGAACTTCATTTCCCATAAGAAGATTTAGTTCACTTACAAAGAGATTATAATATAATTATCAACTAATACAATGTAAATATTAATACTAATGTGGTGTTATATGGTCTTCTTTAAATGTTGCTTAATGTGTAGTTTTAATACATGTTTATTAAGTTATGTTAATTTTAATGAAAGTTTTTTGAGATTAACTTTGAATAAGTTTATATTTTTACATTTTTGTTACTCGTTTGGTTTATTAAATTAATGCACGCCTTCAAACATGATGTTTTTCCCGTAATTTGCTGGTGGTAGACTTAATTGCATTTGCTTTTTCTTCTGAATATTATTTATTAAAGAATAAAATGTCAAAAATCGAAAAAAATCAGCGCCATTTAGTAATGTAGGACGTCTGGCCTTTAAGAAAATAAATGAGAGTAACTTTAAAAAATAAATAGGTATTGTTTGAAAAAAGAAAAATAAAAATACACCAGAATACAGAGATTTGCATTTCGGCTACCGGCATTGTATACAGGCCATTTTTAAACTGGTCCTTTTTTTCTTAATAATGACGTCTCGTTCAGTAAAATGTACACGCCTTGCAGTGTTTTAAATAAAAATGATTTTTTAGTGTGAATTGGTACGTACTTACTACAATTTCACAACTATCCTAACTATTATAAATACGAATGTGAGTATGTTTGTTTGTGACGTTTTCACGCTTATTAACTACACAACAGAACGTCACGAAAATTTGCATACCATTGTCAGGGGTATAGAATAGGAGATTGTTATACGAGAGGTGAAAGTGATCTATTTAGGCATGGCATCGGGCTAAGCGTGGTGAGAGCTCTAACAGTTCGAATACCTAAATAGGCCTTTCACGCGAGGTTAACTTTCTTTTCATTTCGAAAATGAGGACAATTAATAAAAACTAATAAGTTAAACAAATAAGTACTTCTTTAATGAAATCAGGCTTTAACACCTTATTTAAATTTGATGAACTCATTTAGGTAATACCTAAGTCACATATGAAACGTCAAGTAAATTTCTTTTTATGTGGCATTCTACCAACCAGTACTTTTTTGGAACTGATGATAATAAATATTTAGCTCAAATTTATATAAATCAAATAATAATTTAGTGAAAAGTAATTTATAAGTATAAAATGATTTTTCAAAATCCCTATTATAAGTTATGCCGCGATTTAACAGTGCCTGTAAAAAAGATAGGGCATGAGTCGAATGTATTATCTATGGTTTGCATAGTTTTTAAAGTTTACAGCAGGGAAAATCGTTTCCCAGGGACGAAAAGTACTGTTTTCATCCCTATGATCAGGCAAATCCAAGCGTACTTTCATATAATATGAGAAATGAAAAAGTACATAGCGTACCTTGGATATATCCAACAAAAAGTATTCCTGAGGGATAGACTAATATAACCGAAAAGATGGCACTCCGATCGAGTCTATTGATAATTGAATGGTAATATGTTAGTAAACTGCAACGGTGGTATGGTTGCAGTTTACTAACAAATTCGAATCCTGACCGGGAGTTATGCACGACTTAGGCAGTTTCCTAAACCAATGTGCATATACCGGACAGTATACCCGTCATGCTCAACCTATGAGAATTGGTGGGATTAATACATCTAATATCTCGACGTGCCAGTTTCATTTATTCATTCACTGGTAATTACAGGTTTGAAGACACTAGTTAAAAAGTATCAAAATCTCAATTGTTCTGTAAGTTTGGCCTTTTAAATAAAATCAGCTAACTTTTTTTTTTTTATTATTTTTATTGCAGGAGTTCAACAGACAGGCAGACGGCCCACTTGATGGAAAGCGGTTACCATCGTCTATGGACATTTGCAACACTAAAGTGCTATAAATGCGCTGCTGCTCTCTTAAGGGAGACTGGAACCTGGTCACTAATGCCGGAACACAAATCAAGGTTGTTATGGCGGCATACTCTAGACCAGGGGTGGTAACCATCCAGTCGGGTAAATGCCCTACCACCTGGCTGTGGGTTGTTTAGTCGCCTCTTACGACAGGCCGCCCGGCCGCAGGAAATTGTATTCTTTCTCCGTTCCTGTACGGATAAAATAACAGCTTTTTATTAAATGCATATGAAAGTAACTGAATATACGGCAATTATAACGAAAAATCATTTTTTAAATTTTTTGTCTGTCTGTCTGCTAATCTCTGAAATGGCTGAACCGATTTCGACGAATCTTTCATTGACAGATAGCATATGTTATAAGTAGTAACTTAGGCTACTTTTATTTCAGAAAAAATTGAAAAGCCCACGCGTACGCCGCCGCCGTGGTCGCACCGGAAGACAAATTCCACTCGGACGAAGTCGGGTAACAGCTAGTTTAATCTAAAAATAAAACCAAACAGTTTGCAAAACATCTTATCATCTCTCTATAATGGATATACCAAGGCGCTATTGCGTTCTACCACGGCAGATAAACTTCGCTCCCCAAGTAGCTCTTTACGTAGATTTTCGATCCGAACACATTCCCTTAGAATATGTAGGATATCTTCAGTCATATAGCATGTGCACATTTAGAATATTTTTGGGCTATAAGCTTTTCTGTGTTTTCTGTAATAGTGTACAATAAAGTGTTATCTATCTATCTATCATGTTACACAGTTAAGGTAGTTAACGTTCTTTATGAGATATCAAAACATGTTTGAAGGTATGTGTCCGAAACTTAATCTGAACAATGTAACAACGTCTTTTCGGATCGTGGAGCACTGATTTAACCACACCTGAAGAGTTAATGATTCATTTTGATAGGTACTAATATCGTTATATACAGTTAGCATAATATAAATGTTATGTACAAGTCTTTATCATGTCCGCTACCATCATAATCACAACATAGAAAACATTTCAATTAATTATCAACCATATCTCTATAAAATTAGTGTTCAATATCCAATCAATGTAAGTTACACAATTAAATAATGCAGTATTTCTCACTAGACCGGTGTTAGCACTGTCCGATAACAGGTTCTAAGACGTTAGAATCATTGGTAATATGCAAGTTTTTAATCAAAGAAACAGTTTAAGTTTAGCCTTAAGTGAAACAATATGCAAATGGTGCAGCCAAATAAAAAATACTAGTTAATAGAAATCTAACTTGATTCATTGGCATGCTTATACATTTTTTAACACGATAGAGCCACGCTGGTATCATTATATTGATTACAGTTCTTAGGGCCGGCCTGATCGCTGTGATACGTATCACGCTCTAACAGAATATTCGCGTGAAACTTAGCCTTGAGATTATCCTATTTCTTACGTTGAGAGAGAATTCCGATAACCCACTTACCTCCCCTCCATCCCATTCGTCTTGTCTGATTCGTCTATGTCTGTCGGCCATACTCTCGGTCCTATGCTAGATGCTGGCAACGCGTTGGCTTAGTCTCTGTTGGTGAAAACGCCTATAGGGCACAGTAAGAACATTCTATTACATGGGTCACCTGCCTATATACTAGCTTCGCATTAGAAATAAAATCATATTGTTACGAATTTCCGGAATTCGAAAATTTATTGTCGAATGAATGTTACACAAATTTTATTAGTAGTACACACACACGTAAAAAACGGATATAGTCCGTAGATGTGAAATTCTTGTTTCGAATGTACACTTAATAACTCCTGAATTGCAGTTGAAACTCAACTAACTCTGTCTCACCGGGCCGACCATATATGTTTGCAAAATAAATATGACCTCCCAATAAATATGCACAAAACTTGAATCGAAAACAGCTTGGCTTCTAAGAACTTGTATGAAATTCGACAATAAAACGGTTTATGATGTTTTACTAGAAGGTCGGCCAAAACACAAAGGGATTATAATAATAATATCAGCCCATAAATGTGCCACTGCTGGGCTCGGGCCTCCCAATATAGGGACGAAAGGACAGTATACCCGCCACGCTTGTCCAAGGCGGCTTGGCAGATTTGACACATCGGTTATTTCGATGTGCAGGTTGCATCACGATGTTTTCCTTCATCGTTGTTAGCACGTGGTAATCCTAACAATATGTACATTAGATCAGAAAACTGACTTAAGTGGTGCATGCGTTCCGGCCAGGATCGAACCCGCGCCCTTTGAGTTCTTGGGACGCGTGCGCTAGTCATTACGCTACCACGACAAAGGGATTAGCGATTGACAATAGATGGTTACTTAAAAAATAAGCCTGACAGTGAACTATTAAGACAATCATAACAGTAATTACAGATAATTTAAATATCAAGGGTAATAATAATACACCTCGTTGGTTAAGTATTATAGAGATTCTCAGAATGCACGATTCATAGCAATATATTATATCAAAACGAACTAATCATAACAAATAAATCGTACCAAATAAAAATATAAAACCCAGACCAAGACAAAGGTGGCTCCTACCAGATCAGTCAGATATAAATGAGAATAATGTGAAGATCAGTTTACAGATCGTGGGTACAGCAATTACCCACAATGGAATGTTTGAGGACCGCTACTACGGGGTCGGGGATAATCACAACTATTTAACACTCTTGTCTCGATTGTAGATAACAGATCTTTGTACCATAATGAGAGGAAGGTAAACAGTGCTGTCTTTAAATGAGATTTTTCTTGTTTATATCTTTGTACCTATACATATAGAAATTAACGTTCTTAGTTGAAGATAAGAAATTTTTATATATTTTTTAATTGGCGCCATAATAAAAAAAAAACTTATTCAAGTTTAAGAAACACGACTAATATAAAAGTCAACTAAATTTTTTCTTGTAAATAATTTAATTAAGAATAAATTACAATTAAATTTATGATTAAAGGTAGCTTAGGCATCTGCATCTGTTTCAAATAGCATGTGTAGGGTATGTGCGGGTAGTTCCTTTTTGCGCTTACTTTATAAGGCGCAGGTAAAGTCGGCACGTTATCAGTTGATATTCAATAGCTGTGGCAGTTACAAGTCACAATACGCTGGCGAATCGTTCTATAGATAGAACGACATATTAAACTAATGACGTTCTAAGGATATAACGGCATATCTATATTCCAGCGTGGTTTCGAAATTAACAAAGATATCACCGATTAAGACCCTTACTACACAGTACGTAGGACCGGTATAGAGAGTAGGCGAGAACTAGCTTTAGATTCGGTCTCTTTTTATTAGGTACAGCACTCTTATTTTGGGAGAGGCTGCTTCTATAAAGCATGATCTAAACAGATAGATAATGGTTTATTGCTCACCACAATAATCGACGCATACATTAATTACACTATTTTTAGGCAGAACTATTGTTCTGTTCGACCTTATCTTTTAGAGCGATCTCTTCCAGGCAACCTAACTTAGTTAAACTACGCAACTAACTAACTAAAACCTATAGGATATTCTAAACTAATCTGGCGATGTAGGTGTGACCTCATTAGCATCTATGATCGATTTTTCTAGTCTAATGTACATATCAATACAATCAACGTGTGGTAATTGTAATGATATGTAAAACTCGCTTGTCAGCCTTGAATAAGCGTGGCTCATACATTCGCATGTGCATGTATACTTGCTTCGAAAAAAGGGTACTTACCTCGCTATAAGACGTTTACCGCCTGGTATTTTTTATATTATATTGGCCAACAAAAAACTAAATTATAAATGATGCTTACGTTTTACATAGTTAACGGATTTTACATATTTTTGTGAAAATAAAATCGTCCAAAAACTATTAATTTAAACGTCTAATATTGAAGGCATGTTACCGAAGTTTAATAGATTTAAAATAAATTTGGGAGCCGTAAATAAGTCTAAGGCAGGTTTGTATAATTAACTTTCCATAATCTTTCAAACAGTTTCTTTGGTAATCAATACACACTTCAGTAATCGGATACATCGAATATTATAGTTCATAAACGATTTCGATGACAGATTAAATAATTACCCGTTTACATTCTACATGTCCCTCACACGTCGACACTTTCACGGAATAATAAAATGTGTGTATTTTAAATGAAATGGAAATTAATTGCCAAATAAAGACAAAAAATGTAGCTTGTTTAATATGTGAACAATATGAGCAATCGTATAACAACGCGAAACTCATGAAATAAACGATCTTCAAATAGAGGCGCGTTGACGCGAACAAATTGACTGCGTGTCACACCTATTGTGCTGTGAAGAAGTGTGTTTGATCGTTTTAGGCTGGCCGTGTACCGCAACTATACATCATACATATATTTGAATTTATTTAATAAAGTTAATTTATAGTATTTATTTATTAATAGACAGGCAGATAACACTTTATAGCCCACCAAAATAGACAATTACAAAAAAATGCATAATTACAACACATTTGCCAAAACAACATACCGCCTTATCACTAAAAGCGATCTCTTCCGGGCAATCTAACTTAAAGGAAATTAGAATAGAATATAAAACACTTTGTTGTTCACCAAAATAAACAATTAAGGAAATTCATGATGATGTAGGTGGAACAGAAAATAAAATAGGACTGTATGTACTATAAAAACTGTACTGTAAAAGAGAAGCGCACAATTTTAAAAACTCTTGAGGAAAAAAGGGGTAAGATGTTTGGCTATTTGTTGTGACACGATACCTTCACATATTTGTTATGATACACTACTACTACTTCCACGACGCCTTCGGGAAGTAAGGAAAGGCCAAGTCGACAATTCATGAATCAAATTAAAGTAAAGTGTCTTACGTACGTGTCTGACAAACAAGTAGAACAGCTAAAACATAATAGAGAAAATTGGAAGAAACTCTACCGAGAAAAGCAAAGCTCTTAAATGATTGATAGATAGATCTAAGCACAAAATAGATTACAATCATTAACAAATAAACTATAGGTAACTAATATACAGGGTCAGATAATAATCCGAACTACGTACTACTACTATATATTTCAATTAAGATGGTATGGCTAACACATTAAAGAAAGTGGCTTTTAACGTTAACATAAACTTGACATGGAAATAAATATTAATTATACTGTTAATTTTTTATAATATATATAAAATAATAAATAGTGTTATTATTCATACCGTGGTATTTTTCTTTATTTACAAATTAGTTCGATTCATAGACAATTGTACCCTTACCGTACTATTCAAAATTAACAGTGGTTGGAAGTAATCCCCAAAATTGTTATTACAAAAAAAAGTTGTTTATATTTCTTATTAGATATACTTATAAAAAAAGATAAATGGGTACAGAATAAAAGTTAGTAAAAATTCCATAGGAAAATACGGTGATTGGAGGGAAACAAGGTTTTTTTTTAAATTATTTACAAGTCAATTTGATTTGATATGTTAATTTTAGTAAGTTTATTATAATGGGGAAACATCGCAATACAATTACAATAATAAAATATACATATAAGTACAGAAACACAACTCCTGATTACATTAAAATTGATTCAATATTGCTATAGACGCGTTAGGATTTTTGGTGAACTTTCTTTAAATATTTTCTTTGTGTCACGATATTGTGTTTCATATGTAATCCTAGAATGGTAATCGAACAAATATATGACTTATGCGTGGTTTCACTTACTTGTTTATAAATTAAAAATGCTAAATAATAAATATTAAACCATGGTTGTTCATCAGATTTATTAAACACATTTTCATCATCATTAAACATTATTCTATGTCAGTTAAATAGGCGATTGTGGATGATATTCGTTGTTATTAAAAACTTTAAGCAATCACACATAAAGTTGAATGATGTACACAGCAGATTACGTACAAGAAGGTTTGCTTTTGGATTTACTGATTATTTGCATCCATGCTCTTACCTACGTACATCTATGTACTATAGTACATACATACATACATAACTTCACGCCAGTTCCCTTGCGGGGTAGGCACGAACAACAGAGTGCCATTTAGGCTTATTCTTCTTGTACTATAGTGATTAATCTTTTGCCACCAACATAAATTTAGGATTTTTGTAAGGCTTAATAACTATTCATTAGTATTGTACATTTAATACTTTACGTGACTTCTTGATTGCAAATGATTTGTGATAGTCTTTATTATATGTGTTAACTACATCTGTAATAAAATCTAAATTACTAATATAAACACATTTGTGTACAAACAAATATTGTGACTAGATCTCTTTTCGAATTTCAATTGAATCTCGAACGATGCCACCATAATACAATAGGATATGATGGTCATATTTTATTAATTAGTCACTTTTAAAGTATCAAAATATATTAATCCATTTACAATACGAAGTGCGGAAACAATGTGGGGGATCAAGTTTACAAGCGGCTCAATTGGCCGGTTGTAATTTCGACCCATTGTCTCTGGTGGCCCCCAGTTTCCCGCGATTCCCCTCCTGGCCCCGATTGTCCTCTCCCCGGCTCCCAGGGGACGTCGTTACGCTTCTATTAGCATCCTAAAGGAAAATGCCCATTATTGTCACTTTAATTTTTTATATACAACTTTTTTAAGGAAATATTTTTTGTTTTATGTGTTGAGCAGCGCTAACTCCATGCTGCGTAATAATATCAGCTGACAAAACGCCTACTGCTGGGCTTAGGCCTTACCATTTTTTTAGTGGAAAAGACGATATACCCGCCAAACTTGTTCAAAGCGGATTGGCATGCTTCACACATTGTTTATCTCGATGTGCAAGCGAAGTTTTCCTTCACCGTCAGCGCAAGGTAATTGCAACAATATATATAATAAAAAATAATATCAGCCCATAAATGTCCCTACTGGGGTCAGGTCTCCCATTACAGGGGGGGAACGGGCAGTATACCCGTCATGCTTGTCTAAGGCGGCTTGGCAGGTTTGACACATCGGTTATCTCGATGTGCAGGTTGCATCACGATGTTTTCCTTCATCGTTGTTAGCTCGTGGTAATTGTAACAATATGCACATTAGATCAGACAACTGACTAAGTGGTGCATGCGTTCCGATCAGGATCGACCACGCGCCCTTTGAGCCTGGGACGCGTGCGCTAGCCATTACGCTACCACGACTTAACAATAATAATAATATATATACGTCCCTGAAACTATGTAGTTTTTACCAAATACGAATCCGAAGTTACGGTGAATAAAGCCCCGTGAAAAGACCAAGTAAGATAAAATATTTATTTAAGACGCACATCAAGTAGGTAGACATAAATTAACATAATATATGTAAGTCATCCTATAGGTATATGTCTTACAAGAATATATATCATGTATAATATATATTTTGAGCATGAAATAAAACAATATCGTTAATATTACAGTCATTATGGAAAACTTCTACTATACACACTTTAAATGGAATAGATATCTACTACAGTATTACGAAACATTAAAACACACCTTTGTAGTGAATATAGTCACAAATGGAACACACCTCAACCCTTCGTTGACATGTTTATAAAGAAGTATCGACACCTGTATACAAATTCTTCGACAAGCCTAACGAACACTCATTAGCGGCAAAAAGAATACAAAAATTGTGGTATACAAACACCTCGTGCATCCCAATCAGTGGCACATCAACGCTAAGAGAAACGTCCCTACAACAAATCAGTGCCAACCCTGTGTTAGTTTGTGGGACACATTGCATTAGGGAGCATGAAACATATTTTTTTTTTCAAAAATATTTGACTGTAAAAGTTTAGCGTTTTTTTCAGCTTATAACTCATGGTGCCCTAATTTCCTTTCAACGAATCTTCTATATATTAATACGTAAAGCAAAAACACAGCAAAAACTTTGTATCCTTTTTTACGAAAATTGTGCGGACGCAGGAGTATGAAATTTCGCACACTTATTTTTATATAGAGAAGAAGTGCAGAATTCTATTATTTTTTTTTAAATTATGCATAAAAATACATTAAATCAATAAACAAAATATTACACACAGTATCATGTATTTGATACACCCACGCATATATATTCTTTTATTTATTGTTAAAGTCAAATTAACAGTGTAGCCTTTACGAAATCTGTGATTGTAGAACTATAATCTTTGACAACAGAACCTTAATAATATTCAACTTATAATTTAAATTAATTATTATGGTCGAATTTCGACCACGAGGGACCACTAGTATGTATTAAACCTAATGAATTTATTCAAGCTGTAGTTAAAAAGCTATTTTAAAGTCAAATGTTATGATTTTTGTAAATATACAGATAAATTAAAATAAACTGACATATTTATATAATACAAATAAAAAGTTAGGAATATTTTCAAAAGATTGGCCGGATTATCTCGTATAGACTTATTTGTATTTTATTTATTTAGAATAGATAATTACCTATATTTAATTATTAGAACTAACAAAACCAGTCTCTTAGAAACAATATAGCACGAAAGCGGTTTTTTGATATTATTGTTAACTTTTAGCTGGAAACAGCCTATTGTTCTTGCCAAAATGTCACTCCTTGACAAGTCGATTACCTTACGACATATTATGGTCATATCAAATCTTATCTACAGAATTTAGATCCGTTACGGAATTAATTCCATAGTGCGTGCGCTTTTATAGAGTTCTATGGATTACAACTGACTTTGCGGTATAAATCATGTCCGAATTGAAATCCGGTGCGGAAGTAATATTAAAGTGCGGATTATGACACTTGTATACGTTACATATTTTGCGGGAAATTATGAAAAAATCGTAGTGCACGCTAGGCGTTATGGATATTGTATTAGCCAATAATAATAAACACTGACTATAACGGACCAAATTATCAAATTTTGAAACGATCACGTGCTAATTGAAATAAAAAAATCGAAATGTGTGTTGGGACACATAGTAGAAGTGACACACACAAAATTGTAACTTGATGTTTTACGGGCAGATTGTTAATGTACTTGTCCAATTTGAAAACCTGCCGTAAAAATTCAAGTAAAAATTTTGTTGCGATTCGTTTTGCCACTTGTCCGTTGCCATTCGTTTTTCCACTTGTCCGTTGAAGTTTCACTTCTACTATCTGTCCCAGCACACATTTCGATTTTTCGCAGGTTTACTGCAAATTATAATTTGGTTAGGTTAGGTACATTTAAATGAATGCATTTTTTATTCAAACATATTTTATTTTATCAAACGAAAACACTGAATTCGATCCGGAACCAAAAAACGCATCCATAGTCTACTCGTCGCCGTAACGCTTTTTCGTGACAGAAAAATCCTAAATCCCCGTCTAAACAGAAGTTTGACTTCAAAAAAATAAGTACCATATATCAGATAATATTTATGCGCATTCAAGGCGAATACTGTCGTAACAATACACCAGTATGTCACGAGCATAAACAACGCGACACCCAATTAAGGGTTGTTGAAGAGCAAATTTTTCACAACACGCCGCAGTCGAACCCTATTTGGTTTGGGCCGCCGTTCGTCAAAGGTTGGCGCTTACCACCGGTTCATACAAATGCCTATCAAGTGCAAATTCTTAGCACTACACCGTACCCTCTATAAGGCGCCGCGAGTTAAATTAGTAGCACCAATTGTACGACATACCTGGTATTGCTAGATCTAAAAAACAAAAACCGGAAAAAATCTGTCATATTTTAACAACCGGGTTTAACGTGTTAATTATTAATTAATTAATCCAGTCAAGTAAGATCCGAAATCAAAATTTTGTCACTCAACTTTGCATTTTTGATATAAGGAGTTCATTAAAAGAAAAAAAAGTATCTTTTTGCAATTACGCGGAAACGATAAAATTTAGACAAAAAAGTCTACTAAAACGTTGTAGAACTTAAAATTTTACATAAAACAGTTTCTATGACTTCTTTTCTTCCGGTCAAAATTGATTCTCCGATAATGCCTTCTCACTCTTATTCGAACATTGTAATGTCATAGCATAAGCCAAACTCATCGTCGAGCATCCATATTAGTAAGCAAGTCAACGATAGTCCTCTCTTTTTAACTCGGGACTTAATACAACGGAGTAGGTTTTGAAATCTTTGATATACCTGTATAAATTCACACCTGCCGAAATATACCAGGTAAAAATTTTTCAATGGTAACATTTAGCAAATTTTACGAGGAATTTAAATATGGCAAAAAAATTATTCATTAAATTTTAGGCATTCAATTTGAAAATTTCAAATTGTTATATTTTTTAACAATAACAGAAAAAATCTGTGTCTCTAGATTTTAAGATTTGAATTTTTAAGCAATTAAAGAAAATCGCTTATTTTTCTACTACCTTCGATTTTTTTAATTAAATTTAGGTTCATCTCTTAAACTCAAAACTTCCATAACTCGGTTAATTTTGACCGGAGGAAAAAAAGTCATAGAAACTCCTTTTATGTAAAATTTTAAGCTCTACAAATTTTATAAAACTTTTATGTCTAACTTTTACCGTTTTCGATTAATTGCAAAAAAATGCTTTTTTTTCAATCCTTGCCAGGGGTTGAAGTCACGAAAACCTTTACACATTGTTTATGTATCTTTAAAACTACATTATGTCAAAAATGCAAAGTCGAGTGCCAAATTTTTGATTTCAGATCTTATTTGACTGGATTATATATTTTACAACAAATTACAAAACATTCACATATAAAAGGCAGCGTTAAATTACCTCTCTATATCTTACTTAAGGTCATGGCGAAAATTATTTTATTGTTATTATTTCACTCGGTAAAACTATGACTTCATAATTGGTTACACTCATATAACATTAAAGGAGCCTTTGATGTTTTGCACGATGATCAGAGTGTCAATTGATTTGGAAATTAGCTTTCCGTTTTTTCACTCTGATGTAGTCGTGGTAGCGTAATGGCTAGCGCACACGTCCCAAACTCAAAGGGCGCGGGTTCGATACTGGCCGGAACCAGTAAACCACGTAGGAAGTTTTCTGCCCTATTGTGCATATTGTTACAATTACTACGTGCTAACAATGGTAAAGGAAAACATCGTGATGCAACCTGCATAACAAGATAACCCATATGTCAAACCTACCAAGCCGTCTTGGACAAGCATGGCGGGTATACTGTCCGTTCCTGTACATTTATGAGCTGTTATTACTACTTTATCTATTTATATTAGCCATTAAGCTTGGCTTTGGCGGCTTGGCGACATATACGATTTTCAAAATATGATACTAATTTTAAAATGTATAATACACAAAATATCAAAATTATTGTAAGTAATCATATACTAATACTCTGAATACTAATACTTTGTTTTGAAAACAAATTCTACGCGGATGACGTCGCCGGCACAGCTAGTAATTAACTATAATAGGTAATTAATTTGAAACATAAGCAGTATTAAGAGAAGTAAACCATAATGCTCTTTAATTTATTAACAGGGGCATTGCTTCTTTAAGGTTTTAAGGAAATTATTAAACTAGTAAAAATTAAAATTATTTCCTAATATCCCTTGAATGCGCCGTCCGTGATCAAATACAATTGACGTAACTCTATTATCAGTACAAATCGAGAAACCCCTATATATCGTAACAGCTGGCAACACAAGGCACAACACTCCGAGTTTCAAGTACAGCGATTGTCAAACGGATTTATCATCTTGTTACGTGAATAGTTGAAGGAACAGATGTTGGTATTGAGTCATTATGTGTCCGGTAACTTGTTACGATTATGTGTAAATGAATTAAAATACGAGTATTGGGATGTTTTAAGTGGTTTTCGATGTAATATAAACTCATTAAACCCAAAATTATTTATCCCCTTGCTTTATGTACTTGGCGTTGTCTTAATTAAAAAAACAAACTACTTTCAATCGTGATTCTGTCTTTCGTATATATTTTCTGTGAGTTCTTGTATCTGCGGTCGGAAACTGTTCCATAAACAGATGATTTGGTTGATTAAACTTTTGAAATGATAACTTCTTATGGGAGGGTAAACCACTTCGTTACGTAACGCGTTACGGCGTCAGTCTGTCTGGCTTCCCTTTCTGTCACGCAAGTTATCACTTCTGTCGGGCGTCCCGAGACGCACACGTTTCTTTATTTTATTTATTGCGAAGGTAGCAAAAAGGCAGACGGCCCATCTAATGGATAGTGGTTCGCAACACCAGGGGCAAAGCAACGTGTTGCCAGCCTTTAGGGTGGGATAGGAGAGATGTTATAAATGGGATGAAATAGGAGAGGTGGGATACAGGGATCAGACAGGAGGAATGAGATAGAGGTGGTAAGAATGTGGAATGGAATAGGGGAGGAGGAAATGGGCCATGGGAACTCTCACTCGTCGCACGACGCACGATTAGCTCAAGGCTAAATATTCAGGGTTTTTTCAATCGCCTTCTCCTCCAGGTCCAGGTCAAAATGGAGATTTTTCTTTTCTTTTTATTTCTTTACTGTTAATAACTAGGGATAAATAAGGGGCAAGGGTGAATCTTTATTTTCTTTTTTCAACAAATCTTAACAACTATTACAGTTTGCTTACTTCTAATAACTTTTGGGTTTAAAGAACTTTATTTCCCACTAGCTGTGCCCACGACTTCGTTCACGTGGGGTTTTTTTTCGCAGAACCCTAAAAAATAGTAGCCTAAGTCACTCCTTATTATCGGCTACTTGCTAGTGAAAGTCCTGTCAAAATCAGTACAGCCGTTTCAGTGAGTTGCATTTTCCAAATCTCCTGGTCCGAATTATCCCCCATGGTTTTTTTTCGCATTTTCATTTTGACATTACAAACAGGCAACTAAGAACATTTAGCTCACTGAGAATGAGATTAAAAATAATTATTATCTAGGTAATAGTATAATGTAAATGTTAGCACTAATGTGATGGTAGTCTTCTTTAAATGTTGCTTGACATATTTAACGCAAGTTTATTCATTTGTATTAGCGGCCTTGGCAGACGTTTTCCTGCTCTGAAAAAGTAAAAATCTAGGACCCGATCCCAGCGCCATCTTCCGGTTCCAATTGTGGATTTAAACCAACAACCCACTCAAACACACAAAAACAAAATCACCAAAATCGGTCCAGGTGATTAGGAGGATTCTAGAACCCGATCTCAGCGCCACCTACCGGTTCCAACGGGATAAAAAGTATCCTATGTCTGTCTCCTGGTTCTAAGCTACCTCCTCACCAATTTTCAGCCAAATCGGTACAGCAGTTCTTGATTTATAAATAGTGTAACTAACACGAATTTGTTTTATATATATAGATTTATAATAAAAGTAAAAGGTTTTTCAGTTTAATATTGAAAAGTTTATGTTTTACATTTTTCTAACTCGTTTGGCAATTTATTAAATAAATGCCCCCCTTTAAACATGACGTCTTTCCCGTAGAAGATAGCAGGTGATGTCAGGAGCCTTAAGAACAGACGAGCGTGCATGTCAAGAGTTATGAATGTCAAAGAAGCGTGTAAGAATAAGCCTAAATGGCGCTCTGTTGTTCGTGCCTACCCCGCAAGGGAACTGGCGTGAAGTTATGTATGTATGTATGTCTTTCCCGTAGTTTGTTCGTATGGTATCAATTGTTTTTTTCTTCCGGGCATTATATTTACATGTTTTAGTAATAGAAGATAGCTTGGAATGTATATTTTTATTATCATTAGTTATCTTTCTTTCAGGTATTAAATGTGTATATTTGTGAAATATGTAATAGGTTAGGTTTAGAACTCGGGAGATATTTAACGCTGATATTCTGTAAGAGCATAGTATTACACCGGCCGAGCTCGCCCTAAGAACTTTAGTCAAGTAATGATTCCAGCACTGATCTACCACGCCAACAGGCCTGCAGAAAGCAAAATTCGACGATTTACTTTTTTAATTACAAGGACAAGGCTCGAGGAATATATGACACCAATCATTGTAAATGATCTCCCAAGCGACCTGCAATCCATGTACAAAAATAATCATAAATCGACCAAATATAATCTGAAAAGTTCTATATTAATTCCCAAAGCAGACTACCAGGCTCACATGTGCAAACCTAAGACTAAAAGAGAACCATATACTAGAATGATGATAACTCCGCTTTTATTATCAAAACAGAAATAAAAATTTGAATGATGATAACAATTCCTCGCCTCTGCTCCTATTTTTGATATAACATTAATATTATGTAAATTGTCTTTTGTATATCTATCGCGAAAGTTTGTAAATGTATCGTCAAATTCGTAAAATTTGTTAAAACTATATTGATTAGGAAAATAATGATATCTTGATAATTTGAAAGTGTTAAGCTCGTTAAACTAGTATTGAATTATTTCATTTGTTAGTTTGACATTTTACATTTAGTATTTAAACGTCGAAATGAATAAAATGTCGCGCTTAAAACCGTTAAAAATTAGTTTTAATGATTTCACATTTAGTGTTAAGTAGGTATGTTACTCTGTTATTAACAAGTCAATAACTGAAGCTATACTACTTACCCAAGAAAGTGTAATGAATATAAGTGTTTATACAATCACCAAAAAGTCCTGGCTGACATTGAATCCGCTTAAATATTAATTGTCCTTAGACATTGTTACCAATTAACAAACAAAATTAAAAGGTTATAACAAAAACTACTCTATTGGCCACCAAACGAGTTGAGAAGACCTGATCGGGAATATTCTCACAATCCAATGTCTTCTATGCAGTTCTCCAATAGCATCGACTTAATAAATTGATAAACGCCTAAGCTTGCTTGGAATTTCTTACGTATAACGATGGAATAAATGATAGGAATGATATTCCCCAAGTAACTCAGAAACTCTCCTAAATCCTAGATGAATAGGATATACCACAGATATTAAATATATTTGTTTAAAATATTTTTAGCGATTGCAATTGCTGGTATTATATAGGCCTGTACTCTTAAATAACGCTAATGAGTAAACTACAACTTGAGACGACTATGATTCTGGTTGAAATTGTTGTTGTTGTATAGCCCAAGTATATCATTCTCATGTCTTCTACAATACTTATTAATGTAGATTCCTTGTCACGCCAAGTGTTGACTTAGTCGTGAGAACTTTTTAAAATATTTATTAAAACTAATATTTACTATTATTAGTTAAAATTCCTGTTACACATTTCTAGTATTTTTAGTAAAGAAAATAATAGTTTGAAGTATAAAAGATATACCTTTTTTTTATTCGAAGAAATAGCGACGTAATTACATTCTTTATACATTATTATACACAGAGCATAATTTTAAAATGTGTACGCCGCATTTTCAGCAAACAAGGTTTGCACTCGGCACATTCCTGTGCCGGCATTACATCCGACAAAACGTTGATTTTCAGTGCAAACCTTCCTTTTGGCGTATGACGCAAACGACCCAATTTTGTTAAATAAAAAAAATAATACAACTAATTCTACTTATGTAATATTTAATTAGTAAAACAAATAAATACATTTGAATAAAACTTACAATAAAATACTTTGTTACTTCAAAAATTAAAATAAACACTCGTTTAACAATTTGTATCGAATCATCTATTCGAATAAAATTCGACAGAGTGCTTGCCAAGTATTACCCCATTCTGTATGCCACGTCACTGACATGAGGCAACAAATGACATTCTACTTCATAACCTATAAATGTTTAATGTGTTATTTTACTATAAAGATATGAAGTGTTTAATATATTTTATTTTCCCACTCTATATCTATACTATACTCCTGGTATTATGAGTACCTTAACCACATTGCAATCGATATTTTCGTAATGTCGTTAAGAATGGAGAAGCGCAATGTCGTGCCCCTATTCCCAGTATCGGGCATCGTCGGAGATCGATGTATGTAGATCAGATCACTATTTACATATGCCACGTCTATTATTTCAACAATTCACCGCAGTACGGCGATGTCAAACGTATGCGGAAACTGTTTGTATAGATTCGTGAATAATAAAGTTGAACACAATGTTATGCCACGATTTTCAGAGTTCAACTTATACATTTCAACCATATTTGTCGATAAATCGGCGCAATATACGGCTTTGCCAGAAACATAATGTTATAATATAAATAAATAATGAGCAGACAATCACATTTATTGTATATCCCCAAGTTAAGCAAGTTACGTTTGTGTTACGGGTACACAACGGATTACACTGGGGCCGATCCCAAACACCCAGACGAAAAATAACGGAGAAAATTAGTTTCCAAAATTTACCATACCAGTAATAGAACCCGGAGCCTCTGCTTCGCAGGTTGGCTGGCAAAGGCTTAGCCCGCTCAACCACAAAGGTTGCCGTAATAAGTGATGTATGTTAATATATAAGGAGATTAATGAAAGAAAATGAAGCAAAAGATGTACATAATATTTATCATCGTAGCAAGTCTCTGCATATCCCTATGAAACTGTTTTTCATAGGGATAACATATTCTTTTTTTTATTGCGCGAATTCAGCAGATAGGCAGACAGTCCAATCCTGATGGAAATCGGTTATCATTGCCTATGGACATTAGTAGCAGCAAAGGTGGTACCAATGTGCTGCCGCTCTCTAAAGGAAGACTGGAACCTGACCACTAACGCCGCAACACAACTCAAGGTTGTTATGGCGGCATACTCTAGACCAGTGGTGGTAGCCATCCACACGGGCAAATACCCTACCAACTGGCTGGGGGTTGTTTTGTCGCTTCTTACGAAAAGCGGCCTGGCCGCAGAAATTGTATTCTTTCTCTCTTCCTTACGGCCGGGGGCACATGGTAAAAGATGGCAAAAACAACCCACAACAATAGTCTAGAATAGTCAATATGCAGTCAAATTAACCTTGAATGGTGTTTCTTGAATGGTGTGTTGTTGTTGTTGTTTTAACAAACCAGCATTATCCTGAGACTGATGCTCCTTTTAGGACAAGTTTGTTTATTTTTAATTTATTTTTTTGTAACAATGAGTTTAATGTACTTTTTCCTAAAAATGATTTTCTTTCTTTCTTCTTTTTTCTCAAATATTAAATAACAGTAGTCTAGAACCTATTTCTTACCTCATTTATCTCCTACCTAACGTCTCAAAAATAAATCTGGGAGCAGTACTATACCACTTTCCTACTTACAATACAATTCTAAGACCAATATAAGAATACAATTTCAGAACGAAAGACTCGACTCAGATCTTTGAGTCAACGGTGTTAGTTTATACATCCTCCAACCGTTTGACTGGAAAGTTGTTCACACAAGCACATAACATTGTATGAGAACCTCGTGTGCAGCAATAATTTTCGATATGAAAGTTGTAGGCAACGCTATATGACTGTCTACACTTGCTGCAGGAAGTCATATTACGTTCTAGTTATCACATTATCATTCATGCTCGTTGTTGGGCTTTTCCGTGCAGTTACTTACAATTTAATAAGCATTTGCCTTTGCGCCATTTCGTTACGAAAGCGAGTCTGTTTATTGATTACTTTTCGTGATAATAGTTGGTAGTTAAGTTACTTAACTTAAGAAACATCTAAAATTAGATAGATAAATAACACTTTATTATACACCAATAAAAAATGAATTTAAAGACTAAAATTATATCTAATCTTTTGCAGAATAGCAGCGTGAAACGGAGCCTTGTTTTTGTTAAAGCAGGGGAATACATTTCGTACTCTACCGGGTCCTTCGCTAGGGGATTAGACCAAAGCGAAAAGGGTTATCCACTGAAGATGGCGCAGATAACAGAGTCATTCACCGGTGAAGACTCAGCAAAGTAAAGGCGTTCCTCATAGGACTTTTCTTCTCCGTCGTCACACTCTTGGCAGAGTGGTTGTGGTCCTCATGACAGGGGTGGTGGCAAGCTTCACAATTCGTCGCCATTCCTCTCGTACTGTAGGTTTCCTCGCGCATTCGTGAAGTGGATCATTTAGTGCGGTTTTGATTTGGTCGGTCCAACGCATTGGTGATCTTCCGCGCGCCCTCGTGCCCTCCACTTTGCCCTGGACTACGAGTCGCTCCACCGACGTGTCCTCTCGTCGTGTAATATGTCCAAAGAAAGTGAGATACGACCTTGGACGATGGAAGAGAGACGTTGTTTTATGTCGAGTTCTTCGAGGATTGAGACGTTGGTTCGGAACTGTCTCCAGGCTAAGCGAAGCATTCGTCTCCAACACCACATTTCTAAAGCGTCTATCTTCTTTCTCTCACTTTCTCTTGTAGTCCACGTTTCGGCGCCATAAAGAAATATGGGAAACACAAGTGCCCTGACAAGTCGCATTTTAGTGGCCTTTGTGATGTTTCTGTTTCTCCATATCCCCATAGGGCACTACTCCTCTAAACCTACCTGCCTCCCACAGCATAAGACTTAGAACGTAGTTACCCCCACGCTATTCCTGCGTATCATTGCTTGAGAGTGCCCCGGGGAGCAGAGCAAACTCACTTCGTCAACAGAGGTTGATGCTGGAGGACCCCGTGAAACGCAGCCTTGAGCTAACCGTGTTTCGTACGATAAATAAGAATTCCTTCCAAATTCATTCTTACATTTTTGACATTGTATTCTATATGGAATAAGTTTGTACCTAACTTATTTACAGATATGTAAGTAAATATATAATTACTGTATAAGTCTACAAAAAAAAGTAAAATTAACGTCTGTGTTATGAGTGCATTACAGTCTGTTTTTGTCAAGTAGTTGATTTTCAACTTGCTATTTGTACGCCTGTAAGAGCAATAACATGTGAAACATAAAGAACATATTGTCATTCCTCCTATCTGGCTCATCTATCCCATCCCAAAGGCTGGCAACCCCTTGGTTTGGCTCCTGGTGTTGTAAAACTTCTATAGGCGACGGTAAGCATTTTTTATTACGTGGTGATGCGCGAGCGTGGTGATCAATTGTTTTTAGGTAGCCTCTTAAGATTTTCTTCATTTAAATCGGCTGATAAATAAAAACATAATATGTCATATTTAAGTTGGTAACTATTAGATTGATGCAAAGACAGTAAATAATTTTTAAAATCTCGCATATTGTCGGCTTCGGTGCAGGACCTAGTAACTATATTAATAGTGTTTGTTTTTCTCAAATTTTTTTTTTTTTTAATTTATTATCCAATATGCTTACATTCATATAAATTACAAACATATTTGAACTGTGGCACAGAAATCTCATGGGTTTATTCGTGCCGCAGAGAGTCGTATACACAATATTGTTATATCAAAAATAGGAGCAGAGGCGAATATTTGTTATAATTATTCTAGTATATGGTTCTCATTTTAGTCCCAGGTCTGCACATGTGAGCATGATGATCCGCTTTGGGAATCAATATAGAATCTTTTTAGATTATATTTGATTGATTTGTGGTTATTTTTGTACTTGGATTGCAGGTCCTCTGGGAGATCATTTATATATAATAATTGGTATCATATATTCCTCGCGCCTTGTCCCATTTATAATATTATATTTACGAATAGTATATTTACATGAGTTAGATCTCGGTCGCATGTAGTTAGGTCTAGTCTTCTTCTTCTGTCTTCTGTTATAGGTATATATATAAGAATTTTGTTGGAAAAAAAATCATCAAAAATGTTGTTACAGTCCTGCACTAACACCGACGATATGCAATTATGCAGGGTCGTCTTAAGCATATCAGTAACTGGGGTGCAAAAATCAGCTTGCGTCCCTCCTTGCCTTGTCTGTCATCCTTAGTTATTTAGGCAAAAACAGAGAACATTTTTAAATCATTATGTCTGTCTTTATATATAACAGTAATTTTTCTAAGAAACTATGAATAAAAGAAAGGTATAATCTGCATGAAGCTTGACATTGGTATATAAAAACTGTGAAAAATAAAACTTGAAGGCGGCAGTCATACATTTAACTGCTGGTTTAATTTATTTTAATTTACAGATCTGCGGTGTATCAAAGTCAAAATCAAATTAAAAAATAATGACGACGTGCTTTGACTTTTTATTTCAAGTCGAACGTTTTGCGCCCCCGGGTAAAGACGGCCCTGCATTTATGTATATATAGCATGTTTTTTTATAACAATATAAAGTTTTTTCAAGCAATTGCGCAACATGTTCTTTCAACTAACGTATCTTTAGAAATACTTAATCAGCCATTATAATCAGGAACAGTATTTAAGCAATTTTCTCTGAGTCCACACCCTGGCCATTATATCTAACAAGCGTTTAAAAGGATATATCGTTCATATGAACATGCGCAATTTCTACACACGTTAGGGCTTGCAACATTATAACTAATTACTTTATTAACAATTTTATTATCTGTTCTCTGTTCCCACTCTTTTATTAGGATACATATTTAATTATATAATTCTATTATGCAGAATAAAAATTAACTTAGAAATGTATAGGTAAGTATTTTAAATAATCGGCCGGCAAACATACACACTCGTTGTATATCTCCAAACTAAATAAATTATTAGTAGCAGTAAGGGCTAGGCAAAATAAAACTTTAACAATACTCATTGACACTTGATATCGTTGTTTTCCGTGATTACGGCTGTTGAAAAGCGGCCGAAACGTAGGAATAATAAAAATCAAATAAATTACCGCACTTAAAACCGTTACAAAGTAGTTTTATTATGTATATTAGTCGCAAAAACTAAATAAAATACAAACTATCTAAACAAGTTAGGTCCGATTCCTAGATGCTAAATTTCGTAGACGGGTTTCTTGTTATAATAATCTGGGTATTTGGGATCAGCCTCAGATTTGTTCGTTGTATATTATGTATTACCTATATATATTGTAGCTTATTTATTTGAACAAATATACAATGTGTGTTGATGTCAGCTGGACTCGATGGGGCGACTGGAACCTGGTCACTGATGACGAAACGCTACTTAAGGTAGTCATAGCGACGTACTCTAGAATAGGAGTGGAAGGTATTTAGTCGGGCAAATGGCCTATCACTTAGCTGTGGGTTGTTTTGTCGCCTTCTGTCGCCCGTATTTTGGCTGGCGCCTGCCACGGCTTATGCGGAGTAGGTGATTGATATTTCCCGCAGCCCTAGCTATAGGCGAATGCAAGAAATATGGGTAGTTTTAGTGTGTATTCCGGCAGCAGGCTGGTAAGTCCCGTACGCTTTCACCGCGATTACGCAAATGGATTTCCATTGGTCAAAAATAAAAGGCCGCTACGCCACTGGAATTGCTATATCTCCGTTATAAGATAACGAAGAAGATAATACAAACTATATTATCTTCTAAAAATAAAATATAGAAGAACGTCAACCCTAACAAAAGTTATTAACATCACACAGCGGTTACGCGTAACATGTCACAGAATCTAGTTTTCTATTTAAATGATACACTTTCGAATTGCCACATTTGTCCACTGGATCTGTGAGATTTATTCACTTGGTTATTTTCACATACTCACCAATGATTCACTGGGAATTCTTACAATCGGAATCGTGTAGGTATCGGTATAATCAGGCTTTAGAGTTGGAGGAATCACGCGTAATATAACACGATGTAAAACCACGTTCTCGCAAAATATCGGCCTCAAACGGTTAGCCTTTAGCTAATCTTGTTTCGTACGATGAGTGAGAATTCCAATAGCACATTTCTCCCTTCCCTAGTCTACTTCCTATCTTATTCCCTCTATCCAATTCCTCTTATCTGGTCCCTCTATTCCACCTCTCCTATTCTATCCCTCTTATCATCCTAATGGCTGGCAACGCGTTGGATTCGTCTTTGGTATTGCGAACGTCTCTAAGTGACGGTAACAACTTTCTATTAGATGACTGCTGCTAACATTCTGTTGAGATGATTGTCTGCTATTTGCGAGCAGCAATAAAGAAGTAATTTCTTTAGACATGGTTGAATGAAATGAATTAAACTCTTTATACACCTACATTACACCGTAACTTAAACTTAGACAATTTAATATGAATACATTTCCATTAAAACAATGGGCGACCTAATCGCTTGTAGAAATCTAATCCAGGCAACTCGGTGTGCAAGACTTTAACAGAAAAATTAAATAATATGTGATGCTTTAACTAAATTATTTTATTTTTAACAAAAACAAAACCAATTTCTTTCTACAATATCGGTGCCAAGTAAAACATAAGGAACAACAACAAATTCACCAAATATAGTAATTTATATGTTACTTGCAGACTATACATAATTAAATAGAATTATAATAATATAAATTACTGGTCTGAGTTGGTCTGAAAGAGAATGTCGGGGTAAAGGTAAGGAAAGGAATGCTCCGGTGGTTCGGGCATGTGGAAAGAATGCATGATGAAAGAATGAATAAACAGATATACAATGCAAAAGTGGATGGATGCAGAAGTCGTGGAAGGCCACGACACACCTTCCATGATCAAATTGATCGTGTACTAGCAGAAGGTGATATCAGGAGCCTTAAGAACAGACGAGCTTGCATGACAAGAGTTATGAATGTCAAAGAGGCTAGTGAGGTGTGTAAGAATAAGCCTAAATGGCGCTCTGTTGTTCGTGCCTACCCCGCAAGGGAACTGGCGTGAAGTTATGTATGTATGTATGTATAAATTACATATACCTAATATTCAATTTGCTGCGACAAATTTATTTATTTATTTGGACAACACAACAGATAACAATCAGTAATTTATTTATATAATATAGTTTGTAAATTATTACATCTAGATTGAAATCCAAGGGTGCTGACACATCAATGTTAAAATTATATTTTCGCAAACAAAATTATGTGAATAATGTCAGTAATGATTCAATAATTGCTTAAATCTAGGACATTAGTTTTAGTGATACATTATAAGGTAATAGATTAAGAAACATAGAGCATTAAACAAATTACTAAACAAGTGAAAAGGTGTGATCTTTCAGCATAGAAATTATCATTTTTTTAAACGCTAAAGGACTTGCATTAAATATGTCTAATTTATTGTTTTTTAACACACGACACATTCTTATCAACGGATTATAGTATGATGTGTTGCTTTTACAAACTTTCAAGATGAATGTTTTGTTATGTACACGTTTATTACGTTTCGTGTTAAGGGTCAACAAATTTTATTTAATAGACAGATAATGGTTTGTGATCAAGTGTTTAAATGTAGAAATGGCTGTAGCTTGTCTGATTTTCAAGGGGAGGGAGTTCCACAGGCGAACAACATGTACGGCAAAAGAATTTCCTACGAAGGACGAAGTGTATTTAGGTATCGTTAGCAGAAGATTTTAATTTGAGCGCAAATCACAAAAATTATATTGGTAGAGGAGACTAAAAAGTTCCTTTAAATATTGGGGAATACAGGGATTGAAAAGGATATTGTGCAGATGTGAGAATAAGTGAACATTCCGGTGAAGGCAAATAAAATCAAATCATTTTTATTGCGAACTAAGTGTTACATAGGTCTTATTCAATATAATTGAGAACGTCTTACTTAGCTGGCCCTTCATAGCATCGCAATATAAACTTACTTAACCTATCTCTATATAATATTTAATTTGGTGGCTTATAAATCTTTTGATTTTATTTAAACAACGCAACACTACATCTTCTTAATTACCTCTCATTTAAATTTTCTTGGACGCTATAATCGGATTTTTTTGTCCACCACTCGAATAATTTTTGTTTAAACATATTAATATTATTTTCCTGCATTATATTACATAGTAACTTAATATATATTTTTGGTGCCATCCTAAACACGCTTTTATCATGTAATGCAGTGGTATGCGAAGGCATACAAATTTTATTCTTATTAATATGTCAGGCACTTCTATAATTTTCAAATAATGTTAAAAGGCGAATAGGTCATTTAAGAAACCATTTAAGCTTATTACGAAATTAGGAGACATGGTCATTGTTGCGGCGGCGCTGGATTTAATGATAATAAAGGACTATGTCAATTTTGTAGGAAAAGAAGTGTGGGACAATTTGGATGGGAATGTGAGATTGAGCACGCACGTACCTAATTAATGGGCATGAAACGCAGCTGCTCCCCACTTTCACTTCTTCTTCACTTCAGTTCAGTTGTTATAATATATTTATAGTATTTGAATTTATGTGTATGTATTTATTGTATTATTAGTTTGTAGAAAAAGTGTTTTCGCATTTTATATAAAAATTCAAAAGGTTTTTTTATAAAGTTTATTTACATTTGACTAAAGTATGTAGGTGCCATTTTGTTGGATAACTCTTTGCCATCTTGTAGGTAGGGACGTGATCGCATTGCTATAAAAAATTTGGGGCTTCTGATAAAAAAACTGCGACAAGTGGTTTTGGCAGTCCTCTCGTGATGTTAACCCGACACTGCCTAAGGAATTCTGCAGAGACCGAAACAGGTGAAAGTCTGAAGATGCAAGGTCAGGACTATACGGCGGATGCATTAACACCTCCCAGCCAAACTCTCGTAATTTTTGCTGAGTGGCTAAAGATATGTGAGGTCTAGCGTTAACATGGTGAAAAACCACACCCCTTCTGTTGATTAATTCCGGCCGCTTTCTCTCAACTTTTTGCTTTAAATTTTTTTCGCGGCTTGTATTGCATTTTTATCTTTTTTGTAGTAAAATTTAAAATGTATCGAATTTCTTCATTAGATTCACTCATTTTAACAATAAGAAAAACAAATGAAAATCACACATTTTCCTATTTTGAATTTGGAATTGTCTTCTTTAAAATTAAAACTTTTTAATGATACCAAAACCAGCCAGATACAAATGGTATAGCCAAAGAGATCTTATTACAAGTTCATACATACTATATGCGAAAAGACTTTTTCCCCCAACCTATTATATTGTTACGAGTTGCGAGTCTCGAATTAAAATGCCGTTGGAATTATTATAGAGTTTATTAGAATTATACAAACACGTATAACACAGGTAAAAATATAACAAAACACAACAAGTCCAAAGGTAATGTAGAAGGTCGTAATTCAATAAAACGCGCAAAGTCCGTCACTATGGTTCCCGATTGGAGTACACACGTCTCGCTTCGTTCGTGGTTCTCGCTCGACTGCCTCCCCCCTCCATCAAGTCATTGTTTTATACTGTAAAAATGCACTATGTCCGCCCGTCAACGTGGACCGAATTTCCTAGAATCAGCTCTTACTTTGAAATCCGTAACACCTGGCTAATGATTACAATATAACAATAGGCCGTATGCCAATAAGTAAACAAAAGAAGACGATCATAAAAGAATTTCAATGTTATTAGTTCAAATGCCGATGGGTAATAAATATGCTTTGTTTCAGATATGCAGGTGGATTATGTTTTTGTCGGGACCCGAGTTGTAACAATATTATATATGTTTATTGTTGCGGCGCGGAACGGGTGATATATTATTTGTTTTATGTTGTTTAATATAGAATAATTTATTTTCACAATGAACAATATGTGGGGGACTTGATATTGTTTTTTCTCTCAGCATTGCTATTAATTATATACACAAGTACGGTGCGGTGCGATTTATAATATATTTAATTTATGTTAATTTTATATATTTCCAGTTTGCGATCTGACTAAATTATAATTTTTGATGACATGATTTGAATGGCTGACGCTATTATATGAATGTACTCTGTGGACTGGCATGCGTGCGAAAATGGGACCACGCCACTAGATTAAAAGAGAGTATTTAAATATGTTAGAAGAAAAGTTTGAATAGGTCGAAAGTGTTATGTTTCGAGGTCCTTTATGGATTATTGAAAGAATTACTTTTGTTAATAGTGATTTAATTAATATATTTTTTATATGAACACAGTTTTCCAGCAAGCCATTTTTACATGAGAGCTTAGTGATGTCTACGTTTGTATTATATAGTGATGTGCATTGTAACACAAATATCCAATTGATTCGATTTCCAACAGAAAGAAGGTTTACATGGTGGTACCAGTCATGGTTGTACAATCATTCTCCAAATTAAACATTTCGTGTAAGAAATAATAGTATAGATGATTTCCATGAAATGTAGTGCGCCGGAGGTGATACGATAATGTCCGTTACCTACCTCGGCTACAAAACAATGTTTCTAACTGGGAGATGATGTAGTGGAATCTCGGCTTTTCGTCCGAAATTCCAGAAAGTGCGAAGTGGCCTGCGTCTTGCGCGTGGTTTACACGGCAAGATTTTCTGGCCAAAAGGGTGGTAGACATACGCCTAGTCGAAAACCATCGGATGTCGTTTCACGGGGTGCTTCAACATTATTCCCATTCGTCGTAATATTTGAAAAAAAATATTAATTACCAAAAACGCTGTTTTACGGCGGTCACCAGGTGTGGGCTAGGTCAGACCCACTAAAAACAATTTATTAATTAAATTAAATTAAATTGCAACAGAATATTGAAATGACACTGTCAAGGCTTTTTTTTAATTACACTTTTAAAGAAGATTTTTATTATGGCCAGCGTCACAGACTAACAACAGTCAGTACTCAAATTTAATTAAAAATAAAGAACACACAGAACATTTACAAAAGAGATATTTGACAAGCATCTTTGTAATATCGTTTTATTTATTTTGTATAACTGTGAACAGTGCAGGCGTTGATGCCGACGCGATAAGAGTTGAATAATCGTTTCATTATTAAATTGCTCCTTTTAATAAACGTAAAAAGTAACAGTAGGAATGTTTAATAAATAAAAGCCGGTGTTGAAGATGGGATCTGATGAGAAAAATTATCATTGCCCTTACTTTATATGGTTGAATTCACCAAAAGCACTGTACGAGTTACTGTATGTTGTAAGAGATGTTATTACCCCTTATATTAAAATTTAATTCTTAGTCACTTACATTTCTTAAATAGGTAGGACAAAAAGCGGACGATATACTAATAGTAAATCTGTAATAATACCCACAAATATTTGCGACAGCAAATCAAGCGAGATCATTGTGAAATGAAATCTAATATACCACATTTAAAATAGTTTCAACGCTATTAAGCTTTGAATGACTTTTGAAACATTAATGATTGAACAAAACCAATCAAGTGCGAACGAAAGATGTGGTTACATCGTACCTATCTAAAATATTTTTGGCACTAATATTTAATTTACGTACTTATTGCATCCACACTTAGTCTTATTGTACCTATTTAACAATTATTTTTATACTAAATTTTCTCAGTTATCTAACTATCTAATATCAGCTTAAAATTACTTCCATTTGTTTCAATAATTTCAAATAACCTTTGACTATAAAATCTTGATATAGTAGATTTAAGCTACTGTACAAACAATAACCGTACTAATAACTAACTAACTAGGTTTATTCATTAGAATTATGAGTACTTTCTATTTGTTTTTAACCCACATATTGTAAGACCATAATTCTATGTAAAACCATTAAAGAATACATTCGTCCATTTTAATTTCAACCTAATTACTTTATAAAAATAATAATCTATGCTAACATATAAATTTAAACTTAAAATTATTGTTGATTAGTTATATTACCTTTTTACGTGCCGAAAAAGAGCTTAAATTCACTAAATTTTAAATATAAGTACTTATTTTTGTCAGAAAACATAAGATTTTCACCAATGTTTACGCAAATGTTATAGTAGAAACTTAATAATTTATTAAATAAACTAATATTTATTTAGTGTTTCAACTACTCTAGATATATATCCATAACAACAAACAACTGACCGAACTCGCGAATGCCTAAAATACTTTAAATCAGATATTTAATGAAATTAATTACAGTCTTTACAGTTAAAACGATAGATTTCTTAGAGATATTTAGTTATCTAAGTGTTTTTAATGACCGGTGTAAGCGTCTCAGTTCCTTAGAAACGCATTTCTTTTCTTTTAATAACATTATTAACGTCTTATCCTAACCAGTTTAGATTGACCTATGATTAGGTATTATGTTAAAGCAATACTACTACATTGGAGTTCTTTAAGATCAGTAAAGAGAAATCAGAAAGTTTTAAATCAGATATTGTAGATATTTTCATACAATCATCGATATTTTGAAATATTATAGAGTTAGAGCAATTAAAACGTAAAGCGATAATTATGACTAGGACATACATACTGCTTGTCAGAATTTTATGTTGACAATACAGAATAGTTCTATTTTCTATTCATAATATATGTATATGGCCTTAGATCATATAAACGTCTAGATAACGCATGAATTGCACAAAAACGGTCATAAAAAAGTGCACTAAATTTGGTGCACTTGCTCCCCACGCATGTTATTGTCGTTTCGACTACTTTACTGTTTAGAGCTCTCGAAAAAAAATCATTAGGCCGTTCTGCGCTGTGTAAATGTGTTGGAACTATTTCAAAAGAGTAGGATAAGGATAAGATGTCATTTCATCGGTAAGTATAATAAATCGATTTTATTTATGTTGTCAAGTGATAAACGGGAGTTAGTTACTAAAATTTGGATAAATTTTGCTATGATTTTTGAAGTGAAAATTCTTTAAAATAGTTGTGACTCGATGATACGAAAAAGCGACACTAAAAAGAGATAAACATACAAATCTATAGGACTAAGCCTGTGACAGAATGAGATAGAATACATTATATTTAATAATTTAAACACTATGCTTATACATATAGACTTGGAAAGGTTTTGGAAAATATGATATATCTATCTATCCATCTGTCTATCCTTCTATCTATCCATCTGTCTATCCTTCCATCTATCCATCTATATATCCTTCTATCTATCCATCTGTCTATCCTTCTATCTATCTATCTATCCATATGTATATCCATTTATCTATCCTTCTACCTATCCATGTGTCTATCCTTTTGTCTATCCATATATCTATCTATCAGTCCATCCATTCATCTATCCATCTGTCTATCCTTCTATCTATCCATATGTCTATGCATCTATCAATCCATCTATATATCCTTCTATCTATCCTTCTATCTATCCATCTGTCTATCCATCTATTACTTAGTGTATCCTTCTGTACACCATTGAGGAAGGGCCACATTCAGTAGTACATGATTGCCAAGTGTCGAGAAAGCAATAGACAAAAATACTTATGTCTGACTTATAAGTTGTGTAAATCAATAACCTTATGTTGCTAATCATTAACGGCGACAACGCCGTTTTTGGCCAAACGTGTCTGTTTTTTAGCGATAAAAATAATTTGTCCACAATCACTGAAACTAATATTATCCCCGATGGAAGAATAACATTACCAGTTCTTTGTCAATAAATTTATTTAATACCTTACGTTGCTATTAAAGTGTGTTTTATTACTTTTTAATTATTTTTTTAAATATAGAGTTACACTACCGGAAGTATACTTAATAGACTGTTTTGTTAATGGTCGACTTAAGGGGCACTTAAGATGAATTTTACCACAAATGGAATATTTTAGGCCGACTAATTGTGGTAATGACGGAAGGTTACGTTTAAAGAGAGCCTTCAAGTAACAATTTACAAACTGTTTAATTATTCCTAAGCATTTTGGAATTTATAATTTTGGTTAAACTTTCTAAGCTTTCCCGTTTTTGGCAAGTTTATGATAAAAAGAGTTAAACAAAAAACTTTTGCAAATGTTTTCTTTTTGAAGTGAAAGTTCTTTAGAATCGTTGTGATTTGAAACTCGATGAAATAAAAAAAGCGACACTAAAAATAGATAAACAAATAAAATTCAATCTTATTTAATTCGAAATAAAACTCATTT
The DNA here is from genome assembly GCA_019925095.2 of Dendrolimus kikuchii. Lineage (NCBI taxonomy): Eukaryota > Metazoa > Arthropoda > Insecta > Lepidoptera > Lasiocampidae > Dendrolimus > Dendrolimus kikuchii. Next base: position 9,412,519 of record CM034407.1, read on the forward strand.
CACTTTATCTGTTAGATCAAAGGAAATTGTGCATAACAGTGTATTGAATTTTGTATTAATGCTAGTGATTTAAATTGTAATTTAGATTGAATTATTACGAATAAGAGTCAAAATACCTAAGAATAAAGAAGTCTATAATATAATAGAAATGCAAAAAAATAACAAATAAATAGGTAAGTGAAACGTAACAGTACGTCTATGTATAGTGATAGGCGTCCTTTTAAACATTTGAGTGAAAAATAGTTGCTTACTTCAAATAATTAAAAGTAAGAGAAGTATTTGTAAGTATAAATCAAGTAAGTAAGTATCAATTATCTGTAAGTTATTGCCAGGTGGTAGGGCATTTGCCCGACTGGATGGCTACCACCCCTGGTCTAAAGTATGTCGCCATAACAACCTTGAGTTGTGTTCCGGCATTAGTGACCAGGTTCCAGTCTCCCTTAAGAGAGCAGCAGCGCATTTGTAGCACCTTTGGTGTTACAAATATATACAAATGTATGCATAGGCGACGGTAACCGCTTTCCATCAAGTGGGCCGTCTGCCTGTCTGCTGAACTCCTGCAATAAAAAAATAAAAAAAGTATGTTCTCTAAAGTTTCACTTGTACTGCGTGTCAACTGCACACACACGCACAATTTTTTTTCTTTGTTATTATCTAATGGAAAGAGGAGATGGAATAAGAGAGGTGGAATAGAGATGTAGAGATAGCTCAAGGTTAAACATTTGACGCTGATATTCTGGGAGAGCGTACTATCACACCGATCGCGCCAGTCCTAAGAACTTCAATCAAGTAAAGATTGCAGCACGGCTCTACGACGTGAAAAGTCGTGCAGAAAGCAACATGCGATGAGTTGCTTTCTTAATTGGTGCTGTATTTTGCCTCCAGGTCTAGAATGTGAACTCATTTGGGCTTCTTTATGGGACAGATAGGGGTAGGGAAAGTATTCCATCAGTACTCTCACTCATCGTAAGATACGCGATTAGCTCAACCGTTATATAACAATAATCGTTTCATGTCGATGTTCTGTGAGAGCGAGGTATCATACCAACCGAGCCGGCCGTAAGAGCTGTAATCAAGCCTTCAGTGTGGCTCTATAACATTTTTAAAGATTATTTATATTAATAAATCATTTAGTACAAAGTATGGAAGCAGGATGCCTTTCTTTCGCTTTTTGCTATTTTATTTCAAAATAAATCGCTCCTAAATTTATAGACTAAATTATTATTAATAAAAGCCTTGAATAAAGGAGAGAAGAATTAGCAGTATACACACTGTTATTTCTGCTTACTTAGCTGTTTACTGTTAAATTAAGATGTGTAATAAGCCATAAGTCAAAATGCACCGTACAATATGTGAATGTCGGCGTGAAGAGAAACAATAAATAATGAAATTACGAATGTATGGGGCCTTTGCGACCCCGCGTTTCTGTCGTTTGACCTGGCAAGGGTTAATCTTCTAAGGGGTTGCCCTATAAATCATGTTACGTCGTATGTAATAGGGGTGTCGCCTTACGATTACTTGTCATATAAAACTATTGCTCTTTCATATTTAAATAATAAAGTATCTCAAATGGTACAAGAGCCTCCATATTTGATAGAATTTTAAGTCCTACTATTATTAACATCCTACCTGATGGAAAATGCTGCTACTTAAGAATCTAATACACAAATGTTAAGTTGTGGGTGGGCGTAGTGAATAGGGGGGAGGTATACTTACCCCTACGACAACCCCTAAGGTCCGGAGGTTTTGGCTGGCGCAAATTTTTTTTGGCGCCATTGGGTCCAGTTTATAAACATAACGCGACCAAAACTCAGCGTTTATTTTTGTTGCAAAATAGTACCACTTTTGATAATAACAAACCGTGATTTGAGTTTATGAATGTACTCACGAATTGTTTATGAATGTACTCATGAATTACATATAACCACTAGAACTTTTTGTAACACTAAAACTGTTTTTTAATGTAGAAATAAAGTTTCAAATTTAATTGATGCATAAATACAAATTCATGCTAGACATACATAATCGATTGATTAAAAAGTGACAGTTTTTAGTGTCACTTTTGTTTTTAATGGCTTGGCTAACAAGATGTGATTATAATTTTTTTTTTTTTTTTTTTTTTTTTTATTGCAGGAGTTCAGCAGACAGGCAGGCGGCCCACTTGATGGAAAGCGGTTACCATCGCCTATAGACATTTGCAACACCAAAGGTGCTACAAATGCGCTGCTGCTCTCTTAAAGGGGACTGGAACCTAGTCACTGATGCCGGAACACAACTCAAGGTTGTTATGGTGACATACTTTAGACCAGGGGTGGTAGCCATCCAGTCGGGCAAATGCCCTACCACCTGGCTGTGGGTTGTTTTGTCGCCTCTTACGACAGGCCGCCCGGCCGCAGGAAATTGTATTCTTTCTCCGTTCCTGCACGGATGAAAAACAAATTTATCAATATGTCATTAATACTTATCGATTTGTAATTAAGAAATTCTAAATCTTGTAGCTCAAGATTTAGAATTAATTAATATATTGTTTTATATAATTTTCGGAAATCGATATATTTCTATGAAAAAAAATTGATAAATATTTTTGTTTGCCACCTTTATTGCCCCTTTTATTGCCGCCATTTTATTCCTTTTCTCTAGTAGTTGAGTGAATGTGCTTTCTTCTGTTAATTTTTGATTTTACGACGACTTGTGCTGTGTTATATAATAATTTCGATTTACTATTTATTTTATATACAAACAGTCGGTTATGTTAGGTGATATTCAGACCAAAGCGCACGAGCCGAGCGAGCGTAGCGAGCGTGCCGCGGTAGCGGCCGGCGAGTGCCAGAACCGACTGGTAACCATTTACTATTTATTTTATACACAAACAGTCGGTTATGTTAGGTGATATTCAGACCAAAGCGCACGAGCCGAGCGAGCGTGCCGCGGCAGCGGCCGGCGAGTGCCAGAACCGACTGTAACCATTTACTATTTTTTTTGTACACACAGACAGTTAGGACACCTTGAAAGTCTCATATGAAACATTTGTTTTATTTATCAATTTAGTGGACGACTAGCAAGTTGCCTTTTAATATGACAATGAATCAATATATTAATGATATCAATTTTATTATTAAATACACTGTTGTTTTTTTTTTAAATATTGGTTAAATATAAATTAATGCGATTACGTAAAAAAAAATATCGTCTTTATTGGTCGCCATTTTGAATGGTTACTCTTGTAGTGCTCTATTGTGTTTTTTCTCCAAGTTTTTTATCCAATTAAGCTGGTTTTTGGGTTATTTTGGCTCTTTTTATGTTGATTACTGGCTTTTTTTGAACTTTGAAAGGATTTTTCAATTTCGGACCTATGATAGAAGTGCAACATTAGCGAAAAAATCAGTGAAAATAAGTGAGGTTATGTTTATTAAAAAAAATATATTTCAAGGTCTCCGGACCTTAGGGGTTGTAGTAAAGGTAAGTATGCCTCCCCCCCTCCCCACTTCACCACCCCACTACTTAAAATTCCTGTATAAAGAAGCTATAGATTTACCTTTATATTTTTCAATTTAATTGACGTAAAATTGCAATTTATTAAGGCCTTTTATCATTTTTCATTTGTAAATTATACGGCTTTGTAAAAAGTAAGGGAAATATTACTATTGTCTTTTTGTCGGATAAAATATATTATACCAAAATAAAATAAATATGTAGTTACTTATTGGGTTTTTAAGGCAGATCCGGTATTCTCGGTGTAATATTGGCCAAGTTTTATGTGATGAAATCAAGATGATAATACATAACGATAGCTAGGTATATTTCGTCATTTACAGACGCATAATGTTTTCTTAAAAGTAATAAATGTACCTACCTAATTTGTAATATTATAAAATTCTAAACATGCTGTGTCTGTACATTGAAGCTATTAGAAAAAACAACTGGAATAGACTATATGAATGATGAAGAAGACGGTGTAATTTCTTTTAGATTTCTTGCCTCTTTATCTGTTTGTTCGGCATTTACGTAAAAACTAGTGGGTCGATTTCGATGCGGTTTTCGTTGATCGACAGTAAATTCTTATACTTAAAATCTGCGTTACTTTTTGTACCGGGAATCTCGCAGGAATTTTCTGGGAATAATTTTAAATGGCCAGATTAAAAAAAAAATCGTATACTAGTGTGACTTTTTTACTGATCGATAGCAAATTTTATGTAATAAAATGTATGATATTTTTAATTGCGGGATTCCCGCTCGAAATTTTCCCGGGAGCGGTTTATAGTTGTCCGGGTGCATAAAAATTAGCTTATTCTGACAAAGTTTTCAAGGAAATGATAGCTTAGATTATATTTTAAATGCTGTGGCACATTTTGTCCTAGCAATCCCGCGGTAATTTCAAGTCGGGCGTGGACGAAGTCGCGTGCATATCCTAGTAATATATAGAATTGCAAAAGTGTATTTTTTTTACATTTTTTGTGTTTGTCTGTTTGTTCAGGATTTACGCAAAAACTATTGGGTCAATTTCGATGCGGTTTTCGTTGACCGACAACAAATTTCCAGACTTTATATCTGCGGTACTTTTGATCCGGGAATCCCGCGGAAATTCTTGGGAGGAGTTTAAAATTGCCAGCCAGGCCGTAAAAATTCTGACTCTCATGCAATATTTTCGATAACTCAAATTCTCTATGTAAAACAATTGTGACTTTTGCTGCCCATCCAACGTGAAAGAAGCGAACCCTATTATACACATAATTTCCGCACTATTTACTTTGATATAACTTATCACTAGATGGCTACTGAGTTTTCATTTTCTATACATTTCATTATGACCATTGGTATATAGAGATGCTTAAATCTGTTTTTTTTTTATTCATCGCGTATATATTGTATTTTATAATAATCCAAAATCAAAATGCAAACACAAAAATAGATAACAAATCAATTCTCTTTCGCAATTAAATACCATCACATAAAATCAACCCTTCAAATGACGCTGTGCAATCGTTGCTAATATTTGTCACAACAAATGCGTCCCATGAAGGGTTAGGGTCCTTAGCTATCAATTAATCGGCTCAATTTATGAATTATTGCGTTGCACGATACACGGAATATGTAATCAGTGCAGGGGATGCTTGATGACATTTCTATTTGTTCATAGATAGGGTTAGTATATTTTATAATTATAAAAAAGAGATTTGTAACAGATTTAGAAAAAATAATTTTAAAACCGGTCCGGTCGAAAGGGAAGGCCCAAGAGATGCTGGATTGATGTTGTGAAGGATGACATGCGTACCCAATAGTCTCAAAACGGGGGATGCTGAAGACCGCGCAAAGTGGAGAAGAAAAAGTAGGAAAGCGGACCTTGGGCGTCGCTTTGAACGCAACCGGGATTTAACGCTCGGATGATGACACGACCCAAAATTATTTTTATTATTTTATCCGTGTAGGAACGGAGAAAGAATACAATTTCCTGCGGCCGGGCGGCCTGTCGTAAGAGGCGACAAAATAACCCACAGCCAGGTGGGAGGGCATTTGCCCGACTGGATGGCTACCACCCAGCAATAAAAATAAAATATACTTGAATAGCGTATTTTACACATAAATACCCAACAAACAATATACTAAAGCAGACATATTAATATCGCCATTACGTGCAGCAATTGTACTCTACAATTTGAGTGTCTCAGGTCATCAAACGACCTTAACAAACAACATACAACTAATCAACGTGGTTTGGCTTGGCACACCCTTCAAACAGCGGGCCATTATTAACGGCGATCAAGCCCCAGCATCTTTGGAAGTGTACACACCATACAATGATGATGAATTTTTAAACCGGCCACGTCTAGGCACTTTGAAGGATTCCGTAGAGATGAGGTTAGTCCACTATTTTTAGAACTTGGCTACGGTACTCTGAAACCATTAATTGATAATAACACATGTTTAAAAACAGCCCTTATTCGGACTTATTATTTTTGTAAGTATTGCATTGCCACTTTGATTTATTTAGAACTTTTTACTTCAAAATTAAAAAGTTGTGGGACACTCTTTTTACTTTTTGGAATTTTATTTATTTTATCCGTGCAGAGAAAGAATACAATTTCCTGCGGCCTGGCGGCCGTCCTGTCGTAAGAGGCGACTAAACAATCCACAGCCAGGTGGTAGGGTATTTGCTCGACTGGATGGCGACCACCTCTGGTCTAGACTATGCCGCCATAATAACCTTGTGTTGTGTTCCGGCATTAGTGACCGGGTTCCAGTCTCCTTTAAGAGAGCAGTAGCGCATTTGTAGTACCTTTGGTGTTGCAAATGTCCATAGGCGATGATAACCGCTTTCCATTAAGTGGGCCGTCTGCCTGTCTGCTGAACTCCTGCAATAAAAAAAAATAATGTCTACTTATGTATTTATTAACTTTAATAAAAAAAAGAGTTATGAATGTCAAAGAAGCAAGTGAGGTGTGTAAGAATGGGCCTAAATGGCGCTCTGTTGTTCGTGCCTACCCCGCAAGGGAACTGGCGTGAAGTTATGCATGTATGTATGTATGTAATAAAAAAAATAATGAATAACGTATTTTAAGAGCTGTTTATAGATAGCTATCCTAGACGTTTATCTGCACTAAGAAAACATATTTTACCGCTTGTACAACGGGGAGTGTTCTGAAGATTTCTTTGATCTGGTGCCAACGCCTCACTTTTACAACTACACCGTTCGTCAGCGACGGGATGTTCACCCCCATTTCTTTAAGCTCTCATGCTCAACTACACAACGATTCTCTAGAACATTTATTCTGTGAATAACAATGATCTTTATCCTATTATAAAATTATAATTATAAAACGATTTCATTTATAATTGTGTATTCACTGTTGCTTTTTTTCGATAAAGGAACAAATCACTTTGTAGTGGGACACTTACAGGGCAATAGATGACGCTGTGCATTAATTGAGCGCGCAAACGATTCCCGACACGTACAAATATACAAAATTTCCAACAATAATAGATGGGCATAGGCCTGCGAGGCATGGCAATAGCTTCGCTGGTAAATCTTCCTTTGCGACGGGGAGCATTCCATCTCGCTCCTCCACCTAGTCGGGAACTCGCTAAAACTTCATTAAAAATACTGCAACAAAGAAAGGAACAATAATCAAACTCACTTTTATTTATTTGTTATACATACATATTATGTTACCATGAATTCCGTCCTGTATTGCTCCTATGCAATCTCCCATAGGGTTGTCATTGAATAATTAAACTGGAAAATATCAAATTGAAAACTGAATTAAAACAAGCAAATTATACATAATACCCATCTAATGCCTTTCAAATAGGGTCACAGAGCAACTGTTTAATAATGCATTTTAAGAGTATGAGGGTACTTCGTTGTAATGAATATGAACCATAACATCTACTCATTAAAGTCGAAATTGGTTTACAAGCAATCAATAATTAGTCCTAAGACAGAAGATTCGACAACTGGCATTTGCTGCTTTGTTGTAATTTAATTTTAACATTTGCAATCTTAAATCTTAGAGTAGTTACTTTGTAATGATAATAAGAACAATAAAAAGTTCCAACCATAAATATACTCTCAAAGATTACCTCTAAAAACCTCTAAAATTGCCTATTTAACTACCTTTTTTTTTTTGTTTATGAGAGCTTATAATATGGACGCGTTCTGTTAGTAGATTACGACAGCCAAAATGCTCCGTCAACCGTTCCACATGGCGACCACGGCCGTTATGGTAGTGGCGAAAACGTAACTTATGACGTCATCATTTTCGATCATGCAGTGCTCATAACGACCCATGTCAGGTGGGTCGAAGTGGGCGTTGACAAAAGAGCATTAATTCTTTCTATCTCTTAACATTGAAAAAGGCGCAATTTTCAAATCAACCAATGACATTTTTGTATTTCGTCGTTTATTACACCAACGCCCTGTAATCCGTTCCACTAGAGTTTATGCTTGTAACGTTCACAAGCAAGTGGAACGGGAAAAATCGCGGTCGTTGTGAGTTTCTTCTGGAAAGTAGCCTATATGTAAGCGGTTCATTGAAATGTTATTGTCAGGGGTGATATGTTGTCAATGTCACTCTAGCTAAGCGTCTTGTCTATGGAGGCGCGGTGGTATTATTAGCAAGAGAAATAACTTCTCGGGGACGGTCACCAGCGCACCAAGTTTTCGACGAACCGCTATCCATTGCCTTAATCAATGAATTATAATGTAATTCGAGTTCGTTGCGAGAGTGATAATTGTTATTTACGCAATAGAAACATTATTTTGATGGATTAGAAAAGTAAAGTTATTGTAGTTCATAAAATATGTTCATTTAATTTCATAAATTTTCCCGCATATTCATGCCATGCCATCATGAATTCTGATGAATAAAGCTTTTCGGAGCTTATACCGCCGTGTTAAGCTCACATGTACATATTAACTAAATTTTCAAAAAGTTGCAATTATACACAAAGCTAAAAACAAAAAATAAACATGACTTTCACATAATATTAATTGTTCTGTTCAAAATTTATTTATCATCCAAAAGTTGTTTGGAAGAAGTCACACAAAGCGATAAGACCACCGATTACTCTCGTTACATTATGCTTTGTGATACCATTTTTAAATGTGTTACCTAAGTATAATAAGTTACCTGATTTAGTTCTTACTTAAGTAATCTAATATATAAAATTCTCGTGTCACAGTTTTCGTTGCCATACTCCTCCGAAACGGCTTGACCGATTTTGATGGAATTTTTTGTGCTTATCCGGTATCTATGAGAATCGGACAACATCTATTTTTCATCCCCCTAAATGTTAGGGGTAGTCCACCCCAAAATTTTTTATTTTATTTTTTAGACAAAAATTTTAATTTCCATTTTTTTATGATACAACATACAAAAATACATACAACCCTAAATTTTCACCCCTCTACGATCAACCACTATTTTTTATTTGTTAATTATAAACTTTAATTTTTTGGCAAGATTTTTAATCTTATTTTGTCATGACTTAGAATTAAAAAAAAATATTACTCTTTTAGATTCACAATTAGAACCGGTAGGTGGCGCTGAGATCGGGGTCTGGAATCCACCTAACCACCGGGAGCGATTTTGATGATTTTGTTTTTGTGTGTTTGAGTGGGTACCCGGATGGTTTAGATTCGCAATTAGAACCGGTACGTGGCGCTGGGATCGGGTTCTACAATTTTATTTTTTAAAGGCAGGAAGACGTCTGCCGGGGCCGCTAGTTTCAGTATAAAATAACTGTATTATAGATAGGCTTTTAAATTTACAAGGATAAATAAATAAACAATCGGCAGACAAAGACCCATTGTATATTCCCAAGCTAAAGCAGTTACGCTCGTGTTATGGGTAATATACGACGGACCACTTTGGGGCCGATTCGAGACACCCAGACCACAGCAAATAACGGAAAGTACGTATACGAAATTTTCCATGCCAGAAATCGAACCCGGAGCTTCTGCGTTCCAGCGCCCGGCTAAGACTTAATCTGCTCAACCACAGAGACCGTCGAAGAAATACATGTTAGATTAATAAAATAAAAAGCCTTTTTTATTCTACCGTCATATTACAAACAATTAAATTCATAAATTGTTACGTAATTTTTTTTAATATATCAAATTAATAAAATCTATCTATGTCCTTTTTCTAAAAATTTAACACATTACTATTTATCTACGGAAGTCGCCTCGGTGGCGTAGGCCTCCCCCAATTTTCTCCATTCATCCCTATTTCTTGCCGGTCTTGTCCAATGTGGGACGCATCTTTCCTTGAATATGTCTTCCCATATTTTATTTAGTCTCCCTCTTTTCCTCTTAGCGTCTCTAGGTATCCATTCCGATACTTTCCTTGTCCATTTTTCCCGTGTTCATGCTATAAACGTATCCTGCCCATTTTTTATCCGTGCAGGAACGGAGAAAGAATACAATTTCCTGCGGCCTGGCGGCCTGTCGTAAGAGGCGACTAAACAACCCACAGCCAGGTGGTAGGGTATTTGCTCGACTGGATGGCGACCACCCCTGGTCTAGAGTATGCCGCCATAACAACCTTGTATTGCGTTCCGGCATTAGTGACCAGGTACCAGTCTCCTTTAAGAAAGCAGTAGCGCATTTGTAGCACCTTTGGTGTTGCAAATATCCATAGGCGATGGTAACCGCTTTCCATCAAGTGGGCCGACTGCCTGTCTACTGAACTCCTGCAATAAATAAAAAAAATAGCACCCCACATATTAGATTACCTAACTAATAATAATAACTGACAATTTAAGACGTTGAAGATCATGCAAAATGGAACAGATTGAATAGGAATACAGAGCTTGACAATAGACAAGACTAATTACTGCAAGAAACAAACAAAGATTTTAAGAAAGCAAGAAGGGATATCGATTTCCATAATTACAACAATAGCTTGTCCATAAAGAACAATATACCGGATCAACAAGCCCACAAATAACTTGCCTTATAAGTAAACATTGCATGCTATTCCCCTAAAACAGCCATGACTAATTAATATCCTGCGAATTAAAAGAAAATGTATACACGGACCACACCTTTATACTAGATCCCTAATAAGTGCAGTGTTGCCAACTTAACATGCTAATTCACGTATAACTAGGCTATGCTTCCTTTGAACGAACGACAAACTACCGTAAAAGGTAATATTTCCAGATGAATTAAATTAATAGAAACAATGTGGTGTAAGCTTGTAGGAGAAAAAATTGAATTATCCGTGCAGGAACAAAGAGAGAATATTAATTCCTGCGGCCAGGTGGCCTGTGGTAAGAGGCGACATAATACATCAACCAGGGGTACTGTATTTGCTGACAGGTCCGATTTTACTATTTCAATAACTTGGTGTTGCGAAAAAATATATATATTTTAATTTAACCTCTTTCATAGTTCAAGAAAGAGGGAACTTTGGATCCCAGACACTTCTAACAGATTCTATATTATAATTTTTTTTTACTTTCTAATGCATTTTTTACTAATACTAAGCTAAGTAAATAACTATAATTATTGAAAAGTTCTGATTATGTATACTAGCATCTTTATCTGTTTTTGTGATTTTTGTTTGTTTATTGAAATGCAGGTCGACTACATTCAACATATATTCTTCTACTTATTATATCTAACAATTTATTTTATCTAAATATTTAATAGTAGCGGTTCCGACAGACGTTGTTCTGCCCTGAAAAAATAAAAATCTAGAATCCGATTCCAGCGCCACCTACCGGGTGTAATTGTGAATCTAAACCATCCCCGGACACACTCAAACAGTATTTTTTTTACACCTTGGGTTATATTATTGAAGTTTTAGTAGGATCCCTAATTTTTTCTAGTAATAAATATAACCTCTATTAATTTGGGATAATGTAGCATTCTAATGGTGAAATAATTTTTGAAATCGGTCCAGTAGTTTTTACATTTATTCGTTACAAACATACAAAAATACTCTTTATAATATTAATATAGACTACTGATTTATTTATTGTTTATATAATTATTCTGACGCTATTAAAATATATACAATTATGTATCTATATAGTGTCAACTATATACTGTGTTATTTATTACTATTAATTATATTACTAATGTTTAATTTATATTTATTGTTATTAGCTTTTATTTTTTATTATAAAATTACATGTAATCGAATACAATGCAAGAAAACTTAACTTATTTGTATTTTATTCTATTCATAGTCCCTCAAGACTATAAGTATAATACTGAGCCTTGATCATCGTCTTCTATGGGTAAGGTGCCTAGAAGGCTGGCTACGTTTCCTCGCTGGATAGCCATATTGATCCGTTGGCCGAGGTAAGCACCAGCCCTCTGATCACCTGAAGAGTCAATAATTCGTTTCAATAAATTATGGTAGAGGCTCATGGCCTCAGGTCCCCACGGTCCAAGCATCTCAACAGCAAACGGCATAAACATATAACTCTCACTGAGAGTTGCATATTGGCGCCGCTTGAGTGATTTAGCTGTTTCCGCCGCCGAACCGGCTGATCTAGACGTGTTTGCTAAATGGGATGCGGCCAACGTGTCTACGCAAGTCACATCCCACATCAAAGGCTTGCCATGTTGCCATTAATTTATATTAATTCGCTATTTATCTGTTACTACATACGTTTAATTTATACGACTAATCTGTCTGTCTTGTTCCCAGGTATCCTATAAGGGCGTCACCTACAGAATCTACGCAACTTAAAGAACAGTTGCGAAGATATTCAACGTACGCTTCTATTGCGATGGTGTCTAAAATCCGAATTCTACTAAATCCACAATATCTTCTCTATATCGTCGCGGCGGAATAATAATAGAAAAATTGGCATTGCCAACAGCAGAAAAGGCGTTAGCTGCAATGAATGAATTCGTTTCGATACAATTATTTTTTTAAGGTAAAAAACTTGTCTAAAATGTCAATTTTAAGATAACCTCATTATTGAAGCAATGAGGCGAAATATACTTTTATTTTAACATCACTATGCATCCCAGCACGACTAATATTAACTTCACTTATTACATATCTTTATATGTAGGTATAATGTATCACGTACGTGCGTGCGTGAAGTGGGAAATGTCAAGTGCGAAGTGGAAATTCGATGTTGAAGTGCAAAGAGTGCGGTGTGAAGTAGCCTCAGATAAGATAAAATAGTTTCTGATTAATTGATGTCTGTTACTAAACTCCTTACGTAAAGGCCATGAGTACCCCGAGCATAGCCTTGGTTACGTACTCATGAACTTTATAAAACTAAGTAGCGTTTAATAATCTTCATAGAGTAGCCATGGTCAGATGCAAGCCAGTACGATTAGTGCATTAAATATTTAAAAAAAATCTATAGGTATATGTGAATGTAAAGGGGAGTCATATAAAAAGTGTTTTAGATGTATTCTTGAGACTGGATGTCTCGAAAACTAGGAATAAATATAAATCTTTTTTTATTGTTGGAGGGTTGGAGGCGACTAATCTAAATATTTCTTTGAGCGTTAGAAATCTTATGATTTATTTTCATTTTCGACAAAAAGGATTTTATAATGAATAGAAACAACAACAATATCATTTATTAAAATAAGGAGAATGTATTAAGCCTTAATGTGTGGTGTCTAAGTGTCTTATAAAAAATGAGGAGTTGGTTTAGCCAACCAAAGCATAGTAATAGCGCGAAAATCCAACAAATCGATACCTCCAAGGAATAATACGCCAATTTAATTTTAGGTATTTTCTGTTTTTAAAGGAAAAACACATTAATGTCTTAATATTATGTTCATAAATTTCATAAAAAAATATTAAAAAACTCAAAATCTTTTGGTTTTTATGAAATTTTAGGATTATAATTAGTATTAGATAAATATAATTTTAGGATTAGAATCAAAAAATATTCTTTATGAAAGTTTAAAGACATGATGTTAAGAAATTAATGAGTGATTTTCCCATAAAAACAAAAATACCTAAAATTAAGTTGGCGTAATATTCCTTGGAGGTGTCGAAATACTGACGCTTAAGAGGCAAGAGTGTAGGCAACTGTTGTGTTGCCATATTATATTCATAAATGTTGCTCACAATATTTTGTTATGGTTATAATTTTAAACTATGCTTACTTTGCAATACAGTGTTGGTTAAAAATTGGGTTCCAAAATTGTTTATTTAGAATCACATTTAGAAATAAATTGGTCAAATATTGAAATAAGACGTTTGTAGTTAAGTAATACCTACCTCACAGGGCTGGCAATAATTAAGAACTATTTTGTAAATTGACAAAATTATTTTAAACGTGTAGTACTCATTTTGACCCTTATATCGATATAACTGAGCTGAATTCCTTCCCCATGACTGTATTTAATAAAGTTGCAATTAGCTCGCAAATATTTTACACACTGAATACGAATTAAAAGACCTTATTGCTGTGGCATAGAGTTCTAAATTTGCGTACTGAACAGCAATCGTGTGGTAAATAAGTTGGTACATGTTAGGGACTGTTTTGTACGCATAAGTATTTATTGTAGACCTTAAGTCGTAAGGTTAAGGTTTAAAAATCATCTTTAGGAGTGTTATTATTATACTGGTAATTTAGTAATGAGTATCGGTGAATCCCATCCATCAATGGACGCCAATTACAACAGATCACGCGTTGGCTTCAAGTTGGCAACCCTATTTCTCGTCAACTATTTTTTGTTACTTGAATCCACTCCATTTATTTGCTAAGTTGGAAACATTTAAAATTCTTATTTATCTATTATAAAGTCAAAGTGGCATTATTAAGGGCAGCATTCGGTTAGCTTCGTCAAGTCTTCTCGTCAACCATTCCGCAATGCTTAAAGACGAAAGTCTTCGAGCTGTGCGTCCTAACCGTTATGACATACGGGACCGAAGTGTAGACACTGATAGTAGACCTGGTCCACAAATTTAAAGTCGCGAAGCGGGGGGTTATGGAGCGAGCTATGTTGGATATTTCAATAATGAAAACAGACCACTGCCGATCCTAATTTATCTACAAAATGAAATACATTATCGATTACTATAATAAATAGATTTACGTGATTGAGTTTAAACAAATAATAATATGAAATCACGATTGTACCATCTGACTAATTTATTCAAAATAATTTTACCCACCACAGCATAGATTACCGCACAACCTCACTTTTACTAAATCGCTTTTAAATCTGTTCTAAGAATGTATATTTCTCATAGAATTTATTAATTGACACTACATTTTCTTTTTACATGTCTGACTCCAATAATGTATAAAAGTAAATGTTCTTCTCCATTGTAATACGGACCCACTCTGGTGCCGATCGTAAGATTGATGTACATACATACATACATACATAACTTCACGCCAGTTCCCTTGCGGGGTAAGCACGAACAACAGAGCCTCACTTGCTTCTTTGACATTCATAACTATTGTCATGCACTCTCGTCTGTTCTTAAGGCTCCTGACATCACCTTCTGCTAATACACGATCAATTTGATCATGGAAGGTGTGTCGTGGCCTTCCACGACATCTGCATCCATCCACTTTTGCATTGTATATCTGTTTAGTCATTCTTTCATCATGCGTTCTTTCCACATGCCCGAACCACCGGAGCATTCCTTTCCTTACCTTCACCCCGACAAGATTGATGTGAAGGTCTTATTTTGAAAAAACATAAATGCTATACGTAAAACACAGTCTTTTGTTACTGGTCGTTGCAAATGACTTGCATGTATGATTACACTTGTATAGGTTAACTCATAAATATTCGTATAAGATTGGGACTCATGTAATCTACACACTGTGACCTTTTAAATTTTGTTCTAATCTATAGTAACCGAGTTGTATAGGTCTTAAACATCGAAAATGCATTAACAAATTTAGTATATATTCACGGTATAGTGTACATACAATAAGGCTGTGCTGAAATGTTTACTTTTAATTGCCACCGAAGACCTATAAATAAATATGATTACTAAATGGTTAAAATTTATTCCAAATCAATTTTTTTATATTATTATTTAAAAACTAACGTAAGATAATCAAAGATGAAATTGATGAGCCTCTACAGAAGTAAAAAATAAAATAAAAATGAATGTTTAAGATAAGTTTAAAAAAAGAATTAAATACTAAATAACGGTCTTATTCATATTGAGTTAGAGTGAGTTTGAAGGATTCCTTATGGTTCTTAAAGAAGATATATAATTGTCGAACAGGAAACTAATTATTATTAATATAAAGTCTGATTAATATTGCTTTTACAGATGCTAGACTATCCGCAAATAAGTCAATGTCCACATGATCCAACTTACTTAGTTCGATATTCAAATTCAAAAGTTTCATTCAAAATAAGTTCTACTGGAGAACACTTTTTGAAGGTCATACATATTAGTCAAAATTTAAACCTACTTCCTAAATAGTTTGTTAAGTTCATTGACTTTTGTGATATAAAAAAAAAAATGGTGACGTGTAATTGAGCGTGTCAAATTTGAACGTAGTAATTTTCTAGAACATAGAAGATTGGTTGGAACATACCATCGAGGAAGTATAATACTAGGAATACCAATCGGCCAGTAAAAAATTAATTATATAACGCTTCCCTAGATGACCAGATGCACCCCGTCATTCTTATCTCGTTTTGTGATACTTTCATTCATGGGACTATAAATTGATTTTTGTCTAAATTGGCAAGAGGAATTATCTTCAATCGTAAATTCAATACGTTCAACTAGTTGTTCCGAAGTCTACGCAATGAAGTTAAAATTGGAATACTTTAAAATATAGGTATTAATTAAAAATCTATTTGCCATGGTATTACTTATAGAACATTTTAAAAGATATTTATAAAGATTCAATTTTGACTGTTTCGGCCAAAAATGTGTATAACACCATGGGGTGTAACGATTGCTGTAACCCCTCTTGACCGTTTTCGGTGTTCGATTGGCATTATACTGATGGCCAGAGCTGTACAGTGTCTATCTATAGGAATGTTAGCTTACGAAAACGTATTTATATGTTCATTATTCATCTACAAGTATTTATATACTTTGTATAGATATGTATTTGTATGGTATGCATATCTTATACTAATATATAAAGCTGAAGAGTTTGTTTGTTTGTTTGCTTGAACGCTCTAATTTCAGGAACAACTGGTCTGATTTAAAAAAATATTTCAGTGTTAGATAGCCCATTTATCGAGGAAGGTTTTAGGCTATATATCATCACGCTAAGTCCAAACTTATTTATATTATATTATATACCACTATCAACATTATCATCTCAGTTCATTTCTAGGGTTGCCTGGAAGTTGTTGCTCCTTGGAAGTTTGAGCATAATTTGATATAGTTTTGGTCTGTAATTAATGTGTATTGGTGGCTAATAAAGTGTTATCTATCTATCTATACAATGTTCATATTTGTCTGCTAATTTATTACTTTTAACTCCTAAAGTAGCCAGTGGAAAATTTCTATCAAATTACACAAGCAAAATCGTATAAAACTCTAAATATAATCAATTTGAACTTCTCTTATATCCACCATCAAGTATACTTAAGGTCATAAGGCGCATGTTACAAGCCTGAAGGCAATATCATAGGGCTTATCTCTCAGAATGACACCACCAATGCGTTAATAGATTTATTGGACTATTGATATCATTTTAACCTATTGGTAATTTACAAGCCTAATAACACGGTCCTGAATTAACAGTTAACAAGCTCTGTTGGTATGTTAACTAGTAATTTATATGTATACCTATTAATTATCTTTATTACATTGTAATATAAAATTTGATGAACTATTCTTATCCTTATCCGGTAGACCGAGACGAACACACCATGATCAAATATCAGAATTGTTAACCGTTATTTACTCTGGGCTGGGTATCTGTAGTCGGCCAAAGAGTTCTGCGCTGAATAATACTCATATGCCGTAGACAAAAGCACAACATGAACTTGCTTATCTTGATATGCAATAGATGTGGCTTTGTCTGTCGGTCAATTGAGAATTTCATACGTTGGTAATCTCGATTCAGCATGATCTTTCCCTTCGCCGTCAGTATAAATGATAATTGTAACAATATGCATTATTTCAGTTTAACACTAAGCTACCACGACATAATATATCATGGCTATATTGTAATGAAATAAACCCAGGATTTTAGAATCGCTAAATTTCTTCTGGATCGTACATACACTAATATTATAAATCCGAAAGTTTGGATGTGCGTTTGTTACTCAATCACTCCAGAATAGCTGAACAGATTAGAATGAAATTTGGCACACAGGTACATTATAGTTTGGAATAAATATTAACACAAGTGCAGCCGCGGGGAAAAGCTAGTTATAAATATATTTGGATAAATTTTGTTTTCTACGGAAAACATATATTAGATCCCAAAGACTCTGTAATCGAAATCCCTTACAATAAATTGAGCACACTAATCGCACAAACACCCTTGTGTCCTATTGTCACACAAATGGCGTATTTACCCTCCGCCTACTACCGCAAACAATCCAACACATTACTCTTCGGAGGCGATCTGTCAACGGCTTAATGGCACCGAAACAATTTCTCAACAAAAAAGGAGGAAACACACGTCCCAGCACGCCGCTTCCGCTTCCTTTACACAAAAAAATGTAACAAAACCTTGTACGAGAAAATCTTGTGTCAACTTTTCGTACGCTTACCCTATATTTATATCACAAATCATTTTCGACTTTACATCAAAGGAATAAGATTCAAAGTTGTATGTGTTTTAGGAGGTGGTTAGGGTAAGTACCCTCATAAAGGAAACCATTATTTTGAGGGTTGTATTGACGTTTGTACCGTGGATTTGAAGAAGTTCGACAGTTTGTTTTCGAGTGCATTTCGTCATTAATCAATGTTTTGTTCGCGTTTCGCAATAAAGTTTTATATTACGGTGTTTTACCTGTTTTCCCTCGACGCTTTTCGCTTTGACAGTTTGTGTTTGTAATTGATTGTTTAGAATTCTTTGAGTTGTTCCGTGAAAGGATTATAATTTGTGTTCTTTTTTGTTTATTTAAGTACCTATCTTATAGATTACCTACTATAATAGCAATGTAAATATGCCTGTAATTCTAATATAGATCAAGTATTTTTATTTATAATTTTAATTACCCTGGTATTAATTACACTTAATTTTTTTTATTTGAGTCATGAAATATTATAAATATTTTAGAAGCGGGAAATTTAAAATCGGCTAAAATGTTATTTTAATCATGACGCTAAAGTACATTCAGGCTAGGTATGTACAAATAAATGCACATTTATTGGGGTTTTTTTTTAAGTTTACAAAATGCAAATATTTTAATTTTATGCCGGCACGTCAATATAGCAGCGACTAAATCGCCCGAATCTGAATTTATTATAATATTTATTTCTAAACTAAACCAGAGGCAGATTTAGTTTGGTTACCGTCCTAGGCCTTGTTAAAATGCCTCTCTTCTTAGGGTTCCGTGGAGATTTTAGTAGAAATGGAACCATTATGTAATTGCCAAGTCTCGTCGTTTACCTTTTTTATTCATTCATAATCAAACTAATATCATCAAACTATTCAAATCAATTTTTCAATTTGTACTAATCTTACATTTTTGCCTATAAAATGTTGACATTCCAAAAATTTTGCCGCCCCTAAAATGATGCCACTCTAAGCCCCAGCTTCACGGACTTATACGTCAATCCAACACTGAGCTAAACATTAATATTTTTGTAATAGTTATGGTTTAACAGTTACTTAGTTACATTAGAATAATAAATTAAATTAAAAAATACCCCATTTGTCCCTGCGCCACAGTTCCAAGGAACACCCTTTACCATCTCCAACAGTATCGGGATTCTTGGCGTATAACGAACGACTTGCAGTTTTGGGGTCATCTAGAAGGCAATTCTAAACTAGCCTCAAAAAAGCTTGGTGTGCTAAATCGGTCTAAGCAGTATTTCACCCACCAGTAAAGACTTGTGCTTTCTAAAGGACAAATCAGGCCGCATATGGAATACTCCTCACACTTGTGGGCTAGAGCACCCGCGTACCAGACTGGCCCTCTCGACTCCATCCAGCGTCGCACCGTTCGTATAATCGATCCCATACTAACAGGCGGTTTAGAATCGCTTAGCCTTCAGAGGAACTTTGTGTCCTTCTGCGTACTCTACCGCCTGTACAACGAAGAGTGTTCCAAGAAACTGTTTTATCTAGTGCCAACACCTCATTTTTACAACCGAACCGCTTGCCATCAACGGGATGTTCACCCCCATTTCTTGGAGCTCCCACGCTCAACTACGAAACGGTTCTCCAGAACGTTTATTCCGCGTACAACAATGATCTGGAGGGAACTTTCCGCCGAGGTTTTCCGTCTACGCTACGACATGGGGCTGTTTAAGAAGGGCGTTATAAAATTTCTTATAGGCCGGCAACGCGTTCGCAACGCCCCTGGTGTTGCGAACGTACATAGGCGACGGTAACCACCTTCCATCAAGTGGGCCGTCCGCCTGATTCAGACAGTAAAAAAATCATTATTGGAAAAATATATAATTTGATCACAAGGAAAAGTAAAATAAGCATAGTAAAAATACAATATTTCACTTCAAGTGAAGAATACTTATTCAGTCTAAAGACTTCTATTCATTCTTATATGTACATTGTACTACATGTATTCATACATTCAAACATTGTAGTGGACTTGTAAAATTACATCGTTACAATACTGAATTGCTTTTCTAAGTAAAAACCACTCTGCTGATCATTTGATGAGTCCCCAGATGATTTATTCATTTTTTTTAAATAAATACTTAAATACAGCACGGCCTAAGCGTCTCCAACACAAAGTTCATAAATAAATATCTTTATAAATTTCATATTTATGAATAATATTATAAAAAAGTTGCTGTAGGCGTTTTTGAGCCGCTTCTTGTTTCGAAAAGCAATTAAAATTAATCTAAAAGTAGTGGCAGAATCATTAATTTTAATAATAAGTCTCCACAATTCTATTTCAAATAAAATATTCTTACCAAATATCTTAAAAACTACTAAATTTTAAATCAAATATCTAGTCATTAAGCTATAAGCTGATTGGTATCTCCTAAGATAAGATTCAAAGCATTAAATGGACGACCTGCTGATATTAATAAAAATAAGTGCATACTAATAGCTGAAGTTACACAGAGACTCCCAGTCAGCTGCATTTTCTTCAAGGAGCCAAGAAAATGATGTTCGATCAGACGATAGGATTGCATGGATATTCAGTGAAATATAGGATAATGCGCGAGTTATTTAAACGTATATCTCAAAAAGTTATACAATAACATGTATATTGTATTAATCGAAACTCCTGCGTGGAAAATCACTATAGAATGGAATATACTTATTGCAAAAATTAGACACAGTTCAAGAAGTTTAAGTACAAAAACAATAGGCGGTCTTATCACTAAAAGCAATTTCTTCTAGACAAGCGTAGGATGAATTAGAAAAGTTTGAAAACATGTAGCTTTTGTAATATAACTAGGATACAGAAGTAATAAAGAAAATATATATGTTCTCAAATGGGAAGTAAAGTAGACATAGAAATATGAGCAACTTGAATTAACTTTCGACATAATTAATGAAAATACTAAATTACAGCAAAGACGAGGCATTTGATGATAATATTTTAATTATAAGTTTTATATGTAGTATTATAACCGTACATTTTTGTAATTGTTTTATTGTATTATACTTTACGTAGAGTCTCGGGGTGAAGGTAAGGAAAGGAATGCTCCGGTGGTTCGAGCATGTGCAAAGAATGCATGATGAAAGAATGACTAAACAGATATACAATCCAAAAGTGGATAGATGCAGAAGTCGTGGAAGGTCACGACACACCTTCCATGATCAAATTGATCGTGTACTAGCAGAAGGTAATGTCAGGAGGCTTAAGAACAGACGAGCGTGCATGACAAAAACTATGAATGTCAAAGAAGCAAGTGAGGTGTGTAAGAATAAGCCTGAATGGCGCTCTGTTGTTCGTGCCTACCCCGCAAGGGAACTGGCATGAAGTATAATATAAAATTATTATTATTATTGAAGTGAAACTTCTATATAGACGCATAATTTTAGAGTAGACCATGAATGCGTTTTTTGGTTCCAGATCAAATTCAGTTTTTTTGTTTCATGAAATAAAATATGTTTAAATAAAAAATGCATCCATTAAAATGTACCTAACGTAACCAAATCATAATTTGCAGTAAACCTGCGAAAAATCTAAATGTGTGCTGGGACATATAGTAGAAGTGAACCTTCAACGGACAAGTGGAAAAACGACTGGCAACGGATAAGTGGCAAAACGAATCGGAACAAAATTTTAACTTGAAGTTTTACGGACAGGTTTTCAAATTGGGCAAGTACATTAAAAACCCTGTAAAATTTCAAGTTAACATTTTATTGCGATTCGTTTTGCCACTTATCCGTTGCCATTCGTTTTTCCACTTGTCCGTTGAAGTTTCACTTCTACTACGTGTCCCAGTACACATTTAGATTTTTTAATGAATTTCAATATAAAATACTTTAGCGCGACTTGGCTTATATGGAATTTTTGGAGTCTAGTTGTCGAATGTTGCATGATGAATAGGGTGGCGTGCCCACGGCGTCTTGGGATGGTGGTGGATACCCCTCTTCTATTGTTCTAAAATCGGTCGTAATCAATGAGGTTTAATGTATTGGTAAGATGTCCGTAACCATGTTACTTGAACACACGTTCTAGTCCATGGACAATAACTCCCTTAGTCTGCGCCGGGCTGTTGTCGATACTTTACGTATTTATGTGAAAAGTAATTGATTAAAAATGCCTTCATGTGTACTAAGCTAAGGTACTGTTCAAACCACTCAAGAAACTCAAATAAAAGTCAAGACGTGACTTTTCACCGGTAAGTTTGTTGCATTCTCCATAAAACACAACATCTTAAAATAAATTTTATCCATTTAACTGGTCACAACGCGTCGTCGCTACGGTCATGTTCATGCGAATTTAAACTATACTCTCTAAGCGATCTAGCGTTGCATGTTTTAATAGTTTGGTTAGACGGCATAACTAGTGTTTTAGCGCTGTAGCAAATATATAAGTCAGCCCACGGCCCGCTCGCTCCGTGCAGGCCCTCACTTTCATTACTTTTTTGTTTCGAATAGCTTGTCTAGTAACGTAGTACATATAACTCAATGGCCATAACAAGGATTTTTATTACCACCATCTGAGGAATTAGCGTGAACATCCACTGTATTCCATCGGTAAGAACTTCATAACGGCGCTGTCGGATAAAATTGCACGTGGCATAAAGGAAAGCGGGCGGATATAGGAAATCCCTCAATAGCACCCGCTGGACTGGGATCAAAGAGATGGCGCGCGTCCACTCTCTAATAACTTAGATAACGTGTTTTTGAGTTAAATATTTAATTATTTATCTAAAAATATTATAAGAAAATGTGCTGAAATGGGGTAAAGTTGCCACATATCACAATAAATTCTGTAATAATGTTCATTTAGAACATTACTGGATTGAACCGGAATGGGTTACATTGCTATAAGAAAAACCAAATCCTTGCCGTGCTTCAAAAATCAGGTTCAGAAGCATTACTTTTCTATTGTGTACAATAATTCCTAATATATATATGTGTATGTGAGTTTGTATTGTTATATGTATATATATGTGTGTTTATATGTATGTGTATATACATATGTATATTTGTTTATATTGTTTTTGTACTTATATGTGCTATGTTTATTTATTATTCATCATTATTTATTAGCTGCACCACCGTCAGTATTAAAAATCTATCAATTCCTGTCAAGGGTTGCCTGGAAAAGATCTCTTCTTAGCGATAAGGCCGCCCGTTGTACCATATTTTATCTTTTTCTACTTCTGTTTGTTTATACTTTGTTGAACAATAAAGAATTATCTATCTATCATTCCAAACAGTGTGCGTTCAAATGCCATGGCATCATCATAACTTTAAAATATGACAGAAATATTTTTTTTGTTGAATGAGTTCAGCAGACAGGCAAACGGCCTACCTGGTGGAAAACAGTTACCATCGCCTATGGACATTTGTAACACCAAAGGGGTTACCAATATGCTGCCGCTCTCTAACGGAAGGTTGGAACTTGGCCATTGATACTGGAATACAACTCAAGACTATGGAAGCATACTCTAGATCAGGAGTGATAGCCATCCAGACGGGCAAATATCCTACCATCCGGCTGTGCGTTGTTTTGTCGCCTCTTACAACAGGCCGCCCGGCCGGAGGAAAGTGTATTCTTTCTCCGTTCCTGCACGGATACTAATTAATTATAACATAATTACTGTTTAAACAATATAATTAATGCGTTATTTAACTCCCTATACTTGTACAAAATGTTCACGATTCTGTGTACACACGTACAAATTCTATGAAGCTGCGAACTTTTGTAATATGATATTTTAAAAAGTGTCTCAAATGGTTTTATAGTCCTATTTTTAGTTATTTTCCAATTTTGAATTTTAATCTGGGCAAACATGACAATGACAACAGAGGGTCTGACAATCAAATCTAGCAAGTTACTTGTTATAAACTTATAAAACGATTTTGTACGAGCGTGCTTATGACGTCTTAAGTAGGTACACGTAAAAGGTGCCAAACAGCGCATTAATTATTTTTTGAAAAGTAATTACAAAATTTCTCTCATGATATTTTAATAATTGATAGGATGTTATTTTAACGCCTATTCTTTATCTGTCCCCGTCTCTCTTGTATAATAAAGATTTATTTTTTGCGCAAATCGCGAAAGATTCGAGTACTAAATAATATGCTTAACAAGAAGCTCAGTTTTCTTTTCGCCGTCTTGAGGCCAATAAATAAGGCAACTTACACCACACGCGTGGGTTGTCCAATTTAACATGATATTCGCTAACGATCCGCATTTGCCTGTACTACTCTGGTTAGAATTTTTATTGCATTAAGCCTTATTTAGATAGCTGCGAGTCGTGGTAACTTATGCCGAGTTTCTATATCTTATACTCCGTCTAACGATTTGTTATACTTTTGACGTTTGCACGCCCATCAAGTTGTGCATTTTACAAATAACCTCTTTTCGTACTAAATGACTGTGCTATATATAAAAATCAAGACACCGATGGACAACTTGATATAAAATGGCTACTAATAGGCTCTAAATAATTATGGGAAATCATCTAAAGAATGTTTTACAAACAAGACATTAAAATTTAATGAGTTTTATAAATTAATATACTCGTTTTCCTCTTATCGATCTTTCCGATGTTTTTATGTGATAAGCTTGTAATAAACATAATAGTAAGACAATCAATTAATTTAATTTAATATATTTATTGTTGATTAAAGCGAGATTTCGTCTGATTTACTTTTAAATATATATTAGTTTTTTACGTGACTTCGTTTACTTAAAATTTAACTGCACTGTATTTATATTGTTGCGAGCCGATAATAATCCTTATCATGTTTTATTACGACTTGGAATTTAAATTATCTGTAACACTTTTTATGATTATCTTAATTGTTTATTGTCATGGTTAGCGCCAATTCTCTAAAGTAAATATCTATTTTATTAATTGCTAATTACTCTCTTTGAGTTATGGCCAGCCCGTGAGTAAGGCGGCATAAATTGTTTATATTGTTTAAATTACGCCGCATTAGAAGCTTAGTTGTTTTGGATTAAATTTATAAGTCCGAGAATTTCAGTAAATAATGTGTATGTTGCCAGGGGGTTCATATCTATATATGCGAATATATAAAGTACGCCCGATTGAGACAGAGTTAGTTGAGTTTCAACTACGATCGAGGCGTTACTAAGTGTACATTCGGAATGGGAATTTCGTATTGACGCAATTTGCGTGTTTTATGTACTATGATTTTCTGCCTTACAGTTTGGACTTGTTGTATTCGGTTGTGTTAGTAAGAACTGTGAATTACGTGGGTGTACTTCTGACAGACTTTATGATAACTTCAACGGCAAATAAATTTAAATCCCACAAATACGTAGCAATATTGAATTACTTACATTAAGTTATAAACTAATATAATAAATGAAACTTAACTTATATTCTATCTATAATCCCTTAAGTAGAATACTGAGCTTAGGTCATCGACGTCAGGTAAGGTCTCCAGAAGGCGGGCTACGTTACTTCGTTGGATCGCCATATACTGATCCGCTAAAATGTACATACATACATACATACATAACTTCACGCCAGTTCCCTTGCGGGGTAGGCACGAACAACAGAGTGCCATTTAGGCTTATTCTTACACACCTCACTTGCCTCTTTGACATTCATAACTCTTGTCATGCAAGCTCGTCTGTTCTTAAGGCTCCTGACATCACCTTCTGCTAGTACACGATCAATTGCTAAAATGTAATTTTATTAAATGTAGAATAGAACAAAACATAACAGCAAAACAACACACACAAAATAGAATAGAACAGAATAGAATATACTTTATTGCATAACATTAAGATACAGAATAAAACTACGTTTTAACGGTTTTAAGCGCGGTGTTTTGTTAACATATTAAATTTAAAGTCTGTTACGAGTCTAGTATGTATATTTTATGATTTCAGAACTAGATATGTTTTTAGATTTTATACAGAAATTAGTAAGTAGGTATTATTATTTAGACGTATGCAAGGCGAGTGACATGTGTGATTTATAACAATATTATGTAGTAATGAAATGAGGTTGTAATGTTCTGTTCATCGCAGACACGCGGTAATCTATTTGTTTTATATTATTCCGACGTTTATTATGTATACAAGTCGTAAAATCTTAAGAAAATATTATTAAGATACAGTTCAAGAAATATAAGTACTTACAGCAAACAATAGGCGATCATAAGACCTCCTTCCTCTTGTTTTCTGGAAAAAATTGCTAAACTAACTAAAAACAATTAAATTAGAAGCAATTTCTTCCAGGCAACCTTAAGATGGATTAGAAAAGTTTGTAAAACAAGTAAGTTTTGCAATATAAATAAATTTTTAAATGGGAAGTAAAATAAATGTATTCAAATTGAAGCTCATAAGTTTTTATTAAAAATAAGTTCCACTGGAGAACACTTTTTGAAGGCAAATACATCTATATATATAAAACAAAGTCGTGTTAGTTACACTATTTATAACTCAAGAACGGCAGTTCCGATTTGGCTGAAAATTGGTGCGGAGGTAGCTTAGAACCAGGAGACGGACATAGGATACTTTTTATCCCGTTGGAACCGGTAAGTGGCGCTGAGATCGGGTTCTAGAATCCTCCTAATCGCCTTGAGCGATTTTGGTGATTTTGTTTTTGTGTGTTTGAGTGGGTTCCCGGATGGTTTAGATTCACAATTAGAACCCGCAGATGGCGCTGATATCGGGTTCTAGAATCCTCCTAATTACCTTGAGCGATTTTGGTGATTTTGTTTTTGTGTGTTTGAGTGGGTTCCCGGATGGTTTAGATTCGCAATTAGAACCGGTAGGCGGCGCAGAGATCAGGTTCTCGAATCCTCCTAATCACTTAGACCGATTTTGGTGATTTTGTTTTTGTGTGTTTGAGTATAAGTTAAAATTTAATTTTACTTCCTAGTCTATGTACACCGCTTCCCAACGTGTTATTGCAGAGCGGCAAGAAAATCCCCGGCAACATCTCTAGCTAAAAATAGATTAACTGAAACTTTTTTTAAATAAATTTTATGCAGAAGTATGTTACACAATTCACAATTACTTTTTGAAGAATTAATGGAGTAAAAATAAGATATAATATTGATTTATAATTTTTTTTTTTTTTTTTTTATTGCAGGAGATCAGCAGACAGGCAGACGGCCCACTTGATGGAAAGCGGTTACCATCGCCTATGGACATTTGCAACACCAAGTTGCTGCAAATGCGCTGCTGCTCTCTTAAGGGAAACTGGAACCTGGTCACTTATGCCGGAACACAACTCGAAGGTTGTTATGGCGACATACTTTAGACCAGGGGTGGTAACCATCCAGTCGGACAAATGCCCTACCACCTGGCTGGGGGTTGTTAAGTCGCCTCTTACGACAGGCCGCCCGGCCGCAGGAAATTGTATTCTTTCTCCGTTCCTGCACGGATAATATTATTATATAGAAAAATACGACCATATCACGATATTCGGCATATGACGCGTGTCTATTAGATCAAAAAAATTGACCAAGTAGTGTATGATTCTTAGTAGAGATTCGAACGTATAGTCATAATAAGACGCGCAGGCATTAGCCACTAAACTAGTATAACTTAACTAAACTACTATAAAAATCTTTAAACATACGTGATATAAACATGCTGGAATCGTTATCTTGATTAAAGCACTTTGTCTCAAGTCGATCGGTATGACACCACGCACTCACAGAATATCGTCGTAAAACGATTAGCTTTCAGATAATCGTGTTTCGTGCGATGAGTGAGAGTTCCGATGGCCTACTTCCCCCTCCCCTTATCCAAGTTTCCCTCTCATTCCCCCTTTCCAATCCCATATTCCATCTTCTCAATCCCAATTACTCCTGTCTAATCCCTCTATGTCGTCCACCAGCCCATCCTGTTTATACCATCCTAAAGGTTGGCAACGCGCTAGCTTCGCCCCTGGTGTTGCAAACGTCTATGAGCAACGGTAACCTATTCGTGAAGGTGTATGGTCTGCCTATAAGCTAGCTTCGCAAAAACACTCATAATGTAAGTTCTCAAGTTAATAACTTGTATCAAGATAAGTAAAACTACAGAAGACACCAATAATATCACTAATCGATTTCCTGGCCAAAAACTTTAAATTTTGTTTTTATCTACCTACTCTTAATTATAAGCCAGAGATAAATGTTCTAACTTTATATTTAATATCATTATAATTCACAAGAAAACTTATGGTAATCGTTATCTGAACTAAAGATTTCTCAAAATAATTACCACTATTATATTTAAAAATTTAAGAATATAAGCATCCCATAACATTAACACAGAAAATTATTAAACCTAAAATGTTAAGTTCCACTGTAACCTCAACTCACTACTAATTACCTTACATTCTCCACAATCAAGATACAAAATCAACCATTATGTTCACAAGTAAACAAATCCAAACTATCACCGAAAAGTGTTCGGTTACGCACAAGAACTACCGCGCGATATTATCTGTTAAATCTATGTCCAGACATATCTATAGCTTTGTGTGGACATTGGCTGTAATGTGAGAAGGTTTGTGGCTAAATATCAAATAGTGCGCAGAAGTGTCAGGTTATAATATATTTTGACTATTATGAATTTAGTTTTTAAATAACTTGTATTACAAAAATTAATATGAAAATATACTTTACACAATAAATTAACTAATATTATTTAGTAAAGATTCTTGTTCTGGTAGAGTATAAATTCTCCTAAATATTTTATATTTTACAAAATGTATTCTGTCATATTTATTTATTTCATTTATTTGGGAAACATACAATACATTTGTTCGCCTGGGACGACGGGTGCTGATAAAACAAAATACATTTACATACATACAATTAATACACGTATCAGCCATGTTTACACTAAAAAACCAATACATATTAGACATTTGGCTCATACAAGTATAAAAAAATATGATATACTAGATAAAAATATTAGAAAATTAGATAAAAAAATTAAATTAAATAATACAAGATCACAAAAAAGCTATACAATAGCCATGTTTAATAAGCCACGTTTTTCGGTAATATGAAGTTATGAATTGTTTAGTTGTTTAGTTTAGTAATTGTAGTCTAACTTAATTTGAGAAGTATTAGCTTTGCTTGCTTTGCTTTCATCAGGGCAAAGCAGCCAACCTCCTCCTGAAATACTCTGAGATTACTTTCTACCTTCAATATAAATATCTATCTATCTCTCTCTCTCTCTATCTGATTATATTTTTAACATTAACATTGTGTGATTGAAATACCTTACTATGGTTGTAAGTAGATATCTATGCAAGTTGTCTCTCATAAACACTACAAACCAACCAATATGATTAGTTCTTTTTAGACAAATATATACAAGGAGTATAAACCTCTGCAAATATATTTAATCATTGAGCTTCTGCTTTCCGTGTGCACACGGGTCGGTAATTTGTCTACTTGTATCCTTTGTTTGATTTCGTGCTAATTTATTAGTAGGTGAATGTATAGAATACTAGATTACGGAACAATAGGTATGGGTATAAATAGGCCATTTGCATGTGGGGTCGTTATTGTTTATGTATGAACATTAAAACCTGAACAATGTTAGACATAAATCATGATTTATAGCTTATCAACCAAGTTGGCCTTTGATTTGGCTTCTTAATGATCAAGCCCCAGCGCCCGCTTTAGCATTTATAGCGCAACAGACGAAAAGACAAATTACTAACATAAATACTATTTAAACAAACATATTTTGTTTTAATTATTTTTCCTTTAAATACTATCGAGATAAAGTGAAGTGCAATATACATAACATAAATAAAGAACACACGAACAAAGTGTCTTCTTCTTAATATAGTAAATGAATTAATGAATATGCTTTACTGTGTTTTAAAGATACACTTAACAGAAATAAATTTTTACAATACAATAGGCTCTTATCGCTATTAGCGAGTCTTCTTCTTCTTCCAGACAACTTTTGGATGGACAAATTTTTTTGATAAGAACAGAGGTATGTTGCATTATTCTTACTACGGAATTTTTTAATATAAATAGTTATTAGAGACATTTTTAGTATAAATAATTAAATCTAGTTTTGTAGGTCAGATTTAAATTAGTTATTAGTCTTGTTTATTTATATTAGATTGTAATTTTAATATTGTATCTTTAAGACGCAGCATTGAGTAAAAAAAAACTTTTCTAATCCATCTTAAGGTTCTCTGAAAGAAATTGCTTTTATTAATAAGACCGTGTATTGTTTTTTGTACTTAAACTTCATAAACTGTATCATATCAGAAGGCTGGTGCGTACCTTGGATAACGGATCAGTATAGCAATCAAGCGAGAAAACGTAGCCAGCCTTTTGGGCAACTTACCCTTAGAAGATGGTGACTATAGGGTTTATAGTCTTGAGGCATTATAGGCAGTATACAATATAACTAAGTTAAGTTTTCTGTGTTACACTAGTTTATAATATTTATTTTTTAATAAAAACTATGTTTTAACGTCTTTAAGCGCGGTAATTTGTTTGATTTTTTATTATTCCGACGCTTCGGCCACTTTTCAGTAGACGTGATCACGGAAGACAATGTCAAATGTCAATGAATATTGTTAAAGTTTTATTTAGCCTACCGCCAACTACATTTTAATTATTTCGTTTTAATTTTGTTTATGATTACTATTTACTCTGTGGGAGCCTAATCTAATTTACCACCGCTTCGCAACATGTTATAGCTTGAAGAAAAGCAGAGGAACGAGAAACTCTTCAAAATCATGTCTAGCTAATATTAAAATGGATGGGAGGTAAAAATAAAAACAAATGGCAATCAAGTTGGTTTGTGTTGCGATGCACGTAGAAAGGGCTCACAGTGTCTTGAGGTCTGGTAGTTAATTTTTGCTGGGTTTGGGTAGGAACACAAAAATGTTTTTGACAATACACCACTAAACAGCAAATAAGCAGATAATAATCAATTAAAAACGTCTCATATGAAACATTTTTTGTTTATTTTTCTAAGTTGAGAATGCCTAATTTCTATCAGAATTGAAACACAGAAATAAACCATATTGTTACGAGTTACAGGACTCGAATTTAAATGCCGTTGGAATTATTATAGCGTTTATTAGAACTATACAAACACGTATAACACAGGTACAAGTATAACCGAACGCAACAAGTCCAAACGTAATGCAGAAGATCGTAATTCAATAAACCGCGCAAAGTCCGTTACTAAATAGATTACCGAATGTACACAAGTATTGCTTCGCTCGTGGTTATCGCTCGACTGCGTCCGTCCCTCAATCGAGGCATTGCTTTATACTGCACAGATGCAATATGTCTGCCCGGCCTCGTGGAATGAATTTCCTAGAATCAGTTTGTACTTTAAATCCGACACACCTGGCTAGTGACTGCCATAAAAGATTACAATACACAATGGGCTGTTTTTAATCACAAATTTGAAACACAAAGTACACAAAAGAAGTCCAAATGCCGAAAGGTAATAAAATGTGTTTCTACAGGTATGCAGGTGTGAATTTGTCTTTTTCGGCGTCTAGGTCGTAACAATATTTTTGGCATTATACACAAACTATTTAAAATAAAAAGAGATTTATTAATGTTTTTAAACAATTATTAGGGCGCTAATCATCAATCAGTATTGTATAGTACAGATTTTCAATAAAATTCTTTAATATCTCACAATCACACCGTGTAAATCCGACACACAACAACGCGTAACTTGAAGAGTACAGTCGTGGCTATAAATCGGCATTTACTCCATATTAATTAGCTCGCGTGTTGGCTCGCTACTGTGTACAATCACACTCACAAGATTTACGCTCAACGCGGACTATATTTAAATTCATTTATGAAAAATATGGTACTGTATCATTTGTACAAATGACATATTTGTTCCTTATCAAGTTACGCTGTTTAATGTATCACTTGGATATTGATAAAAATGTTTTTTTTATTGCCTGAAACAGGTAAACAGAAAGACGGCGCATCTGATGGAAGGAAGTTAAAGTCGCCTATTTGCAACACCAAAAGCGGTAACAATGTGCTGTCGGCCTCAAAGGGGATATTAAAAGCTGGCCACTAATGCCGGAACGCTACTAAAGGTTTTTTTTTTTTTATTGCAGGAGATCAGCAGACAGGCAAATGGCCCACTTGATGGAAAGCGGTTACCATCGCCTATGGACATTTGCAACACCAAAGGTGCTACAAATGCGCTGCTGCTCTCTTAAAGGAAACTGGAACCTGGTCACTAATGCTGGAACACAACTCGAAGGTTGTTATGGCGACATACTTTAGACCAGGGGTGGTAGCTATCCAGTCGGGCAAATGCCCTACCACCTGGCTGTGGGTTGTTAAGTCGCCTCTTACGACAGGCCGCCCGGCCGCAGGAAATTGTATTCTTTCTCCGTTCCTGCACGGATGAAAGGTTATATATAGTAAGTATAATATGGCGGCATACGCCAGATCAGGGTCAGTTTTTTTTATTTCATGAAAACATGTCCCATAGTCATACTCATAATACATATTATACACAATTACATTAATAATTACAATTATAAAAAGTTACACATACATACATTCAGACTTATTTACAGTAGTAGTATCCGTGCATGGACGGAAGAAAAATACAATTTCCTGCTGCCGAGCGGCCTCTCGTAAGAGGCGACAAAACACCCCACAGCTAAGGGGCAGGGTACTTGCCCGTCTGGATGGCTACCATCACTGTTCTACAGCATGCCGTCATAACAACCTTGAGTTGTGTTCCGGCATTAGTCGCCAGGTTCCAATCTCCCTTTAGAGAGCGGCAGCATATTGATAGCACCTCTGGTGTTACAAATGTCCATAGGCGACGGTAACCGCTCTCCATCATGTGGGCCGTCCGCCTGTCTGCTGAACTCATGCAATAAAAAAGAAGGTACATCATCGCCAGGACGGCGTTGATGCTGGCCGGCACCCGACGCAAAGGACGCGCACCGCTTCCTAAAGGAGGTTTGAGCTATTTGGACGGGCAAATGCCCTTGGCTGTGGTTTGTTTTATGGCTTACCTAATACTAAAACTAAGTTAAATTAATATAATATAATACTACCTACACATATCAAAATAAACGATAACGTGACGTAGCGGCTGACAGATTAGTCGACGCTATGGTAATCGTTGTGTCGAGTTATTTCTCTTTCCGACGTTCTCCACCAATTTAGTGCAGAATGCTTCCAACCACGAGCTGGGACGTTGCCAGCTAACATTTTGCACAATGTTGACTATGTCAACTTGGTTGGTTACTGATTCCAGATTATGCCTGGAAGGACTGTCTTCAGGCACTCTAGCAGCACGTATATCCATCACAAACACATATCAGTAAGTGTAGGCTGCCCCTACCCGATTAACGGAAATTAATGCATTATACTCGTATCTGATTCGTTAGAATTATGTCGTCATAACAATTTCCCTTCCAAAATCTAGGAAGCGGTAACATCTTATAAGATCATACAGCATCTTCCAATGATTTGACTGTCTACTCTATCTGTGAGATTCGATCTAGATATCTTCAGACGTGCCGAAGTAAGTGCTTTCCGCATTATCTGCTATCAGTTACAGTTCTCTTTATCTCTTCAACTGGATACTAATCTATTCTAATTGTCGTTGTTCAAGATATAGCTAGATTTATAATAGACTAATGAGGTAATGATGCTGTTAACTTTATTTAGTTGGTACTGTAATGTTATCAGTAGTTGGTATTGAGGAAAGGAATTTTAATTGTAAAAACGTTTTAAACTGAAATCGGAAGATATGGCATTACACTAACCAGACCTAGTTAAGATTAAATCGTGGAATGGTCATTATTTTGAAAAATAAAACAAAAATACTTTTCAAATATGCTAAAAGAGTCCTATGGTTTGATAGTCTTGATAGTATAGTTTAACTTTGTTCACTTTTAATATTCAAATAATATTACATCTTTACATAGTATAAAGTAAATTCAGTTTCTGCGTCTTTTAACCATCTGTTACCTAATTTTTCACTCGAGGTTTATATATAAAAACCTATTGTAGTTTTTATGTATTTACATAAAAACTCTACAGAGTACTTACCGCTATTTTATCTTATACTAATATATAAAGCTGAAGAGTTTGTTTGTTTGTTTGTTTGATTAATCGCGCTAATCTCAGGAAATACTGGTCTTATTTGAAAAATTATTTCAATGTTAGATAGCCCATTTATTGAGAAAGGCTATAGGTCATATATCATCACGGTAAGACCAATAAGAGTGGAGCACCTATGAAGAATGTTTCAAAACCGAGGGTGTTTGAAAACAAATTTCACGCGGACCACGTCGCGGGCACAGCTAGTTTAAAATAAAGCTACTTTGAAGAGTTTGACTCTCGGCCACGGAGAAAATTGTACTGTGAATATTTTACTTGTATACAATTTCCTGTAATAATTACCAATATTTAGTATATAGATTCCAAGTCACGGTCGATTGGGAACGTACCCAAAACGCCAGCCGAATTCCCGCGCTAGATGGCAACGCCGATGCCTACATAATTCAAATGATAAAGTAATTAAGAAAGCTTGTTATGATTACCAACGAAGAAAGAATACTATTTCCTGCAGCCAGGAGGCCTTTTGTAAGAGGCGACGAAACAACACGGCTACCACCCCTTGTGCAGCATACCGCCATGACAACCTTGAGTTGTGTTCCGGCTTTACTGGCTAGGTTTTAGTCCCATCTACAAGTCCGGCAGCACATTGGTACCTTCAGTGTTGCAAATGTGTTCATAACCACTTTCCATCACAGTCAGGCTGTCAGCCTGTTTGCTGTACTCCAAAAAAAAAAAACATCAAGTTTTCTTGCTCCCTCGATCCCAGTTATATTATGAATTATGGTATAATCGTCCAATAAACTAGAAATAAATCATATGTCAATATTGAAGCGAATGTATGGAAATTCTCATAGTATTTTATTGCCAGTATTAAATAGATAAATATTGCCACAGTTATAAATAACTGGAGTCCCAGTGTTTATGTTAATTAGCGTAGTCCACGCCACTGTGGAACTGCGGGAGGGCTGTTTGTGTTGTTTTAAGCTTTGTTTAAAAGTTGATTGTCAGAATATTATTACATATTTTTATTTATTGCTTCCATTATTAAGCTATAGCCATTTATTTTATTATCTGAGAACCCATATATTTCAAGTTCATCTCCATTATCTAAGGCACGTTATAACACGAATACGAAAATAGGTATATACTCAAGGCATTTAAAATGGAATTCACTATTATATTTGTACATGAATATGTATTTTTAAATAGTTTTCGCTAGTTCACCCCTGATACTTTTCAGGCACCTGAAGATACGTACATACATACATAACTTCACGCCAGTTCCCTTGCGGGGTAGGCACGAACAACAGAGTGCCATTTAGGCTTATTCTTACACACCTCACTTGCCTCTTTGACATTCATAACTCTTGTCATGCAAGCTCGTCTGTTCTTAAGGCTCCTGACATCACCTTCTGTTAGTACACGATCAATTTGATCATGGAAGGTGTGTCGTGGCCTTCCACGACTTCTGCATCCATCCACTTTTGCATTGTATATCTGTTTAGTCTGAAGATATATGTAGGTATTGGTATAATGGATTGACTATTGTGGATAGCACGTAAATTGTAGATATATATTATTACTTGGACATGAAATAATACGGGACACTCCTTATAATATTAACATTTATTACACAGCAATATCATACTTGTAATGACAATTATAAAATGAATAAAAAGACAAATGAACGTTGATACTGTCATATTATAAAAAAGGAATTTTTTTTTACTGCATGAGTTCAGTAGACAGGCAGATGATACACCTAATGGTAAGCGGTTACCATTGCCTATGGACATGCAACACTAAAGGTGTTACAAATACGCTGCTGCCCTTTTGAGGTCTGGAACCTGGCCACTAATGCCGAAACACAACTCAAGGTTGTTATGGTGGCATACTCTAGACCAGGGGTGGTAGGCATCCAGATGGGCAGGTAGCCTACCTCCCACCTCTGACAAGCTATACATATCTCAATTTTATGTGTCGCTTATACATACATACATACATAACTTCACGCCAGTTCCCTTGCGGGGTACGCACGAACAACAGAGCGCCATTTAGGCTTATTCTTACACACCTCACTTGCTTCTTTGACATTCATAACTCTTGTCATGCACGCTCGTCTGTTCTTAAGGCTCCTGACATCACCTTCTGCTAGTACACGATCAATTTGATCATGGAAGGTGTGTCGTGGCCTTCCACGACTTCTGCATCCATCCACTTTTGCATTGTATATCTGTTTATTCATTCTTTCATCATGCATTCTTTCCACATGCCCGAACCACCGGATAATCGCTTATACAGATACGTTTAAAATCGACACAGCCCTTAATCGTCGGTTTAGAGAATATAGATAGATAGATAACACTTTAATGTACACCATTACAGAAAACAGAAAATCTTATAGCCTAAAAATATTCTAAATGTGCACAATGGGCGGTCTTATCGCTAGGAAGCGATCTCTTCCAGACAACCCGTAGAATATAATCACAATGTTTTTCTTACTCTGGAAGTCCACAGTATGAAAAACATTGAGTGATTGATTCTATTTAGAATCATATAATATATACTAAAGGAAAGATAGGAAATTGGATTTAATTTTTCTTTGTTTTATTATTTGTCTTATTTTGTAATGTGTACGATTAGATTTATGTAGATGTATGAATTTGTTTTGTTATGTATCTTCGACAAAACATAGCGATGACCGGATTGATTTAAAGATACTGGTATAGACACACTAACCTGACGGAGATTGGATCGTCATTGTGGTACAGATGTGGATGCAGACTTACGTAATAAGCCGTATGTGTTATGACGAAAACTTTTAAGAAATAAATCAACACCTCATCTTTCTTTAACATATCTTTTGCTTCGTTCACTTCTGTGAGTTATATGGCGATTATACTAATCAGAATTAAACATAGATTAAATGTTTGTGAAACTTGCCTGTGAACATACGGGGTAGATCTTCGTCGACCTCTCACAAGACTAATGTTCGCGCCGGGTCCTGCTCGCCGCATTGTGCTTTATTTGTATTCGCTAATGTATACATTCTCTAATTACACGCAACGCCTTCTCAATGATCAGGGTTGTCAAATTTGTTATCAAGCTTGAAAATCTTCAATAGAGTTTATTTATTACATTTTAATTATGTATCAAATTAGAATCAAACCCTAGGGAGTAGTAGCTCTATGTTATTTACATAAAATATTGGTTAAGTTTTTTATATATATAAACCTTCAGTGAAAAATTATTTAACTGATGTTGCCTAAAAATCCGTTGCGTGGTTTAGAAGGAGTAAGCGGATATACAGACAGACAAACACGGAAAGCGACTTTGTTTTATATGATGTGAAGATGAATAAATTTTAATCTAAACTACGTTTTAACAAATTTAACAGTATTTTTTACACAGATACTTTATTCAAAAATTACACACAACTAAATGATTTAAAATAATATAAGTTGAAAGGAAATTAAAATAACTTATTACACCTGACAAATGATTCTTCTTTCGTTGATCAAGGTTATTGAGTCAAAATCACTACTGTGTAGTCAAAATCCTCGAATAAAGAAGCAATAAAATTAATTACATAATTACAATTATTTATGAGAAAATTCAGTAGGTAAGATATACTTATATTATTTTATATTAATTTATAATGACATCCGTAACATGTAATCAATTTGTCTAAAGTAATTTATTTTGTCATTATTTTTCGGTTACCTATTCTGAATTAGGGCTATCAGTGCTCAGATTATAAGATCTTCTATGCCAGAAAAGTTTGTTTTTTTATTAGTGATGAATTTGACAACCCTATAGTACCTATCCAATAATACAGCGAGGCGCTAGAAAGTAAATTAGGTGAGGCCCCTTAGTGTTGTTCCGACTCCTAATTAGGAACATTTAGGTGTTGGAATCTTTGTTCCACCTGCATTATGGAACGACTGGCTGGATCGTGTGTCTGTGCTTTTGTTTTACTTTTCGCATGTCGCATACATTCTAGGATTCAGTTTTTTGGCAAAAACAGAAACCTTCTAACATAGTCCTTAATAAGGTTTTTTTATGGTTGTTTATTATGACGTTTGTCACCATTCATTGTGTATGGACTAATAGACACTTGTCCGAGATCTTATATATAAAATTCTTCTGTTCGTATGTATGTCACTGAACTCCCCCTAAACGGGTGGACCGATTTTGATGAAATTTTTTGTGTATGTTCAAGTGAATCCTAGGATGGTTTAAATTTATAATTGGACCCTGGAGGTAGCGCTGTAACCAGGTTTTACAATTAATTTTTTTAGGGCACGACAAAGTCTGCTGAGCCCGCTGGTATATCTATATATTTAATATGCGAAGGGACATCTTGAGATCCGTTTTTATTTGTTATGAGTGTATGGAGGAGTGTTAGGTTTGGCATGGTCAAAGATTGTATGGAGGAGAAGTGCGAAGGTATTTTTTGCAATTTAATAATATGATCATTGTTTAAATAAGTTTGTGATCATATAGTCTCGCACAACAGAAATTACCGCCAAAGAGTTTCAAAATATCGCGAACCAATAATTATTGAAGTCCGTCCTATTTTTTGTCAAAAAACTATCAGTAGTGTTAAAACATTTAATTAATCAACCGAAATTATACGGATTACCTTCAGTTTTTCAAGTTCTATAGAAAAGAAGCAAAAAAATATAAAAAATACCTATACATTACAATATTTTTCACAGGTGACATCTGTAACTGGTTATTTATGTAGATAAAAAAAACATTATTATATTTGTTAGCAATTAAAAAGTTATTTAGCAATGAAAAGCATTCTAACAATAAGTATATTTCGTTGCCCAATTTATATCCAAATTAAATGACAGAACGATTACATGTTTGTATCAATTGCAGTTGAAACATTAGATCCATATGTTCTATCAGCATTGCCCAATTTGTTAGGAGAATTGGGATTCGTATAAATTTCACGGGCCTTTATGATTTTTTCACTATTTTGTAGAAAATTTAAATAGTTATCACATATATTAGTCATATTTAAATCATAGTTCATCATCATCAGTTAGGTAAACTTCTAGGCGCTAAGAACCTCAGCCAGAAGGCCCAGCATGCCATACACAACGCGGTGCTGGTACCTACGCTCACGTATGGAAGCGAGAGTTGGGTATGGAAGAGAGAGCATGAAAGTAGAGTAAACGCGGTCGAGATGCGAGCACTGCGCAAAACCTGCGGAGTGACGCTCGCGGACCGCGTTCGTAATACCGAAGTAAGAAAGAGAGTTGGTCAGAAAGAGAGTGTCGGGGTGAAGGTAAGGAAAGGATTGCTCCGGTGGTTCGGGCATGTGGAAAAAATGCATGATGAAAGAATGAGTAAACAGATATACAATGCAAAAATGGATGGATGCAGAAGTCGTGGAAGGCCACGACACACCTTCCATGATCGAATTGATCGTGTACTAGCAGAAGGTGATGTCAGGAGTCTTAAGAACAGACGAGCGTGCATGACAAGGTGTGTAAGAATAAGCCTAAATGGCGCTCTGTTGTTCGTGCCTACCCCGCAAGGGAACTGGCGTGAAGTTATGTATGTATATTTAAATCATTGAATCAGTTTTAAAAGAAATCTTAATTTGTGTGGGGAAATATTTCTTATTAAACCATAAATTCAAAGTTACAACGTTCAAAAATATGTTTATGTAATTTCTATACTGGATTATAAAAAATTCTATAATTTTACTATATTAATATAAAAAATATTGAAAGATTTTAGAAAGATATTTAGATAAGATTCACCCGATTTCAGGGCGGGAGGACCCAAAATAGGCAATGTCCTTTGCAAGAAACTCTTTGATACCGCCAGTGACCAGAAGGCTGGTTTGTATTTCGCACAGCGAATCAGTATTATCATATAGCGTGGCAGCCAGTCTTCAGGGCACACTTCCCTCTGGCAGCGATGTGTAACATAGCTTACGTATATCAACTTATTTATAACTTAGTTTATTAATAGTATTTAATTGTTATTAATTTGTAACAATAATCAATAGTGTATATATTTTTATACAATATTTTCATTTTATAAAGACATAAATAAACCGTCTAGTTTCAGTATTAAGGTCGAATTTTGACTAAAGATCAGTTTATATATGCCGACAAGTTAACCTTACTGTGGTCCCACGCAAACCTACCAAATTTCCGGTTCATTATTATTGTGATGTAAGATGACATAATTGGTTCTGTCAATACTTCTGGCACAGATATATACATTTATTTAATTATGTTAATATTTTACAATACGAGTTAACTATTACAACATTATTAACATAACATCTGTATTATATGATATGGAATCGTTGTATTCACATATCTTTAACGACTTATAGTAGTTTTTAGAGTTATGACTTGTCGTGTCCGTCTGTCTGTCTGTACGTCACAATCGTATTTCTCGAAAAGTATGTACTGAGAATATATTAATAAAATTTAGGAAGGTATATTATATATATGCTGGTACATAATGCTGTATACCTAGTTTTTAGTTAGAAGATAATATTCATATTTCGTAGTCAACGTTTTTGCACTCAATCGCAGTCTGATGTTGTTTTAAAGTTTTATTCTAATTAAGAAATACCTAAAATTACATGTTAAAGTGTCTTAAGTTTATTTATTTATTTAAGGCACACCAACAGCACACACGTTATCACGTTACATTACAAATCGTTTAATATAAATGTTCTTATGTGTGGACTCATTAAAGGAGTGCACAGCAATTAGAAACTTTGTATTATAAAATACCTATTTATGAATCTATCTTTTTGCAAATAAAGATTGGTTAATTACATTAAAAATATGCTTAAAGGAGGCATGATCCCAACTCAAGATTCGACCTTATATCAATAGAATAAGAAGCGGGCGTTTTAGCTACTAAACTACCACGTTTTACCTTAAAACCAGACGTGACGTTGATCATATCATAAAACAATGTCATATAACTATAAAAACGAACAATAACAAACAGCTCATTAACGTTAACTACGTATAATTTTATTCTCATAAATCAAATGCAACTTACACGTGTAACACCTACACATACATGTCATTTTGTATCAATTACGGTCAAAGAATGTACATTTAAACATATAAAGCGACGAATAGACGAGCGCCCGTTCACAAATCGTGGTAACAATTCAAATTACAACGAATTAGAACGTAAGCGCGTGCGCAGAATAGCGTGACGAAAACTTTTTATGTTCTATTGTTTTTCAAATGAACCATTGTCATTGGTTGAGACGTTTATAGGAGGTGCGTTCTTATCTCCTATTGGTTGAAACAAAACGAATGCAAAATAATAATGGCTGACCGATTCACAAGATGTATTGTTGCATAAATTATTTATGCTAGTTTCGATTACTAGTGATGTTTTTCTAGGTTAAGATGTTATTATTTCCTGTCATAGCCATCATTTAGTGGTTTTTATTCGTTTGTTTATGAATTATTTATGAGTTTTAATGACTTTGCACGTTCCAATAAACTTAAATTGGTAAACCAGGTTAAAATTATACAAATTTACTTGGAAGTATGTGTCATCATCTCTCTACAAGAGTCATACTCTCTTCTTTTGCTAAGTGTTATAGTCAAGATTTGTACTAATATAGTTACATATAGCTATTCTTTCAAATATTTCTTTTTAACCATCACAAAAGTCAAAAAAATTAAGTAAACTTTTCACTTTCTGTGCACCGCTTCGTAATATTATCGTTTTTTTTTTTAGGGAAGAAACAGGAAGCGCCGACGCCCATAGCTTGCACAATTAGCAGCTAGGCGTCGGACGGTACGCGGGATATAGGAGCGGCCTTGGAGGCAAACATTCTTAATTCTTCACAATTCTCATTGACGACTTACCACTCTCTCTCTCGACTCTCACACACACAATTTGTAATTACGTACTTCTACATGTATATTTCTAATTTAATAATAATAAAAATCATACAGTCCATTATATCGAGTTTAATTTCCAAACAAGAAGCAACTGCCATCAACAGATGTTTTACTTCGAATAAATATTTAAAGAAGTGACACCATCATTTTGTGTTATTCTTTTTAAAAA
This sequence comes from Dendrolimus kikuchii, assembly GCA_019925095.2. Taxonomy (NCBI): domain Eukaryota; kingdom Metazoa; phylum Arthropoda; class Insecta; order Lepidoptera; family Lasiocampidae; genus Dendrolimus; species Dendrolimus kikuchii. Next base: position 9,454,876 of record CM034407.1, read on the forward strand.
TGTCAAAGGATATTCCTTTAATCTAAGGAGGTTACGTAGCTTCACCTATAAAGAGTTTTGATATACAAACTCTAACACTAAATGAAATTTAGTTTTAGATAGTAATTTCACTTAAATTAATTGCAAGTCATAAACCCTACATTACAGGGCCGTTGCTAACTGAAGGCACTACATACACCTAAAGACCAATAACACGGTTGTTACGCACTAACTCACATGCACACGCCAATGTACCGTCTGTCCGTTGCTGTCGATATATCATACGTCCGAGAGACATTAGCATTCGCTGCGTAGACGCACACCGTATTTTATTTTAAAACACAGAGGCTACAAACACGTGGGAAAGAGTTACAGCTTTCTTTTTTCTTTAAAGTTTTTATTATTTTTAATTTTTTTTAACAGTGAAGGTAACTTAACTTATATTCTACCTATTTCCCTTAAGTATATAAGTAGAATATTGAGTCTAGGTCATCGAAGTCAATGGCTAAGATTCCCAGAAGGCTGGCTACGTTACCTCGCTGGATTGCCATACTGATCCGTTGTCCGAAGTAGAAACCAGCCCTCTAATCACCCGAAGAGTCAAAAAGTCGTTTTTGATAAATTTTGGTACAGGCTCATGGCGCCAGGATCCCACGGTCCAAGCATTTCAACAGCAAACGGCACAGACTTTGGTATAACTTTCACCGAGGTGTGCATATTTGCGCCGCTTGAGTGATTCAGCTGTTTCCGCCGCCGAACCGGCCGATCTAGACGTATTTTATTATTTACCTTTCTAAGCTTAGGATCGAAGATCTTTTGGAAGGCCTGTCTATTATAATATAGTGGTCAAAGTATTAAGTCGCGTTACCACTGGAACGCAGGTGTCTCGGTTTTGATTCCAGGCAGAATAAATACAATGTAAATGTAAGAAACTCTTTGATACCACCCGTGATCAGAAGGCTGGTTCGTGTTTCGCGAAACGAATCAGCATTGCCATACAGCGTGGCAATGCAGCCAGCCTTCTGGGCACGCTTCCCTCTGGCAGCGATTTGTTACATACTTTATATTGATTTATTTATAATTTAGTTTATTTTTAAGTATTTAGTTTAATATTTTCTGTCTTTCTTTTTTTCTTACGAATTTTCCATTATTTACTCAAGCCTGAGTGATAAAGTTGAAATATATTTTTTTATATTAGTGACTTATTTATTCCAAAAATATATTTTACATAATAAAACATAAAAGCTAGATATTCTGTGGAGCAATCCAGTTGCAAAAAAAATCTGAACTCTTCAGAGTTAGGTTTCTACTGGAGTGTGTCAATCGTAGTATTCTTTCATATAATTTTATCTAAGCTTTATCTTCCTATATGCAACATACAAATTTACTACCTATAGAGCATACAAGAAATATAAAGAAATTTATTAACATTATTATAGGAGTATACCAAATGCTTATACACAGTTTTATCTAAGACTGGCTCCAATAAAGCAAATTAACGTAGATCTATTAACACGCAACCGGCGCAAAGATTAATGTACAACGATTTGCTGGTATAAATATACGATAATGGATACCAGAGTGAACAATAAACTTTACTGCAATAAATTAAGACCGAGCCACAGATACACTTAAATGCATAGGAACAAAGGAATTTTTGTTATTATCCGAAGCTATATTAAAGTTAGCAGGCTGAAGTTGCAATGAGAAGTTACGTCTGTGGCAGAACGATTGGCGAGTGGAGTTGATGTGTCATGGAATATATGAGTCCTGGAGTATATGTGCAATGAAGTAGATCTCTATATCAATAATATAAACGCGAAATTTTGTAAGAAGGTATGGATGTACGGATGTATGTTTGTTTTGATTTTGATGAAACTTTACAATAATATATAGCTTACACATCAAAATAACACAGGCTATAATTTATGAAGATACGTGTAGTAAAGATAGTATAGCGTGAATTATCCAAAATATAACGATTTTCCATCACCACGCGGGTGAAACCGCGGACGCAGCTAGTTAGTCATAAAGTAGATGAGTCATGAAGTAGACGAGTTATAAAGTAGATGATCTACTCCAGGACTCATCTACCTCAAGACTTATCTACTCCAGAACTCATATATACTTATTATACAATGCTATTTGTTTTTTCTAGTGACTTTAATTAAGTCAACAGATGGTGGTTGCTCCAAAAGTTGTAGAAAGCGATCCCTCCCTCTAACTTTTAAATTATATCTGCACTAGAAAATTCTGTGAAATTCAAGATGATAGAAAACACAATGGAAATTCATTTGAATAAAATACGTTAAGTAGAATTACAAAAATAGTAACAGTTTTCTATTTCCATAAAACGCTTGCTTGTAAACTGACACGCACTTGGCCGATTATCACAATTAATATGTATTATAATATCAACCCATTAATGTCCCACTGCTGGGCTCGTGCCTCCCATTATAGGGGAACAGACAGCATACCCCACCACGCTGGTCTAAGGCGGCTTGGCAGGCTTGACACATCGGTTCTCGATGTGCAGGTTGCATCACGATGTTTTTCCTTCACCGTTATTAGCACATAGTAATTGTAAAAACACGTACATTAGATCAGATAACTGACTAAGAGGTGCATGCGGTCCGGCCCGGATCGAACCCGCGCCCTCTGAGACTGGGACACGTGCGCTAGCCATTACGCTACCACGACTTACACGTGTATTGTTAAATATATATACAATACACGTTATTACATGTATTGTATATATATATATATATTTATAGATATACCAGCCTTCTATGGTTACTTTATCACGTAGCAAAACCCATAGACTTGCTGACTTTTGACCTTCCAAGCTGCAATTATTGACAATTCAATTAAGTATATTATCTGATCTTTAAGCTACGTGCTTAACATTTCAAGCCTGATTTCGCGGTTTATGAGAATTAGTTACGGCAAACAAATTAAACGTAAAACTAAGACCGGTTCCTATGCTATACTAACCGCTCATTTGCCTTGAGGTTAAAATTGGATATAAGCTCCATACAAGTAACGCCAAACTTTTACCGATGATAAGACGAGTGAATATTTACTAAGATCTATCAACCAGCCATAGGTTGTGATGGCTAACGTGATAATGCAACGTCACATTCTAATGAGTTGGAGTTCGAATCCTTATTTCTGATTTAAGGTGCATATTGTTATAACTAGCGAAAGGAGATAACTGATGTGTAGAATCCGCCAATCCACTTTGGAAAAGCGAGACAAGTATACTATCCATTTGCCAAAAAAGTGGCAAGGCCCGAGCCCAATATTGTGACATTTGGGTTTTTTCATTCTTTCGGAGGAGCCTTTTTTTGTTCTGAATTTTCTTTCTTTAATATATGTACTAGGACACGACTTCGTCCACGCTTGACTTGAAATTCCCAAGAGATTCTTGAGACACAAAGTACCGCAGTATTTAAAAAATAATGGAAGCCATCGATTTAATAAAAACTGTGTCGGAATAAGCTAATTTTTAATAAACCGCTCCCGGAAAAATTCCCGCCGATGTCCTGGGATAAAAAATATCACTCGTTTTATTACCTAAAATTAGCTATCGGTCAGTGGAAAAATCACATTGGTATTACATACATACATAACTTCACGCCAGTTCCCTTGCGGGGTAGGCACGAACGACAGAGCGCCATTCAGGCTTATTCTTTTGGTATTAGATTTATTTATTCCCGCGCAATCCTCAGGATAAAAAATAGCGCAGATAGGTCTAAGAATTTGCTGTCAGGCATCGAACTCGGCCCAGTAGTATTATAAATTTATTTTATTCTATTATATATATATATATATATATATATATATATATATATATATATATATATTATATATATACATATATATATATATATATATATATATATATATATTATATATATACATATATATATATATATATATATATATCCAATAGGTACAATATGCTATTCTAGGTGTTTATTACATTTACTTGTTTTATGACTTATTATGGTTAATATATAACTTATATATACCTAATAATACAGATATTTTTCAAATGGACCACCTAACCAAAGCCGAAACTATAAGACATAACGAAAAATACTCAAAGGAGTCTCAGTGCCGATTTTGATGAAAACTAAAACGGATTAGATTTTTAAAAATCAATTGCCCTGATCAAGAATTAAATCAGCTGATTAAAAAAATACATGCTGTATCATTACACCAAATCTGTATGGGCTAGCAACAGCCGTACATTGCCGTGTCAGCGAATTACGCCGACACGTGTATTTTAACATATCATTCGCATCAGTACTCGTTTAGCACCGGACTCGATCAGTCGGCAAAACAGCCGTTGGTCTTTCACAATAATTTCATTACCATAATTTAAGCAATAAACAATTTACATCTAGCAACTCTGTCATTAACATCCTATGTAGGAAAACCCCTACGGAATCATAGTGTAGTCTTTTAAGGATCACTCTGAGGGAATGTTATAAACGTCAAACGATGGGAAAGGATTCTTGTAGCATATACGTCAAAAAGGACGGTAGCTATATTATTATTATTTTTATTTTTGCAGGAGATCAGCAGACAGGCAGACGGCCCACTTCATGGAAAGCGGTTACCATCGCCTATGGACATTTGCAACACCAAAGTTGCTACAAATGCGCTGCTGCTCTCTTAAGGGAAACTGGAACCTGGTCACCAATGCCGGAACACAACTCAAGGTTGTTATGGCGACATACTTTAGACCAGGACTGGTAGCCATCCAGTCGGGCAAAAGCCCTACCACCTGACTGTTGGTTGTTGTAATCTTTCTCCGTTCCTGCAAGGATAATTTCCTGTGGCCGGGCGGCCTGTCGTAAGAGGCGACTTAACAACCCACAGCCAGGTGGTAGGGCATTTACCCGACTGGATGGCTACCACCCCTGGTTTAAAGGATGTCGCCATAACAACCTTGAGTTGTGTTCCGGCATTAGTGACCAGGTTCCAGTTTCCCTTAAGAGAGCAGCAGCGCATTTGTAGCATCTTTGGTGTTGCAAATGTCCATAGGCGATGGTAACCGCTTTCCATCAAGTGGGCCGTCTGCCTGTCTGCTGATCTCTTGCAATAAAAAAAAATGTATTCTTTCTCCGTTCCTGCACGGATAAAGATATGGGAAGACACGTCGATTCTGATTTTCTAAATGTTTTTCAGACACGACCGATGTTTGAAGTCTAGGCTTAGCAGTAAGGATATAAGCAAGTACTTACCGCATGCTGCTAACACCTCTAGATTGTAATAATAATAATTTTGTTCAATTTGGCGGGAATGATTGTTCAGTTTCACACGCGTGTAGTATCCGACGACTGACTGACAGCTCTCGACTTTGACGGATAAGAACGTGCTAGACAACCAAAAACTTGGTGTCTTCGATATCACTAGAGCCGTGACACTCGAAAACATATATGCAAACGAAACAATTGTTTTTTTACTAAAATTCACCTGTATACTATAGAACTATTTTCACTGCCTAGTCTACCGTCACGCACTTGCCTGTTTTCAATTTAAATACCTAGAAATATTTTTTTAGTACCATGCACGTATTTAACAGGTCAATAATCTATCTATAAGGTTATAAAATTGTAAAAGTGCAGTCTTTTCTTTCTTACATTTTTGTGTTTGTCTATTTGTTCGGCATGCACGTAGAAACTACTGGGCCGATTTCGATGGGGTTTCCCCAGATCGATACCCGATTCCCGGGCTTAAAATCTGCGATACTTTATATCCGAGAATCCTACGGAGATTTTCTTGGAAGAGGTTTGAGTTGGCCAGATCGCACAAAAATTTGATACTGATGCGAAGTTTTCCGGTATTCATGTATATTCATAACAAAATCCAATTACCCTGCTGTAAATAATCTGAGATTTTATATATACCAAAATAACTGTAATATTTGTTACCTGTCCAACGTGGACTAAGTCGCGGGCAAATACTAGTATATCAATATAATTTCACAGTGTTGTAAAGAGGACAATTTCGTGTTTCAAAGTGCCTTTCTCTCACGTACCTATCAGCAAGACGCTAGCTAATCGACACGCAGCGTATTGCTTGATAGTCTTAAAATTGTATATGTATGTATAATGGATTTCTAATGTACAAATGTACGTGTAGGACCACTTTTTTGATAAGTTTATTTTTATATACAGTTGTTACATTCCATTGACATTATCATTCTTGTTCTCTGTCTGTTGTTCCTCACAAAATTATTTTCTTTATAATACTGTTAGTGTATAATAAAACTTCTTTTTAACGGTTTTAAGCGCGGTAATTTATTTGATTTTTGTTATTCCGATGTTTCGGCCACTTTTCAGTTTCAGTTTTCAGTCAATGAACAAGTTGGTGGTAGGCTAAATAAAAATTTAACAATACTCATTGACACTTGACATCTTTGTCTTCCGTGATCACGGCACTGAAGTGGCCAAAACGTCGGAAAAACGTTGTTTTATTATGTGTACAAGTCGCGAAAACTTAAGAAAATATTACTGTTAGTGCAGACATTAAATCTTAATATATATAAATTACGTGTCACGTTGTTTGTCCGCGATGGACTCCTAAACTACTTGACCAATTTTAATCAAATTTGCACACCGTGTGCAGTTTGATCCGACTTGAAAGATAGGATAGCTTACATTTGGACCCGGTAGGTGGCGCTGCAATCGGGTTCTAAATTTTATTTCTTCAGGGCAGAACAACGTCTGCCGGGACAGCTAGTGTATTATAAAATTCTAAACATGCCATGTTTGTCTGTACATTGAAGCTATTTAAAGAAATAACTGGAATAGACTATATAAACGATGGACAACACGATGCAATTTTTTTATGTTTGTCGGTTTGTCTGTTTGTTCGGGATTCAAGTAGAAACTAGTGGGCCGATTTCGATGCAGTTTTCGCTGATCGACAGAAAATTCTTAGGTTTAAAATCTGCGCTACTTCTTACACCGGGAATCGTGCTGGATTTTCCCGGGAGCGGTTTGTAGTTGTTCAGGTGGATAAAAATTAGCTTGTTTGTTTCGAATATGAGGAAAGTAAGTAAAAACTGATTAGTTAAACAAACAACTACTTCTGTAATGAAATCAGGCATTAAATTCATATCAAATCTGATGAACTCATTTAAACGTCATTCAATATCAACATTGAAACATCAAGTAAATTTTTTTTTCTATGGCGTTCTACCAGCCAGTATTTTTTGTCACTGATTATAGTAAATATTTAGCTCTTTATGTAAATTAAATAATTACTTTGTAAAATGTAATTTATAAATATAAAATGTTGTTACAAAATTGTTGATATTTTTTTATTACAATTTATGTCACGATTTAACAGTGGCTGTAAAAAAGTCCGGATATGAGTGGCATGTATTTACGATTCGCATAGTTTAAAAAAAAAGTGACAGCAGACAAAATCGTTTCCCAGATACGAACTATTTTCATCCCTGTGATCAGGCAACTCCAAGCTTACTTTAAGATTATGAAAAATTAAAATTAGTTTTTTTAGATAAAGGGTATTTTCGATACTCTTTCGTGGTTTAAAGACATTAAGATTACGTATGTCATCCTTGCATGCGCACTGCCAAGCCAATTCACATTAAGGCGCCATTCACTCTCTACCTACTGTCTGAACCGTAAACTGCACCACAATGTGAATCGAGCCTTAACCTGCAGCTCCCGAGCAGTGAGTGCCAACATTTAATCGCCTCTCCATGAATGATCACTCCCATTTACTACATCCGACATGAACTAGGATTCACTGCAATTATTTTATTTATTTAACAAATAGTTTCCTTTACGAGCTTTAATTTTATATAATGTACATTACTTGTAATTACAAAATTGCACGTTTTATTTAATCGCGGACATAATAAAGCAACAGGGTTCTGAATTGTAATTATGCAACTTAATATACAGACTGATTTAAACTAAAAAGTGTACAAAATTACAAAAACAAAGTGGTTGGAAATTAATAGATATTTAGTGTACCTACTGACCTTACTTTAAACACCTTATTTAACTTTAGATATTACCTATAAAGAGTGTTGGGTTGATTTAAACGACAAATATTAAATATTTAATTAATGTCTAAGCCACTTTTAGAAAACTATTTAGCTGATTGCTGATCTTGCATCAATAAGGCTTATCCGGCTCGAAGGACCAATGAATGTGATGGAGATACTCTTAGGTATCATATTATCCGTGCAGGAACGGAGAAAGAATACAATTTCTTGCGGCCGGCCGGCCTGTCGTAAGAGGCGACAAAACAACCCACAGCCAGGTGGGAGGGTATTTGCCTAAATTATGCCGCCATAACAACCTTGGGTTGTGTTTCGGCATTAGTGGCGAAGTTTCAGTCTCCCTTTAGAGAGCAGCAGCGCATTTGTAGAACCTTTGGTGTTGCAAATGTCCATAGGCGATGGTAACCGTTTTCCATCAGGTAGGCCATGTGCCTGTCTGTCGAACTTCTTCAATAAAAAATATTTGCAACAAACACAAAGATTTTTTGAAGACGACGAGGAAGACCCGTATCCGTTGAAGCGTTCAATATTTGAATCGCACGTTCTATCTCTTGCAGTAAATATACTTATACTAGAGCGTTATTATCCTCGGGGTGAAGGTAAGGAAAGGAATGCTCCGGTGGTTCGGGCATGTGGAAAGAATCCATGTTGAAAGAATGACTAAACAGATATACAATGCAAAAGTGGATGGATGCAGAAGTCGTGGAAGGCCACGACACACCTTCCATGATCAAATTGATCGTGTACTAGCAGAAGGTGATGTTAGGAGCCTTAAGAACAGACGAGCGTGCATGACAAGAGCTATGAATGTCAAAGAAGCAAGTGAGGTGTGTAAGAATAAGCCTGAATGGCGCTCTGTTGTTCGTGCCTACCCCGCAAGGGAACTGGCGTGAAGTTATGTATGTATGTTATTATCATCGCGAACACAGACAAACACTAATTTAGGGACCCGGCACAGAAGGTGAACTATCCTGGCTATACGTTTCGACTCTCATTTTTATATTACATCACCCTGATATAAGAAAAGGTCCCAAAATCTAGGTACCAACTGTTGCGTCATCATACACTATATTTATCGAAGAGAAGTCTCTGATTCGATACCCGACATATTAAATAATAACGTCCAATTGCTGAGTTCGGATCTGCTCATTTTTTTGGAAAACGGATACTATACTATATGTAGTGTAGCGGATAGTATAGTAGATTGGTAGATCTGACACATCGGTTATCTTAATGTGCAGGTTTCATCACGATGTTTTTCCTTCACTTCGAACACGTGGTAATTGGAACAATACGCACATTAGGTTAGAAAACTGCTTAAGCGGTATATGCTCCTCGATCAGGATTCGAACTCACGTCTCTTTTTGAACGGGAGTTTATGGCTCAAGAGCGTTACTCACTAAGCCACGGCTTTTTTATCCAGTATGGAATATTTATTTAATCATATTTCTGACATCAGGAGAATTGTGTTATTCACATAGTACTCATAATACCAACGTATTATTTGCTTGTAATATCAATCAACAAAGTTTATTTGGAAATCTTGGTGGGAGAGCTTCAAAAATACATTTTTTTTTTTGCATGAGTTCAGCAGACAGGCAGACGGACTACCTGATGGGAAACGGTTACCATTGCTTATGAACATTTCTAATACCAAAGGTGCTACAAATGCGCTGCTGCTCTCTAAAGGGAGACTGGAACTTGGCCACTAATGTCGGAACTCAAAGGGTTGTTATGGCGGCATACTCTAGACCAGGGGTTGTGGCCATCCAGTCAGACAAATACTTAAATGAAAATTATTATTTTTTTGACATAAATAAAAAACACCCCTCGTATTTTCGATTACTTTTTTATGGTTTAAAAATATAATGAGTTCATAGGTCATCCTTTATTGCGTGCGCACTGCCAAGCATTGAAGAAGAATAAAAGAGTGTGGAAGTAACATTTGAACACTTCTTTCATTGTTATGTATGGCACGGGACTTTGAGTAAGTGTTCAAAGTTTGAACAAAAATTTGCAATTTACAGCGTTTTATTTTAAAGCGTTCAAAGTTGCGCAAAGTCCAGTTGCGCCCATCCATTCGCTCCATCTCGGACGTTTTAGTAGATTTTGCACACCTAATAAATAATTAAAAGCACTTAAATAATAAAGGCACACCGCGCCGACAAAATCTTCGTCCATCTTGTTTGTCGTCTACCGGCACACTGTGGAGAAAATGTTGGCAAAGCATGTCTTGCGATAATATATGTTCAAATGTGTTTTCAAACTATTCAAAGAAGTGATCAAATGTTTGAAGCTGTATCTGGGGCCGACTTTAGAGTCGTATGGATTTCAAATTATACATTTTTGTACGTTCTAAATTGTTGCACGTGTTAAATTTTGTATGGTATTATTTACTTTCCCACGAAAAAAAGTACACGCGAACTTCTTTTTCTGCATTTGTTATATGTAATGTATTATGTTGGGTAACATTGCTGTGTTGGTTGCGCTGTCCAGCAGTAATGTAAGTAACAATGAATGAAGTTTGCGCGGGCGTCGCTCCGGGTTGCGCGCGCGCACCTGTATCTCTTTGCACGCAATCTAAGGGCGGGTGCATGATGGATTGTTTTTTAAATTAAACTTTTGTACACGTTTCTTTAGTTGTTAGTTGTTAGTAATTATTCTCATTAATAGGTGGTAGTAATTTTTCGTATAGTACTATGTATGACCTTATACCTATTGATTTTTCGATTACATTAGTTAGTCAACAATCAAAGATTTTCTTTTTCTTATTTCTTATACATTTTCTTACATTTTCGCGACTAGTACACACACGTATTGTATATCCCCAAATTAATTAAGTGACACTTGTTTTACGGGTAATATATAACGGACTACTCTGGGGCCGATCCCAGACCATAGTAAATAACCGAAAAATCAATTCCGAAATTTACCATACCAGGAATCAAACCCGAAGCCTCTGAGTTGCAGTTAATTTAAATTCGAAATACAAATTATTGATGACTAATATTTTATTCGTGATAATCAATATTAATAAATTACTTTTATATATTTTATTATGCCAACCTATCTTTATAAAAGAAATTCAAATAATTGGTGCCAAAGTGTTTCACAGTGTCTTCACATACAAATGCTAATTATAAGTATATATTCTATGGTAGCTAATTTTATTGGCTGTATAATATTTAGAATATTTCATTTACTTGAATCAAACACTTGAAATGAATTTATTATTCTATTTATAATCATCCATAATATAAAATTCTCGTGTCGCGGTGTTTGTTACCAAACTCCTCCGAGACCTTTCAGATCTATCTGATATGCACCTTTGTGTGCATATCAGATAGATCTGAAAATCGGCCAACATCTATTTTTTATACCCCTAAATTATAAAGGTGATCCACCCCTGTAATTTTTTTTATTTTTTTTGACTTTTTTTATGATTCGGCATTAAAAATACATATAATCCTAAATTTTCACCTTTCTACCACCAACCCCTATTTTTCAAGAGCAATATTAGTACTTAATTTTCTACTCTCGGCAGTCGATAATTGATCAGTTACCACGCGATCAATTATTCCCGCCAGGCGTCCACCGGTGTCACTTCTCACCCCGTAAATAGCACGAAGCAGGGATGAGAACGAAACCGGTGCTGCAATCGGGTTCTAGATTTTTATTTTTTAAGAGCAGGACAGCGTCTGCCGGGTACAGCTAGTCATCATATAAAAATAAGATTTTTTTATAATATTTAATAGGAATATTAGTAGTTTACCCGTTACTTAATCTCTGTTTGCCTTGTTTATATTGATATTGAGAACTAATTTACATTTCAAGGCTAAAGAGATAAGTAATTTAAATTGAAATTTATTGCAATGAAGAAAGGCAAATATTTACATGGTATAAAACAAAGTCAAGAGTTATGAATGTCAAAGAAGCAAGTGAGGTGTGTAAGAATAAGCCTAAATGGCGCTCTGTTGGTTGTGCCTACCCCGCAAGGGAACTGGCGTGAACTTATGTATGTATGTATGTAAAACAAAGTCGCTTTCTGCATCTGTTCGCCTGTCTGTGTATCCGTTTATTTCTCGTAAGCTACTCAACAGAGTTTTAAGCGGGTTTCAACATCAGTTAGATATTTTTAGGGAAGGTTTATATATATATTAGCTTTTACCCTCGGTTTCACTCGCGATTATAAAACGTAATTAAGTTTTTATTTAAGTGAAAGAGAGCTACTATTCAGTAGGTTTAGATCCGTGGCGTAACTGCGGGGAAAACTTTAGTACGTTTATAAAGATGTTATAAAATATATAGTATACAGATCGCCATAATCGCCCTGTCTGCATATGCATAGAGTGAGTTTCAAAATTTGGAACGATATAATGTCATATATAATCAATTTCAATTCATTTAACTTCAATGATTGTGTATATAGCCTTATATTCCGTGCACATCGTCTGTGATTACCTGTGAACGGCCCCCGTTTAACCGAATCCTTTTTTAAAACTCGACGTTCCTGTTTCAAGAACCTGCGCCATTATTCCCGCGTCTTCCTCATTTTACATTTGGAATGGACAATGCCAATGGCTTTTCTCGAACACTTTTTTCGTCCTTATTAAACGCAACTCACAAGACGCATTTTTTATTGAAAGACAATTTGCATAACTACATACATATATATCATCGTGTTTGTTTTTCATTGGGGATGCAAGGACAATAGATCCACCTATTACGTTTCTGTCAAATGTTTTCACTTCGATAACTTTCATTCATCTCTTCATAAATGTACGTTTATTTAAAGTGCTTTTAACCTGATATTTCTTTAAAATATTTTCAATTTGATCATGGTCAAACCATGATGTAGTACATCATGGTCTGCCGGCACCGACTCTACCAGTCACAATGTTGTTATATATTTGTTTTGTAATTCTACCTTCATTCATTCTCTCTACGTGCCCAAACCACCTCAACATGCCTTTTTAAACTCTTGCCAATTTGCCTAACTACTACCCATAAAGTCTAAAGTAGAGAGCTCTTGTGTTAGTCGTCGTTGATTGGGAGTCTGGACAGTGGTTACTGGCACACTGAATTATTATTCGATAAAGAGACACTATTAGATAATTCTGATTTTCGTTTAGCTGTGGATCCTCACTTGAAAACACCATCCTGCGTACTCCATCGCCGTCATTGTGGGACTGCTAAACCAATATTCACACCATTAGGTGTTCACGCTATATTTGAATAGATTTTGGCCGAAGATCTTTAGCACACCTCTTATAACAACTCCACCATTCGCACCCAAGTTGCTTCTTGCTATTCTTTTATTGCATTTTGGGCAGATAATGCCTTGGGATGACAAGTCACCGTCAATCCATTTTGTCATCTTATATATTTCTCATTATTAAATGTATGTACTAACAATAGGCAAGGACAAATTAAAATTTCTTACAGGAGCTGGATGAGGGAAAAAGAGAGTTGGAATATCTGATGCAAATTAGATCACAATAACTTGACGACTAATAATAGATTAAATATTATTTATATTAACAAACATAGTGTAATATTGTCTGAATAAAATAAAATGAAAATTATGATGATATAATCGTTTTAAATTGACTGAGGCTTTCTATTAGTTGCATTTTATAGTGAATTACAGGGACAAGGCCAATTAAACTACAGCTTGGTCATTTTATAATAAACACAGGTCCTTCGTAGTTCTTACTCTACAATTATATAATTAAATATAATATTCAAATATTTCAACGCGCAAATAAGTATGTAATGTACGTTGGTTCTTATTCACAAATCCAAATTAGGCCAGTCTGGGCATGCAATGTTTGTCCCAAAGACCAGTAGTCAGCCTTTTGTCGGTTACAAAACATTCCAAATAAGGGGGAAGAAAACAATTCGTAACGTTCGTTTCGCCTTTTTTATATTGGACCATGGCAAATTGAGAAAATTGCATTTTGCCTGTGAAGATAGGTAATTTTGGTCGGTCATTTTGGCAGCCATCGTCGTTATCTCATTTTCTCTTCCTTCAAAAAGGATATATTAGTATATGCATACAATGTACGAGGCAGGTTGTATTATAGCGTGTATTTTCATTATATTATATTTATCATGTGGAAAGAATGCATGATGAAAGAATGACTAAACAGATATACAATGCAAAAGTGGATGGATGCAGAAGTCGTGGAAGGCCACGACACACCTTCCATGATCAAATTGATCGTGTACTAGCGGAGGATGATGTCAGGAGCCTTAAGAACAGACGAGTGTGCATGACAAGAGTTATGAATGTCAAAGAAGCAAGTGAGGTGTGTAAGAATGGGCCTAAATGGCGCTCTGTTGTTCGTGCCTACCCCGGAAGGGAACTGGCGTGAAGTTATGTATGTATGTATATTTATCATTATATATAAAATTCTTCTGTTCGTGTGTATCACTGAACTCCTCCTAAATGGTTGGACCGATTTTGATTAATTCTTTTGTATGTGTTCTAGTAGATCCTGGGATGGTTTCAATTTACAATTAGACCAGGTAGATGGTGGATAATAAGTATTACTGATATTAAGAGCTGCTGTGATCTAAGTAATTCATGCAGGAACGGGGGAAGAATAAAATGTTCTGCGGCCGGGCGGCCTGTCGTAAGAGGCAACAAAACAACCCACAGCCAGGTGGTAGGAAATCTGACCGACGTGCTACCACCCCTGGTCTACGGTATGCCGCCATAACAACCTGGAGTTGTGTTCCGGCTGTAATAGCCAGATTCCAGTCTCCATTTAGAGAGCGGTAGCACATTGGTAGCACTTTAGGTATTACAAATGTCCATATGCGATGGTAACCGCTTTCCATGAGGTGGGCTGTTTGCCTGTCTGCTAAACTCATGAAATAAAAAAGGTAATATTGGAAGTTAGTGCTTAACCCATCCGTGTCTTACTTCAATAACATGGGTTCGAATCCTAAGTCAGAAGCATTAATAGTTATAATAGATAATGTTATTGCTAAAAAGGTAGATATAATCCTTAATAATAGAATCTCTAATTTCTGAGCTAGGTATTCACGATTAATTGGTTAAGCATCTGATTTAATTTATATTTTGTTACAAATTCCATGTTCTGACGGTGATGGAAAATACCATAGCAATACCTGCACATCGAGATTATCGGTGTGTCAAACTCACTAATATGCCTTAGACAAGTGTAGCGGCTAGCGTCAGTTGCTATTCAGCATAAATTGTAAAATGCGGATATTATCGGCATTGTCGTCAGCTGTCTCACATCGACCTCATGTCGGCCTCTGTGGTTGAGTGGGCTAAGCCTTTGCCGGCCTACCTCACTGCAACGTACAGGCTCCGGGTTCGATTCCTGGTATAGTAAATTTCGGAAACGTATTTTCTCCGTTATTTAATATGGTCTAGGTGTCTGGGATCGGCCCCAGAGTAGTCCGTTGTATATTACCCATAATACAAGCGTAACTTGCTTAATTTGGGGATATGCATTGTGTGTGTTTGTCTGCCGATTATTATTATTATCGACCTCCCGAGTCGGTTCCTTATTAATATTGTATCAGTATCGTGTAATATCATTATAATTTGCCGAGAACTGTGTTTCATTTTATCTCAATCTACCCAACAAGCCAATAATTGGAGTCAGAAGAGACAGTATACATCAGAACGTCACAGCAGTAGAACTTCACAGTGCTGACATATACACGTACGAATACCAACTACAAACATCAAGCATGGTAGGTATAGCATATTTAGCCACTCTTCCACGTTCTCACATCAAATTAGTGTACAAGACCTTGAAATTACGGATACTGACCAAAAAGAAGAAACACTTCATTTAATTTCTCCAGAAGTCAAAATAAAACCGGCTCGATGTCCAAAGATAAAAATCAGCACATTTCTTAAACAATACCCATTTTAATATCACATAAAAAGAGGACAGACTATTGATAATGAAAAAAATATTATAATAAATTGCCAAGTGGTAGGTAATAAACCGCGATTTGCTCCGGGCGACCGATCGCGCTACCAGTGCTGTGATGTGCACAAGAAAGGAGCGTGTCAGGCTACCAGTGAGTCAGGGTTCCATACACAAATAAAAAATATATTTTTTTTATTTATTTTACAACATATTTACATTATAATAATAAAACTTAGAAACGTTAGAAGTAGCTACAGTGAACCTGCAGTCCACCTCTCTTACTCCTTAGCCACTCACACCCATGTTGCCCCTCTGTTCTATGCCATTTCTTGGGGCCCATGCAGGGAATGGCGAGTCACCGTCTGCCCATTTTTCCATGTTCCCTGAACATTGCGACGGGCAGACGCCATAGTCCCCATATTCCTAGACGTCTAGTACAACTAGCAATTTACCCCAATAGCCCGGTACTTTTTGTCCTCATTTTCCACAATAATCCTACACTGGCTGGAGCTTATCCTTCGGTGCATTATTATATGGTGTAGACAGGGATAATCGCCGGTCAGTGACACACCACAATTAGATTAAATTTGTAAAGGGGCCTCTACGTGTTGGCCTTCCCATGCCCCCACGTAAGCCCTCCAAAAGTGCGGGTCCATTTCTATGGCCTGTGGTCTTCCAGAACATACATTGATAAACTTAAATTTAAATATAAATTCTCCTAGTAGTTTATAATTAAAGTAAATGAATTATATACGAAGTCATAAAAAACACATTAGTTTATCCTACATTGTTGTGAAAGTTTCCTAAACACTGGCCGTACTTCCGCGCTGAATGGCAACGCTAAAGCGTCGGCTCTAAATATAGGCTTTTGGTCACGTAAGAATATATTTTTATTATGCATTTTTACGTTGTGTAGCTAGCCTAGAATTAATATCTTATTTACAGCCCTTAGGGCTGGCATGATTGGTGTGATACCACGCTCTCACAGAATATCGGCCCGAAACGGTTATCTTTGAGCTAATCGTCCATCGTATGATGAGTAAAAATTCCGATAGGCTACTTTTCTCTCCTCTCTGGACGCTCTGGGTACGATTACTAAAAACATAATGAGGATTAAAAAAGTATGCGAGGTTATTAAAATGAACCCTAAATAAAAAGAGCATTAAAAATAATAAACTTAATATCAAAGGGGCACTGGTTGGTTAATGCACAACGCCTTCGGGCTCCGCGTCAGTCCAGACATTGTTTTCTGGAATGTGAATGAATTTCTTTTAGATTTTATCTTTTATAGTCCATGTTTATTTATCCAAGTATGAATATCTGTAGGTAATTCATAATAGAATTTGCTTAACCCGTGTCTTGGATAACAAAGATATGGTCAGGCTGAATTAGCTATTGAATGTTAAAATAAAATTTGGCAAGAGCGTAAACTATGTACATATGAAGTAAAGATCTGCCACCGCTTTCAAAGCAATTTTAGTTACTGTTAAAGAAGAAGCGGCACTACAAACTCCCCAGCAACATATCTATACGTCATAATTATTATTATTCGTCTTTATACTATAAAAAAACTTAAATGTCACTGTCACTGTCAAGATCTTATTAATAGCTGTTGGAATCTCTAAAAAATAGTATTTATTTACTTGACGCGGCATAGAACTGGCCACAAAAAATAGTCATGTTTAAATTTAGAATATATAGAATACATATACGTTACGTCATATTTTTTCTTCTTCCATTAAAATCGTCATATATTTTCGCATATGCAGTTTTTTATATAATTGAAATAATTACAGTCTACAACAAATTGATATTGAAAGAATTGTTTTGCAAAAGGGCTACGGAACCTTAAAATTCATTTTGCTATCAAAACAATCTCGCCATTGTCACGCATCATCGGTAGATATACAGATTTAATATTGATTTTTAGAAAAGAAAAGAAAATGGGCAATGTCTTAGAACGCCGCGAATTAGGAACACGACATATGTTACAAATAAATTGAAAAATAATTTACAATAAAAAAAAGGTCGGGCGCGTAATGCTCGTTAAAAAATTTATATCTTCACAAAATTTTTCTCAGAAAATTTTACTGCTATCCACCATATTGACTTTATTCTCTCATGTGAATACGGATACCAAAGCCACACAAAACTTATTATACACACAAGATTCCCTTAGTAAAACTATTGACGAAACATATATGTAAGGTGTGGGCCCCTCCTGTATCAGACATGGTAGGGCCATGCTGAAATCATTGTCTTGTTTACACTTCTTAGGGTAGGCTCCATCTGTATGATAGCAGGCTCTCACATAATATTAGTATAAAACGGTTAGCCTTGGGCTAATCTTTTAATCTATAAATTCTTCACTGGTATATAGATAGCTCTTATCTTTTGATTTTTCCTTAATACAATAACAACGTTACTAATTTGTAGGGGAATAGTAGGATGTAAAGTCGAAAATGCCATTGGAATTATCACAAAGTTTATTAGAAGTACACACACGTAAATCCCAGTTCTTACAAATATAGCCGAATACAACAAAACCAATCCGTAGGACAGGAAATCGTTATCACATATATCGCGCGATGTTCGTCGTTATAAGATATTCGATCCGAAAGTGCACTACGTAACGCTTCGTTCGCAGTCAGAACACAGCTGTCGAATTCCCGACTGACCGACCCTCATCCATTATAACTTAGACATTGCCTATTAGCAACATGCTGCCCACTGGTTTTTGAAACCGTTAAATAGTCAGCTTAATGGCTTCCAAGAATTCGCATGAAATACCAACAGAGGAAAGAAGGTTTTATGACGTCTTACGGCGGCGTGAACAAAGAGATTAGCGCGAACAATAGATTACTCAAACTCAAAGGGGTGATAAAACACCTGCAAGGATTAGTATCGGCTTGCAACAATAAATTATAGAAGACGTAATCCACCACCTTTTACCTTGCGAGCCTATAAGAATAATACATTTTCTTAAACTCAATGAGCAGAATGTGTCGTCTGTATGGTGAGCTGCTCAGAGATAATCCCAATTTAGATATATTCATTGGTAACCCTAGAGAGTTTAAACGCTTGCTCAAAGCAACAAATTTCTCTGGCATATATTATTATCAATTTATTGTTATCAACTAACATATGAAAATTTTATATTTATTATACTTAATATCATCTTAATTGTTATAGAATCTAAACTATTATTTACATAACGCTATATTTGTATTTTAAATTTCCTGTATTTACATGTTTAGGAATGCGACTTAGATTCTTAAATAATTTTAAAAATATTCAAATATATTTATGGTTGTAATATGCTGTGTCAAATAAATAAATAAATAATCGTGTTTCGTATAATGAGTAAGAGATCCGATCGCCCACTTCTCCCTCTCTTGACGAGGGACAATTCGATTGAGGACCATCAGTCGCGTGGGAAATTGCGGCCGGTGTGTGGAATCCGCCAAGTCGGGGTGGCACTAGTGCAGCGGGAGTGCTATTACCACAGTCAGGGATACATAACAAATCTTTCTTCAAATAATTTGTTTTATTAATAAAAAAACCCAGTAAATGTGACTGTTTGTATTTGTTTGACGGCCTCTGTGGTTGAGCGAGCTATGCCTTTGCCGGCCTACCTCACTGCAACGCAGAGGATCCGGGTTCGATTCCTGGTATAGTAAATTAAGGAAACGTATTTTCTCCGTTATTTACTATGGTCTGGGTATTTGGGATCGGCCCCAGAGTAATCCGTTGTATATTACACATAACTTGCTTAATTTGGGGATATACAATATGTGCGTTTGTCTGCCGATTATTATTATTATTATTTTTTATTCCTTGTTTGCAGTCTTGAAAATAAGTCTTGTTTGGATATTATTTAACTTCAATATGTATGTAACATTTATCATGGTAGAGCCACGCAGGAGTCATGATCTTGATTAGGGCCGATTCGTACGATGAGTCAGAGTTCTGCAAACCCACGTAATAAATATATCCAACCACCTACTCCATTCCGATTCCCCTTTTTTAACAACGGGAAATCCAATTGTGGACCATCAGCCGCGCGGAGGGGAAAATCAAGACAGTGTGTGAGATTCGCCAGCCTCGGTGACAGTAGCACTTCCCGCAGGAAGTGCTATTGCCACACCCCGGTCAGGGATACCCACTAAAACCCCTCGGCGTTCCATAGTTCGCCCTTATGCCAGGTCCATGGGTACATGGCTTAGCCCCTCCGCGGGCCCTAGCAAGCGGTGGCTCAACGGCCTTATCCATTGCCCCCGACGTCATCAATCTCTCATTGCGCGGCGGTCTGTAACGTACTCCATGGGAGGAGAGGTAAGCTCGCGCGGAATACGGCATGCCTCCATCTCGATGGCATAACGGCGGTCTAGGCTTGCCCTCCAGCGCCGACGCGTCCTCCTTTGGTGGGAGCGGAGCAAGGACGTACGCTCACGCTCCCACTCCGCTTCCTCCTTAGTAACCTGGTCACGCTCGCAAAAGGAGGAGATGGCACTTCCACTTCCTCCTATCCCATACCTTCTATCTCGCCTTAAAGGCTAGCAACACGTTGCCTCCGCTACCAGTGTTGCAAAAGTAATAGACGACGGTAAGCACTTTCCAAGCCGTGGTAGCTTAGTGGCTAGCGCATGCGTCCGAAATTCAAAGGACGTGGGTTCGCAACTTGGCATGAAAACCATACACCACTTAAACATAGTTGTTTTGACATGATATGAATATTTTTACAATTAACACGTGCTAACGGTGAAAATAAACATCGTGATAAAATCTACACATCGAGATGACCGATGTGTCAAACCCGCCATATTGTCCGTTACCCTATAAATGGCCCGAACCCAGCATTGGGACAGAAGTTTATGGGCTGTTTTATTATTTATTTATTATTGCCATTAGATGGATTATCTGCCGGATTACCTCGTAATAAGAAAATTGATTATCATCTAAAGCGTCAGTTTGTGCACAAGCATTTTGCAGAATACAGATCACAGAGTACATTAATATAATAGGAGAATACAGATCCTCATGCAACATATAAAACAATAACTCCTTAAGACAAATAAGCGGCATGTAGCTGAGTCCGACGCAAGCGCAGCGTAGCGTAATAACGAGGCATGCTCCAGCACATTTGTCAAAAGAAAAATACAATAAACGTTATAAATAACCGATAGTTTGTTGCTTAGTTAGGCGTAACGACAATAAACTGTTGCTAGAATTGGTTTGGGATACACCAAGAGTTATGTCTGAAGTTTTAATTGATTTTTAATATTTTTTAAAGTATTATGATTTAGTTGTAGTATTCAAATTTAATACGTCAGTTGATTCGTTTATTAGCTTATTAGCTTGCCTATGAGCTAACTAAAAAGTAAAAATAAAATAAAAACATATTTTAAAACATATTTCTATTTCATATCAACATTCAATGATTTTATTCCTCGCTTAAGTTAAGTAAAATATATACATATTTAACGGATCTCACGGGAATTTATATACTAAACGGTTGGGAGTGGAAAAACAGCCAAACGCGTTTGCCAAATTGCGGCGTACAACTTTTAGTAATTTTTTTATTATTATGTCTAATGTTAGATCAATTTCATATTTTATATGTCGCCTTTGGTTAATAAACTTTTTTCATCTCCTTCATAACCGTTCATGATTTATATATACCTTGGTTTATTTTTTCTCTTAGTGTACGCCAGCTTAACACGAGTGGTGCGCGCGCGCATTACAAATGCGTGTCGGCGGGGGGCGCGACCGAAACGCGCGCATTGTCGCTCGTTACGGCGACAAATCGCACCCGCAGATGACCCTGTTGCGCCCATAGAAATCGCTGTTAATTGTCTTAGCTGTGGGAAATATAACAATTATCATCTAACTAACCAGTCTGATTTAACTTTGTAGTTTTTGATTAAAAGTACGTTTTAACGATAGTAAGCGCGGCATTTGATTTGACTTTTATTTCGTCGATATTTTTAAATGCCGTAGTACTTTGTGTACCTGGAATTTCAAGTCAAGCATGGCCGAAGTTGCGGGCAATTCCTACTAATTAGAGAGATAAAATAAAACGAGAAATTATTAATCAAGTTGGGGTGTGCTCTGATTCAACCAGAAAGAGCTGACAGCGATCTGTGGTCTGGTAGTTGTTTTTTGCTGTGTTTTAATCTAAATAGGATGGTTGGATCCCGAACAGGTGGTACCTGGTAAATATGTAATAACAATAAATAATCATTGCAATAAAATAATTAACATGGACAAGCTAGACAATAACATTAATATTACTCATTGAAACTTGACATCTTTGTTTTGCGTGATTACGGCCACTGAAAAGTGACCTAAACGTCGAAAAAAGAATCCCGTAGTTAAAACCATTAAAATTCAATTTAGTACATGCTTAATATTAAAATTTAAAAACATTGGTAACTAATTTTTTGACAGAACATGCACTGAACTAGGCCAGTGATCTTTTTGTATAAAATTCAGCGCAGATTCATGCAACCATTTGTGCATCAATTTTTTAATGTAATTTAAATATGTATATTATTGATTTTTTTTACGAATTTTACGCAGAATGTTTTTAGTTCACTTGAAATCTTAGAAAACCCTTGGAAACTGTAGTGAGTATTCCATTACCTCAGTCTAATTTGCTTTTTAATGTTATCCACTTTTCCTGCACTAGTTCTCATTGTTGTCAAGTGTGTTATTTAGTATATGTAAAACTAGTACCACAAATAATTCTCCGACTACAATAAAATGTACGGCTTTATTTCAGTTTGTCCGTTATTTGAGGGTAGTTGATTCAAATATCACGAAATAGAATGATCACTGTATCGATTAGCATACGATTCGCATTGAGATCACGTGCGATCCGATCGGCTGACGATTGCACCGCATTCGCATCTCGGCGCCAATGAATAGATCGTGAACCTCTATTGTAAGTTAATGTATCGAGACATTGAAGATGGGACACACGGGCAAAAGGAATAGCGAACAAATCGATATTTATATCTGTTGTGTAATATGTGAGTGGGGAGCACGTAAACTGTATATATAACTTGGACATGGAATAATACGTTAATTTTTTTATAATATTAATATTTAATTTACGATGATACGTTACATGTTACGACAAATGTGAAATAATAAAAAAGTAAACTAAATAAAGAGGTCGATTCCAACATTGTGTTTTTTTACAATAATATTATCTACAAACGAAACTGTACGGGGATGCTTGTCCGAGACCAATGTTTTATACAAAGCTTTCTTCAAGATAATTTTCTTTGCGTCAACATTAATGTATTATACTTATTTATTATTAAATAAGTGGAACAGGCCAGCACAGTTGCCAATTTTCACATGCCCAGAGTTCGATGCCACATCACTGAAATAATATGTTTAAATGACTAGAACCACTAAATCACCTAAATAATTTATGCTATAAGAAGCTTTAGATATATTTATAGTTATGCGACAGTATTTACTATGTACAAATATAGTAAGTAATTTTCTAATATCATTTTATCCTTATTCAAGGGATGTATAGCAAGAAATTATTAAAAACTTAAAGTAATAACTATTTATACGTATATTTAACGACTTTCTTACTATCTTGATCTATATAAAATAAAAACTTTTCTCTCAATCGTTTTATATCATAAAAAACTCTAGAGCTTAAATTTTTGTTTCTGTTTATATTGTATTGTATATTACAGATTGTAGTAATTAAATAACTACCTCCATAATATTAGCATTTTTATAGAATTCAAAAATCATTTAAGTAGCTGTAATGCGAGTCTGAGGATCTCGTGATGAGGAACTCAACAACTCTTTATTTTGTGATTTTTCAAATCTCAAGCACGCATTCTGTGTGCCGAACGTCGCAACCGTGTGGTTTCTGCAAGTGACCACTCCAGAATGGTGATGCAGCATCAACAGGAAGCCTTCAGCTTTTGTTCTCCGCATGAAATGATAAAAACGTCAAGAGACGCCGCGGCGTGGCATTGTTTTGCAACCGGTTTTTTGTTTATTGTCCGCCGCTGTTGGCCGCTACGACTGCGTATAGAGCGTTAAGGCGTATTCACAGTGTAAATTGCGAATAAATGTTTGTATAAACAAAATTATTTACTTATGTTAAAGGTATACCAGTAGTATTAGATATACTACGTATAGTAGTGATACAGAAATGTGAAAATATTTTATTTTTATTTAAGTACGTTTCTTTTAGTACTTTTTAGGAAATATGTATTTCATTTGAATAATTCAATCTTAAAATTAATAAAAATTTGCCTAGTTCGTTTTTCGTTTGATATCTACAAAGATAATTACATACATGAACTTTCAGTTAATAACCCTAGTTTTGTTGTATGGTATGTATTTGTATCACTAGAATTGCCAACAAAAGCACAACATTACAAGTTACTATTTTATGAAAGAACTTCAGCAAAATCTACAGTTATAATAAATTATAATGGGTAGTTAAGAGACATAACCTAAACAAGGCTAAATAATGTTTATCTTATGCAAAAACTAAAATACATACACTACAATACATTTTCATCTGTGCAGGAACGGAGAAAGAATACAATTTCCTGCGGCCGGGCGGCCTGTCGTAAGAGGCGACATAACAACCCACAGCCAGGTGGTAGGGCATTTGCCCGACTGGACGGCTACCACCCCTGGTCTAAAAGTATGTCGCCATAACAACCTTGAGTTGTGTTCCGGCATTAGTGACTTCATTCCAGTGTCCCTTAAGAGAGCAGCAGCGCATTTGTAGCACTTTTGGTGTTGCAAATTTCCTTAGGCTATGGTAACCGCTTCCCATCAAGTGGGCCGTCTGCTGAACTCCTGCAATAAAAAAAAAATAGAGTAGTAAATATCTTCCCATGATTCTATCTCCAATGACTGATCTTCTACTTAGAGGGAATATAAAAATCGTCAACAAATATTTACCCTTTGTGTATGCCGCCTTACATAAAACAATTTTTTGCAATTAAAACAATGTTTCCACTTTATGAATTTTGTATCAAATCGTTTTTATGGAGATGACATGTCTTTCTTGTATTTTATGGAGATTAAAATCGTATTTTTTAAACATTATTGTTTTGTTAATAAGGAATTGGAACAATAAAAGTTAAATGTTTCATTCGTAAGACAATTTAAAAGCATGCCGTTTGAATGGTACAAAAAGTAGTGCGTCACTGATAGGTCTTTTTTATATTCTTCTCCATCGAATGGGATTTATCCGGCTTTCTGTATCTTTTTTACTGTTTTCTGTATTTTTCATTTTTATGTGTTTTCTTTTCTTTTTATTTCTAAATTTTTATTTTTTTATTTTTTTTTCAGTTTTACAAAAAGGTCTTTATTCTATTACAGTTTATTCGTTCCTAGTATTTACCTTATAACTATTTATATCTATTACATTTGATTCAATTTTCTTATTATTTAATACATTTATTGATGTTTATATGTATAATATATATTTCTAATGTATTCTTATATATATAATTTTCTTACGTTTTTTTTTATTTACCACTTCTCTTACTATCATTATACAAAACGCAATACAGTCGTCTAGTCAGTATTTTGTCATTAGTTCTGGTATATTTCGTTACTCTTTTTTATAGCTGATAGGTTTAGTTAAGTATTGTATATAAGCTTATTTGGGACTAGAGTTTATCACGCTTCATTTGTGCGATCTTCGAATTTATATTTCGCGGGAACTACGTTTTCCAGACTTAAAACCATTATGGTTTTAAATATATAAAAAGAACAGAGACATCTAAATAAACTTACTTCCATTTTTACATCTTAATATATGTTTAAACTTATAATAAACTTGTAGATCCTTTATCCTTTTAAACCATTTTATAACACTCGGTAAAAAAAGAAAATAACCCCAAATACGTGAAGAGATGGCGCCACCTGCCTAAGTGCCCGCGTGGTCGACCACCGAAACGACAGTTGCTGTCAGCACAGAAATTTCGTACAACCGACACATGCATGTGCAACAAAATTCAAAACTGTAAAAAAAAACTTTCCTTTCCTGCCCTCATATCTCTCAACGAACTATATTTACTGATACATCTATACAAATAAATAAAATTGAACTATCTGTTTGTAATATCAAAATAACAGCTTTTTACTATATGCATATGAAAGTACTTATATATACGTTACTTATATCAATTATTTTTTATCCGTCTTTCTGTTTGTTCCGGCTAATCTCTGAAAGGACTGAACCTATTTTGACCGGACTTTCACATTCATATATGCCTATTATAAAAAAATAGACTTAGCATCAATTATAAATAGCTTACTTCAACGGATAAACTTGAGAATTGGAGAAGGGTTTAACAATTTCTTAAAAAGATAAAGACGGTTTATAATTCCTTCATAATAGAAGTCTTGGCCCATAAATGTCACATATGCATACATAATGTTCATATAGTCCACCTGTGCAGTGGTGCAGTGCCGCAGAGGCTATACGCTGATTGCCGCATTGTGCCGCTCACAATAACTCGATTAGAGCCCCGGACGTTCGCCGGACATGGTATGGGAAAGGATAATATAGATATGACTTTGTTCTTTATTAATATAAAATATATAATAAATATGTGTAATAATATTTATAAAAAGTCGTGGTAGCGTAATGGCTAGCGCACGCGTCCCAGGCTCAAAGGGCGCGGGTTCGATCCTGGCAACTTAGGCAGTTTTTTGATCTAATATGCATATTGTTACAATTACCCCGTGCTAATAACGGAAAAATATCGTGATGCAACCTGCACATCGAGATAACCGATGTTTCAAACCTGACTAGCCGCCTTGGACAAGCGTGGTGGGTATACTGTCTTTTTCCCTATAGTGGGAGGCCCGAGTCCAGCAGTGGGACATTTAGGGGCTGTTATACAATTGTATAAAAGAAATTATTTAATCATCAGATAAATACAAATTAGGATGTGGTATACGGAGTTTACGGGGAACTAATAGAATAGAATTGATAGACTAAAGATACACGGCTTAACCATAAATCTATATAACTAACTACCACACGAGTTATTAAAAAGAAATACAGATTTTTATTGTAACACATCGTAACACAACCTATCGTTTGATAACGTATCGTAACATATTGTATATTAAGATATTGTATCGTAACCTGTTTTGGATTCCAAAAGCTAAGCAATATTATGATTGTCTTATTGGTAATACACTATTACAACAAAACAATAATAACGAAGAACTCTTAAACTGGTTTCAGACATCCAGACCATAGTAATAAATAGAGTTTTAGTTTATGAAAATTACCATTCCAGAAATCCAATTCAACCGCTTAAACAGCTTAAATTTTTCAACCACAGACGCCATCGAAAGGATTGGTTTTTCACATCTGATGGCAAATGTAGTTGTTTAAATTTTGTATTTAAATTCTTATATTATAAGATTTAGAAAGAATTAATAAATCAATCCAAGGGAAAACGACTAAGAAAATTTATTAATTAATATAAGCATAATTTAAACAACTGAAAAAATAACTATTATCAAACTATAACTGTCAAACTAAACTAAATTTTAATTATATTGTCAAATGAATTTATGATATTTTCTCGATGAAAACCGGATATATCACATGCCTTAGTAACTTAATTCTAACCAACTTATCACTTTCACTGTCATTATGTCAGTTATGAAACAAAACTTCAATATTAAAGAAAAGCACCGGAAATGACAGGTTTTTAAATATTAGTGTTGACAGATTACAGAACTGACTTGATTATATCTATACTATAATATTATAAAGAGGTAAAGTTTGTGAGTTTGTGACGTTGTAGGGGGTAATCTCTAGATCTACTAAAACGATTTTAAAAATTCTTATACTGTTATAAAGCTACGTTAACAGGGGGTATCACAGGCTATATAACATGACGCTATATACTACGGGAGCGGGACAGAGCGCGGGTGAAACCGCGCCGGGCCGCTAATAGCGGAATAAAAGTAGAAAGCTATATTTTAAACTGTGAGTATTGGGTATAAATTCTTTAGTTTTTCGGAAGAAATCTCTAATCATCTAAGAAACAGAAATGTAGACACATGTTACACTTACAATAAATTTTAACTTTATTTGTATATATAAATATGTACATATATAAAAGAACAGACGTTAATAACATGTTATCATGTTTTAAAATATCATGATAGTATTGATTTTAATTTCTGTTT
Source organism: Dendrolimus kikuchii (assembly GCA_019925095.2). NCBI lineage: Eukaryota > Metazoa > Arthropoda > Insecta > Lepidoptera > Lasiocampidae > Dendrolimus > Dendrolimus kikuchii. The sequence goes on from CM034407.1 coordinate 9,483,058, forward strand.
AAAGAATAATTCGTTCACTATTTCACTCTATACATTTGTAGAAATTTATGAAGTCATAAGTTTGTCGTACTAAAACAAAATCTAAGAGACGAAGAGATGATAAAAAGTATAACAATTGATTTGACAGTATTTTCCCTGTTGTAATGATAATATGGCTTATTTATACATAATGTATTAATTTTAAAAAAAATATTAATACTTAGTTAAATAGAAATTTTACAAGAGATTCTAGGATAACTTATAGGATCATATAAACAGCAAATAAATGTTTATTAAGGTCTTATCCATACCAATCTATCATCTACGAACCCCCAATTAGAAGACTACGGAGCTACCATGGCACAAAGGCAAAGATAATGGTCAGTTAACTTAGTTCCAAAGATACTTCACTTAGAAGCAACTTAACTTTATCAAGTTTCAATTAAGTTCGCCCGGTTTAATTAAATATTCTCACGGCCCACATCACAATTACGACCTCTTGACATGGGGCTCTGATATTGATCGAAGCTTTCCTTTTTCCATATATGGGTTATCGATCAGCTTTTATAATTTATGTCAAGTTCATGACAGTAAACGAAATAATATTTTAAAATTGATTTTTTGTCTGTTAATTGATAAGTGAAGAAAGAAAAGTTTATTTTTTGAAGACATGGCGACGTATTTACATTGCTTTTATACGGCGTATTTTCAGCATTTAAGTCTTGTTACGTGCAAGCAGGGGTACGCACTTAGGATTGGAAGTAAACACTAGTTTTTTAACTAAATGCTTTTATTAACTTACATAACCGTACGTGATTCTTCTCCGCAGGTTTGCCCCTACACGCACAACTAAGGACGCACTGTTCGACGATAACATTTCTTACTCACAATACCGTCGCCGATATTGTGAAGACCTCCTCCTGCTGCTACGGTGCTGACATCCGAATTTATTGCCCGTGGACCACTTCTGGATCTCCTCTTAAACTACGCTAAACTCCTCCTTCACTTAACTGCCCACTAAACTCTTCACTAAACCCTCCACTGAATTTGTATTAGCTTCTCTTCCAACTCTTCCGTATCGCACTTGTCGCTTCGCTGTTTTGAACTGGACTCACTTGAACTCTTTAGGCGCGCCTTACGCTGCTTATATACCCGAAAGAATCTTCTGGAACCCATAATTACGATCTTCTTTTCCTTATTCTTTTATTTACTGTCTATCCCTTTCTAAACATCTATCTCTCTCTGTCTTCCTGAAGCTACTCTCCTACTCTTCCTTTTTCTACTCAAGCATCATCTGTCGCTTTCTAAGATGTAACTGTCCTTGTCTTTTCCTTCCAGAATCTTCTACCTTTTTCTAAAAGTCTTGAGACCGGCTTATGCTGTCAAACAGTTCTACCCTCGGTCGCCACAGTATATATAATATTAATAATTTTATTAATACGGTTCTGCCTGCTACTAGAGCAATTAAGAGATGTAACAAATATTTCAGGTTTTTTTTTCATTACAGATTCTGTTGCTATTTAGGGAAAAACCTTTATGTAATCACTTTGTCCGGCTGTACTTGCAGGTTACAGTTATTTTTCTCAGAAAATTACTACTAGATGAAATTATTCACAGAAGTGTCGTGTATTGAGCGCTACAGAGTAATGTAATAAAAATACTTAATATACTGGACGTTCATCGTCAATTTTTTTTCATAAAGGATATATATTACAGATACAACATTAAAAATACAATACAAAATTAAAATTACAATCTAATCTAGGAAATAAGACTAACGAATAATTTAAATCTAACCTTAAATATTTAAATATAACTTATACTAAGAATGTGTCCAATAACACTTTCTTTTTGTCTCTAATATGAGGAATACAATTTGTTTATGTGTTCTATGTTAATGTGTAGGACATAGAAGTACACTTTTTTATGAAAGTTTTATAACACTAACTCAAATGATTTTGTCGTTTTAAGTCTTCTTAATAAATCTGTGTTAACAGGAAGCTAGTGATGAAACCGTTGTTGGTGGACTTCGGCGTATGTTTTAATTACTCTAGTGACGAGGTATACTTTTAAACCCCGACGAAGAATAACGCCAATAAATAAAATTGTCGAAAGGCGTATTGGCCATCTTACAGCCCCACGAAAGCCTTCCAAAAATCCTAGGCCGGATTTTTGGCACGTGATTTCGAACGAAAAATAAAGACTCTTACTTCATAACACGAAAAAGCAGCAAATATTCACATAATTAATGCCGGAATTCCTAAATTGTTATTGGATAAAATAAAAATGAACAATAAAGTTGTCAAAGGACTGTAATATAAACTGGTGCTTTTAAATTTGTATTATCATAAAAAGTGTCCTGCCGTTTAATATCTTTAGTGATGACGTTAATAAAATCCTTTGTTTTTGAAGTGAATTTTTCTTTGTTGTTTCTCTTGGATATTCGAAGCTGGCCGTTTCTATTTTATTTTATCTTGCTAGCTAGCTAGTTAAATAGTAAACTCAAAAACAAGAGTGCTTTGAGTTTAATATTGTTACAACTTAGGTTCCGACAAAAACAAAAACCACCTTCATATCTGCAAAAACACATTTTATTACCTGTCGGCATTTGAACTGGTTGTAATTCTTTTATGATAGTCTTCTTTTGTTTGCTTACTTATTAGCATGCGTTTCTAGAGAACAGACCATTGTTTTATTGTACTCGGAATCATTACCCAGATGTTGCGGATTACGTCGACTACATACGGGCACATTTGTATTTGTGATGTGTAAAACGACAACCTGATGGGGAGAGGGGGCAGTCAAGCGAGAACCAAGATCAAGGCGTGACGTGTGGACAATCGGGAATCTAGTAGTGACTGATTTTGCGCGTTTTATTGAATTACGACCTTCTGCATTACGTTTGGATTTGTTGTGTTCGGTTATACTTGTACCTGTGTTATACGTGTTTGTATAGTTCTAATAAGCTCTTTAATAATCGGCATGTTATAGTGGTTCTTTCTCCGTCCACGCAGTTAGATTATGGAACGCCCTGCCACATACGATTCGAGATAGCTCATCGAAGAGCAGTTTAAAAAAAAAGTCTAAGAGCACTATCTATCCTAAATTATCCTTATATAACTATATTTTACATTATATATGTATGTACGTATCTTAAGAGTATATTGTATATAATTTATTTATTTTTGTTAATCTGTTTATATTATATCTTATGTCGTTAAATATCTTTTGTGTACACAACCCTGCCTTTTGCATTTCCCCTTCTCTCTAGATTCATAGGTTTGCTGGAAGAAAACTCTTTTAGGGTTAAGCTCACTATGCTATAATTTTGTATATAACCTTTTGTGTATAATAAAGAATAAAGAATAATTCCAACGGCATTTTAATTCAAGTCCCGCTAAACTCGTAACAATATTTTACATTAGTGGATTTTGGAAGTAACTAGAATGGAAATGTTTTAAGAGCATTCCTTACGCATTTTTCATTGACACTGATTGCCAAACCTAAATAGCGATAGTTGTACTCCCACGTACAAAAAATGCATGGTAGTTACGGTAATAATAGTGCGATATGCTTTTTTATATATAACGAAATAATAAAACGTATTTTGGGACATTTCAATGAATCTACAAACGTTGATATGCCACTGAAATACTATTTGCAGTACTTCTTTATAACTATAACTAAGTTAAGTTTTCTTTTATTGTCTTAGTTTATAAAGTTATTTATTCGTTTGGTAACGACTTCTTTATTTATTTTTATATTTTATTTCAGGAAAACATGGCCCATGGTTATATATAATATAATGCATAAAGTTATACAATTCTTAATTATATTTATGTAGTCTACCTAGAGTCAGATTCTCGCACAAACGCTTTTAAATTCAGACGATTATTTTTCTCGTATTCCAAAAGGTCAGCCCATTTCAATGCAAGATTGTAGCATTTTTCGAAGTCTCCCACAAGCTAAGTACATGCCAATCCGTCAGTTTATCTCGGTGCTACTTCAGATAATATGGTACAAATTGGCACTATTGCCACTTGCAACCATTTAACTGAAAAGCCGCATCGATAAAGGGGTGGCGCAAGGTAAAGGCGGTCGCGACTAACGAATTAAAGTTTTGATATTTAATTTAGACTGCGTAAATATCGCTTTTGAATTAAATTATTTTCTAAGTGCATCTTTGATTTCTTTAGTTGTACTTATAAAGCAAATATTCGTACAGAATTCCATAAAAATCTATTTGTTTGCAAGGCCGTAAATAATTATCTATTATATATAGATAAAACACCAAGACTTAGCATACTCAGTCTTGCCGATATATTGATGGCGATAGTTTCATGAAACAAAGAATCACTGTGAACGATTGCTATATATCTATATAAGCTAAGACCAAGAATAGACAAGTATTTAGTATGTAGCGCAAATACCAAACAGAATGATGCGCAGTAGTAGTCTACCTAATGTGCAGAATGACAAATCCTTTTAATGCAAATCATACGTTTGCAAGGAGCAGCTGAGCAGCTGATATAATATAATAGTGTCTTATATGGGAATAATATCTATGAGGGTAGACTGAAAAAGTAAAACTAATTTTAATGAAAAAAATTAATTAAGATTTTAATGTTCCTAGATTTTGGAACATTTTACTCCTGGATTTCAGTCACTCCAATGGCAAAGGACAAAATATACCTGAACATAATCCCCTTTACAAAAACAATACTGTTCCTAGAGGAAGAGACATCAGCAATAACATTTTCTTTACTTAAAATTCTCTCTTCTTTAACTTGAACCAAGGTTGCAGTCAATCGGGGCGGCGCAACGCAAGAGAGCCCTTTCTACGGGCGCGACTACACCTGTTCGTCAGGCCTTTGCGTTCGCCGCGACGATTGTCAAACTTGACCAGCGAACAATAGTTATATAGAGAGGCTGTTGCAACTTAGGCGACATCAGATTTAGCTTATTTTGTTTTATTAATATTTTTGGAATGAAAAATTTATTATTCTTCTGCCATGAAAATATTAGATATTATATTTCAATTGTTTTTACAAAATTAGAAACATTAATATTACTCGTGGAATAATAACCCGATGGTTAAGAACTGCATTTACACCTGCGCCCCTAGTAGCAAATTTTGGCTATTGACGCAACTTTTTCATTTCAATTATTTGTCTACAAATCTAAAATATATAAAGAACCAGTGAAATCGTACCAAATATAGTTACAGAGTTCGAGCTATTATTAAATACAATACCAAATCAGCAAAGGTACCCCTTTAAACGCCCTGGGTTCGTTTGGATTAAATGCTTCAACAAAGTAATAACACTGTTACATTTTAAATTGCTATAATTGTACCTGGCTGAATATTACGTCACTTGAATTATGTCACATAATGCATTGAAATCTTGTCGGGTGTCACAGAAATTTTAACTTTTTACATGATAAAAACTTTTAACGATGACATGTTCTGTCGTAAAAAGTATGTTAAACCAAATTTCTGGTTTCTAACTAACGCTATCATAATTGTCATTTTTTTATATAAACATAAATCTTGCTTATAAACTATCAATAGGTAACATACAAATATCATTAATTTCGAAATAGACAGGTCTTTCGAAAATAAAATTGCACAGCAAAACAACTCACTTTTGAAACTCTACAGACGTCTTTGTTCCGGATAATCAATTAAAGCGTAGCCACGGCACCGTATGAAATACATGACGTTTATATCAGCTCTCTGACTGATCATCGGACGACCTGATTGGACAATGTGAAGAATAAAACTACAATTGATGGCTGTTCAAGAGGAAACGAGACAAATTCTGTAGGCTTAGAGATGTCTTCAAGATTTAAATTAGATACCTATTTTAATTTATATTAACGCTGTGTTGAACGTTATATTATTTTAGAGCAGATTAAGAAGCGATTGAAGTGTTGTGTGTGCTTTTTTCAGTCTGAAGTGACTGAAAAGATCACACATAACACTTTGAGTGATTGATAGATAAATAAAAGTAAAAGCATAATTTCCAAGCATACTGGTATCGGTAGGTATTTGTCCGAGAATCAACAAGTGTATTAATACATCTATACTAATATATAGCGCTTGAGTTTATTTATTTGTTTGCTTGAACGCGCTAATTTCAGGAATTATTGGTCTGATTTGAGAGGAGCATCAATGAAAAATATTTCAAAATTATAAGACGCAGTACTTTTACCTAACGTTTTAAAGTTCCGCTCTTACTGATAAAAGCGTGATGTAGGTATCTAAAATAGCTCTTTAACGTACGTATTATTTAAAAATATTTTCACTTTCTACGTAAACAAAGTCGCGGTTTAAAGTTAGCTTTAGCTCAAAGTGACTATTTCACGCGGACGAAGTCGAGGTTAGAAGCTAGTAGTATATAAATGTAAACAGCATGTTAAAACTAAATAAATGAGTTTACAGAGATATTACTACATACTCAGAATGACAAATAATCAATATCTTAAACAACTTACATATAAAAGAGCCTTCAAATACTATTTCAACATCATAAATTCTTTTATGTTTTTTCCAGGATTTTTGTCGACATGGATATGTCAATCCCACAAGGCAACACTAAACTAAATCTATCTACATAAGTTATTGGTAAGCAAATTTTAAAATCTCAAAAAATAAAAATATTATCTCCGAAGTAGGCCCTGACAACACACTTTGAATTAGCCTGTATCTATTTTATATAATTTGAATTTGTTTATCAGTGAAGTGTGACTTTCATTTTCATACCAAGCACATGTATATAATAATTTTAAAATATCATTATCGAAATAAATTTCATTACTGCTTAAACTATAACTAACTTTCTAGCACCGCACCGCTCGCCATCGTCAGGGCGTTCATTCCCACTTCCTCCAGCCGCTTTGCTTATATACGCAACGATTCTCCAGAAGCCTCCTCTCTTGCGTACCGTGGGGATTTGGAATGAGCTCTCAGCTAAAGATTTTCTACAGCGCTGCAATATGGAGTTTTCTAATATGGGTGTCATAAAATTTCTTCGAGGTCGACAGCGCGTTGGTAACATGTCTGGTGTTGCAAACGTACTTAGCGACGGAAACGTTTTCATCAGGTGGGCTGTCAGCATGTCTGCTGTACTCCATCTATAAAAAAAAAAGTAAACGCTATTTGACTATAGAAATGATGTCATAAATACCAACGCTCATACAAAATCTAGTGGCTTCAGCGTCTTTTAAATTGATAAGAAATGTCTTAGTCATTTGACCTCCTATATCTTAGTTATATTGCAATTACATTTCTATATCTTAGTTATATTACAAAACCTACAAGTCTCACAAATTTTTCTAGTACTTTTATATCCTAAGGTTTTCTGGAAGAAATTGCTTTTAGTGATAAGACCGCCTATTGTATTCTGTACTTATGTTTCTTGAATTCTAACTTAATGTTGTGCAATAAAGTTTATTCTGTTCCATTCTGTTCTTTTCTAACCTATTGAAAAATCTATGAAAGATAGTAGAACTTACCATTTAAGGCAACACGTTGTTAGATTATTGCGAGTGTCATTTCAATACTAGTCGAACAGAACAACAATAGTTTATTTATTATTAAATACTTAATTATATTTTACTGACAATTGATCATTCATCTACGCATACAAGACGTTGTGGCATTCTTATCCGATTTCCAACATCAAATAAAAAACACAAAATTCAAAGAACAAAACACTCAACCATAAAATAATATGATAATTATGACAATACACTAATAAAATGTATTGTTTATATCAACAATTTTATGTTCGGTGAACTTATATGCTTTTGGAGTTTTGGGCTTTTGTTTTTATTGTTATATACATATGAACGAATGCAACGATCATATCAAAACAAATGCTTTTCTGCTTTATTATAAGTTTAAGCCTATTATTCTACACGTTCTCGAAGAATTTCTGACTTTCGTTTTATGACAAACTGGATAATGCAGAGTACAGTTATTCGAACAGAATTTTTAAATGTATTGTTCTTAATGGTTTTAAATCATGGTGAAGTAGCTCCTTTATTACAAGAAAATTTTCTGTAGGTATAGTTCTAGCAATCTACGAAGGCTACCGGGATTTAGTCGTGGTTGAACATGCATGCACATAGCGATAGGGTGTGTATCTGATGAAAGGATCAGTTGCAAGCGTGCCGTCCAGTCATACCTACTTTTGGCCTCACCCATAGACACTTACATACGTATTTACCATAACTAAAGTCTGCTCGCCTTCGTGAATGGCAAGAATGATACTAGAAAACATACTGTAGGATACGGCATTTATCCTTAAGAAGCGATCATAACAGTATGCCGTTCTATCCTTAGGTCTCTGTGCCACTGATCCGTTATTTACTTCTTTCTGCTTTTGGCGATGGGGTATCGACTGATAATGTACTTACTTGTATTTTCATCTGTCCTTTATATCAAACAGTATTCGGAAGTTCCCTCGCATATACTACATATACATATTACTGTTGGAATCAAACTCTTTAGATAGTTTTATGTTTTGGCATTTGTCGTACTTTTTTTGTTTTTTCTTCACTCTGTATTTATCCTGACATTATACCGTATCGTTGTGTAATAAATATCATTATAATATAAAAATTCTCGTGTTACTTCATGTGCAAGTTATAGTATATATACAGCTTACGTGCTATCCACATATTGGTCCTTCGAGCCGGATATATGCTCCAAAACTATACTGTACCGTGAGCATGGTTGTACGAATATACAAATGGCAGATACAACAATGTAGACAAATAATTAAACGGCCCACGTAATGGAAAGTGATCTCTGTCTCCTATGAACGTTTGGAATATCAGAAGCATTGCCAACGCGTTTTCAAAATCAGAAAAGTTCTATATCACCCTTCTTAAATGACCTTCTTTTGAAGGATAAAGAAAAAACTTCGGCAGTAAATTCCCTTCAAATCGTTATTGTTGCGGAATAATCATTTCAGAGTACAAGGCCCCAATTCTGTCGTCAGAATGGTAGACCTCAGGCATCATGATAGTTGTTTTGGTATGAATAAACAGCCATTAAGATGTTAGTAGTCGACCATTTTGATGATATTATATTAGTAGAATTGGGGCCCTGGTTTTAGTACAAACATATTTTTTTTATTGCATGAGTTCAGCAGACAGGCAGACGGCCCACCTGATTGATGGAAAGCTGGTATCATCGCCTATGGATATTTAAAACATTAAAGGTGCTACCAATATGCTGCCACTCCTGAAAGGGTAACTGGAACCTGGCCACTAATGCCCGAACACAACTGAAGGTTGTTATAGCGGCATTCTCTAGACCAGGTCTGGTAGCCATCCAGACCGGCAAATATCTTACCACCTGGCTGTGTGTTATTTTGTCGCCTCTTACAACATGCCACCCGGTCGTAGGAAATTGTATTCTTTCTCCGTGCATGCACAGATAGAAAAACATTTTGTTTATAACACGTATGGGTTCGGTCTATACATTACTAGCTTCTGCCCGCGACTTTATTCGCGTTAAATAGTTTTAAAAAAAGTAAGTTAAAAAAATCCCCCGATTTTGAAACATTCTTTATTGGTGCTCCGCTCCTATTGATCTTAGCGTGATGATATATAGCCTATATATAGCCTTTCTCGATAAATGGGCTATCTAATTCTGAAAGAATTTTTCAAATCAGATCAGTAGTTCCTGAGATTAGCGCGTTCAAGCAAACAAACAAATAAACAAACTCTTGAGCTTTATATATTAGTATAAGATACACGTCGACACGAGGCAACTACCGTTATCATCTAAATACATCTACATTTATTGTCTTGTCTATCAATACCCTCTTATATGTAGCTACAAATATAATTCCAATATATTGCAGGTATTTTACAAATATACAAAAACAAAGCACACGCAGACAAATTACTAACTTCCTCCTTTTTGAGTCGGTTGAAAAAGGTCCATCTAATCAGCTCTGTCATCGGGGACGAAAATACCAAAGAATATGAAGGCAGGGGTCTAATGAGACAAAGGGTTAATGAGTGTAACAATGGCCACGCAGTAAAATATTGGATTTATAAGCGGCGAACGGGTTTGACGGCGATCTGATAACGCGCCAAACGGCGGTTAAGGTGAAGTCAGTTTTTTGAAACTATAAGTAATTATTCTGAACTTCTTTTAATTCAAATACAATGTTGCTTATTAGTATTCATATAAATGTTTACATATTAATTAAAGCGATATTAAAGATTGTAAGCTTTTATGACATGGTTAAAATAAGAATAAAAAATGTGAGGCGGTCATTTGCATTCGAATTGTTGAATTTCCGTAACCTGTCCCGGAATTACGAAAGTAAAAGGCGACTATATATCAAACCTAGCAATATATTTGATTTAATGGGTAGGACTTACCACGAGGATTTTATACCGTGCTTCAATAAAATTGTAAAAGTAGTTAAAAGGAAACATAAGGTACTGCTTGTATGTACAATAATAGACATATTATAATCACACAAAATTAGTAGTAGTAAGTCGATAAGTGTGTTAGCAATGTAAATGAAAAACTAGGTAGTAATAAAATAAGTATTGTAAATAATAGTTAATTTAGTTTTTTTTCTGTGAAGTTGACGTTACTGCTAAGCACTAACGGAAGATCAGCTTTGATTGTTGTCAATCAGCATTAATTACTGACTTACGGCCTCTTTAGAGTTCAGCTAACCTTTAGTTTTTGCTAACCTCTATATGTATAATTCTATTTTATATAACTCTTAATAAAGAATATTTTTTGTTTCTTTCTAATGATTTAATTTTTATGAAATACTTTTTCGGTTATTATGACATTCTTATTTTGATATTATTTTTAAGACATTGAATTTCAATTATAATTATTGTAATTTTTCTATGCCTAACTGGCCTATGATCATCATGATGCATCTTGACTTTGGTACCATCATGGTAAATTCTGATCTGTGAACACTCATGTTTAAGAAATAATTTATCTTTATCTCAATACGTTAGTCCAATATTAGTTACTGTAAGTATATAATTAGCCTTCGAAGGGATTTCGCGTCCCTTTGCGTATTTTACCGCCTGTATAACGTTTTTGGTTTTTGTCCCTCCCAAACCGAATACCTGTTTTGTGATTTCGGCGGGACCTCTAGTGCTGTGCCTCTTAAACTACAATCAGTCACACTACCATGTAACCCAGAATTCAGATACCTTGGTTCACTACTGCAGAATAATTGTGATATAGAGAGGGCTGTAAGGAGAAGAATAAATGTAGCATGGCTGAAGTGGAGACAGGTAACGGGTGTGACGTGCGACAAACTAATGCCACTGAAACTAAAAGGTCAAATATAGAAATCTATCATACGACCAGTCATGCTATACGGGTTGGAATGTTGGGCCACTAAAGTGATAAACTACAAACGTCTCCACTCAGCTGAGATGAGAATGTTGAAATGGATGTGTGGTGTTACAAGAATGGATAAGGTGAGAAATGAGTACATAAGGGGATCTTTGAAAGTTGCACCTGTGACTGAAAAATTGAGAGGAAGAAGATTAAGTTGGTATGGGCATATAATGAGGAGGGATGAAAGTCACGTGACAAAAAGAATGTTATACTACAAGATGGATGGGTACAAATTTAAAGGTAGACCAAAAAAAGATGGATGGATTGTGTGAAGGATGACATGATGATATGCGGTGTGACAGAAGAGGTATGTCAGAATAGAAGAGTGTGGAAGGAAAAGACATATTGTGCCAACCCCAAGTAATTGGGATATGGTGAAAGAAAAAGAAAAAAAGAATGTCATTACGTGACGACATTACATCGTTGGCCAATGAACCTCCTTAGAAGGGCATAGATTGGAAGATGTTGGCGTGACTGGCTTCATTCCGATCATATAATCAAAGAAATGACCAATTGAAATAATTGGCCTAAACAGGGAGTGTTCCGAGGAATTGTTTGATCTGGTGCCAACGCCTCACTTTTACAACCACACCGCTCGCCAGCGACGGGCTATCCACCGCCATTTCCTTGAGCTCCCATGTTCAACTACGCAATAGTTCCGTAGAATATTTATTCCGCGTACAACAATTATCTGTAGGGAACTTCCCGCCGCGGTTTCCCTTTACGCTACGATATGGGGTTCTTTAAGGCGTTATAAAATTTCTTAGAGGTCGGCAACACGTTGGCGACACCCCTGGTGTTACAAACGTCCATAGGCGACGGTAACCACTTTCCATCAGATGGGCCGTCTGCCTGTTTGCCTGCTTCAGGCCATAAAAAATAATTACATAATATACCCTTGTAATAAAACAAGTTGTATGAAAGCCCTGAAAAAACATAAGATTCAAGAGAAGGAGATTAAAAAGTACCTCCTCGGAGCCTGAAGGGATATCAAAAATGTATAGTGTACCTTACATTCCACGCAACCTCGTACAACACTTGCCCTTAACACACGTCGTCTCGGTCACAATGATCAAATTTCGTTTTTATTGTTAATCCTTTAAATGAGCAACCATGCCGGGACTAAGAGCCGGCTACAAATAAGACAAAAAGTGTAATAATCCAGGATTCCGGGACTCGAATCACATTTTGTGTTTATTAAAATAATTTAATGCTTTGCATGAAAATTAACATCGTGTGAGTAACAGTTAAAAATCAGTTTAAGATTTCTGATTGGCGTAATTGAAACGATAAAGTATGATAAACTTGACAAAAATTAACAGCTTAGCATTTTGTATTTTCTTAAGCTCTCGAAACCGTTAAGCATAATTAAAAATATTATCCTAATTAACATTACTATTATAATCTTATTTTATATCATTAGGTATGTTCTGCTTTTTCCAGCTCTTTTCATTAACCAGTGACGAAATATTTTAATAAGCTCCACATACTCACGAGAATTTTGCGAGAATAGCATGATAACGCGAGAACTTTATATGTACACGTTCCACATTCTCGTTTCTTACGCTTTTCTTCTTCTTATGTTTCTTGCGAAATTAGAAAAAATGAAGACAACTATTTTAAGAAATAGCGACGTGGACATTGCTTACATGTGATGTAAAAAAGTAACACATTTTGAGAATTTGTACGCCGCATTTTCAGCAAACAAGGTTAGTATTTAACTTTTTGATACAACGCTGAGTTTCAGTGTAGTTTTACTTTTAGCATGATACCAGAACATTTTTTTTTTTGCTTTTGCGAGAATGTGGATGACCCTTGAGGTTAAGATAGGTACCTAAAGATGCCTAAAGGTAAAAATGAATCCTTATGGTCTGACTCACTCGAAATTCTGTATTTGTGTTACAGCTGCTTATTTTAGCACTAACTCAAGATAAAGATACAAAATTTGGCACATAAATTAAAGTCTCGTATAAGTAAAGTCTATAAAGAGTGAAATTAACTAATTAATTATCCGTGCAGGAACGGAGAAAGAATACAATTTCCTGCGGCCGGGCGGCCAGTCGTAAGCGGCGACTTAACAACCCACAGCCAGGTGGTAGGGCATTTGCCCGACTGGATGGCTACCACCCCTGGTCTAAAGTATGTCGCCATAACAACCTTGAGTTGTGTTCCGGCATTAGTGACGAGGTTCCAGTCTCCCTTAAGAGAGCAGCAACGCATTTGTAGCAACTTTGGTGTTGCAAATGTCCATAGGCGATGGTAACCGCTTTCCATTAAGTGGGCCGTCTGCCTGTCTGCTGATCTCCTGCAATAAAAAAAATAATAATAACAAAAAAATCGTAGAAATGTTTTCGAGTGAGGTGTCCTATGATAGAACTATATTAACATGTTTAATATACTTTAAAATAACATTAGATTTACGCACAAACCTACATAATAATATCACTAGATAATACGAAATAATAATTAGTACGTAAAATATTATTTTTCTATCGTCGTCGTCAGCCATTTGCAGTCCACTGCTGGACGTAGGCCTCCCCAAGACAGCGCCACTCATCCCTGTCCTTTGATTTCCTCATCCAGCGCCTACCGGTGACCTTGCATAGGTCGTCGGTCCATCGGGCCGGAGGGCGTCTTACACTACGTTTACCGAGACGCGGTCTCCACTCCAGGACTCGTCTGCTCAATGTATTATTATTTACATATGTTGGTGTATGTATTATTTACATATGTTTATATTCGTTTGGAATATAAAAAAATATGTATTTGTGTTGAGTGTTTCTTATTATTTACTGTGTCAACACCACTACTCTACTGTCATATTTTACTATTTTCTTTAGTCTAGGTTTCCTGGAAGGTCGCTTTAAGCGATAAGGCCGCCCTTTGTTCTCTATTTATTGTACTTTGTTTTTTAAGAACGTAATTTTAATCTTTGGTAAAAATTAAGTGTTTTCATTTATTCATTCAATAAGAAAAGTGTTAATGGACACTTTCTTAGTAAGAATACTTTAGTTAATTTAGGTTATATTTAAATTACTTATTAATCTTTATAGATTAGATGGTAATATTAATAAGGTATTTCCTTCTAAATACCTTATTCATACAAAAAAATATCATTCATTCATATTTACAATCTTATTAAAATTCCATATAACCCCATCGTTTTAGCAGTCTTTAATTGCTTATTCCAATTAGGTGTATAAACAATTAACAAATACCGAATAATTACCTGAATAAAATAAAGCAGAGGCATTTCAGTTTGTTCATTTGTCAACGGATATCGGCCCATTAGCGATAATTAGTGCACTCAATCACTTATCGGTGCATGTAAAGTTAACTTTAGGACGTGGCTGAAGTCAAAAGCTCAAGCAAGTATTAGCAAGTTTTGGCGAGAACTAGAAAAGTGATAATTATTATTGGTTACCCGAATTGGTAATTGTTTAAATGTACTCATTCCCCTTTGGTGTAAAACCACAATGATGGAAATATAGCTGCATAGAAATACAAGCAGTTATATAAAGGAAGGATTGCACAGTACCTTTACGTAGTGAAGCGATGATTTCTCCTTGTTTCTTAGAAGTTAGCACGACACGCACAAATGTTCAAATTTCACTGATCTAACTAATAGTAATATTTAATTTCTAATTTTTTGTTTGTAGTGCATTTAATTAATTTGCAAAGGAATATATTTTTAGTTCAAAGTAAAAAAAAAACAACTTATCTATACTATAACACATGTAAATGGTTTCCAGTTTGTACTAATTTGATGGTATATTAAGTATCTAGACGAAAATTTGGTTACAATACTCAAAACGATGCATACGCGTTGCACTTCGTTAGCAAAAGGTAATTTTTCTAAGGTGACCACTATTGCGATGCAGTTGAAGTCGCATGCCGACTCCTTTCTTCCGCTTGCTAAGGTACAGGAGAGGAAAAGAAGATAGAAGGTGGTTTTACATGATTTGAAGAATTACCATTCGTTCCATTACGTTAAGAATTTTCAATATAATAATATGATATACGCGCGACCAATTATCCTGTACAGTTTCATTTTGAAAAATCTACAATATCGGTTTTTTTTGCTATGTAGTAGTATTTTTTTTATTTATTTACTTTGTCAATATAATAAGTTCTTCAATATAATAACTATCCTATAAATAACCCTAATCTAAAAATAAATATACAATAGTAAAAATAAAACAAAAACAAAAACCTATATTAAAGCCGGTCCAGCTCCACCAGACCACTTTCGCTGGACATTATTGTATATATAACAATATTGGTTAAATTCATAAAACAATAATAATCTGTAATTTTGATTAAGAATAGTTTTAGGATATTGATTACTTTTTGAAGCAATCTTATAACCCTACCGAAAGACTTATTTGCTGGATTGCAGCAGAGAGGTTGATGGCTCGCTTCATGTAATATGGCTACCGTCACCTATGAACATTTGCAACATCAGAAATGATGTCGTCCCCGAAGGGGTAACTGGAACCTGGCCACTGATGCCGGAACACAACTTAAAATTGTTATGGTGGCATACTCTACAACCAGGGGTGGTAGCTATCTAGTCGGTAAATACCCTATCACCTGGCATTTATGTATAATTGGCATACCCATAAACATAAGAAAACGTACCTTGGTCTTATTTATATTACTACATGATTGAACACAAAATATGTTTATAATGGGCAACATCGCCCCGAAAACCCCGGGAAAGTTGTAAGGTCTTCGGACCAACAACATAAAGTCAAGTCCAATAAAAAAATAAAAAAGCTAGAACAACAACCTCGGCGGAAGAACTTCCCTTAGAGATGGAAGAGCATATTACATCTCCTTTTCCCTTAAGAGAGCAGCAGCGCATTTGTAGAAACTTGCTGTTGCAAATGTCCATAGGCGACGGTAACCGCTTTCCATCGAGTGGGCCGTCTGCCTGTCTGCTGGTCTCCTGCCATAAAAAAAAATCTCACTTCCCCCACTAATTAGCGCCATTCCTAAACTATTAACCGCGGATTTAAATGAAACGTGACACAGCACTAGCTTATATCCCACGACAACACTTATGGTACTTGTAATCCTTATCAACAACATCGTTTCCGTGGGACAACGAAAATAACAATAACATTTTTGGATACATAATTTTATATTTATTTGCAGGAAATCAAGGAGAATCGAGTTTTATATTTTTAACAGCGTGTTGAAGCACAGATAAGGGTAAAGAGATATCACCAATTGTTGTTGGTACCGCAAAGGACATTAATGGTTGCTGTAGGCAACAGTGCCCGTCTCGCGTCCCGCGTTGACGGAACAATGTGATGTTGTATTTTACATTAACATTATGTTCACAAGGTGAATGGTGTCTCCTATTGTCCACTTATGTTCGGATCAGGATCGGCGTGGCTTATATGGCGGTGGGAATGGCTGCATTATTTTTAAGTACTTGTAAGCAAAAAGCAGGCACTTTAGGGTTACATTCACATTTTGGTAGAAACGTAAAACTTATTTCTTTGTGTTATTTATGATTTTAAGGTGTTTGGAATTCAACATCAGTGCTGTGTCAAGTTTTGAAACAATAATGTTGAGTTTATTATTATTGTGAAGTTGGGAATAGATATCGATGGCTCGGGAAGCCAATGCGTTGCCAGCCTTTTAGCATGTGATAGGGGAGGGATGAACAGAAGAGGTGGAGAGCAGACAGGAGGAATGCGTTAGAGGGATCAGGTAGGAATTGGATAGAGGGAATAGGATAGTGGAAAGACCAAGGATAAGCTCATGGCTAACCATTTTATACCAATAGTTTGTGAGAGCGTGGTATCACACGGATCAAGCCGACCCTAACAGCTGTAATCAAGTAATGATTCCAGCTTGGCTCTAGATTAGTCTAGATCTTCTACGAGTTACAATATTGGCCGTAAGTATTTTTTTGATGGCATGAGTTCAGTAGACAGGTGGCCACCCAGTCGGGGAAATACCCTACCACCTAGCTGTGGGTTGTTTTCTCGCCTCTTACGACAGGCTGCCCGGCCGTAGGAAACTGTGTTGTTTCTTCGTTCCTGCACGGATGTGTTATGTAAATTTTCTTAAATAGTTATATTTTCTACAAATATATCGATCGTTTACGGATGCAGATATAATCATGTTACAATAAATTTTAATATTGTTTACATAGTAAAATAACAGGACTTTTTTAAATCTTACTGTTAAAATATTATGATAGAAATTATTTTAGTCACTGTTTAAATAACTAGCAGTTCCGTCAGACTTTGTAATGCCCTGAAAAGATGAAAATTTAAAATCCGATTTCAGCGCCACCTACCGGGTGGCTAAACCTTCCCTGGACCCACTCAAACGCCATTTTTTTACACCTTGGCTTACATTATTGAAGTTTTAGTAGAGAACCCTAATTTTTTATAGAAATAAATATAGCCTATATTAATTTGGAAGACGATGGCAAGAGACCCGACGGTGTGTCTTTAATTCCCTGGACCTTGGGAAGGTCGCTTGTGTGGGACGTTACCTGTGTCGACACACTGGCGCCTTCTCATCTCCAGGAGTCCAAAGTTGGGGCTGGTCGCACAGCCACTTCTGCCGAAAATCTCAAACGGCTAAAATATGCAAACCTTGGAACAGGTTACATATTTGAGCCGTTTGGGGTGGAGACTTTGGGCCTATGGGGGCCAAGTGCCGACAAATTATTTAAAAATATTAAAAAACGTCTGGTCGATACAACAAGAGACCGGAAAGCTGGAGCTTACCTCGCTCAAAGGATTAGCCTCTGTATCCAGCGAGGCAATGCTGCCAGCGGTCAGTGGTCTGGTGGGGCTGGACGGGCCTTGATACTTGATAGGTTTTTTTATTTTTATTTTTAAGCTAGGCTTATTTATATTATGTATTATGGATTATGGCCTCCTTTTTTTATTTAGTTCTAGTTTTTAATTTTAGGTTTATTTTTCATACTGTAGTTTATTTGGAATAATGTAGTATTCTAATAGTGAAAGAATTTTTGAAATCGGTCTAGTTGTTTTGGAGTTTATTCCTTACAAATATACAAAAAATACAAATCTTTCCTCTTTTTAATATTATAAATTAGTTAATTATTTATAGTATAAACAACGATTGAGCTATATGATGCCTTTTACTTGGAAATACTTTTGATATCATATGTACAAAGTTGATTTGACTATCCGCTCCCCTATTGTGTACGTTATTTATCGATAAGATTTTTCGAAGTCGATATATCCATCCGTTCGTCTATCCATCTGTTTATGTATTTACGGTAATTTATCTTATAATCTATACCTTATTTATGAGACTTGTATACCAAATTGACAATGGTAAACTTAAGAATAATGTACTCATTTTGACATTTGCAATTGTTACTTTAATCATAATTAGGAACATGTATTTTGAGTACATAATCGTTATAGGTCTTGAAATGTTATTAAGATGTTCATTACTGACTTTTGTATTTAAGCCTTTTAAACCCCCTGAGGTATTCACATCCAAATCGTAGTGTGCCTTCTCCATGAGGCAGAAAATTTTGGCATATGAGGCAAAAAACGTAGCGTAGAACGCCCTCCAGCCCGGCTGACTGACGAGCTGCACAAGGTCGCCGGCAGGAGTTGGATGAGGAAAACGGGAGACCGGGATATGTGGTGCAAAATTGGGTAGGCCTACGTCAAGCAGTGGACAGATACCGGCCAACGAAGATAATTAATAGCAATAATATTGAATCTTTTTACATTCCCGCGACGGCATGTAGTCCCAACTTAACATCGCTCATTGTGGCGGCATTACCCATTGAAAGGCTACCTATTGTTATTTCAGTTTAATATAAAACAATACGCAAAGATTTCCATGTCGTCCTCCCGATCTTTTATTTGCTCTGCCCGCCGCTTTGTAGTTTGCCGACACGGCGTTTTTTATCGCAGCAACTCATTAGTGTTTTTGGACTTTTTGCCCGTTAACAACGCTTATTCAGTTTTTTTTTAATCACGAGAATTTAATTCTAGCTTACTCTAGATGGTGCTTAATTTTCTAGAAGTAAATAGAGAAAGTTAAAAAATGCAAATAAGAAATAGTAAACATGAAAATGAATGTATTTATTTATTTCAAAATGGAATCTTACAGTTATTTTTGTTGAAAGTCATGGATTTACAAGCGTTTCAAAAATAAATAATTAGTTATTGTTATTGATATTAAACCTAACTTTTTAAATTCTGTTTTTTTATTATCCGATTATGACACTCACCGGCCGCTGTCATAGTATAAATAAACAGCTCTTAGATTGCACAGAACTTCCTATTAAGATTTTAACTTTACTTTTTTATTTAAAATCTGTAATCATATTTAAACTTAATGTAAATGTTTCATTTAAAATATATCAAGTGCGAGTACTATTGTTTACTTTTTGGTGAGTTGAGTAAAAGAAACAAAGAAAAAGCATTTATCTGGCAAGAAAACATTGTGAGACATATTACCATTAATAAACAAATACATATATAAACTTGTTTCCATAGCTGGGCACCGTTAATCAAATAGTTAACTTCGTTAATCGCTAATCCGTTACTGAAAAAGTTAACTTCGTTAAAAGTTAAAGCGTTACATTTTAGAAAATTAAACGCAAGTTAACGTTAACCGTTAATCCGTTAATACGTGATAAAAATTGCATCTTCTTATAAAAACTGTTGGTTCTGGAAGTTAACAGGTTAGAAACAAAAATAAAGGGTATAATTATTATAGTGTTTAATATAGGCATGTTAACAAACAATGTTTTTCATTCATTCGGATTAAGTTTTAGAATTAATTTTATTAAGATAGACTAGTTGCGTTCTGGACGAAATATTAATTAGACTAACTAATTTGAAGACGATTTGATAGTAATATAATGACCAATTGCTATGTAGAGGAATTGCTACATAGACTACTTACATCTTAGACGAAACGATACTAACCATTTCAATTTATCCATCAATTTAGTCATCTGGCATGATATGAATATTCCCCTTCATGAACATCAATATGTTGAAGTTCTCGTCTGAAAGTGAGGCTCATTTCGGCTGTAATATATCCTTGCCCGTGAATAAAAAACATTCAACTGCAGCGCTTGAGGGTATAGCAGTATTATATTTAATAAACAGATTCGCGAATGTCTGTTCCCCGAGGAATGCCACATCATTTAACGAGTTCTATTCGTGCAGGAACGGAGAAAGAATACAATTTCCTATGGCCGGGCGGTCTGTCATAAGAGGCGACTTAACAACCCACAGCCAGGTGGTAGGGCATTTGACCGACTGGATGGCTACCACTCCTGGTCTAAAGTATGTCGCCATAACAACCTTGAGTTGTGTTCCGGCATTAGTGACCAGGTTCCAGTTTCCCTTAAGAGAGCAGCAGCGAATTTGTAGCAAGTTTGGTATTGCAAATGTCCATAGGCGATGGTAACCGCTTTCCGTCATGTGGGCCGTCTGCCTGTCTCCTGCAATAAAAAAAAAGTTTTTCGACTTTATGTCTAGCCACATTTTGACGAGACTTGGAGCTTTTCTCTTTAAAGATTTGTTGCTGGATTAACGATTAACGGACTTTGGGAAATTTAACGGAAGTTAATGAGTCCGTTAACATATTTTTCAGTTAACTTAAAAGTTAATCCGTTACTCGAAACTTCGTTAATTAACGATTGACGGATTAACGAGTTAATGCCCAGCTATGCTTATTCCTATGTGCAAATAAGGCTTTGCTACTATCTACCACCATATTCAACGATATTGTTTGAAATTAAAAGTGAAATGAAATAGAAAAGGAGTACTGCAGTCGTCGCTATTTAAGGATAATGTACCATTATCGGACTGTGGGTAACATTTGTATTTGTATAAATGCCTTCTCTCGCTCATAAACAAGTTTTAAGAATCGTTAAAAAATAATGTACATAATTTATTACCACCTGATAATGAAAGAACTCTGATTTTAGTTGAACTAGCTCATTTTGTGATGTGCATTATATTACCTAACAACGATTTATTTAAAAGTGTTCTCTGTAAAATAAGTGTCTCTAAAAGTCAGTTTCAAATCCCATAAAATACGAAATAATACATTAAATTTATTCTTATGCATTATATTTATATTGTTATCATTAACACCGTCTTAAGGCACAATATATAGTCCAAAGATAGTATTATAAAAGCTAATACAAGGCTTTATCTCTGTAACAAACGTCGCTCAATAAAAAGTGCGATGAACCGTCTCAGTAGTAACCCGTATGAGAAATGTCTACGCATTGTTTCGAATTATATAGAGATATTAAAACTATTTATGTTTTCTAATTTAAATGTTAAGTAAGAACAATATCGCAGTTAAACTTAAATAATTAAATAAACCAGTGGTCGCCCGTACTCGAAATCCAACCATAATAATTAATGTCAAACACTATACTTCTATAATCACAGATGTCGCCAAGGCTACACTGTTAATTTGACTTGAACAATAAACAAAAGAGGGTACATGCGTGTGTGTGTCAAATACATGGTAGTGTATGTAATGTTTTTTTCTAGTGATTTAATGTATTTTTTATGCATAATTTAGAAAAAATATTAGCATTCGTCGCTTCTTTTCTATATAAACTATAAGTGTGCGAAATTTTATACTCCTCCGTCCGCGCAATTTTCGTAAAAGGAGGTACAAAGTTTTTGCTTCCCGTATTCATATATAGATAGCTTTCGAGGATTTTAATGTTTAAAGATTAGTAATAATAAATGGGTTAGTATATTTAACATCAATTAAAAGAAAAAAATCCTCTGGGTGCGTGATGATTGGATTCGTCAAAGGACACACTTGAAGATATGGGCTTAAACAATCAATATTTTAGATATTGGTATTTTTTTTGGTACAACTATCTAATTTGTGTACATATCTATCTTATTTGTATCTCTCCAAGACTGTATCAACCACATACTAAACTTATAATTATCCTTTGATAACTTAAATACAATGTTTTTGACTACTGATGTCTCGTACTAGAATTTCTTGCATACAGAACAAAGTCGCTCACATATTAGTGAAACGCAGCAAAGTGGTAGCCTACGGAGTAGCTGGATACAGTAGGTAACCTTCAGGATATCTTTAACAACGTTAAAAGTAAGGGATTTTCAGAAGCAGGTGCTGCTGTCTGCCCTCACATGTAACAAATGCGCAACGTCTTCAATTAGTGGAATAATAAAATATACTTTGTGTTAGTTACCGAATGTATTTACGTAATTATATCAAAATTCATGCTAATCTGTTTAATGGCAACTCCTTAAGCATGCATGCAATTAAGTATATTAATTTTTAATTAATAAACCAACCAAAGAACCGTATCTACTTCTGTTTTTTTTATTTTAAATGTTTGTTAAAAAAAAAGTTCAAAGCTAACTACCGATTTATACAAATTAAAACACTATGAACTCAAAAAGAAAGTCAAATCTTTTCTATTAAAAATTGATTATGAAATCACTGAAATGTTTGTTTGCGAGTTTCAGTGAACTAAGTAGTGTTGATCTTTTTGAACCGTCCAGAACATGATCATGTTTATTTTTTATAAAAGAAAATGCAATAAATAGAATTGCGATTCGTATTCGAAGCTCAAACGCTAGAAACCGTAAAGTAACTATAATAACAAAAGGGGTATCAACCACTCTATATAATTCAGAAATCGATCCTGTGAAGTCCGCCGACCGGTGTGTAGCCGATAATATGGGGACAAATACAAATTGATAAACAAAAAGAAATACATTACGGATACACATTCACCTATACTTTGTTGAATATTAAGTACACTGTAGCGGTGAACGTGCGTTTGAATACTTTTTAAGTACTAAGTAGCCATCCTTTTGTTTTCTTCGTATAAAGCGTTTTATACCAGTTGCAAATTGCATTGAAAGTTTACGACACAAAACAAAAAAAATCACCGTATTTTTTTGTGTATTTTATTGCGAAGCTAGCAAACAGGCAGTCGGCCCAGCTCATGGAAAGTAGCTACCATCGTCTATAGCCGTTGGAAACACAAAGGGGTGGAGTCAACGCATTGCAAGTATTTAGGGTGAGATAGGGTGATGAGATAGAGGAATCATGAGGAACACGAAAAAGGTTATGAGATAAGGGAGTGTAATAGGTGGATCGAATACGGCAATTTGGATAGAAGAGGAAAGTGGGCCATTGAAGCGCTCACTCATCGCATGAAACACGATTAGCTCAAAGCTAACAGTTGTACGCCAATATTCTGTGAGAGCGTGGTATCAAACCGATAGAGTTGGCCCTAAGACCTGTAATTAAGATAGTACTTCCAGCATGGCTCCATTCGCAGGGCGTTCCATTAGTAGCTCACAACGCCCAAAATGCTCCGTTAGCCGTTCAACAAGGCGACCGCGGTCGTTGTGGTCGTGGCGAAAACATCACTAATGACGTCAACCTTTTCGATCACACAACGCTCACAACGACCCATGTCAAGAGGTGAGTCGAATAGCCGTTCCACTTGGGTTTACGATTGTAACGCCGGCAAGCAAGTGGAACGCGAAAAATGGCAGTCCTGAACGTGGTCGTTGTGAGTCCCTAATGGAATGTAGCCTACGTGTGCAGCTAATGTGTATAAAAAAAAAATCGATTTTTGAAATTGAGGTGCGGCGGTTTGTTAAACTGAAGCGTGAAGTTAGTTGATTCATTTATCAGCGTCTATAACCTTCTATATCCTTAATGAACAATTAAGTAAATCACAAAGAGACAATACTATGACATTTGGTTGTACATAGCAATCCACTTAACCCTTCGACTACAATCCAAAGTCTTGAGCAGAGTCTGTGTCGGTCATTTGTACCCGTTCACAGCTAGGCAACCGCCATTGACCCGTCTGTCCCATCCTCCGACAATGGATCGGTGGCTATTTATAATGAATACAAACCTTCGGTACATAATTTAAAGAAAATACTTTAAACGTTGGTTTTAATAGTATTTATTATTCCTTATTTTTAGTTCCATCCGTTTTTTTTAGCAGAAACACAACCCCTACTGTTCAAACCGTCCTCTTTTTAATAAGCTTAGTATTAATTTGTATTTGATTTAATAAATTCAAT
Organism: Dendrolimus kikuchii; assembly: GCA_019925095.2. Taxonomy (NCBI): domain Eukaryota; kingdom Metazoa; phylum Arthropoda; class Insecta; order Lepidoptera; family Lasiocampidae; genus Dendrolimus; species Dendrolimus kikuchii. Next base: position 9,507,550 of record CM034407.1, read on the forward strand.
AGTTTAAATTGGTTCGTATTTGTTAAATTACCGACAGTTTTTGTTCGAGTTAGATTAGTATATTTTGTCGCGTGAGCCAGTGAGGGTAGAAAATTGCGGCGAGAGTCACTCGCTTCTCCCGTTGTGTACGGACATATTCGGCAAGTTCCGTTCGTTGAATTCGCATCAAAAGAGACTCATTTCGTATTTTGTGGAAGTATTCGCAACCTTCGCGTCCAGTGTGTCAATGATGCATCCTCGTCGCGAGTGCTGTGAAAACTACTCGTTTTGAACTAAAATTGTATCCGCAAAGGGAGGAGTCGGCGCCGACCATTGGACTTAACACCCGGTCTTCGCCAGGTGAGTTGACTACTCGTTGTAAGATTTGTTCTCACTGGCCAGCTCACCGTTTTTCGCATAGATTCACATAAAATTCGCAGAAATACAGTCCGCTTAGTTGCAATCCAAACATTGGGGATTGTAAACCTACGCTACCGTGATATCCGTCTCTCGTTCTGTTTATACATGTCACAGCAGTTATTCTTCGACTACATCAGGTGTTCTTACCTATGTATGATAGCAAATGTAATGACATGCTGCATTCTATGGGCGGCTATATGATGTCATAATAAAAAACTTACAAAATTAGAGAACTGAGGCATGATTTTACCCAGTGCACGTAGTTCTCTGGGGTATTATTAGCAAGAACTGTAAATACCTTAGAACTTTCCCAATAGCTTTGATTAAGTCTTGTATTAAGCCTAAATGGCACTCTGTTGTTCGTGCCTACCCCGCAAGGGAACTGGCGTGAAGTTATGTATGTATGTATTAAGTTAAAGTGGTGAAATATTCCAATTTTAAGATACTCTGGTTTTGGCTCCAGTTCTGCGTTCGGGAGAGGTCTCCTTTTCTTCTTCTTCTTTTCAATTATTGTATACCAATTTTTTTTCTTTTTTTAAATTATTCAATTTATTTATGTTTACGGGCAGATTGTTAATATAATTGTCCAATTTGAAAACTTGATGTTCTGTGAAATCGTGGTATCAGATCGATCAAGCCGGCAAGAGCTGAAATCATGATAATGATTCCAGGTTGCCTCTACCATGTTAATAACAATTTATGGGGATCGAAAATATCCTATACCCCAACAACTGGTTAGTTTAGCTACTGCAAAATCATTCTGTGGTATTGGATATTTTCGTAACCCCATAAAGTGTTTAGTTTTCGTTCATCATGTTTGTAGTACCTACCCTCTATTGCCTATAGATTGCTACTTGCTACGCAATATTCTGATTTATTTTTTTAAATCAATAAATGATATAATACATGAGCTGTCAAAAGTTGTAAAATATGTTTAATAATGCTCAAAGTATATAATTGTCACATATATATAATAATATGACGCAACCTACACTAACGAACAAAGCAAACCACTTTACAATTAGTATACTTGATATAACGAGGCGAAGACTTCACCTGTCTTATTATTTATTAAGTACATTTTAATTAAAGTGTTTGGACAGTTGATCGACCTTGAATAGAAATAAAGTACTTACTTTTGTGGTTACTGCATATTTCTTAACTTTTGACATTATCAGTTTCTTAATATGTAAGATGATGACACGTCAGTTATTAGCCAATTTTTAAATCTTTGACTGACACCAAACGACATCGTTTTGTAGCAGCTAAACATGTATACTAAACTGTTAAGACTTTTAGCAAAAACCAACAATTATGATTTAGACTTACCCCACTTACCACTATTGTTTATTCTTAACTTATTTGTTAAGCTGCCGCCTGCCATAAGGACCTAAAACACTGCAAATATGCAACAGTTGGCAGCGGGTTCATATTTGTGGCTTTTGGTGTCGAAACTCCAGGGCCACGGCGTCCAAAAGCCCACCACCTTTATCGAGAGCTATCAAAGCGGTTGTTAGATGTCTCAAACGACCAAAACCCTGGTTTGTATTTTGAGCAACACATAAGCGTTGCCATACAACGTGGTAACGCGGCCAGCGTTTTGGGGACGTTCACTTCCGATGGTGATTTGGGACCCATTTACAATTTGTATTTTTTTTTAAAATTAAACTGTATATAGATATTATTAGTATAGGCATATTTAGTTTTAATTTTGTTTATGTCATTATTGTCAGACTCATAACTTTCAATTATTCTTCTTAGGTAAGATTCCATTTTAAAATAAATACATTCATTTTCAACTTATTGTTCAGTTTTGAATAATATTACACATTTCTGGACAATAAAACTCCATATCAGAACATCATCCTTTAAGTTTCCGGTAAAAACTCTTTAATCGCAAAATTATATCAATAGAACGGTTGTAAGAAAACTTGGAAACTAGACCACACATTGTAAAAAATACATTTACCGAAACAATATCAAACACTATGCTCGTAGGTAAACAATTAAATGCTCGTAAAAAGGCAACGATTGTTATCGAGCGAAAACAGGCAATATTAGGTGCGAACTGTATAAAATTTTCAGGCCAATTAACTCTGGCAACACCCTCGCACGATCCATTCCAAAATCAAATGCTTAACGCTTCGGTGCACGGTCTTCTGCATTTCAAAATAACTTTAAATGTCCTTATTTATAGCAGAATAAGGTTCATTTCATAATATTTCTATGTTTATGGTAAATACTTAGAAGTTGGTAATGTAATAAATAGTGCGAGATTGCACGCACGCGTTGTTTTTTTTCTTAAAACAATTATAGGGTTAAAAGAGCATGTAATGGTTTGTTGATTGGTGGAATACATTTATAACATTGTTTTTATTTCATAATTTGTAACTGTAGAAATATAGTTACAAATTTTGAAATAAAAACAATAGCATTCGTTGTAATTGTATTCTTTCACTGTTTTATTAGGCATATACTAGTTTTAAACCAGCAATTTGCTTGATTTGATAATACTAACCAATACATTTGATTATAAAATGCACGGACTTAATTGTTTGAACGAATAGAATAACAATACCGTAAAATTTATATTGTGTTAGAACCCGATATTTACTTGATTAAATTATATTTCGAGAAGTGTCAAGAAAACCAATTACCTAAGCTGTAGTTCAAGAAGCTTCTGTTGCGCACCGAGTTGCATGTGTATTATTTATTAACTTAAATATTGTTGAGTTATTCCTTTAAGTGTTGGTTTTCTGTCGCTTCTTTAAAGGAATGAATAGATTATTACCAAATTTTGTGTGTCGCGGTTAAAAGCAGAGTAAAACTTAGATAGTTTCAGCTATCCCGAAGCTTCCGCAAGTTTCATAATCAATTATAAATTCTATATAAATTAATCGATGTGTTAAATCCACTAATGCGCCTTGAAGAACCGTAAATAAACTACGTTTAGATAAAAGACGAGTAATAATAATAATTATGAAGTAAAGATATGTATGTTGCTGGGGAGTTTGTTCAGCCGCTTCTTCTTCTTTAACAGTAATTAAAATTGTTCTGGAAGCGGCAGTAGACTCGTAACTTACAAAAAGTAATCTGTAAGATTCAATTTTGAAACAACTACATTCATTTTCAGAACGTATATAGATCCTTTATCCGTTATAGTATCCTTTATCTAAAAATTAGGCTGATATAATACCTTAACGTATTCTTAAGCCTTCTTTTTGAACGTCGAAGAGTCATAGAATATAATTTCCTGCGGCCGGGCGGCCTGTTGTAAGAGGTGAAAAAGCAACCCACAGCCAGGTGGTAGGGTATTCGCCTGACTGGTTGGCTACCACCCTTGGTCTAGAGTATGCCGCCATAACAACCTTGGATTTTGTTCCGGCATATAGTGACTAGGTTCCTGTGTCCCTTTAGAGAGCAGCAGCGCATTTGTAAAAACTTTGGTGTTGTGAATGTTCATAGACGGCGGTAACCGCTTTCCACCAGTGGGCCGTTTGCCTATCTGCTGAACTCGTGCAATAAAAAATGCTTGAATCACTCTCTTGATTATAGATCTTAGGGCCGGCTCGATCGGCGTGATATCACCCTCTCCCTTGAACTAATCGTGTTGCGTGCGATGAGTGAGATCTTCCTTATCCCATCCTCCTATTCCAATCCCATTCCTTCTAGACCATTTCCCATTCCTCCCGTCTGATCCCTTTATCCCATCGCCATATTCCATTCTAAAGGTTGGCAACTCGTTGACTTGTTGCAAACGCATATAGGCGACAATAACCACTTTTCATAAAAAAAAACTCTCTAAATGTGGCACCTCTGCATACATTGTAAAAACATCTACAAATATAATCTAAAAGCATATTAATGCATATTGAATAGTGAAAGAAAACGACCAATTAAGCGGATAAGTGGCGATCGGAGACAGCGTGTCCACGCGACTTGTTGCAAGACTTGAGACTTGTCGCGGACGCGTCGCCGACTTATTGTCCCTGTCGCATTCAAAGTTGTTGCAAAAATGTTGGCCGCCACTTTGAATGGTGCCGCCTCGTCATTGTGTGCTGGTAGTTAGATTGATACTATGACTATTTAGCAAATGAGGCTATTGAATTACATGGCAGTACCTATTTCATTAGTAAATCCTAACTAATATCAGAAATCTGAATGTAAGTTATTTCGTTTGTTACATTTTCACGGTTAACTACTCAACCGATCGTCATAGAAATGGACTTATGTGCACGTTCCTTATTGCAATATTTTTTAAACTTCAGGCTAGTGTATATATAACCTTCGTTGAAAAATTTTCTAACTGATGGTCAAAACCGCTTAAAATCCGTTGCGTGCTTTAGTATGAGTTAGTGGATCTACAGACAAACGTGGAATGCGATTTTGTTTTATGCTATGTAAAGATTTATAAAATTTTATTATATTTTCACTACTTTAAATTCATTGGACTTTGGTACCAATTGATGGGCATACACTATTTATTCTTAATGGTACATTCAACTAAAGATAACATGTTACCGAATTAAGTCTACCAGCTTTAAAATGTCCGCCAGTATACAGGCCGCTACAATAAAGTGTCTTATGACTACAATAAAAAAAACCAATTGATTATACCAATTTTCCTAAAATTAGAACTCTTTAAAAGCTATTCGTTGTTCTGATTACAATTCGAATTTGGAATACAAGGTGACGCTATAAAACTGACGGTTTTTAACTTTCACCGTCACTCAGGCGTGGTCTTCCCACGATGCAGGTTGTTTAGTAGTCAACAATTAGACAATTGTCGGCGATTTTAACCATCGAAACCATAAAATCTGGTCCCAACCTCTCATTAACCGCATTCTTCTGATACTTCCGCTTTTATAGTTTTACTAATCAACGCTTTGAGATTAATACGGTCCATGTGATGCCGTCGGTTGTGTTCAGCTTAATTTTATTAGGCCGACCCTCTCCAACAATTGGTCATATAGATAATTGAGTTTCAAACGCTTCGGCGCCTTTTTACCGGCTAATGTTTACTGTTAAAACACTTTCGTGTATCTTTAGACTGGTAACGGGTCGACCCCTAATTTAGATTAATAAAATGTATACTCCTATACAATGCTTTCGTGTTTTACATACAAAATCTAAGTTCCGAACATAAAAAAGCGGTATAAATACATAACTAAAAGCGTTGCGCTCAGATTATACTTTATCGAAACAGTAAAATTTATCAATAAAAAATAATCATAAAAGTGTAATATAGATTTTTGTTTTTATTGAGTGATGTAAGTGTCTTTTTATATGCAATTTAATAAAGTGATAAAATATAAAAAAAAAATATCAGACGTTCAGAAAATTAATTTGATTTTATAACAGGCTTCCTCGGAAGTTGATAAGATAATAATAAAATGTTTACTTTTTGTTACCTAATTATTTTATATTTGTTTATAAAGTCACAAAAATATCGTAAAAACAGGCGCTAAGGTATAAATGTGAAAATGACTGTTTATATTTTTCTTGTTTAAGCTTCCTCGGAATAAACTGACTGCCATGAAATTTTGTTGGTATACACCTATAGATTGCTGATAATAATAATAATAGGTCTTTACCTATGAAATTTCTGTTCTGCAGTACTGGCCATTTCAAATGAAAATATTTTTTTTGGCTACTAATTCTAATTTCAAATTAATTTTATTTTAAAAACATGGAACTCTTTTTTTCAAATTAGCCATTTGATTAGTGTTATGTTTTCATTGTATTTTAATCTTTTCGTCGTCATGGATACGTTAAAAAATCGAGTAATTATGGAAAGCTACTGCCGTTGCACCAACACGACACAAGCAGCACGCATCATCAACGACGTTTACGCAGCCAACACTTCAAAGGAACATACATACATAACTTCACGCCAGTTCCCTTGCGGGGTAGGCACGAACAACAGAGCGCCATTCAGGCTTATTCTTACACACCTCACTTGCTTCTTTGACATTCATAGCTCTTGTCATGCACGCTCGTCTGTTCCTAAGGGTCCTGACATCACCTTCTGCTAGTACACGATTAATTTGATCATGGAAGGTGTGTCGTGGCCTTCCACAACTTCTGCATCCATCCACTTTTGCATTGTATATCTGGTTAGTCATTCTTTCATCATGCATTCTTTCCACATGCCCGAACCACCGGAGCATTCCTTTCCTTACCTAGGAACAAAAGAACACACCACCTATTATTGGTTTGCCAGTTTCCATTTTGAAAATTTCGACCTGAAAAATTAACCCCGCGGTCGTCTGAAAACTGGTCGACAATGACGAATTAAAGGCGATCATGGAAGCTTATAATAAATACTCAATCTACGACTAAATTAGCAGCAGCTTTCGACGTTAGCGTCAAAATATTGGTCCATTTGCGTCAAATTGGCAAGGTAAAAAGCCGCGATGTAGCCGCATATGCCTACGCTGCGTGTCAAACTCTATTATGTAATATATACATATATTTTATCTATTGTATATATTCCAAAGTTTTATTCAAAATACGTTCCACTGGAGAACATTTTTTGGAGGTCATACATATGAATAAAAATTTAATTTTACTTCCTATTCTAAGTACACTGCTTCGCAACGTGTTATTGCTGTTAAGCAGATACGCGGCAAGAAATTTCCCAGCAACACGTCTTGCTAAAAATTTAAACAATTTTTAGCAATTTATATTTCTTATTCTATTTATACCTCGAGCTCTTTTTTTATAAGTTTTATACAGAAGTATGTTACAGAATTTTCGAAGAATTAATGGAGTTGTAGCAAACAGTGCATACTCAGTAAAACAAAGACATAATAAGAGGAAAGAAAAATATTATTATTGTCATAGTAATGACTAGACGTACTAAAAATTTGTACTGCAACATATTTCCATAAAATCTTTACACGTTTGACAACCTTAAAACTTTATACAAACGACAGTATAAGATGCTGGAGGGAGCTGCTTTGTAAATGAAGTTTTATCATTTAAATATTCTTAAATAGTGTAATATCCCTTTTTAGGCAAGATAATTTTTAATTTGGTTTTAAATTTAGTGCAGGCAGATCTCATATTGCATTCGGAATCTTATTGGAGAAGCGTTATATATCGCAATAAGCTTTAATATCATAAAAAAATGTGTAATGTAATAAATTGATGGGTTTGATTTAAATCAAAGTTTTTTTTAATTATTTAAATAAAAGTTTGTCTTAAATTTTTTTGTTATTATTATTGTATACAAATTAATCCCTACAGTTATCCGAGTACAAATGCTTGCCAGGCGCTGTTAAAGCATAGCCGCATGGCACTCGCCACTATATTATTATTAATTTATAATATTTGTATTATAGATATTTGCTATATGAAATATTACAAGATGAATAATTAGCCTTCTGAGTAATAATTAAATACAGTTAAAATTAATGAAACATTAATATTCGTTCACCTTTTGATTGCAGATTCAGCTCTCAAGACCCTCAGAGTCAAGATAGCAAGGTTCTACCACATCGTATGAAGTAAGGTCATTCTTCCAAGGCTACCAGCTTATGAATAGTATTGTAATTATGAAACTGTAATTATCATAATAAATAAATTAAATTGAAATATCACCGGATAAAAGGTAAAGCTATTAGAAGCTTAAAGCCACCTGTTTTCTGAATTAACGCAATTACTTTTGTTTTTAGGGTTCTGTAGCCAACTAGAACATTTCCTTTGTCTGTCTGTACATCAGTAATTGTTCTTGAAGACTACTTTCAATGACAATAATGAAATCGCTACCAAGTTCTTTCAGAAATTATATATTATATATTATTAAACCAAGTTTAGCAGTTAATTCCAATAGCCCTGTACCTTTTGTCTCATTCCCTATAATAGTCTTACACTGACCGGGGCCTTAGGTGCCTTTTTATATGGTGTAAACAGGGATAATCGCCGATCAGTATCACGCCACTTTTAGATTAAAATTGTCGACCGCCAGCGCCTTTGTCAATCACGGATTGAAGCAGTAGAGGCTTTCCCGCAGGGATGGGCCCACGTCAGTCGGGGTCGCGGCGAAAAGCTCGCGCACGTCCCGGGGCCCTGACATATGGCGACAGAAGGACACCAAGGGGTTTTAGTGTGTATTCCGGCAGCCCATCTGGCCGGGGAGTCCCACACTGCCCCGCCGCCGTCTCCGCGCGGAAGGGTGTCCGCAAACGGATTTCCTCTTGAAAGAAAAAGGGGGCCTCTACGTGTCGGACTTCCCATAGCACCACGCAAGCCCTCCAAAAGTTCGGACCATTTTCATGGCCCGTGACCTGCAGAGACATACAAATATTACTTATGGCTACAAAATAAAAATAATAGGTAGTCTATATTATTTAGCGCCATGAGAGGTAATTACATCTTCATATCAAGTTTCTTTTATTAACATATAGAACCAGTACATATAACGGAATAAAGATTTCGGGAGAGTTTAGTTTTTACTGAAATAAAGTAACCGTGTGACAACAGATAATCTATGTAAATGAATCGTAGAAATACGGGTATAACTTGAGAACGAGTTTACCGATTTTGATGACATTTTTTGTGTGTGTTTACATGTGTCCCCGGATGGTTAGATTCACAATTAGAACCGGTAAGTAGCGCTGGAGTCGGGTTCTAGGATCCTCTTAATCTACTGGACCGATTTTGATGATTTTTTGTGTGTGTGTTTGAGTGGGTCCCCGGATGGTTTAGATTCACAATTGAAACCGGTAGGAGGCACAAGAATCGGGTCCTAGATTTTTATTTCTTCCGTACAGGACAACGTTTGTCGGGATCGCTAGTAATAGATAATAATCTGCAAAAAAACACACATTTCAGTTTCTCCAACTTAGCAAGTTACGCTTGTGTTATCTACACTAATATTATAAAGAGGAAATATTTGTAATTTTTATATTTGTGTAACGAATAAACTCAAAAACTACTGGACTGATTTCAAAAATTCTATCACCATTCGAATGCTACATTATCTCTGATTAATATAGGCTGCATAAAAATTAGGGATACTTAATAAATCTTCAATAATGTAACCCATCAATCTAAACAAAATACTTGGCGCTGGAATCGGGTTCTACATTTTATGCGTGTTTAAGTGGTTCCCGGAGTGGTTTAGATTCACGATTATATCCGGTAGGTAGCGCTGGAATCGGGTTGTAGATTTTTGTTTTTTTAGGGCATGACAACAACCAACCACTCTGGTGTTAATCACACCCAGACCATAGTAAATTAAGGAAAGATCTTTTACGAAATGCACCATACCAGCAATCGTACCTGAAGCATCTGTGTTCTATTGAACTCGACTGGTATAGGCTTAGCCCTCTCAAACCCTTTTATACAAGATTTTATTTAACTAGTTACCAAGTTTCAATAAGATATACCTAAGTACTTATTTGTGTACAATTTTTTTGACTTCTTTAGTAAAATTTTATAAAATTCTATTTATGCAGGAACGGAGAAAGAATACAATTTCCTACGGCTTGTCGTAAGAGGCGAAAAAATAACCCACAGCCAGGGGGTAGGGTATTTGCTCGTCTGGATGGCTATCACCCCCGGTCGACGAGTATGCCGCTATAACAGGCTTGAATTATGTTCCGGCATTAGTGGCCAGCTTCCAGTCTCCCTTTAGAGAGCAGCAGCACATTTGTAGCCCCTTTGTTGTTACAAAAGTTCATAGGCGATGGTAATCGCTTTCCATCAGGTGTGCTTGTCTGCTGAACTCATGCAATATTTTTTTTACAATAAAATGAAATAGAACATTTAAAGGCACCACGGAACCCGTACGACCGACACATACTTAGCCATTTTTTCAAGTAATAAAATAACTTCTTAAATATACTTATATTGTAATTGATTATCTTCACCTTAAAAATTGATAGCTGAATAAATTGTGAAACAACATTAAAATTACGCTTCCGGTCTATTTTATAAAACACTAGAGGTCTCTCACACGTAGGTATAGTCATGTAAACTTATAATTCATGATCTGGCAAAGAAATGTACGTTTATATTAAATCCTTACTTATAAAATTCTTTTTCTACAGATAATCTACTGCTAGACATAGGTTTCCCCAAGCTATGTACGTACCCTGCATGACATACATCCCAGTCCACTGCTTTTTAAACATTAATCTTCTACCAGTAATCTTGTGCAAGTCGTCAATAAATTGGAGAGTATTAGTACACATTTCCTGCCGCAGGGCGTGTCATGTACTGTCCCACGCTAAAACAGATGGAATCCGCTAGGGGCTTGGTTTGCCCCAGTAGTCGATGAGGCCGATGGGTTACCAGCGCCAAGTGCCAGGGTCTCGGGCAGTGACGAGAATGTGTAGCCGTGGGTCTGGGGTAAAGACAAAGAACGTAACAACGAGTAGTTTTAGTAGGTATGCCCGACACGTAGCAACAGTTCTTTTTCTTTAAAAGTGCTAGTTCTAGTAGTTCGTCATGCAACTTGGCAAACCTCACGCCCCCTCCACCGAGTTTACCAGATGGTTCCTCGTCAAAAAGTGGAAGGGCATCCGTTACTACATTTATCCAGGCGCAGTTCTCCAGAACTTATTTGCTCCACTGGCCGCTGGTCCTGCGGTAGAAGTGAGTGGCCCATAGCCATTTTTATCCGTGCAGGAACGGAGAAAGAATACAATTTCCTACGGCCGGGCGGACTGTCGTAAGAGGCGACAAAACAACCCACAGCCAGGTGGTAGGGCATTTGCCCGACTGGATGGCTACCACCCCTGATCTAAAGTATGTCGCCATAACAACCTTGAGTTGTGTTCCGGCATTAGTGACCAGGTTCCGGTTTCCCTTAAAAGAGCAGCAGCGCATTTGTAGCACCTTTGGTGTTGCAAATGTCCATAGGTGATGGTAACCGCTTTCCATCGAGTGGGCCGTCTGCCTGTCTGCTGAACTCCAGCAATAAAAAAAAAAAAGCCACTTCAACTTACTAATTTATAGTAAGTTGAAACTTTCAGAAAATTGTTGATTTTCTATTCTGGCAAGAATGAAAGGAAGCTTTTGCTATCTTTGGTTTATAATTCCAAATTCAAATTTATTTCAAACTGGCTGTGCTCACCACTTTGCGGGTGCGATATTTAATTTCATATTCATATCATTTCATATTCATTTTCATATTAAATAAATGGTTTTTCAAAGAGATTCTTTTTTAATAAAGTCAATGATCATAGAAAAGCTTGTCATTCAATAGCTCAGATAAGTAAATTACTTAGCCTACTTACTGGTTTAGTAAAAGATCCTCGAACACAAACTAAATAACTAACCATTGACAAATAAGAGGAACTGAGTTATAAACTATCTGATACCCACCGTAATCTCCAACTTGAGTTTTTTAGCCACCCTTCAACGTCATGTAGTCCTGTGGTCAGAAATGGGAGTCCTGAGGGGGAGTGAACCTCAGGACTCGGAATTCTTACTTCTCACCGTTTCCTTCACACACAGTCTGACAAGCCACCTAATGGAAAGTCGTTATCGTCACTTGTGAACATTTGCAATAACAAATGTGTTACCATGTACCAATGGGCTCCTGGTCTAGAATGAGGGTCTGGAACTTAGCTACTAATGTTGGGAATACAACTCAAGGACAAATAGCGGCACACCTGAAGCAGAAGTGGAACCCATTCAGACGGGGAAGTTCCTATAAATCAAATTAAAATCAAAAATATTTTTTTTTATTGCAGGAGATCAGCAGACAGACAGACGGCCCACTTGATTGAAAGCGGTTACCATCGCCTATGGACATTTGCAACAGCAAAGTTGCTACAAATGCGCTGCTGCTCTCTTAAGGGAAACTGGAACCTGATCACTAATGCCGGAACACAACTCAAGGTTGTTATGGCGACATACTTTAGACCAGGGGTGGTAGCCATCCAGTCGAGCAAATGCCTTACCACCTGGCTGTGGGTTGTTAAGTCGCCTCTTACGACAGGCCGCCCGGCCGTAGGAAATTGTATTCTTTCTCCGTTCCTGCACGGATTGAAATCTTTTGTTCATGATAAAATTATCCGTCGATTTCTATAATATAACTTGCAAAAGCGGTGCTGTAGGAGGACTCGCGAAGTTTTCTACCAGTAATCATTTTTAAGATAGATTAAAGACAAAAATCTTTTAATGTATGGATTATTAATATGGGCTTCTGTAAATAATTCATACAATATTTTTTTTTATCCAAACAAAATTATTTATACGGATTTCTTCTTGTTTCCCACATTTTAACATTTATGAATTTTTTATACTACTTAATCTATTATAGTGTCACGACCTAGACGCCTACAAAAGCAAATTGCCACCTGCATACCTGTAGAAACACACTTTATTACCTTTCGGAATTTGGACTTCTTTTGTTTACTTTGTGTAATTTGTATTGTAATCAGGTGTCTCGGATTTAAAATGCAAACTGATTCTAAGAAATTCTGTCCACGCGGCCGAGAAGACATCTTGCATCTGTGCAGTATAACACAATGCTCCAATTGAGAGATGGGGCAGTCAAGCGATAATCATCCGCAAAGCAAGACTTGTATACATTCGGTAATCTATTTAGTGACGGACTTTGCGCGTGTTATTGAATTATGCATTACGTTTAGACTTGTTGCGTTCGGTTATATTTGCACCTGTGTTATATGGGTATGTATAGTTCTAATAAACCCTATAGTAATTCCAACGGCATTTTAATTCGAGTCCTGCAACTAGTAACAATAGGTTGAAATTACACATGTCTTATTGGTTTTATAATTTTCGACATAATTATGGCGTTGGTAATACAATAAAATTTTAATTAATATAAATTTTTATACCTTCTATTTTTTTAAATGTGTATAAAATAGTATTTTCGTGATAGATAAAACTTCTAAAAATAAATTGAAATTACTATATCAAACGTCCTGACCTACGGGGTCGAGACATGGACACTGACGGCAGGATTGGTCCACAAGTTCCAAGTCGCTCAACGGGCTATGGAGCGAGCTATGTTGGGTGTTTCTCTTATGGATAAAATCAGAAATGAGGATATCCGTAAGAGAACCAAGGTAACCGACATAGCTCTCAAAATTAGCAAGTTGAAGCGGCAGTGGGCCGGTCACGTCTGCCGCAGGACCGATGGCTGATGGAGCAGACGAGTCCTGGAGTGGAGACCGCGTCTCGGTAAACGTAGTGTCGGACGCCCTCCAGCCCGATGGAGCGACGACCTGTGCAAGGTCGCCAGTAGGCGCTGGATGAGGAAAACAGAGGACAGGGATGAGTGGCGCCGTCTTGGGGAGGCCTACGTCCAGCAGTGGACTACGATTGGCTGACGACGACTATGTCAAAGTCCAAATCTGAAAGTGTGATAGTTTCTCAGTAAAGTGTACCACAAAAATGCATAGCCTGTGTGATAGGGTTATGATTAAATCGGCTTCTTTTAATTTTGTGCAGAAACAATTTAATTGAAACATTTTTTCGCGTATAATTTGTTGCGTAATTATGTTTTCGCTGATAAATGATTGGATACAAGTACGAAGGCGTGGTAAAGCAATTTTATTGTTGCGGTAACGATTAACCGTAAGCGGTAATGCGGTGTTAAGGCGATACATTACATTCAGATATACACAACACATACTACACATAGTTTCATGCTGAGCAAAAAAAAACATATTGTTACGAGTTGCAGGACTCGAATTAAAATGCCGTTGGAATTATTATAAAATTTATTAGAACTATACAAACACGTATAACACAGGTAAAAATATAACTGACCACAATCAGTCCAAACATAATGCACGATTCAATAAGACGCGCAAAGTACCTGACTAAATAGATTATCGAATATACACAAGTCGTGCCTCGCGGCTGATTATCGCTCGAATGCCTCACCCCTCCGTTGGGGCATTGCTATATACAGTACAAATACAATATTTCTGTAGACTGAATTTCTAAGAATCACACCTGGCTAATGACTACCATAAAGATTACAATACACAATGGGCTATTTTTCCAATCACAAATTTTAAACCCAAAGTAAACAAAAGAAGACGGTCATAAAAGCGCTTCAATGTTATTAGCTCAAACATCGACGGGTAATAAATGTGCTTTGTTTACAAATATGCAGGTGGCCGAAATTGTAACAATATTATTTATATTCAGGCTGAATTCTATATAGTCGGTTTTAGTGCAGGACCTTGTAAGTACATTTTTGGTGACATTATTTTTCGCATCTAAATTGTACATTACATGTAATATGCAAGAATTTTTATAAAAAAAAAAAATATAAATAAAATATTTAAGAAGAAATACCTCATTAATATTACCATCTATATCTATAAAGGCTAATAAGTGATTTAAATATAACTTAAATTGACTAAAACTATTCATACTGAGAAAGTTAGCACGTTTCTTATTGTCTCTATTAAGGCGAAGACACTTTGTTCATGTGTTCTTTATTAATAGTTAATATTATATTACACTGTTGTATTGTTTACTGCCGCATGAAATCGACTCAGCAGTTTTTATGTGAATCCCAAACAAACAGGGGAATGTTCCGATGGATTGTTCAAGCCATCGGCTGGGCGTTCATCCGCACTTCCTAGAGCCGCTTCGCTCTTATACGCAAAGGTTCTTTAGAACGTTTCTCTTGCGCACCCTGGGGATTTGGAATGAGCTCTCAGCCGTAGTTTTCCAAACGTTTTGCAAACGTCCAGAGGCGACTGTAACTGCTTTCCATCCTGTGGGCCGTCTGCGTGTCTGCTGTACTCCAGCTATAAAAAAAAAACAGATAAACACAAAAAATCTAAAAAACAAAAGACTACACTTTTACAATTTTATAATATTATAGATTGCGAAGCTGACAAACAAGCAGACGGCCCAGTTTCTGGAAAGTGGTTACCATCGCCTATAAATATCTGCAACACAAGGGCGAAGCCAACGCGTTGTCAGTCTTTAAGGTGAGATAAAGAGTATGTGATAGATGGATCAGAAAAAAGAAATGGGACTGAAGGGGTGCGATATCGGATTGGATCAGGGGGATGGGATACGGGAAATAGAATAAAGCAAGGGGGCAGTAGGCCTTTGGTACTCTCACTCATCGCAGGGAACACGATTAGTTCAAAGCTAACCATTTCACGCTGATGTTCTGTGCCGGCAGGTGTAATCAAGATAATCACTCCAGCATGGCTCTACCACGTAGAATGATCCGGTTATTGTAAAACAAAACTGTGAAGGAGTAACAGATACCCCTCGTCACAAATAGTTTTTAATAATAATGAAACATTGTTGAAAGCAGCTTTAGGGTGCCTTTCCACCAAAGATATGCTACGCAGTTATGTTGCGAGAATGTAAAAGCCAAGCTACGGAACTAAGTGACCGTTTCCGATGCTAAGCTGTGTAGCGGAGCGAGTAAGATGTGCCATATGATATGCCATCCATAGCTCGCACCCATAGCACGCATCCTTCCATATAAAAAACGTAGCTTAGTTGAATCAGTTTCCACCAGTGCTATGCTATGTGAACCAATGAATATGATTGATGGATATCAAACGAATCAATAGCAACGTTGCATAGCACATCTCTGGTGGAAATGCAGCCTAAAGCTCATAATATCCTTTGAAGGTCTAGTTTTTGCTCACACGCTTGTGAAGGCTTCGCCCATTGTATTGCGAATTGTAATACACTCTTTATATGGTATTGTTTGTATGCATTTATACTTACAATTGTTTATAAAGCTTTGTTGGTTGTATATTAATTGATTATTTAGTGGTTTTGTCCGTATGAAGATTTGTACTACTTTTTTAAAATTTAATTTTTTTTAACCTTCAGTTACATTGTAGTTGCTACTTCTTTTTTAAATTCACTACACTAGGTCTATATGGATTGGATTCAAAAACTACTAAGTTTTCGAGGAAAAATTGATGTAGGACACACAGACAAACAGACAAACGGAAGAATAGATGCACTTATGGAACTGACGCTTGTTTAAGGGTTCGGTTTGTACCAAAATAGCTATATAACCTTAAAAGAAGCAAGTGATATCTGTAACCCAACAATCTGTTTTAAGTATGCGTGTTTTACGGTTTGTTATTGTAAAATAAGAAGGTTTTATAACAGCAGTGGGTCGTTTATGCCTTATTACATTTATATAATTATATTTGTAGCCTGTCTTTTTATGCGGTCAGAAGTAGTAATGTCTGTAGGTAATTTAGCGTTACAAGTAGAAATATATGTCACGGAGATGAATTCTCGCAATCGGCAGTCCTCATCTCCGTGATATAGAAGGTAAATTGCAAGACAGTTGGCTACGTTAGTACATTTTATGAAATTCGGCGCAATATTACATGGAGAATAAATGCCTATGTATGCCGCAATCGCCTGGTCCCGGTAGAAGAGGTAGGTCTAAGAAATGCTAGTTTGATGTTATGAAGGATAGACGCCAAATATCTTGCGAAGAGGGGGGGGGGGGGGGGGATAAAAGTAGAAAAGCGGACTCCGAACTCCGAAACGAACGTTCCCTACGCAGCCGGGATCTAACGCTAGGATAATGATAATACGGATAATAACTTTAATGTAACATAAATACACAAATCATTGTCCACCATTAGGATTCAAATCGGAAAAAAAATCACACACATCTATTAAACTGATTAGATTCTTATATATAATTTATTGTCCGGCTGTCCGAGTCTCGGCACAATGTCCGCTGGAGCGAGACAGGTGTATGTGAAAGAGAGAGCAATATTGGGCCTTGCAAGGCCTCAGTTGCGGCTACGCAAGCCCATCGCCAGGTTGTAACGCACACAAGTGAAATTATTGAACACATTCCGACGACACCATGCGATCGGAAAAATGAGGTGCGCGTACTATTTTCGCGCATCAATTTCCCTTATCACAAGGACTTAAGCTTCTTTGTGTATGTGTGTACTGTCAAACTTTTATAAACTTGTCTTAATTTATGTGTCAATTAGACTTACCTATTAGATTTGTAGTGGACTCTTTGATTGTTATATAGAGTGAGTGTTTGGGATACATTCTGTTCAGATGTGTATGTGTGTGTGTGCTTAAAAGTTTTTCTTCAATGGACTTTAAGGTAATAGACAGCTGTTTTTGTTTCTATTTATTGACGAGCGGAATGCTAGGGTTAAATTTTCCTTATGTTGAAGAGATGATACAACATAGTCATTTCATTGTTAGACAATCACTTTTAACTACTAGGCCTCCACACAACACGTAATTTTCCAGGTCCTTCGCGTTACTCATCCAGCTCTTACCAGTGAACTTTGGCAAGTCATAGACTATGATGACCTTCCAAAACATAATATTTTTTTATTTTTGTATAACGGAAATTATATATTAATAACATATAATGTTGTCTATGTTGTACATTAGAATGTTGCCAAGATCATTTTGGGAAAATTAAAGTTTTTTATTGCTGACAGCAGATAGGCTGACAGCCCAACTGTGATGAAATGTGGTTACCGTCGCCTATGGACATTAGCACCAGAGGTACTGCCAATGAGCTGCCGGCCTTGAAGGAGAAACTGGAATCTGGCCACTGATGCCGGAACACAACTCAAAGTTGTTATGGCGGTATACTCTAAACCAGGGGTGGTAGCTATGCAGACGGGCAAATGCCCTACCACCCGGCTGTGGGTTGTTTTGTCGCCTCTCACGACAGGCCGCCCGGCTGCAGAAATTTATATTCTTTTCCGTTCCTGTACGGAGATTTCCTAACCGTTGTAAAGAAGTTTAATACATTACAAATAAATATATTGTTAGTTTGCATGTTTCTTTTGTATTGCGGTACAATAAAGAGTTATCTATCTATCTATAAACTTTTAACTAAACTGAATAGATTAACTACCTACTACCTAGGCTCAGTATTCTACTTATAGTCTTAAGGGATGATAGGTAGAATACAATATAAGTTTACTTCATTGTAGGTACTGTTTATAATTTAATGAACAACAAAGTATAATATATTAAGAATGTTACTAAATAATAAGCCTAAGCGCGTAGAAGGTTTGCCGATGACTACTTACTATTATTGTATATACTTATATACAGTATATACAATAATAAATTTATTGTAACAACTATACATGTAACCTGTTTTGTCAAATCTACTGACCATCGACGCGTGACATCATGAGGCTATCGGCAAACCTACGGGTAGTAGATAAGGTGCCCAAAAGGCTGTCAATGTTACCCAAATTTATATTATTTTAATGAATCTGTGTAGTATATATCTAACTTTAAGTAAATTAGCCCTATCTAATCCGATTTTTATTTATTGTTATTTTAATTTATGTATGAATATTGGATGGTCTTTATTTAATGTTTATTCATTTCTAAGTAAAATTAATATTGGAACTGATAATCATAGTAATTTAATGTGTTTCCTATGTGTCGCTAGTGTCGATTAATCGTTAATTTACGTGTGTAACATCTGTACAAACTTATTGATTTAGTTCTAATACTTTATTAAATCATGATATTAAAAGGAATCGTTTTAAGATAGTTTAGAATCGCGTAGCGTACTAATAAACTCTGCGTCTCTCTGCGTATTCCACCGTCCGTACAATGGAGAGTGTTCTGAGGAACTGTTTGATCTCTGCCAACGTCACATTTTCACAACCGAACCGTTCACCATGGACGGGATGTTCACCTTTATTTCCTTGAGTTACCTTTTTTTTTAACCAAGGGAAATCTTATTTAGGACCTAAGACGCGACAAGGGCAGAACCTTGGGGGGATAACTCGCGAACCTTGTGTGGGATTCGCCAAATCGGGAGTGGCACTAGCATGCCTAGTCAGAACTAGTACTATTTCCCCCAGTTACGGATACCCACTAAAACCCCTGAATGTTCCGTTTTTCGCCTTATGTGAGGGCTACGGTTATATGACCTAGGCACTCCGTAGCCCTGACAGGTCCTTGAGCTACCACACCCAACACAGCCAACTGCCGCAGTACTCTAAAACGTTTATTCCGCGAACAAAAATGACAGATGGGAACTTCCCGCCGAGGGTTTCCTTCTTCGCTACGACATCGGGTCTTTTAAGAAGGGCGTTTATAATATATCTACGAGGGCGGCAACGAGTTGGCAGTGCCCCGGGTGTTACAAACGTCCATTGGCGTCGTCGGTGACTACTTTCGAGGTTATCTGTCTGTTTACCAGCTTCTAACAAAAACAAATCTCAATGGGGTACATGATAATCAAGTCAACGGAGACACTTTATATTATCATACAAAACGCCAGTCGCCTAAATTTTGTATAAATGTCTTACGTTATGATTTCATAATTCTTACGAATCAAATAAATAGCTTACCTATTGTTTAAACAGCAATTAAAATGATTTCTATCATGGGATTTTGAAAGTAAGACGATAGCAACATATTTAAACGCGTATTCTCTTTTATTTACATTGTTTTAGAACTTATTGTAAAATGTTCGAAATACCCAATTGTTGACTTTTGTTCTAATTTAATCTATGTATATTCAGAAACACAATTCCAAATAAACTAACTTTAAAACAATACAAATAATAAAACTAATTAAAGTTCATGTACCACATCGCTGCCAGAGGGAAGTAGGTCCAAAAGGCTTACTGCATTGCCACCCTTGATGACAATTCTAAATCGCTGTGCGAAGTATACACCAGCCTGTCAGTGACATCAAAGATTGTACTAAAAATTTCTTATTGAAACTCTTTACGGATGGACCCCACGGACATAGTGTCTCAACTACAAACGATCATTGGAAGATGTGAGCCAAGCAGTCGTTCCATCTTCCAAGGTATGAGTGAAATTCCATCCGGACTTTTGTCATTGTCGTGTATCAAACCATTCCACGCTAAGACGGTCAGCAGGCCGGCACTGATAAGAGCTCAGTGGGTGATGTCACTGAGGCTGGCATGGCGAGATCTTCGGCTAACACTATTCAGACAGGTCGTCGTATCAATTGTTGATTACTTTGGTCTAAAAATATATTTTGAATAAAATAATCGAACATCAAAATAATAGAAGAATGGCTCATAGTATGACCGTACCGTATATAGAATCTTGGAGGATGTAAAAGATGCATTTTAAGGGGGGTGATTGTCATTTCTAGGATTACTTATACTTCCAAAAGAGTATGCTTTGGTAAAAATCTACCACCAGGAGTGGAATTTTGTAAGCAGATAATGATTATTGTTATTATAAAGCCATAAAAAACTTTTAAATTATTCTTTAAAGGTGCATTCGTATTTATAACTCAAATCCGAGGTCGAAATTGATTAACCTTTTCTTAGATTTACAATGACTGCTTTTACAATAACATAGTAGCTTTAACTGTCTTAATATGTAAATTATCTTATTAGAGAATTCGAAATTTCTCAGACAATGACGAAAGTATTTCGATTATTAAATATTATTTTTTAACTTTGAATATTGAATAATCGGCAGACAGATAACCACTGCTAAGCTCCAACCTCCCCATTTAAGAAAGCGAACAGTATACTAGCCTCGTTTGTCCGAGGCGGATTAGCAAGTTTTACACATTATCTCGTCGTGCATAATATATACAGATTAATAATTCAGAAGTCAGAAATCCTTCACTTGCTTTATTAATGATATAAAATTGACATTTCCTTACGTAGACACTTACCTTACTAGGTTTAAGCTCTTGTCCGCGGCTTCGCTCGCGTTATGATATCCCACGGGAACCATACATTTTTCCGGGATAGAAGGAGCCTATGTACTATTCCAGACTATAATCGATCTTTGTGCCAGACCTGTTTAGCAGTTTTGGCATGATTGAGCGACAAATAACTGTTCAAACTTTCGCATTTATAATATTAAGTATAGATTGTAGTATAGACACATACACATATTATTGTGTAATGCGTAATTCGTAGGCTCCATAAAGTTTACAATAATTTAGTGGGGCAAAGTACAATAACATCCCATAAAACATTTACGAATTTTCAATATACAAGTGTAAAAAATTTGAAAAGCAACGTTTCTACAAATAGTCTTGTTATATGTCGAAA
Organism: Dendrolimus kikuchii; assembly: GCA_019925095.2. Lineage (NCBI taxonomy): Eukaryota > Metazoa > Arthropoda > Insecta > Lepidoptera > Lasiocampidae > Dendrolimus > Dendrolimus kikuchii. The sequence goes on from CM034407.1 coordinate 9,528,969, forward strand.
TGTTTTTTAAACGACCAGAATCACCATACTCTTTCAAAAATACATTTAAAATAGATGACAAATGTATATACATAATAAAGATAATATGTTGCTGGGGAGCTTGTTGCGCCGCTTTTTCTCATTTGACAATAATAAACATTGCTTTTGAAGTGGAGGTAGATTGATCACTTTCAATAAGTGTAAGATTCTACTTTTCATGTAAATACATTCATTTTCAATAACGGACCAATCGGGGGTCCATCCCTAGCACCCAGACCAGAATAACCAAAATTGTCAGTATAGTAATAGAAAAAGGTCACTGGACAATAAGTTCATCAAATTTCTAAGAATCTCATAATTAATTCAATAAATAAACACAAGTAATAAAAGGTTTACATTACAACCTGTCTCCGAGGCGTCCAGGCGTTGCGGTTGTTCCGTAACTATAGCAACGGATCGGGTGTCAGACGGGAGCACGTATGCAACCTGTTAAAGGAATTCCAATATTTATTTACTTTCTTTCGGACATCGCTTTTTATAGCTTTTTTTTATTGCAAGAGTTCAGCAGACGGGCAGACGGCCTACTTGATGGAAGGCGGTTACCGTCGCCTATGGACACTTGCAACACCCAAGGTGCTACAAATGCGCTGCCGCTCTCTTAAGGGAGACCGGAACCTGGCCACTAATGCCGAAGCACAACTCAATGGCGGTATACTCTAGATCAAGGTTGGTAGCCAACCAGTCGAGCGATTACACTACCACCTGGCTGCGGGTTGTTTTGTCGCCTCTGACGACAGGCCGCGCCCGGCTGCAGGAAATTGTATTCTTTCTCCGTTCCTGCACGGATGGAATATAATCGCTTTTGTCTGACATTATTTTTTTATATAACAACTAGGCTTCACCGCGAGTTAAACCCTTGTAACCCTTGTTAATTAGTTGCCGGTTCCTGTATCTTACCGACCCGCGACCGTTCATTTATCTTACTATCGGTTAAAATTTGACATAAGCTCTATACAAGTAATGTCAAAATTCAACCAATAGTAAGACAAGTGAATGAATTGTAATATATAGAAACTGGCTATTAGCCAGTAAGCTTTCTTTCAGATAGGTTACATTGCACCAAATTTTTATCTACGCGTACTCCGGCGACTCGGTTGCAAAATATGGTTTAAAAAATAATACTATAATATATATATATATACATATACATTTACCTTCAGTGAAAAATGATCTTACTGATCGTAAAAACCGCATGAAAATCTATTGCGTGGTTTAGGAGAAAAATACTCAAAGGATACTCGTGTCTGATTTTGATGAAAGCTGTTCTGGTAGCATTCGATTTACAAAAAAATAGGTTAGTACTCTATCCCTGTATACAAGTCGAATTATACTGTTTGCAAGTATTTATTTTACTTTTGACGTTTGCACGTCTATCAAGTTACATATTTCTTGACAGTAAAGCCCACATGAAACACATGACATAATTGTCGTACTTTATCGTTGTGGGTGATGTAATAGTGATGTACTGTGAGTTATATAACGCACAGACTATTAAACCATCGACACTATATGTAAATAAATCGAAAGTAATCCGTTTGAAAATAAAAAATGTTCTACTTTATTACATTCTTTTACTTTACTACAAAAATGGCTTATTTAATATATATAAAATATGTTCATTCAAATGTGGGTATATTTATTACACGATATAAATACTATATCGTGTAATAAAGCAAAAATATATAGATAGGTTAAATTGACTAAAACTTATTTATAAATGAAGTCGATTTTTATAATAAACCGCGTCAGTAACGCAGTTTTTTTTCAACATCTCTATTAAAGGCTAGATTGGAGATTTTTCTTTTTTTAAAATTTCTTTTATACCTTTTCTAGAGGTACAGTAACGCATTAGGACATTACTAATTGATCCACCATCGAGCTATCAAAAGTAAAATAAATGCTTTCAAAGGGTTTAGCGCTAACCGAATAGAATAACAAATGTATGGGAATAACATATTGGGTTACAGGAAGTATTATGTCATGCCCATACATTTTCATTCTACTCATTTAGCCCTTATACCGTTTGTCTAGAAGGCTTGGTCAGAAATCGATTTGGCTGATTTTGAATAAAAATACATGCTGTTATATTATACAAATCATATTGTAGCTTGTGGGATTAATTTATGTATAAGAATGTCAAACATCGAACTAACGGTTAGGATTTGGCTTTAAATATAAATAGAATAAAAGATATAAAGAAAAACAATTGTTATCTAGACGTGTTACTGGGGAATTTCTTGCCGCTTCTTCTCCTTAACAGCAATAACACGTTGTGAAGCGGTGTAAATAGAACAGGAGTAAAATTATTTTTTAATCTATATGTATAGATTAAAAAAAATGTTCTCCAGTGGAACTTAATTTGATTAAAAACTTTTGAATTTGAATTTGAAAGGCCCACTTGACAGATTCTCCCTATATACGCGAGATTGTTGATGGTGATCAGTGTTGCAGACCCCTACCGCTGACACTTCTCAAGACTACCTTCAGTGAACATCTTTGCCTAAACCATTTAAAGCTTTTGCACATCTCGTGACATTAGTTGTTTAGTCTATCATGCTTTTTTCCGAAACACAGCGGAATTGTTTGGTAGAAGAAATAAGCAGGGCAGTGGTATCTATGCAGATAGGGACTTCACATAGTCTGACCATCAGTATATTAATGAACCACGCTTAAAAAAAATTCAAATTTGAAATTATTGTGATAGATGCCGACACCGTTAGTACCTAATCAAACACCAACCCTTGTTGTTCCAATTAGGGATGCAAACAAAACATCGATGTTTCCAAACATCGATGTATCGTTCATAAAAATCGATGTTTTAACATCGATGTTGAAACCAAAACATCGTCGATACGTCGTTGTTCAAGAACGATGTTTTTTGAACGATGTTTTATCGTACATAGACGTAACGCGCCATCTTGCGCTCTATTTTTAATATTTTTTCTTATTGCTAGTAATAATTCATAATATAAAAGTTGATTATTATATCTATTTTATTCATTTCTAATAGAAATAACCATTTTTCTTAGATGTATATTTATTTTAAATGGTGATAGGGATGTTAGTGTGTGCCCACGCTGTTGAATGGTACGGTAAGTACGATAGTGGATATGGGTAAGGGAAAAGACATATAAATAGAATAAACATAGTATTTAGTAGGATGAGAGCATTGAGATGCAAAGATTGCAAAGATGGAGCAACAGCGGCATAAAAGGATGATGTTAGTGAAATCAATAATTAAGAAAGGTGTACTAAGATGGTTTGAGCGATACATCCATGTTAAAAAAAAGATGTTTCATTTGCTTCACAGGAACAAGCGTTAAAAAGCTTATGTAAATAGTGATAAAAAACATCGATATATCGTTCATAAACGTCGATATTTTTAACATCGATATTTTAATTTTGAAAACATCGATATCCTAACATCGATGTTTTTTATGAGCGATGTTGCATCCCTAGTTCCAATCTGTTTTTGCTAGTCTGTAATTCTGTATCAACATTTAATTGAAGAATTATAAACTGCAAACAAATTAGATAACGCTTATGTAGGGGGGTGACTTATATAGGGTGAAGGAGTGACATGGAATGGAATGTTCCTCAGTCTCAAAGGAAGATTTTCCAGCGAGGCTAGTGTTGTTCCTCGCAAACTTATTATAAATGAAAATTTGTATATACTTTGTATGTTTCGGGAAACGTTCGTGACATCAATTATTGCACAGCGCCATCTATTGGCTCGTAAGTTTTCCACTACACTTATTTTTCTGTTAAAAATCCTTTATACATTTAGATATCCAATGCACCGTAATTTTCTACGTTATAAATGAAAATTAATATTCATATTTAAAAATAAATATTATTATATACATACAAGCTTTTAACGTATTCAATTTCGCGTGTAGAAAATTTTCACGTTAAAATCTTTACGGTAAATAACAAAACTTATAAATAATAATAAACTAATAAAATGTTTTTAGTTAAAAGCTTTTAGTTCTAAATTTAAACCAAATTTAATCATATAATAGTTATATCAAAATAAATACAAGGTAATAAAATAGATTAAGATAAAAATACACTATTTAACATAACATTTATGGTTTAAAAATGTTCCAAAAATAGATATAGTTAAAATACAAATAATTAAAATAAGAAATAAATATTTTATTTAATACCTATTTATTGCGTTATATAATTATGAAGGCAGTGACAAGTAAAAATCTGTGCCAAGTTTTCTTAGCACCAACTTTAAATCAATTGATTTACTTTTTATCGTCATGAAAAATAAACGCGAAGTCGTAAATATTATACAAGCGGCATCATGATGTCATAATTTTGTTTTGTCTAAAAGTTGATCTCAGCACTAGAGTAATAAAAATACGCTGAAGCCCACCAGCAATGGCTTCATCACTATGTACGTGTCCAGACCTTCAAGTACCTCGATAATGCATATTTAGTAAGAAAACTCAAAAGGAGAAAACCATTTGAGTGATTGTTATAAAACTTTCATAACAAAGTGTAGTGCTATGTGCAATAACAAAAAACACTTAAACAAAGTTAGACAGTAGAACACTTAAACAGTTTTCTGACCTAATGTGCTTATTGTTAAAATTTCCACGTGCTAACAACGGTGAAGAAAAACATAATGGAAGGAATAGATAACTGATATGTCAAACTGGGCAAGCGTGGCGGGGATACTGTCCGTTCCCCCCTATAATGGGACGCTCGAGCCCAACAGTGGGACATTTATGGACTGTTATTATTTATTACATGAACAAAGTGCCTTCCCCTTAATAGAGACAATAAGAAAGTGTTACTGGACACATTCTTAGTATAAGATATATCTAATTTTTTATTTTTTTATTTCATTGATTAGATTATAATTTTAATGTGAACTTTAAGATACATCATATGTGGAAAATACAATAATTTTGTATATTTAAATTAGCTTGATCTGTACCTATTTACGTAAGTCAGTATATAACGGATTTTTACATCGTAATTTTGACAAGTTTCAAAACTTATAAATATCGTAAGAGTAAAAAATCGTAAAGTGAGAGTGCCACATTTTAGATCTGTTGTCACACATACGATATACTAAGAGTCGACTTTCTTGATTATAACTACTTTAAAAAACAAAAATTATAGTTAATAAAACTAAAAAAACACACTTTATTATTATTTAAATAATGTAACATGATATTTATTGTAACATGTATCGCCAACCTAATATAATTATAAAACTACACATAATAAATTTCAAAGAAGACATTCTTGACTGTTTTTAATATTTATTAAAATTTGCTAGTGTTTTTTGTTATATTTAATTTATATTTTTATGTGATGGCTATAATTTAAGCACGCATTAAAAATGAAAAAAAGCTGGCTATTGCGTAACAGCCCAAGTAAATGTTTTTATTAATGTTGTTGTTTGGCTATAAAATCATGAAAAAGCGTTAATAAAAACACCCTGTATCTTAAAAACACAGCTCTTGATAAAACTAATTTTGGCTGATAGGAACTATTAAAATTTTGCCATTTGAAAAATTTACTCCACATAATTCACAAATTACCACAATTGCTCAAAAAAACACGTTGCCGGAGTCTGTATTTACCGATACTTATAACGTCGGTGTCTTCAACGCCCGTGTGAATATGTACCTTCTAGGTAAGCAAGCTCCACCCTAGACCATATACTCGCTCCACATAGTCAAACGCAAACCTATACTAAAATATAAAAATATATATTATGCTATAGGAAAAAGATCCAGTACTCTAGTGATTCATATTTTGATCTTTGAAAAAACTTTCACGTCTTGCCACTTTTATCCGTGCAGGAACGGAGAAAGAATACAATTCCCTGCGGCCGGGCGGCCTGTCGTAAGAGGCGACCAAACAACACAAAGCTAGGTGGTAGGGCATTTGCCCGACTGGATGGCTACCACCCCTGGTCTAGAGTATGCCGCCATAACAACCTTGAGTTGTGTTCCGGCATTAGTGGCCAGGTTCCAGTCTCCTTTAAGAGAGCAGCAGCGCATTTGTAGCACCTTTCGTGTTGCAAATGTCCATAGGCGATGGTAACCGCTTTCCATCCAGTGGGCCGTCTGCCTGTCTGCTGAACTTCTGTAATAAAAATAAAATAAAAAAAATAAAGATCGACGAGATATTGCTGATTTTTTACTTCTTGTAAAAATTATCTCCTCCGATATTGATTGTCCAGATCTTCTAAGGTCCACTTTAATATTCCAGCGAAGTCTATACGATTTAAATGTACCTTTAAGTTTTACTAATTGCAGACAAAACCGATTTCTAGTGCGAGCAAGTAATTATTTAAATAATGTAAGTAAATACGATAACATCGACCCTTTTGTAATCAGTATTTCAGGAGCCAAGCGGTGTCTAGGCCTTAAATTTTTCAACAGTGACTAAGCATCTCGGTGCCTTGTTTACGTCTGCATGTTACTTTTAACCAGTAGCTTATTCGTGAAAACCTGTCATTGGCTTTCTTTTGTTAATTAATAATTATACTTACCTAATGCAATGTATTTAGCTGTAGGTTTTCCATAAATAAATAAAAACAATTACGATTAATAAATAGAATCAGAAAATTATAAGAACGAAAACCTCATTTGTCTTGTAAGGTAAATATATAACTAGAATATCAACATTGTTTTATGTTATACAAGTAATTACCGCTCTTTTCAAGTTCATATACATACATACATAAACAGTATTATTATCATCTCAGTTGTGTACGGATCGTCTGCCTCGAAGTCCGAAGTCCGCTTTCCTACTTTTATATACATACATACAGTTCTGATACACTGTTTATACATAAAATATATAAACAATGTATTAGAACTAAATCAATAATTAAAATAATTTTCGGTTGTTTTAGTAATAAGACAAAAGAAAAACTATTTTAATAGACATAAACATATACTTAATACATATCTAACTTTATTATGAATCTATATAATATTAAAAAGTAGCACTATGCGTAGAATAAGGCTACTCAATGACTTCGAATTGAAATTAGAAAATATAGTAATCAATAATATTAAATTTAATATAAAAAATATCCATGACCCAAACTACTCCCATCCAAACATAAAAATGTCAAATAATCTTAACGATAAAGTTAAAATTAGTTTTTTATCTTTGTTATTTACTTTCTTTTAATATTAAAAACATAACTGCAAAAACTAGATATATAATATACTCGTATGTTTATCTTTATTAGAGACGAACTATTTATAAAATTATTCACTAATACAATGAATAAGCTTAATTTATAACTTATATATTAGTTATAAAATAGAATAGAATAATAATCTATTGCTAGAAATGTATGTGTAGATAGGCGTTTTGTTATAATTGTTTTAATACATTTTGCCTTATTAGGAGTGCAATTTTCATTGAAGTTATAGTTATATCTATATATAATCCGTTAAAACTAAAAGTAGAATATATTAGCTTACGTTATCGTATTCTATGGGTAAGGTGTATAGAAGGCTGGATACGTTACCTCGGTGGAGTGCCATGCTGAGCAGTTGTCCCAGGTAGGTACCAACCTTGTGATCATCCGAAGAGTCGCTGAGGCAATTTGATAAGTTTTTTTCAAAATATAAATATAATAAAATACGACTTATCATTTATTACATGATAAGTAACACGAATTTATTGTCAACATTGATTAAGGGCCGACTTTTCAATGATTAGAGAATAAAGTATAACACGGAAAAAATAATTGATATATTTATTTATAATTAAAAATTCAGCGCTAAATATGTTTAAAAAAATATTTTTCATTTCTCCTATTCTAAAAGTACGCGTGGACTTGCCGAATCACAGGGTTAAAAACAGCACTTTTTATCCCTGGGAAACAATTCAAAAAAATTAGAAAACTATCCAAACCATAGATAATACGTGCGACTCTAGTCCCATCTTTTTTTACAGCCACCGTTAAACCGCGACATCAATTGTAATAAAAAAATATCAACAATTTTGTAACATCATTTTATATTTATAAACTATTTTTCACTATTTTTTTTTAATTTACATAAATTTGGGTATAAATTTTTTTGCTATCATCAGTGACAAAAGAAAATAATGGCTGGTAGAATGACACAGAAAAAAAGTTTTCACATCATAACTCGTTTCATATGTGACGCACGTGGTGACGTTTCATCAGATTTAGATATGTGTATTTCACGCCTGATTTTATTAGAGAAGTAATTGTTTGTTTATCTAATCAGTTTTTATTTACTTCAGTCATATTCGAAATGAAAATTAGAGTGTTAATTAACATTCCGGCCTCTTGCCATCGTCGCGCACCAAGCCATTTGGCTCGAGGGTGGCTGGTATGTCGACGCTGACAAGAGCTCGGCGGATGATGTCATTGAGGCTGGCATGGCAAGATCTTCGGCCAACACTATAATCAGTTAATTAATTTACAGTAAAAATCTTTTTCCTGGATCAATATAGATGGATACTATCGAAGTAGAGGTAAGAGAAATAAATTAAGCACAATACAATAAATTCCTATTGCAATCATAAATTCTAGATATTTATGTTAAGATAATATTTTAGCAATAAAATTAAACGTCAGAACAACAATCCTTATTGCGTAAAAGCATCCCATTCACTTATTAAAGAGAATCATAAAGCTGTTTTAATGTCTTTAGGACGCAATATAAATCTATGCGACAATGCATTCATTATAATACTGCGAGTAAACAAAAAGAGGATGGGTTATATAATGTCTTTTTTTAAATTTATTATCCAATATGCTTACATTCATATACATTAGAAACACATTTGAACCTTGTCACAGAAACCTCATGCGTTTATTCGTGCCGCAGGGAGTCGTGTACACAATATTGTTTTATCAAAAACAGAAGCAGAGATTCTAATGTTAAGTTCTGTTTCGATGATAAAAGCAGGGTTATCATCATTCTAGTATATGGTTCTCATTTTAGTACCAGGTCTGCACATGTGAGCCGTTGGTCCGCTTTCGGAATCAATATAGAATCTTTTCAGATTATATTTGATCGATTTGTAGTTATTTTTTTTTGTACTTGGATTGCAGGTTCTCTGGGAGATCATTTATAATGTTTGGTATCATATATTCCTCGCGCTTTGTCCTATATATATTACTAGAGTTTACCCCGCGGCTGCGCCGCGGGTCAACCTCTAGTGCGTGTCTTTTGTTTAAAGAGCAAGTAGTACAGGTTAAATTGTATTAAATTTTTATGTATTTGCCCCCGAAAGATTCACTTCATTTTATATCGCAAACTATACCACCCCCGTCTATATGTAAACTACATAAATGACAAAAGTTGACAAAAATGACAAAATAGATAACATCGACCAAGTGGACGAAGTGGACCCAGTGGACCCAGTGGATCCAGTGGACAAAGTGGACCCAGTGGACCCAACGGACCTAGTGGACCAAGTAGACCCAGTGGGTGCAGTGGACCCAGTGAGTCCAGTGGACCAAGTAGACCCAGTGGTTCAAGTGGACCCAGTGGATCCAGTAGTCTAAGTGGACCCAGTGCACCCAGTTGACCCAGTAGGCTGTGTTCCAAATGGACCCAGTGGAGCCAGTAAACTCAGTGGACCAAGTGGACCCAGTAGACCAAATGGACTAAATAGACCAAGTGGACCCAGTGGACCAAAGGGACCAAATGGACCCAGTGGACCAACTGGACCCAGTGGATCCAGTGGACAAACTGGACCCAGTGGACCCAACGGACCTAGTGGACCCAGTGGGTCCAGTGGACCCAGTGAATCCAGTGGACCAAGTAGACCCAGTGGACCTAGTGGTTCAAGTGAACCCAGTGGACCCAGTAGTCTAAGTGGACCCAGTGGGCCCAGTGGACCCAGTAAACTCAGTGGACCAAGTGGACCCAGTTGACCAAGGGGACCAAGTGGACACAGTGGTCCAAGTGGACACAGTGGTCCAAGTGGACCCAGTGGACCAAGTGGACCCAGTGAACCCAATAGACCCAGTGGACGAAATTGACACAATCACAAAAGCAGTCCTAGTTTCCGGGATAAACTTTACATAAATCCATCCCAAAATGTATCCCATTATCCGGGATAAAAAGTATCCCTTGGCCACTCTCGGTATTCAAATTATATATGTACCATGTTTCAGCCAAATCGGTCCAATAGTCTTTCCATAAAAGGATAACAAACAAAAAGACAAATATGTTTTTATCCCGGAAACTATCCCATTTTTCGGGATAAAAAATATCCTATGTTCATTCTCGGCATCGAAAATATATATATACTGAGTTTCAGCCAAATCGGTGCCGTAGTTTTTCCGTGAAAACGGAACAGACAGACAGACAGAGTTACTTTCGCATTTATAATATTAATAGGGATTATATTTAGGAATTACCGTTGTCTGGTTTTCCTGAAGTATACAATCTAGGTGTCTTCAAGTCTCGCGTGAAAAAGTATCTTCTAGGGAAGCGTGCTTCACCTTAGACTGCATTTCCGCCTGACATCAGGCGCAATGTCAGTCAAACGCGAACCTATCCATTATAAAAAAAAGAATAATATATTCACATGAGTCAGATCTCGGTCGCATGTAGTTAGGTCTAGTCTTCTTAACTAATAGTTCTGGTTTGTTAAATTTAGTTAGTATTGAAAAATTAACCTTGTCAAATATACTCATAACTGGTCCTGGTCTGTTGATTGACAATAAAGATTCGCTAGAAAGAAAATCACCTAGAAGATTTAGTTATGCCAACAACAATTAATTGATTTCGACAGTTGTAATTACTTATGCTCCAAATAGCCAAATTAAATGTTGTGAATGCCAGTTTGTGTCTTTAAGCTCAGATCTTTGATATGCCGTTCCTGTATTTTTTTTATTGCATGATTTCAGCAGACAGTCAGACAACCTACCTGATGGAAAGCGGTTACCGTCAAGTTCGGATATTTGTGACAACAAAGGTGCTCCCAACGTGTTGCTTCTTTCTAAAGGAAGACTGGAACCCGACCACAAATGCCGATACACAACTCAAGGTTGTTATGGCGCCATACTTTAGACCAGAGGTGGCAGCCGTCCAGTCCGGAAAAAGCCCTACCACCTGGCTGTTAATTGTTTTGCCGCCTCTTACGACAGGCCACTCGGCCGCAGGAAATTGTATGGTTTCTCCGTTCCTGCACAGATATTTATTTAACGCTAATAATTTAAAACTATTTATTTCAGACTATTTATTTAAAACGATTTATTTCAAACTATTTATATCAGACTATGTATTTAAGACTATTTATTTGAAACTATATATTTTAGACCATTTAATTAAGGCTATATATTACACTATATAAAAATGAAATAAAATAAATGCAAATGGTGTATTTTGGAGAAATTAAATTTATTAAAAATTTTGATCTAAGCTATATGGGGCTTGATCCATACATAAGTATATATTTGTATGTCAAATATGTCTTGGACAGTTTACCCTTGGTAGTAATGTTTGACATTCTGATCAGTTTGGTGTAAATAAATAATTTTTCATAATTTATTTTGGCTTACTGAATAGACAATCGCGTCACATTTCCACGTGACTCATAACGTGGACGCTTAACGTGAACGCGTAACGTGAACGCGGAACGTAAACGTGTAAACGTAATATAGTTTTGAGAAGGCCCTTATATATTACATTTTTATTGTTGATCAGACTGTACAAGTCAATACAAGCTCGCTTTTAAAATTTTTAGACACGCAAGTCAAGACAAACAGAAGGAAATTAGTTAAAAGTATTTATCTAAAATAAAACTAAATAATAAATTAAACTGTACTATAAAATATAAAAAAACTGCCATACACACATCACTGCTGTTTTTATTATTTAATGTTATCGATTAAAATTTTCTTTCTTTGAGAAGTAAAAAGATTATATTTAAAAATGCATATGTAGATAGCCTTATTTTATCAGCTTCTTTGCCTACTTCAAGCAATAAAAAAATATTCTATCTGACATTAAGAGTCGATAACGCCTATTTAGAAAAAATCTAAGTCAACTTAGTTCATTGACCTCCAAGGCTCCAATAAATTTGAAAAATACTGTTAATTATATTAAATTATAAATTTAAATTATTATTTAAAATCTTTCATGGGCTAAACTAACATTCGAACATTAATACATAAAATATTTGACAAAAAACTCTTAATATTATAGTAAAAATTCTTTGTTATCTTAAAAAAACAAAATTGTTAGAACTTGATAGAAAATAATAAAATAAACCTTATCATTTATGAAATGACAAGAAGATAGCCGTCAAAATTGAATTAAATTAGTTTATTAAATTTTTTATCAGCAAAAAGCAACCTATATTAAAAACCTTTTAGTATTATTTTATTATGTATCTGTGATTTCGTATACGTTAACGTTCAGTATTCTACTTATAGTCGTAAAGCATTATAGTTCATATGACTAATAATATATATTTTTTTTTATTGCAGGAGATCATCAGACAGGCAGACGGCCCACTTGATGGAAAGCGGTTACCATCGCCTATGGACATTTGCAACACCAAAGTTGCTACAAATGCGCTGCTGCTCTCTTAAGGGAGACTGGAACCTGGTCACTAATGCCGGAACACAACTCAAGGTTGTTTTGGCGACATACTTTAGACCAGGGGTGGTAGCCATCCAGTCGGGCAAATGCCCTACCACCTGGCTGTGGGTTGTTAAGTCGCCTCTTACGACAGGCCGCCCGGCCGCAGGAAATTGTATTCTTTCTCCGTTCCTGCACGGATAGAATTAGTCAAGATTAGCAAAAGTATTCTTTTTATAAAGAATGTTTAGAATTATATTGCTTTAAAGATTATACGGCTTGGTAGCAAAAACTTTTAACACAAATCTTATTTGATTCATTCGTTACTCATCACCAGCCAGTGTTAACCAAATTATATGTCTTAGACTGACACAAGTTGTGGTAGCGTAATGGATAGCTACCGCGGGGGGCCTTTAGCTTGCTAGGAGAGCAAAGAACCTTCTACCCCCGCACAACGAAGTGGGGTGTGTTCTCCCAGGGCACACTCCAGGCACTTTATTGCGCTGGATCGACTGGGCGTAACTATGTTCTAGATCTCAGCCTTTCCAACACAAACAAAAGCGCAGGGTCGACAGGGAGGAGGGGGTTTTTAGTGGGTATTGGGGTTGCTCGCTCGTGCAGCAACGCTCGGAGTCTTCCACACTATTCTGTGACGTCGATCGCGGACGGAGCACCGCCAAGAGCATACTATTGCTGCAGTGTTATCGCCCCCGACCGACGCACGTCGTTCCCCTAGCAACGACCCAGTTTGTGCGTAAATCGGTTAAGCATTTTCCCTCGCCTCAAAACAAAAAAAAAAAAAAAAAACAAAAAAAGGGTAATGGATAGTGGACTGGGCCTAACTACGTTCTAAGTCTCAGCCTTTCCTTCATAAAAGCGCGGGGCACATGGGAGGTGGGTGGTTTTAGTGGGTAGTGGGTGTTGCGCGTGCAACTTCTCTGAGTCTCCACACAAGCTGGCTTGATTATTGTTCGGATTGCCCCTTGTCAAAGGGGAAAGCCTTCATGATCAACTATGGTCTAATACCTTGCAAAGGACCCAGTATTGTGCGTAAATAGCATTTCCCCCGCCTTAAAAAAAAAAGCGTAATGGATAGCGCACGCGTCCTAAACTCGAAAGGGCGCGGGTTCAATCCTGGCAGGAACGGGTGCACCACTTAGGCAGTTTTCTGACCTAATGTGCATATTGTTACAATTACCACGTGCTAACAACGGTGAAGGAAAACATCGTGATGCAACCTGCACATCGATATAACCAATATGTCAAACCTGACAAGCCGCCTTGAACAAATGTGGCGGAAACACTGTCCATTTCCTTGTAATGGGAGGTCCGGTGGGACATTTAAGCAGCGCAAGAAACTCTTCAGTAACATGCCTGGCTCTAATAATTCCTATTAATATTATAAATGCGAAAGTAACTCTGCCTGTCTGTCCGTTAGGCTTTCACGGAAAAACTACCAAACCGATTTGGCTGAAACTCAGTATATATATTTTTTCGATGCTGAAGATGAACATAGGATACTTTTTATCCCAAAAACTGGGATAGTTTTCGGCATAAAGATATATTTGTCTCTCTGTTTGTTGAGTTTTTATGGGAAGACTATTGGACCGATTTGGCTGAAATTCGATACATATGTAATTTTAATATCGAGGGTGGCAAAGGGCACTTTTCATCCCGGATAATGGGATAGATTTATGTTAAGGTTACCACATAAAGTAAGATAGGTTTTTTGTGATTTGTCATTTTCGTCATTATGGCTATTTTGGTCATTTTTTGGTCACTGGTTTTTTTGTGCGATTTGGTCGTTTTGGTAGATTTGGTCACCTTGGTCGTTTTGGCCATTTTCGTCATAATAGTTTTGCTGTAATTTTGTAGATATAGTGTTAATACCAAAAATTGTCATAGATACTTTTCATCCCAGGGGATGGGATAGTTTGCGACATAAAATGAAGTGAATCTTCCGAGGGCAAATAGCACTAAGATAAAAATGTAATACGATGTAACCTGTATTAATGTTTGCTCTTCAAACAAGAAACGCACTAGGGTTTGATCCGTGGCGCAGCCGCGGTGAACTCTAGTTTTATATAAATTTAAATGAGTGGGAGGCAAAATGAAAAATCAAGTTGGGGTGTGCTCCGGTGCACGCAATCATCACGGCTATTGAAAAGTGGTCGAACGGCGGAATAAAAATTAAATATAATATCGCGATTAAATCCGTTAAAACGAAGTTTAATTATGTGTACAGAAAACTTAAGAAAATACTAATTGTATAAATTTTAAAGATCATTCTAGAAACTAATGCCGCATCGAATAGGATAAATGCTCGTAGTTTCCTATTGTATTTGTTCAAGATAGCTGTTTATTAACCTGCACAGTTAATCTATAGTCTTGTGAGATTATGACTTCCTTTATTGCCTTTGCTGTTGGTTTTATAGCTTATATTTCTAAATTCCCAGGCGATTAACAACTACCGTCACTTGAACTTTAATAATAATAATTAATTAGTTATTTGATACATTTTATAATATATACATGTAATAAAATTGTAGAGGTCGAATTTCTGTAGGTACAATGAAAAAAAATGCTAAAAACCGAGTCAGGGGGATGTACAAAGTGAAATAGAACTAATTTAGATTTTTTCAAATTTTTGATTCTCTGTTTGTCTGTCTGTTTGTACCGGCTAATCTCCGAAACGACTGAACCGATTTAGATGAAATTTTGTATGGTGGTAACTTATATCCCTGGTCAACATATATGATACTTTTACATATACATACATACATACATAACTTCACGCCAGTTCCCTTGCGGGGTAGGCACGAACAACAGAATGATACTTTTGATCCCGAAAAATTAAAGAGTTCCCGTGGGATAGTTAAAAAACCTCATCACGCGGCCGAAGTTGCGGGCATCAGCTAGTAAATTATAAAACAATTAACATAATTATTAACGAATGAGCGAAGCCTTCTTTTTATCTTTTTTATGTGAAGGTCGCAAACAGGCTACTCAACAACTCATGGAAAGTGGTTATCGTCGTCTATAAACGCTTGCAGCATCAAGGGCAAAGCCAACGCGTTGTCAGTCTTTAGGATAGAATACAGAGGATAGGATAGGGGTGTGAAATAAAGGAATTAGACAAGAGGAAAGGGATATGGGTTTTTGAAGTGATAACTTCTTATGGGAGGGTAAACCGCTTCGTTACGTAACGCGTTACGGCGCCAGTCTGTCTGGCTTCCCTTTCTCTCACGCAAGTTATCACTTCTGTCGGGCGTCCCAAGACCCACACGATTTTTTGCTACTTTTGCCCGGGCGAACGAGATTGCCCGAGTCAATTACAATCTATTTGTTAGGTACTTTTAAGAAGTTACGTTATACTTATATATTATTACTACTTATTTTATTGTGGGTAAATAAATGTTGCTACTTAGATATATTTAGGTAAAGGTGGGTTGGATAAGTGGATGTGGATGGATGGACGGTTGGGTGAGAGGATTTTTGGATGGGTGAGTGGAAGGGATAATTGGATGGATGGCTGGCAGGATGTCGTGCTTTATTTATTTATTTCTTATTTCTGTATATTATTACAATGCTCTTATAAGTATTACAGTTTGTACAATTTCTTCTGTCTATTATAATACGGGATATGGGATTGGAATAGGGAAGGTTGGATAGGGAGAGGGGAAAGTGGACCATCAGAACTCTCACTCATCGCACAAAACACGATTAGCTCATGGCTAACCGTTTCATACCAATATTGTGTGAGAGCGTGGTATCACACCGACAGAGCCGGCCCTAAGAACTGTGATCAAGACAGAAATTCCAGCTTAGCTCTACCACGACAGAACAGTTGACGTATAAAAGACACGGCGAAGCCTTCTTGTATAGTTTATAGACTTGTAGTAGTAGGTGGTTTGTAGTCGATGGTGGCAGTAGTTGTTGATAGTGGGTTCTTAAATTTATCCGTGCAAGAATAGTCGATGAATACTATATTCTGCGATAGCGCGGCCTGTCGTAAGCGACAAATCAGTTCTCAGTCTGGTGATAGGGCAATTGCCCGTCTGGATGGGTACAACCCCTGGTCTAGAGTATATCGCCATAACAACCTTGAATTGTGTACCAGCATCAGTAACCAGTTTCCAGCCCCCCTTCAAGACTGGCAGTATGTTAATAGCATTTTTGGTGTTACAAATGTCCATTGGAGATGGTAACCACTCTCCATCAGGCGTCTATCTCACAGCGTGTATATACGTAAGGTACTAAGGAGAAAGTCGTAGCAATACATCGTGTAATTAGCGTATTTCTTTATTCTTCTAGTTCCTTAATAGTAGTGTTTAGATACTGATCAGGAATCAATTCCAAATCAAACCCCCGGAGAGGGGTTTGAGGGCATACGCAAATGCATGCCCCAAATGTATACAAGACAATGATAAGAAAAATAATGGAGAATGCAAGATGAACTATGTGCTTTGCCATCAGCTTGTCTATTTAGACGCCTTGTATATTCTATGTCTTGCTCTGTGTATGGGTTCCTGGTTTATAGTACCCTTGGTAATGAATTAATATTTGAAATCGACCGCAGTACATATTTTCATTTGTGTATTCTCAGATAATTTAAATTTTAAGTAAATAATAAAATAATAATAGCTGCCCATAAATTTTATTTTTATTGCAGGAGTTCAGCAGACAGGCAGACGGCCCACTTGATGGAAAACGGTTACCATCGTCTATGGACATTTGCAACACCAAAGTTGCTACAAATGCGCTGCTGCTCTCTTAAGGCAAACTGGAACTTGGTCACTAATGCCGGAACACAACTCAAGGTTGTTATGGCGGCATAATTTAGACCAGAAGTGGTAGCCATCCAGTCGGGCAAATGCCCTACCACCTGGCTGTGGGTTGTTAAGTCGCCTCTTACGACAGGCCGCCCGGCCGCAGGAAATTGTATTCTTTCTCCGTTCCTGCACGGATAAATGTCCCACTGCTGGGCTTGGGCCTCCTCCTCAACGTAAAAGTTGTTAAAGTGTAATATGTGTATTCTCCATTTCTATCGGTAATTCGCGCATATAGTAACTAACCGTCAAGTCAATTGGACGCTTTTGAACATCTTACAAAACGCCGAAGCCCCTGCATTTTGTACAAGAGTTATTACGTCATAACTTGAATATGCAAAATAGCGTATTAAATATTTTTTAAACATTATATTAAATTTATGTATTGTATGATGTGTGGTATTTTAGCTTCCGCTCTTTTATATGACAATAATTTTATAATATATAGTAACTTGTATCATCAATCTAATTGCTTCTCTATTTAATTCTGTTCCTACGAAGCTGAGTATGTAATCTATCTTTTTCTATTACGCGGGTACGTTTATAAGAGTAAAGAGCTGGGAGTTTAAACAACGGGCAGAACGGAAATGTAATAAATAATCTAATCATTCACCTAATATACAAATTTTTATAAAGATTAACATAAATCTTTATACATTGACATGTCTGAACATATTAATTAGTGACTAATTTACATAAAAATGCAATAAAATTTATTTACATTTACTTTTTAAGCCGTGGTAGCTTCGTGGCTGAGGCACCTGCTTTTGATTCTAATGCTAGGGTAAGATCGAGCCTAGCAATTCGATAGTCATGCCTAATAATTTTTATTTTTCACGACTTGAAAAGCTAAATCTTTTGCCATATTTAAAAAATCACTTAGGAATCATTATGTAAGTCTTACGCAAAAATATATGTGCTAGTTTACAATAGACTGTAATCTGCTGTCCATGTATGTCATTTTTCTTTGTTTTCTTTGTTGCATAATAATTACAGATAATTTAATAATTTCCTTTCGAGTCAGGTTGCCTGGAAGAGATCGCTTTTAGCGATAAGGCCGCCTTTTGTTTTTATCAAGTAGCTATTGTTTTGTTGTGCATTATTTTGTAATTTTTGTTTTGGTGAACAATAAAGTGTTGTCTATGTCTATGACTTGATTACATCATTATACAGGGGCACATAATCCACCTTCTTGCGAAACTTTCGTATATCCTCAGTAATTTAAAGAAAAATCATTGTGACATATATACAGACGGGCGTACATAACAATTTTATAAGGATTTTGTTTTGCCAAAATTACTGCAGGTCACTAAAAAGAAAAAAGGACATATTCCATATAAAATTCCAAAACTAGTAAGTAATAGTCAGTAAGTATTTAATTTATTTTTATATAACATGATACAGTCGATCCCGTACAGTACATCGGTCCGGCCGATGTTGTCCTGATCTGAAAAAAAAAAAAATGTGTGTGTTCAGATTATACGCAGTAGAAGTGAAACTTCAGAGAATATACTCACAGAAAATTCTTCTCTAACTTTTATTAATATAAATATAATTCCTTTAGCCTATTTCCGTCAACATGTTAAAATACAAAATAAACTTCTTAAGTATCACTTGCAATTATTCACTGTTTTAGTCAAAAAATATTATTATCAGTTTTATTTCGGTCCAAATTGGACCTATATTTAGTCTCTCTACTCTGTGCTGCACAATGTAAAACTCATATCTCATTGTCTCGCAGGCTTAGTCCAATGGATTTATATGTTTATCTCCTTTTAGTATCGCTTTCCGTTTCAACCAGTTTTAAATCACAACAATTCTAAAGAACTTTCACTTCAAAAATCTAGGTCCCGATTCCAGCGTCATTTCCAATTGTGAAGCTAAACCATCTGGCGTTCCACTCAAGCGCACGAAAAATACCGAAATCGGTCCAGGAGATTAGTAGAATCTTAGAACCCGATCCCAGCGCCACCTACCTGTTCCAATTGTCTCCGAATCTAAGGCGTCCGGGGACCCACTCAAACACATGGAAAACTTCATCATAATTGGTAAAGTCGTTCTTAAGTTATGCGCTTATATACACTTCTACGATTATTTTTTATTTATATACATTTAGTTGGACTACTTTTTCTTATTACACATTTTATTTGTCATTCAAAATATATCTTTCTGTGAAACTTATCGTAGTAAGTATTTAAAAATAAATAGTATTTTTATCTAAGCATCTAAATTACATCTCAGTGGTAAGGCAACGTATGTGTCAAACGACAATCAAGTGAGGTTTTGCAAGAAACGCACTGAACCCATATAAGGCTTACCGGGATCCATCTAAAAAGTGGAACGCTACGGCCTGCACACAGTTGCGCTTTTAAAGGGTGTCTAGATTTATACGCTGGTGTCGCGATAAATAAATGCAGACGACTGCGTCAAACTATCTGTATAATCAGGTTGTTCCTTTCAAGGGATATTCACACAAGCACTGATATTATTGTCAATTTTTATGGGTCAATGAAGCCATAAGATTCATTACTTGTATTTAATTGGTTGCGAGTGGTTTGCTTATAAAATATCCCTCAACTTGGAAAAAATATTAAAAACGATAATCCCATTATTGAAATGTATTGTCTTAATGATTATTTTCACTTTTTTATATAAATATAACTACATTAACCTTCCATGATCAAATTGATCGTGTACTAGCAGAAGGTGATGTCAGGAGCCTTAAGAATAGACGAGCGTGCATGACAAGAGCTATGAATGTCAAAGAAGCAAGTGAGGTGTGTAAGAATAAGCCTGAATGGCGCTTTGGTGTTCGTGCCTACCCCGCAAGGGAACTGCCGTGAAGTTATGTATGTATAACTACATTAATACTAACATTCTATTTAAATATAAAATTGAAAAAAACATAACACTTTTAATTTTAATTTTAATAAATAATATGTTTCAGATCGCTACAGTACTTTAATTTCTATTAGTATTTTTGAACAAATTACGAGAGATTTGTGGCGTCCTTTCGAAATATATTATTATGTGGCTTGTCAGAGTTTTCTTTTTACTGAAAGATTGTCAGTCCTAGTATTCTTCGCCCAATTTTCATTTCTTAATATACACACTCGTACATATGTAGGTGCATGACAACATTTTTTTATTTTACTAAGAAAGTAGTTACCGGCGTCTATAGAGGTTTGCAACACCAAGGAAGAAGTTAATAGGTCGAGTCAGCTTTAAGAACCGTAATCAAGATAATAATTCTAGCATAGTTCTAACATTTCATAAAAAATCTAAAATTGTACGGTCTTATTTATATTGAGTTTGAGTGAGAAACTTAGTCAAACTCAATTTAATACGAATAACACCGCCAGTAGCTAGTTGCGTAGAAAGCAATATAGTTAAAATTATGATATGTTATAATTCGCTATACTTTTATAAAATCAAGGATGATGTGACCTTTTTTAAGACAATAAAAAGCATATAGTTGATTTTTTGTCAACTAAGAGGGTTCTTAGTTCAGTTTTAAATTCAGCTACGATGATCAGATGAAAATTGTGTATTTAACTGAATTATAATCACCTGATCATTAAAATATCAGACCTGTATTAAACAATGATTATTGTGCAGTAGCGATGTCTATTGGATAAAAGCGAAAGCGTCTAAGCTGTCCCTAATTGGATAGGTTTTGTAAACTGCTTCACAGGTAACAGTTAGGTATTTATTGTGTTGACGTAATAGGCTTTAGATTTAGAAGACACATTTGTATTCAGTTGTGCAATTTACAAACAAAATATTGAAAACTACGCGATTCTTGTTTCAAATTGTTTATTTTGCAAGAAATAGCATAACATTGTAGCTTAGCAGTTCTTGGTTATATAATAATAATATTAGTCCATAAACATCCCACTCCTAGGCATAGGCATCTCCATTTTAGGGGAACGCATAGTATACCTGTTCACTGTTTACGTTAGGCAGGTGCATTACAAAATATTTTA
The DNA here is from genome assembly GCA_019925095.2 of Dendrolimus kikuchii. Taxonomy (NCBI): domain Eukaryota; kingdom Metazoa; phylum Arthropoda; class Insecta; order Lepidoptera; family Lasiocampidae; genus Dendrolimus; species Dendrolimus kikuchii. Next base: position 9,550,395 of record CM034407.1, read on the forward strand.
TCACCGTCTTATACATATTGAGTAAGAGTAAGTTTTAAGGCTTCTTTCTGGTTCTTAAAAGAGCCTTCAATCTTACTCTAACTCAATATGAATAAAACCGTTAGGTTTTAGGTAGGAAAAAATTGACATGGTTTTTAGTTAGGATTTGAATTCCTGTCTTTGCAAGAAATGAAAAGGTATTCTGGATTTTCCGCAGCCTAAAGGTCATGTATGTATGAAACTGAGTATCTTTTTAATAGACTATTTTGTTCCCTATATATTACTTGCGCGATGTAGCTAATGCTTAACTATATCATGTACAAGGCATAGGTACCGAATGGCTTTCATTTATTCTTTACTAGCTTCTACCCGCGACTTCGTCCGCATGGAATAGTTACTTTGGGCTAACGCTAGCTTTAACCCACGACCTTGTTTACATAGAAGATGAAAATATTTATTTGGAGGATTAATATCATGACATAAAAACACCTTTGCAAATAATGCATTATTTTACAACAAATTTGGTTAGCATATAAAAAGTTAGTGAGCTAATCTTAAAAGATAGACGTATACATAATAAAACTACGTTTTAACGGTTTTAAGCGCGGTAATTTTATTTGATTTTGGTTTTTCCGACGTTTCGGCCACTTTTCAGTGGCCGTGATCACCAAACCAAAACCAAAATCAAATAAAATTACCGCGCTTAAAACCGTTAAAACGTAGTTTTATTATGTATACAAGTCGCGAAAACTTAAGAAAATATTAGATAGACGTATGCTGTCGCGGAATTCTTGTTTGAACTTTTAAAGGGGAACAATTCTGTCACACATGATTTTTGTGAAACTTTAACCGTTTACGCAGCGGAAGCTCTCAAAAGGAAAAAAACCCGATTTTGAAACATTCATCATTGGTGCTCCGCTCCTTTTGGTCTTAGCGTGATGATATATAACCTATAGCCTTCCTCGATAAATGGGTTATCTAACACTGAAAGAATTTTTCAAATCAGACCAGTAGTTCCTGAGATTAGCGCGTTCAAGCAAACAAACAAACAAACTCTTCAGATTCAGACTGTTATAAAAAGTAACTTAGACTACTTTTTTAAAACGTTTTTAGGGTTCCGTGCAAACAAAAACAACGGGGATGACATCGCAGGTACAGCTAAAAGTTACATATAAAACTTTAAAATGGTGGTGATTTAAAAAGACCAGCATAACCCCAAAAAGAGTTTTCTTTCAGCAAATCTATAATTATAATGAGAGGGGGGAAACAAGAGGCTGGGTTGTGTACATACATTAAGGTTTACATACATAAATAAAAAGCTACTTATACCTAAATGTACATTTACATATCTGAAAATAAATATTTGCATAATAAAATACATACATATATGCATACAAATACAAATTTCACATTCATTAACAAAATAGTAAGGTCTGTAGATATTAAAATGTGCAGAACAGTTACAGTCTTTTTCTTATATATAACATTGAATTGCTGTTCGTTAGTCTCGCTAATACTCAAAAAACGGATTGACCAATTTCGATGAAATTGTGTGTGTGTGTGTGGTTGAGTGAGTCTCGGGAAAGTTTAGATTCAAAGTTGAAACCGGTATGTGTGTGTAATTGATTTCCAAGATTTTTAAGACATTTTTGTATGTGTTTCAGTGGGGTCTCTGGATAGTTCAGATTCAAAATTGGACCGAGTGGATGGCATACATTGCGACCGCGTTCTAGAATTTTAATATTTTACGGCAGGACATTTGCTGGGTTCACTAGCTCTTTATATCAATTGCTCAGCGTTGATTTATATATTTGTAAAGCGCCATCTGGTTTTATCAAATGTTGTCATTGCTTAATAAATTGTGAAGTACTAAGAATATCTTTAGTCTATTAACAATTGTATACAAATTAATTATCACTGTCGGATCATCTTCAATATATCAACAGTAGAATGATTACCTTTTACGCCTTTTAGTTAATGGCCTCCGTTCCGGATGTTACGAGGTTAAATGTCAAGTCTGTATGTTGGGAAAATATTATTATGTTTGATTTATTTCTTCGCAGATTAATTACTTCTATGAAACAATCATTTTAAACATTTACAATAAGTTTCATTATTATTTAATGTGATTACAATATTATATGGTTCAGAAACAAAAAAGTTCTGACTGAACATACATAAAAGAATATACATTTACACGACGAATTGATCTAATCCTTTTTTGAAGTGGGTTAAAAAATATTAAATTTTAAAGTTACGTGACCAAATATCAAAAACTATGGACGTTTGTCACCTCTACGGAGTCTTTCACTGTACATAGATTGACATGCACTTGGCCCATTTTTTACTTACACTTTCATCTAAACAGTTATAGATATTTAAGAGGATAGATAGAACATAAATTTAACATTTACTCAAGCAATTATTATAATGAATTATGTATGAAATGTGAGTTTATATGCTCAGGTCTAAGTGCACAGAGCATAGTTCGTTCATCACTGACATGCGCATTGACTGACAGTTTGGATGCGCATGCTCAGTGGGGCGCCATCTACAATTAATATTACAATGAGGTAATGAACGAATTGATTATGGATGCTTCAAGTAAACAGGATCATCTTTGAGTATGAAAAGATGCGTGGCAGCGCGGGTGGGTTCCCATCCGCTGTAATGGCGTCGAGATGACGCTCACCTCTCCTCCCGTGGGGCGCGTTACAGACCGCCACGCAATGAGAGTATGGCGACGCCAGGGAGGAAGTCCCCCCCTGCAATGGAAGAGGCCGCTGGGCCACCGCCTGCCAAGGCCTCGCGGAGTGGTGAGGCCATATACCCGTAGCTCTTGCATAAGGGCAAAGGACGGAACACCAAGTAGCTTTAATGGGTACCCCCGACAGTGGTGTGGCAATAGCATTTCTTGCTTGCGGTGTTAGTCCCACCCCAACTGCACCGCGTTTCCTCGCGGTAGATAGTCTCCAAACGGATTTCTGCTAGTTAAAAATAAGCATGTTGATGGATGTTGGGGTGCGAATGAGTGATCTAGTTGTAAGCACCTTGCTTTATGCGGATGATGCCGTGCTTTTAGCCGAATCGCCATCAGAACTGCAAACACTAGTCACAATGATGAAAGATGACTGTCAGGCGAGAGGCTTACATTTGAATGCGAAGAAAACAAAGGTTATGGTGTTTGAAAGAGAAGAAACCAGAACGAATGCAAGGATAATGGTCGATGATGTTATGCTGGAACAAGTGAATGAGTTTGTATATCTTGGATGTGCTTTTAGCAGGGATGGAAGGTACACCGCTGATATAGAAAGAAGAGTAAATTTGGGGAATAGTTTGAATGGAGCGTTAGGTAAACTTCTAGGCGCTAAGAACCTCAGCCAGAAGGCCCAGCTCGCCATACACAACGCGGTGCTGGTACCTACGCTCACGTATGGAAGCGAGAGTTGGGTATGGAAGAGAGAGCATGAAAGTAGAGTAAACGCGGTTGAGATGCGAGCACTGCGCAAAATCTGCGGAGTGACGCTCGCGGACCGCGTTCGTAATACCGAAGTAAGAAAGAGAGTTGGTCTGAAAGAGAGTGTCGGGGTGAAGGTAAGGAAAGGAATGCTCCGGTGGTTCGGGCATGTGGAAAGAATGCATGATGAAAGATTGACTAAACAGATATACAATGCAAAAGTGGATGGATGCAGAAGTCGTGGAAGGCCACGACACACCTTCCATGATCAAATTGATCGTGTACTAGCGGAGGGTGATGTCAGGAGCCTTAAGAACAGACGAGTGTGCATGACAAGAGTTATGAATGTCAAAGAAGCAAGTGAGGTGTGTAAGAATGGGCCTAAATGGCGCTCTGTTGTTCGTGCCTACCCCGCAAGGGAACTGGCGTGAAGTTATGTATGTATGTATGTATGTATGTAAAAATAAGCAGTACCGTCTCTGAGTATGAAAATATGTTTGTTAAGAGATATTAAATCTAAGCGGACTGTCAAATCGTTTGAGATATATTTTGTAAACTTACCTAAAGGCAGACTCTTAAAATCCCAATGAACTACACAGCGCACCGACTTCTTTTATATTGCAGATGTACATGGACAACAGTACCCACTTCTGTTATTAATTGAGGCAGGTTGAGGTTTCGAGCGAAAGCTATTTATCCCGGCTTCCACTCATCAGGCTACGACCTGACGGTAACCAGTGTGTGAGGCTATTGGACCTACGTCCATATGTCACAGCGGTTTTCGTTGGCCTGTCTGTGGTTTAATTCTTCGTATCTTCTTTGTATCATCCTTATTGTACTACCAAGTAGACCGTCTGCGAGTACGCTTACCTGTAAATATAAAAGAACCTAATCAATATATAATAGACTTAGTTTTATAGTAGATATCCTATGTAAAATCCCAGAAGGCTCTAAGAAAAATACCAAACCTAAGTCATCGTTATAGAAGGCTAGTGACGTTAGCTCATTAGATCGCCATAGTCATTTGTTATCTGAGATAGGCAACAATCCGTTTGTTATTGTAAATAACGATTTCCTTTGTTCATTCGCCTAAGATCTATCTACAATTTAGGTTTGAATAGTAAAAGCCTAAAATAACATAACTGAATACGGCAATATTACGAGTCGTGGGAAACAATAGCTCAATCAGAATGATGCGCGCGCGCACCTGTCGACTCATCGCATATCTTGTGTGATGGTTGTATTACTAACGGTTACACAGAGAATGAGAATTTAGTGAGCATTATGTGACTTTTTTAAATAAGAAATGAACATAATAACAAAATAAAATTAGAAGCAAATTAAGTCATTTGTAAAATTTTATCAGTGGCCTATCCTGACTTATCTTTGTAATCTATGTAGATATTAAGATTTTACAATAAAAAAAATATTTACAATCGGTATAGCAAAACAACTAAAATGCATTTGAAATTGATAAGAACTTCGTTTTTTTTTATATAATAATAAAAACCATGCAGAGAAATCAAAAGAACACACATTTTTGTGTGTTGCTATTGGACTCGTGCCAACTTCGCTAGGTGTCATTAAAAATACACATTCACGCATAAAAAATATTGCCTATATCATTCAGGAATAATGTAGCTTTCCACTGGCGAAAGAATTCTCAAAATCGGTTCAGTAGTTCTAGAAATTAGTTCTTGCAAACCAATACAATACAACCAATACAAACCAAAGATAAAAACTTTACCTCTATAATATTAGTATACATATAGATTAGAATAGGTATATAGACATATAGATACATTAAAGTTTATTTTGAAATAGCATTTATTTAGTAGATAATACAATAGAACAACAATGTACTGAACATAACATATAAAATAATGTTAATAAAAATATATTTAGAAAAGAAATTTTAATAAGTTTCGATATTTAATTTAAAGCAATTTAGTGTGAAAATTGTCTGTGAAGTTTAATTTTAATTCGAGAACCAATAGTAATATCTGTCAATTCACCTGTCGGTCATAATACGAGGCAGCATTGGCTCAACACTCTCCTAACAATAAGTTTAAAACAATGCCCATCCCATTAGTGGCTATGATGAATTGATATATTTTTGTTTATCATTTTGTTGTAACGCCTCTCTAATGTAAGTAGCCTTAAAAGTTTAAATTGATTTGGGTTTCAATGTTTTTAGTTCACCATAACCTACAATATGGAATCGACACAACTTATTATTCATTATCAAATAGAAACTAGGTTCTTACAAATTAGTTACAATATCTACAAGTTTAACAAAAGGACCATATTGCTTAAAGCGATATCTTCCTGGAAACCCCCTAAACTTATGCAAAAACAATATAATATGTAGTAAAATAAAGTGGCAGTATAAACACACAAATAATAATGTAATAAAAATTAACTGTTATAATTATTCCCTGGAAGATGGGCCGCCCCTTAGTGTGGGATGCTACTTGCGTTGACACTCTGGCGGCGTCCCATCTTTCAAGTACGTGCACTACCGCCGGTTCTGCTGAGCCGAACAGGACGCCCTCAAACGCCGCAAATATGCCGCCATTGAAAATTTGGGGTGGAAATTCTGGGTCCGTGGGGTCCTAATGCTCTTAAGGTCTACCGTGACGTCGCCAAACTAGGGACGAGAATAGGTCGTAAAGTATTTTTCACCCTCCTTTGGTGTTTTTTTTTTTGTGGCAGAACAACGTTTGTCAGGTCAGCTTGTATGTCATATTATTAAATGTTATAATATAAAAAAAGTGTGCGTCTCGGGACGCCCGACAGAAGTGATAACTTGCGTGAGTGAAAGGGAAGCCAGACAGACTGGCACCGTAACGCGTTACGTAACGAAGCTGTTTTCCCTCCCATTCAAAATATAATAGCTTTATCTGCACTAACAATATGATTAAAAATATTTTTCAGATCTGTCTATGAATGAATATTCATACATATTTCTTTACCTAGTATAAAACAAAGTCGCTTTCAGCGTCTGTCCGCTAACTCCTCCGATACCACGCAACGGATTTTAAAGCGGTTTATATCAGCAGTTAGATCATTTTTCAAGAAAGCTTATATGTATACTAGCTTTTGTCCGCGGCTTTGCTCGCGATATAATCAACCCAATTAAGTTTGTATGTAAGTAAAATAAAGCTATTTACTCAGGTCAGAAAACTTTAGTAGGATGATAAATAAAAAATACGCATAAAAATGTATAATTTAGCATTGAAGCTGATTTTAACTTCATTCAAATAGCAACATGCTAAAGACTATTTGTTTACAGCGACATTTTAAAAATATATCAGGAGAGGAGTCGAAAGCTTCAAATGACCTAAAAAAACGCCTTTATTATTTATTACAGGCTTTTATTTAACTTGCAATGGATGTATGTACGTAAATTCGGGTGGAATCTTGCAAGTTAAATTTGACCAACTTCCCGGTTTCCGATTGATCTGAAATTTTGCACGCATATGTATATCGCGTGACAATGCAATAATATCATACCATGGACCTGATCTGATGATGAAGTTGGAAGGTGGCCATAGAAACTCCTATACTAAACAAGATAGACCCATCGTGTTTGGGCTCGTTTTATTTGTTTTGGCTAGCTAGCACTCTGCTACATAGAGGATCTCAAAAGTTCGTATTTAAAAACCTTTTTAAAAAAGCCTATCAGCTATGTAGGTACTACAATAGAAAAAAAAGAGAATCTGAAGATTTCGAATTGAACTTGAGTACTTGAGACATTAGAACGAAAAAAAATCCATTACGTTAAGTATCTCACGTATATTGCTTTTTACTAACATTTTTTACCCCTCATTATATAAATATGTGCTGACAAAGTCGCAGTAGAGTAGTTTTTTATGTTTAAGGCTTGGCCACTAGGCTTTAAGTCAGGCGCCATTGTATTGTAGGCTACAATAGATATCATTCAACGGAGTTCTTGTGAAAACTCGAAAGGCCACATTTGGCTATATAGTTCACATTTATCGCAAAAACACATAATTACTACTCAAAAACTATTAATATCCTTCAACTATTGTTCATTTTAGAGTAATTTTACACATTTTTAGAAAATAAAACTGCACAGCACAACGTCCCCTTTCAGTTCCCGCCAGAAACTCGCAGTAGAGTAGTAAAATACAGAAAACATAGCTGCAAACACTGCTATTGGAAAAACATTAAGATAAAATGAATTCTAACATAGTTCTAAATTGTATATTAATACAAATGCGTAGTAAATATATTAGATTCCATTTTCTATTTGATAAATATTTATAAATTGTTATAACAATGTTGATCTATAACAAAGTCTTGTGAATATGCTTATTATGCTCGGCCGTGGGCGCGTCTGACCCCAGAGTTCTGGCTCACGGCAAGAATCGTGTTTCTGGTGAGCAAAAAGTGTTTCGACGGACAACCCTGGCTAAAAAAAAAAAAAAAAAAAAAAAAAAAAAAAAAAAAAAAAAAAAAAAAGTTTGGTGTCAAATTGGGGGTTCTCGAGTACGCCCGATCGTTCTACGCTATCAGTTTTTCGATATATGCTGTATTTACAGAGATAGCTTTTTTTAATTCCGTGCTAATTACAGCACTAATTAGCTACTCATTTGTTTATTCTTTTGTTAATTACTATTTCACGTTCACTAATTACCCTCGTCCGATACTCCCTATTGTTCTTAATGACGTCAACAACGACTTCAAAACAAAAACAACATGTTCTTTTCTTCCTCAACCTTTATTTAAAACAGTATTTGTACAAATCGTATACTAATATATCATTAACGAGTGTTTCCTGGCTTTCGAATAAATTGGTCATATCCGTCATACTATATCCATGAAACTTATAGTATAAGTATACCAAACAGTATGCACCACATACTGAAGTCCAGTCATTTTGTATTCTCATAGTATTGAAATGCCATTTTCTACAATTCCTATTTAGAAAAGCCAAGTGGAATCCTACAGGTGACCGACCAAAGGAATCGAAGTATTGTCCAATGTTGTGTTGGTCTATGTGCATGGCTACCCAGTGAGAACCTGGCTGGGTGCTTGGATCCAGATTGCTCACTAAGAACGTAGGCGCTTCCATGTGAATTGGTAAATTGTTTGCTGCATACACGTTCCTCTCTAAAGATGGGTGAATTTTGCATAAACATTTCTGGATCTCGATTGTGTTCATATTTGTAACCAAAGTGCACACGTGCTACTCGATGAAGAATACTATTGTAAATGTTCAACATAATCTTGTGAACTTATTATGTAAAGGAAGTTGTAAATAAAAAATATGAAAGCTATGTTGACAGTTTTATTTATTGATATCTTTCTTATGATTAATACATATAATTCTATCTTAACTACTATAGTCTACGATTACATTGCGGTTCTTATCTATTTCAATAACATTATCGAACTCGGCATACACAATACAGTTAATAGTTTGTGAAAGAGCAGATTCAAAACGAATTTCTAATCTCACGCTACCATTCCTAATCAGATTCCAATGACTTGAGGAGTTAGCTGATAAATCAGGAGTTAAGTCAAAAGCTAGCAGACAGTAACCTTGAGCGTACTGTTCCCTAGATATCCCGTTACCTTCGTTAAGAAAATGTATACCCGTTCCAGAGAATAACGTATGATAGGCTGTAGTGAAAATATTACTCTCAAATGATGGTTGTAACGCTTTAGAAGGTATTTGCTGACCATCAATGTATAAACAAAATGAACTCATTTCATAATTCTCAAAATTAAAAGGATTTTTAGTAAGACTACCATTAAACGCTGCATTATTAACAAAACCAACTATGCATCTTTTAGGTACCTGTCCCAGGAATATATTATCGAGGGTCTTTCCTTGAACCCCTGATGGTATCGTTAAAACTTTGACTTCAGCTCGAGTAATAGGATATTTTGCAGTAGTAGAGGCTAAAACTTTTTGATGTGCGAGTAAAACAGTTGGGCTGATTCGAGATCTACGGACAATAAGAGTTGCATCCATTATGCATACTTTTAACTTTAAATCGTTCGAAGAAGCCATCAAGTTAAACGTTTCTCTCGATCGAACTAATTTTACAGACATATCAACACCGTTAATCAAAAATTTTTCCTGATTGAATAAATCACCATGCAAATGTCCAATCATTTCGATTTCCTTGCTTTCACTAGCCAACTCTTGTCGCTTTTTGAATCCCTCATTGGAATCATCAGTTGAATCCATCTTTCCAGATGTATCCTTATACCAAAGACCACAAGTAAGGTGGGAGTCTTTAGCTGCAGGAGCATAATTCAATAGTGTTTCTATATATGCACGATATGCATATGTGTTATTCGGAGGTGAAACAAGTTTTTGATTTAAATATACATCAAGTTGGTTGAAAAGTGAATGTAACCAATTATTAACTGGAGCCACCACTGTTGATGAATTCAATTTGGTGGAGTCTTGATGTAATATTTTCGCTTTTATATGTATTAATGTATGAGATAAATCTATGTAGTCATCTCCTCCTCCTGGTACTTGAAATTCTATCGGCCCATCATCAGCCAGAGATGAAATTGGTTTGTAATGTATCCATAATCCACTTTCGATACTTGTTTGTGTTGAAGGTAAAGCAAATAAATCTAATTCTGACTTAATGCACTCGCAAGAATGACTATGTAGAAAAGACATCTTGTTTTATTTTAAGAAAAAATGTCTTTTATTTTTTTCTTGTTCACTTTTATTTTCTTAGCAGCTTTTGCTTTGGCGGTTGATGGTGAAATGAATGAAGACTGATTTCTCCTCTTTGTTTTATACCCTGAACCAGACATAACGCTATCAATTTTGGCATCTGCTTTCCTTTTTAAGTTCGAACTGGCCTCTTTAAGCCGGGTTTTAATTGATTCTTCCATAGGCCGTGAACTAACCATATCAGATAGGAGACCTACACCAGCATTTAAAGCCTCTTTACCAATTACTCGGGCTCCACTGGACAGTAATGGTAAAACTGATCTAAATAGCCCGCCTAAAAAGCTACCGATTCCATGTCCACGCTGGTATGGGGCTCCTTTGTAAATAACTCCGATTCCAGATCCAGCTTGATGTGAATAATAGTGTTCGTAGGGGCAAGTTATTCTATTACCTTGGGAGGACATTATTATAATTTTCTAAAATGAAGCTTTATACACACTGTTCCAAACTGGAATGGTATTTTTTGACCAGTGCTTGTTCTTATATCTATTTCAATTGTATCAAACTCCCTCCGCATTACAGGTAAGTAGTGAGGTGGCGAGAATACATGCATTTTATTAGCTCCATAGATATACTTTGACGGATCCAATTGTATAATTCTCAACAATGGGGTCATAACATCCCCTACAATTTGTGGTTCAATTATATCACAGTAAACAAATAATTGCGGTGGTAAACCTAAATGCAAATTAGCTGGACATTTTCCAAGACCCTTTTCAACCAGATTTTTATTAGGTTCAAATCCAAGTTGAAGTGACAGCTGGGGTGATAATGATAAAGATCTGATATTTTCATCCATTACTGTTACACTGACAAATTTAGATAGTTCATCATAGTGAAATCTTACATTTTCTCCTATATTGTTTAACGCCATCAATATATGTTTAATATTGTCATAATTTGTAGCTGGAATACGAGTTTTGTAGTAGACAAGAGAAGTTGTTTCTTCGTTAGGTATTTGCATTATTTTAGTCACATAAACAACATTTTCATGTTCTTGAACAGTAAACATTGTACATGGATATTGAAATTCTACAACGCCCACGTACCACATACCTTCAAGTATTATGGACTTTGGTAACTTTGTTGAAAACAAAGTAGTTTTGTTTTCTGGAAAATATTCCATAGAACTATTGCTAAGTAATGTTAAATAAAAACTTTCTTTTATCATATTTGATTTAAACTAGATGCTAAAATCCAACTATTAAATTTTTCTGGATAACCTTTCCACTTGACTAATACTTCTTTTCTGTTACCAGACTGTCGAGAACGGATAATTTTATCTATTTTATAAGATGAAGTGGGGTCGTACGTAACTTTTTGTAATTCTCTTTCATAAAATGTCCCTACAATTGGCTCATTTTTTAGATCTTTTAACGTATAGACCACCCATGGTGATCTATCTATTTTTGAAGTTATAATGAATATTTCATCACTCCAATTAGATTCATAGCCTTTTTGAAATATATGTTTGTACTTAGTGATTCTTACATGATCTCCTACGTGAAATTTTGGTAATGAATTATTTGGGCTTTTTGCATTTTTTTTTCTATCGTATAGATTATTCCAAACGGTCATTATATTACTCGAATTAACATCACTTGGACACATTTTTATACTGGAGTGATAACTGTGATTATAGGCATTTATTAAATCTTGTAAAACATCGACATATTTGTAAGTGTTCTTGTGAGTAAAGTATCGCCACATTTTCATTTTTAGAGTTCTTTGAAATCTCTCTACTATGCTTGCCTTAATGTCAGGATTGTTTGTGGTATAATAATTTATATGTTTACTTTTAAAGTATCTACGAACATCTATGGAAACGAATTCGGTACCTTTGTCAGATTGTATGTGAGTAGGAGTAGTATTAGCTTCATTGAATACACTATCAAAACATTTTTTTATTGTTTCAGAATTTTTATTTTTTATAGCCCTAGCATAAGCGTATTTCGAAAACACATCAATAATACAAAGTATATAGTTATAATTATCATTATACTTAGAATAAGTTCTCATATCACTCAAATCAACTTGCCAGAGTTCGTTAAAGTTAGATAAAACATACTTATTCCTAGGAAATTTTCTATGTACAGGTCTATGCAATGTATATGTTTCTTGTGATTGCAACCAATTTTTAACATCACTTTTAGTCATTTTACCGTTCATCGCTTTAGTTAGTTTTTCTATGCTACTATAACCAGCAGGATGTGAAGCATCATAATATATTTCATTAATCATTTTTAATGGGTCTATTACACGATCGTCTAGTATGGCGTCCATTTCTCCCAATCAAGTTTTTTGCGAATCTTCTTTGTGTATTTGTTAGGAGGAGTAGAAAATTCTTCATCCGTAGAAATCTGACCAAGTTCATGCAATTTAAGTTTATTTATGTATTCTATTCTTTGTGGATTACCCAAGTAAGACAAGGGTATTTTTATATCATGCAATGCCTTGGCAAAAGCTTCCCATCCTATAGGATCATTTTTCTTAAGTGGACGTAGTAAATCATTGATCAAGTCTACAATATTACTCCCAGAAATATTCTTGTCATCAATAACCACTGTGCCATCTTTATTCCATCGAATTTTGTTTTCACTCAATGAAATCACATTTAACAATGATTCACCTTTTTTAGAATAGGTTTTGGGTATTAGACTCAGAATTTGATTTGTTGTGTAAAGAGGGTTACTCTTACTGTTGGTGTGCCCTTCACGTTTTTCTTCTATCTCTGATGTTTGAGTAGAGACTGGTTCTTTAATGTCAGCTTCATCGTTTATATTTAATTTTGTTCCAGTGATATCTATATTTTTAGATATTATGGGCAATTCAATAGGTCGTCGATTTTCTTCATGGAAGTGTAAATATCTTTGCAATATTTGTAAGTACAAAATACATTTTTTTCTATCATCCATATCACTGTTTAAGATGTTTTTCATTTCATTATCTAATCGGGATGTAGGGTTATTATTATCATTATTTTGATGATTTAATTTCTCTAAAAGACTTGGTTCAACGAGCAACATCTTTTTAGCATGCTCCATTGTTATTTTTTATTTTACAAGAGATTCAACTAATCCACTTAAGATTGCACCCAATATTATTGGTAGGAATGCACCACCTTTTTGTATTATTATACTTTTCCTTGCTTTATTTACCCCTTTGCGAACTAACTTACGAAGTACCGATTTGTAGTTTTTTAATTTTTTCTTATTCTTCTCTTCAATTGGTACCTTTCCTTGGAGAACGTTATGAATACATTCACAAATACAATTTATTTCATCTTCATCACAAGATTTTAAAAGAGCTGTTCTATATTTTGGTTTCAACTTATGTAACGCTGACAACAAATCTTTATGCGTGTTGAGACTTCGCGACATTATTAATAAATGATGGGGATTTGGCTGTTCTTGGCATATTTAAACCCTTTTGTTGGTATGTATACATGACATAACCCATCTGATGGAAAAATTTTGGTTTTGATTCGACATATATCACTTGTACCTTGTTTCAGATCAATCAATAAGTAACCATGTGCCTCTTTGGTTGCATCTCTGTAGGCATCTTCTATATACTTTGGATTCTCTGGAGATACTTGACGGGCCAAATACCGAATTTGTGTTTTATCACGTGGGTTTTTAAAATAAATAATATAACTTGAATTTAACGATATATCTCTTTGTCCTTTACCTTGGTGAAATAGATTTTGTGTTATGTAAAACACACTTAAATTTTTATGATGACTACCTTTAGTGAATATATCAACTATTCGTCCATCCGATTCTCTCATGAGATCATCAATAATTATAAGATTTGGATATTTGCCATCAAACATATTAAGGTCCGGAATGCCTTGATAGTAATTTACGTTTTCTAAATTGTACAAAGGTTGCATTTCATCAAAGCACCATGTTATTTGATCGAAAGAAGTGTTGCAAATATATTTAACATGTTTAATAAAATTTGTAACAAAATTTGATTTTCCACAGCCAGTTGGACCAGCTACTATGGAAGTGAACGGATGAACAAAGTGAAACATCCTAGCGTACGTGTCAACACTATGAGGTATGATAAATAAATAAAGTCATTTTGCATGAGACATTAATTTTATTTCAATTATTTTCTTAAAAATACACACATTATACATTAAAAAAAATATTACTTAGAGTACACTAAGATAAGTTATTTACATTTAAAATCATTTTTAACCTTCTACAAAGATATTTTAGTTACATTAATATTACCTAAAAAACATTTGTTACAATTTTATGTTGTATAAAGTTTATAAAATTTACATCTTAAAATTATTTTAATCTTATACACCATTTACATTTATATATTATTTAAATATTTTATCTTAACTTATAATGACCCCATGCTAAGGTGTCAACATTATTAGGTAAAATAAATCTTTTTGTGTCATTATAAGATAAACATACTTTGTTAATTTGCTGGGTAAATATTGTATGTTTAATTGATCTAAATCTATACATGGTATCGTATTTAATATTTCTATCAAAAAGACATGATTTATAATTTTGCATTGTCATTCTTTTTGTGACACTTTTGTTGACACCTTTGGCTTTCGATATCAATTTGTTTTCGGTTTGAATCGCATACATTTTTGACCTTAATCCTACAAATTCTTTAACAATTTTACCATTACTTTCATCTTTGAAAAAACCTAGTTTCTTTTTATTGAGTTGTGGAAAACCAAATATATTATTCGTAGGATAATCAGATGTATCAAACCGTAATGAAAGATCGGATTTAATCTTGTCATAGAAATCGTTTGTGAAAATCTGATATATCAAGCTATCGGTATCAGTGTATAATAATTTTGTATTATTACCAAACTTAGTTAGAATGTAGTCGTAATGAAACTCATACATTAGAGTTTTTGATATATCTAAAATAGAGAAACCTAAATAAATGGGTTTATCATAGCAAACTTTTGTTTTTTGTAATTGGACTGCTACTAAATTTTCCGAAAAAATTGACAGATTGCTGAATTCAGGTTTTGCAATAAGATCCTGAACACCTAAAATTTTACCACGATTTTCCCAGTGGGTTAGTAATTTTACGTTTACTCTTTTATCAACATTTTCCATTGTTTTTCCAAAGACTGAGTTGTTCATTAATTTGTAAAAGTCTTTTTCAAAATCTGATGTTGCCTTTGTTCTGAGTTCAGTATTTAAGTCAATGTATTTTTTTAGCCAGGGGCTTTGTCGGAACTTTAATATTCGATGTATTTTGGTTAATTTGATACCCATTTTAAGACACTGTTTAAGATTTCTATAATGAATTTTATATTTTACTTTATTATTTAAATTTGGTATTAGTTTTTTTTCTTTTGTACCCCCTATTGATATATTTTCAGGACACAATGGTAAATCGGAATGTAAATCATGTAGTTTCTCAGGATACTCCAAATCAACCTCTAAAATGAAACCGTATTCAGATGTATCAGTAACTTCATAATTTGTCTCCGGACTCACCCATTCAAAAGCACCTTCAGGAAGGTACTGAGACATGGCCCAACCATAAAGATTGTTTGCATCAAAATAAACCAAGTATGATGGAGGTTTATTTTCATCAAAATCATCTAAATATTTATTGTTAGCTTTTGCATGTCGATTACTACATTGAGATATACCACCCCTGATACCTGCTTTAATGAAAGCAATTTGGTCAATGTCTGTTAGTAGTTCCAATTCAACTTTTGTTTGTTTTAACATAGCATCCCAACTTAAACCCGGTGCTGTATAATAGTGGGAAGGATCCAAACCATATGTTTTGAGACAAAGGTCACGGAAATTTTCAAAAACATCAGCTAGCAATAGCACATCTGTTTTTAGATATAAATTCGAATAGTCTAACATGTTCTGACAACCAAAGTGTTGCCAAACATCCTGTGCACGATTGTAATCATTATCAGAAATTTTGGTATCCGTAAGCGAACTATAAAATTTATCTTGGCTTGGTAGAGAGGTTACATTTAGAGAGTCAAACGAAGTCATAAACTCATATGGGTAAACACCTTTCTTACAGAGACGATTGAAGTCTTCTTTATCAGGAAAGTGGTTTTTTAGTTCACGAAATTCTTCTACTTTTAAGTTTTTTGCTAACTGATCGAGGCTACATGGTAAAAATTTAAAAGAATCTACAAATCTTAAGGTGACCTTTTGATTGTTTATTGTTACGTGTTTTGAGAACGAAATATATTTTTCTTTGTTTTGAGGAATTATATCGATTTCACCTTCAACAAAATTAAGCGCATGGACGATGAAATGTGCATCGTAATTACTTAAATTATGTAGAAAGACTGGAATATAACAAGGGTTAATGAACTTTTTCTTACATACTTCATGTACAACACCTAATTGCTTATCAATATCTAAAACTTCTTCAGCCTTTAAATCAGTTTCACAAATGTAACAAGTATTTGTATCTACAGTTAACAGTGATTCAGGTGGTTTTTGAAAACAATCGTTTCTGCGAATAGTTTTTAAATCATCATATAAACGATTCATGAATACTTGAGTGCAGTTTGGTCCAGTGTATGTTTCATACTTTGATAAGCTATCATCGAATGAGCATTTGATATAATAACCGAAACTATAAACCTCATGTTTCTGAATGTTGTTAGTATTTGATTTTGATTGATCGTTAGTACATGTTATAATGGGGTTTAAAAATGCCTCAAAGTCAGCGTATACAACAAAGGGAATTTTAATTTTTTTTTGGAACTTATCGAATTTTAGTTTATCGGTTGATATAGGTTGTCCGAACCAATTTTTTAATGTTTTTTCACTGCTAGGTAAATTTGTAGTGATGTGCGAACAATCATGTTGTTGATGGTTAATCAATCTGTCTCTAGTGGAAAAGCGCAACAAACACCCATCACATATATTTACAACACCATTTGTATTCGATATTTGCTTACTTACTAATCGCGATAAGTTTTTTATGTAGCAATAGTGACCGACTGTTCCATTTTGTAAGTATAATAGATTTATATGTGTACTGTTACGGCATTTTGTAAAATAAAGCGGACCAACAACAGAATGTTTTTTTTGTTTGATATCATATTCCAACCCAAAAACATTTATACTTAAATTATTTTGTTTCTCTATTTTAGATATATCGTTCAATTTAACTGGAAAAGAAATACCGTGAAAATTTAGTTTATTTGAATGAATAGTGTAAGATGACAGTCGTCCTGAATTTTTGTTAACAGGGTATAATGCTGAGAGCAATGCCCATTTGAAACAGAAATTGTCTGAATTATTAACGTTTATAACGGCTTTTTTATCTTTGATATCTTTTGGTAAATCAATATATGAATTTCCACGTAGTGGATTATATTTGTTTATGTTTAGTTCTATAAAATTTATTTTTGTGAGACTCCATCCACTATCTTTCTTTTCAAAAGTACTTATTTTATGCACTAAAGTGTCACGCAAGGATACTATGAAAATATTTAAATCATCCGCTTGAGAAATAATGAAATTACTAGTTTGAAAATCGAATGAATTAGTTAGATTTTTTGATTCTTGAACAAAGTCTGCATGTAATATAAAATTTATTTTAACAGTAGAATGTTGTTTAAGTACTTCATCAATCAAAAAAAATATATCACTTTTAATTAATTCAAGAAACAATTCCGGTGTTTGGAACACTGAATCAGATTGATTTTTATTTTTAACTTTGTAAGATATGATACGCTGTCCAAAAGCTGAATCTACAACAGATACATTATCTAGAGAGCAATGAGATTTTAATATATTATTTTTATGTACTATGCTCTTAGTGTGATTAACAAAATATCTTCTATTAACTAGTATATTACACGTTTCACAATGTAACTTATCTGTACTGGTAGAAGGTTCATCGTGTCGTTGTCTCTTTGCGTCACTATTACTGTTGTCTGATTCAATGCTTCTTTTAAACACTCCTTGTCCTGTCTGTACTGAATGGGATGATGATTGACTGTAAAAAATAAAAATTATATTTAAGCAAAATATAGATGAAAGTTAGCGAGTAAAAATGTAAGTATTTTAAGTTAAATAAGATAAGTAATTAAATTATACTTACATGACATTATTCTCAATCATGGTACAAATTTCATAAAGGTTGGTGTCATATTCAGAATCGAATAAATTTTCATACATGGTACAAATTTCGTATAGCTCTTGATCGTATTCAGAATCGAATATATCCGTTTTTTCAACATTTTCACATAACTCCACCATATCCCTATCTTCACACATTTCATCAAGTTCACGTTTCTTATCATTTTCATTGCTTTCAAACTCCGACGACACAAAAAAAGCACTGACACAAACACGTTCCATTTTGCGATGATGTAGCAACAAGATTGAAATTATAAATGGTTATCACTTTCGGATAACACAGACTACTTATATACCTGAGAAGTGGTATAAATCTGTTATTTTTAACTTAAAATTACACAATAACATAATTAGCTAAGTACTAGAGCAAGGTAGTAAACAATCTTTGTTATTTATTATCACTATTGTTATAATGAAATTTTTTACATGAATCAATCATGGAAATTTCTTTTGTGATATTGTATGCAGTCTTTTTGATGCTTTCAAAATGTTTGTTTTTGTCATCTGTATAATATTTAATTCTTATTGTGGCGTTTTTCCAATGCTCACTGCTGGGTATTTTTGCTAATGTTTTCAATTCATACACTTCAATTTTTATTAAGTGCGTTGAGGAACATGCATCTTCTCTATTAGTCGATAAATATGCAACACCACCGTTTGGTTGAGCTCGGGATACAGATGAACATTGCTTTTTCTTTTTATTTTTTGAAAACTCAAAAAACTTGTCAAGACTTTCTTCCTCGTCTCTTTTTCTTTTTTGTTTTGGAGAATCTTTAACAATGCTCAAATTATCGATATTGCTACTGTCTTCATCAGAAAGTGTTTGGTAATAATACTGTTTGAATGTATTTTCTTCAAATAGGTTCTGAAACAACAAAATTTGTAAGAAATTGTACTATCATTTTGAAGATAATTTAATAATTATAAAAAATATTAAGTGGTGATATTAAGTGACATATCTTACCTGCATTTCAGATCTGAAGTATTTAATTTCACAACACGAAAATACACTCCACTGACTACTTTACTACAGTTAACTGATAATATTTTATTTTGATTTTTAGTTTATATAGTTGGAGTCATCCCATTAAATCTAATTAACAAATGACATGCAAATACATCGTTATGATTAAATGATGCTTACAATAGTTTTCAAACAACTCATTACGGTAAATGTTAATTTGTAATTATTGACCAATAAATGGTTATGATACATAATTATTGTCAAATAAATCGTTATGATAAGTGTTGATATGTCTGTAAAATTAGTTCGATCGAGAGAAACGTTTAACTTGATGGCTTCTTCGAACGATTTAAAGTTAAAAGTATGCATAATGGATGCAACTCTTATTGTCCGTAGATCTCGAATCAGCCCAACTGTTTTACTCGCACATCAAAAAGTTTTAGCCTCTACTACTGCAAAATATCCTATTACTCGAGCTGAAGTCAAAGTTTTAACGATACCATCAGGGGTTCAAGGAAAGACCCTCGATAATATATTCCTGGGACAGGTACCTAAAAGATGCATAGTTGGTTTTGTTAATAATGCAGCGTTTAATGGTAGTCTTACTAAAAATCCTTTTAATTTTGAGAATTATGAAATGAGTTCATTTTGTTTATACATTGATGGTCAGCAAATACCTTCTAAAGCGTTACAACCATCATTTGAGAGTAATATTTTCACTACAGCCTATCATACGTTATTCTCTGGAACGGGTATACATTTTCTTAACGAAGGTAACGGGATATCTAGGGAACAGTACGCTCAAGGTTACTGTCTGCTAGCTTTTGACTTAACTCCTGATTTATCAGCTAACTCCTCAAGTCATTGGAATCTGATTAGGAATGGTAGCGTGAGATTAGAAATTCGTTTTGAATCTGCTCTTTCACAAACTATTAACTGTATTGTGTATGCCGAGTTCGATAATGTTATTGAAATAGATAAGAACCGCAATGTAATCGTAGACTATAGTAGTTAAGATAGAATTATATGTATTAATCATAAGAAAGATATCAATAAATAAAACTGTCAACATAGCTTTCATATTTTTTATTTACAACTTCCTTTACATAATAAGTTCACAAGATTATGTTGAACATTTACAATAGTATTCTTCATCGAGTAGCACGTGTGCACTTTGGTTACAAATATGAACACAATCGAGATCCAGAACTGTTTATGCAAAATTCACCCATCTTTAGAGAGGAACGTGTATGCAGCAAACAACTTACCAATTCACATGGAAGCGCCTACGTTCTTAGTGAGCAATCTGGATCCAAGCACCCAGCCAGGTTCTCACTGGGTAGCCATGCACATAGACCAACACAACATTGGACAATACTTCGATTCCTTTGGTCGGTCACCTGTAGGATTCCACTTGGCTTTTCTAAATAGGAATTGTAGAAAATGGCATTTCAATACTAAGAGAATACAAAATGACTGGACTTCAGTATGTGGTGCATACTGTTTGGTATACTTATACTATAAGTTTCATGGATATAGTATGACGGATATGACCAATTTATTCGAAAGCCAGGAAACACTCCTTAATGATATATTAGTATACGATTTGTACAAATACTGTTTTAAATAAAAGGTTGAGGAAGAAAAGAACATGTTGTTTTTGTTTTGAAGTCGTTGTTGACGTCATTAAGAACAATAGGGAGTATCGGACGACGGGTAATTAGTGAACGTGAAATAGTAATTAACAAAAGAATAAACAAATGAGTAGCTAATTAGTGCTGTAATTAGCACGGAATTAAAAAAAGCTATCTCTGTAAATACAGCATATATCGAAAAACTGATAGCGTAGAACGATCGGGCGTACTCGAGAACCCCCAATTTGACACCAAACTTTTCTTCTTTTTTTTTTTTTTTTTTTTTTTCTTTTTTTTTTTTTTTTTTTTTAGGCCAGGGTTGTCCGTCGAAACACTTTTTGCTCACCAGAAACACGATTCTTGCCGTGAGCCAGAACTCTGGTGAGAGTTCCGATGGCCGATTTAACCCCCCAAATCATATTCCATTCCAATCCCATATCCCAAATAAGATTATATATATTAAGGTATATATAATAAGATTAAAATAGACGTAAAAAACAATGTATTAGAGTGTTAAAGTTAAAGTAAGAAATACTGAAGAGGAAATGAACATTCTCTTTCTTAAATTATGAAAGGGGCGAAGGTGAAAAAAAAAAAAGCCTATATTCCATCCATTCTTCTTCTCTGACCCCTCTTTTGCATCCACCTATCCTCTTCTGTTTATCCCGTCCTAAATGCTGGCAACGGTTGGTTTAGCCCCTGGTGTTGCAAAGGTCTATAGGCGACGGTAACCACTTTTCATGGAGATGGGCCATCTGCTTGTTAATAATAATGTTATATTTTTATTTAATCTGTATTTAGCGCCTGTTTTGTATAGAGTAGTTTTCTATAATTTCCCATAATTTTATGTAACAATATTAATCTCTAATATGATGTGGTAATTGTGTAGATTATAATTCAAAATATCTCAATTGTATATAGACGGTGTTCATTATATTTTGTTATCATGTTGGTAGACGCTTTAGATTTTTATTGTGTTCGAGTTATTTTATTACATGTAAAACTTTAAGTAATATTTTATATAACATCTTATATAAAATAATATTGTTACAAGTTGCAGGACTCGAATTAAAATGCCGTTGGAATTATTATAGAGTTTATTAGAACTATACAAACACGTATAACACAGGTAAAAATATAACTGAACACAACCAGTACAAACGTAAAGCACGATTCGATAACACGCGCAAAATCCGTCACTAAATAGTTTACCGAATGTACACAAGTCTTGCTCCGCTTGTGGTTATCGCTCGACTGACTCGTCCATCAATCGAGGCATTGCTTCGTACTGCACGGATGCAATATGAATTTCCTAGAATCACACCTGGTTAATGACCGCCATAAAAGATTACAATACACAATGGGCTCTTTTTCTAATCACAAATTTTAAACACAAAGTAAACAAAAAGGTCCAAATGCCGAAAAGGTAATAAAATATGTTTCTACAGGGCTGCAGGTATGAATTTGCCTTTGTCGGCACCTCGTCCATAACAATATCTACAATTTTTTTTTTAATAATGTAATAAATTCTTGTCATTCATAACCTTTTTAATTAAAATAGTTTATCAATGACTTCAATCCGGTATCGGTTGTACAAATGTGCTAAGTTACTTCTACTGTAAAATTATTGGAAGTATGGCGAGGTGTTCTGAAAATTTCTGCTCAGTATGTAGAGTCAGTGTATGAAATGTTTTTAAACAGTATGGTTCTCTGAATATAAGTATAGTGACCAGTTTTTTTCTTTTATTAACATAAATCCTTCTGAGTTGTTGCAAGTATTACAATACATACAAATATTTGTATCGTATCTAAACAAAATCATACTCAAATCTATCTATGATATTATAAAATTCTAAACATGCCGTGTCTGTACATTGAAGCTAAAAATTACTGGGCCGATTTCAATGCGGTTTACGCTAATCGACAGCAAATTCTTAGGCATAAAATCTGCGCTACTTTTGATCCTAGGAATCCCGCGGGCATTTTTCTGGGAATGATTTTAAATAGCCAGTTTACAAAAAAATCGAATTCCAATGTGATTTATTTACTGATAGCAAATTTAATGTAATAAATAATGTGATATTTTTTAAACCGTGAATCGCGCGGAAATTTTCCTGGGAGCGGTTTGAAGTTGTTCGTATGCATAAAAATTCGCTTATTCCGACACAATTTCCACTAGAACGATATCTTACATTATTTTTTAAAATGCTGCGATATTTTGTGTCGACGAAGTCGCGGGCATCTCCTAGCCATATATATAAGTGAATTCTGTGTCAAAACAGCTGGCCTAAACTGGACGAACAAGACAAGATTAGAATGGAAAAACATTGAGGAAGCCTTATAACCAAAGTGGGGCCTTAAAGGATAAATATTTTTTTGTATTCTTTTGCTTTGTTTGTATGTGTTATCTTTTAATGAAATGAAGGACTTTATTATTCTTGTCATTATAGGTAATAATATAAAAATTCAAAGTCCTAAATAAAATTTATATCAAATTATAGCACATCTTTAGTTGTTTCACAGACAGAAATGTTGCCACGCGCTCAAGTTTGCTTATGATGGATCACTTGTCACATCATTTTTAATTGTATGATTAATTAGTTTGCAAGAGAATTTCTCTTCACGAAACAAGGTGAAAGGTTCAATTATTTAATTTATTATCGTAAGATGGAATAATCATATTCTTATTTTTACTATCTAGCCACTAAGACATGTATAATCCCCGGCACGATTCTTAAACGTTGATCTTAGCCTAGAGACAAGTGAAATTTCATTTATTTTAAGAGATTTTATTTAGCTTGCCCTGTTTGATGTTTTTAGATCAAAGTACACCACCCCTGGTTTAAAGTATGTCGCCATAACAACCTTGAGTTGTGTTCCGGCATTAGTGACCAGGTTCCAGTCTCCCTTAAGAATAGCAGCACATCTGTAGCAACTTTGTTGTTGAAAATGTCCATAGGCGATGGTAACCGCTTTCCATCAAGTGGGCCGTCTGCCTGTCTGCTGATTGATCTCCTGCAATAAAAAAAAAGTAATTGAAATTTTACCCTTTCCTATTGACAGATTGATCTAATATTTGATAAAGAACTTTAGTTCTTATGACAATACAATTGAATATATTCAGTATGATTGTCAATCCAAGATGGCCGCTGCCACAAAATGGCGGATTACATATTTCTTCACAACCCCCTCGATATGGGTATCAAATGATAGGGCTTGATTGATAGAATACAGTACACTATAGAAATATTAAGTAATTAAATAAAAACTAAATAAAATGAAAATAAATTCTATTTCATTTCAAGTTTAGTAGTAGTAGTTAAGTAGTCTTTTTAACTTAGTTTTATTTGAAAAAGGATAATAACGATGTAGACCGTGTATTAAGAGCTTAAAATAATTAGCTAGGTCTTAGGTACAAGTCATCACAGCACTCTCCTCAACAATCTAGGACATTGATCAGACTCAAAAATAAAATTGACGGGCGTAGCGTACGCGCTTTAAGATTTCATTTTTGCTTTAAAGAGGTAACTGTATTCTAAAACCTTAAATATTTATATTGTATATATTTATTATACAAATTTTGCTGTCATAAGTAATAAAACCAAACAATTGCTTGAATAAAGTTGTTTAAGATTTCCACAAACAATTGTTTTAGTTATTAAGTGTGGGTTTGTAGTACTATTATATTAACACTTTTATTGTATTTACTGTCTTTTGAATCCGGCATGCGATTGCGTGACCTGTGGATGGACAAGTCTATTGAGGTTTTAGTTACCCACGGGTTTATAATGTTGAGAATCTTAAAGAAGCCTACAAACTTACTCTAACGCAATATGAATAAGACCGATAGTTTTTAACGTTTCTAGATCTTATTTTAGTGCGGGATTTATATAACGAATCATGTAGAATTATGAGAACTGTTTTATTTGAGTTCAGAACGAAGGATTCCTGATGCACAGCGAGTTCGCAGTATTTACACGGTGTTTTAATACAAAAGTACTTTCACTACTTTAGAATATAAATAACTCTACAAATTATTAAATGTTCACACAGTAATTACTAGTCTAAATCTTTAATAATAGATGGAGCCACCAATACAGTGTAGATGGCACTACTAGTAACAAATGCTTTTAACACTTATTAATAACTTTATCGTTTCTCTATTGGTAGAAAATTGACAATACCTGTATGAAGTTTTTGTACAATTTTAGTTAGTAGGTAGTAAGAGAAATTAATGGATGGTAAAACAACTATAGAAAGCCAGTATTAGTCATATATAATGCTACGATGAGCGTATTTCAAGAAATAGTCTTTTTAAGAACATTATGTTTTATTACCTTTGGTAATTAAATTATCTGTAATGCTTTTAATAGTTGTCTTAATTGTACACTTTCATTTGTTTGCGCTAATTTTCTAAGTGTTGAAATGTAATAATTTATTTTTGTTGATTGTTAATCCCTTTATATTATGGCCGACCCTCCAGTAAGATATTATAAACCATTTTATTATTCGTTTTCGCTTTAAATTATTAGAAGCTATGTTGTTTTGCATTAAGGCTTTAAAAGTTTGCGAATCCCAATAAATATGTCTGTAAATGTTTATTAAAGGAGTCCATATCTATTTTGTGAATATAATATAAGGTCGGCCGTATGAGGCAGAGTTAGTTGAATTTCAAATGCGATCGAGGCGGTATTCTTACCTTATGATTTGGAATTGTTATAATGCTATTTAATTGGCTTTGTAAGAACTGAAAATTACATCTGTGTACTATTAATAAAGTTCGTGTTCTTTCCAGCGCCATTTAAATTCGAATCCCGTAATACGTAACAATAATTTAGGAGCTTTCATACTGAGGTCTTTTATTGGGCAACTGCCGTACCTAGTATTCTTTCATTCTTATATGTAATGGTAAAAGTAAGTATATTTGTGGTAACCAAATCAAAAAGCCCTACTACCAGGCTGTGTGTCGTATCGTCGCCTCTTGTAACAGGTGTCCCAAGCGCAGAAAATACTATTTTTTTCTCTACTATACTAAAAATTAACATATACTCAAAAATAGTTAATTAACGCCTACAAACAATAAATTTCTACTAAAATTTGGTTTTATACTTATAATAACTCTTTGTGTGAATTAAAAAATGTCAATAAAGCCTTATCATTATAGTAAAATTAAAATACTACCTCATTACCAGTTAAAAGTGTCATCATTATCTCCTCCAATAAACATGGAACTCTAAAACAATGAGAACGGGTTCACACATTACCGGTTTTGACGCCTGGACGACAAATAAGAAGACAACACAGCGGCTTCTTCTGAACCCACGCATGTCAGCTCGCTTGTTTGTGAGAGTTATTTGCCTTTTTTTTCAACGCCACTTAACTTTGTGACGGTAATGCCGAGCATTGTCTTAGTACAAGTTGTGATCTCATAAAAGAGTATTTAGTGTTCTAACATATATGTTACGTAAGTAGGATTTTAAGCGTCGATTATCACTGTGATGCCTTTCACGATTCGGTCTGGTCAAATATTCTTAAACACTAAAGAATCAGAGAATTCTCACTATCGTATCGCTCTAGTTCTGATCAAATATAGCGCCGGTCCAGGTTAGAGGAAAAGAATATTTGATTGAAGCAAGGTCGGGCCTAGGGGCGTAGCTACCGCCGTATCAGCCTTATCAATGATACGGGGCCCCCAGGTTGCAGGGGCCCCGAAAATGTGTAATCAAAATTCCTAAAATATTATCCACAATCTTTTATAGGTTAATAACATTTAAAAAAAAAATAACTGCTGGGCCAAAAGTTATGGCTAGCAGACTTGTCATTATTATCTATAGAAGCAGACAATCTAGAAAAACTTAAATCGCCTTCAGCTTTGAATAATTGATAAATAAGTTTGCCGAAAAAAGGCGAAAGTGTATCTTGTATTTAAATTGTTGGTTAACTTAGCTCCTAGGAGCATTATGTATAAGGAATAACTTAAATTAATATATAATTATTTTAATTAAATAACGAGCATTTTTTGTTTCTGTTATAAAAAATATTTTACCCTTGCTTTGGGCCCCCCTAATACATTTTGATACATGGCCCGTCTAAGGCAAGCTACGCCACTGATCGGGCCTGTCGTAATTTGTACAGACAGTGTGAATAAGCTTTTGTTTGAACTCCAGACTAGTATCGTAGACACTAGTGATGGCACATTTCACTGATCATCGGTTAAACAATGGTGATATAAAATAAATCACTTTTCACTTCAATTACAAGAATAAGAAAAGGCCGTTAAAATTCATCACAGCGTTATTTCGCGTGAAACCGTTAAAGTTCCATATAGTACAAAATAGCTAAAGTAGATATTCAAAACGATAAGCGAGCGAATTTATTTGAGTAAAATTAAACCTTATTCATTAATATGTTAGGCATTAATTCGCTTGAGATATTTATAATGCCGTGAAGTGCAGGAACGGAAAAAGAATACAATTTCCTGCGGCCTGGCGGCTTGTCGTAAGAGGCGACAAAACAACCCACAGCCATGGGATAGGGTATTTGTCCGACTGGATGGCTGCCACCCGTTGTCTAAAGTATGCCGCCATAACAACCTTGAGTTGTGTTGCGGCATTAGTGGCCAGGTTCCAGTCTCCCTTAAAAGAACAGCAGCACATTGGTACTGCCTTTGTTGTTACAAATGTCCATAGGCGACGGTAACCGCTTTCCATGAGGTGGGCCATCCTGCCTGTCTGCTGAACTCATGCAATAAAAGAATAGTAAAGTAAAGTAAAGTTAAAAACCCTAGAGTTTGCCCCGCGGCTGTGCCGCGTATCTAAGCCTAAGCAGTAGTTTTATTTTACTTACACAAAAACTTTATTTAGTTTTTTACATATAATAATAACAAAGTCTATACAGCCAGCAAAACATAGAGGCGAGTCGAAGCCAACCTGATTTGAAGAAATACAATGAATGACATGTCGTTTATGACAACGGAGGTATTTGTAAGTGAATTGAAAAAACGCAATTGCAGCGCCATTTATTTTGCTAATCCGTCAATTCTAAGGAAACGACTTCATATATCGGGATAAAATGTATCCTAAGTATTAACTAGGGCAATAAGTCATTATGAGGAATTTCACTTATATACGTTCAGTAGTTTCCAAAAAAGATGCGATCGCAGTCCCATCCTTTTCCCTATTTTCGTCTATTCCACGAAATCGACGTCATTTATTGGGATAAAAAGTATCTTAAGATACGCCCGGGATATAAGCTAGCTTTATGTAGAGTTTCATTTAAACCCGTTCAGTAGTTTTCATATGATTCTCTAACAGACAGACAGAAAAAAATCTAAAAATTGCATTTTTGGAATCGCCTAGTCAAAATTAACCCCCCCCCTCCCCTGATTTTTTCCCCCTTTTAAACGCATTCTACAAACACGAACCATTTACAGATTTATTATTGTATAGATAGATTAAGCAATATCACTTATTACGTCGAAACATGATATCAGAACAAATAAATGGCTTTTTTTCTCATAGCAATAAATTAAACTAAATAATTGTGAGAAATTAAGCATATAGAGTGTGACAGAAACCTTTCAAAATTATGTTAACATTCATACATATAAATTAATATTAACATAACTAACAAATATATACAAAGAGATGAACATAATACTCCAAAATATATTCGTGTTACTTTAAAATGTAGGCCTAAAATACTGTTATTTACGTTGTATCAAACATTTTAGTCACAATTTTTAAATAATTCTTTAAATAAAATTGAACTTTATATGTACATTCGATAAGATACATAGTAATTTGATATAACTCCGAATTCAAAATAACAAACCCTTTATTAAAATAAAGTAATTTAAAACTTGTATTTAAAACTTTAAGGTCTAAATTAAGATGGCAAAAAATCTAAAGAAAATTTTCTTCCAATGGATATAGCGGAAATTTTTGTATTATTTTATAACTTTAATTTAAAACTAGTTGTGTCTGCGACTTCGTTCGCAGGGGTCTTGGACAAAAAGCACTTATTATTTTACTCTAAAAAACAAAGCAACGTACAGAATGACAAGGTTGCAAGTATCAAAACAAATCAAGTTAAACTAAGCTGTCAGTCCCTACTCTAGCCGACTTTGGTGTGGCGTGTTGGACATAATTCCCGCTAGATGGCAGTAATAGTCACAAATATTTATATTCATAATTATCTTTTGAACCCTGCAGCATATCGGGATGGAACGTACACAATAATTTAATAAATAAATCCTGCTATACGAGTAGACCCTAAAATTGAAACCCGTTGTGTTGTTTCAGACAAAAATTGTGAAATCGGATATTTCTTTTTTATTGCTGAAGTACAGCAGATTGACATCCCAACTGGTATGGAAAATAGTTACCGCCGCCTGTGGATAATTTGCATCACTGAAAGTACATTGTTACTGCCGGATTCGTTGTCGGGTCTGGAACCTGGCCACTAATGCCGGAACACAATTCGTGGTTGTTATCGTAGTATGCTCTAGACCAGAGATGATAGCCATGTAGGCGGGAAAATACCCTGCCACCTGGCGATTTACAATTAACCACAGTAAAAAAGCCCGTCCAGACCACTGTCCTCAGAAGGCTGATAATTATAATATAATAATAACGGCAGCCTTTGTGGTTGAAGTCTTAGCCGACCAAACTCGCTGGAACGCAGAGGTTCCGGGTTCGATTCCTGGTATGGTAAATTTCGAAAACGAACTTTCTGTTATTTACTATGGTCTGGGTGTCTGGGAGCGGCCCCAGAATGATCCGTTGTATATTACTCATAACACAAGCGTAACTTGCTTAGCTTGGGGATATACAATGTATGTGTTTGTCGGCCGATTATATAAATTATTATATAATTAGATAAATTTTGTTTATTACTTTTTTATATACTATACTAACGGAAATAAATAATTAAGTGACAGAGTAAAACGAGAAAATAAATCGTCGCTATTTAAATTTGATTTAGGTTTATCTATTTCCGACTGCGACAGTTAATAGTAACTTTTACTTCGGTCAAAATGGATATAAATTATTTATCATACAATATTATACTACTCATCAACACTTTACTGTTATTATTTATTACTTAATAAAGTAATAAAAACCAAAGTGTTGTACGACTTAAGTATTTAGTAATATTCCATAGGTGGACGTTTTATGACTCATATAATAATAATAATCAATATCTTCTGCCCACGCGATAGCTTAAAAGTTAATTTTAAGATATTTAATGAAAATGAATGAAAAAGAAATATGCACTGCCGATTTACAAAACGTTGAAACACAGACGCAATTAGCATTGAGTATGCGTTGCAGGTTTGAAGCAGTAATGACATTACACTGTATTAGAGGGACTCTTTCTATAAATCCAGATGGTGCAATGAATAATAAAAAGGAAGTCGAAAAATCTAAGGAACGCCCACTACCTGTATCGGTTCCCTAAAAAAATCTAGTGTACATTCAGAAGATTTATAAAATTTTACACGAGCTGTAAATTCTAACAAATTATTACGCGGCGTAACATACAAGTTTAAGAAACAAAAAAAAATGAAAAAAGAAAAATAATAAAATATATAAAAAGACAATAAATATAAATAAGCAATAAGCCCGGACTATTCAGTTCGTTCGGAGAGGAGAATAAAACAAAGTTTAAAAAAACATACAAATTTACATTAAAAAGTCCGAGCAAAAGGAGTAGGCCTAGGAAATATTAATTTGACGTCGTGAAGGATGATAATCATCATCAATTTAGTGTCAAGTGCCGGTGCGTCTAGAGTACTTATTCTAGAGCATTCCTGTCTGAGCACGAGGTCGGCTCTATTTATCTTTTTTCAAATCGCGCGGTCTTCGGTATCTCTTAAAGTGAGACCATTAACACGTATATTATACTTCACTCCAACAAGCCAGCATTTCTTGGGTCTACAACTTTTTCTGGGATCTGGCAAAGGCAATATGGCTAGGTTCTACATGGCCAGGCTCAGCGACTACCCGATTTCCATAAAACGCGCAAGCGACTCTTTTGCAGTTTGTCTCTAATGTCACAGGTTCTTCAATACTCGATCCTTCCGCGTTACACATCCATCGCATGATATCGATTTTCCTGTTGCACTTCAATGCCATTTCTTATTAAGAGACCATTGGCACTCAGGCCAGCATTTGTTAGGCTGAACCCTTTTACCGGAACATAGTAGAGGTCCACAGGTTCCCACATTTTTCGATGTCGTGAAAGAATATATACTTGAGTGCCGATAGAAAAACAGTGAAAGTACAGAAGGCATAAAGTGGAAAAGCGAATCACAGACTGTCGTTGAAGCTTCGAACACAATCGAAGTGTAATATCAGTATAGTAATGAAGAACTCATATACACGCAATTTGACCTAAGAGTCGAGGCAAACTCCTGCATGGCGATAAGACAAAATTGAAAACTTGCATATCAAAACTCGTATTAGTTCAACAATCAGCGAGCAAATGAAATTACTAATACGTCTGGTGAACAAGGAAGTCTGTGGACGGAAAATTGACCATTTACAATAGTAATGGTCTTGGTGGCCACCTGCTCGTAAACAAGCCAATTTCGAGCATTCTCGTACAGTAGAACAATTTGTTTTTCTAGTTATGCGGTTGTTATGTGGAGAATGAACTATTTGGATACGGTACCTGATTTGATGAAATTCTTGTGATCAAGGGACATAATGATGGGTCTTATATTTGTTTGGTAGCAATGAATAGAGTCTAGATTTTTTGGTTCCATGGCCAGTTTGGAAAAAGGCAACCTTTGTGAAATGATCGGTTTGTCTTTGCAGATTGTGACCTGAAGAACGACAAACCGATCCTCAGGCTACTGTGGTAGCTTTTAAAGGAAACTACTGAGTGTACGTGGTTGAAATTAAGGGGAACGACGCTACACAACGCTGCATTCAAATTACGGAAGCAATATAAATTCGAACTGGTTGTTTTCTTTAATGTCGTTGTGGGCGATTTACATTTCATACCAGACATTATAAGAATTTATTAACGGGTGAAAATTAAATACAAGATTCACTAAAATAAAGCACTATATTTTCTATAAGTTTATAATAGTTTAATTATAACGGTGTTCTCTAATGGCTTTAATATTTAACCCAATAGATCGCGAGATATTCGAAAATTTCGTTGGTTGAAAATTGTATATTGAGATAACCTACAATGGATAAACCCGAGGCCAGCTGTGGCGTGTTTAACTTTGATGATGACAATATTATTTATACTCTTATTGTTATTGCTTGATATACCATAAATCTTACAGTAGTTTTAATTACCCAGTACTAAAGGGATACCACAACTAACTGAGAAGCAGTAAGTAGCGTTATGCAAATTTTATCTTAGCCATAAAAATATCATTAGAAAGTTAATAATAGGCACAATATGCCTTATCCTCTGCAAATTTTACAACATCCACTTCGAGCTGTAAATGAAGATTCAGTTATAAGCTCGGATTTAACGTTACCGCATAACATTACCCCTTGCGGTACGCCAACCATATAACTTTGACCTCAATGCACCTTGCAATTTATATATCCTGGAGCTCCACTTATAATGGTATAGAAGAATTATGTCCACGCATCTCTGACCTCTGTATTACTTTGATGTTGTTTATTACGCAGACCAACTTAAAACGGATGTACTGTAATAGCTTTGTACGTCGTTACTGTTAGACGCTTTATGATATTTTCACTTGTTCAGTTTTAATAACGGGTTGATAAAGATATTTATATCGTCGTCCATTAAAATCGCTTTCAGAACAACAATTAGATAGATATTATGTTACTTTATAACGTTAATTTTAACTATGATTTATTATTATTGTCGTTTTTTTTGGAAATAAGAGCTATAAAACTGTCTTCGCCAATCGCTTGTTGATTTCGTTTTTTTACCGTTGTTTAATTACAAAAGTCGTCCCGCCCAGCTTCGTTTGTTTATAAAATATATGCTTTTTTAACTGGCTTCGCATGACTTTTATATTTAACCAGTGTCAAGTTTCATAACTGTTTAAGTTTTGCAATAATCTTTGATCATGTAGTTACAAAGCCAAATGCGGGTCCTCCCTTATAATAAGTACTTTCGGTCCCACTTCTAACCTCATTCAAATTGTAGGTCTTTGAATGACGCACCCTTTTTTGAATGCAGACACGCAGTTAACAAAAAATAAATAAATTTATTGACTCAACTCTTCCTGCTTAAATATAAATTATTATTATTCAACAACTTGTCAATTTTCTGCCCCTAAAATGTCCATATTGTACAAACTGTAAAGGTAAAATATCGTAATGAAATCTGCACATCGCGATAACTGATGTGTGAAACCCGCCAATCCACTTTGGACAAATGTGGCGGGTATACGAATACTATCCATTTCCCTATACATAGTAGGCTCGGTCCCAGTAGCGGGAGAGTTCATTTCATGTTTTTTTAAGTTAATTTGAACAGTAAAATATCAAGTTTTAATTATTGTCAACAACTGAACAAACCTTTATGACTTAAATTACATTTTAATTATTTACTAGTGTTAGTAGCGATTTATACAGCAAAACACATAGAAATCGGAAAACTGCTTACACTTACTTACAAATGAAGAATGGCAATCTAAAGTACAATTAATTATATTGTATCATAACTTATAATTAAATTATAAGTTATTATACATATCACACATGTCCTATACGAACAAATATAATAATATTTGTTCGTATAGGACTTGGACCTTACAGACTACTATATGATCTGAGCTTTATTAGATATTGAAAAGAAATATATATGTACTAAATATTAAGATAAAACTAATTTTTTTGATCACGAAAATGTCTTTGCAATTCTTTGAATCATTACGGAGCCCAATAATGACAAGTTTTCATATTATATCAAGAATAAATCTAAAGTCAGACAAAATAACCCACAGCTAGGTGGTAGAGTATTGGTCTGGAGTATGCCACCATAATAACCGTTAGTTCCAGCATTAACGGTCAGGTTACAGCCCTTCTGTGAAGGCCGGCAGTATATTGGCAGCACCTCTGGCTTTGCAAATGTACAATCCGCAAAAGACGCGGTGAACCAGTCATAAGACTAAAATGGTGTTGCAAGAACTTTCATTAACAACGCAAGCACACGCACATAAGTAAACATCAGATTTAAGGTCCAGGGTTTTATTGTTACCTGTGTTGGGTTTTACAACGAGGCAATAAAATCGAAGTCCGTAACTAAATCGAGAGCAGAATACAAAAGACCAAGGGCGTTGTCAATCGGAAAAGTGCATATTGCAACTAAACACGAGTAATTGTTTCCTTTAGTTTAAACACTTCAAAAACGTCCTGATTGGTGTATATGAATTTTGAGAATATGTGCGTGGATGTCTAAACTTTATGAGTCGTTCAAAGCAAAATTTAGAAAACTGATCAAGGAGGAATTTGGTTGACTGTACAATAGACGACCGTAACCACTTTTTATCATGTACGCCGTCATTATCCCCGCCCTATAGGAACAGCCGCACTGTTCCTAGACGTAGCAAAAGCCTTCGACAAGGTCTGGCACAACGGCTTGATTTACAAGTTGTACCAGTTCGGTGTGCCAGACAGACTCGTGCTCATCTTGCGAGACTTCCTCTTAGGCCGAAGCTTCCGTTTTCGAGTGGAGGGAACGCGCTCGTCCCCTCACCCACTCACAGCCGGTGTACCACAGGGCTCGGCCCTGTCCCCACTACTTTTCACGCTGTACACCAGCGACATCCCAAAAACTCCAGATGTGGAGTTAGCCCTCTTCGCGGATGACACCGCACTCTATACATCAGATCACAACCGACAAATGGCTTGCGTCCGGCTGCAGGCAGCTGTCACAGAGCTAGGCGAATGGTTTCGCAAATGGAGGATAGAGGTAAACCCGGAGAAAAGCGCAGCAATGTTCTTTTCCCCGGGCACGCTTCGCTCCCCCAAACGCGCTTGCCTTCGCCTAAAAACCATTTCGCTCTACGAACAACAAATTCCCTGGGAAAAGTACACCAAATATCTTGGTGTCACCCTAGATCGGAACTTGCGCTTCAACGAGCATATCACTATAGTCCGAAATAGAGCGCGATTTGTGATGGGTCGTTTAGCACCCATGATAGACAAACGAAGCAAAATGTCCCTCAGACACAAGCTTACTTTGTATAAAACATGCATCCGCCCGATCATGACATACGCGAGTGTGGTATTCGGCCATGCCAAGCCTGCCCTTTTAGATAAATTGCAAATCGTGCAAAACAAATTCATGCGCAGAGCCGTCGGTGCTCCCCTCTATATGCGTAACGTCGACCTCCACCGCGATCTGGAGCTTCCCTCCATCAAAAACTACATTACGTCGCTCTCGCGTAAGTATTTCGATCTCGCGCCGCACCATCGAAATCCACTCGTCGTGTCCGCGTCCGATTATAAGCCTCGGCGAAAGGCTCTCGTGCGACGACCGCGTAACGTCCTCACGGACAGGGTCGACGTTATCACAAAACGGCTGGCCCGGATCAGCCCGCCCGCGGTTAGGACGGCAGGCTGGCAGGCACGGACAGACAGACACAGACGGCGGCGTCTCAGGCGCCGCCAATCAAGATCTCTCCACGTCCCTGCGAGGGACGCTAGGAGACATAGCCCCCCCACAGGATAGACTAGGCGTGTTGCTGGGAAGTTTCTTTCGCCGTTTCTTCTCTCCCAGCCATAACACGTTGCGAAACGGCAGTAAGATAGCGTAGGCCGCCGCAAACCACCGATCCCGGCCCGCCGGAATCCTTCCCCTCGGGCTTTATATTACCCGTCGCCCGTTCTCAATTAGTGCTTTGTGTCGCCCTATGGTGGCCATCATTAAATTCATCCCCCTCTCATGGCAACAGTTCAGCCGAGGTAAAACTCCTTAGGGAGCTCCCTCGAGCAAGTTGCCCCCCCGGGCTCGAGCGCCTTAGCTTCGCGAAGGCACTCGCCCCAAAAACCCCGGTAAAGTTGTAAGGTCTTCGGACCAACAACATAAAGTCAAGTCCAATAAAAAAATATAATGATTCGAAAGTATTATTGCAGTATAAATAAATGATTATCAATGTAACGGTGAAAGATTAACTTAGCTAATGAGATATTATTATAACATAATATATTAATTTAGAATGAATCCTAATCAAAACGTTTATGAGTAACGGTATTGTACTATGTTTCGAAAAATATTCGAAACTTAAATATTTATTAACGGGCGCGAACGTCGCAAAGTTATTCCACTTTACCTACTAGAATTTTTTTTTTCAAAATCTACCCCCACTAACGTATAAAATTCTAAAAATTCCGTGTCTTTACATTAAAGTTTTTAGAAAAAGAACAAGTGAAATAGACTATATGATTTGTGTCCCGGGAATTAAATGCTATAGTACATTTTATCCTGGGAATCTCGGATTTTATTTCTGAGATATGATCACACCGCTAAACTAGCATGAATATTGGCCGTGTAACTGTTATTACCACTTAGTGGTACCGTGGTACAAGATAACAATTTGCATATCTAACAAATCCGACACTTTTTATACTTCCCGGGATTTCCTAACTTCGAAAGGACGTAATTTCAGGACCTACTTGGTGTGATAGTTTGTTTCTATATTTATTACACATCTTTAGTAGATCAGTTGTAGTTATACATAGCCTTTAGTAATATTTCATGCAGAGTTTTTTGAGAAATCTTCAGGATTCATCTATTTTTATACCAAAGGATCTGTTGCCCTGCCGGTTATACCCTATGATTTTAAATATTGGCAAAATAACTGAAACCTGTTTTACCTGTCCAACGTGAACGAAGTCGGGAGCAAATACTAGTATTAATGTATGTTGGAGAGGGAATAAATATTTGTATTAATTAAAAAATAAAGGTTTTCTGTATTATAGTTTATTATTGTGAATGACTTTTCTTAATATGACAGATAATATATATTTAAATTATTCGAATTAAAACTACAATAGAATAAAACCTTTTTTGTCGTGAACAATGTATAAATGAGAAAGTATGTTTGTTTTCGAGTCATTTTGTTACGATCATAATGAAATTTGATGATGAGATAGACTGTATAAAAAGACCCACAGTTCTTTAAGGATGTAAAAATCATATTTAGGCGTTCTTAGATTTACAATTGCGTTCTCATTTTATTCATAAAGTATATTATCAAATACGGAAGAAGTTGCGAATAACAGCTATCACCAAATGAAGCAATAACTAAGATTTCGATAGTCTTTTTTGCCTACAATTTGAAGAGGGATGTTTCACCTTACGTACCTATAATTTTGGTGAAAATGAACTGTTTCGTGTTGTCTTAAGTCTCGTGTCATTAAGTATCTTCTAGGAAGCGTGTTCAATTTTGAACAAACACATTGCCGTTTAACATTAGAAGAAATTGGTCAACCACGAACCTGTAGGTACTAGAAAAAAAAAGTGTGCGTCTCGGAACGCGCGACAGAACAGAAGTGATAACTTAGCCTGCCTACCGCTGCTGTATGCGTGAGAGAAAGGGTACCCAGACAGACTGACGCCGTAACGCGTTACGTAACGAAGCGATTTACCCTCCCATAAGCAGTTATCACTTAAGAGAGCTTAATTAGGGCGGTACGACAGTGCCACACAGTCGGAGGGCCTTCTTAAGCGCAGTGGTGACAAGGATGAGGTACCACTTTCGGGGTGGCAGCAGATTGTGCTGGCGCTCCTTGCCCTAGTTAGTTTGGCTACTGTCCCGCCCCGAGAAGGGTTAACGTCAGGTAGGCGGCCGGTTGTAAAACAAAGCCAAATCTAAATATGTCTTATATGAATGATATAAAGAATGCAAGGACTAGGGCGACCTGTATGCGACGTCCAGGCGCAGCAGCCGGCGTCTTCGAGAAATATGCAAGGGTTGTCGCACTATTCTGAACGAGGGTAGTGCCGATCCCCATTAATTGGGATGTGGTGAAAGAAAAGAAGAAGAAGTTATCACTTCAAAATCTTGTTGACTAAAATATAACTTACCGAGTTGCCATAAGATCTCTGCTGTTTGGCTTCATTGAAACTTTCTACATATGTGGCTAAGGCTAGTTGTTTATAAGTGAAGTAATGAATATCATATAAGACGCAGCTTAAAAGTGTTTATTACGAGAACAGACAATAAAAAGTAAAGTGTCAATTAAAGTATCAAAAATAATAGTATAATAGGTGAATATAACAATAGATTACAATACAAGTGTTCCTTTGCTAGTACTGTTATTGTTAGAGGTATAATATAATGTCTCTCTATTACGACTTTGAGCTCAAGTGCACAGTTAAGCTGGTTGTGTTATTATATACATGCAAACAAACACACGGGTGTTTCCTTACACCCGATCTTGAAAAATGGCGTCACTTAAACCACGCGGCCGGTGAACAATACACATTATTTATCCACATTCCTCAGATCGTGTGAGAAAATGTTTTGGTTTTTTATGACATAAAATGTACCGTATACACATTACTTAATTTATTTAAATTCGTAACCGAAGTCGACAAGATGACTCTATCTTACAAATGTATTGTTGTAAACCAATATCTATAGCCATATTTTAAAATTTTATATCTATTTTTGGGATTAAAATTCAATGGGCGGCTTGTATTTGACGTTTTTTAGACTAGTTTGGCGTTGTTGCGTCTAATATTTCTTTGGAATACATGTAATTTTAAATTTAAATAAATTGGAACGTTTTTGTAGTATCTTTATCAATTTTCGAATGGGGAAAGCATTTTTAACCCAATTTATTAGCCAAAGTATCAATTGACATTAGTCGACATATACCTATACAAATGTATTGTATTCTTAACAGCGTTTTTAGTTCTGATACCCAAAAATAGTAGTAATCCTTTATGGTCTCACTCCGATGTTTGTACGTATGTCTGCGTGTCACAGCTGATTATCTCAATTTAGGTTACATACAGAAAATTAGACACAGGTAGAAATTTATATTTACAAATACAGTTACTAGTATCTGTTTTAAATTTTGCGAAAATATTTTCCAAAATTAATTTAAACATTGCAATGTCGCCTACATTTATCAAATAAGAGTGCTCTTTTTGCATTATAAAAATATTTTTTAATTATATTCTTAACTAGCTTCTGCCCGCGACTTCGTCTGCGTGGAATAGTTACTTTGGGCTAACGCTAACTTTAACCCGCGACTTTCTTTTTTGTAGAAGGTGAAAATATTTTTAAATCTTACTGACTGCCCGCCGGCCTTGCACATCATAAATGCGCGCGCAGTACTTGATCATTATTTTGCTACGATGTTATTTTAAAATTGCGATATCTCCTAAGATATTGAAATCGAATGATGTACCTAAATCACAATTTTGGTTTAAATTAAATACTTGTGATGAATAACGTATTTATATAGATAAGAATTACTATCATATTTATAAAAACACCTTCGCAAATAATGCATTATTTCAGAACAAATTTGGTTAGCATAAAAAAGGTTATAGTGAACCAATCTTAAAAGATAGACATATGCTGTCGCGAACTTTTTTTTAGAACTTTTAAAGGGGAGCAATTCTGTCACACGTGTTTTCTGCGAAACTTTAACCATTTACGCAGCGCACGCAGCGGAAGCTCTCAAAATGAAAAAAAAATACGATTTTGAGAAACATTCGTCATTGGTGCTTCGCTCCTATTGGTTTTAGCGTGATTATATATAGCCCATAGCCTTTCTAAATAAATGGGCTATCTAACACTGAAAGAATTTTTCAAATCAGAGCAGTAGTTCTTGAGATTAGCGCGTTCAAGCAAACAAACTCTTCAGCTTTGTATATTAGTATAGATTTACAGTTTTCTAGTTATAATCGGAAATGTTATTTTCTAGTTAATTGTTGGTAGCCAATCTCTAAGTTTGTAGAAAGCGATTTATTATCTATTTAGCTGTTGTTATATCATCCTAACGTGATAACTACCTACTGTAATACCCATTGTTTATTGATTTTTTGTCATTATTCAGGTAATTAATATGCGTATATATTTCACCTACACATACATAAAGGGAGACTTAATAAACAGACTCACATTCTTAATAAACAATGCAGTATAAATTGATAAGGCTTACAAATAAACACATTATTACCCAAGGATTTAGTAAAATTATGTTTGACTTAAAAAATATAATGTCATCAACTTTATTGTTGTGAGATAAAAATCAAATGACACTTCAGAAAGACGAATAGTGTGAGCACGAAGTACATCGCCGGTAACATATATTATATCGATTCCAAAATCGATCCTTAATTCTTTTTATTTGACAACCTGACGTTTGTATTTGTAAGTGTGGCAACATTGACGCCGTTCGATTTTCGAAAAATTATTTTTTTAGGTTGCATTTATTTTATTGAATCCTTACGTGATTCCTGTCTTTCGATCTTTGAAAATCCAATCTTTCTGTTATGTCTCTGCTACATCTGGGATAATTTTAGTGTTGGTTAGTAACTGTACCATGCAGATGTAGCTAAGAGTTTAATGCGTTATTTGTGATACGACATTGTTAATGACGCTAAACATTAAGAGGTAAAGTATGTTTAAACATTGATGTAGCTAATCGTTAACGAGTTATTTTTAACGCTCTAAATAAGTTGCATTTGGTCACAGTCATTAATACTAACGAGATTGGAGTAGGGGAGTATGAATGATTTTCTTAAATCATTTAAAAATATATGTTCGCAGAAGTGTAAATTTATTTAATCTGTGTATGTCCTAAACGCGTTTTGGTATGAATAACTTAATGTCGGTATGAACTAGTTATAATCTTGATTTAACACTGGATCACGTAGTCTAATAAACACCTATTGTATATTTTCAAGATAAGCAAATTACAATTGTTTTTCGAGTTTAACAATAGTATTTATATATATATATATATATATATATATATATATATATATATATATATATATATATATTTAAAACATATTTTTAACTTTTTTTAGTAATATAAGTACGATGAACAACTTTGGGGCAGATCCTAGAACCCACACAAAGTAAATAACGGAAAGCCCAATGACCAAACTAAACAAACTTGGAATACTGCGTTATAGTCAATTAGGTAGGCCAAAGCTTCGATCACAGAGGCATTTATATGACTTCTAGTATATGTATTTAAATCCAACAATAAGAAAGTAAAGACGCATGCAAAACCTAGATATTTAATTAACCCCACTATCTACACCGGTGGACAATACAATTGACCACTTTCTCAACGACGTCCTCAATAAACTTCCGCTCTAGAAGCTAAAGGTGATATGAATAAAAAGAAATCGCAATTAATAAGTGTCGGCTTGTTAGAGATGTCATTGTGGACTTAATCTAGTAAACGTAAGATGGCCGACACTGGTCTCGACACCCGTGACACCTACGTTAATATTGATAATAGTGATTGTCTAGAAGAATTACGACGTAATGGATGTGGTAAATTAAATACCATCACTCTGGACTAAAAAAAAATTACTTGTAAATATGTTTATAATTTAATTTTTAAGGTTATTTTTTTGTAGTGTAGTTTAATTTTTAAGAATTGTAATCATTATAATATTTAATAACCGTTAAAAATTATATTTAATTAAGTGTAAATCGCTGTACTAGTTGCTAAAACTTCAAGAAATATATTATTTATGTCTTATATTTACTTGAATTTAAGTTTAGTGACGATAGTGTTGTAACATCGTGCTCCATGACTTGCATTGAATTTTGTTCGGGAAGTATGCACTACTTTGACAGCTTTTTCACTTAACATGGAAATTGTTACAATGGGGGACAGTAGAATCTACTGAAATACTTTTTACAACTTACAAAACTTCAGGGTCTCTTTTTGTACAAGCATATATACTTAATTTATAATTAAATTAAGAGTTAAAATTATGTAGATATTATATAACAATATTTTCAAAATAAGATAATCAGATGTTATTTTAAAGCCTATTCTTATATATACAATCATAAGTAATACTAGGGTCTATTGTAACATGTGTTAGCATCCTTATTACCGAGTGTAGACAGTAAAGAAAAACATTGTCAACACGTGAGGCCAACCAATGCAAACCTTTGACAAACATACCTGTTATACATACGTTATGTTATTAAAGATGAACCGATTATTAAGTAAATGAGTACAATATATGTGTACTTTTGTAACAAGGTTTAAAAAAATTTACCTCGAAAATAGAATAGTTCTTACGAGACACAGAATAGATTTTTACTCGTATAAAGCTATGTATTGGTATGACATTCATTAATTTTCATTTCCTGTTTCTTTTTAGAGGTTTTTAATTAATATTCAACAAATTTATGACTTAACTACAAACCAGATGTCCGCTACGTCGATTAAAATCTAAAATACCTTCTCCATTAATAAACTTAATAACATCGATATCAAACGCATGTACGGCGAAGAACAGTAAGTTTTTTGGACAGACAGCAACTTGGATTAAGGGGATTAGTATCAATCATAAACACAAATTGGTGGTTGCGTCAGTGCTACCAACGTGCGGGATTAAAAACATACATTGGCCTCAAATAAAGCTGGCACGTCGGCGATAATC
Source organism: Dendrolimus kikuchii (assembly GCA_019925095.2). NCBI lineage: Eukaryota > Metazoa > Arthropoda > Insecta > Lepidoptera > Lasiocampidae > Dendrolimus > Dendrolimus kikuchii. Next base: position 9,592,918 of record CM034407.1, read on the forward strand.
GTTACGTTTCGAGGCGGTTATTTGTGATGGCATTTAGTTTATATGTGGTTTTTGTAAAAATATGTGTTAAACAATGAAAAGAATAAGGTTATTTCATAATTCGAACACTGATTCTGTCTATACCTAATAAATATGTTGGGGTGTTGAGTTTGAACAAAGATTACTTATTATATTATTTTATTATTATATATTTACACAATAATATTGTAATAATAATTATATATATATGTGTGTAAGTCTAGAAGAAATTTCTCCTAGGTATAAGACCGACAACTGTGCCGCACATTTTGAAAATATAATTTTTAGAAACGTTCTGTCTGTCTGTTAGAGCATCACATAAAAACTACAGAACGGATTTAAATGAAACTAGAAAAAAATAGCTTATATCCCGGCTCAACACTCAGAACACTTTTTATCCCGATAAATTACATCGTTTCTGTGAAATAGACGAATATCACCAAATGTAGATAAAAATAACACTGTCCAGAATTTTTGATGAGACTGGAATGGCGATGTTTAAAATATACAGTTTTATTTTAAAAAGTCGCATAATAATGGTTATTAGTAAACAACAGTATTACTTACGCTGAAGTCGCCTAGATTTTATAGAAGCGTAGTAAGTTATGATGTCATTCTTATCTTTGAATAGTCATATAGTGTATTAGTTATCGTTTAGACATGAAATAAAAGAATTTTTAATGTGATATATATTTTTTTAATTTCTACATGTTCCTTTTGATTGATTAATTTTCATTGATGAAAAATACAATATAAGTTTAAAAATAAACTACAAACTATACTATATTAAAAAACTACAGATAAAATATTGGTCCCAAACAACTACCGTAAAGTGAATTGGTGCTTTTTATACATAAATAACCTTAGAATTATTGCGCAAATAATTTTAAATACCGTTCTAAGTATAATTTAAGAGCTATTTGACTTCTTTTAATTGTACAAAAATATGTATTACTAGCTTCTGCCGGCGACTTCGTCCGCGTGGAATAGTTAAAGAAAAGTAAGTTAAAAAACCCCCGATTTTGAAACATTCTTCCTTGGTGCTCCGCTCCTATTGGTCTTAGCGTAATTATATATAGCCTATAGCCTTTCTCGATAAATGGGCTATCTGAAACTGAAATAATTTTTAAAATCAGACCAGTAGTTCCTGAGATTAGCGCGTTCAAGCAAACAAACAAACTCTTCAGCTTTACATATTAGTACCTATAAGATAAAATCTATGAAGTCGTGACGTTTTGTAAGATGACAAGTGTCTCTATTTATTGGACTATCATCTTTCCTATTCTCTACCAATGCACAACATAAATGTTAAAGCACTTCTGCAAAAATTTCACGTTCACATTATGACATTATTTTTGTCCAAATGTGCAAACATACAACAAAGAGGTGACAAATGATATATGTCACAGATCACTGTCACTTGTGAACGTTCCCAAAACGCTGCGTTACCACATACGGTAGTTAAGTTTGTTTGGTCTTCTGAGAGAAAGGCTAGACTTTGCAGCTCACACTGATAATCCAGAAATATTTCGTCATCGAACAAAAATAGAATGGGCAACCAAAATAATGGAGGTAACACGGTATAGGCGTTACCAACGGTACCGTACGCTTCAGGGTGTAAACCGAGCTTATTGATATTTTATAATAAATAATGACCCGTACAATAGAAAGCTTTTTTAAATTATTACACTACGATATAGCAATTTGGGCGTCGCTTAATTCAGTATTTTATAATTGAAACAATAAGAATAGACGTCATAAATTAGAATTGTGCTCGTTTCTTTTAATAGAGTAGGCTTAAACAGCGTTGGTGGCCGTCAAGATGAATGGGTGTGCTATGAATATGATACAAAATATTATACTAATGATTTTTTTGTTAATATGTTTAATGCTAAAATGTAAGGCATAACGATAAATCTTTTGTCTTGGATTTGTTTATTGACAATGAGCCTATATTAGCATTAAATATTCCAGTAATAAATAAAATATCTCAAGACCTGGTAGCTTAATACTTAGCGCACGCGTCTCAAACTTGACTTGACGGCCTACCTCATTACAACGCAGAGGCTCCGGTTCGATTCCTGGTATATTAAATTTCGGAAACGTATTTTCTCCGTTATTTACTATGGTCTGGGTGTTTGGGATCGTCCCCTGAGTAGTCCATTGTATATTACCCATAACACAAGCGTAACTTGCTTAATTTGGGGATATACAATATGTATGTTTGTCTGCTGACAAAAAAAAACTCACGTGGGATCGAATCCTGACTGCAAAGCATGCAACACTTAGGCAGTTTTCAGACCTAATGTGCATATTGTTATAATTACCACATGTGTCAAACCTGCCTACTCGCCTTGGACAAGCGTGTCGGGTACATTATCTGTTCCCCTATAATAAGAGGCCCGTGCCCAGCAGTGGGATGTTCATGGGCTCTTATTATAAATATCTATGACTGTAATTTCAATTGGTATTGTTTAAAAATTTCAGTATTTCATATTTTTAGGTCAAGGTATTTAGGTAAAGAGATTAATTTGAGCTACATCGACAGATTAGGTTAGGTTAATTCAGCGAATTGATAGTCTTAAAATTGATGAAACATAGGAAGAGCGAGGTTTCCCAATACAAGTATCATCTGATTACTTTCTGGGAAGCCCCGGCAACTTACATGTATGGACTTATTAAAATAAATACATTTTTATTCTTATTTTTATTTATTTTTTTATTCCTTAGATTAGGTTGTCTGGAAGAGATTACTTTAAGCGATAAGGTTGTCTATTGTTTCTACAATGACAATACTGTAATCATGTATTTTTGTTATTGTGTATTTGGTGAGCAATAGTGTTGTCTTTTTTTAATTTTTTATTGCAGGAGATCAACAGACAGGCAGACGGCCCACTTGATGGAAAACGGTTACCACCGCCTATGGCCATTTGCAACACCAAAAGTGCTACAAATGCGCTGCTGCTCTCTTAAGGGAGACTGGAACCTGGTCACTAATACAACAACATAACTCAATGTTGTTATGGCGACATACTTCAGACCAGGGGTGGTAGCCATCCAGTCGGGCAAATTCCCTACCACTTGGCTGTGGGTTGTTTGTCGCCTCTTACGACAGGCCGCCCGGCCGCAGGAAATTGTATTCTGTCTCCGTTCCTGCACGAATAATATCTATTATATTCTATAAATTTAAGTAATATATTTTAAGTTCTAGTTAATTTTAGTGAATGTAAGCATTTTGAAAAAAACGGAACCCTTATATTTTCGTTATCCGTAAATACGAGTGCGATTATAGCTCGAGTAAGTTCGTTTAATACCACTGCAATTTTCTCGATTTCTCTCTTATATACGCCGTGCGATATCTTATAATATATTTCTTCCTTTCCCGCGTACTTATAGTAGGTACTATAAGTACGCGCTATAGTTAAGGCTCCTATTGCTGCGTCGCTGAAAGTGGGGTGCAACCGAAACAACTTTTCGGTGGTATTTATTAATCAATTATTTACCAAAAAAATATTGATAAATCATCACGATGCGAGACGTAACTTGGTTTTTTTGTAATTTTTGTAACATTATTTTAAGTTAAGAAATTTTTTTATCATATTATCGACATAAAACCATTCTACTGCCGAACATTTTCTCAATGCAGGATGAAAAAAAAAATGTACATCTGGTTACGCAAATTGGTAATTGTTTATTTATATGCCCTTTGATGTAAAACCATAATAATGGAAAATATAGCTGCGTAGAACACAGGGAAATACAGGCAGTTATATAAAGGAATGATTGCACAGTACCTTTATGTAGTGAAGCGATGATTTCTCCTTGTTTCTTAGTAGTTGTACGACACGCACAATTATTCGAATTTCACGAATTCAGCTAATTTGATAATATATAAGTATATAGATGAAATGAAAAATTGTTAACAATATTCAACAATATTCATTCGCGTTGCAGTTCGTTAGCAAAAGGTTAATTTTATAAGATAACACTACTCCTTTCTTCCGCTTGCTAAGGTACGTACAGGAGAGAAAAAAAGATAGAAGGTGGTTTTACATGATTCAAACGTATTACCATTCGCTGCATTCCTTTAAGAATTTTCAATATAATTAAATACGCGCGACGAACATCTTTATAAAGGAGATAAATATATTTTTTTAAATACTACTTTATTTTATTCACAATAAAATAATAATGCATCTGAAAAGCAACCGCGTTTATGGAATCCCCGCTATCGCCCGAAAAATCAGTACCAAGAAATCTTCGAGGACGTTGGCGGTGCTACAGTCCTTATCATTATTTTTAGTATAGCTATTACAATTCACGAAGGCGGGCTTTACTCGTAGTTGAATGTATACATGCATATTGCAATAGTGAGTTAGCGGATATATAGACAGATGCTAAAAGCGACTATGTTTTATACTAGGGTATTTGCTCGTCTGGATGGCTGCCGCATCTAGCCTAGGGTATGCTGTCATAACAACCTTGAGTTGTGTTGCGAAATCAGTTCCGGTGTCCCTTTAGAGAGCGGTAGCTCATTGGTAGTACCTCTTGTAACCGCTTTCCATCAGGTGGGCTGTCTGCCTGTCTGCTGAACGCGTGCAATAAAAAAAAACGATATAAAGATTTCTATATCAAATAAAATCTGCCAGGTGGTAGGGCAAAAATAAAATAAAACTGAAATAAAAAATAAATAAATTTACGATAATGCTTATCCATATTCTTTTTTATTTATAATTCTTTTATATATTTCATTTGATCGCTATCTTAGGTGATATTACATTGCGGTCAAAGAATTTATTGATCAGCACCGCTAGCTTTGCAAATTTACAACTATAGGTTTGAAGATTATTAGTATTTATTAGGAAAACATATATATTGTCTCAGAAGGCCATGATCGCGTGTTAAACCATAATAAGAAGACTCACAATCTGCCTTAAAAGGAGCTATTTTTATTTTCACAATCATGACTGTTTTAAAAATCTATCGGTATTCTTTATTTTAAACTTAATAAATTAGGAACAGTTAACTTAGCGGTTAAAATTTTATATTCTTAAATTTAAATTAAATATTACAAAATCCGTATACAACAATACTTTAAAATTAGATAATAAGCGTCGATTTGTAATATAGTTAGTTCACAATGATACCAATCATTATAGATGATATCCCAGAGGACCTGCAATCGAAATGCAAAAATAACCACAAATTGATCAAATATAATCTGAAAAGATTCTATATTGATTCCCAAAGCGGACCATCAGGCTCACATGTGCAGACTTGGTACTAAAATGAGAACCATATACTAGAATGATGATAACAATTACTCGCCTCTGCTCCTATTTTCGATATAACAATATTGCGTACAAGACTCTCTGCGGTACGAATAAAAGAACCCATGAAGTTTCTGGGCCACAGTCAGATTTGTTTTTAATGTGTATGAATGTAAGCATATTGGATAATATTTTTTTAAAAAGCAACAATAGAAAGAGACTAGCACATATTGCTTTATAAAACATTTTTTTTTTTAAGTATGTGCCTCGTACGGTTGTCGTACGGCGCACGGCTCGCGTCCTTACTGTCTAACATAAATCAACCCTTAGTCGAACCGCCGTGTTGGAAACAAATAGCGAATCATAAAGCCTCTGCCAGTCCTGGTAAGAAAAGTGCAGGCTCAAGAACTGTTGGCTTGATATCGTACATTTGGCCCATGTGGTTGGGTGCGTTAAGCCTTTACTAGCCCAGCTTTCTGGAATTCAGACTCGGGTTCGATTCATGAAATGGTAAATTTCATAAACGAACTTTCCGTAATTTACTATGGTCTGGGTGTCTGGGGTCCGCCCTAGAGTATATTAATCGTAATAAAAACGTAACTTATTTGTATGTTTGTGTACCGATTATATAAAAAAATCACAGCTGCGATAGAAAACCGCAAAAAATTATAAAAGAAAAGTTGAAGCTTAATTTGCAACCTGGATATAATATTAGCATTTTTATAATGAAATCGGAATAACACTATTTTAATGCTGATAAAAATCAGTATTTTATTTTATTATATACTGGAATAGTTTTTTAACCTGCTTAGCAAATCAGTGAAATTTAAATATATTTATTTTTTCATTTATCTAAAGATCTAAACGATCGCTTTAATCCGATTTACTTAGATACTGCTGTGGTTATAAGAATACCTGCTACTTAAAATCATAGCACAGAATACACAGAAATATCATTTACCACAATGTGTGTAAACCCACACTAGTGTTTTAGGGCATCGTAGTAATTTTGGCTAAAACGAATCTGATGTATCGGATAGATGGATTTCTTATATAATCATGTCCTTCCATCTATCTGCGCTATGTGTCATATCTTTACGAGTTTAGCGGGACTCGAATTAATATGCCGTTAAAATTACTATAGAGTTAATCAGAACTATAAAATTACGTAAAACACAGGTACAAATATAACCGTACACAACAAATCCAAACGTAATGCAGAAGGTCGTAATTCAATAAAACGCGCAAAGTCCGTCACTATTAGTTTATCGAATGTACACACGTCACGCACGTATCGTAATTGTCACTGAACTGCCCCCTCTCACCATCAGGCCATCGTTTTACATACATACATACATACATAACTTCACGCCAGTTCCCTTGCGGGGTAGGCACGAACAACAGAGCGCCATTTAGGCCCATTCTTACACACCTCACTTGCTTCTTTGACATTCATAACTCTTGTCATGCACGCTCGTCTGTTTTTAAGGCTGGTGAAATCACCCTCCGCTAGTACACGATCAATTTGATCATGGAAGGTGTGTCGTGGCCTTCCACGACTTCTGCATCCAACCACTTTTGCATTGTATATCTGTTTAGTCATTCTTTCATCATGCATTCTTTCCACATGCCCGAACCACCGGAGCATTCCTTTCCTTACCTTCACCCCGACACTCTCTTTCAGACCAACTCTCTTTCTTACTGCGGTATTACGAACGCGGTCCGCGAGCGTCACTTTACAGCGTCATTTTGCGCAGTGCTCACATCTCAACCGCGTTTACTCTACTTTCATGCTTTCTCTTCCATACCCAACTCTCGCTTCCATACGTGAGCGTAGGTACCAGCACCGCGTTGTGTATGGCGAGCCGGGCCTTCTGTTCTGGCTGAGGTTCTTAGCGCCTAGAAGTTTACCTAACGCTCCATTCAAACTATTCCCCAAATTCACTCTTCTTTCTATATCAGTGGTGTACCTTCCATCACTGCTAAAAGCACATCCAAGATATACAAACTCATTCACTTGCTCCAGCATAACATCGTTTTATACTCCACAAATGCAAAAGAATCCGCCACACCTGGCTAATGATGCTAAGGAGCGAATATAATAAGACAATAGGGTATTCTCCACAATAATTAGAAACGTGTGCCAGTAAATAAGCGAACAAAAGAAGACGATCATAAAAGGGTTACAATTAGTTCAAATGCCGACAGGTAATAAAATGTGCTTTTACAATCTGTACATGGAATTTGTCTTTATCGGCGCCTAGGTTGTAACAACATATATATATATATATATATATATATATATATATATATATATATATATATATATATATATATATATATATATATATATATATTCTCAATAACTATTACTTTCATATTAAAGATACTGGGGAGCTAAGGTCACGAACCTCTACGAGAGGACTCAAAACGCTTAAGACGTTCACTGCGAAACGGGGTCTAAGTGGCCCCGAACATATTACACTCGCGGTACAGCTAAGAAAAACATATAAACTTTTCTGTAGTACGGAGGGCGATACTACAATTCTGTTCAGAGTAAAAAATGCTGAATATATATCTAACATGTGCTAATAAATTAGTATTCCGTGGTATACTTATCTTAATACACGGTTACCTGGACTAGTACCGCCCAAGACACACAAAAATCCATAAACTATTTTATATAAGCCAAAAAAGGATTTCAGTTTTTAAAACGTTACAGGTTTCAATAGGCCCCGTGTCACCACGATAGTAGTCTTAGAACGAGGTATAAGACGCCCCTTACCACAGGAATAAAAGTACAGACAAATCAGCGCCTTTGTGAACATGTTAAGCGACTCCTTAGTGATCATACTTATTTTTGCCTCAGACAAGGGATTAGCATAGCGATCCAATGAGATGAGATCCCAGCCTATTGTATTTGTTGAGATAGGCTCAGTATTAGAGATGCTACGAATGTTCGGCTTCTATAGGTATTCGGTATTTGACCGAACATTGGTAGTATTCGGCCGGGCCAAATATTCCTGATATCTGTAGTTAAGACGTAGTTTATCAATAATTTGTGATGAAAATATATACATTTTTGGGTAAAATGTGGGTTTTTTTAACCATTTGGTATTCGGTATTCAACCGACTGGTTGGTAATTGGCCGATTACTGGTACACAGTAATCGGCCAATTACCGAATAGTTAAAAAGTGAGCGAACACCGAATATAACCCGAATATTCGTGGCATATTCTATTCATTTTCGCCGGAATACTCACATTCTTACTCTCCTTTATAACATATTATTTACTCCTAATAGTCCCCAGTATCCTTCCAGCATTTAGAAATTTGCTCAGAAAACACTATTTGTCCACAAATAGCTGTCTGATTAACACAATAAAATCATGCTAGTACATTTATTGTAATAACTTACGTATTTTGAAATGTGTGTGCGTATTTGTATATTTATTTCTTAAATTAGTTTGAGTATTTATGTATCTATTGCCTTTTTCCTGCACCACCTGTATCGCCTGATTCAAATTTCTTTCTTTTTGGTGTGTAACAAAGTGTTATCCCCCCCTCTCTCTCCCCCCCCCTCTCTCCCTCCCTCCCTCCCTCCCTCCCCCTCTCTCTCTCTCTCTCTCTCTCTCTCACACACACACACATTACTCAGTCTTCCACTTATAGTTTTAAAGAATATGGATAGAATACAATATAACTAATAATCATTAACCAAATTGGTTACGTTTTCTTCATAGTACTAGTTTATAATTTATGTATATTTTGACGTAATTAAAATACATTATATCGAAAATATTAATTATTAGGAGTAACTGAGGGATGAAGGTTACTTTTGGGATATAAGCAGGTAGGTATAAGCGCGTAGAATATCGTTAAACAGGTCTTTAAAAATCTTAGCGATGTTTCTTAGTAACTTTTTTATTTAAAATCAGTAGGTGGGAGATATTTTATGCGTAGCCAGTCGTAAAAATTATCGCATTCCTCTTTATCTTTTGAAAGATGGACCGTGAAATTCTAAAAAAATTCAGACATTAAAACAATATTTTAAAATACTAATAAATAAAATAGAAAAAATATACTTTTATACTAGAAGTTTTGCTCGCGTCCTTCTCTAAGGCTAAGCGCTCACAATTTATCAATAAGGGACGCACATGTAAAAGAATGAGTGTCTTACTGATAAATCGTAGTGAGCAATCATGAACAAAATTTACTAATGTGTGCTAACTAACGGTGAAGGAAAACATCGCGTGTCATACCCGATAATTCGCCTTGGATAAGCGTGGCGGGTATACTATCCGTTCCCCTATAGATGGGGGGGCGGGGATCCTAGCAGTGGCACGTTTATGGACTCTTATTATTAAAGGCTAGGCTAAAATTTTAAAGGAAAAAAGTTTGAACGAAGGTACTTTTCTGACATTGTAAAATTATGCGTATCTATATCACATACCGACCGTAGCGTTTGGCTTCATCATCAGAACGCCTAGAGTCAGATTACAGAATTAAGTAAAACTACCTAAGCGGTACATACTCCCTAACCATGATTCGAACCATTTCAAGAACCTAGCATTTACTTAACTTAGAGAACTTGATTGATTATAACTATACGTTATTATAAATAACATTTAACTGGCTGAAATTCTTTAAAGAATTCTAGATAAAAAACAATCATGTCGGTAAACCGACTTAGGGTTACCAGTTCAAAAAAAAATATCAAATATTTGGGCCTTTGATGTAAAGCTATTATATATCGATATACTTACTATTGTATTTCCTTGAAACAGGCGCTCACTTAGATACATTACATACATGAGTGTTTAATCTCAGATGTAACGTATATTTCGGTACATAAATAAATACTTAGGTAATATGATCAAAACTTCGTTTCAACGGTTTTAGGCGTAGTACGTTACATGATTTTTATTCCGACGTTTCGGCAACTTTTCAGTGGCCGCTATCACGGAAAACAATTATGACAAATGCCAATGAGTAATGTTAAAGTTATTACTTAGGCTACCCCCTTGTTGTTGTTGTAGATCGTTAGAACAACCTTAACCATAAACAATAACCATAACCAAAAATAATAACCGTAAACAAAACTTTAAATTAAATAATTTAGATAAACAAGTTATTGTTCATCTAAATTACTTAATTTAGGTTTGTTATATACTTTATATTCATTTATTTATAATTTAGTTTATTTTTAAATATTTAGTTTAATTTATAATTTAGTTCTATTACCTTATGGTTATGTGAACGATTTTAATAATTAAAAAAAAAAAAATATTTTTCTAAACTACGAACTCCAACGTTTGGTTTCATACAATTATAAAAATTTTCACTTTTAATTATTTTGGTTAAAATTTTTGTTTATGGTTATTATTTACTCTATAAAATCATAATCTAATTTACCACCGCTTAAGTAATTTGTACAAAAAGCTCATCGGTTGTTTTTGAATATAAATAATTAATTCTAATTGATTACTCTTCATACGCCAAAACTACAAATAAGCTGTAAAATAAGAAAAATAAATTATATTACTAATATCTCGGGACAGTTCCGGAAATATGGCAACCCTATTTCTAGAGATTATCAAACTTTCTACATATCAGACACTCGACACATTAATATGATATCCATAAGTGATTACTATCATAGAGCTCGCTACTAAGTTATTTGGTCTCCAATCAACATACGAGGCTATTTGCGAAATTACAGCTTCCACGCTACTGATTAGCCATAACGGTGATTGTACATTAAACGATCGCCTTTGGGAACCATTCAGTTGAAAGTATCCGAACATTGTACAATCTACATTATATTATAGTGTTGTCACCATATCCTTGATTTATTGACAATCGTTTATATTGGGCATATAGCATTAGATAGATAACACGTTATTGTTCACCAAAATAAACAATTACAAAATGAATAATTATAATACTTTTACCATGATACAAAAGGCGGCCTTATCGCTTAAAGCGATCTCTTCCAGAAAACCTGACTTATGGCTGATTCCTATATCTTACTATTTATTAATTCACTTGTTTTACCATCGGCTGGATTTTGACATTACTTGTATGGTCGGTAAGATATACAAACCGGCCATTAGAGGGTACTTTAGCAGCTTATATCTACATATAATTAAAAGAAAAAGAAATAAAATTAAAATTAAATAGGAACAATATAATGTGGACAGTAAAAAGCAAAGGTAAGAAAAATAAGAATAGAATAATAACTTTATTCTAAATTAAGGTAATAAATAGTCTCTGACACAATTTTAAACATCACAAGAGATTTAGCTTTCTGAAATCTGCGGGCAAAATGTTCCAAAAAGTTCCAAGTCTGCACCGCGAAGGTTTTGAGTAAAATCTTAAAGGTTGTGCAAGTATCTTAAACAGGAGGTTATTAGAAGAGTGTTTTGTGTTGAATTTAAACTGTTGTAAAAAAATTAAATTCAGAACAGTAATTTTGTCAGTTCAAAAGATGGTAAAATTTTGATATTAAAAATCAAGGGGTCATCATTTTTCATATCAATATAATAGTTTGGTATACAAGCTTAATCCCTAACTAATACCAATTAATAGATGACGGCGCCACATTTAGAAAAACCTTTTACATTAATTGCAAGATAATAACCGAATTTATGCCACAAACCAATTTTTGTTATATATTAATAGATATCTATTTTTGCATAAATAATAAGAGATTAAGCTTAAATAACTTCACCAAGAATTTGGTATAACAGTATATTTTGTTTTGTAAAAAATATTTTTGGTTTGTGTCGTCAAATGTATTCATCATGAATGTAATGAGTACATGTTTATTCTTGCATGAGCGAGTGAGTGACTGAACGAGCGAATGAGAACAAAGTGAGGCAATGAGTGAGTGAGTGCATGAGTAAGTGAGTAACTTCACTAAAAGACGTAGTTTTGTTTTTTCAAGATGTTTCAGTGGTATGTGATATCAATTGAAAGTTGTTATTACCCCAAGTTACAGGTTTGGTGGCCACTTCTATTTTTTCCTGAGATATTTTAATTCCTTTATAGTATAGTACTTGGACAGATAGACAATTTTTGCCAGTTAATTAATAACTTTAAATAGAAGATCAGATTTTGAATAAATCGATCTTTCACATGTCGAAAACACATAAAGCACAAAAGTAAAAGCCATAGTTTCAACATTAAAGTAAAAAATTCTTACGAATCTATAAAATAGTATCTATAAATTAACATCTCTTTGAATTGGGTAATTGACTAATGAAACAACAAATTTGATATAAAATCACAGAATAACATTCACCTAAATGCAATTAAACTCGTCATTAAACCTGACAACTTGCCAATAAAACGTCGATATTTTCGTCATCAAGCTATCGATTGTTTCACAACACTACCACGCTTTATAGGTTTAATAGCTACGATCTGATTGACAGTGCTGTATAAAGCTATAAAATTAAAAACTTTTACTTTGTTTACGATGTTACAGTTCGTTGGTAATAAAATTTTAGGAACCTGTTGATTTTGAACAGGCACCGTGTTTTCATGTTAATTGAGATGGCAGTTACGAAATGATCAACAAAATGTAGTAACTGCGAATTGATTTCATAAGTGAAGGTTCCGTAGCTTACAGTTTTGGAGAATTTTTATTAAGCGGGAGTATCTGTTCCGTTACGTGCTTAGATAAACGCATTGCTGTATAATTAGCAAGGCTAAAACTGAGTAGTCCATGTACGTGATAACAATTGCCAATATAGAAAACAGACAAAACGTTGGGAGATGCATTGTTGTGGTCGTTGAAGAGAGTTATCGTGTTTTTTAATAGAAATATCCTGCTTTTTGTGTTATTTGAAATATATATACTTAATAAACACAACAATGGATATTTATACGTGTGTATTCCTCTCAATAAAACAGTTTGACATAAAAAATCAAAATCAAATTCAAAATTCTATTCCATAAGAAAAATAGGTTTCAAACTAATGAGTCTGTAACATACATGTATGAACATGTTCAGGATATACGTTTTACATACTATCACGTTGGGGTCACCAGTTGTAAGGGTTGTTTTAATTGTGTGGTGCGTCGATGATAGCTACCCTGGTAGATACCAGGTTTTGACCAGGTTCCAGTCTCCCTTAAGAGAGCAGCAGCGCATTTGTAGCACCTTTGGTGTTGCAAATGTCCATAGGCGATGGTAATCGCTTTCCATCAAGTGGGCCGTCTGCCTGTCTGCTGAACTACTGCAATAAAAAAAAATGATACCCAGGTGACACATCATTGTGGGAGAGCCCATGGCTCAATCGCCGTGAGAGGAGTACAAAATAAGACGACGAGTTATTGTACTGTCGATATGATTATTGCTTAATTAATTTTACAATTAACTTGAGAGTATATAGATAGAAATTTTAACTGCTACTTGAAAATGTGTAAAACCTGAACATTTTCATACATGCATCTCCTACGGTTTTGTCTGTTTTCTATATTTGCAGTTTTTATCACGTACATGGACTACTCAATTTTAACCTTGCTAATTATATACCTAACATGTATCCATGTACGTGACGTAAGACAAAGAATAAGTAATGTTCTAATAGATAGACATACAGATGAATATTATAAAAGTTGTAATTTCAGAATCTGCTTTACAAACTTAGTCGTCGTAATTTTCTTATCTTTTTTAAATTAAGTGCACAAAAAGGACCACTCTACAGATTTATTATATTATAGATTGCATGAAAAATAAAAATAGATCAATATTCAATATAAACAGACAGACATTAAACACAAGAATTTTTCATGGAAAATTTCCGTGTGATAGGAGAAATTTAAGAAATAAACTGAAGTTTTACATTAAATAAATACATTACAATATACCGTATAATAAATACATTATTTACGTATATGTTTATTTAAATGCTTTTATTAAATTCAAAAACGTTGATTTAAATAGACAAGGAATCCTAAAATGATTTTTATTAATATTGTTACAACTCAGGTCCCGACAAAAACAAAATCCACCTGCATATCTGAAACAAAGCGCATTTATTACCCGTCGGCATTTGAACTAATAACATTGAAATTCTTTTATGATCGTCTTCTTTTGTTTACTTATTGGCATACGGCCTATTGTTGTATTGTAATCATTAGCCAGGTGTTACGGATTTTAAAGTAAAAGCTAATTCTAGGAAATTCGGTCCACGTTGCCGGGCGGACATATTGCAGTATAAAACAATGACCTGATGGAGGGGGGAGGCAGTCGGGCGAGAACCACGATGAAGATGAGACCGTGTACATATCGGGAATATCTATTAGTGACGGACTTTGCGCGTGTTATGGAATTACGACCTTCTGCATTACGTTTGGATTTGTTGTGTTCGGTTATATTTTTACCTGTGTTATACGTGTTTGTATAGTTCTAATAAACTCTATAATAATTCCAACGGCATTTTAATTAGAGTCTCGCGACTCGTAACAATATTATTGATTTAGAATATTATCATTTAACAGGAGTTCTTGGCTATAGGCTGTGTGCTATCACTTGGTAACAAATAAAATTTTATTATATTTATTACATGTCAAAGAATAAGTATCAGTAATTATTATTAAAATATACCGGTTGTAGATATTTTGTCTCGCATAAAAAAAAATAAGATAGGATAATACAGAATATAAATATGTAAATGTGATCTTTACTAATCTTGATTATTATAAATGTGAAAGTGGCTTTATTTTTGCATTATTTTTTTCTCCTTAACTCATTATTTACCAAACATTATTCGAACGGAGAATATGTAAATAGTAATTCCTGCATCATGTCGTAATAAGTGATAAAACAACTCATAGTTTGGTGGTGGAGCCTTTTCCCATTTGGGTGGCTACCAATCCTAATCTTGAGTATGCTGCCATAACTGTCGTAGTTTTGTTCCTCGGGTGATGCTCAATGGTGTACCGGTGAAAAGAGTGAACCAATTTAAATACCTCGAGCAATTGGTTAGCGACGACCTTAGAAACGATGCAGATTTAGAAAGAGAGCGTAGAACATTGTCAGTCCGGGCAAACATGCTAGCTTGCATATTCTCTGGATGCACGGATGCAGTAAAAATTACACTATTTAAAGCCTATTGCACATCCGTGTATTCGGCGAATTTGTGGTTCGTGTCTGCTCTTACAATGCCCTACGTGTTTTTTTTTTATATTGAAAAGTTCGCGTTTGACTGACATTGCACCTGACGTCAGGCGGAAATTCAGTCTAAGGTGGAGCACGCTTACCTAGAAGATATCTGTTCACGCGAGACTTAAAGACGCCTAGATTGTATTCTTCAGGAAAAACAGACGACGGTATAGAATTCCACTCTTCAGCGGTCCGTATCATGAAAGAGGAAGCATAGCGTTTCGTCCGCTTCGTTGGTATTTCCACCATATATCGGTGGCGTGAGTGCGAACGTCTACTTGTCCGGTGGTAGAATGGTGAGGGAGGAACCGATTCATGTAATTCCGTGGCACACTCCCCGAAGTGTATCCTATAAAATACCGACAAACTGGCGACCTTACGTCGATGACTTAGGCTCTGAAGCCTCTCGTCGAATAGTCGGTTATTGCTTATCAGTTTCCTAGCTCTTTTCTCCATTGAATCGAGTATCTCTAACTGGTATTTAGCTGAGCCACCCCAAATATGAGAGCAGTACTCCATGCAAGCCGCACTTGTGCTTGAGAGAGATTCAGCAACTGAAGTGGTGTGAAGTACTGCCTCACCTTTGATAGAACCCCTAGCTTTTTGCCAGCCAGTGTACAATATAATATAGCGTTGGAGGCGTTGTTGTGGCTCCCGCGTTTCTGCAGTGCATCCGAGATGTTTGTGGCTACGCGCACGGATGGCTTTGAAGTCACCTGGCAAAAGAAAACAGCCTCCCTGCTTAGCAGAGTGCGTGTGAGCAGGCGAGCAGCAACAGCATCCTGAACGTAATAGCCAATAAACGCCATGGTCCTCTGATGTTGGCACTCCTGCAGAGGACCAACTTAACATATAACAATTTTGAATTGTATTTCAGTATTATTGAAAGGTTCCAGACCCTCTTTTCAAAGTTGACAGCTCATTAGAAGCATTTCTGGTGTTGTAAATGTCCATAGGTAACAATAACCATTTTCCTTTAGATGAATTGTCAGCCTGGCTGCTGTATCTACCTCTGCATTTAAAAAAATTAACACTAGGTTCTTAAATAATCACAACAAGGAATGTATTTTATGTTGTATATCCTTAAGGTTGAAGAATCCGCAGTGTTTTTGAAGTTCAAGGCTCAATACCAATGAAATTAGATAGGAGCTCGGTGTTGTACTGAACCCAATACAAAAATATTGATTTAAATGGATCAAAATCAAAAGTTACGTAGATATAGAAACGTATTATCGAATTTAGAATATCCTCCTTTTTTAAGTTGGTTTGAAAAGGAGAATCAGAATTGTTGAAAAGAAATTCAGGTAGAGACACAACTATCACTATAATTATTAATTAAATAATATACTATCCGCAAGAGTTAACTTGAGACCTGAGCGGAATGCGCGCTCTCCTCCCGACCCCCGCCTTCTTACCGCTCTCGCCATCGACGCGTCAGTACCTTGCGCTTACATCATCCGTGCTAAGTCTCAAGTTAACTCTTGCGGGTTGTAATGTATTTCATCCGTGCAGGAACGGAAAAAGAATACTAATTCCTGCGACCGAGCGGCCTGTCATCCGAGATGACAAAAAACCTACAGTTAGTTGGTAGGGTATTCACTTAACTGGATCGCTTCGACCCCTGATCTAGAATATGCTGCTATAACAACTTTGAGTTGTGTTCCGGCATCAGTGGTCAGATTCCAGTTTCCCCTCCGAGGCCGGTTGTATATTGGCAGTGCCTTTGGTGTCGCTAATGTCCATAGGCTATGGTAACCACTTTCCATCACAGTTGCTAGCGTGCTTCAGCTATAAAAAAATAAATTGTATACAGATAAACTAGCTTCGAGACGTTTTTGCGTTTGCATTAGTATTTGTATATTTACAGAACTTCTAAACGTGAAATTTAAATTTACTTGAAATTTTGTCTTAAAAATTATGTTTAATATTATCTAATATTTATTATTTTAACATCGTTTAATATTGTTAGTTTCATATTAAGTACCTGCCTATAAAAATATTAGTTTATTTATTTATGTTCTGACAGTACACTACTACAAATGCAAAAACGTCTCGAAGCTAATTTATCTGTACTATTGAGTCGCCATAAAGATTATATTCATTATACTTCTATCCATATTACGTAAACAGCTCATTATCAAACTTTGAGTTCGGTTAGTACGCTAGACGGTTGTAAAATGGCACCACAATGATATAATCACAACCGGTTATGCGACCAATAACTAAATTTCACACTTAGCTGTCGCTTTCGATAAATTTGCAATTAATCTATAGCGACAAAAATAATAATTGCATTTCATAAAATCCTAATTAAACGTACGAGAACATTGTATATTAATTTCCCGTTGGTAAACTATAACCGTTATGTGATTGGTAATTCGTTTTTGTTACTGTTTATTACCTTCATTTTGACAGTTAGTAAATGTCATGTCATTAAAAAAAGTTTCTGCTGTAAACTTGGTAATATTTTGCTGTACCGTTTAAAAATTGAAAAAATTGTATGTTTTTTAAGTCATAATTATATATGTACAATTTGTCTTAAGTTTTCGCGACTTGTACACGTAATAAAACTACGTTTTAACGAAGACACTGATGTCAAGTGTCAACGAGTATTGTTAAAGTTTTATTTAGCATACCGCCAACTTGTTCATTTTAATTATTTAGTTTTAATTTTGTTTATAGTTATTATTTACTCTATGGAAGCCTAATCTAATTTAAAAGTGGCAGAAACGTCGGAATAACCAAAATCAAATAAATTACCGCACTTAAACGTTAAAACGTAATTTTATTATGTACATATTTGTGTTAGAAATGTCGACTGTATTATGAAATGTGCTTTTATGAGATGTCCCAAGACTCCGTCGTTTGATGTCAGTCAAAAACGTACAATTTGACCGAGCTAATAATGAAAATTAATAATTTGACAAAGCTGTATGTACTCAGGTCCATTGCCTACTGGGGCCCAAATCTCCTACTACTTTCTCGTCAAAATCGCCGGACACTATTGTCTCAATCGTAAGTTTGCCTTATGGGTTTATTTCAATGGCATGACGGTGCTAATTTTTTTTCTACTAGGTATTAGTCCACCGCGACGATGTCGAGTAGATACTGTGGATTTAGTAGTATACGAATTATGGACACTTTTTTATTGCACGGGTTCAGTAGACAGGCAGACGGCCCACGTGATCGAAAGTGTTACCATCGCCTATGGACACTTGGAACACCAACACCAAGGTGCTACAAATGCGCTGCTGCTCTCTTAAGGGAGACTGGAATCTGGCCACCAATACCGGAACACAACTCAAGGTTGTTATGGAGGCATACTCTAGAGCAGGGGTGATAGACATCCAGTCGGTTAAATGCCCTACCACCTGGCTATGGGTTGTTTTGACGCCTCTTATTCAGGCCGCCTGGCAGCAGCAGCAGAATTCAGCATATTGAATTCTTCGTCGGTTTCTGCACGGTTAAAGGACGTTGTCGCAATGTAATTGTATTTTAAATATCTTCGTAACGCCAAGATAGTGAAGTAGCAGAATTGGGCCCGTGTTTTGTCGAACTTTGCAACAACAACTTTTACTTTAACAGTAAATGTCAGGTGTTTATTAACCCGATCTAAATCTTGTTTTACTGTTCCAAGATTATTGTCCCCATGTAAAATATTTACAAAAAGACCTTCCTCACCATATTAATTTGAACTTCCCTCCTTGGCTGACAAAAACCATGTACACAATTATGTTAATTTATATCAACTACTAAGATCTATCTGTAATGTAGGTAGTTTAACATATGTATTTGGTTTCTTTTGTCGACATAAAATCAACTGTAAAAGTTAGATAAATAACTGTTTATTTGTATACCATTACAGATTAAAATATATCGTCCAATTTTTTTTTACTTATTTTTCTATCATGAATATATCCTCCTGTCTTATATCCTATGGACTGTCTTATTGACAAAATCAATGCCTAATAAGTTGTAGTTAAGAAGACTAAAGATATTGTTACGGTTGCAGGACTCAAATTAAAAAGCTGTTGGAATTACTTTAGAATTTATTAGAACTATACAACACAGGTACAAATATAACTGAACACAACCAGTGCAAACGTAATGCACGATTCAATAACACGCGCAAAGTCCGTCACTATATAACTATAGATTATCGAATGTACACACGTCTTGCCTCGCTTGCGGTTATCGCTTGACTGCATCATCCCTCCGTTGGGGCATTGCTTTATACTGTACAAATACAATATGTCTGTAGTCTGAATTTCTAAGAACCACACCTAGCTAATGACTACCATAAAGATTACAATACACAATGAACTATTTTTCCAATCACAAATATTAATCACAAAGTAAACAAAAGAAGACGGTCATAAAAGCGCTTCAATGTTATTAACTCAAACACCGACGGGTATTAAATGTGCTTTGTTTACAAATACGCAGGTGGCCCAAATTGTAACAATATAATAGAATTCTTAAATATCCTGTTTTTATTTGATTTTATGGTTTTTTCGACGTTTTAACTACTTTTTTCTAACAGTAATTATGTGATATCATTGATCCACTTAGTTAAACAATGTCAACTACTAATCTAACATAATTTACACATATATAACTATAAAAGCGACTGTTTGAATGTTGCGTTTGTTTCTTCTTCGCGACTTTGGGAATGAAAATAAATATGTTGTTACAGGAAAAAATATTTTCATAGTTTTATTCTAAATATGTTTTTGCTTTAAAATTAAATTGTTGTTGTCCCTTTTTGCAGAAAGAATGTAGATAATTTAATTAAAACTGATAACAAATAATTCAACAAACAAATCCCTCTTTTGCCTATGTATATAGTATTGTAATATGTATTTTTAATACCAGAAATGAATATAAGATATGAAGTTATCCTAACCCTTAAAATGTGAATATTTTCTAATATACGGAATCGTAATTTAGGCGAGCAAACCGTGATGAAGATCCCTAGTAAGTTCTTATTGATTAAAAATAAACCTCAAACACTCCTCGCCAGTCCAAACCGCAGTTCCACCTATGTTGGGCAATGTGACACCTCCACACAAGTGTAGTAGAAAGTGGTCAACTGGACCACAATGAGTGGAAACTCACGCATACCGCGTATTCAATTCGATCATTCTACCATTAATTATGTTGCTATAGGTACAGTCAGAAGAAAAATTATTAATATTAATTTTCTACGTAATAATAATTTTTTATGTTTAAATTTCTGGTGTTTTAAATGTCCATAGGGGACGGTAACTACATTCAAACAAGTGGGCAATTGCCCGTATATAAATTTTGTAAATAAAAATCTTGTATCAAAAAATAAAACCAAAATCATGAGTAACTAAAAGCTAATTTTTTTTTATATTTTGAAGTCGAGTACATCATAACAATTACTATATTTTGTAATTTTGTTGTTGTTATTTATGTTACCAGTTACTAGTTATTACTAAAAAAAAATTGTTTTTTTCACTTGTAAGTTACGTATATAGTATGGTGTGGTGTTCGATTAAATTCAAAATTGGTTCAGAAGAAAGTTATAGCTGGACATACATAAAAAAATTACATGACCAATTAAGAGCTTTCTCCTTTTTTTCGAAGTCACGTAATAGAAATAAGCCTTAAGAATTAATCGATTTACATGATATTTAGTATGTTAGTAATAGGAGTGAATGTTCATTAAAATAAGACAGTCACCGTGTAATCACGAATTTTAACAAACCAATAATTTTTTTGTTATATTCATTCATTCTTTCCAATCAGTATATTTAAAAAATAGTGGGATGTTTATGAGCTACTATTATTATATGGATTTAATATTTATACAAGTGAAGCTGCGAGTAATGCCTAATGAAATAAACTCGACGATAGAAACCGTGAAACACAGTACAAAATAAACAAGTTTCGAGATAACTGATCAATTATTTTTTCGACGCTACATTTATCGATTGTAGCTCATGACTGATTTTTAATTTAATTGTAATACCTGATTTTGCCCAACCGAGCGTAAAAAACGGCTCGGACGGACAGATGTCAAATCGGACCGCTATATTTTTTATATACCTATTCACTTTACTCGTGGCTTCACTCGCGTGCTTTTCGTTTTTTATTATCGAGAATTTTTCAGTCACAAAGCTCAATAAATTTGTTAAAATATTTATATAAATTGACTTCGATTACAGCGACTGCTGTATAAGAGTAGTAGACTTCATTTTTATTTTAACACGATATGTATGCTCGCATATACTTACAATTTAGTTTATTTTGGACTAGCAATCCAATTATAAAACAATATATACTCTATAGGACCTCTCTTTCTTTCCTTTTATCCTAATCGTTCGTAGTGGACACATAATCTATATCTTCTCTTTCCATATCCCTTTATTATGGTATACGTCCTCCGTCACACTAAATCTTCTTGTCATCCTTGACCTAATCCAACCATCTCTTTTTTGGTTTTATTTATCAATATATCCATCAACCTTGCAATGTAATGTGCTTCTTCTCAAATAATTTTCATTCCCCCCATATTACATGCTCATACCTCCATAATCTTTTTGCTCCAAATTCAGTCATGGGTGCAAATTTCAAAAACCTGAATATATTTTATTGCATATAATTATTGTAAAATTTATGAAGTTTTAGTACTTTTTAAGACTAATATTTCATAATAATAAAAATAAAAATATATTTACAGAGGAATTGAGTACTTTCCTTTTTTAATGTTAAGAATTCATTACAGAAATTGTTTATGGTTTTTAAGACCTAACCACACCTAACTATGTCACACTTATTTTTATAGTACACTGAAAAAAAACTACCCTTCATTTTTACTTTTTTCACAATTTCATTTCACTACACGATTCACATGACATACTATACACTAGACGATTGTTCTTCCTACAAATTATAACCATATAGGTACAGTAGTTTTAAAAATAATTGCTAAAACCTACATAGACGAACGGACAGTTACGACGGTTGTGTAAGGCTTTCAATTTTGCCAGAATGGTTACAGAACCCTAAAAAGATTAACATATTTTATATGATAGATCTGTAGTAAATCTTGGTCTTGGTTATCTACAGAACCTTTCAATAAGCATGAATTAAACGCATTTGCCGATTTTTAATTAGTTATCAATTAAACAGACAAACTCATTTTCACATTTCTACTATTACATTTAGTTTTTTTCTTTCTATCAGCATGAATGGCTTTGGGAAGTTGGTTCGCTTTTTGTCTTTTTATTGTCGTATGTAATGAATTAACTATAGACAAGAAATGATATCGATATGTGAAATCGTTATTTGTTTTTTTTTATTACTTTATCTCCCATGTCAATTCTTATGAGTAGGCGTTTATGAAATAGATAGATAAAGAGCTCTCAGATTTTAGTTGTAACTCCTTATCGGGTGACTTTTTAATTATTGGCGTATAAAAAAGTTGCAGACAGACGAGCGTGCATGACAAGAGGTATGAATGTCAAAGAAGCAAGTGAGGTGTGTAAGAATAAGCCTGAATGGCGCTCTGTTGTTCGTGCCTACCCCGCAAGGGAACTGGCGTGAAGTTATGTATGTATGTAAAAAAGTTGCGATACGTGTTTAAGACGTAGTGATGATTCCATCACACTGGAAATCAGAGATTCGAGCTCGAGGTTATTGTTGGGCCGATTGATTCGCTGAGCAGCATGGTCGAGGCCTTGCTCCGTAGTGACGATCACTGGAAGGCGGTTTCATCCTTTTGCGAGTGGGTTATGCCCAAAAGGAGGACGCCTAGAGAGAGAAAGAGGCAGAGGACTGCGTATGCAACCTCCGGACTCCGTCGTCAGACTGGCCCCCAGAGACGCAGATATGCGCAAAATCTTCTCCCGTGATATCATCACAGGGGTCCATCTGTAAGGAGGGGATACAACGTGGAATAATACTGTTGATGAACTGGTCTACCCAGCCAACGGAGTGACTAAACTGGCGCACGGGGTGACATGGTGTAGCTCTCACTTATAGTGCGAAATACGGTTAGCTTAAGGCTAAACTTCATGCCGATATTTTGTGAAAGCTTGGTATCAAACCGTACGAGCCGCCACATACTACATGCTTATAATACTATTATTCAAAAAATCGACCAAGTGTATCTATATGAAGGATTCCGTAGAAGAAGAAGTTTTATCTGTGCAGGAATGGAGAAAGAATACAATTTCCTGTGGCTGCCCAGCCGCCCGGCCTGTCGTGAGAGGCGACAAAACAACCCACACCCAGGTGGTGGGGTATTTGCCCGTCTGGAAGGCTACCACCCCTGGTCTAAAGTATGTCGCCATAACAACTTTGAGTTGTGTTCCGGCTTTAGTGAACAGGTTCCAGTCTCCCTTAAGAGAGCAGCATCGCATTTGTAGCACCTTTGGTGTTGCAAATGTCTATAGGCGATGGTAACCGCTTTCCATCAAGTGGGTCGTCTGCCTGTCTGCGGAACTCCTGCAGTAAAAAATAAAAAAAAGAAGTGTCAACAGTCCATTGCTTTTGGCATTCGGCTAAGGAATCCAAAAAAGGTATTTATTTAAAAATACTCGACATCTCAAAGTCTAGAAACATCTATATACCCAGTTGTTTGTTATTTTCACGTTTCTTTTTAAATGTATAGATTACAATACAATACTTACTACCATTTTACCACCGGACAAGCAGACGTACGCACTCACGCCACCGATACATGGTGGAAATACCAACAAAGCGGACGAAACGCTATTCTTCCACTATTATCATACGCACCGCTGAAGAGTGGAACTCTTTGCCGTCGTCTGTTTTTCCTGAAGGATATAAGCTAGGTGTCTTCAAGTCTCACGTGAATCGGTATCTTCTAGGTAAACGTGCTCCATATTAGACTGCATTTCCTCCTGACATCAGGCGCAATGTCGGTCAAACGCGAACCTATTCATTATAAAAAAAAACTCTTTATTATATACCAATATTACAATGAAAAAATACACAAGCTTAATACTAAAACGTAGTAAGTACAACGGGCGGCCTTGTTGCTTAAAGCTATCTCTTCCAGGCAACCTTTGGATGGACAAGCTCTAATTGCAAAGATAGCGTTGGCGTGCAGTGCAGTGTGTGTGTATAATAATTTATATGTATGGGTGGATGTTGTTACTCAACCACGCCAAAACGGCTAAACGAATCTGGATGAAAGGTCGCACAGAGATACATTGTAGTCTGGAATAATACATAGGCTACTTTTTGTCCCGAAAAAATGTACGGTTTCCATGGGATAATATTGTTACAACTCAGGTCCCGACAAACACAAAATCCACCTGTATATCTGAAATAAAGCACATTTATTACCCGTCGGCATTTGAACTAATAACATTGAAATTCTTTTATGGTCGTCTTCTTTTGTTTACTTATTGGCATACGGCCTATTGTTGTATTGTAATCATTAGCCAGGTGTTACGGATTTAAATTACAAGCTGATTCTAGGAAATTCGGTCCACGCTGCCGGGCGGACATATTGCATTTGTGCAATATAATACAATTGCCTCATGGAGGGGGAGGCAGTCGAGCGAGAATCGCGAACGAAGCGAGAAGTGTGTACTACAATCGGCAACCATAGTGACGGACTTTGTGCGTTTTATTGAATTATAACCTTCTGCATTACGTTTGGACTTGTTGTGTTCGGTTATATTTGTACCTGTGTTATACGTGTTTGTATAGTTCTAATAAACTCTATAGTAAGTCTAACGGCAGTTTAATTCGAGTTTCGCGACTCGTAACAATATTAACACCATCGAAGCCGCGGCCAAATGCTAGTGACTGTATAATGTTATTGTTCAAACTATTTTTCTTTGAAGGTTAACTACCTACCTTTTATATATTTAAATTAACTATAAGACTCCACATGTCTTAGTTTTGTGTTGTTTTATGATTTATACAGTACGATTTATTATTTAAAAAATGTATTCAACTAATAACTAACAAAGACATGAAACAAGAATACACTATGTAGCAGATCATTGCCAACGGGTAACGTGCCCAGAAGGCTGGCTGCATTGCAGCGCCGTATGGCAATACTCATTTGATTTGCGAAATATGAGCCAGCCTTCTTATCACGGGTAGTGTCAAAGAGTTTCTTACATATGTCTTTAAAGAAACTCTGCCGACGGAACTCACGGGCCTAACGTTTCAACCCTAAACAGCACAAATATGTAACCTATTCCTATGGCTCCATATTTGCGCCGTTTGATGTCTTCAGTCTTTCAATGACCGGTCATTGGAAGATGCGACGGAGCCAGTGTGTCAACACAGGTCGCATCCCACACTAGCGGTCGCCCCATCTTCCAAGGGACGAGTGACATTCCGTCCGGTCTCTTGCCATCGTCACGTACCAGGCCATTCGGTTCTAGAATGGCCGGTACGCTGACGCTGACAAGAGCTCGGCGGATGATGTAGTTGAGGCTGGCATGACATGTATTTAAAAAATATATTTATATTTTTCAATTCTGTATTAATACAGAATCTTCTTCTACTCCTTATCCGTTACTTGAGGTCGGGTCTCCTCATTACATATTTTAACAGAGTATCAGGACAAAATCAAAAAGTAACTTGACAGTAGTGACATCTAGTGAGCAAAGTGATACCATCAAGGCAAGACATTAAGTACTGGGATTGCCATTTCTTCCATGATACACATATGCAAAAAAATTCTCCACAATGTAAAATTTACTATACAAAAGCAAAAAATAATAGTTTCTCGTCTTTTCAGGTAATTTGTACCAACACAGCAATAGAAAACTTAAAACGCGATGTTAAGGTTTGACTTTTGTTTATTACATTTATACATAACTTTTCCCGCATTAGTTTCAGTTCTGTGTAACTCTAGCATATTCAACAATCATCATCATCGCTTGAAGTCGGTTGCGTAAATTTAGTGGCTAACAAGTGTTTCAAACTATAATGACATGTCATTTAAAACCACTAATTTTACCTCTGGAAGAAATACTATGTTTTGACATAGCTCTTACGACGTCTGCTTGTCTACTTTACTACAGTAACAAAAAAAAGGTGCTGCTAAGGACTGAACAAGGTAAGCAGAGTACCGGGATATGTGTCACAAACTATTTACGAATTCAACTGAACCTTAAAATGAAAACTAAACTTCATAAAATAACAATGAAAAGCTTTTTCAAAAGAGTTATTAAATACAAGCTTTTGAGATCCTGGATATCATGTAGCAGCAGAGTGCTAGGCAAGACAAGTAAAACGAGCCCAAACACGACGGGTCTATCTTGTTTAGTACAGGAGTTCCTATGGCCACCTTCCGACGATCAGCTCCATGGTACCATATTATTGCATTGTCACGCGATATACATAATGTGTGCAAAACTTCAGCTCAATCAGAAACCGGGAAGTTGGTCAAATTTAACTTGCAAGATTCCACCCGAACTTACATACATACATACATAGGTACATCCATTGCAAGTTAAATAAAAGCTTATAAAATAGCTTGCGATTTAAAAAGGACCTACAATCTTAGCCGTTACTTTACTTCGCCTTTAAGTACTGCTGTAAAACACCATAATATAAAACAACTCTTACTTGCAATTTCCTATCAATTGTCAGCTCTGAGCAAGCTGGAATTTTCATCGAAATTATCCAAGCACCACGCTGACCACTTTCACGAAGCCCCGTTATCATCGGGCCAGTTACTCGACTAAACACTTGACTAGCAACTTGACCATGAAGTACATTGTTAGCTTCTTGATTACATCGTACAAATGTCGACAAGAGTGCTAAAGCAACGTCGTTAATTAGAATTTATTAGATAGCTTGTGGAGCAGAATATAATTATTATGTACTATGATGTTTTATAGTCATATTGAAATAAATCATTACTTAACTATGCAGTAATTACAGCTAAAAACATATTAAGAAATAAAAAGATTTTATTAAGCTTTGATTTATTTTATTTCACTGGATTTTATTAAAAATTGGACAACAATTTTGAAAATTTAAAATTTCCAAATTTTGATAATTATAATAAAACTTTGAATGAGTAATTTATTACGTTGGTTATTATCGTTGATTCTTGTATTCTGAAATAATGTATTTTCTTTTTAATTCTAAGACTTATAATTGAAAAGCAATAATACAAAATTATATATATATATATATATGTATATGTATATATATATATATATATATATATATATATATATATATATATATATATATATAGTTTATTTTTAGTTTAATTTATTATTTAGTTTAATTATATTAATTGCAGTATAAAATATTTATTAACTCAAAAATAAATAATATTTACAGATTTCTTATAATATAGCTTTAAATATATATATATACATATTTAATATTTTTTTCTAAGAAATCAAACTAAAAAAATGATTTCATACAGATAACGATCTTGACATTATAATATAGGAGTGACGTAACTAAATAAATACTTTATATCCTGGAAAACATTGATAGCTATATTTTTCATATACACAATGAAAATAAACAACACATTTATTAGACCAACACAACTGTTCCGACTTGGTCTTTAAAGATAATTACGAAAATGAAACTAAAATTCTGTAGATTCTATCAAAAGCAATAACAAAGCCAATAAAAGCTAAACAAGCTCTCAGAACAGTCGATCCCCTATAACCTGCATGTGCGTATGCGCACGACTATCTTAAACGACATTGATTGGTTGAATTATCATACAAATGTACATGCACTCATGCGATTGTGATCATAACTCGATTCGCTATGTACGGACAGATAAAATCCCACTTATAAGGCTAAAACATTGTACTATAAAATATACATTTTTAGTGCGAGCTCTTTTGTTTTTAATTACCAGTTTAATAAAATATTTTGAATATAGTAGCAATGTATTCAAGTTTACTTTATTCATTATAGTTGTTTTTACAATCCAACGATTTTTGTTGAAGTGTTTAAATTTATTTTTTACAAAGGTAATTTATAAATCAACTTTAATTTGTCTTAGTATAGCCCTCCTAAACATTGCGTTATAACTATATAATCTTTCTTTAATTTATTCTACTTATTTAGTACTAGATGTGCCATCGACGTCATCTGCGTGGAATTTGTTTTCAAAACTTCCTGATTTTGAAACATTCTTCATTGGTGCTCCGCTTCTATTGGGTTTAGCGTAAGGATATATAGCCTTCCTAGATAAATGAGCTATCTAACACTGAAATAATTTTTAAAATCAAACTAGTAGATCCTGAGATTAGCGCGTTCAATCAAACAAACAAACTTTTCAGCTTTATATATATTTTTAAGAGGATAAATAGAATTCAAACCAAAACTTTAAATGCTTGAAATAATTGCAGATATTAAATTTAACGATAGTCAGGATCATATTAAAGATAATCGTATATACAAATTCGGGGAGGTCTTACTTACCATGGCGGTCCCTAATTCAAACCCCTAAAACTGTTTACTACGAGCCAGTGTTAGCACATGACACTCTCATCGTTTGCAGAGAATACATAACAGCGCTGGCGAAAGGAAGTGTGAAGAGTAGGAAAGATTAACAAGAGCTTCAATTAAACGTTCCTACCACTCTTACTCTTCTCTTCACTTCGCCCACGAGCTTTGAAAATATCATCAATAAACTTGTTACCTTGTTGTTTTATTGTTGTTACAATAACAATACAATTAAATAAGGCAAGTAACTTGCCAACCAGACACCCCGTTTAAACGCGCGATACTCGGGCGCAGTAATCACCGACATCCGAGTTACGCGCTTGCGCAAACTAGCCTCCAGCTTTATACGACTTCCTTTGATTACGCCACTAATGCTGGGAATAAGTCTGAAATTTATAGGGCGCACATGAATTCATCTATATAAAGTCCATACAAATATATAAATGTAATAGTGAGTTTGTTTATACCTTTTTCACTGTTTGGGAAGTGACTCGATTATTATATGAATAACCATACAGAAACTCGCAGCGCGATAAACTTCCATTCTCTATTTATATACATTAACGGGCTTATGCATATTGAGTAAGAGTAGGTTTGTAGGCTTCTTTACGAACCTTAAACTTATACAATAATTATATTTATGTCAACAAGAATAAAGAATGTTTTGTGTCCCAAGAAATAGAAGTGAAGTAATTGAAAGTCTTTTATCAGAAGCATCTGCATTCCAGTAAGCTAGGCCAGCAAATTCTTAGCCTACACAACCACAGAGAAAATACTTACAAATAAAACTGGTTCAAAAAAGACCCGTTGAATAACACTTAAGATACATAAGAAATTTTTTCGACTAGACATTTTTGTACTATATAACGAAATTATAAAAAAAATAATTAACATACGTCATCTCTAGAAAACCCTTTACACGCACTTTGCTAAACAATTTAATAACACAAAACTGTAAAGAGCAGCTTAATATATCATAACAAGTTTTGCAGAAACAAGGAAAAAATCACCAATTACGCCACCGAGTGCAAGTTTCTCTTCAGAACAAATTATACTTACATGGATCGCATAGTAAAAATAAATCAACAGAACAGGCAGTAAAAAAAGCTTAATAAATTATTACTTTCACTTAACAATCTTCTAGATATTTTAAAATTACCACAAACAAGGATCTAGAATTCTTTATTCAACCGAATAGTCCATTATAAAAATACCACAACAATGACTCGGATGGGCCGTAGTTAGTCACAGTTAATTCTTAGTAATAATATATGAAATTCAACCGTTTTCCTTTAAGAAAAAAACTTGAATAGGTCTCGTAAAACTAAATTAATCTTTGTATCTAAAAATGCCATAGATTAAATTTGTTGTTGGTTGCGTAACCCGAACACAGTCAGTAAGCAATTCGAATCGATTTGAATTCTTTTACTCTGTGAACATTGTGATTTGTAGTGACGTTTTATTGGTGGATTATTAATTTTGGATTTATAGAGGCAAAATTATCACTACTATAGCGTTAAATCTCAGCTGTATTCAAAGCATCAGCTTCGGAGCCAGGGGTCCAACTTTCTATTTTTCCTTCTCCACTTACCGCAAGCTTTAGCATTCCTTACTGTGTTACCATAGGTACAGATATTATCTTCTACGATAATCTGGCGGAAACTGCATAGCTACTAGGCATGTTCTTTCCTGCACACCTGGACAGCTACTATAATATTTAGCTGTACCAGGCGTATGTGTCTCTCTTTCAGGTTGTGTGCTATGTCAGTTATAAAGGCAATATTATTAGAAGGCAATTATATATTTTTAAAGTTCCGTAACTACCTGGCTAAATATTGTATAATTCCGTCCGCCTTTCCATCTAGTATAGGTTAGCTGTTTACCTACATGTGTGTGTGTGTGTACATTGTACATTGTTAGATAGGGCTTGAAAAATTGTAAACATGTTTCTTAAAGATTTATTTTATGTAAATAGGTAGACATTCGCTTTCAAAATAATAACAAGTGTCCTCCAATGTCATTTTAAAGTAGGATTTAAAAAATTAACAAAAATAATAGTAAAACCTAAAAAATATTTTGAAATAAAACTATAAAAATCAACTGCTGTTCGTTAGTCTAGCTAAAATTCGAGAACGGCTGGACTGATTTGGCTAATTTTGGTTTTGAATTATTTGTGGAAGTCCAAGGAAAGTCCAAAAATATGAAAAAAATGCTTGAAATATAGTAAAAACAACAATTTCGCTTTCCCTTAGAAACTATTCCTACCTGTCAAACCTTTGATGTTCGTTTAGAAATCAATTAAATATAAAAGTCGTTCAGAGATCAAATTAAATTTAAAAGTGAAGTTCATTTTTATTTTTTTTTGGTTTTGAATGTCGAACGTTTGATGTTCGTTCCGGTTAAGTTTTGACCACATTTTTTTTAATAAAGTTGAAACATTCTGCAATTATCATTCAGTTTTTTTTTATTTATTGATTCTGAGGCGGTACGTAGTTTGCCGGGTCAGCTAGTTTTGAAATTAAACTAGTATTATGAACAAGCTCAGAAATTCAAGAATACCTATAATTTAAATAAACCCTTCACTGTAAGTAGACTGATAAGCATCTAACCCGTTATTGGAACATACAGGTTTGTCAAAAAAGTAACAGTATCTAGTCATAAAACAAATAATTTTCATACCAGCAAAAGCGTTACATAGTTCTTAGATTACATACGATAAGGCGACGTAAAACAGGTGATATAATTACCTTCTTTTGAATTGCAAATTCGCGCAAATAATAATAACTTGTTTTTTATTGTCTTGCCTTCGGCGAAGACAGAACAATTCATTGTGTGACTCAAGTTTAAAATATCTCGCCTGTTTGTATATTATAAATTTGTTAAAAACCATCTGTCTGTATGTTAAGCACTCAAAACGATACAAAACATGCTAAAGTAAAAGCTAAGTAACAGCTCTTTTATTTATAAAGTAATATAATAACAGTAAGTGAAACAAAATAATGACTTAATTTTATTGTTTCGGACGAGTCACAAGTTAAAACTAACAAGTATTTTTAATTGATAATTTAATTCTAATTATGATACAGTCTTTTGGGCACGTTTCCGACTGACAGCGGTCTAGAACTAGATTTTATACTTTAATTTTAGTTTGTATATATAGTTTATTTTTAGTTTAATTTATTGTATAGTTTAATTTATTTGTAATTTAGTTTATTTATAATTAGATACCTATTCTAATAGTGTTTTTAAAATAGTTTAGTTTATTATTTTATTTTATTTTAAAACTGGTATAATTATTAATTTCGTTAATTATGCTACTAAATCAAAAATATATATTATTCATTATCTTTTTTTTACAAGTCCCTTCAGGCCAAGCGTCCCCTTAACATTAACAGAGTCTTGGATTTAATAAAGCTCTTTTGGCTCCGGCACTATTATTATATGGACGGCCCCTGTTGAGCGGGCTAAGTCTTAGCCGGCCGAACTCGTTGGAACGCAGAGGCTCCGGGTTCGATTCCTGGCATGGCAAATTTCGGAAACGAACTTTCTGTTATTTACTATGGTCTGGGAGTCTGGTAGCGGCCCCAGAATAGTCCGTTGTATATTACCCATAACAGAAGCGTAACTTGCTATAGCTTGGGATATACAATATCTGTGTTTGTCTGCCTGTGTGTAATATAGGTATCAACAGTTTAAAGCAAAGCGAGTGATATGGCAATGTTTTACTTTAAAATTAGTGGCTAGTTATATTCTCTATTTAGGGTCAATCAGAAACCAACTTAGACAATAGTACATTAATAAATGTAGGTCTAAGAAGACCAATAACAACTGTTTTTGCTGAGTAAATCATATCTAATGAATTGATAAATTTTAAATATGATTTGCCCACTAAAGATGTTTATGGCCAGACCACCAAATCTATTTATAAAGTTATATGTTTGCGTTAAATCATTTTTTATTTTACTATATATTTCTATTTATTTTATGTCCTAAATTTTAAAGTTCACCGACTTCCATGACTCACCTAGAAAATAGATATTAATTTTATTCATTGATAGAAACCGGTATAACATGAGCTCAAGATAAAGCCGTATGATTAGCAGTGAAAGGTTTTCTTAATTTTGGGTATTACTGGGATACTCAGAGAATTTAATGCTCCTTTAACTGTGGATACTGTTGGTGAATCTAGTCTAAAACTTTAATATCGTTCAACGGTGTATGAGGCGAACTTTCTTGGGTTTTTCTCTTGTGGATAAAATGTGAAACGGGAATATTCGTAAGAGTTGTAAAGTAACTGATATAGCTCTTGACATTAGCAAGATGAATAAGCACGCAGCAGGTCACGTCTGTCGCAGTGCCGATGGAGCAGACAAGTCCTGGATTGAAAAAATATTTTTATTTATTGTATGGGTTCAGCAGACAGACAGACGGTCCACCTAATGGAAAGCAGTTACCATCGCCTATGGACATTTACAACAACAAAGGTGGTGGTACATATGCGCCGCTGATCTACAAAAGGAGACTGGAACCTGGCCATTCATTCCAAAACACAACTCAAGGTTGTTATGGCGGCATACTCTAGACCAGGGGTGGTAGCTAGCCAGATGGCCAATACGTTACCACCTGGTGATGGGTGGTTTTGTTGCCTTTTACGACAAGCTGCCCGGCTGCAGGAAATTGTATTCTTTATCCATTCCTGTACGTATAGCATCTTGGTAATCGTAGCTACAGGATGTCATGTAGCCTGATGGACCGATAACCTATACAAGGTTGCAATTGGAGATTGATCACCAAAGTGGAGGACCAAGATATGTTGCGCAAACTCTGGGAAGTTATCACAAGCTGTGGACTACGAATGGCAAATAACAATAAAGCTTTTATGATGCGTAAAGAATATTACATTGTAATATCTTAAAACAACTCAATCTATAGGTATACATATTTACCTGAACTCACTGACTGGTATATCAACGCACTGCCCAAACTATTGGAGCTAGAACCTTAAAAATTTGCATTTAGGTTCTATCTATACTGTAGATGCTATAATGAGAAAGGATTTTTGAAAATTTGACCTCTAAGGGGATGAAAGTTTGCTCAAACTATGAGTATTTTTTATCTACGCAAGCGAAGTCGCCTAAAACAGATAGTATAAAATATTTAAATATCCTAAAAAGCAAGTAGCACGTAAGTACTTTGGTTAATAATAGAAGAAGTTCCGATGTGTTCATATTTATGCGTTAAGGCTTAACGGCAATATCAGGCGGTTTAAGTATAGGCTGTAACAAATTCCAAATTAATAACATTCCTTTGGGCATCGGCCGCATCGTCTAAACTAAATACAGGTTGATGTCTAAAATAAATGGTGTCTAAAACATGAAATCGAAAGTGTTGATCTTTATTATGCTAGGCCCGTTTTTATGTATTTTTAACCGACTTCCAAAAGAAGGAGTTTCTCAACTTGATTGGTATTTATTTTTTATGTATGTACGCCGATTACGCTGAGATGTCTGATCCGATTTACGTGATTCTTTAGTTTGATGCGGAATAGTTGCCATTTGGTCCCCTAAAAATTTAACATAGTTTAGCCCAGTAAAGTGGTTTGCCGAACAAACCACTTTTATGGGTTACTTGGCACCGACTTCAAGATGTCGTAAATTTTATATTATTTTGTCTCTTAATAAACTAAATAAGTTCTTAGTCAAAAATCTATATTAAGTTTTTTTATACTTTTTAGTTTTTGAAGCCGGTTTTTGTAAACGAAGTTTTTTTTTGTTAAGTATATCTCGATGTAAAGTTTTCTCGCGATGTTTTCGGTTCTGTGAGTATGAGCTCATTGTAATAATATACACAGTAAACACAAAAAACTACTTGACAATGCATACCCTCACTGGAATTCGTTAAGTAGATGGTATAAGTTTGAGTCCTTAGTGTTTAAGACGTCTCATTTCACGATTCGCGGTTGATGTGCGGTGTTCTAAATATTACAATAACCTTTAATCTATTGTACTGTCACCTTATTTAGCGTAAACTTCAGTTAACTGAGCCATAAGAACATTTTGTATGCTCTGACTAGGAATACAAGTCACAACTATTACAGTTTTATCATAATACCTAAATAGCCACAAAAACAAAAATCTTAATTTAATTTCCTAATCTGATGGTTCCAAACAGACATAAATATCTATATATTTTTCATGATTACAATATTTATTAATACAAGTTTGATGGTTTTACAGATTTATTGCATTAAAATAAATCTTATTCTTTATTCATATTTACATAGAATAATTGGCGGATAGGATCTAACTTTTTTAGAATTCAGTCGGTGATTCAATTCTACGTGTAAGTAACATAATGTAGACGCTATATTATGCTATTTTCGAAAAATACATATAAACTCACAGCCTTTTACTACATACTAATGTGCGCATATCAATCCAGAACCTGTATGCCAGCCGTTTATTAATACAGAAAATATGGATCTACTACTATTACAATTCAGATCTTTATATAAGAAACATATATAATTGTTATATTAATATATTCATATTATAATTATATATTAATATTTATAAGTTATACAGTTGAAGCAATGGAATACAAATTTGTTTATAATATAAGAAATCTAAATTACAAACAGACCGTACAAAAATTCTCATTACTGTGTTTTTGCTCAGTGCTGTGCTATTTATTGTCTGTTGTTGAGTTGGCTTTATAGTTTTGGCCGTCAAATAAAACACCTGCGATTTACGACGACTGTGGCTCCATCTATTTTATTATAAAACTAATGCAATAAAAGAAAACTTAACTTAATTATATTATTTTCTACCTACAGCCCCACAAGACTAATTCACAAAGAGAATTTAATTAAAAATGATCAAACCTCCGTTTTGCCATTTAAAATTAGAATTCAAGTTTTAGCCTTAAAAAATTCATCAGCCTATATTTGAACGAGTGAGACGAACACCTGTTCAAGCGGTCGACTTAAACATGTACAAGAGTATAAATTATAAAATCGAGGTGAAATTCGATTGTCCACTAGTAGATCCGCTATTGTCGATACATAACACTTATATTCGTCAGACATAAATAACGTCACATGATAATAATGTGAAAGAAATGTTACGACAGGAACATACTTACGGAAGATTTTTAGCTTTATTAGTTACACGTGCACTTTCTATAATATTATTAAATTCTAAACATGCCGTGTCTGTATATTGAATTTATTTAAAAAAACAACTGGAATGGACTATATAAACGACGGAGAACACGATGCAATTTTTTTTAGATTTCTTGTCTGTTTGAGAATCGCGTAAAAACTACGAAGCCGATTTCGATGCAGTTTTAGCTGATCCACTACTAATTCTTAGACTTAAAATTCGCGGTACTTTTTATCCCGGGAATTTTCCTGGGAATGATTAAAAATTCCCGATTGCAAAAAAAATCGAATCCGATTTTTTCACTGATCGATAGCAAATTTTATGTGATAAAATGTGTGTTTTTTTATCCCGTGAATCCCGCGGGAAATATTCCAGGAGCAATTTGAAGTTGTCCAGGTGCATAAAAATTAGCTTACTCTGACACTGTTTCCACTAAAACGATACCTTACACTATTTTTTAAATGCTGTAATACTTTGTGTCCCGGGACTCCCGCGAGAATTTCAAGTCCAGTATGGACGAAACCGCGTGCATATGGTAGTAGCATATAAAAAAATATAAACCAAGTATAGGTCGAAAATAAATCCTATGTAAACGTGTATACTAATTCGATATGAAATAACAAGGAGGTTTGCACAACGAACATTTTTGTTAAAAATTATCACGTCTTTTAAATCTAGTTACTATTGGAGATATTATCAAAAGTTTGAGAAATAATTTTAATATACTTATGCCACGGAAAAAGAATACTATACTATGCTGAAAAAACGTAATGCAATGTAAGAAGGTCATGATTCCATAAAACGCGCAAAGTCCGTCACTAATAGATATTCCCGCTATGTACACACGTCTCGCTTCGTTTGTGGTTCTCGCTCGACTGCCTCATCTGTCAATTGGGCCATTGCTTTACACTGCTTCGATACAATATGTCTGCCCGACCGCGTGCATCAAATTTCCTAGAAACAGTCCGACACACACCTAGCTAATGACTGCCATAAAAGATTACAATACACAATGGGCTGTTTTCTAATCACAAATTTTAAACACAAAGTAAACAAAAGAAGTCCAAATATGGAAAGGTAATAAAGTGTGTTTTTATGGTATGCAGGTGTGAATCCACTTTTGTCAGCACCTCGATCGTAACAATATAGACTATATAACAAACCGCTGACAAATGGAAGCCCAGTGCCCAGAAGGCTGGCTGCATTGCTACGCTATATTATAGTATAGCTGATTCTCTGGGCGAAATATGAAATAGCCTTCTGATCACGAGTCAAAGAATTTCATTACAAATTTTTTTGAAGAAACCCTTTGCCCATAGATCATAATGGACCTAATTTTTTAACTCGTATTAGACAGATCAATATAGACAATTTGGTTGAAAGACACACAAAACCGTCAGGAAACGACGATATTCAATAACATTGAATGATTGATTTAAGCTTATGTTTATATGGGTCACTTTGGTATAATCATTCAAATTGAAAGACAAAAGCCGTCTAATATTGGCTTTAGGTTTTCATTGAATTATTGCGCCTATTATTATTTTAAAGAATGACTAAACAGATATACAATGCAGAAGTGGATGGATGCAGAAGTCGTGGAAGGCCACGACACACCTTCCATGATCAAATTGATCGTGTACTAGCAGAAGGTGATTTCAGGAGCCTTAAGAATAGACGAGCGTGCATGACAAGAGTTATGAATGTCAAATAAGCAAGTGAGGTGTGTAAGAATAAGCCTAAATGGCGCTCTGCTGTTCGTGCCTACCCCGCAAGGGAACTGGCGTGAAGTTATGTATGTATTATTTTAACAGTCGCTCCTAATCCGTGTCTCTTCTATTGACTTTCAAACAGAAATGATAAATCTAAATCAAAGTCAGATATTGAATAGAAGTGAAAGTATTAGGTATTAATTAACTAACGCATTGTTTATGATATTTGCTTTGGAGAGTCCTTGAGCGTTTATAAAGAGGTTCTGAAGTGCATGTACGACTTCTCATGTGATAACGGTACTTCGAATTAGGTTCCAGCTACCTTAAACAACGTATCAGTACGGGAATTCAACAAAGAAATGTTGCTACTGTTCTAAACACACCATATCTAGAAAAAGGTAACACAGGCGGAAAGGTTTACTAATAGACAAGTCTATTGGTGGTAATGGACTAATCCCTCACAAGAAAGGGATTCCCGACTGATGGATGTAGGCTGTCCTAATTGTGCGCCACATGGTCGTTCTCCGTTTCCCTTATCCAGCCTCTACCGGGGCGTATGTACAATCGTGGTATGAAAAGGTTCGCCAGTTTTCAAATTGATTCATTTAACATTCCGCAAGCACATGTTACCTTTTCAAACGAAGTCATAGAACAGACTGTCGCATATAAAATTATGTTTAACTGTTTGAAAATAAATATTAAAATTACTTAGATCAAAGTTGTTTGACATTCTATCTTGTCTGAGAATATTGTTTAGAGATATAAAACCTTTTTATTGGTTTTAATATTTATGATAAGCTTAGTGATTTTATCCTCTTTAATTCTCAATGTTAATCTCAGTGTCTGTCATTGTCAACATTGCAATTTTCTTTTTTCACGTTTCTATATTTTATAAACGTAACTAGTAAAATGTTGGCAATACTATTTCTTGTATCCTTGCAAGCAAAAGCCGTATTTAAGGTGACGAACCTTTTCTTTCGCGACTGTACAAAGGTATTCTACATATACACTTTATTTGTCGTAATCGTAATGCACTCTCTACACCAGAGGGCCTAAATCGGCCACTTTTGAAGGATCGCTTAGTGTACTTACACATGTCTAGATAAACTGACATAGCATTTTTTTTTTTTTTTTTTTTTTATTGCAGGAGTTCAGCAGACAGGCAGACGGCCCACTTGACGGAAAGCGGTTACCATCGCCTATGGACATTTGCAACACCAAAAGTGCTACAAATGCACTGCTGCTCTCTTAAGGGAGACTGGAACCTGGTCACTAATGCCGGAACACAACTCAAGGTTGTTATGGCGACATACTCTAGACCAGGGGTGGTAGCCATCCAGTCGGGCAAATGCCCTACCACCTGGCTGTGGGCTGTTTTGTCGCCTCTTACGACAGGCCGCCCGGCCGCAGGAAATTGTATTCTTTCTCCGTTCCTGCACGGATAAAACGGACATAACATAAAGTTGATAAAGTCTCACTTAATTTGATTATCGTATTTATAGTACAAATCTGCGAAAGCGTTCACTTTAGGCCCTCAGAGCAGAATTCATAGGCCATCAGACCTGCGTCAGACTTGACCGTATCCACTTCAGCTTGCTAATTTTGCGAGCTCTATTAATTGGTTGGTTTTCTGACAAAAATCCTCTTCGGATTGTAATTATTTCCTCGAGCATAGCTCTCTACGAGGGAAGTTTCTTTTTCTTTTCCTTCTTCAGCTAGTCCCTGTCCACTGCTGGAAGTAGACCTCCCCAAGTTTGCGCCACATATTTCGGCCTTCCGTCTTCCTTATCCAGCCCCTGCCGATAACCTTGCGCAGGTCGTCAGTCCAACGGGCTGGAGGACGTCCTAGGCTACGTTTGCCGAGACGCGGTCTCTACGCCATGACACGTTGGCTCTATCGGCCGTCGGTCCAGCGATAGCCGCGTCCGATTATAAGCCTCGACGCGTCCGATTATAAGCCTCGTCGAAAGGCTCCTGTGCGACGACCGCGTAACGTCCTGACGGACAGAGTCGACGTTATTACGAAACGGCTGGCCCGGATCACTCCGCCCGCAGTTAG
The DNA here is from genome assembly GCA_019925095.2 of Dendrolimus kikuchii. Taxonomy (NCBI): domain Eukaryota; kingdom Metazoa; phylum Arthropoda; class Insecta; order Lepidoptera; family Lasiocampidae; genus Dendrolimus; species Dendrolimus kikuchii. Next base: position 9,632,775 of record CM034407.1, read on the forward strand.
AACGGTAGGCTGGCAGGCACCGACAGACAGACACAAACGGCGGCGTCTCAGACGCCACCAATCAAGATCTCTCCACGTCCCCGCGAAGGACGCTAGGAGACATAGCTCTCCACACAGGATAGACTAGGCGTGCTGCTGGGAAGTTTCTTTCGCCGTTTCTTCTCTCCCAGCCATAACACGTTGCGAAATGGCAGTAAAATAGCGTAGGCCGCCGTAAACCACCGATCCCGGCCCGTCGGGATCCTTCCCCTCGGGCTTTATACTACCCCTCGCCCGTTCTCAATTAGTGCTTTATGTCGCCCTATGGTGGGCATCATTAAATTCATCCCCCTCTCATGGCAACAATCCAGCCGAGGTAAAACTCTTTAGGGAGCTCCCTCGAGCAAGTTGCCCCCCGGGCTCGAGCGCCTTCGCTTTGTGAAGGCACTCGCCCCAAGAACCCCGGTAAAGTTGTAAGGTCTTCGGACCAACAACATAAAGTCAAGTCCAATACAAAAAAAACCAGCGATAGTACCAGAATTGAGGATACCCATAAGAGAAATCGCAAAATTAGCAAACTGAAATGGCAGTGGGCCGGTTGCGTCTGTCGTAAATGGAAGTTTAATTAGATTTTATTTTTAAATTGTTTATGTTATTAAGATAAAAGAAATCATTAATGATTACATTTAAGGAATGATTTGCCAACCACACAAAGGAATCTAATTGTATTAAATCACAGAAAAACTAATTGATTTTTTTATTGTTTATATCTCGCGCCGGGTCTTAATTGATTTCTGGCGCTTGAGATATTTTTGCCTATTATTCATAAATATCGATTAATATCACAATGCTTGGTAGCCGCTCATTCGATTTACGATACCATTATATCGATTCGTTAGAGCTATCCGATTTTGTGCGTCGGTAATTAATTAACAGCACAGAAGTCTCGATTTTTAATAACGATATATAGTATTTTAAAATGTTTCTTAATTAAGACAAATTTAATTTTCCATTCGTATCATTTTGAGGTTGTAGAGGTTTTTATTGTGTTATATATCTTTTAAAATGTGATTGATTAATTATTAAAAGCAGGTGCTTTGTGATTTTTTTTATATGTTATCTATTATTATTATATATTGTCTTCATGTGATGTGACAATGCACGCAGAATAAGGATCGGTAGTGCTGTGGCTTTTGTAAGTATTTAAAAAACTTATTAAAGATATAAAAAACAATAATAAACTTGATTTCTAAACGATTACAAGATAAACCTGAGAGGACAAAAAAAGATAAGTAAAATTGGTGATAAAATAAATTTAAATAAGTATATTTTGATATCACTTTGATTTATTATTAACTTTGCACATTTGTTGTTGCTTTTTTTTTACGTTTCACCTGGCACCGACTTCAAGATGTTGTAGAAAGAAGTCGGCTAAATATTTATTTTTTGCTTTTTAGTTTGAAGTCGGTTTTTTTAAACATAGCTTCAAAAAATTTGAGATTTAGCCAGGGCCAGGTAGGCTTCCTAATTCTGAAAGTAATAAAATAATATGCGGATAACGCCTAATGTTTCATAAAGTTAATAATAGATCAAAGTGATCATTATCATCATTTAACGCTCGGATGATGATGATGATGATCACTTTGATTTATTATTAACTTTATAAAACATTAGGCGTTATCCGCATATTATTTTATTACTTTCAGAATTAGGAAGCCTACCTGGCACTGGCTAATTCTCAAATTTTTTGAAGCTATGTTTAAAAAAACCGACTTCAAACTAAAAAGCAAAAAATAAATATTTAACCGACTTCTTTCTACAACATCTTGAAGTCGGTGCCAGGTGAAACGTAAAAAAACAACAACAAATGTGCAAAATATAGTAATTTTTATGTTTTACTTTACTCCGACTTCAAGGTGTTGTAGAAAGAAGGCGGTTAAATATTTAGTTTTTGCTTTTTAGTTTCAATTCGGTTAGGTTTCTGTTAAAAAAAATCACTTCTTAGTTGCGCAAGCACTTGAATAGCATTAGAAATAATATATTAAGCGCCTGTAGAATTTGTACAACCGGCAGGCCTATACAAGGTTACTATCTCACTCTTCGGTGTCAACAAGGGTTGTTCTCGATTTCCCTGCGATCCACTCATCAGATCCTGAAATGGTGACTATAAGACCATTTCGGGAGCATACCCTTTCCATGACATGACATGATTAAAAGAAAAAACTCGAAAATCAGTATACAATTGACGGAGAAATCGAGTAACTAACATACAACAAAATAAGCTTTTTTAAATACAAGCTTTTAAGACCCTGAATATCATGTAGCAGCAGAGTGCTAGCCAAGACAAGTAAAACGAGCCCAAACACGACGGGTCTATTTTCTTTAGTACAGGAGTTCCTATGGCCATCTTCCGACTCCATCGTCAGATCAGCTCCATGGTACCATATTATTGCATTGTCACGCGATATACATATGCGTGCAAATTTCAGCTCAATCGGAAACCGGGAAGTTGGTCAAATTTAATTTGCAAGATTCCACCCGAACTTACATACATACATCTATTGCAAGTCAATAAAAAGCTTGTAAAAACATACAAATTAAGAAACTCCACCTTTTTCAAGTCGGTTAAAAAAGGAAAAAGGTGCAAGTGACATAGATAGGAGATAAATGCCACAACAAGGAGGTCGGTAAACTGGACAAATGTCACATTGCCAAGATACGCCATCGGATCTTCTAATCTGATCTTGAACAATGGATTGTGCACCTTCCTTTGGTTTTGTGACCACTTATTTAGAAGGACTTTCTTCATATATTAATTTATAGGAATATTAATGAATTGCTTAGAAGATAATCTAACTCACTCAAACAATTAAACTAGAAATTTTCGTCTGGCATATCTCGAGAAAACTCTCAATTTAAATGAAAGTATTCCAATCACTTAATAAATAAAAATTATATTATACATTAAATGTAATTATATGGGATATATTGTCGTTGTTGTTGTTGTCCGTGCCTACCCCGCAAGGGAACTGGCATGAAGTTATGTATGTATGTATGTATTGTCATGTGCTTTAAATAACCATCAACACTATTTACAATCTGCTTTAAAGCGCATAAAAGAAGTATTAAAGGCACACACCGAACACGTAATGAACGTTGAAAAAAAATCGGTGTACTATATATTTGTATGGGATATCAGACTTTGAAAAGCGTGCATGATCCAATTCGCATTTTTCAATTTATTTAGTATGTTATCTGTGTATCTCTTATTATCTTCTGATGTTAGACCTCACATAGACACATTTATTTCCATATAATATAATAATAAAAACAGCACATAAACATCCCACTAATGAGCTCGGGCTTCCCACTCTAGGAGAACGGAGAGTATACCCGCCACGCTTTTCTAAGGCGCTTGGCAGGTTTGACACATCGGTTTTCCTTCACCGTTGAAGCACGGGTCAAAAAAACTGCCTAAGTGGTGCATATGTTCCGGACAGGATTCGAACCCGCGTCCTTTGAGTTTGGGACGCGTGCACTAGCCATTACGCCACCACGACTTATGATATTTCCATATAGAGAACAATAAATAAGCGTTTCGTCAGGCGGGCTATGCGCGGCTGCAGCAACAGTGTCTCAATCTTGTTCCCCGACCACTTATCATAAATCTCAATCAAGATAAACGACATTTAGGTTTTTAATGGGCCTTTCGATTTATTAATGCCTCATTCGGTAGGCGCGGGAATGTTGACGATTACATACGATTACGGTTCTGTGCGCTTAGCTTTTGTTCCCTGTCGTGTTTCAGTTTTATATGAGCAACTTTGACAAGCGCTTTCTTTTAAAAATGGTAAAATTTGAATGTTACATTTTACGGGATTTCTTGCTTGATTTATTTGATAGTCAATAACTAAAGAGTATTGATTCAAACAGTTCTATTACGAAAAGTGAGCTTTTAGCAATCTAAAGAGAGTAACAATGTTTATTTTTTATATATGTTTCATGCTGTTTTTCTCCACTTACAATAAATAGCACTAGCCTGCAATTTTTTTTATAACTGTACAGTAAAAAGTTTTATAGTATTTATCATGTATCAACGAATTACTAGGAATCCATATAAACGGTATAATGAGTTTATAGAAATAAATTACCTATATTTTATAAGGTTAGATATTCAGAAATTGATTTGTTAAAGGAAAATATTAGCCGGGGTAGAATTTGCAAAATATTTGTTATTAGTTTATTGTTTTTTTTATCACATACATATAAAATTAATAGAAAATCACGAATCTCAAGGTTCCTCGCTCTCTCAGACATCTGTCTAAAAAGGAAATAAGAAAATAAACATAAATAAATAAACCCATATTTCGTATGATAATACAAATTGATATATTACTACAAACTTTTCAAATGAAAGTTATGGAAAATTAGCTTTCCATTGCCACTTATCACCGAATTTTAGTTCGAGAAAAAAAGGTACAACAAATTCCTTTGCAGATATTTCCTCTATCTGTTGAATAGCAATATTACTGCCACCTGAATCGGAGATATTCACTACAACCCTTCGGTGTTCCGTCCTTCGCACTTATGCCAGGCCCACGGATACACAGTGGGACAATGGCCCATGGGCCTCACCTGTTGCTGAGGGAACCACACCTCCAGCGTCTTCCAACTCTCATCCCATCTTGACGGTACAGATTTGGATTCTTTTTTTTTAACGAGGGGAAATCTGTTTGAGGAATATTCACCGTGGATGAAATGCGCTGGGGAGTGTGGAATTCGTCACGTTGGAGTTGCATTAACACCTCAAGCATAAAATGCTATTACCAGGCCACGGTCGGGAATACCCGTCTGTGATTCTTCCTTCACCTTATGCCACGGCTATAGAAAAGCGGAAGCTCGACTAAATCCGCGTTCCTGGCAGACAGATTTGGCCGCAGGCTTAACCCGCTCCCCATCACAATAACATCGGTTCATTGAAGGTTACACAAACAAATTCGTTTACAACAATTTGTTTAAACACAATAAAAACTTAAGGTACGTAACAAAAGTCGCGCCTTAGAATATACATATTTTTAATACTTGTGAACTTTGAGTAAAGAGTGTTTAACTTACGTTTAGATAAACAATCATGGTAGCGGTTAACTTGACATCCGGTTTGTATGTTTACTCCTTAATTTCTTAGTAAGGATCAATATTTTCTATGGTATGGGTCTGAAACCAGACAGTAAGTAGGGGAAACTATACAATTGTAACCATCTCAGTAGAACGATTTTTTACCCTATTATTTTATTAAAAACATTAAGATCGTAATATTTTTTTAAAGATATGCAGTAACAATAATTATATTAATTATTTTTCTAGTAATTATTAATAAGCTTATAGTATAATAGTAATAGCCCATGAACGTTTCACTGCTGGACTGGAGCGTCCCACTATTGGAGAATAGGCAGTATACCCGACACGCTTGTCCAAGGCGGCTTAGCAGGTTTCACACATCAGTTATCTCGATGTGCAGGTTTCATCACGATGTTTTCCTTCACCGTTGTTAGCACCATGGTAATTGTAAAAAAATATTTAATTCACACAGTGAAATCCACAGTAATTTAAATGAGAAACAAGTAACAATACATTCAATAAACATAGCGAATATTGTCAGCCTTCGTTGTGTTAAAGAAATAGAAATTTACATAAATGCATGAAAGTTGGAGGTGGCATTTAAGAAATAATTAAAACATAAATAAAACCACCTATTTTAAAAGTATATGTACAAATTACATACTACGTACTATGTTGCAAATCTTTATACTTTACTGCATACATATCCTATTAATGTAGTATTAAGTAACCATTAATTACATTTTTTACGGAAGTAAACAGTACTTTCAATAAAAGAATATTTTGATGATTATATTTTATGTATCTTCGTGAAAAGTAAGTCTTATTAATAAAGAGTTAGAGTAAGTTTGAAAGCTTCTTTACGGTTATTAAAGAATACTTCAAATTTATTCTAATTCAATATGAATAAGACCGTAAATTGTAAACTGTGAATTTTGTCGAAAAGTACCTATTATATGCTGTTCTGCAAAATATTTCATTGCTATCAGCATTAGACGGATCAATCATATTGATTCAAATTCAGTTGAAAGGCGTAGAATTAAAAGGACCTGACGGTATTCAATGACATTGAATGATTCAAATTTATGTTTAGGTATAAAATAGGGATCATTTTAGTTGATTTATCCAAACTGAAAGACAGAAATGAACGGTCTGATTTCGGCTTAAGTTCCGAAGTTTGTGCAATGAGAGCTGTCGCTTCACTAATTATGAAATTACTGACATCACGTAAAATAAAGTGACAACATTTTCGACTGTAAATATTTTTTTCAATTCCGATTTGCCGCATCCATATATACCTAAAATAAAACATCTCTGTTTTAACTGTCAATACATGACTGTGTACACTTCACCTTTTGTCTGCCCACTCCCAATGGACAAAAGCGTGACGTCATACATGTACCATTCGTACGCAGGTGCGATTCGCGAAGTATTTTTACTAGAAGTAGCATGGGGTATATTATTAGAATGAGTTTATTAATTACCATTTTAAATTGGAAAACGTATTAGGATTTGATATGTTGCCTCGATGGCGAGTTCCGCTATGTTCGTTAGATGTCACTAATGTCGATTCTTCGGAATATTGCATTTGCATATATAGAAATTTCTTCAAACATGTTTTACTCCAGTTTTATTTTAAAAAAATAACATTGGATAAAATATTTGCTAAAATATTACCCAATAATTGTGAAATATTGATTGCTTTTACGCAGAAATCATACGCTTGTGTTAAAAATCTCGACTGTTTAGTAAATGGTGCCTTTTTGGGCTGCCAAAAGAATTTTTTCGCTTACTGTAATGCAAAGATCTGTAATTTGGCTAAAGCTTCTATAGCATGTGTCTGGCTGTCGTCTAGTGCCTATTTACATGAAGACTATTTGAGAATTTCACATTTCATGAATACTTGATACTGGATCAAAAACAAATCGTGCAAAGCCATATTAAAAAAAAAACATCCGTTGACTGAAGTTAGCACTTGAATAAATGTAAGTTAAATTTAAATTTTATTTTAACAACAGTTCTAGCTTCCATAAATCCGTAATACCACACACAAACATAGAGTAATGCGTCGTAAAATCAATGTTCAGCTTGGGTTGGGCCATTTCGTTATGCTTACAACTTACAATGTAGCCATAGCATGAAGTACACTTATATTTGAAGTGAAAATTCACGGGACGAAAATAGTTCGAAACAGCTGAGTTTAATGTTTATCACTTGATAATTGTTATCGATATTATCAAAAACTCTCACTTTTCAGAGCTATACATACATACATACATAACTTCACGCCAGTTCCCTTACGGGGTAGGCACAAGCAACAGAGCGCCATTTAGGCTTATTCAGAGCTATGCCTTACGAAACAAGATTGAAGAAGATGGAACCTTTATTTTTGGTCCCGTGCAAACTTTTCATTTAAATGATAACACAACATTCTGGATTCGATTTAGGTATTACCTATCATTTAGCATTGTAATGATCATTAAAGTCGATTGACTAGTCTATCGAATTGCGTACTTAAATTTCTTAAACTAGTAGCAAGATTATTAAATAATATTTTTTGATACAACTTATTTATTGCTGCTACCGTTGTTTGGAATTTATAGGTATATTATACTGATTGTTTCGCAGCAGGTGATTGTATTATTTTTTATTTTAATATATAGATTTAAAATAAATTATTCTCCATTTAAATTTGATATTGGGTTCAACGAATATTAAGCAAATTTACATTTAATAATTTTAAGCGAAACGTAACGGTTTGATAGCCATTCCTTTATCGTATGTTTAGGTGGTGTTCATATTATTTACATGTTTATATTCTATTAACCATAGGTGTTGCTTGCAGTAAGTTCAATATGCGCTTATCTGATAACTGGGTTAAACAGGATTAATCGTGTACTTACTTATTAAAGAATGTCAATATATTTATTAAACAATAATAAATTTTAATATCAAATTAAGATTAACTTGGAGAAGATAGAAACGATGGATTTCCATTTGCGATGATCCTGACAAATAATTTTTGCTTCATCTAGTATTGTAATTGTAACTTGTAACTTAGGCATTATTGCACATTAGGTTAGAAGACTGTTTAAGTGATGCATGCTTTCTAGGCAAGATTCGAACCTGCGCCCTTTGAGTTTCGAACGTGAATGTACTAACCACTAAGGTACAACGCTTTATACCTAAATAGTAAATAATAAATTTTAGAAAAAAGAAAGACTTCAAGAGTAACTTAAAAGCAAGATTTTCTCCATTATCTTGAAGTTGGTGAGAAGTAAAAGATAAAAAATAAATTTTGCCAAAATTGTTGTTTTTTTTTGTTTCACTTGATATCAACTTCAAGCTGTTGGGGGAAATATTTATATTTTGATTTTACTCTTTTTTGTTACTCTTTCTTTGCTAGTTTTTTTTTATTCTCACTTTTAAATTACGTATATGGTATCCAATAATGACATGTATATGAAGCTATCCTGATGCTGTACTGAATCTAATGCAAAAAGAACGGACAACGTCGGTTCAGAACCAAAAATGTTAAAGCTAAAAAACCGCAGAAACTACACATTTTATGTGTGATTTTAATGATTTTTTGTTACATCTTCGGAACTCAAAGTCTAATAGCAATAAAATTTGTATGGGTCCACTTTAAAGTTTTAGTGAATCCAACGCAAAAAGAATTTGTTTTTCAATTCAATTGGTTCAGAAACAAAAAAATCGAAATGTGTGCTGGGAGACATACTAAGTAGAAGTGAAACTTCAACGGATAAGTGGAAAAACGAATGGCAACGGACAAGTGGCAAAACGAATCGCAACAACATTTTAACTTGAAGTTTTACGGGCAGATTGTTAATGTACTTGTCCAATTTGAAAACCTGCCCGTAAAATTTCAAGTTTAAATTTTGTTGCGATTCGTTTTGCCACTTATCCGTTGCCATTCGTTTTTCCACTTGTCCGTTGAAGTTTTACTTCTACTATGTGTCCCAGTACACATTTAGATTTTTCGCAGGTTTACTGCAAATTATGATTTGGTTACGTTAGGTACATTTTACTGAATGCATTTTCCATTAACATATTTTATTTTATCAAACAAAAAAACTGAATACGACCCGGAAACAAAAAACGCATCCATAGTCTGTCTACTCTAAAATTATGCCGCCTCTCACCACGTCTAGTCTAAATGTATGCCGCTTCTTCACGCGGCCGTAACGCTTTTTCGTGACAGAAAAATCCTAAGACCCCCCCGTTTATATAGAAGTTTCACTTCAAAAGTTATGGCTGAACATATAGAATTAATATGCTTAGAATTTGAGTAAGTGCCAGTAAAGTGAAGTACTTTTGAGTAGGACCTAAAAGTCTTAGTTCGCTCGTCGACGAAAGTCTTAGTTCGCTCGTCGACGAAAGTCTTAGTTCGCTCGTCGACGAAAGTCTCAGTGTGGCGAGCTACATTAGTTCCAATTCCCTACTTATTAGAAGGACTCTATTGCAACATTATTTGTGCCTTTGTGTGCGTGTCAGCGAAAATATATACATGGCGTTCACACACACATTGATTGGTTTTGTCCTTCAACTCTGAATGTAATTTTGTAGGAAATTATATCTCTAAGTATTATTAGTCTAATTGTCTAGATTTAAGTTTATGGTGAACAATAAATAGTTTTCATTCATTCATACTCTAACATACATAAACAACACAATTGAGAGCGTCCTCCTTTTTTGAAATTGGGTTAATAAATATTCTAGAAAGTTAAACAACATAAGCATTATGTTAAACGAACTACTGACCAGTTAAAATCAAAGATTCTCGTACAACTATCTGCAAATAACCGGTCCAGTTTGTAAAGTATAATCGGAACGTCGCTACGACTATTGGCTAATGCAACAGCTCACATAATCGAGCGACACTTGAAATCACTCGATTTTTTCTCACTATTTGAAGTTTTTGCGTCAAATTCTACACATAACGTTAGTAATGTGTTATGTCATAGGTTCATGTAACTTCCTCTTATATATACATTTTATTTGTTTTATTTTTTATATAGGACACTATACCTATAGCTTACCTAATAAGACTTAGGACTGATGTTTCAATCATCAGATAAAAGTTATTCATAGAATAAGGAACACGGAAAAATTAAAAGTGAGTTGCATGAATAAAGTATTTAGTTGAATAGTTTCACTTTTGAATTTTCTCAGGTTAATTTATTCGTCTGATAACTTTAATCTGATGATTGAAAAATCGAACCTAAATATAAAAGTGAAACATTTGCACAGTTTTATTAACGCAACTGTAATATATTCATGTTGTACTTTATTCGATGAATAACTTTCATTCGATTTTTTTTCATGCATCAGTTCAGCAGGCAGGCAGACGGCCTATTTGATTGGAAGCGGTTACCGTCGCCTGGACATTAGTAACACCAAACATGTTACCAATGTGCAGCTCTCTAAACGGAGACTGGAACCTGGCCACTAATGCCGGAATACAACTCGTGGTTGTTATGTCGGCATACTCTAGAACAGGGGTGGTAGCCATCCACTCTAAATACCCTTCCACCTGGCTGTACGTTATGTTGTCGCATCTTACGACAGGTCGCCCGACCGCAGATAATTGTATGGTTTCTTCGTTCCTGCACGGATAAAATTATATTATAAACGTGCAGCCATATTAAAGATATTCAACACAAGTAGTGGATTCCTCTATCCTAACCCACCAACTCTATGCCATCCTATAGACTGGCAACACGATGGCTTCTGCCCGGTGTTGCAAACATCTATAGGCGATGGTGTCCACTTTCCATTAGGTAGACCGTCTACCGGTTTACCAGCTTTGGAATAAAAAAAAGAATTGTGCCAGAAACAAAAATGAAAGGGAGGCGCTGATGAGGGAATTCAGTCTAAATCCTATGGACATTTTGGTGTAATACAAATGATTCTATCTGATCCCACAACTCGAATATCCCGACGGTTAGGTGGTTTGATTCGAGTCTTTTATAAGTCACTACCTTTTTTTCCAATATCCTGTAAGAAGAGTAAGCCCGTTTAGTGATCGACGTATCCGTGTTGATCCAAACAGAAAATAAATATTAAATAATTTTAGACCAAGTTTTATATACCTAGTTTTATATATTATAAAAAATTTAAAAAAACCTAGGTTATAATTATTTATGTATTTTCCTGACTATCATTTTATATTTACACATAATTTTTTAAGAATATGGATTAATTTGTTGATATACTTATATATATGTAGATAAATGTACAAGTAAATTTGGTTGGATGTTTGTATAATAATTATATATTATTATTATATTATTAAATTCTTTATTTATTTACAATATATTTCTACAAGTATTTACACCATGTAATATTTTTCTAAACCTAAAATTCAGCTATTATATACATATTTGTATTATTAATTTCTAGGGTATTATTATTATATAAATAATATGAACAAAACGGCAAACAAACAGCGAACTAAAATTAACAAACCAATAAATAGTATGTAACACATGACACTAGTTAGAATAATATATATAGGTATTAATATAAGGCACACACTGCACATGCACTTCCTCACAACACCAGCATGTAACAGATGCGCTCTACATTAGTATAAGTTTTGTATTAAAATTAGAATAAATTAATATAATAAGTTATTCTTAAGGTACACCACAACATAAAAATCACTAAATTAATGTCACACACAGTAACAAAAATAAACAATAAGCGTGTATGGACTCTAAATACTTTCATAGAAATTAAGTTGTGAAAAAGGGTACGGAACTCGAGTCCGTAGAGTTGTGAATAAAAAAAGGCTTAGACACCGCTTGGCTCCTGAAATACTGATTGCAAATGGGATTAAGTTCTTTAATTATATTTATATTATAATTAAATGTATTAAGTTTTTTAATTCTTATAGGTTTTCATAAACTTATAGGTATAATGTTAGCATTTTACACTTACTTTTGTACACTAACTAATATTAAACTAGAATGTGTTGTATAAAAGCAAGCTATATCTTAACTATGAAAAAATATAAAATATACCAATGACACAAATAAAAAACAACGAAATTAATGTCAATTGATCTTTAATTTATTCTATCCTAAAACTATCTGAGTGCGGGTTGTCCCTTATATACAATAATCCTGACATTAATGACCGTAAGATCGCTCCTTGGGTCGTAATTGCAGGTTGGCTGTGGCCTGCGCGCGCGCAGTTACGCTGCGAGCTATCATTAGCGTGATGCGCGCGTCGATATCGAATTAAGCACTTTTATTTGTGGGTTTGGGGAATTGACCATTTGAACCGATTGATTTAAAACGAACATTTTGTTTCTAAAAATATGCGTTCGGAACTAGGTATGTTGGAAACATTTCAAACGATAATAATCTATCGTAAGGGAATCTGAAAGTATTTGCTCTTAGTAATAAGACAGCCTATTATTGTCTGTACTTAAGCATTCTCAATGGTATCTTTTTCTAGAAAAACTTCAATAACAAAATAAAAATTCCTATTTAACTAATATTAATTACTATACTACCTATTAATATCCGAACACACGTTATCACTATAAACACAGAATAATAAAGAATACTCGTTTATAGCCGTATACATTCTGAGCATATTACATATACGATAATGCTAATCTAATTAACTGAGTCTTATTTCTCGCACAATAGTTAGTCATCCTAGACCGCTACTACAACACGTGCATCGGACTAAAGTCAGTGTGATACTAATCATACGTTTTTTTTATGGAGCTGGAGTCAGCTGAATAGCCGCAGATGACTGTTTCAGAGATACCGGACTTTGGGTAAACTAATTATACGTCACTACGGCTGCTTGCTTTCATATTGGGCCGATAACGAAACAAGCAGAGTAGTCACAATTACCCGTAAATAAGATCTAATCAGTAATCCAGCTCATTACGATGGTATAATAATAATCTAATATTATAAATCTTTTAATACTATAGGAAGAATACTGAGCCTAGGTCATCGTCATCTATAGTATACCATGTCATTATAGTGTTTTATATTTCTCAGGTATTTATTTTTGTTTATAAAAACCCTCAACAATCGACAGGCTTTTATTAAACTTTATGAAAGGAAAAATGAAAGTAATAACTTTAGAGTTGATATGAATAAAAACTTTATGACATAAAATCGTATCGATGTTCGTCTTAAGTCAATCATGTAGATGATGTACTACAGTTTGCTTTATTAAAGCATTTTGCGATTTTCCATAGTCAATAAACAGTTTTAATTCCATTTCTCGTTTCATTCATTAAATCAATTTGTTACTGATTGTACATCCATTGTTTGATAGCAATGGATCGCGATTGTTGCTTTAATTGCTTTTATAACAAATTGCAATTACTTCGAAACCATTAGTTGTAGAAGAATTTATTGCCTTGTTACTGAATTAACTAAACAGAAGGTTCGTGAGTAATATAAGATTACCTTTCAGTAAGGTCTCTGCTACATCTGGGATAATGTGAGTGTTAGTGATTATATCACGCAGATATTGGTAAGGGTTTAATGCGTTATTTGTATTGCGACATTATTATTTATTATTGACGTTAAACATTGATAGATAACGTATATACACTAATGTAGCTTATCATTGACGTCGTTATTTTTAACGTTATAAACAAGACGCATTTGGCCACAACCACTAACACTAGCATTATTCCAGGTGTAGTAGGGACATAACAGCGTAAGGTAAGTCGTAGCTATAGGTATCTCATGTCATTACAATGATCTGAATTTTAATATAATTGGTAAAGAACAGGTATCGTTTAGTGATTAGTGTAGTGACGGTGAAAAACATTATAATTAACTACAACAGAACAAATAAAATGCTCGGTTCAAAAAATCAATAGAGTCATAAATTTTATTCTATACTGAACTGAAACAAATGTTTACGCGTTTCAATTTCGTACAGCGCCATCTAGATTTGTTAAAAGAAACTTATACAGAAACCTACACATGATGGTGATTGATGTGTGAAATCCACCTATTAGATTTCTATGGCATAACGGGTGTACCATCCACCTCTTAGTAATGCAGAGATCTGTGGCCGTAGGGTGTTTATTTGTGTGTATTTAACGGTTTTGAGCGCGGTATTTTATTTTATTTTTATTATTCCGACGAATATTTGATTTTTATTATTTATTATTTCGGCCATTTCAGTAGCCGTAATCATGGAAGAAAAAATGTCAAGTATCAATGAGTAATGTTAAAAACTTTTATTTAGCCTACCACCAACTTGTTCATTTTTATTATTTAGTTCAAGCTTATTTTATTTAGGTACTCTATGGGAGCCTAATCTAATTTACCACCGCTTTGCATTACATGTTGTGGCTGGAAGAGAAGAAGCGGCGCAAGAAATTCTTCAGCAACATATCTAGCTCTAATAATTTTAGAATAGAATATACTTTATTGTACAAAAATGCTACACAAAATCAAGAGCAATAATATAACAAGTACAATCGACGGTCTTGTCGCCCATGGCGATTTCTTCCAGACAACCTTTGGATGGAGTATAGAAAGGACAACAAGTCGGTAGTTGCTAAACCAGCACGTGTACCATACTTTAGTCTATTCATAATAAATAGTAATATATATACATACATACATACATAACTTCACGCCAGTTCCCTTGCGGGGTAAGCACGTACAACAGACCGCCATTCAGGCTTGTTCTTACACACCTCACTCGCTTCTTTGACATTCATAGCTCTTGTCATGCACGCTCGTCTGTTCTTAAGGCTCCTGACATCACCTTATGCTAGTATACGGTCAATTTGATCATGGAAGGTGTGTCGTGGCCTTCCACGCCTTCTGCATCCATCCACTTTTGCATTGTATATCTGTTTAGTCATTCTTTCATCATGCATTCTTTCCATATGCCCGAACCACCGGAGCATTCCTTATATATATGATAATATATATACATAAATAAATAGACATATTACATTATATACATACAAAAGTAAACAATAATATACTATAGCTTGAGGTAGTAATCTTTAACTAATCTGTTAAAAGAAGGTAATGATCGTATCTGCTTGATGTTTAGTGGTAGTGCATTCCAGAGTTGAATGGCCAGGACGATAAAATACTTAATTTGATATAACGTCTATCGTGATGTCGCCAAACGGTTGGTAGACGTCACACGCGACCAGAAGGCTGGCGTCTATTTCGCTCAAAGATTAAGCATTGCTATACAACGTGGCAATGTCGCCAGCCTTCTGGGAACGTTTCCGGTGAGTGACAGTGGTTTGGGACCAACAACTTACGTTTAGATATTTTCCTCTTTTTTATTTAGTTTTAGTTTTTATATTGTATAGTCTGTAGTTTATATTTTAGTTTATAATTATTGTAGTTTTATTAATATTATAATTAATTCTAATAACTAAAATAATAAATAAAAGAAAATGAACATTTTATATAATATTAAAATGGGTGGGAGGTAAAATAAAAAGAGAAATAGTCAATCAAGTTGGTTTGTGTTCCGGTGCACGCTGAGACAGCTCACAGTGTCTTGAGATCTGGCAGTTGGTTTTTGCTGGGTTTAGGTCTTGTCTATTTTTGATGATTGGAACCCAAACAGGTGGTACTTTTATATTGAAAGCAATAAGTAGCTAGATATTTAATTTTTATTTCAAAGTCATAATTATTATGTGTATGCATGCCTCTAACTTTTGAATGATAAAGTGAAGAGTTCTGATTATTAACAAGGTGTTAAATAATTTTTTTTATCAAAACACAAACCGATTTCAATACTAACTAAAAAGCAAAAAATAAAATTTTCTACAACATCTTGAAGCCAAGTACATACATACATACATACATAACTTCACGCTAGTTCCCTTGCGGTGTACGCACGAACAACAGAGCGCCATTCAGGCTTATTCTTACACACCTCACTTGCTTCTTTGACATTCATAACTCTGAAGCCAAGTAAAATATATAAATTACTATGTTTTGCAATATTTTGATGTTGTAACACTGTATATGGTAATTTTTATGTTTCATTGGTACCGAATTCAAGATGTAGAGAATTTTACTTTTTGATTTTTAGTTACTCTTGAAGTCGGTTTCTTTTTTGTTAGAATTTTTTTATTTTACACTTTTAAACTTAAAAAAGTTAAAACTACGTTTTAACGGTTTTAAGCGCGGTAATTTTATTTGATTTTGGTTTTTCCGACGTTTCGGCCACTTTTCAGTGGCCGTGATCACGGAAGACAAAGATGTCAAGTGTCAACGAGTATTGTTAAAGTTTTATTTAGCCTACCGCCAACTTATTAATTTTAATTATTTAATTTTTAATTTTGTTTATGGTTATTATTTAATCTATGGGAGCCTAATCTAATTTACTACCGCTTCGCAACATGTTATGGCTTGAAGAGAAGAAGCGGCGCAAGAAACTCTTCAGCAAACATGCCTAGCTCTAATAATTTTATATAATATTAAAATGGGTGGAAGGAAAAATAAAAGTAATTATCAGTCAAGTTGGTTTGTGTTCCGTTGTACGCAGAAAGAGCTCACAGTGTCTTGAGGTCTGGCAGCTGGTTTTTGCTGGGTTTGGGTCTTAATAGTTTTGATAATTGGATCCCAAACAGGTGGTACTTGCCAACCATCTTCTCTATTGAAATTTGGGTGTTTTTTGATTTCAATAGCCTCACGCATCATTCTAGGTATGAAACGATTCTCTTTCGCGAGGATTTGTGGGTTATCGAATCTGATGTAGTGGTTGGGTTTATCCAGCGTGTGTTCACTGATCGCAGACTTCGTAGACCTTGTGTGTTTCATGTCAGCAATGTGTTCTTTTCAAAAGAACACATTGCTGACATGAACCGTTAAAACGTAGTTTTATTATGTATACAAGTCGCGAAAACTTAAGAAAATATTATTAAAAAAGTTACATATGATATACGGTATCCCTAATAAGGTAGTTTTTTGAATGAGGAAATGACAGCTGATGAAACGGAAGCGTATTTAGAAAACATTGTTTCGTGGCGTTCGATGGTAAATTAATTAAGTAATTATATGCACTTAGAACCTCTAATCAGCGTCGTAAAATTTAAATGAATAAAGTATCGCTAGCAGATGCTGGTCAGTTAATAAATAACTAAATAAATAAAACGACGAATCTCATAACTCAATTTACGCGATCGTGCTGTTTATCCATGATCAAATTGATCGTGTACTAGCAGAAGGTGATGTTAGGAGCCTTAAGAACAGACGAGCGTGCATGACAAGAGTTATGAATATCAAAGAAGCAAGTGAGGTGTGTAAAAATAAGCCTAAATGGCGCTCTGTTGTTCGTGCCTACCCCGCAAGGGAACTGGCGTGAAGTTATGTATGTATGTATGTATGTGCTGTTTATCGTTATCGATTTCCATTGTACGCTTTCCTATTCCTAGTCGAGTCTAGTACAGCACGTTATTTATCTTAATTAGGTACCTACTCGTTTTAGGATTGTCATAAACCTAACAATATATTTATCAATACGTTTTCTATTTGATTGTGAGATACTTTTGCTATATCTTCGGAACCCAAAGTATGCTAGCAATAAAATTTATATGGGACCATTTCGAAACTGAATGGAACGCAAAACGAATCCTAATAATCGGTTCAGTAACAACAAAGTCATGGCGGAACATACATAAAAAATAAAAATTATACGACGAATTGAGTACCTCCTCGTTTTTTGAAGTCGGTTAAAAATACTTTCACTGAATGGTTTGAATTGAACCTGTTAAGTAATTTTTAGATTAAGGGCACAAATCTTAAACTAATATATAAAGCTGAGTTTGTTTGTTTGCTTGAACGCGCTAATCTCAGGAACTACTGGTCTGATTTGAAAAATTCTTTTAGTGTTAGATAGCCCATTTATAGAGCAAGGTCATAGGCTATATATCATCACGCTAAGACAAATAGGAGCGGAGCACCAATGAAGACTGTTTCAAAATCGGAGGGTTTTGAAAACAAATTCCACGCGGACGACGTCGCGGGCAGAGCTAGTAGTGAATATTGGTCGCCTATACGTGTATTCTTCGTAATGTACATGGTCCGACACGCACTTTTCCGATTTATTATTATGAAGTTTATAAACAAGTATAAAATATTAATAAACATATTATAATAATGGTACTACACCTCTTACGTATCTTTCTATTCTATATAACTTGTGCCTAACGTTACGCTTACGCGACTTTCACGCACATCTCCACAGTTGTTCGAGTCGGATTAGCGAATGGTTTTACTGGCTATTAGCGAGTGATTTATGATGTGACTTGAGAAGCGAGCGGGCTCCGATGTACCGGGATCGCGCTGCGTGAGACTTGGTGTTGAGATACACGATTATTACTTTTTATCGATATCGGTATATTGGATTAATATTTATTTATTTACACACAAAAATCAATATCCTTACAGATTGCATCAACAAAATAGTGTGGTCCACAGAGTACATTGTATATAGTGAATAAGCATAACATATCATATGATATACAATTCTCGTAAATTTACTCACTGATCAGTTATATCCATTTATTGAAATAATATAAAGAAAATATTTTCATAAATTTTATAAGATTTTCTAATATATTGTATTTATATTAGTTTCGTCTTATTAGATAATAATTTTAAAATAAAGTCATATTAGAAAATGAGTCATATTAGAAGGTGTGAATAAAAGTGTAACCTGTTGTAAGAGTAAGAAATGTATAATGGTTTAGATGTTTGTTTTCGGCACTGAAAATAGTTCAATGCCTATTTTTACCCTAGAATAAAGATAATTCCGCCAAAAAACAGTAAAAAATTTATACGAGCGACTTTACATAGAAATTCCTTATCGTTTGATTTTAAATGTCAACCAATGAAAATACAACGCAATATACTTAGTTCGATCTAAAATCGATTTATCGTTATTACTCTTGTGATTATTGTGTTAAAAAATGTGTCTATTTCTTTCTATTTCTTATTTCTACTTAAAAAATGTCTATGATATTTGTTCGATAAGTAAAAATATCGATAAAATTAATTCCCATCCCTTTGCACAGCAGGTCAACTGATACAGGTGCTTCGTGTTCTCATCGTGCCACTATGCGTGTGCGATGCAACGCACGCATACTGATTTGTAAGAATGTAACGTTAACTATTAAGATATTTTTATTTTATCATAATTATGTATCATCTCAAGTATTAGTACTAATTGAAGATTAAACCAAATAACTAAAAATGTTTACTAAAAGCAAAGTGTATGTATTTGAAGAAGCCACACTCCTATTTCCACTATTATTTGACGATGTACGCGAAAATAACAATGAGAAATATCAGAAGACAAATAATTTTTGTAAAAAAGACTTTTGTAAGAAATCAAACAAATGTGTCTTTTAAAGATTATCATTATTCCTTCTACATATCGTTCTTTTGTTGACATGTTTTATATGGGCTGGTCATATAAAAATAATACTAACAATAAAACAATTATTCCCAAACCACTATCACTTATTGGGAACGTTCCCACAAAGCTAGCAATGTTGAACAACATTCTTGTGTATTACTGAACTGTTAAATATCATAATTTACGTTTATAATTACAATTGTTAGCTGTGAACATAAACCAAAAGCGATCCAAATTTATTTTTTAATTTAACCAAGTTTAACCTATTATAATATACTAAAGAATTATAATACTGTAAAGTTTACACTAAGTAATTTAAATTAGCAAATAACATATTTTTTTAACAGCTCTATTATTGAAGGTTCTATTTTTAAATTAAAGAACGGTTCAAATTCTCATATAATTATACACATGAACCGCCTAGCACGATTAATATAATAGCAATAATAACTTAAACCGATTACCGATACTGAACAAAAATTTAAAATATCTTGTAACAAAAAACGTAAGCAATAAAAATAAATCATAAATATCGATAACGGTGCAGTCAATCACTACCGGCCGGCAGGTCGACCGGTACAGGTGTGTCCAGTTCTCACCGAGCCACTATACGTGCACACTTGCGTACTTGTGTGGACACATCACATAAATGACGATCGAACTAATTTACTACTGGATTATTACAATGTTAATATTGCTTTACTGTGTATCAGAGTTTCATAAAAAATAAGAAATAGATTGATGTGAGCGATAATAAAAATATATAGAAAAATAAACACGTGAGTTGTCACATTGAAAAAAAATTTTGGATTGTTACATTATTACAATCCTTTTCTTAGTTCTTTTTTTTGTTTGCCCTCTGTTGAACATTTACTGTACTTAGTTTTTAAGAACGTAGTTTTAATTTTTGTTAAGCAATAAAAGGTTTTCATTCATTCAAATAATTCAACAATAATTTTATATTTGCATAATAAAAATGATAATTAACTCTTTTCAAACTAGCATTACAAACCTTTATTCATAGTACTGTACCTTAAAGAAACTATTAATAAATATTTTTTTCCCAAAAAAAAACGGCTAAGTACGTGTTACGTCATACATACATGAATTGCGTATTAGGAATAAACATCCACTGTTTTTGTCAGTTCGCTTCAGACGGAATTCTTAAAAAATACTGCATACATTACATATTAAAAATGGTTTTTATTCTAATTATCTTTTCCCATAGGAATCAAATATGATTTAGAAAGTAATCAATTAAAAACTCAATCATGTTTACCTTATTTATCTTGTAACACTTTATTAGCAATTTCATTATCTTCGATGGGTACCTGACTACCAAATACTTCAACAAGTAATATATTCACTTAAATATATAATATATACGTTTTAACGCAATGCAGTTTTAAGTGCATTTAAAAATGATATTAAGTTGCAACACTAAGTCATCGAAACATCAGCATATTAATCGATATTGGTTGTATCGAATACTATGCTATCATGTATCTCTATCACATCACTATTAACTGAGCTGTCAAACGTCTAGAAAGCACTATTAGCCGAATGATTCAATTAAAATGAGTTATTGACTATCGATACTTATCGGGACCACTTGTTTCAGTGGTACGTCACTTTTATCGGATAGAAAATTAGTCTAATATTTTTTAACTACACCTACCGGTTAAGGAAACCTAGTTTTGAAAATATTCAATTTTTTTTCTCAAATAAGATAATTTTAATGCACAACATATAACCGGAGAAGAGTGAGATATTACCAGAGAAGGCTGGCTGTATTGCCACGCTGGATGGCAATGCTAATTCCCTCAGCGAACTATAAACCTGCCTTCTGGTCACGGGTGGTATCGTATTTTCCCAAAAAAATTTTTGCCGATGCACCTGACGGATCTAGTGTCACAACTCCAAACGGCACAAATGTGTAACCTTTTTTTAAGGATTCATTTTTGCGGCGTTTGAGGGCTTCAGCTGATGAAGCAGCATTACTAGCCTTTAACTTAGTGACTGGAATATATTAGGGCCAAATCATATACATATTAATAATAATCGTCAGACAAATACATACATTGTATGTATATGCCCAAGCTAAGCAAGATAAGCTTGTATTATACACAACGGACCACTTAAGGGCCGATCTCACACACCCATACCACAGTAAATAGCGGAAAGTTCGTTTACCAAATTTATGCCAGGAATCAAATCCGGAGTCTCTGCGTTGTAGTGAGGTTGTCCAGCAAAGGCTTCGCCCGTTCAACCGTAACAGCCGTGAATATTACTTTTGAACTAAAGATGAATTATGTTTCACATACTTTCTATCAACAATATTTCCCACCTTAAACACTAAAACAAAGACAACTCTTAAAGTAACTAAGTCTTTGCCAAAGGAACTTGTGAAATCTTTTGAAACTCGGTAGAAAAACGTGTGCCTGCTCATATACCGTTTTGCAACAAAGATGGTACATAGTGGATACAATGTCTTGTACGGTTACATCCTTAATCTCCAATATATCTGTTTACAAGTAACAGTAAAAGGAGCTGCTTCTAAAGTATACGCGCAACAAAGATTTAAAATCACCTAGATGAGTCTCTTTTAGCTAGACACGTAAGGCAATGTGAATAGCAATAATAATAACAATCGGTAGACAAACACACATATTGTATATCCCCAAATTTAGCAAGTTACGCTTGTGTTATAGGTAAGACACAACGGATTACTCTAGGGCCGATCCCAGAAACCCAGGCCATAGTAAATAACGGAAAAATTTCGTTTCCGAAATTTACCAAATCAGAAATCGAACCCGGATCCTCTGCGGTGCAGTAAGGTAGGCCGGCAAAGGCTTAGCCTGCTCAACCAGAGAGGCGGTCTGCATAATATGTAGGGACAGTTTGAGAAATCGTTTTTAGCGATAAGGCGGATATGTTTTCTATATGTAGTTTTAAGAATCTATTGTAAGCCTAAAGGTCGTCATATTCGCCGTTCCTTATCACGTTTGTATATTATTTTTTACGTGCCGTTTGATATTTTACTGCAGTTTCAGATATATGTTACTGGGCAGTTTGTTGAGCCATTTCTTCTCCTTTAACAGTAACTAAAATTGCTTTGGAGAAGAGTAGTAGACTCATCACTTTCAATAAGTAACTTATGAGATTCCATTGTGAAATACATAAAAAATACATTCGTTTTCATCTTTATGATTGTTGTAGAATAAATTGTACTTGACTTAAAATGTTAAATAGATTGAAATTCACTTTACCCAATACTCTCGTTACTAAGTATGAATATGAATACTATTATGTAGTTCTAAATAATAAACTTTTGCATAATCACGATAAAATTCTGGAAAATTATCCAAGTCACTAAAGATTTTAAGATTAAATTTATTATGAGAATATAGAACTTCCCCTGTGAGATCACAGGGGAAGTTCCATATTAGTTTCCACGATAACAACGGCCTACTCATACAGTTACAAGTACGCTAAGAATCTGCATTCAAGTACGCTCAATAAACACCATTCTCTTCCATAGATTACTATATTATGCCGTTCTCACACACTTGCGGTTCGCAAGGGGCACTAATCAGCGCTATAGACAAGCCGTTCATGTGTGCACGTCGTCATACCACTTTCTATATAACTTTTTTACAATCTCGTCCATAATAGTAGTGCGTTAGTTATATTAGATTAAAATTTAATCATTTCAAATAGGTTTTTTGTTATTCGCTTTCAGATTGCGTAAGATTTAAAACACCGGATGAAAAAATTAGTTTGTAGTTTATTGGCTCTTTGGCTAAGCATTTCCGTAATATATGAGGTATAATATTACAATAGTCCATACTTTTCGTCGTTAAGCGTCTGTTTTTGTTTTGATAATGCTTACCTGTGCATTGGACTCTTTTTTATAGAGGGGGAATCCGTTTGAGGACCATAGGCCGCGCGAAGGGAAAGGTCTTTTTTATTTCAATTTAACCTCTTTCATAATTTAAGAAAGAGGGAACTATGGATCTAAAATATTTCTACTGATGCTATATAATAAAAATGTCTTAATCTATAATACAGTGTTTATTAATACTACGTTAGAGGGTGAACGGTCGCGTCCCGTTTATGGGATTCGCCAGATCGGGGTGGCAGTAGCACCTCACGTGTGAAGACCTATTGCCATGCCGCAGTTAGGGATACCCACAGAAACCCTGTCCGCTCCTCGAGCGTCCTTTATCCGGCTGTTGGTTCGTTCACGCATTCACCTCCAGCCCGGCGGACGGTGGCCAGCCCCTTTACTAGCCGGAGATATGGGACTTTCCGCCTACCTTGGGTCTCACCTCGAGGTGAGTGGAGATACAACGGACCCTGTAGCCTCCAATTCTTGACTCTAAGAAATGTAAAAACGGTATTTTTAAATTGCCTAAAGCAGGTAAACAGGCAGACGGCCCAACCAATGGAAAATTGATACCATCGCCTATAGGCGTTAGCAATACCAGGGGTGAAGGTAACGTGTTGCCTTCAACCCTGGTAATAGAAGGGATGGAATAAAAATGATGGTTGATCCGGTTAATATTAGCCGGCTGAACTTGCTGGGACGCAGATGCTCCGGGCTCGATTCCTGGCATGGTAAATTTCGGAAACGAACTTTGTGTTATTTACTATGATCTGATAACACAAGTTTTACTAGCTTGGAGATATACAATGTGTGTGTTTGTCTGCCGATGATTATTATTATTATTATATTAAAAAGTAATGGATTATTATAGGAGGGGTAGGATAAAGGGATCAGATAGTAGGAATTAGGGAAACGGAATGGGCCAAAGGAGGACGTGTCGGCGCGGAAGGGCGCCTTTAGATATTCGGCCGCCGTGAGTTTCCCTGGGAAAAGGGTTCTCAGCCGTCGTTACGCCATCGAGATGGGAGGATGCCGTATACCGCGCGCAATCATCCCTCCTCCTCCTATGGGACGCTTTATAAATTACCCCACGCTGTAAAGAGCTTGAAGACGCCTGAGGCTTGGTTCCCCGGCAATGGAAAAGACTGGGCCACCGCCTGCCAGGACCCGCGGAGTGACGAGACCATGTACCCGTGGCCCTGGTATTAAGGCGAAAGAAGGAACACCGAGGGGTTTTAGTGGGTATCCCTGAGGCAATAGCACTTCTTACGGAAGGTACTAGTGTCATCCCGACCTGGCGAATCTCGCACATCGGGCGCGATACTACCCCCCCCCCCCCGTAGGGGCTGATGTTCCTCAATTGGATTTCCCGCTTTTACAAAGGAGATGGGAATAGGTGGTTGGACGTATTAAGTGGACTACCGGAACTGGCTCATCGCATGAAACGACCCTAATAGCTGTAATCATGGTTATGACTCCATGTCAGATGTTACTTTATACACTGAAGTTAAATACCATCCAAATTTCAAGAATTATTTTTAAGACGAAAGAAATTAAAACAGTCACATTTACTATTATTATTTATTTAAATGTGCAGACAACTAGATCCAAATATTATCCAAACTATTAAGGTTTTTTTTATTAATAAAACGAGTTATTTATAGAAAGATTTGTCATGTATATTTGTATCAAAATAAGCCTCTAATTTACATTCTTTACACATTATAGACGGTTAGGCTAATAAATTATTTTGCCACAAAGACATGAAAGCTTTTCTAAATTTAAACTGTATAATATTGATTTGTGTTTGTATGCCTCTATTTAACGTATAAAACAGATAATAATATGTGGTTGCGCCGAGGAACACCTCCTTATAAATTCCTCCTCCCCATCCTCGCCATCAAGAAAAGAATAAACTTTTAAATTAAGAATGCACAAAACAAGGGACATTCAGCTGGTGTCATTACTGTCACCGCAATAACATATAACGACTGTTGGAACACAATTAATGATCATAAACATATCCTAGTGAGTGTGTGAACCCCCGGGGAACGAGTGCAGTGTGGCGGTGGACTGGTGGCGAGGTAAATCACTCTCCCCTTACTTCTTCTTCCACTACCCTTTGCCTTCTCCCAGTCATCGCATCGCGCACGCAATATGTATATGTAGGTATTATCTATAATATTTTAAAATTCTAAAAATGCCGTACCTACATTGAAGGTATTAAAAAAACCATTGAGAACATTTTACATTTTTTTGTAGATTTCTTGTCTGTTTATCTATTCGGGTTTCATGAAAAACTACGGGGCCGATTTCGCTGCGGTTTTCGGTGATCGACAGCAAATTCTTAGACATAGACATCACTAATCTTAAAATCTATATACTCACTTCGCAACGGAATCATAATAAATATAATATGTAAATTGCTAAACAAAATATTGAAAAATGTGCTTTAATTTAAATAAACTATAAAAAGGCAAATTTGTATTTTAATGAATAACATATATCAGGTCTAGCTTACCGTTAAGACTATTATCTAAAGACTAAAATACTAAAATTTCCAAAGCAAGTATTATTTTCTTTTAAATCTAATTTGAAATGGAAATTCCATGTCAATCTTAATGATGCGTCCCGATAGATACGGTAATCCCAAGAAATGCTGGCATAAGGAGTGCATGCATGCCAATGAGCTCACATAAGGGATGCCGAAGATTGCGCGAAGTGGAGAAGAAAAAGCAGGACAAAGACCCGGGATCTGAAACAGACGCTCTGCGAATAATCAGGATTTAAAGCTAGGGCTTGGTTAATGATAATCCCTAATGAAGTCAACACGAATATGCTTAATTTTATCCGTGCAGGAACGGAGAAAGGATACAATTTCCTGCGGCCGGGCGGCCTGTCGTAAGAGGCGACAAAACAACCCACAGCCAGGAGGTAGGGTATTTGCCCGACTGAATGGCTACCACCCCTGGTCTAGAGTGTGCTGCCATAACTATCTTGAATTGTGTTCCGGCATTAATCACCAGGTTCCAGTCTACCATAAGAGAGCGGGAGCGCATCTGTAGCACCTTTGGTGTTGTAAATGTCTATAGGCGATGGTAACCGCTTTCCATAAAGAAGACCGTCTGCCGTCTGCACTCCTGTAATAAATAAAAAATAGTATTCTCACCAAAATGTTTATTTATGTCCTTAAAACCGCGGTGGTACGACCAAATAAATATTCTTGACCTAAGTCCCAGGACTGATCATTGTGCTTATATCTTACTACTAGGATATGCCCACGAATTCGTCCAAGCTTGACTTGAAATTCCCGCGGGATTCCCGGGACATAATGTACCGCAGTATTTAAAAAAGATTGTAAGCTATCGTTTTAGTGAAAATTGTGTCGGAATAAGCTAATTTTTGAAGGGAAAAACTCGATGTCCCGAAAAAGCGACACTAAAAAGAGGTAAATATATAAATCTATAGAACTAATGGGAGAGAATGAGATAGAATACATTATACTTAATCATTTAAACACTATGCTCATATAGATAGAGTTGGAAATGTTTTAAAGTCTTTCGTTAATAGTTCAATTTTCGTGTTTTAAAGCTTAAATATATTATAACGAAATAGTATATTAAATGTGACGTCACGAAATTTAGAATACCTCCCACCCCTTGTCACACTTTGTCTCACTTTTAGTGTGAACTGCACACAGAAACACTTTTTATGCATCCAAACAACTATAAACCGCCCCCGGGAAATTTCCCACTTGATTCTCGGAATGAAAAATATGACACATTTTATTAAATAAAATTTGCTATCCGTTATGACGTATGTTATGACGTGACACTGACCCACGATTATCTCTATCTACACCATATAAAAATGCACTCAAGGAGAAGCCCCGGTCAACGTAGGATTAATGTGGGAAACGAAAACAAAAGCTAACGGGCTATTGGGATGAACTGCTAGTGGAACTGGGGTACTGGGACTATAGGGACTATGGCGTCTTCTCATCACAATTTTCCGGGAAAATTACGTTCCTATTGTTATTACATAATATTATTGTTTAATATACTTTTTAAAATTTGTTATTTACTTATCAATAGGTACTGTGTTATTAGTAGAAATCATCACTATACCATGAAGACCTATGATTTTCCTATCCGCAATCTACACTTAAACACAATAGACCCTCATCGACGTGATGAAGTAAAGGTCAAAACTGATAAAAACCCTTCAAACAAAATAGATGTAACAAGTGGTCCGTTACAACAACATTACATCAAATAGTCGTTGTTCACTGACAATCTGTCATCGATATAAAAGCCGTGACCTCGGCCGACGCGATTGTTTCACCTCTATGATTGATGTACAGCCTCACCGGGCACCTGTCAAGAATTTTTGTGACCCTATTCACAAAAGTTTAGAGTGGTTTTGATTATATCCGTGCAGGAATGAAAAATAAATACAATTTCCTACGCCCGGGTGGCTTGTTGTAAGAGGCGACCAAACAATTCACAGCCAGGTGGTAGAGTATTGGCTATTCTTGATGGCTACATCCCTGGTCTACAGTATGTCACCGTTGCCGGAACACAACGTTGAGTTGTGTTCCGGCATTAGTGATCAAATATCAACCTCCTTTTAGAGAGCGTCAGCACATTGGTAGCATCTTTGTTGTTACGAATGTCCAAAAACGATAGTAACCGCTTTCCATCAGGTAGGCCATCTGACAGTCTGCTGATCTCATGCAATAAAAAAAAATGATAGACATAAGACTATATAAATTACGGACTACATCTATAAATTTGCCTTGTACAAATAAGCATCTGAACAGACGTACGAGTAAGTACACATACTTATGGCTCGGCGACCTTTTACACCCGTATGTTAGTTAACTTTCAGGGGAAGTTCGGTTAACCATAAGGACCACACGATCAAACTTATGCAAGCAAAGGGATAAGAAGTAAAAATTGGTCCACGAGTGATAATTAGGACAAGATCAACAGGATCGTGGATTTTGCATTTTATTTTTATTTTATTGCACAGTTCAGCAGACAGGTAGACGGCCCACCTGGTGGAAAGCGGTTACCATCGCCTATAGACATTTGTAACATCAAATGTGCTACAAATGCGTTGCTGCTCTCTTGAGGGAGACTGGAACCTGGCCCCTGATGCCGGAACACCACTCAAGGTTGTTATGACGGCATACTCTAGACGAGGGGTGGTAGCCATCCAGTCTGACAAATGCCCTCCCACCTGGCTGTAGGTTGTTTTGTCGCCTCTTACGACTGGCCTTCCGGCCGCAGGGAATTATATTATTTCTCCGTTCCTACACGGATGATTGTATATTCATATGACTAACGGGTGAAACTCACGTAAACATAGTGGGCAATACCTTCAGTTCGCCTAGAAAGGGAAGCCTGATTAATTTGAATCAAAATAATAATCACCGGAAAATATATATACATATATTTTTATTTATTTATAATTTTATATGAGGAAAACATGTCCCATAGTCATAATACATATTAGATTTTACACATACATACATATTCACATTCACATATATACACAAGTTATACTCCTACTATATACTAAAGTAACAAACCGCTACCCCTTTTGTTTTAAACCGCAGCCTTAAACAGCGTAGCAAGAGTGTGAAATCAAACATTACTACGCTAACAAATTGTAAAACCATATAGCTGCACCAACAATGTGGTTTGCTGGAGTAGGATCTCGAATTTGGTTGCTTTATAATAATTGTTTTCACATTTGCCCCGCGTAATGGACGTTTGAACGGATGTGTGTTTTTGTGTTGAAAATTTAGCGAAATT
This sequence comes from Dendrolimus kikuchii, assembly GCA_019925095.2. NCBI lineage: Eukaryota > Metazoa > Arthropoda > Insecta > Lepidoptera > Lasiocampidae > Dendrolimus > Dendrolimus kikuchii. The sequence continues at coordinate 9,662,004 of CM034407.1, forward strand.
TCAATATACAATAATATACATTATAGCCGTTACCCGCGACTTTTTCCGCTATTATTTGAATACTTTCTAAATAAATTAACGCTCAAACATGTATTTAATTATTTCCAAAATCCAAAATAATTTGCATATTCCGAAGGATTATGAAAATTAATTTTTTGGCTGTCCGTACATTTTTTTTTTATAAAAGGTAGTCTATGTTCTTTCTAATTCTTAAGTCCAAATATTATGCTTGTAGCTTCTATACATGTAAAGATATATACAGTTAAATATCAACACGACTTGGTTTTTTCATGTATACAGGTAAATAAACTGGCAGATAGTTCACCTGATGGTAAGAGGTTATTATCACCCATGGACTTCTGCAATATCAAAACACCTGATGCATTGCCTATTTAGTTGGGACTTAAAGTATCTGTTCACATTCGATTTGGTGTTATTATTTATCCAAAGTTAAGTTAAACTAGCAAAAATAAAAACATCGTTTATTATGTCATTTTCTTATTTTTCTTTCCATTATTTCACATTCTTGTATACTAAAAATCATTCTCCTCTATACCAGACGTCCTGACCTACGAGGCCGAGACGTGGATACTGACGGCAGAATTGGTCCACAACTTTCAAGTCGCTCAACGGGCTATGGAGCGAGCTATGTTGGGTGTTTCTCTTGTGCATAGAATAAGAAATGAGGATATCCGTAAGAGAGCCAAAGTAACCGACATAGCTTGCAAAATTAGCAAGTTGAAGTGGCAGTGGGCCGGTCACGTCTGTCGCTGGACCGCTGGCCGATGGAGCAGACAAGTCCTGGAGTGGAAACCGCGTCTCGGTAAACGTAGTGTCGGACGCCCTCCAGCCCGATAGACTAACGACCCGCGCAAGGTCGCCGATAGGCACTGGATGAGGAGTTGGAGTTGGGAAGGCTTATGTCCAGCAATGGACTACTTGGCTGACGACGATGCCGGACGATAAATTCGCCGACACACACACACATGCACACAGGATAAATTTAAAAAAATACGTACTCAACACCTCAAAGAAACTCACATTGTAAAAAGAACAATGACCTGTATCAAATAGGTATTAAGATTTAATACAAAAAAGTTTTAACAAAAGATACATCGATAACAAAAAGTTGGGTTTTCTTCTAATGACAATATTATTGTATACGTTTCTTAAGACCAAATAATATATTATTACCAGCAATTCATAATGCGTACTTTTGACTTTAAACATTCGGCAGTAGAGACGTAGAACGTATACTCAGTGATCATTCACATGTTAAGATATGGATAGCAAAAAAAATATTTTTTGAAGTGATAACTTCTTATGGGAGGGTAAACCGCTTCGTTAGGTAACGCGTTACGGCGCCAGTCTGTCCGGCTTCCCTTTCTCTCACGCATACGGCAGCAGTAGGCAGGCTCCTCCTCTCTCACCCTAACCCACGGCGCTAGCCGTATTTCGGTAATTAGATTAAATAATTATACTAATAACTTTATTAGTTTCATTGTTTAATCTAATTTTATGTATGTACTTACATACACAAAATTAGAATAAAATATATTTTATAATCAATAAAAGATTTTATTAATAAATAACATTTCCTTACATTACCATATTAATATACATAAAATTTAAGTAATAACCTAAGCTTTTCTCAAGCTAAAAAATTTCAATATTAAATTGTTCAACTTAGATTAGTTTAAGTTATCACTTCTGTCGGGTGTCCCAAGACGCATACGTTTTTGTCGTTATAATAGTTGTATATTGCATGCAAAGACTTATAATAATTATTCGATTATATTTATTATAGACTAGCTGATACCCGCCCGCTTCGCGTGCCGTAAAATCCGTTTTTAGTTGACCTCTATTTGGTGAAAGAAAGATTCATGCCAAATTTCAAGTCTATAGGTATTATAGTTTCTGAGATATCGTGATGAGTCACTATATACATGGATTTCAATTATATATATATATATATATATATATTATTAGTACGATTATGAAAAACACTTTTCATAGTTAAATTCAATTTAACAAGCTGATAAACCTCTTATAACTCTTATATAATGCTTAAAAATACTTTCAACTTTATTTTTAGGGAATTTATATGTTGTTGTAAAATCTGTTTGCTAAATTTAGGCTATGAAATATAGAAAAAATAATTATAATGTCATTTGGAAGAAAATATATTGTATTGTTTTTATATTTGATTTAGCAATTTTGTTTAATTGTTATAAACAAAAAGAGAAAAGGCAAAAATGTTAAATAATATTTAAACACAAATGAATTAAAACAAGCTCCGTTCAGTAAGTTTTGAGATGTGAGGGATTTTGAATGAAAAGTTTTTATATGCATTTTAACTTAAGTTCTATACGTATATTTCCAAACATCCAGACCGCTCTTCGAGTACTTAATTTCAATTTAATTACATTAATAATTACATTCAAAACATTAATTTCTGTTCATTAAAAGTTTATAGCTTAATTACAATCAACATCATTTTGGTCAAATAGTATGTCTACCAACCCACATATGTAATTACATCTTACATGTTTCGGATATATGTAATGTAATGAAGCTATACCTATCATTATTTGGCATTAGTAACACCTACTATCAATTTAAATTTAATTATAGTTCTTAATATTGTTTAGTAATATTCATTGAACGAAATGAATGAAATGTAGGGCTCATTTACCTATGGCCGATTCGTATATCCCACTCTATTCATTTCACTTGCCTAATTTCATAGGTTGAATTCTGATATTACTCGTAAGGAGCTTATGTCAAAGGAGATGGGGAATTTTGGGCCAAAGAAATGTAATGAGTTGAGATATAGCTTATAGAATGCGTTATATTTGTCTATTACAAAATGGAAAACTACAGCCCTAAATTCTATCCGGAAGACGAGAAATCTTGAAATAAGGTTACAAATAAAATAAGTTATCGATTTATGCGAATGAATTTCAACAATTAATAATATAAAACCAACTACATTAAACGATTATATCATTCAAAATAACTAAACTACAATTATAAAAATTTCAAGAAAATATAAAGAAATCATAAAACTACTTTCATCTTTTTACAATCTGGGCCCAAGGCAAATCTACGGTTACAACACATATGGATGTTAAATGCATTGACGTTTAGGTAGATTACTTTATTGGTTTCGAAAATAAACAATTACAAAATGCATATTTACAATACCTTCTTGGTAGAACAATAGACAGCTTATTGCTAAAAGACATTTCTTCCAGGCAACCTTTTTTGTTAAAGTGGAAATCCGTTTGCGGAAACCCTGCCGCACGGAGAATACGGCGGGGTTCTGTGGGACTCACCGGCCAGATGGGCTACCAGAATACCCACTAAAACCCCTTGGTGTCCTTCTGTCGCCATATGAACTTATAAGGAATTCTTAACTAGTGAAGCGATGTATAAGGTGAAGCGATAAAGGCCGTTTGTACGCAACCTGAACTTATTCAAATATCAATATAATTTATTGGGTTATTGATGACGAAATATATATTATAATCATACAGATGTTGATAGATTTTATCCAGTGTATGTCGGATAACATATTTTACGTAACATATCATCTATAATAATATAAATCATTAATATAGATATAGTCAAAGAAGCAAGTGAGGTGTGTAAGAATGGGCCTAAATGACGCTCTGTTGTTCGTGCCTACCCCGCAAGGGAACTGGCGTGAAGTTATGTATGTATGTATGTATGTAATATAGATATAACGTTATATATATTACCGTTATATTATTGTTCTCATTTCGTACAATAGTCCTACACTAACTGGAGCTTGTTCTTGGGTACATTAATTAGTATATGGTGTAGACTGGGATAATCGCCGTTCAGTGTCACGCCAGTCCTACATTAAATTTGTCAAGAGGCCTCTACGTGTTGGCCTTCCCATGGACCGTGGTCTGCAAGGACATATAGTATATAACTTAAATTATTCATACTCGTTAGGTCGGTAAATACATTACCTACCTAAATATGTAACATGAATAATTTAATATCTATATAAATAGTATGCCATTGTTAACTCATAACAAAGAATAATGTTGTCGTCAAATATATTTTTAACCGAATTTATACACTAATATTTCTCACGACACTTGCATAGTACAGAGGATCTAAAGCGTCCGTATTCACACTTTCGTAAGACGAGCATGACTAGTAACTATCAAATAAATGGAATTTTGTGCTTACAATACCAGTATATCTAGATGTACACGTGCTATATTAACTAAACGATCTGCAAAAGCGCTTGAGGCCCCCAGACTAATAATAATCAATGTTACTTGTCATCCCGGAAATGGGATAGTTGTCCCAGCTTACATGTGGGAAACTTCTATAAGCAACAGTGTGTATGTAAAGCCCTAGTAACACAGAAAAAATGTAAAATAAAATTAATTTGCTATCGCTACCTGCTTCACGATCAACAAATCAGAATACAATCTGACAATTAGATTATCAGTAGAATAAACGCATAGTCATCACCATTCCATTGTAGAGCGTGAACAGTAATAAAAATTCCTTTTATGTTTCAGTAGCATTATTATTTTGTTGGCCATACACCGTACAGTGGGCATTCTAAGCTCAGAGAATAAAAGCGTTTGTTGCGTAAATTTTAAGATGGATTAATGAGTTAAAAACCATAAAGGTGAACGTTATGTTTGATACTAACTGTTTTTAGGAGATGGTAGTGCATCCTAGTGGGCTGAAGAATCAAGACTACTAGTTATTTTATTATTTATTCTCTATTTTTTATTCATTGTAGGTATATGTATTGTGCGATATTTATATATGTATTTAATTTGCACACCACTGTCATACACTTGCGAATCTCCCGTTGATAAAATCCATAGCCCGGGTTGTCTGGAAGAGATCGCTCTAAAGCGATAAGGCCGCCCTTTGCTCCTACTTTTAATGGTTAAATGTGACTACTGTAAATTGTTTATTATATGTGTATTTGGTGAACAATAAAGACTTTTCTATATATCTTGTATCTATCTTATCCACACAACACCAAATAATTAATCTTAAGTTACACATTTTTTTCTTGTCTCACACAACAGGTATTATATGATTTTTACACAGGTACAACAGGTATTATAGTTCCTTTCTCTTTCTTTCTTTCCTTGAAAGATCATTTTGGTACAACACACTGATGATTTTTACAGTCACACTACTTAATGATTTTTTAACTTCTTAGACAACTTAAGAAACATCTAAACTTATATAATAAAATGGAAAATATTTTATACTAGCTGACCTGACAGACGGTGTCCTGTTTTAACTATGAATATTGAATTAGAATTGGTATTATTAAAAAAATATCTAAAAAAAAGTTCCAATTCGAATTCAATATTCATAGTTAAGACAGGTCTACGTTTATCGGGTCAGATAGTGACTTATATTTATATGTTTCAAATTCGCGATATTCAGTTTGTTTACATCTTTGACGATATTTGCAGCACACATTCTGTCAATGACATAAGGTTACATTAAAAAAGTTTATATTGTCCAAAGCGCTAAGGTTAGATTACACATAATTTTATATGGAGCTTAAGTATTCTTAATTTTTTTAATTTTCCGCGCAATGTTCTTAATTTTTTCTTTCATAAGAACCTTCTCCTGACAATAACAAACACAAAAAAAAAAGAATTAGCGTAATCGGTCCAGCCGTTCACGCGTGATGGCGTGACCAAGGGAAATAGGGATTCATTTATATACTTATATATATTAATTATATAGATTAACCTTCTAAACATACAATTTAACTAAAATATTATGAAACTGGTTTTAGTTTTTGACATCGTTATTTCACTTGCGATTAGAAAATGAAGCGATTATGGAATATCTACTAAATACCGTTTTACACAATTAGTAATTCCTTCCCATGTACCTGCGCAGTAGACCAATTTAGTAGTGCGCGACATTGTACGAATCGCGTAAGCGGGACAGCTAAGAATGCATAGCAAGCAACACTCTGCCATTCCCGCTTGCGAATAAAGTTCTATATAGATTATTTTCATGTCGGATCTATTCTGCACTATCTACGCATGTAAAATTGGACCTACTTTTCTATAATCAAGCCGTGATTTCGCGTTGCGTACGTTGCGCTTTACACTTAGCTTTTCATTTCTTTGGATGCACGCATAAAATACACTCCTACTAAAAATGCATTACTCAAATTTAAATTTTCGTGTAATTTTTTTAATAATAACTTAGAAAAAATGTAAGATGATGTTAATCAAATAGAAGAAAAACAAGTTCTTTCAAAAACTACAGTTCGCTCTCCTGAAATTTTTTCTTAGTTTCCTGTAGAGTCTAGACCCACAATCTGAGTTTCTACGTAAAGTATGCACGACTAGGATTTGAATCTAAGTCTGTTGCATAAGATTCGTATACCTTTACAGCTAAACTATAGCGACATGTTTTATACTCACCATAGATAAAGCATCAAATTGATTGCCAACCTTATCATCAGAAAAATCTTTTTACATCGCTCAAAAAGCAACAATAATTTAACGAAAAATGTCGCGGGACGTTTCCATGTCTAGCCATGGGCGGTAACAAACAGTTTCACAATTAAGATTATAAAATAATCGGTACTCACATGATCTTAATTCACAATGATAAATGGAAATTAGAGAATTCCTTTCGTATTGTAATATTTATTACGTAACATTAATAGGTGTAAAACGTGGTACGCCGTTGTACAGTATCTTCGACCAGTACTTAATTTTAGATGTTGAGAGTATTCTCAGTATATCAACTTGCCTTTCAAATATAGTCTTAATGTCTTAATAATATTTTCTCCAATTTAATTAGTGGCATAGTTATTTGACTACATAGAAATATACATATGTGTAGTACTAAGATATCTGTCATGTGCCTGTTGGATCACGTACATTGAAGTGACGATTGTCAAGTGACTTTGAACATCATTTGACTATGAAACAGTAAAAAAGTAGCTAATCAAATTACCCATATCTTAAAAAATACTCCACGGATCGATTTTGATTAATTTTTTTGTGAGTGTTTGAGTGGTTCGGATGGTTATTAAATTCACAATTGGAACTGGTAGGTGGCGCTGGGATCGGGTCCTTGATTTTAATTTATCAGGGCAGGACAACGTCTGCTGGGATCTCTAGTTTAATATAATTATTAATATTCATGCTCTACACATTCTTCTAAATATTACACTTCAATGTTCAAATGTGGGCGAGGTAGGATACAGTTCCTAAGAATTTGGTAGCAAATGCCTCACTACTTATTACTGAAATAAAAACAATCAAGCTCTTACAAACAGTAGTGCGCGGAGCACTGAATAAATGGTGTTTCAACCCTTAATTACATAGTTGGTCGTCACCTATTTTTTTTCGTCGTTTCACTACAGCGGGAATACATACATGAATGTGATAAAAAGGACAGGCAGATGCAAGGATAGATGGACATGATGATTTCATAATTGTAGTTTTTACCAAAATAGCTACAATGCCTTAAAAATGGGTAAATATTCTATTCATCTATGTATAATACGGCAAGTAGATCATGATAGAAAGAGTCTGATTACAGCACAAAAAAAACTGTCAATGTGATGCGCTACTTACACACGTCAACACTGCACGTTACAAATTCTAATCACTTGACCCAAATCAATCGTTGTAAAACAAAATTTTAACTGGTTTTTGATTTACTGTATTTTTGTACTGTGTTCCGACCTCTCCGGGTCACACGCTGGTAATTGATTTGCGCCGCGGCGGACTATGCATTAACATAAGATAATGCTTAACCTTTGACATTAGCTTTAAAATTTCACTTCGCCAGTGTAACAAGCACCTTTGTAGACCAATAAAAGCACTTTTTAATCTGTACATTCACTTATAAGCTTATATTATTCCTGTTCTTTGATGTAGAGACGCCTTAAATTCTTTTACAATAATCAGCAAAGAAACATACATTTTGTATATGCCCAGATTAAGCAAGTTACCTTTGTGTTATGGGTAATATGCAACGGGTTTAGTCTGGAGCCGATCCCAGATACCCAGACGAAAATAACGGAGAAATTTGTTCCCGAAATTTACCATGCTAGGAATCGAACCCGGAACCTCTGCGTTGCAGTGTGGTAAGCTGGCAAAGGCTCAGGCCGCTCAATCACAGGAGGTCGTTAATCAAAAAGAAAAAAAAACTTTAGTCATTCTACGATGAATTTTAAATTCATACTAATATTTTGAGTCAGTAATACGATATATAAAATTGTGTTTTCTGTCTGTATGAATTTTGTTCTAAATTAAATTAAGTTTCCAAAAATGCGCTATAATGTGCCGTGTACTCATAGTAACCAAAATTCGATAAAATAAAATAACTATAAATGAAATTAAGTAATTAAAGTTTAAAAAATTGAGAATATAAGAAAAGTAACTTTAATTATTTCTTATTTACGCTTTGCAGCTGAAAAATATTTGGCTGCTTCTGTTTCACGAGCAAGTTTTCAATAAGAAGTAATTTGGTTTAAACTTTTCAGCGAACCCATTCATTTCAAATATAAATGCCAAAATAACTCTGTTTCTTACATATTCACTATAATATGGCTTAATATATCTTAATAAGATTTGACAAGAAGATAGATTGTAACCTGGTGAAGTAGATAACCTCATTTCTACAAAACTATCTTGAAGGGATGAAAATAAAAATTCACATTTCGGTGTTTAGTTAGAAATATCTGTCGTTGGAACACACGTAATATGCATTGCCTTAAATAGGGCCACCGGTGCCCAGGCACAGGGCGTAGACTCTGGGGGGCGCAAGAATGGCCAGACCAGGCAGGAGTATTATTTTTTTCGGTTTGCTCCTGATAAGTTCCCGCTGCGCCCCTAGTGCTCGATTCCAACACACACGTACCTATATGCCAGTATCATCAAAAACGTCTATTGAATTAGACAAAACATCGCGCTCATTTTTTTGTTCTAGTTCTTTAAAAAAACAGCCCATTGTGTATTGTAATCTTTTATGGCAGTCATTAGCCAGGTATGTCGGACTGATTCTAGGAAATCCGGTCCACGCGGCCGGGCAGACATATTGCATCTGTGCAGTATAAAGCAATGCCCCAATTGAGAGATGATACAGTCGAGCGAGAACCACGAACGAAGAGGGACGTGTGTACATAGCGGGAATATCTATTAGTGACGGACTTTGCGCGTTTTATGGAATCACGACCTTCTCCATTACGTTTGGCTTTGTTGTATTCGGTTACATTTGTACCTGTCTTATACGTGTTTGTATAGTTCTAATAAACTCTATGGTCATTCTAACGGCATTTTAATTCGAGTCCCGCAACTCGTAACAATAATTTAAAACGGGTAAAATCACGAGTAACGTTTAGTCTTATAGAAATGTCTAGAGAAAATGTATACACACATCCGGTTCTCATGCAATAAATTGAGATATTATTTGTAATATTTTTAAGTGTCATATTAATTTTGTTTATACACCATACACTAAATTTAATAATGAATCGCCTTAATAATAACTACTACTTAAGAATATTTTTCTAAGCGAAACACGAGAATAACGAGGTGTCTACTTAAGTTGGTCGAAGTAAGGTTGTGTATTTTTTACTAAACATCAGACAATAGTTTCTGGCCTCTACATTTGAGATGAATGTTGAGTGCCCGTTGACTTATTGTTGTTTATTTTTTTATGTAAGCGCGTTTTTATGTGCTGCGATTGACTTGAACCGAGCATATTCAAAAACATGTCACGAACATTTTTACTTATCTAGGTACATCATAATTATAAAGATTTGGTAATTTAGTGGCTAATTCACCTTGCGTCTCAAATTCGCTTTCAAATGAAGTTGAAATTTCAAATGAACCATTTAGACAATATTTTGGCGTTATATGCATATTGAACAATTATCATGTGCTGATAATGAAAGAAAACATCGTGACGAGCATATCGATAACCGATGTTTTAAACCCGACTCTCTGCCTTGGACAAGCGTGAAGGGAGTACTGTCCGTTTCCTCTTTAAAAAAATTGAGATGACCAGTAGTAGGACCTTTGGGACCACATAGACTTTGTTTTTGTTTGTGCAACTACTAAATGAATTTTGATGAAACTTTACAATAATTTAGCTTATATATCAGAATAACACACAGGATATAATTTATAAAGATATAGTGTAGTTTTGTGGTTTTCCATCACCCCGCGTGTGAAAACACGGACTTAATATACGTACATAAATCGAACTCAAAAATTTTACCATTTATTTTATTATAAATCATTCCCATTAAAAATAGTAAAACTCAAGCATATTTTTATTAATCTTTTGTAAGTGGTAGCGTTCTTAAATATGGAATATATACATAACTTCACGTCAGTTCCCTTACGGGGTAGGCACGAACAACAGAGCGCCATTTAGGCTTATTCTTACACACCTCACTTGTTAAGAAATAAATTGTAATATTTGTTATGAAGAAAAAAAAACATTATGCGCATCAAAGTAAACTATGTATGAATGAACGTGTGGCTCTAGATAGAGGGTCTTGGGCAAACTGGTGCGTGATCGAGGTGATTTTCTCATCGCAATGCCGACCCGATTAGACCACAACAGACCAGCTGGGAAGTATACGAGAAACATATCTCATAATCAGAATTTACCGTTAATTTTATTCGATTCCAATTAAAATTATTTTGTTTTATATGTCGAACATTCTAAAGAACATGTTCAAGTCAATCGACAAGTCTTCACCGGTCGTATGATTTTTTTTTAAAGATTTACGTTTATAACAAAGAACAGTTAGTGGGTATATGCAGAGCTGCAGAATTATTTTATTTCATCACCAAACGTAATTAATCATTTGGTTTTTATAGTTACTTCTTCTATCAAATGTTAGGGAATTATGAAATTAATATTTTTATTTATTGGGTTATTAAAATTTAATTACTTTTAAAACGGTATTATATTAAATCAACTAAAGCCCGATTTCGAAACTATTCTTATTGATGAGATAGTGAAGATTTGTGAGTAAAGTTCTAAAGTAATATCCGGTCAAAACATGTTGTTTTCAAGATGCTATATGGTGCTTTTCAAATGAGTGATTATATAAGGAAAGGCTTTTTATACAAACCAAATGTCTATGTAATAAGATTCAATTAAAGCTCTTTAATATTATTTTAATGAAAAATAAACTTTTTGTGATGTTTAAATTTTTATATATATTACTAGTTGATACCCGCCCGCTTCGCGTGCCGTAAAATCCGTTCTTAGCTGACCTCTACATGGCGAAAGGAAGGTCCATGTCAAATTTCAAGTTAATAGGTACATATTATAGTTCCTGAGATATTGTGATGAGTATATATATATATATATATATATATATATATATATATATATATATATATATATATATATATATATATATATATATATATATATATATATATATATATATATATAGATAATTCATCTCTTCATGGTACTGAACTCTGACTAAACTACTCCAAAACTGTAGTCCGATTTTGATGAAATTTCTTGTGTGTTTAAGTGTATTTGAGAATGGTTTATATTCACAATTCGACGCGGCAGATGGCACTGGAATCAGGTTCTAGGGCTTCGACGAAACTTTTTTGTGTTTATTTGAGCGGGTTTCTCGGTGGTTTAAATCCACTTGGACTCTGTAGATGGCTTTAGTATTTTTATATAATTTTTTATTTGTTCTATAATGAATTTTCGCTCACTTATTATAACTACCTCATATACAGCTTTTATGACGTCCGGTACCGAGACGTAGGCACTGATAGTGCGGCTAATGCTCAAACTCAATCGCTAAGCAGGCAATAGCTACCTATACCTATGTTGAGTGTTTCTCTCATGGATAAGATCCAAAATGAGGAAGTGATCGTAGGCCGGTCACATTTGTGGCAGTACTAATGGACGATAGAGCAGACGAATTCTGGAGTGTATGGCAAGTCTTGGTAAACATAGTACAGAACATCCTAAGACCTGATGATGAATGATGAACTGGGCAAGGTTGCCAATGGGACCTGAATGAGGAACTGCGTTTATTATATACCTATTTATTTTTTACAGCAGGGTATTATGATTTCCTGATGACTAGGGAGATTACAATTTTTACTTATTTATGTAATGTATTTTTTTGTAATAGTTTATTTAATATGTAATTGTTATTTATGTTGTTGTATGCAATTAATTTCCCCTATAATGGGAGGCCCGAGCCCAGCAGTAGGATATTTATAAGCTGTTATTATAAATTATTATAATGCAATTAACTGTTAATTATGGAAAAATATAACACGCTTGCAAGCTTACAGGCAGGCTATTCCATAATAAATATTGTAAGTCAATAAATTATGTTTATGTTTTGATAAGCAACCTTTACGTAAGTGTATAAGATAAAAGGGAAATGTATAGTGAAAAAACGGTCCTTAGGCAAATGAAAATGGTCAACATTTGCTGACAATACATCACCACATTTTAGTGTAGTCTTGACTCAAACAAACCACTCATCTAAACCTCAATTACGTCATATTTAAGAGCTCCTAAACTACCTTCACGTACACGAGTTAATTGTGAAAGTCCCTAAACAAAAGACAAAGCAAACAAGCACCGTACGCGACATGCAGACAAGGTGGTCTAACAATGGCTGGACCACCGTAACTGATTGCGAACACACACAGTGTATTCGTGTTTGATTAGCGTCCACAACTGTTGTGTTTACCCTATATGAACAAGAAACTAATATTCCGTGGCACAACGCATCTGCAAGGTGGATGTGGCATTGTTTGACACTCGGACTCAAATTATAACTAAAGTTGTAGAAACCATGATGAAATGAAAGCTGAGCAACGGCTCTTCTTTAATATATTATAGTAATAAAGTATACACGAATCGGAGTGAAACGAAAACATGTGATAGGTTTCTGTTGTTTGTGACGAACCACAACTTAGAATTAACATGTTATGTTCCTGATTCATAATATAGCTTTTTATGGTACTAAACTAAAAGTTAAAGAAGAGTTGTCGATTGGTACTATCTATGAACTGTTTGTAAAATAAAATTAAGATAATATGGTTGTAACTCAATTGTTGTTCTTGAACAGTGTTTCTTAAACCTGACCAATATTTGCATTAGTTATGTAGTTACTTACCTTGTAAATAACTCATTATCATCATTTGGACAGAATCAACTTAACGACAACATCTTTATCCAAGAGATGATAATTACTTAACTCACCAACTTTGTTTTGTTTAGTAATTTATAATTAAATTAATTTCAAGAAGCAACTAATTTTTGAACTACAAAGTGGAAAATTCTCAAAAAATTAAGATGGTAGAGCTTAAAAATACTCAAATAAAATTGTTTTAAACATTATTCATTAAGATTTTTTTAGGATATAGTGAATTTTAGATTAAGCGCATTTTAGAGTTCCGTAACCAGGTGGTAGGGCATTTGTCCGACTGGACGGCTGCCACCCCTGGTCTAAAGTATGTCGCCATAACAACCTTGAGTTGTGTTCCGGCATTAGTGACCAGGTTCCAGTACCCCTTAAGAGAGCAGCAGCGCATTTGTAGCACCTTTGGTGTTGCAAATGTCCATAGGCGATGGTAACCGCTTTCCATCAAGTGGGCCGTCTGCCTGTCTGCTGAACTCCTGCAATAAAAATATAAAAAAACCAAATGTCAAAAATAATATTAATTAGGAGATTAACACGCACAAGTTACGCTTATTCTATTGATTTATTGAGACGGAACACACCACAAACACCTATACCTTCGAATTAGCTAGACCGGTAAAGACTTGGCCCATCAAACACATACGCCTTCAATCAAATAATGAACGTTTGAAACCTATACGGAACGCTTTATAGTTCGTGGGATGTGATTTATTTGTGTTTTTAATACCACCTCCATTTTCTATTAGTTCTTTCCACCATCGATGTACGATACAATTGTTTGCACGGCCCGTTATAAGCTCGTTTTGTTTCGTAATTGCGACCAATTGTTAAGAATGCTCACCATTTTGACGAGGTGTCTTTACTTAAGATTGCTTACTTTTCACGAATATTGCCTTAGTTGAGTAGTTAGCTTTGAAATTGGGTAATGGAATGTTATGACATTGTCTAGTATGCAAATTAATGCTTGTCCAACTTACAATTTACTCGTATTATCACATCTTTAAATTTTGAAACTATAATCACATTCTTTGGATTGTTGTTGAATTCGATTTCTTTATTACAATGGAAGACGCTTGCTCCATCTTAAACAGTACCTCCGCTCAACATCAAGTATGAGATCATGGTCAAACGCGAACCTATACTGCAATAAAAAAAATATTTCATAGCCAATTCAGCGAAAATGGAGTTACTTGTATAATCATACGTTCATCATTATAGATATTATTCTCAAAAATAGATCTAATTGATGAAGTTGGCAGGATTGTTGTACGTATACGTTTAAATACGTTTTTTTTCTCTTTTTTTGTAATGCTGAAGCACAGCAGACAGGCTGGCACCTCAACTGTGATGGAAAGTGGTTACACTCGTCTATGGATATTAGCAATACCAAGGTCCTGCCAATATGCTGCCGCCCTCAACGGAGTAACTGAAACCTGACCACAAATGCTCTAGACCAGGCATGGTAGCCATCCAGTCGGGTGAATGCCCTACCTCCTGGCTGGGAGTTATTTTGTCGCCTCTTACGGCAGGCCACCCGGCCGCACGAATTAGCATTCTTTTTCCGTTCCTGTACGGAGACAATGCTGCTAAGTGTTCGTGTAGTGAAAACAACTATAAAAATTAGAAGTTGCAGTCATACATGTAACTGAGACATGAAAAAACTTTTCAATAACACCGGCTAGACCCATTTATTCCTGTGTATTTCGAAGCGCTGAATCCGAATCTTGAGGCAGGAATTTTGAGGGTTTTTATGGAACAAAAGTAGTTTATAGTGTATGGACCAAACTGATCCCAGCTTCGATCTTTTGGTCCATAAAAACCCCCAAAATTCCTCCCTCAAGACATAGATATAGAATAGATGCGTCTGGTCAAAAGTACAGACTACTTTTCATTTTTAATAAAAACTTTTAATTTATTATGAAATTGAACATTCTGTTAAAAATTAAGCTTAATAAATGGTATGTATGAGTAAGAATTGGTTTGATAATTATAATAATAGACTCGTTGAGCAATTTCTGAAGCAAAGACCGCTGTGCAAGAGTCGTACAATGTTTATGTTCTGAGGTATTTTTAAGAACGTCAGCGTCTCAATAGTTGAGACGTCGATATTTAGTCACTCGAATGTTCATTTATCAACTTTTGTGTCATGGTACTGATCTGAGATTCTGACAATCTGAGATTGTTTATCAGTTGTTTTGCGTGAAATATAATGAAGAATTTTCCTGAGGTATTTTAGTTTTTGGAACTAAATTCCTTGTCACAAGTTGCTCGGCGGATGGGAGCTAGACAAACAAAGTGTTAAAGCGAAATGAAAAATACTAACCCCTGTTTATTATTATACAGTTTCGAACTTTAATGCAATGAAATAAGATTTAATAGTACATTATGGTACTAGTGTGTAACATTGGTGATTACCGCCGAGGCGCCATTGAGACTCGAGCCGTAGGCGAGGGTCTTAAGAGAGCCGAGGACGGTAATCATCAATACACACGTGTATCATACGACGTTTTTCAACACACTTGTGAATAAAATAACAACAAAAACTCATTTTATTTTTAGTAGATAAAAAAAGTTATATATGAGTGAAAATTTTATTTATTAAACACGCACGAGTTAAAATTATCTATTTAAATAAGAAGTTGCATGAAATGCGTAAGCAATAGGAACATTAATTTATTTGTTCTATAGAACACGATCTTTTTTTTTTTAAATAAAAACTATTTTAAGAACAAAGCAACTCAACCAATAAAATTAAAAAAAAATATTTATAACTCACTAGTGAGTTATAACGTTTTTTACTCACAGTTTGATAATGGGTGTCATTCTGTGCCTAATTGCGGTGACCATAGAGCCACTTTATGAGCAAGTGTGTTGAAAAATAATATACATTAAGTCTTATAACCGCGTTGTTATTCGGCCGCATTTGGGCGCTGTCGCCGAGCACGCGCGCAGGTTTTTATATAACTTATTACTTATCAACACTTTTTGAGACATTTTGATACTTTTTAAGAATTTTTGGAGAACTTTGTTCTAAACAGGTGCCCCAAATATACCACACTATTCTTTTTAAATATTTTTAAGTAGGTACTTATTTTTACAAAAAAAATCTCATTCTCTAGGGGTTAAAATTTGATGCAGCATCTCGCAGGAACTCTTACTATAAAGAATATCCAAATTAGAAACCAATTTTAACTGAGCATGCAACGAAACTCAAAGTAGATTCTTATTGTGGCTATATATTATCTATAATCGATTAGCCGATACATGCACGACGAGCAATCGATAGAAACATCATCTGTCAATCATATTGAAGAATTAACTCGTGAGGGATCGGTGGAGAATATCGGCAAACTATGTGTGCCACGATTTGTTTCTAACACGGCTTTGTCAGGATTAGATTAATGATACAAAATTTGTGGATATTATAAATCGACTAAAGGAAACGATGCTTTGTAATTCTTATTAACAGTAATCGATACTTAGCCTACATTCTGGAGGATGAGGCTGGTTTATTAAAAGAAGCGTGAAAGTTGCAAGCTGTTATGTTAATACTAAAGCATCTGTTGGAGCCTAATCTATCCGTGCAGGAACGGAGAAAGAATACAATTTCCTGCGGCCGGGCGGCCTGTCGTAAGAGGCGACTTAACAACCCACAGCCAGGTGGCAGGGCATTTGCCCGACTGGATGGCTACCACTCCTGGTCTAAAGTGTGTCGCCATAACAACCTTGAGTTGTGTTCCGGCATTAGTGACCAGGTTCCAGTCTCGCTTAAGAGAGCAGCAGCGCATTTTAGCAACTTTGGTGTTGTAAATGTCCATAGGCGATGGTAACCGCTTTCCATCAAGTGGGCCGTCTGCCTGTCTGCTGGTCTCCTGCAATAAAAAAAAATCTAGTATCTGTCTGTTGAAGTGGCCTTAGTTGTATCATTTTTTTACTCTGCTTTTTTTTCGGAATTGTTTTTGTCCATAGGAATACATCAACCGAATCGTACCCTAATCTATTTAAGGATATTGTAAAAGTGGTAGTCACTAACGAAGAACTCCAACCAAACCACCCAGCCGTCGGCATAATTCAGATGTGGGATCAGACCGAATCGTTTGTATAGCACTAATGTTCATGAAATTTAAACTAAAGTCACTCATCAGTGCATTGTATTATTTTTGAATAGAAACTCTTTTATGAACGTAAAAACAAAAGCGTCACGTTTTGTTCGTCACGTTTATCGTCCTGGCTACACCAGTATATCAAAATTATATAAGTGGATAAATGTATGCAATACAGTTCTATTGTTGCTAGATGGTATTGGAATACATACAGACAAACATACACAATTGAGTGTATGCAACATCGTAGTTCCTAAGAGCAGGTATAAATCTCTTGATTCTTGTACACATTTGTCATTTCTAATTGAAAAATTATTATTCAATAACTTTATGGTAAAATTTCATAATAAAGTGAAATAATCAAAGGATTATTTTGCTTAAACCTCGTTTATCGTACTTTTTTTATTCCTGGAGTACAACAGACAGGCTGACGGCGCAATTGTAATGCAAATTGGTTACCGTCACCTATGAATATTTGCAACACTAAAGGTGCTACCAATGTGCTGCCGAGCTCGTAGACGCGACTGGAACCTGGCCACTGATGCCGGAACACAACTGAAGGTTGTTATGGCGACATGTCCTAAACTAGGAGTGGTAGCCACACAGACGGGCAAATGCTCTACCACCCGGTTATGGGTTGTTTTGTCGCCCCTTACGACAGGCCGCCTGACCGCAGGAATTAGTATTCTTTCTCCGTTCCTCCACGGATAATTAATACAAACCGAAAGGTGGGCCATCTGCCTGTCGGCTGAACTTATGCAATAAAAAAAATATTGTTAGCAACAAACATGTGCCAATTTTATTTTATTTTATACTTAATATCACTTTAATTGTTATAGAATCTAATTTACTGTATAGTATATTATTTACATAAAGTTATATTTGTATTTTAAATTTCTTGTATTCACATGTTTAGGAGGAATATGACTTAGATTCTAAAAATATTCAAAAGTATTTATGGTTGTATTCTTGCTGTGAAATAAATAAATAAAGAGTCACATTCGCATCTGTAATATTAGTTAGGTTAGCCTTTATCAACACATCAAGGCTTATACATATAATCAAGAAGTTAATTAATCACGATAACAACAATAATCTCCCATCCCGGATAGGACGTTCGTCCATTGTCCATCTGACATTGACCATTCATACAAAACGCATTGTTTAGATGATAAACAGGTAAATGTTACTTATATATGCGTAATGCTTTATAATGATGTTATTCATTGTATAACAATAAACATTTAATAAGTCACGATAAAGGATTTATAGGGTTAAGAAGCCAATTACAGAATCTTGTGTTGAATACAATGATCATGCAACATTAACTATGAATAACTAAATATATACCTATAAATAAAATTTACATGTAATAATATCTGTAATCTATAATATTATACAATTTCAAAAGTGCAGTTTTGTTATTTTTTGTGTATTGTCTGTTTGTTCGGGATTCACGCAAAAACTACTGAGCCAATTACGATGCGGTTTTAACTGATCGATAGAAAATTCTCGGACTTAAAATCTGCGGTCCTTTATGTCCCGGGAATCTTGTAGGAATTTTCTTAGGAGCGGTTTAAAGTGCCCAGGCTGAAAAAATATTCTGATTACGATCCAATATTTATACTAATCAATAGCAAATTCTCTATAATAAAATATGTGATCTTTGCTATCCGTCCACTAGGGACAAATTCGCGGACGAATCTTAGTTATAAAATAAAAGTAATATTTTAGGTGATTACTGCTATTCACTATACGTCTACTTATAAAGTTTCAGTTGTGGAGGTGAAGAAAAAATCTCACATTTTCACTCTTGAAAATTTCTTTTTTTTTTCTCAAAGTGCAAAAATGCAAAATTGATAGAAGGTAAATAAGTAAAATCTTATCAAAACACCTGTTTTCTCAAACAAATTTACAATTGAAATCGAGAATTCCAAACAAAACTACACTTAACCATCTAGGTCCTAGATGATTAAGTGTAGTTATATATATCCTAGATTCTAGGATATAGTCTACCTTGTTTTGTTTCAAAAGCTCACCTTATTGGAGTCAAATTAAGTGATATTATTGAGACTTTATCAAAATTACATTGAGTTTAGATTAAAAGTGCTATTTCAATGCAATAAATAAATGTATTCAATATATTTTATTTAGTAACAAACAATACAATTGATATAAGTTATCATAAATCCTCGAAATATTTACATATAAAAGAGCGGCTGCTCAAACATCATACTATCGTCTTATTTTTATAATAACACGATACAAATTAGCTTATTTGGTGTTTAAACAATAATTTAGTACCTACGTTTTTACTTGATATAGCTATGACATCACAACTAGCTACACTCATATAAAATCTAGAAGGCTGCGACGTTTTGTAAGTTGATAAAAAATGCCAATTGATTTGACAATTATACTACTGATTCTACTCGTAGACTTGGATTTTGATTTTAAAACATAAAATTGACCAGGAGCCCAATTCTGCTACTACAATATCGTCAAAAAAATGATAGATATAATAAATATCGGCAGACAAACAAACACTTTGTATATCTTCAAGCTAAGCAAGTTCCAAAGAAGTTACGCTTGTGTTATAGGTAATATACTATGAAACAGTCCGGGGCCGATCGGCCGTTTACGAAATTTACCATGCCAGGAATCGAACCTGGAACCTCTGCCTTGTAGCGAGGTTGGCCGACAAAGGTTTAGCCGCTCAACCATAGAAGGCATCGAGGCTGACCAATGGTCAATCACTGGCGCCATAATGCCTGTTTTTTCATAAATAAACAACCATTATGACGCCAGTAGTCGAGAATTCATATGATGATGTAATAACAGAATTGAAGCCCTGTATTGTTACTATGGAGCAGACAGAAGACGCTAAAGATGATAATCTCAATGAACTAAAACATAATACTAACTAATACTAATTCCAAAGTCAATTGCAAACAACGATTTAAAAATGAACTAAAAGTTCCTTGTCATCTATTTGCAGCAGCCAGTTCAGTGCTTAATAGAGGTCAGTGCCGCTAGATTAAACATTCTTCATGTTAATAAAGATATCATATAGCGGCAAATCTTTAAAGCTATATTTGCATGACTTTAAATAATGAAATATTTCAGCTTAATAAAGATTGCGAATCTTACAATTATAGTTTAACACGCAATCACACCACAGACTAAAAGCTCGCGCTTGTCCTGTCATGTCGCAATAATGATAAAAAAACTAATAAATACTAATAATCTTTAAAATTGTGGTTATTTTCAAAGCTAACGGTTTTTATAAAGGAATCTTACACCGTTGTTCACTATCCCGTAATATAACGGTCAAATGAAGAAGGTAGTCATGCAATAATATAGAATAGACTAGAATATACTTTATTTTATAATCAAATTAATGTAACAATTCACTAAAGCAGATTATAAATAGGTACAAATGGCGGTATTATCGCTGATAGCCATGTCTTCCAGACAACGTTGGGATAGACACAGTAATATGACATAAAAGCTAGGGCAGGGTTTTTGTTACACAATATTCTAAAAACATTTAAATATAGAATTATTAACATTATTATACCTATATATATACACACATATTTATTTATAAACTTACTTAAATAAATAGATCCATAGCTGGGCATTTAATTCGTTAATCGTTAATTAACGAAGTTAACATTTCGAGTAACGGATCAACTTTTAAGTTAACATATGTTAACGGACTAGTTAACTTCCGTTAAATTTCCCAAAGTCCGTTAATCGTTAATCCAGCACAGATACCGCACGCACCGCGAAAAACACGTTCTGATATGTACGTCGGTCAACTTGCCGCGGCTTTTCACGCGAAGTTCCGGTTGATATGGTTGGAAACGTATGACATCAGTCGAGTAGATGCAGTAAACAAATGCGTGGAAAAAAAGGTAGAAGAGGCGTTACAACAAGAAGCTGTCGAAAGTTTGAAGGACAGAGATAGTTTAAGTGGCGGAGGTAGCAACGCGAGTAACAACGACGATGATGAGGATGACTTTTTCAATTCTGTCACTCAGTCTAAAGAAAAATCTAAGAGCAACAAATCTTTAAACAGCAAAGCTCAATGTCTCGTCAAAATGCGACATAAAGTCGAAAGACTCGTTAAATGATGCGGCATTCCTCGGGGAACAGATATTCGCAAATCTGTTTATTAAATGTAATACTGCTATACCCAAGCGCTGCAGTTGGACGACTTTTCTCTACGGGCAAGGAAATACTACAGCCAAAACAAGACTCGCTTTCAGACGAGGACTTCAACATATTAGTGTTCATGAAGGGGAATATTCATATTATGCTAGATGACTAAATTGACAGATAAATTGGACGGGTTAGTATCGTTTCGTCTAAGATGTAAATGGTCTATGTAGCAATTGGTCATAATATTACTATCAAATCGTCTTAAAATTAATTCGTCTAATTAGTGTTTCGTCCAGAACGCAACTAGTCTATCTTAATAAAATAAATTCTAAACCTTAATCCAAACGAATGACAAAACATTGTTTGTCAACATGCCTATATTAAACACTCTAATAATTATACCCGTCTTTTTTTTAATTTTTTATCCTGTTAACTTCCAGAACCAACAGTTTTTATATGAAGATGCTATTTTTATCACGTGTTAACGGATTAACGACTAACGTTAACTTGCGTTTAATTTTCTAAAATGTAACGCTTTAACTTTTAATGAAGTTAACTTTTTCAGTAACGGATTAGCGATTAACGAAGTTAAGTATTTGATTAACGGTGAACAGCTATGAGATCATACTAACTTCATACACGGACATAATAATATATGCATACAGGTCTAAATAATACATAACATTATTATGTAAAAATGTATAAAACATTATAAACATATTTACAATATATTTTAAGGTAGTGATTCCTAACAAGTTTATTAAAAGATGATTAAATTGGGCTTGCTTCACTTCCTGTCCATATCTGACTGAATGACATATACATATATATATATATATATATACATACAGAATCGTTTCATACCTAGAATAATGCGTGAGGCTATTGAAATCAAAAAACACCCAAATTTCAATAGAGAAGATGGTTGGCAAGTACCACCTGTTTGGGATCTGATCATCAAAACTATTAGGACCCAAACCCAGCAAAAACCAACTGCCAGACCTTAAGACACTGTGAGCTCTTTCTGCGTGCACCAGAACACAAACCAAGTTGACTGATAATTTATTTTATTTTCCTTCCGCCCATTTTAATATTATATAAAATTATTAGAGCTAGGCATATTTGCTGAAGAGTTTCTTGCGTCGCTACTTCTCTTTAAGCCATAACATGTTGCGAAGCGGTGGTAAATTAAATTAGGCTCCCATAGAGTAAATAATAACCATAAACAAAATTTAAACTAAATAAATAAAATGAACAAGTTTACTACTACTATATACTTTATTGCACACAATGTTATAAAATAAATTCATACACACAATCGTAATGATAAGTACAATGGGCGGTCTTATCGCTGGGAGTGATTTCTTCCAGACGACCTTTGGTTGGACAGAAACTCGGTATGGACAACTAGGTATGCAATAGATATAATATACTAATATATATGTAAATATAAAGGAAAATGTTACTAAATTATATTGTAAACATACATATTTATCTAAATATACAAGTTGTATGTCCTCAAACAACACCATCCCAAGCATACAAATAGATAACACTATTGTTTAGATACAAATTTGAGATAGTGTTGTTTGACGAGGTCATTAAACAAATGCACAGACTTGGCTTGTTTTATGTTTTGAGGTAGTGAGTTCCAAAGCCTTATAGCTTGAGCATTAAAAGATTTGATTTCATAAAACTGTTGTAATATGTGTAGGCATTCTTAGTCGGTAATTCAAAGATGGTCTCAGAATCCTCGCATGACCGTCTTGAAGAAAGTGAAAACGGCTTTTAAGATACGGGGGCGTTTTAGGATTGAACAATATATTGTAAAGAAGGGATAGGATGTGAGCATTCCGGCGAAGACGTATTGGAAGCCACTTGGGCTTATCGCGAAATTCAGAGATATGATCATATTTACGTAAGCCGAAGATAAAGCGGATACAGAAATTCTGCAATTGCTCAAATTTATTTAGCTGATTTTCATTAAGATCTAGCTGACATCTGCATAATCAAGGATCGGCAAAAGGAGGGACTGTACAAGCGCAATTTTAGTGGCATGTGGTAGAAAATTACGCAATCTCCTCAAAGATGCTGCAGACGCAAACACTTTTCTACTAATTTCTATTTTTATATGTTTATTACGCGATTACTCCGTCAATTGTGGATTGACTATCATTTTTTTGAAGTGAAACTTCTATATAGACGAGGGATCTTGGGATTTTTCTGTCACGAAAAAGCATTACGGCCGCGTGGAGGAGCAACAAAATTTTAAGTTGACGTTTTACGGGAATATTTTTTAAATTGGACAAGTAACAATCTGCCCGTAAAACTTCAAGTTAAAATTTTGTTGCGATTCGTTTTGCTACTTGTCCGTTGCCAATCGTTTTTCCAGGTGTCCGTTGAAGTTTCACTTGTACTATGTGTCCCAGCACACATTTTTTTCTTTATTAAAAAATGTGTACTCTTTAGGTGATGTTATTGTCATAAAATTAGGATCTGATAAATGTATCCTAGAGGACTCGAGAGTAACCCTTGTTGAAGGGCAGTTGCATTCATCGTAATACAAACTTGTATACGCGTATTTGTTAATACAGATGCTTAATATATTATTTCTAAAGCTAATAAAACAACTACTACAAAGTAGTTTTTTTTTTAACAAAAACAAAACCGGTTTCAAAATTAAAAGCAAAAAATAATATTTTCTCTTCTTGAAGTTGGCGCCAAGTAAAATATAAAAAACAACACCAAAATTGCAAAATGCAAGAGAAGTCGGTTTTATTTTTGTTAATAAATATGGTAGCCCTTTACGTGCAGAAAACTTATCTCCAAATCAAACTAATATATCAGTTACTAATCACAACTAATCATTTATTTTGACTACCACAAGACATAATCTGATATTCTTATCAAATATTTTGTTGCAGGTAATCTATCATTAATCCAACATTAGCAATCAGGCATCGATCATCCTCACGTAAGTTCTATTGTGCACATCACTATACCGGGGAACAAATAAAAAAACTAGTTATCTAATGAGTTCGCAACTCTCGATTGCGTTTGCGCAAGCGGATCGTCCACTTTCATATGGCTTGTTTGTGTGGGTGTATGTATGAACGCACGCCTTGTAAAGCCTGGCTATAATGTCTAGAACATATTTTTTTGCCTTTTAGCAATTTTCTATCTTAACTGTGTGATCAATGTTAGTGAATTGTAAATAACCAAGTTCCACTCTCCTTTAAGAGAGCAGCAACGCATTTGTAGCACCTTTGGTGTTGCAAATGTCCATAGGCGATGGTAACCGCTTTCTATCAAGTGGGTCATCTGCCTGTCTGCTGAACTCCTGCAATAAAAAAATAAAAAAAATAACTATAATTTTCAAACCCCAGTAAGTAGCTCTATTTTACATATGTAAAACCTTAATTATTATAGCCTTATTTATATTTCGCGAGCAAAGTCGCGGGCAAAAGCTAGTGTATATATATAAATCTTCCTTGAAAAATTATCTAAATGATGGTAAAAATTGCTTAAAAATCCTTTGCGTAGTTTAGGAGTTAGCGGATATACAGACAGACAGACGCGGATAGTGACTTGGTTTGATACTGTGTAAAAAGAAGGATATTTATCTATGTTATTTTAGTTTTACATTAATCCAAGTCTAAAATCTACTAAACACAGCTAAATAAGCACATAAAAATACTAAGGTTCAAACGAGCCGTGATTTTTGAAGTTTACCAAGGATATCTAACGGAATTTAAAGCAAAAAAATTTTCATCATAATTTGACGATATTTACCGAAGAACCTTAAGGCATGACAAATTTATAACGGTTCGTTGTTTTGTACTGTTAATTATCAATTGTTCTGTTAATTATCACAAGGTGTTAAAGCTTTTACTTACAAATTATACTGATTATTATTAAAAATGAAAGTAAATGAATGAAGTGAAAAGTGTAGTGAAGGTTATGTTTGTCGAAAATAAATCAACTCGATACCCACACGATGTTTTACGTAATACTAAAAATTACAGTATCAAAATTATTGTTGACATAATTTTCGAATTGCTAGAGCTCAGACAAATTTGCGAAAGTAGCGCCCCTATTATTTTCTACTCTATTTGGCCAGCCTGTACTTGAAATGCTTTTAGTAACAGGTGAACAATTGAGTTTTTATTAACAATCTTTGCGTTATGACAATATTAAGGTTATTGATAAGTTATTTTTGTTTAGTCGCTCGATGAGATCAT
This sequence comes from Dendrolimus kikuchii, assembly GCA_019925095.2. NCBI lineage: Eukaryota > Metazoa > Arthropoda > Insecta > Lepidoptera > Lasiocampidae > Dendrolimus > Dendrolimus kikuchii. The sequence continues at coordinate 9,687,740 of CM034407.1, forward strand.
TGCGGTGACGTGATTGCTACAACAGTGACAGATGATGGAGATATGACTTATTGTTAGCATGTTGGCAAAAACCAAACCATTATCAAAATAATAAAGTATGATTAAATAGTTTTTGAAAATAAATAACTGATATTTTCGATTAAAGGTTTTTTTATAGTAGTATAGGTTCGCGTTTGACCATGATCTCGCCCGAAGTGTAGCAAAGACATGATCTAATATGGAGCATGCTTACCTATTTATACGGGACTTGAAGACACCCAGTTTGAAAGTATCAAGGAATACGGACCCCGGCAATGAGTTTCACTCCTTTGCGATGCGCATGATGAAGGTACACGGAAAAACGCTTCGTTCTTATAGGTGGAATATCCACCATATATCATTGCCACATGCGCCAGTGCGTTTAGCTGTTTATAATATTTTTAGACTAAAACAGTGAAAAATTGAAAGTGATACTTAAAAAGTTTATTTTGAATTATAATATATTGAGGGATGTAAGCTAAAGGAGTTATATTTATAATAATAAAAGTTACAGAAGATTTATCTCTGATGATATTCTCTGAAGTTTCACTTCTACTGCATATGAACTGGACACACACACATTTTTTTATTATTACAGGCTTACATTATAATTTTGATATGAGAACGAACAGTGTGATAAGGGAACGTTGTGTATTGAAAGAAGATATAAGAGTTGAGAAAGATATGTTAAGGTGGTTTGAATATGTAGAGAGAATGGATGAAAGGAGACTGATAAAACCAGTGTATGACAACAGAGTTGGTGCTGGTAGAGCACGACATACTTACCACGATCAAATCGCAGACGTCTTAAAAACACCTATAATAAACATGGAACCTGAATGAAGAGCTTAATGAATGTCTGTATGTATGAATGTATATCAAGACCGTAGCAATTGGGAATCTTTGACAACGCAGAGGTAATACATTTCGTAAAATACCGCGCCCTTTGTAGGGGGGGTTAGACCTTACGCGGTGAGATTAAGCGCCGCACGGCTTGTGTGGGAATCTGATACAGACGTTCTCAACTACTCAACTAAACCTAAACCTGCATCTCATCTGCCCGCACTTGTTTATCCGTGCAGGAAAGGAGAAAGAATACAATTTCCTGCGGCCAGGCGGCCTGTTGTAAGTGGCAGCAAAACAACCCACAGCCAGATGGCAGGGCATTTGCCCAACTGGATGGCTACCACTCCTTGTGTAAAGTATGTCGCCATAACAATCTTGAGTTGTGTACCGGCATTAGTGACCAGGTTCCAGTCTCCCTTAAGAGAGCAGCAGCGCATTTGTAGCAACTTTGTTCTGAAGAATGTGCATAGACGATGGTAACCGCTTTCCATCAGGTAGGCCATCTGACTGTCTGCTGAACTACTGCAAAAAAAACTCGAGGTGGAAGAAAATGAGGTTTGGAAGGGAGTTACACCCATGTTCGTGCGCGCAACCAGGCTTGGATCACTCCGGGAAACAGAGTGATCCACTCACCAGCAGAGGCTTAGGTCCTCCCCAAATGCGAGTGGACCCCTGCGATATCCCTGCCTACCTGTATGTGAAACAGGTGTATTTAATAATGTGTGTATATATGTAATATTTCAATTCTATTAACCTAAGATGTTGAATTACGTTTATATTTACGTCTGATATGTAGAACTGTAAACAAACGAAATGTCAAAATTGTAACCTTGTTACAGATATTGTAATAACCCCTTTAGCATTGATATTACTGTTTTATTAGGCGATCTATAAATACTTAACCTTCTGTACATCCGATCTCCTTGGAAAAAGCGTTTTATTCATCAATAATTACAACATTCTTGTTTGTAATAATGAGTTTGTTAAACAAGTCACTTGAACACATTAAATTGAAAATAAAAACATTATAAGACTTGATTGATTATTTAAGTTTATAATAAAACTTGAAGTAATAATATAATACGTTATAGATTATTAAAGATTACTATCTTAGACGAACAAAAAAGATAGACGGAGCTCTCGAGTGAAGACAGTGCTAAAGGAAGCCGATCGCGCCGCAGTGCGGTACGAGAATTTAGTGTTTTTATTATCTAGTTGGTATTAGTACTAGTATGTAATAGTATTAAATAATTGAACTAACCACACAGATGCAAGGCATATGTATAAAGAGAGAGAGAGAGATAACACTTTATTGCACATAAATATATACAATTACAAAAACAGACCATATTTACAATATTTTCTAGGCAATAAATATACATATACAGTAATATATTAGAAAATACATAAGTTATTATAATAAATGTATTAGCATAATTATATTGTGTTAATCAGACATAGCTACTGTGTCTATACTACATAAGTTTACGCAAATAAGTTTGTAAAGAATGCTTTATTTCATTTGACGCTTAATTCACTTAGGTTCCTTTCATACTTCTATTCTCGTCAGAGGTTTTAATCGAAAAAAAATATTGGAATATTATCAGTCACTTCGGATCCTAATGACAAACAAAGTTATACATAGATTGAGAAACATAAGTTATAAAATTGTCATTTATAAATAAATAAATAAACATCTTATTGAATACCAGTTTTCATTTACATTTTAGCATTTGTTTTGTAAGTCAACGGACAACATCTGTAATTTTAATAATTGAAATAACAAATAGCATTAAAAATGGTGGAAGACAATTTAAATTTGGAATACTAAATAGGGTTTCAATTTAAATTTCGATCAAGTCTTTTACTAAAAAGAGCATGAGTAGGCATTTTAGAATTACTTATTATTCAAATTCAAAATTGGAACAAAGATATTTTCAGCAAACATGGAACGTGTTCCTTTAGTATCTCCCAACTCTCAGAATGCTCCGTCTGGTGTTCTATATGGCGACCACGGTCGTTATGGTCGTAGCGAAAACATCACTAATGACGTCATTATTTTCGATTACACAGTACTCACGACGACTCATATAAAGATCTGGGTTGAAGTGGAAGTTGACCACAGAGAATTAATTCTTTCTATCGATTGACGTTGAAAAAAAAGCGCGATTTTCAAATCAACCAATGACATTTGTGTATTTCGTCGTTAATGCCATCAACACTCCATAATCCGTTCCACTCGAGTTTATGATTGCAACGCAAGCAGTGAGTCTCTTGTGGAACGTAGCCCATGACTATTGTATGTGTGTTAGATACGTCGCGGAAATACGATGTTGTGAATTTTTAAAAATTATGCGTCTATGTACGTAGCTTCTAACACTGACCAATATTGATGTTGACACAAAATCTTAGGCAAGATTATCGCAATTATTATTTCTATAAATATCGCTTTATATGTATATTAGAGCAAGCTTAAACCATTAATAGTTATACTGCTAATACATTCATGGTCTAAGAGAGCAAGTGAGATTTACATACCCGTCTTTTGTAAAAAAAGTATTTAAAGAAACAAAAGATTTTATTTATATGGCAATTGACATGTCAAATTGAAAATGAAATTTATACAGTCATTCGAAATATCTGTTTACTATATTTTATATTTAGTAATAAAATATATTAAATCTTCCATTCAAACCTTTGTCCGCAGTTTCACTATGAATAGCCTGACATTGTCGGTTAAGGTACAATAAAAAAGTAATTTTAGCATGACTTTGTTATTGATTTTAATTAGCACTATTGCCGAATGTCGATGAAACAACTGTGGGAATCGGAACGGTGTTTGCATAGTGAAATTACCAAATATATTTTATAGCTCATCTTTGTAAACAGGTTATTGAAGATTATATACATGTAATAGACATTTATTGCACGCAGATTGCATGTAATGTAGCATCGTGTATTATAATTTAAATATCTAGGACCATTACGTGTTGTTTACGTAAGACCTCTAATAGCTTTATTCGAAAGCATATTAAAATTGTGTGCAAGTTTGTTTTTTATATTCTTTTTTTTAATTTCGTGGCCTGGTAACAAAGTCTTATTTGTCATTTATCAATTCACTTGTAAGACCATTAAAATACAGATTCAGTCAAATTGTAAGTTTTTGCCTGATGTTAAGATTAAAATTAACATTTATTAAACATTAATCTTGCTTAAAAAAGTTTCTTTACTTGTAAATTCTGACATACGGACGGACGTCCATACGGACGTATATACATACGGAACACTAAACAAGGAAGAAAATAGAGAATTATATTTGTTTTAGTTGTCTATAACGACTTAATCTCATGTTTATCGTAATTGAAAAGTATATTGCTTGTTTGGGAAAAACGTATTACTCTAGGCCAAGGGTGGTATTCATTCAGATGCGAAAAAGCTCTGTCACCTGGCATACGTGTATGCAATTATGTATGTGTAATCTGTTTTGTGTAATTGTCGGAATTCGTAAAGCCTCGGTTACACAGAGCGAATACTTGCTACGATTAGACAGACACTCGCAGCGAGAACTCGCTGTGTATGATAGGCTATTCGCTGCGAATAGATTCATTCGCCGTTACGATTCGCTGCTTGTGACAGGGTACTCGCTGCGAATAGCCATTCCGCCCAGCGCACCGCTCCAGACTATACGCCTGTGGTAGAGGTTGTTTTTTCGCTGCATAGAATACGTATGTGTATATAGGACGACTCAACCAAAAAAGATCCTATAAAGTAAAGAAAGTAGGATATAATTCGTTCGTGAAATTCGTGAAATATAAGTAATTAAAAAATCCCAAAAGAAGACGCCTGCATGAGGCGGCGGAGTGGGACAGGGAGCAGACGAGCACACTCTCGCCCCGCCAAAACCGGCGGCGGCGACGGAGGGTCGTGAACGACGACCTCCAACCGCCCTAGGCTACGGCCGCGCGGGGAACCTGTAGGGGAATCAGGTCCCTCGTACACAAAGGCCAGAGAGGAGGGACGCGAACCGATCTGTGCGCCCCCTCTCACCTCGCGGTGAGACCCGAGGTAGTCGGAGAAGCCCAGCTCTTCAGCTTACACTTGAGGGGCCAGCCCGCGACCGGGCCGGCCATCGTCCGTCCGGGCTAGAGGTGAATGCGTGAGCGAGCCCACAGCCCGGACATGGGACGCAACGAGGGTCAGCCAGGGGTTTTAGTGGGTATCCCCAACCGCGGTGTGGCAATAACATTCCTGCGGGAGTGCTAGTGCCACCCCGACGGGGCGAATCCCACACGCCCCACCGCGCTTCCCCCGCGGCGGTTTGTCGTCAAGCGGATTTCCCTGGGGAAAAAAAAAAAAAAAAACGCTGGCCATGCCAACCGAATACACTGTTTTAAACGTGTACGACGAATAGACGACATATTCATATTTGAATTACTAACAGACCGTTAAAATTCTAGTATAGAACTCGCTGTGTGTGATAAGCAAGCAGCAGTATTATTCGCAGCGATAACACCTGCAGTGAATATTCGCTCTAAGTGACAGCAACACAAGAACATAGAAATAGAAATAAAGCCACTTTCACATAACAAATAACACGCTTAACTAATAGAAAAAACAATGCATACATCTTATTAACCCTAAGATAACAATCGAATTTTTAATTTATTCACGATGCATAACCATCCATCAGTGAGGCGCCTGAATCCACTGGTACCATGATCGATTGCGTGTCGCTTTGCACTCGATTTGACAGCTATCGATAATTAATCGATACACGGCGGTGTACGATGCTAGTGTTGTAATTGCTAGCGCTCATTTGTCTACCTTTGGTCATCTTTTTTATCGATATATATTATCTGAAGTATACAAATAATGTTGAATGTAACTGGTCTGTTGGCCTTTTCGAGTGTGTCGTTATCGATTTTTCTGTGACAGTTTCGATATATTTATTTAGGTATTTTTATCGTTAATTATAAGTTATAATAACAGTTTCATTTAATTATTTTAAAGCTATATACCTTTAATAATTATAATAATTGAAGTTTTCTGCCTTAACTTCAGAATACATGGTGGTAGCAATCTTGTACTACGTATGAAATACTTGTATCAGAAGTTCTACTCTTCAAATTACGATAAACTGTAACTAATTGTATCTATTACAATGAAAAGTATGTATTCGCATTTTCTTGTGCTTCAAGTAAATGACATCGAAATATTTGATTAAGTTCATATTATAATCGATTTGATCGATTGATGTCATCAATCCATATGTCAAATATCATTCAAGTTTTCATAGTATAACTTTATTTACACTATTTCATTGCAGTTATTAGTATTTTGTAATGCAGTTCTGTTTTGATAGTGTTGGTCCGGCTTCTATTGCTTGAAGATTATAAAACTTTCATGAATACTGCCTAGATACACGAATTGTGACCATATTTAAAAAAATTAAAGAAGAATTCCTATGAAATCACAATTGTAATCGATTATTTAGTTACTTATCTTCCTTGTTATTTTGCAAGTACAGATCAGTAGTTGAGCTGAGCTGACTGGACCACAGAGGCTAAATTTCGTAACCCAATTTTTCTTTATTTATACTGTTCTGATAATATGCTATTTTAATCACCGCTCTTTGGTGAACATTATTTTAGAAATACTATTGTAAAATTTGTCAAGTACCTACTTGAAGTACTACCTATAAGTAGTTTATTTTAATAACATTTACTTTCCAAACATTTGTTTCACTCAACCTAAATACTGGACATAAAAGCATAACTTAACAATATAATACAATATTAAATGTTATTGCTGCCTTCTAACGCGTGTTGTACGTAAATCAATTTTTCGCAATAGTACCTTGAACACCGAACCTAATGGAATCAAAACACTTAATAACGTTAATCATAAACAAACTCTATTCAAAACACCTTAAGGTTGAAATTCGAAATAATAAACACTTATAGATAAGATGTTACGAAACGTGTAGAATGGTAACAATGTGCACTTGCGTCCATTGGTGAAGCCTGAATGCTTGCGCCAGATCTAAACTAAAGTACTAGAATAAAAATGGTAATGATGCGCCATTGTGCCTGCAATTTCTAGGTTAAATAAACAAGTAATTAGTTTCAACTGAATTTGTTAATGGACAAGTTGTAAAATTTGTATGACGGCTTTGTTAATAGATTTGTGTTAGAATAACATTTCGCCAAGCACCTTTTGTTGTCATAACAACTTTAAGCCATCAACTGATATTTTCTTTGTCATAGTTATTTTATGCTTGCTGTATAAGGCGACTCATTTTATTTTTAAATTATGACTTTTAGCAAATTTTTATTTTTTGTATAACGTGGTCACTTGGGCAATTGCCAGTCAATAAAAATACAAATATTATCATTATGGTGATTCAGCGAGGTAACGTAGTCAGCCAGCCATCTAAAAACCCACTGACTTCAATGACCTAGGGTCAACATTCTACTTATATTATTAAGGGATTACAGGTAGAATATAATATTACTTAAATTTCCTTCATTGTATTTATTTATAATTTATTGTAATACTATTTAATATTACTAATTAAATTTTACCATAGTAGACTTTGGTTCCCAATGTTTGATGATCCATAAAATGTAACGAAAGTCAAGTCTGTTAATAAATATAAATAGCGTTTTATTAGATTTTGTGACTTTTATATTTACTTGTAAAGAAAATAAACAAACAGTCATGTGATATTAGGTACTTAATTATCATTACGTAAGAATATGTACAACAATAAAGGAACCTTTTCGTTTACTACTTCCTAGAGGATTTAGATGTTGTTTAAATTATATTTGTTACACAGTAACTCTCTGAGAAAACCACAAAAAGAAGTTATTCTGTTTTACAACAATATAATGAAACGATAATTTTGACGATAGCAAAACTTATTGTGTCTCCTCAAATATAAGGTAGATTCCGATTTAATCATGGGCGCTAAGTTTCGGCATGCCGTTACCCCAAAATCTGAACACCAAAAATCACAAATGTGCATGTAAAATTATTATCATTACTTACATTATCGTTTTCTTTAGTTACAAGGATATTAAACTAAATGATAAATTAGAATAAAACAGATCTTTATCTAAATAACTAACCTCAATTGCCCACATACTTTAAAACAATTAAATAAAGATTATGCAAATCATCTTACTATTTCTGTTGTGCTGTCAAATGCTTGTCCGTTCCACATATAGACGTGGCCTTGGTATAAAATCACTTATTATGATTAGTTCATTTATCATCATACTTACCTAAGCTATGAACACATTTAATAGCGCAGACCTTTGTTTATGGAAATTATAGATGTATTTAAATGAACCGTATTTAATGTCTATTTTTGCGATTGTAGTGGTCACTAGGAAATAAAAGCGGGATCGAAGGCAAGCGAGAGTAAGTTTAAAGAACTTTATTTCCCATAAGAACATTTACTTCACTTCAATTACATTAAAAATTATCATTAAGTAATACAATATAAATCTTAACACTAATGTGGTGCTATGCAGCCTTCTTATTCTTATAATATGCACATATATATATATATATATATATGTGTGTGTGTGTGTGTGTGTGTGTGTGTTTGTGTGTGTGTGCGTGCGTGTGCGTACGTGTGCGTGTGCGCGTGCGCGCGTGTGCGCGTGTGCGCGTGTGCGCGTGAGCGCGTGTGAGCGTGTGTGTGTGTGTGCGTGTGTGTGTGTATTATTATAAATAAATCCGTGTTCTAGAAAACTAAGATTGTTTATTCACTCATATTATGTGTATATTATATTATTAGAATAAGTAACGCGTCGCGGGTATGGATGACAGAAGACAACTGCCACTCGGAGCGCGTCACATGACGTTCAATGATATATCAATACATAACCTTAATAAAAAATGGCGAAATGTAATTGAAAACTCATATTTATATTCATATTGTTACGAGTTGCAGGACTCGAATTAAAATGCCGTTGGAATTATTATAAGAGTTTATTAGAACTATACAAACACGTATAACACAGGTACAAATATAACCGAATACAACAAATCCAAACGTAATGCAGAAGGTCATCATTCAATAAAACGCGCAAAGTCCGTCACTACTAGATGCCCGATTGTAGTACAGACGTCTCGCCTTGATCGTGGTTCTCGCTCGACTGCCCCCCTCTCTCCATTGGGCCCTGGTTTTATACCTCACAAATATAAATATTTGCCAGCCAGCGAGCGTCGACATAATTTTCTAGAATCAGCTTGTACTCATAATCCATAAGACCTGGCTAATGACAATAGGCTGTGCTCCACAATAAGTAAACAAAAGAAGACGATCATAAAAGAATTACGATTAGTTTCAATGTTATTAGTTATTAGTTCAAATGCCGACGGGTAATAAATGTGCTTCTACAAAGCTGTACGTGGAACCTGTCTTTGTCGAAGCCTAGGTGGTAACAAAATTTTATTATATAAATATTTTTCGCATAAATTCTCTTAATAAAATCTCAATAGATTTGAATGAAACTTATAAAGGTAAAAAAGTTCGTGCATGATCTGTTTGGATATCTTGCAAGGTTCAGAAGAATGTAAATTTTAAGTGTCACACTAGCCTAAATGGCACTCTGTTGTTCGTGCCTACCCCGCGAGGGAACTGGCGTGAAGTTATGTATGTATGTATGTACACTAACGATGTGACAGTTACAGCTAGCTTTAAATAAGAATACAATTTTTCTATACGTATAATAAATCTACAAGCTTGTTTTTTATTTGTAACTTAGAAAATATTTAACTAGGCAAATTTTCTAATAATGTGTATGATTTCTTTCTGGTCTAAAATAGAACTCTTTTTTATACAAATCTTATTTACTGCTGCTGATGTCATTGACCGTTTCTTGACCCCAACGATTCTATATTATTAGTTAGTTTTATCTATTCAAAAAAACAAGTAACAAGAGTACAAAAGGATTGTTATGGTGGTTTGGGCAATGGGCATGTAGAGAGAACAGATGTAAGTAAACTCACAAAGAAAATGAAAAAAAATATATATATGTATATATATTTATATACACTAGCTGCACGCGCGGCTTCGCCTGTGTGGTGGTGGAAAATCGTTATATGTTGGATAATTCTGATATGTAAGCTAAATTACTGTAAAGTTTCATCAAAATCCATTCAGTAGTTTTTGCGTGAAAGAGTAACAAACATACATTCTTACAAACTTTCGCGTTTATAATATTTATAGGATATATATCGGCAGACAAACACACACATTGTATATCCCCAAGCTAAGCAAGTTACGCTTGTGTTATGGGTGATATACAACGGACTACTCTGGGGCCGATCCCAGACACCCAGAGTATAGTAAATAACAGAAAGTTTATTTCCGAAATTTGCCATACCGGGAATCGCACCCGGAGCCTCTGCGTTTCAACGAGTTCGGCTGGCTATGACTTAACCCGCTCAACCACAGAGGCCACCTGTGAATATATTGTGAATGATAGAGTTGGTGCCCGTAGATCGCGATGTACACACCATGACCAATAGTGCATGTATGAAGACATTAATGAAAGTAGATGAAAGGAAAGTTGTTTATCAGGGTCATCGCAAGTAGAGATCCATCGTCTCAGCCTACCCACAAGGGAAACAGGCGTGATAATATGTATGTATATATTTTAAAAAATGTAGTAAGATTCCTACTCATAAGTTTTCAATGCTCCATCGACCAGATAAAAAGGTTGACAAAGGATATTGTTTGGAGAGAGGGCCCCCTATTGTTGTTTGTTTTCGCAAACCGCAACGCAGCTCAGTGACAAGTTGTTGACTTGGGTGGATGGACCGATTTATATATTGCTCTACTTACAATAAAATATTAAATAAAATTTGTAAAGAATTTATATTTAATTACAAATAAAATGTAATCATAAACTTTACAATTTTGTTTATTTCTAGGGTTCCATAGAAAATGAAAGAGATATCTTTTCACTATTGAATGTATAGTCCAATTTATAATATTGTTTATTTATGAATTATTTATAATACTACTTAATACAATATAGCATCGTCTTAATAAGCACAACAATCAATAATATAAACTGATCATACCTATAAATAAAACCTGAATATAAATTAATTACTGAAAAAAGTCCAAGTATCAAATTTTAATTTATTTTTATGTTATTCCATGATTTACTAAAACCAGACGATGACTTCATTTGGAGAGTCTTTACAGTCAGTCGAGTGATAAAGAAGACGAATTAATTTTAACACATACCAATCACCTTAAACTTTGCATTAAATTTAAATCGATTCCTCTATCAAGCAAATCATGTTAAAATAAACACAACCAACCCGGCAGCCTTATAAACAGTGCGGCACCAAACGGGCCTGTTCACAGCCATTACACGGTACATAGATCAGTAAAGCAAATAAATTTAAAGTGGATGTTGCTTTATCTATGGCAATAAATCGGTTTTGGTGCGTACCGATTTTAGATTCCTGTATTTTTGATTAATCTGAAGTTTCTGTTATATGTACTTACCTTTCTTGAACAAATAGTACTTATTTCATTGAAGTAAATGTACATTTTTGTTATTATGTTGTAGATATTTAAAATCTTTTTGGACATACTAGCCGTTCAATAAAAAAAGTATCGATACGTTTGAAAAACTTAGATTTAAAATACAAAACCCTGTAGCGGGGATAAGAAAAATCTTCATAAACGTGAATCTTTACGGTGGGGTTTTGAAATATGATTTTATACTGCGTAGGCTTGTTACCAAGAAACATTAAATTTTTAATAATTCATTGTAGGTTCATTTTGTATAAAACATCTCAACTATATATCAAAGTTTTAACAAACTATTAATAATTAAAAAAACCCCAATAAAGTTATATGCCCGATGAATAGAAGATCCTTTGCTTGCCATTGTTACAAATAGAATCATTCATATAGTATCGATATCTTTTAAAAAAGTAAAATGTCAACCGATTATTTTATTATCTAATTAGATTTTTCTTTTGAAATAAAAGTAGTATTACCGATACTATGATACTTATCGATTGACGAATAAACATTTATCGTAAGTAGAGCATCATTCCCACCCTGGCATCACTGTAGAGAACAATAGTGACTTTAGTGGGCAACCCAAGATTGCCTTTGAAATATTCACAATTTCATTCCGCGCCCGTCTGTCTGTTCTTAACAACATTACCACAGCACAAAACAACAGTTGAATTTACCAAAATCAACCTTAACACCACTATATAAGAACCGGTTATAATTATAATAAGAGTGTGCAGTTTTATGCAAAAGATAAGAGTTTTAAAATTTATTTATGCATTAGTTTTGTATTGACTGTGATAACATTGACCTATGAACTATGGAAATTAATTTACGCGTAGGTATATGTTTATGTTAAACGGCTAATTAGTAGAACTGAGTAAGAATTAGGCACTAATTAATTGTTATTTTTTATGGCAAATCTGGGAAACCAGCATACTGTCTATCTAATACTAAAAGCGAAGCCAACGCGCTAGCAGCCTTTGGCATAAGATAGAGATGGAACAGGGGACATTTGGAGTCGATGGAAGCCATCTGTCCCCACCTACCAACATGGGTGTCTCGAAAACACGGGACCCTAACGTATAGGATGACACAGACACTTGCCGGGCATGGGTGCTTCGGCAAGTATCTGTGTCGTATTGTGGGGCGGTACGCCACCAGGCTATGCTAGGAGTGCCGTGCACCCCTTGACTGAACGTTTATACGCTTATGGAGTATACTATACTCCAAGCTGAGACAGAGCCGGCGGACTAGTTAAGGAGCTTGGTTAAGGCCACGATCCACAGTGATTCTCACTGGCATGCGGTTTTCTCCTTTTGCGAATCTATAATGACACAAAAATAAAAATGACACAAAAGACGCCGCTGAGAGAGAGAATGAGAGAAACGGTACAAGCGGCCTTCGTTCGCCGTCCCCAGATGGGGGCTCGGAGACGCCGTTATATACTGAACTAACTCCCATGATTCCGTGGCAGAGGGCCGCTATTTACGGAGGCATCAGTGGACCTTCACCTCTGCTTTACGTAGTGGCTACAGCCTTGCTTCTCTGAATTTGTACCGGACTCTGCGATGAGGGTTTTAAAGAATTGTTTTTCCGATAAAACACTTTTTTATTTTGAAAACTTAAAATTTATCTTAGGATGAAAGATAAATTGAACAGAGATTGCAACAGAGATTGAGTATGAGGAACAGAGGTCCGATCTATTCGATTTTTCTGTTTCTGTCTGTCAATTCTGACGTTTCAATCCGTCGGCGAAATCTGCCGAACAAAACAGGATGGAATCTTTCGTCGTCAGCCAATCACAGTCTCTCGTCATAGTCACTCGTTGCGGTCCTTCGCCTTCCTCATCAACACCTACCGGCGACCTTGTGCATGCATGGAATCTTTTTTTTTTTTTTTTATTGTAACAGTACGAAATATAACTAGCTCAGGGTTACCGTTTTACGTCAATATTCTGTGAAGGCATCGTATCATACCAATCGCGCCCGTCCTAGGAACTTTAGTAAAAATAATTATTCTAGTATGGCCTACTACATCCTATGGATAATAATGTACATACAATCTATATTTGTAAAGTTATAAATATAGCCATTTTATGGACTGAGCGCCATTTGATGAATCTTTAATTTTTTTATATGGACATATTCAGCTGTTTATTAAATAACTAAACTCATTTAAAAAAACAATTAATTTTTTTTTTTTTTTTTTTATAATTAGACAAACACACACATTGTATATCCCCAAATTAAGCAAGTTACGCTTGTGTTATGGGTAATATACAACGGACTACTCTGGGGCCGATCCCAGACACCCAGACCATAGTAAATAACAGAGAAAATACGTTTCCGAAATTTACTATGCCAGGAATCGAACCCGGAGTCTCTGCGTTGAAGTGAGGTAGGCCGGCAAAGGCTTAGCCCGCTCAACCACAGAGCAAATACTAAAACTATACTAATAAATCGCTGCCAGAGAGAAGTGTGTCCTGAAGGCTGGTTGCACTGCCACGCTATATGGCAATGCTGATCCATTGCGCGGAATACGAACCAGCTGTCTGATGACGGGTGGCATTAAAGAGTTTCTTACGAATTTCTTTGAAGAAACCGTTTGCCGATTGACCCTATGGACCTAAGGTGTCAACTCCAAATGGCACAAATATGGAACTAGGGTTCCATATTTACGCCGTTTGAGATCTTCAGCTGTAAAAGCAGCGTTGCCAGTAATTTTATTATTATCAGTATATATTGTTACAACTATGGTCCCGACAAAAACAAAATCCACCTGCATATCTGAAAAAAAAACCACATTTATTACCCGTCGGCATTTGAACTAATAGCATTTAGTTTATTTTATGGTCGTCTTCTTTTGTTTACTTTGTGTTTAATATTTAAGGCAGTTATTAGCCAGGTGTGTCGGATTAAGTCAATTTAGATACGGGGACATTGCAGTTGCGCAGTATAAAACGATGACCTAATGGAGGGGGGAGCCAGTCGAGCGAGAACCACGAGCGAAGCGAGACGTGTGTACTACAATCGGGAATCTAATAAGTGACGGACTTTGCGCGTTTTATGAAATTACGACCTTCTGTATTACGTTTGTACTTGTTGTGTTTGGTTATATTTGTACCTGTGTTATACGTGTTTGTATAGTTCTAATAAACACTATAGTGATTCTAACGGAATTTTAATTCGAGTCTCGCGACTATATTAACAATATTTGCCGCTTCTTCTCCTTTACAGCATCAACACGTTGTGAAGCGGTGTACATAGAATAGGAAGCAAAAAATTAAATTTTAACTTACATGTATGACCTTCAAAAAGTGTTCTCCATTGGAACTTATTTTGAATAAAAACTTTTGAATTTGAATTTGAATTATTATTAATCGTTTATTTTTATAAAATCTTCTCCTTCCATAGATTGCCTAGAAGAGATTGCTTGAAGCAATAAGGTCGCCTGTTGTAGCGCCTTATAGTTAAGACAGTGTGTGTGTTACTTGTATAATGTTGGTGTACAATAAAGTGTATTGTTGCTGTTGCTAAGTGAAAAAAAGAGTGTTTTCAAGGCTTCCTTCATGAGGACCGTGTATAGTTTACTTACATGGGACATTGAATAAAAGTTTCAATAAACTCAGTTTATATTTAAAATCGTGAATAAAAATGAAATATAACTTGAGTTGAACTCAATTGCATATTTACATAAAATTAGTATGGATGGAATATACAATTATACATAACCAACGTAGTCCCACAACCTAATTCCTATGATCACATAGATACATACATATTTCCCATATCCCACATTCATTCTATGTGATAAACAAACCGAATGTGATTTTAAGTGCATATTTAAAAACAAATGAGTATAATAATTTCTCTCCTATAAAAAATTCTAAACAATAAAATAGAAAATAATCATAAATTTCTTATTGACAATAGTTTAATAAGGTTTACACTTAATTTACATAGTTGTATTATGGTTTCTATTCAATTTTGAATGTTAACGGCTAAATTATAAAGTTGTGTTTCCATAAAAACAGTTGTATAATCTATGACAGATTAGAGAAACTTTAGATTTTCTCAGTAGAATCGTTAGTTAGCAATAATACTTAAAAAATTTAATATGTGAAATTTTTTAATGATATCTAAACCATGTTCCCGCTTGCTTTTTTCAATTATTATTTACATTTTTATTTTGCTGTTATCTTATAATGCTTACTTCAAGTTTTTAAACATTGATTGCTAGAATTTTGACACCTAGACGTAATAAATCATTCAGGGCATGTCCATTACTTTGAATGAAGTATTCTGTAGGGGACGCGAATGTCTAATATTTTTGCCACTTAAATATTGTTACAACTTAGCCCCCCCGATAAAGACAAATTCCACGAAGCACATTATATATTACCTGTCGGCATTTAAACTAATTATAATAGTTTTATGATTGTCTTCTTTTGTTTACTTATTTATTGGCATATAACCTTGTCCTATTGTACTCGCTCATTAGCATCATTAGCCAGGTGTTACAAGCTAATTCTAGGAAACTGTGGCGGCGTTGCCGGGCAAACATACATTTGCATTTGCATTTGTGGAACAGTCAAACGATAACCACAAGCGAAGCAAGACGTGTGTACATTCGGTAATCTTTTTAGTGACGGACTTTGCGCGTTTCATTGAATTGTTGGACTGGTTGTGTTCAGTTACATTTGTACCCGTATTATACGTGTTTGTATAGTTCGCCAGGTGGTAGGGCATTTGCCCGACTGGATGGCTACCACTCCTGGTCTAAAGTATGTCGTCATAACAACTTTGAGTTATGTTCCAGCATTAGTGACCAGGTTCCAGTTTCCCTTAAGAGAACAGCAGTGCATTTGTAGCAACTTTGCTGTTGCAAATGTCCATAGGCGATGGAAACCGCTTTCCATCAAGTGGGCCGTCTGCCTGTCTGCTGATCACCTGCAATAAAAAATAAATAAAAAACTACTATAATAATTCCAACGGCATTTTAATTCGAGTCCTGCAACTCGTAACAATATGCAACATAACTATGACTCAGTTTAAAGATGAATTAAATATATTTTTGATGAAAAAGACGTTTTATTCAATTAACGACTATTTAAATGACATATTTTGACACTAGATAATATATGTAGATTTTAATAATAATTGACAATTGTAGAATAGAATAGAGTAGAAATACTTTATTGTTCACCACATACACATAAAATAAACAATTTACAGTAGTCATATTAAACAGTAAAAGTAGAAGTAATAGGCGGCCTCATCGCTTTAGAGCGATCTCTTCCAGACAACCCGGACTATGGATTTTATGAAGGGGAGATTCGCATGAATTTTATAATAATTAAATAATAATTTTACTAATATAAGTGTTAATTTACAATATTATAATACCCTAAAAGGGTTAATGTATATTCATGTCTATGTATCTTCATTAATCATTGAATAAATGAATTGAATTGAACATCAAAAAAGGTAGTTTTTTTTAAATTGAAGTATTGTTATCATACTAAATACTAATTAGTACAATGAAGAAAATTTAGCTTATATTGTATTCCATCTAAATGGCACTCTGTTGTTTGTGCCTACCCCGCAAGGGAACTGGCGTAAAGCTATGTATGTATGTATTCCATCTATAATCCCTTAAGAATATAAGTAGAATTCTGAAGGTCTAGGCCTAGGTCATCGAAGTCAATGGTTAAGGTTCCTAAAAGACTACTTTACCTCGCTGGACGTAGGAACCAGTTCCTGATCTCCCGAAGAGTTTATAAGTCGTTTTGAAATATCGAAAAAGGCATTTAATCGAAAATACTTCATATCTCAAAAATGACTCTTTGAATATTGTTCAAAAGCAATTTTAGTTGGAATTATACTAAGCTTTGACACTTCGATATTTTTCAAAAATTTCAAAGTTAGAAGGTTGTTACAGTTTTTACAAGTTCGAAATCTTCTGTATCCTCAGCCACTAATTTAAGTAAAAAATCATGTTTTGTAATTTTTTCACATATAGGCTGGTCACTTTTAATTATTACGTAATGTCACATAGTTTAACGGCTCATATTTAATTTTGTATTAAATTCCTTACATATAAATCCAGTAGAGTCTGAAAAAAATATTTTAACGTACAAATCCAGAAGCACAGAAGACAGAGATACATGATGGTTTTATAGGTTTCCCTTTTTACAAAAACAATTACGTAACCCTGTAAATGCAATGTCACTTTTGATAATTCAGATAAGTCTCATAAAGATCGATTAAAATTCATTATTATTCATGTCAAATTTCTTAATGATCCGAGCATTTTAGCTTCAAGAATCGATAACCATTTGTCAAAAACAATTTCAACCAAAATACTCAATATTGTATATATTAAGTAATTCATTTAATTAAGACCCCCTGTTGGTATACACGGTATACTTTATTATTAATCAGTTTACATTTTTACTTGACATTGACTTTTTTTTCACCTCTCTATCGTTTGAGGTCGGCAAATGACCAGTGTATGTTGACCCGTAATCATTATATTAATACGTGAAGCAAAAACTTTATACCCCTTTTTACGAAAATTGCGCGAACGGAGGAGTATGAAATTTCGCCCACTTATAGTTTATATAGAGAAGGAGTGCAGAATGCTAATATTTAAAAAAAATTCACGGCTGTACTCAAAGCTTAATGAGTCATTATCTTAAAGAATAACTAAACATTATCAACTAGTTGTGTCCGCTACGTCACGCGCAAAATAGCGAGATGAAACACACGCAATTTGAATAATTGAAATCCGTTCAACCGTTTCAGAGCGCATTTGTTATAAATTTTCATACAGATAGACAAATAAAAAATCAACAGAAATTTCTACTTAGATTTTGGCAGTATTACAATTTTATTGGCGTACAGGTGATTTTTTCAAGTGGGCCTTCAAGGCCATATCTTAAACTATATCTACAAAATAGCGAAAAATACTCAAAGGAGTCTGGGGGTCAATATTATTGAAAAATAAACGGTAACATTAAATTTTTGAAAAATATTACCCTTGTCAGGATTTCAATCGGCCGATTTGGAAAAGAAAACACATACTGTATTATTTTACCAAATCATAGTATAGCTTGTAAATATTGATTTCTCTGAAGGATTGTCAAATGGCAAATTAAGAGAAAAAATTGATCTATTATTTTGCTAACATTTATTAAATATCTAAAATAGCCCTAATCTCAAAAACTATTGAATGTATGGAAAGTCTACAATCTTGTTTTCAAGGTCAATAAGATCTGTAAAGTAAATACTTTTAGAAAATATCAATTCCTTTATGAAATCGATATTTTCAATATTGATATTTATTGCATTATATTGCGATCCTGGTATCGCTACCTCTCGCTAATTGCGGCTACAGATCCTGGATAGGGATATTAGAAGATAATACGCACAATAGGTTGGATCCCTACTCTACATAGGCATAGCCCCAACTAGCTACACATACACGACCAAATTTTTATTTCTAAATAGCTACAGTTTTGGCCTACATTCTACGAGGTCTTACAACGAGCTAATTCCACTATATTCTTATGCGGACTTTGCCCTCCAAAAACTATTAATGTTAAGTAAGTTTGTTTGTTCCTATAGTCTAAACATCCATTTTATGTCTTGTCTAAATTACGTAAAGCACACTACCACGCGATGTAATTCGACTGTAGCGTCATCTAGTTATAAACGGAGAAACATAATACAAATGCTTGCTCTACTTTCTTCTGAACACCCACGGTCTTATTCATATTGAGTTAGAGTAAGTTTGTAGACTTCTTTAAGGTTCTGAAATATTTTTTTAACAAAAACAAAACCGACCTCGCACTAAAAACTAAAAAGTAAATATTTCACCGACTTCTTTCTACAACATCTCAAATAAAAGAACAACAACAAATTTGCAAAATATAGTAATTTTTATATTTTACTCGACACTGATTTCGTGATGAATGAATGAATTAAAACACTTTATTGTTCAACAAAATAAAACTGCTCTCTTAAAAATTATATAAAATAAATATTGAACAAAGGTCAGCCATATCGCTTAAAGCGATCTCCTCCTGGCAACCCCCTAAACTAAGGAAAATATTAAAACATGATAGTGGCGGTGTAGACAATAAATAATATAAAACATTTAAATCAATAAATAAAAGTCTTTATTATATACTATATAAACACAGTACATATCCATAATACATATAGGATAAGCAGCAATATTATACATAAGAGGACCAAAAATAATTAAACCATGATTTTAATAGAGGATACTAACTTAGCTTGTCTGATGCTGAGTGGCAGTGAGTTCCATAAACAGAGAGATATGGAGGAACATTCAAGAAATGTTAAAATAGAAATCCTGTATCTACCGTTAATATTTATATATAAATATGTGTGCCGTTTAGCAACCTATTCGAGCAAAACCTTCACACGGAAACACAAACAAAAATATGATAAGTATTAGTCTTAAAAATTGCAATATAAACACATTCAATGAAGTCTGCGCTCTAGAAATAAGAGTTTTATTTTGATTTCACCAACTTTGCTGAAACTTAACAGTAACAATACAACTTATATCACCGTGAAGTTTCTCAATATTCTTGTATTAAATACTGCGGGTGCGATGCGATGGCCGGGAGAAGGCAAAGGGACGTGCAAGAAGAAGCAAGGGAAGAGTGACTTACCTCGCCACCATTCTACCGCCACACTGCACTCGTCCCCCAGCGGTTCACACACTCACTAGGATATGGTTTATGAGCATTAAACGAGGTTATAACAGTTTATTTCTTTATTGTATTCCAACAATCGTTATATGTATAGGTTATTGCGGTGACAGCACTGACACATACATATACATACAGAGCGTTCCATTTGTAGCTCACAACGCCCAAAATGCTCAGTTAGCCGTTCCACAAGGCGACCGCGGTCGTTGTGGTCGTGGCGAAAACGTCACTAATAACGTCATCATTTTCGATCACACAACGCTCACAATGACCCATGTCAATAGGCGGGTCGAATAGCCGTTCCACTTGGGTTTACGATTGTAACGCCGGCAAGCAAGTGGAACGGGATAAATCGCGGTCGTGAACGTGGTCGTCGTGAGTTCCTAATGGAACGTAGCCTTAATGTATCTAGTTTTGCGCATTCTTCATTTAAAAGTTTATTTTTTTCTTGATGGCGAGGATGGGAAGGAGGATCTTATAAGGAGGTGTTCCACGGCGCAACCAAATAATTTTTGTGCGAAGAAGTAACAAACACCCATCCTCACAAGCTTTATCGATTATAATATTAAAAATAGGATTACAGACATACAGTCGATTTTATTCATTACTATAGATACAACATGATATAAAAACCTTTATAAACACACGGTTGGATGCGTAATTGACTTTAAATGAACACGCTGCAGTAAAACTATTGAATATATTTTAAGAGTTTGATTTTACTGTCGCCTGATTAGAATAATCATGGCTTTTTGTTTGTTTTAATTAAGAAATTATGATTAGTTAATTTATAATTATGGCTTCGGAAACCATTAGACCTTGAGTAATATATTATTTCCAATATTATAAAGTATAAACGTATTTTTGTAACGTAAAACTTGTTACACACGCTATTATACCTTATAATTAGTTTAGTTTATTATCCGTGGAGGAACGGAGAAAGAATACAATTTCCTGCGGCCGGGCGGCCTGTCGTTAGAGGCGACAAAACAACCTACAGCCAGGTGGTATGGTATTTGCCTGACTGGATGGCTACCACCCCTGGTCTAGAGTATGCTGCCATAACGACCTTGAGTTGTGTTCCGGGATTAGTGACCAGGTTCCAGAGAGAGCAGCAGCGCATTTGTAACACCTTTGGTGTTGCAAATGTCCATAGGCGATGGTTATCGCTTTCCATCAAATGGGCCGTCTGCCTGTCTGCTGAACTCATGCAATAAAAAATATAAAAAAAGTTAGTTTTTTAGTGATGGAGTGGAGCATTGGTGACCTGCAATACAGCTCTGTACAGATCTACAATAGGCACCAGTCTCCTATAACAGGTATTTATTATTTGGAACTTGTGTGAAATAGATAGTACGAACAGACAAAATAGAATAGATAGTTCTATTTTGTCTGTTCATACTTCATTATTAATATGTATATACATTCGTTAAAGTCCGACAAACAGTTTAGTCTACAACACCCTTCGTTTTCAAAAATAATAGGTTTTGAATACAACCGGAAAAAGGTGCGACGAATGACGGAAGTCTGTCCAGACGGGAAATAGATTTTTGAAACGTAGCATTGATGAAAAATGATATCTGTTACGTGTTGTAAACTCCTTTATTATACTGCGATGATGATCATTGCTTTCATCTCTTGTAACTTGGTTTACACGAATTAAATTATAACATTCTGGAATCATTATCTTAATTACAGCTCTTAGGACTGGCTCGATCGGTGTAATACCACGCTGTCACAGGACATCGGCGTGAAACAGTTTACCTTGCGATACTCGTGTTTCGTTCAATGAGTGAGAGTTCAAATGGTCCGTTTCCCCTCCGCCTATCCCAGCTTGCCTATTCCATCCCTCTATCCCATTCTGACACGTCTAACACATCCCACCTATCCCATATCCCCTCATCATCATCGTCCGAGCGTTAAATCCCAGTTGCGTTCGAAACGATCGCTCCGACGCCTAGAGTCCACTTTCCTACTTTTTCTTCTTCACCTCGCGCGAGAACAAAATACCACAACTTATACTAAATTGCAACACCAAAGGTGCTACAAATGCGCTGCTGCTCTCTTAAGGGAAACTGGAACCTGGTCATTAATGCCGGAACATAACTCAAGGTTGTTATAGCGACATACTTTAAACCCGGGGTGGTAGCCATTCAGTCGGGCAAATGCCCTACCACCTGGCTGTGGGTTGTTTTGTCGCCTCTTACGACAGGCCGCCCGGCCGCAGGAAATTGTATTCTTTCTCCGTTCCTGCACGGATAAAATTGTTTTATGTGGACTACTTGCGAAAACTTAAGAAACTACTATGTATTCCATCGTCACCGAATCGCAGTTCACTGCTGGACGCAGGCCTCCCTAAGTCGGCGCTACTCATCCCTGTCCTCCGACTTCCTCATCCAATGTCTACCAGATAAACTACAAATTTAGCTTCTGTATTTTAAAGTCTGCAAAACTCGAAAAGTAGTCGGTAGATTTCACATTCAATTTTATATAATCTTGCACTCTGATGTTTTATTTACTAAAACTCGCCGATAGATGGCGTTCAAACAATCGCCATGAAAAATGGTGTACATGGACATTTGAACACGTGACATATGTCCTATTATCTAATTTTACTGTAACTTGCCACTCGATGGCGCTACAATGCACCGAATTGAATTTGAATTTAAAGCATCAAGGCAATGTTAGACGAGTCATATACCTAAATTCATCTATATACCTAAGCATAGATTTGAAATATTCAATGTCATTGAATACCTTCATGTCCTTTCAGTTACGTGTCTTTCAAAAAATTTATTTAATTAGGTCTTTTAAATCTCCTTCAGCGGGCGGACAAGATTTGTCTGGCCTTAGCTATCATCTTTTTTCATTATTCTCTTTTTGTTTTATATGTTTTTATATCTTTTTTTAATTCTTTATTTTTCTTTTCAAAAATGTTACTAAGGTCCTTTTATATCTAGTACATTTATATATATCATATTATTTTTGACATTTTTAGTTTTTCATATCCTATATTTATATTCATACATTATTAAATATATTCCATTTAATTAAAAATATTAAAATTTAAATTTATGCTTATCTATCTATCTGTCTATATTTGTATGCAATACTTTTTTTACCAACACTTATACAGTAGTAAATGGTTAAAAACATTAAATTACACTGACACAGAAAGCACAATACTAAACTGACCACAACACTAGGGCACACACACACACGCCGACACACGCCGACACACACACACACACACACACACACACACACACACACACACACACACACACACACACACACACACACACACACACACACACACACACGCGCACGCACGCACGCACACGCACACGCACACGCGCACGCACATGCGCACGCGCACGCGCACACCCACACACACACACACACACACCCACACCCAACCCCCCCCCCCCACACACACACACACAAACACACAAACACACACACACACACACACACAAACACACAAACACACACACACACACACACACACACACACACACACACACACACACACACAAAACCACACGCACTCATAGTTTTAGGTTAATTAATTAATAAATCAATTATATTTAAGTTTCTATAATAAAATTGTGTTGGGTGCCGCGATACAGACCTAGAGTCTAGTGCAGCAACCGCTGCCAAAAAAAATTGTAGCCTTAATTTTAACTACTATATAAGTTTTAGATATAATTATATAAGGCCTAGAAATAAGTTTATACAAATAAATGAATTTGAATTTGAAGTAATGAAGCCATCAACTTTATTTTTTGTCATCAGTTCAGACATATTATTGTACCTAGCAAATTTTCACCTTTAGCTTGACTTCCGAATCATTCCTTTCCTGGGAGTGTACGGGGCAGTGGAACATCATGTGCGGTACGTCCTCAATCACTTCGTCGTCACAGATGCACGAGGGATTCTCTTTGCACCCGAACGATTCAATTTGGTTGATCAACAGATCAATATTAATAATAAACATTATCAGCATTAAGGGAAGCCTTGAATCAAAGCCCCCTTATTCACTTCTGTGGGATATATTTTATCGCTTTTGTACTTCGATTGTTAGGCTGAAACAATGACAGACCTTTACTATAATTGTAAATAGGCACGCACAGCCCAATTGTGGCTTAATGACTACGGCTATAAGCGTTAATCGTTGAAATAATATTCCGGTTAAGATAAAAGAGAGCGCGGTAGCGATCTTCAAAGCAAAATCTATAATATTATAAAATTATAAACATGCCGTGTCTGTACGTTGAAGCTACTTTAAAAAAATTGCAATACACTATATAAACGACAGAGAACACGATGCATTTTCATTTCGATTTCTTGTCTGTTTGTTCGGGATTCACGTATAAACTACCGGATCGACTTTGATGCGATTTTAGGTCATCAACAGCAAATTTTTAGACTTAAAATTTGCATTGCATTTTATCCCAGCAATCATAAGGGAATTTTGCTGAAAATGATTTAAAATGGCCAAATTAAAAACAAATTCGAATTCTAATGTGACTTTTTCACTGATCGATATCACATTTTATGTAATAAAATACTTTGTGTCCCGGGAATCCCGCGAGAATTTCAAGTCATCATCACCTAGTGGAAAGTGGTTACCGTCGCCTATAGATATTGGCAACAACAGGGGTGGTGCCAACGATCTCTACTTTCCATGAGGTAAGCCTACCTGAACAAAGAAAGCAACACAAGAACCCGTTCCACGTTCTCGTTTCCTGCGTTCACGCGATTTTCTCGCAATATAGAACGTGTATAATAACCAATACCTTTAGGCAAAAGAATACACAGTAAGATATAGGCCGGCTGTACATATTAGCCCGCCTATTATGTTGGAACGCAGATGTCCCGAGCTCGATTCCCAGCAGAGTAATTTGTCTATTTTTTATATCGTATAGGCTCGCGTTTGACCGATATTGCACCTAATGTCAGGTGGACATGCAGTCGAACATGGAGCACGCTTACCCAGAAAGTACCTGGTCACGCGTGACTTGCCACCATCTAGATTGAACTGATTTGTATGGTATTCTACTCACAGTCCCTCAAGACTATAAGTAGAATACTGAGCCTAGATCACCGTCTTCTATGGGTAAGGTGCCCAGAAAGCTGGCTACGTTTCCTCACTGGATCGCCATACTGATCCGTTGGCCGAGGTAAGCACCAGCCCTCTGATCACCTGAAGAGTCAATGAGTCGTTTAAATTTATCCTACGACGGTCCAAGCGTCTCGACAGCAAACGGCACAAACATATAACTCTTACTGAGGGTTGCATATTTGCGCTTCCGCTTAATTGATATTTCCACCATATATCAATGGCGTGACCTCGTTCGTCTGTTTGCCCGCTAGTAGAATGGTGAGGGAGGAATCAATTTGTGCAATTTCGTGGTACACTCGCCGTAGAGTGTCCTATAGAATACCGACAAACTAGCGACTCTGCGTTGATGATCTAGACTCTGAAGCCTCCTATTAAACAGCCGGTGGTCGCCTATCAGCTTCCTAGCTCTTTACTCAATTGACTCGAGTATTTCGAACTGGTATTTTGCTGTGCCATCCCAAAGATGAGAGCAATACTACCATGTAAGACTGTACTTGTGCTTGGTAAAGATTCAGCGACTGAACTGGTGTGAAATTTTTATTCGTATTTACTCTAGGATCATTAGACTAGGCGTGTTTGCTGAAGAGTTTCTTGCGTCGCTTCTTCTCTTCAAGCCATAACATGTTGCGAAGCGATGGTAAATTAGATTAGGCTCCCATAGAGTAAATAATAACCATAAACAAAATTAAAACTAAATCATTAAAAAGAACAAGTTGGTGGTAGGCTAAAAATAAACTTTAACAATACTCGTTGACACTTGAGATCTTTGACTTCCGTGATCACGGCCACTGAAAAGTGGCCGAAACGTTGGAATAGTAAAAATGAAATCAATTACCGTGCTTAAAACCGTTAAAACGTAATTTTATTATGTATACAAGTCGCGAAAACTTAAGAAAATATTACGTATTTATTCTAGTCTGAATATCTAGAATCGATCTCAGAGTTATTTCACACAAGTAATGTTAATTTTTACCAAGTAAGACAAAGTAATGCATACTAAGATATAGAGCTATTCCTCAAAACCAGAAGCAGATATATTTACTTTACTTCAGTATACAGTTACGCTTTATTTGGATACTAGCTTTCCCATGGGTTCGCTCGCCTTTAAGTAAATTTTGTAAACAATGCAGGATCGACTGTTGGGAGTTCCAAACACCCTCCTTAGAAATGTCAAACTTAAATTTTATTTCAAAATACCCGTCTCATCATCTAGCGAAGTGGAACTAAATTACGTCCCCCGTTAAGGGGTGAAGGAGGTCCTAAATTTTGTGACGTCACTTTTTAAAATCTCATATATTTTAGTTTTAAAATTTGAAATTTGCACTATTAAGGAAAACCTTCAAAATATTTCCAAGTCAATATTTATGAGCATAGTATTTAAATCATTCAAAGTAATTTAAATGGAAATAAAACTAACTACGGAACTGCTGTTTTAGTTTAATAATTTCGTGATGTAAAATTGCAAAATATGTGACGTCACACTAGGCAGGGAAGAGTCTCACGAATGTGACCAGCTGTGACAAGGACGGAGGAGAAGTCAAAAAATCATTAAATTCATGGGATGTAATTTAGGGATGGGCCCTAAGCATGAGAGCAATATATTTAATTAATACTGTCATTATCGTTGCCATGACGATCTATTTGTTAGTGAATTACAAATATGGTGCCATTAAAACGCGATTGAAGCGCCATCTTTTAGGGTATTTTCGTGTTTCCCTTGTTCTTTTGAAGAAATATGCAATGTGCCCTTTTCTACACCCTTGACAACGTGTATGCAAAATTTCGTGACGGTCTGTTGCTTAATTAAGGCATGCAACAAACTCACATTTGTAATATTAGTTAGAATAAGAAATTTTTTGTTGCATGAGTTCAGCAGACAGCCTACCTGATGGAAAGCGTTTACCATCACCTATTTACATTTATAACACCAAAGATCCTACTATGTTTTTAATTTTAATAAATTGTATATTACCAACATGTTTGACGCGCGAAATTTGCACAACCAAGATCATATACGCTAAAGATAATGGCGTACACTGCAATTTTTATCGCAACTTCTAAATCTCAAAAAATCGCAAGAATCCCTTGAACACAACCGCTCTTGGCTTTACCTTGTTCCGTACATTTAATCGTTTAAATAAATCTTGGTACGATAATGCCAAGCTAACGAATGACGATACAATGCTGCGACAATCGGCGGCGGTGCCTTTCATCTTGACACTTTGTCTTTGCGCTGACGTCCCGCCAACCGCCGTTCAAACTGTGTCCTTTTTTCATTTAATCGCTTTGGAAATATTCGTAATTACACCAATAAATGGTGTACAAGTTGAAATTGGAATATCTAGAAGGGACTTTTCTTTCGACCTGCATCTTATTTACATAGTATAGAACAAAGTTGCTTTTTGAGGCTGTCTGTCTATATATCCGCTAACTCCAGCTAAACTACGTATCGAATTTTTAAGCAGATTTTACCATCAGTTAGATAATTTTTAAGTGAATCTTTATATATGTAAAAAATTGAATTAAGTTTTATGTAAGTAAAAAATCTTTATGTAGTATAAAACAAAGTTTTCCGCGTTTGTCTGTCTATATGTCCGCTAACTCCTAAACCACGAAACGAATTTTTAAATGGTTTTCACCGTCAGTTAGTCAGTTTTTTTACTGAAGATTTAAATGTATAAAAAAACCTAATTAAGTTTTATGTAAGTAGAAAAAAAATATTTTGCATTCGAGTCGCCGAAGCGGGTCTAGAGAATTATGTAATGAAATGTGGCCTGTATGAAAGCTTGCTGATAATAAAACGGACTACGTTGAGATTTCTAAGTGACAGCTTGTATATGCTTTATTATGCCTACAGTAACAGAACCAATTAAGTTGTAACATCTATTGCTTATATAAAAATAAAGCTAAATATAAACCAATAAAAAACCCCTAATAAAATTAAACAAACGGTCGGTCTGTTGGTAAACGTAAAAAAATGTAATTATTTTTACCGAACGCACCGGGCAATTAGTCGTGTAAAATAAATAGATAATACAATCGGTTTCACAATTAATAACCAGTTTTATAAACACTGTACTTTTCATTAATTTTGTAAGTCATTAGGTATGTGCACAGCTTATAAGTGTATGTAATTATATACCTAATTGTTTATAAAAAATTAGGTATATAATTACATAGTTTATTAATTAAAAGTTACGATATACGATACTAAGAGATAAAATTGAAGAATTTGTGATTTTGTCTAAAAGATTGTCTCAAATAAGTCCGCAAACGACTTCAGCGAAAATTTTAGAGATTACAATTATTAACATTATGAGTATCTCCCCGTTTTATAGCACCGAATGGTATAACTACACGCCACGCTTCTTCATAACGCGTATGTGATTGATATGCACATATCAATAATATCATGATATTTTTCTTAAATGTCAACACGTGTTAGTTCTAGCAGTACCTATACTCGTTAGGCAGTATAGTCTAAAAAAACCTTTGTGCACGGTACATGCAATCTGTATCTGGTATTCAAACCCACTTTATTCGATTAAGACTTGGTTGCCTTAATTATTCAATCATCAACAACTACTTTTCTGTTGTTTTTATAACTAATCCATTTGTTCTATTGTTCTTTTGTACATTAAAATTGGCGTTTATTTATTTTTATAAAGATAAAATGAACGTTAAACCAAATATTGGCACTGTACCAGTGGATCATTTGTTGATATAACAGACTAAAACAATCAGAACAGGCTGTACCGTGTACGCACGCATATCTCCACGCTTTATGAGTTTATCGGATTGTCCTGGTAATCTGCAAATTCGCGAACGAGTGTCGGAGCCTTTGTTCTGGCATTTTCAACTGGACTTTTTTTAAATTAGCCGCCTCGCGAATCAATCGCACGTTCACTCGGCCCGATCAGAATTCGTACGGTAAACATCAAAGGATATCTTGAGTGATTGCCGTATTAGGGCAAGTATACAATTGCGAAAATTTAAATCGATGTACAATTAATATAAAGTACATTTATTATAACATGTTACACAGGACACTAACACACTCGCACATACAGATGCACACTGCAATAGAACAAAGACTAAAAGCATGCGAACGTCAAAATAGTCAAGTTAATAACAACTACAATTTGAATGGAATGTCCGATTTGAATAATTCAAAAAGTAATCTACAGGTATTGAAAAATTATTGACTACTAAATGATTTATTTTGACAAAAATTAATACAAAGTTATGGAAAACATGGTCTGATTTTGGTCGGCATGTCTATTAACTTTTAAAATGTAAAAAAAGTAGTTATAGTGACATAACTATAATAGTTGGACATATGGTATTGCGAAGTTCTTTTTGTAGATGTGTTTTATTTATTTTTTATTGCAGTTCAGCAGACAGGCAGACGGCCCAATTGATGGAAAGCGGTTACCATCGCCTATGGACATTTGCAACACTAAAGGTGCCACAAATGCGCTGCTGCTCTCTTAAGGGAGACTGGAACCTGGTCACTAATGCCGGAACACAACACAAGATTGTTATGGCGGCATAGTCTAGACCAGGGGTTGTCGCCATTCAGTCGAGCAAATACCCTACCACCTGGCTCTGGCTTGTTTTGTCGCCTTTTACGACAGGCCGCCCGGCCGCAGGAATTTGTATTCTTTCTCCGTTCCTGCACGGATAGACTAATATGGTGCTATATAGTCTTATTTATATGTAACGTCTCATGTAGTTTTAATGTAGGTCTATTATTAAAAAAAAAATGAGACTTTTAGTTATTTTAGATCTGATTTTTCATTCATCAAGATAAATGATATCTATAAACTAAATTACATATATACATATTATAACCTGATGTATTGGTCTTTTTCTGAATTGTATTATTAACACACTAGCTGTCCCGGTAGACGTCGTCCTACTCTGAAAAAATAAAAATCTAGAAACCGATTCCAGCGCCACCTACGGGATCTAATTGTGAATCTAAACTACCCCGAGACCAACTCGCACATACAATTTCATCAAAATTGTAGAACCCGATTCCAGCCGAAATTGTATTCTTTCTCCGTTTCTGCACGGATAGATGTTGATATGTTCTTTAATACTTTAGAACATTTTTTTAATTCTATCATCAATAGTTTCCGCAGCGCATGCGATGAGAGACATTTTATAGCTAATTTTTTTTTACACCTTGAGTTACGTTATTGAAGTTTTAGTAAGAATCCCTATTTTTTATAGTAACAAATGTAGTTTATATTATTCAAGGATAATGTAGCATTCGAATGGTGAAAGAATTTTTGAAATAAGTCTAGTCGTTTTTGAGTTTATTCGTTACAAACATACAAAAATACACATCTTTCTTCTTATAATATTAGTATATATGTAGAACTCAGTATACAGGGAGACGTGGCCTAATTAAGAATCTCAAGCCACTTTTCTTCTCTTTTCTAATTACACGACACTGATTTAGAGAAAAGGTCCCTTAAACAAGTTACTGAGAATGAATTAAATTAAGTCTGTATATTATTTTTAGTGTTTTAAAAATAGACTTGTATCTAGAACAATTCTCAGCCATAGATTGGAACTTGAGGTAACATAAATGTCTCAGTATGAGCGTAAGTTTAAATAAAACAAACATTTACTTTATTTAATTTTCGTACTCTGCTTTGCCCATAATGTGCATAAAGCCTTAATGAATAAAGTTAAAATGAACTTTTTTGATGGGAACACGATAAAGATACCCCCCTTATCTTGCATGTAATGTTTCGTATAATATTAATAAAGTATTTTTATTTATCCATACATATATATACATGGTATATGGTACAAAACATTTCAGAGTGAGCCTCCTCGTATACCATGGTCCAGTGAGAGTAAGTTGAGTCGCTCCTTAGTTGTTGTCGCTCATCGTGTGCGTGCTGGACATATGCCGCTCAAGATATTTGCTTTTCTCATGAAAAAGATAAACAGCCCCAATTGTGAGACGTGTAATAAAAGAGAGGACATATATCATATTCTTGTAGAATGCTCCAAAAATAACAATGAGAGACAGCGACTAAGGAGAGACTCGTGCTTAGACTTGCTGGACTTTGGAGTTTTTCATTCCTTTTTAACCGATCCCTTGTCTGTAAAAACAAAGTTAGTGTTAGACTTTATTGTTAAAAGCATAAAATAATAGTGATTTTGTATGTTCATGCATGCTAAAACATTATTATTTTATGCTTGTCTATCTATTATACGTGCATGTAAGGTTTTGCACTTTTTTTTACGTGCATGTATGGTTTTGTACTCACGGATTGATATGGAATCTAGTCCAAATGTCCTTAAAATAAATTTTAAAAAAAATTCTATACATATTGTAACGAGGAAAGATTTGTATTTTGTTATGTTTGCAAGGAATAAACTTAAAAACTACTAGACCGATTTCAAAAATACATACTTTCAACATTCGAATGCTACATTATCCCTGATTAATATAGGCTATATAAAAATTAGGGATCCCTACTAAAACTTCTATAACGATACCCTTGATGGGTATCTAAACAAAATACTTGACGCTTGAATCGGGTTCTACAATTTTGATGAAATTGTATGTGTGAGTGGGTCTCGGGGTAGTTTAGATTCACAATTAGATCCTGTAGATGGCGCTGGAATCGGTTTCTAGATTTTTATTTTTTCAGGGTAGGACGACGTCTATCGGGACAGCTAGTGTGTTAATAATACAATTTAGAAAAAGACCAATACATCAGGTTATAATATGTATATATGTAATTTAGTTTATAGATATCATTTATCTTGATGAATGAAAAATCAGATCTAAAATAAGTAAAAGTCTCAATGTTTTTTAAATAATAAACCTACATTAAAACTACATGTGACGTTACATATAGAGAAGACTATATAGCACCACATTAGTCTATTCGTGCAGGAACAGAGAAAGAATACAAATTCCTGCGGCCGGGCGGCCTTTCGTAAAAGGCGACAAAACAAGCCACTGCCAGGTGGTAGGGTATTTGCTCGACTGGATGGCGACAACCCCTGGTCTAGAGTATGCCGCCATAACAATCTTGTGTTGTGTTCCGGCATTAGTGACCAGGTTCCAGTCTCCCTTAAGAGAGCAGCAGCGCATTTGTAGCACATATGCTGGTGCAAAGCTGTTATTGGAAATAAAGACCTTTCAACCTATTTATTTTATTACGATAAAAATCTTAGAACAATTAATTATACATATGTCTTTTGTTTTTCCTTCCACCTATTTTAATATTACATATATAATATTATTAGAGTTAGGCATGTTTGCTGAAGAGTTTCTTGCGCCGCTTCTTCTCTTCAAGCCATAACATGTTGCGAAGCGGTGGTAAATTAGATTAGGCTCCCATAGAGTAAATAATAACCATAAACAAAATTAAAACTAAATAATTAAAATGAACAAGTTGGCGGTAGGCTAAATAAAACTTTAACAATACTCGTTGACCTTGACATCTTTGTCTTCCGTGATCACGGCCACTGAAAAGTGGCCGAAACGTCGGAATAACAAAAATCAAATAAATTACCGCGCTTGAAACCGTTAAAACGTAGTTTTATTATGTATACAAGTCGCGAAAACTTAAGAAAATATTATATTCATATGTCTATATTTAATTAACTACCTAATTACATTTAATCTTTTTAATTTCAGGCGCTAAAAACAATATCTGATGGAAAACACTTTTATGAAGATTCTCGGGATGAGTTAGAATAAGGTAAGTGTTATTGATATAAATATAATATATATACTTTGTATAGACATGTATTTGTATGGTATGTATATATCTTTTTAATATATTTAAAGAAAGGAATGCTCCGGTGGTTCGGGCATGTGGAAAGAATGCATGATGAAAGAATGACTAAACAGATATACAATGCAAAAGTGGATGGATGCAGAAGTCGTGGAAGGCCACGACACACCTTCCATGATCAAATTGATCGTGTACTAGCAGAAGGTGATGTCAGGAGCCTTAAGAACAGACGAGTGTGCATGACAAGAGTTATGAATGTCAAAGAGGCAAGTGAGGTGTGTAAGAATAAGCCTAAATGGCACTCTGTTGTTCGTGCCTACCCCGCAAGGGAATTGGCGTGAAGTTATGTATGTATGTATGTATATTTAAAGTCTGTATATATTATAAAATTTGTGTATTTTTTACTAAAATGTAAGTAGACGTATTATAGTTTGCGTATACCACCATCACCATTATCGTCTCAATTCATTTCTTGGGTTGTCTACAAGAGATCGCTTTTTAGCAACAAGACCGCCTTTTGTGCATAATTAGGTATAGATTTATTCTGTAAGTTCATTTGTTTTATGGGTGTACAATAAAGTGTTATCTATGTATCTATCTACTCACATATGGTTATTGGATATACTGCACGTATGTAAGTAAATAGCAGTTCCGTCTCATGGCCAGTTTCTATGTGTTACTATTCATTTACTTGCCTTACTATCAATTGAATTTTGACATTATTTGTTTGGAGCTTATGTCAAATCTTAATCGGTAGTAAGGCAAATGAAGTGTCGGTACGATAGAGGAACCGGTCATCAACCATACTGGCCGCTGGGGTGCGAAAATCGGAGTGGGGGCACTTTTGCCTACAAATAATATATTTTTTTAAAATTTGATATATACTGTTCCCTAGCCATTTTTGCACAAACGTAATGCTTGTGTTTTTGTCATGTCCGTCTGTCAGTCCATCTATCTAGTCTATGCATGTTACAGTCATAAAAAAAATATAAAACTAAAGATAAAATATCCTATACCAACATGTATGGCGTGCACTTACATCAATATGTATGATTTTTTCAATGTATATAATATGATCTTGTGGCTTGTGGTATAATAATAATAATAATTCCGCAGGGGGGCTTTGTGGCGAAGCCTTAGGTGAGTAGCGATACCTCGTACCTGACTCCGGGGACCAAGGCAAGGCCCCCGCCTCCGTGCTTGCCTTATCCAGCCGGCACGGAGTGAAGATCGCTAGAGCTAAGACTCAAGCTCCAGGGGTGGAAGTGATAAATGGCCTAACGTCGGAAGTAGCTTCAGTGAACCTGCAGCTCACCTCTCGACACCCCTTAGCCACTCACACCCATGTTGCCCCTGTCTTTATGGCATTTTTTGGGGCCCATGCAGGGAGTGGCGAGTCACCGTCTGCCCATTTTTCCACGTTCCCTGAACATTGCGACGGGCAGACGCCATAGTCCCCATATTCCCAGACCCCTAGTACCATTAGCAGTTCACCACAATAGCCCGGTACTTTTTGTCCTCATTTCCCACAATAGTCCTACACTGGCCGGGGCTTGTCCTTGAGTGCATTACTATATGGTGTAGACAGGGATAATCGCCGGTAAGTGTCACGCCACATTTACATTAAATTTGTCAAGGGGCCTCTACGTGTTGGCCTTCCCATGGCCCCACGCAAGCCCCCCAAAAGTCCAGGGCATTTTTATGGCCCGAGGTCTTGAAAGACATACAATATAATAATTCATTTATTTCAGAAATTGAGTATTTCCATAATAAGTAGATAATAAAGAAATCGGCTTGCGCTCGATAAGCCCCTGCTCCTGGATGCCACGCACACCTTGCACCCCCGGGTAAAGACGGCTCTGATAAATAGACGTGTTATCTTCTATACTCTTTATGGTGGGGTCTATATTTTCACAGATCATTGCATCATGTAGTAATCGGGCGATGACAAATACTTGTCGGGGCACTGTCGGTAACCTGGCGCGCACCTAAGGGTTTTGTCGCGACAATATTCGCTTGCGTGGCTATACCTGCGTCACTTTAGTGCAGTCCAGACTTTGTAGCGGGATGGACGTGCTTATCATTTTTTGTACAGTATGAAATTGTAATAAATAATATTTTACTGACATACAATGCAACGCCACTACTTCCTCCATTTCCAATATTGCCTACGTCGGCCG
This sequence comes from Dendrolimus kikuchii, assembly GCA_019925095.2. Classification (NCBI taxonomy): domain Eukaryota; kingdom Metazoa; phylum Arthropoda; class Insecta; order Lepidoptera; family Lasiocampidae; genus Dendrolimus; species Dendrolimus kikuchii. Next base: position 9,723,000 of record CM034407.1, read on the forward strand.
CACAATAGGCGTCGAACACCACCCGGCACGATATGCGCACCAACGCGATATGGATCTTCGTCCATTAATATAGCTCCACCATAAGGGTTTGTAGCCGTTTTCGTAAAGACCGTTATTAATCACACACACTCATAGATATTCCGTTTCTACCAAAATGGCGATGGAACAATAATATGGTTTTAAAACAAATAACAATTCAAAATAAGTCGTTTTAAAACTCATAGTTGATTTTTAATGCATACTAGCCGCATGTAATAGATACTCGAAAAAAGTTTAAAAGCCAGGTGTTCGAAACCTTTGAATTTAGAATTAGTTTCTTGCGTTCTCTTTTTGTTTTATAATTTAAAAACTTGTCATACAGGCGCCAAACCACATTGGAACAAGACAATACAAAAAGAAAGCCAAACCAATAAACGTTGGCCCAAACATTTGCTTCCAAGACAATAAATACTCAGATTACTTTCGAACATTTTCACCTGCCGTGTGACCAAGTCGCTTCGGAAGGCCGGTTCAATACACCAAATAAATTTATTTAGCTAAAACACGATTATGCTAATGCAACACATATACATATCGTAATATATTCGATATATTTTTTTATTTTCTCACGAAGGTCGTTCGGCGACATTTTGTCTGCTTGAAAAGTCATTAACCTCGGTGAAATAGCCTAGTGAGGTATCTGGGTGGGCACTTAATAGATTCTTATGATATCGATTTATATTTTATCTATATTCACTAGCGATAAGATTGTGATCTTCTGATAGCAATCTCATACTTCAACGTTTGTTGTATTTATGATTTTTTAAAACAAGAATTGCGATTTTATAAGCTCAACTATTTGACGACTTCTTTACGTGTTGACAAAAGAAAACCTGCAATTTGGCTTAGTTTTCTGTTACATGCATCTGGCTGTCACCTAATACCTATTTAACTGAAGAATATTTTAGAACTTGACCTGAATATAGTGTGATACTAGCTAGACACAAAGTGTGTAAACTTTAAAAAAAACACAAACTGCTTTCATATACCCCAAAACATAGGTTTAGGCCGCGTACAGACAGCGTTAACAAAGGCCAATAAAGTATCTTCTCTGACTCTATATATACATTTCGTCGACCAAACCAAACCATATTGTTACGAGTTGCAGGACTCGAATTAAAATGTGAATTTTTGAATTACTATAGAGTTTATATAGAACTATACAAACACGTATAACACAGGTACAAATATAACTGAGCACAACCAGTCCAAACGTAATGCACGATTCAATAACACGCGCAAAGTTCGCCACTAAATAGATTACCGAATGTACACAAGTCTTGCTCCGCTTGTGGTTATCGCTCGACTGCCTCATCTCTCAATTGGGGCCTTGCTTTATACTGTATAAATACAATATGTCTGCTCGATCTCGTGGATTGAATTTCTTAGAATCACACCTGGCTAATGACTGCCATAAAAGATTACAGTACACAATGGGCTGATTTCTAATCACAAATTTTAAACACAAAGTGAACATCAGAAGAACAAATGCCGAAAGGTAATAAAATGTGTTTCTACAGGTATGCAAGTGTGAAGTTGTCTTTGTCGGCGTCTAAGTCGTAACAATATTATTGTAAAAGTTACAGAATTTAAATTCTAACAAAAGTTAGAGAAGAATTATCTGTGAGTATATTCTCTGAAGATTCTCTTCTACTGCGTGTGAACTGAACACACATTTTTTTCTACTTTTTAGTTAATCGTATATTCGAAAAGCTTAAGAAGAAAAATTAAACACGTTATTTTCGATTTCTCTAGTATTATCTCATCAGATCCTGACTTAGTGACAATAAGACCACCCCAAAAGTATGCGACGTTAAAATCGCGTAAAAGACATACAAAATAAATATATACAGTCAAACTGAGAACCTCCTTCTTTTTAAGGTCGGCTAAAAATAGAGACACGATGCCTACCTATCTTCGTTTTTTGTTTTGTTCGTAGGCCTTCGCCAATGGACTAGGGAAACCAAGTAAGTTCTTCACTGGCCACCTCCGCGTTCAGACACCGGTTTCTAATTATTTAAATACAGTGTAAACTCCATGTAACGTCACTCGATTTAACGACAAACTTTGGTTGGTTTAGCTTGTCTTCTATACAATGATACACTCTATGTAGCATTACACCCACTCACAATAACGGCAACAATTAAGTAATAAAAAGTACATTTTAGGCCAAAATTAGTAAAAACTGCGCTTCTGTGTACTTTCTTTTATCGGTTTATTATCCTAGACCGTAATAAACTCGACTGTCGGCATCATGCATATTTTTTTTATTGCGTGAGTTCAGCAGACAGGCAGATGGCCCACTTGATGAAAAGCGGTTACTATCGCCTATGGACATTTGCCACACCAAAGGTGCTACAAAAGTGCTGCTGCTCTCTTATGGGAGACTGGAACCTGGTCACTAATACCGGAACACAACTCAAGTTTGTTATGGCGACGTACTCTAGACCAGGGGTGGTAGCCATCCAGTCGGGCAAATGCCCTACCACCTGGCATGCCGAAATTTCTAAGAAATTCCGAAGTACCGAAATTTCTAAGTACTTCATTTATCACCAACGTGTCCCAATATCGCAAGATATGAAGAAAATAAGTAAAAAATACAACAAAATAATATTTTCTTAAGTTTTCGCGACTTGTATACATAATAAAACTACGTTTTAACGGTTTTAAGCGCGGTAATTTTATTTGATTTTGGTTTTTCCGACGTTTCGGCCACTTTTCAGTGGCCGTGATCACGGAAGACAAAGATGTCAAGTGTCAACGAGTATTGTTAAAGTTTTATTTAGCCTACCGCCAACTTATTAATTTTAATTATTTAATTTTTAATTTTGTTTATGGTTATTATTTAATCTATGGGAGCCTAATCTAATTTACTACCGCTTCGCAACATGTTATGGCTTGAAGAGAAGAAGCGGCGCAAGAAACTCTTCAGCAAACATGCCTAGCTCTAATAATTTTATATAATATTAAAATGGGTGGAAGGAAAAATAAAAGTAATTATCAGTCAAGTTGGTTTGTGTTCCGTTGTACGTAATTTCAAGCCGCAGAAAAAGATTACCCAATTTCTGAGACCTGTGAAATGCAATATCCCACTCCAGGATGCAGGGGTTTACAAGCTTGATTGTGAGTGTGGATTGTCATACATTGGGCAAACAAAGAGGAGCATAAAAACACGAGTAAAAGAACACATTGCTGACATGAAACACACAAGGTCTACGAAGTCTGCGATCAGTGAACACACGCTGGATAAACCCAACCACTACATCAGATTCGATAACCCACAAATCCTCGCGAAAGAGAATCGTTTCATACCTAGAATGATGCGTGAGGCTATTGAAATCAAAAAACACCCAAATTTCAATAGAGAAGATGGTTGGCAAGTACCACCTGTTTGGGATCCAATTATCAAAACTATTAAGACCCAAACCCAGCAAAAACCAGCTGCCAGACCTCAAGACACTGTGAGCTCTTTCTGCGTACAACGGAACACAAACCAACTTGACTGATAATTACTTTTATTTTTCCTTCCACCCATTTTAATATTATATAAAATTATTAGAGCTAGGCATGTTTGCTGAAGAGTTTCTTGCGCCGCTTCTTCTCTTCAAGCCATAACATGTTGCGAAGCGGTAGTAAATTAGATTAGGCTCCCATAGATTAAATAATAACCATAAACAAAATTAAAAATTAAATAATTAAAATTAATAAGTTGGCGGTAGGCTAAATAAAACTTTAACAATACTCGTTGACACTTGACATCTTTGTCTTCCGTGATCACGGCCACTGAAAAGTGGCCGAAACGTCGGAAAAACCAAAATCAAATAAAATTACCGCGCTTAAAACCGTTAAAACGTAGTTTTATTATGAATACAACAAAATTTCTGGTGCAGCAAAAGACGTCAGACAAAAATAACCGACATCTCTCCATTTAACGACAACTCTCTATAACGCCATAAAATGCACAGTCCCTTCGGTGTAGTTATATAGAGTTTACACTGTATCTGTTTCATTGTCAATTCCCTTTTAATTTCTATATACTTTATAATTAAATTCCGTAATTCAATAAATACTTTTTCAGTGTTTAAAAGTCCTTTTTTTTACATATTTCGGTGGGCTCCCATAATAGATTGAACTATTCGATTCCGTTGATGTTACCGCCATGCTTGCCGGATAATGCCAAATAACGATCGTTGGCTATAGACGGGCCTATGTGTACGCGGCCTTTACGTAATGTCTACCGAAAAGAAGCAACCGCATAGTGACCAAAGGAAAAAGGTAAAAGTGCAAACCAGTATCGGCTGCCGATCTTTGCCCATTTGCTAATTACACCGCAGTCGCCTTTGTGGGGCCAGCTTAGTGCTAGTTTGGAAAAATACTCTCTGCAGTTTACTTTGAGGAACTTGGTTCAATTAATCCATAAAATTTATAACGACTATGCGACCTTGCAATTCAGCAAAAAATGTAATGTGAGAATATTCATGGCAATGTTGCTAATCGCCTCTCGTCCGCTCCTCGGGTCAGTCGTATTGTGGAGTAAATATGGGTGTCTGGAATTGGCTTCAGAATTGGTCATTGCGGTTTTCATCGTCAGTTAGATATTTTTTCCCTGAAAGTTTGTATATATACAGAAACTAATTATCTTTTTATGAAAGTGCAATAGAGCTGCTTCACAGGGTTTGACCTGAATCCGGGTGTCTGGAATTGGCCTCAGAATTGTCCATTGCGGTTTTCACCATCAGTTAGATATTTTTTCCTTGAAGGTTTGTATACATAAAAAACTTAATTTAGTTTTTATTGGAATAGAGCTAACTCTATTCTATGTACGCAAAATGAAATTGCTTAGATCTATGGAGTTAGTTTCTTTACCTGACGTTGTATAGAATTGAACAACACATTCAGCCTAATCGTATTAATGTGTTTGCTTTTCAATTAACATTTCGAGGTTTGAATTTCCGGAATAACATTTCTAATCGCGAAACGATTTTGTTTCTCACACATTATATTTTTAAAGTATTGTTGCTTTCACTTTTAAAATGTGATTCGGAGGCGGTTGTAATAGGCCTTGTTTATAAATTAATTAAATATAGATCGACCTCCATAAAGCGACGAAGTTCGATCCAAACTACATCCGCTCTTAGAAACAAATCGCTCTACACTATACGATCTTAATACATAATTAAAAGGAACATTAACGTGATTTGTGCATGTTGAGAAAATAAAGGAAATCAGAACCACAAAACAAATACATGACAGCAATGTGACTGGTAGAGTCGGTACTCGGTACTCGGTGGTAGACCACGACGTACTCACCATAATGAAATTGAAGAAAGGTATATATATAAAGAGATCATTGAAATTATTTCGTACTGCATAACGACGTGGGGAGGTTCTTATAAAACTCACCTTCTACCCCTTGAAAAAGCGCAAAGAGCTGTTTTAAAAATTGGCTTGGGACGGCCTTTTCGTTACCCTACTAGTTTATTATATCAAGAGTGGCAAGTGCTATCTGTAAGGCAAATATTCATATTACAAATATGTCGACATCAACATCGTGTCTTACCCTATAACTCGATATTACAATGCACTAAACGTTTAAAAGGCAAAATACTTGTAAATAAAACCTTTAAAACAACATTTGCTCAAAAACACGCTTGTTTTCTTAGTTCTTTTATATACAACAAAATAAGTTCAAAGCTAACAACCGATTTATACAAATTAAAACACTATGAACTCAATAAGGAACTCAAATCTTTTCTATTAAAAATTGATTATGAAATCACTGAAAAGCTTATACAACCTATTAAATAATTATCTTTACAGTTCAAGTGATAGGATATCAATAACAATCATATGCGCACACAAACACACACACACACAAATCACACTCAGATACCTATATGCATCCACACCACAGGCACATGCTCATATAATTCATATATAACTTAAACCACTTGCATATTTTATAAACATTAGTGTCAGCTACTATATACTTGTATTTTTAAGCTGAAGGTGAAGGGTCAGGAGTGCCATAATGACAGGATTTTTATCCTAGTTTGGGCTCCCGACTTTTCCACCCATAGTTAAAAAATTCCCACTTTATTGTTATGTTTTGTGGAAAGGAAATAAATAAATAAATTGAAAGTTGATGAAGCGATAAAATCTTCTGTAACTAAACTATTTTAGGATATATCCTTTTGAGGTATGTCCACCGCACTGAAACGTGGTGGGGGCAAGTAGGACTCAACACCTTACTATGGTAATAGCACACCTAATGAAATGCTATGGCCACCTGAGTTACGGATATAATAACAGCCCATAACATCGCACTGCTGGGCTCTGACTTTCCGTTTTAAGGCTTGGCAAGCTTGAGACATCGGTTATTTCGAGGTGCAGGATTCATCACGATGTTTTCAAAACAACCCACAGCCAGGTGGTAGGGCATTTGCCCGACTGGATGGCTACCACCTCTGGTCTAAAGTATGTCGCCATAACAACCTTGATTTGTGTTCCGGCATTAGTGACCAGGTTCCAGTCTCCCTTAAGAGAGCAGCAGTGCATTTGTAGCACCTTAGGTTATGTATACCAATCGCTGATGGATTACTCGGTAATTTCTTTATCATGCGACGTTCACTCGTTGACCACGTGAGGTTATCTGGTCGTCAACTCGGCGTTCACCCATGAAAGGCAGTGTTTGTCTGGTACGGAGGGGATCTGATGAACCATAGCTTAGCTATAGCATATGGTGATAATATTCATGGTCGGTTCCTATATCTAACGGCCCGTTCATTCGCCTTCTTGTCGGTTAAAATTTCTTACAAGCATCATACAAGTTAAGTCAAAATTCAAATGACGGTAAGTGAATCAATAGTAAGATATAGGATATAATAATAGCAGCCCATAAATGTCCCACTGCTGGGCTCGGGCCTCCCATTATGCATGCGTTCCGGCCAGGATCGAATAGACGCCCTTTGCGTTTGGGACGAGTGCGCTAACCATTACGCTACCACGATTAGATATAGCAACCGGACATTCAAATTCAAATTCAAAAGTTTTTATTCAAAATATAGTTCCACTTGAGAACACTTTTTGAAGGTCATACATGTAAGTTAAAACTTAATTTTTACTTCCTATTCTATGTAAGTACACCGCTTCGCAACGTGTTGATGTTGTAAAGGAGAAGAAGCGGCAAGAAACTCCCCAGCAACACATCTAGCTAAATAATGTTTTTCTTTATATTTCATATTCTATTTATATCTCAAATTCTTTTTTTTGTAACTTTTGTACAGAAGTATGTTACAGAATTACTTTTTGAATTAACATTAATCAACATTAAATACTTTTTATATTAGAAATTAGAATAGTTACTATAGTAACTATACACGAATTCAGTTTTCACGAATTGTGAAGGAGTGCAATATAAAGTCCAAAACATTCTTGTAGGTTCTTTTATATAAAAATCTAGCGACCCCAACGGACGTTATCTTGCCCTAAAAAAATAAAAATTAAGAACCCGATTCCAGCACCATCTACTAGGTATAATCGTCAATCTAACCGTCTCGAAACCCGCTCAAATAAGTACACATAAAAGTTCGAAACCAATTTATTTAAAAAAATCTTTTTTATTTTTTATTCTGCGATTTTGTTATATATTCATAGACATACTGATATTCGGGGTGGAGACAAATCCAAGAAAAGATTGGTTACAAAATTTGTCCAGTCGTTCTGGAGGTACAAATGGTGTAACCAATCCGACTTTCTTTTATATAGTGTATAGATGATGTAACATAAAAACAATATGATTTATTAAACAGAAGTTTTTGGAGGTCAATAGTGAAATCTCAGGCTTAAAATTTATTAAAATTACAATACGATTTTCTCGGTTCTTATCTTAGATGGCAATCCAAATAAATAGCGTTATATTATCTTAAATATGCGACATATAATTATGATAATAGTCTTACTGTTAACGCGATAGAGTATTTTTTTTAATATATAGAAAAAATTATGAATGTTTGTTGATGAATAGTCTAAATTTATCAGGTGAACAACAGGTACAATTTTCAAATTTAATTTTTTTAAATAGTAATTTCAATTCGTTAAAAATCAGTCTTATGTTTCACTTTCGTTAGATGGCGTTACGGGTTTTAATTTTTATTATCTACTAGGATTTGCCCGTAACTTCGTCCACGATTGACAGGTAACGTAGACTACAGTTATTTTGGCGGTATTTAAAATCACAGGGGATTTTTAATAGGAAAATAGATCAATTCCGAATACTCCTGTAAAGCCCCGGAATAAGTAATGTTACTAGATGTACACATAACTGCATTCGTTCTACTAAAGATGTCTAATAAATATTGAAACTGTCACATCAAGCAAGTCCCAATATCACGTGCTTTCGAAGTTAGGAAATCCAGGGGAATATAAAAAGTCCCGGCTTATATTGTTTGAGTGCAAATTGGATCCGAATCAGCATTTTTATGTATTTTACCCACTTAAAAACACTCCCGGAAAAATACCCGCGGGATTCCCAGAATAAAAAGTATAGGTATTTTGCATTAAAAATTAAGTTCGAAATTTCTAAGAATAACATGCCAGTTTCATGACATACATCCTTTTCTTATAACACTGGGTAATATATTTGCGCACTATCTCCGGGTCTAAAAGAATATAATATTATATATAAAATTTACATTTACATAAACAGATATACAATGCAAAAGTGGATGGATGCAGAAGTCGTGGAAGGCCACCACACACTTTCCATGATCAAATTGATCGTGTACTAGCAGAAGGTGATGTTAGGAGCCTTAAGAACAGACGAGCGTGCATGACAAGAGTTATGAATGTCAAAGAAGCAAGTGAGGTGTGTAAGAATAAGCCTAAATGGCGCTCTGTTGTTCGTGCCTACCCCGCAAGGGAACTGGCGTGAAGTTATGTATGTATGTATGTATGTACATTAAGGGGAGCAAAGCTGCGAACAAAAGCTAGTCTTTTATAAAAATAATTATTCAAGGCGGGTCACGGGAAAAACTAGTTGTATTATCCACAATAGCTAAACACATTCCTAATGATTTTAAAAGCCTATTATAGGGCCGCATAGAGTTCATGTCAACGGTTAAAAGTCAACGAAAAGTAGGCGTTTTATTACGTAGTTATTGGGATTTTAATGAAATATTTAAATTAATCAGCTTAACTGGTTTGTGGTATTTATTATACATTATAGTTGCCTATGAAATATTGGAACATTATTATGTATATATTTCTTTATATACGACTAGTTTTGATTTTTTTAAACGTAGAAAAAAAATATATTTTTTTATATAAATAAACCTAAGAATATGAAGTCTTAATGTCCGTATTAAAAAGGAGAAGAAAAGAAAAGGAAAAAGATGAGAAACGAAAGAAAATAAGATCTCTGCCAAGTCAAGAGATAGAGGATGGCGAGAACAGAAATAAGCACTAGCAGCACCTCCTTCGTTTATGAGGAGTTTGAACTTTATAATCAAATCTTCAAAATATATATCAAAATTTCCATTTTCATTCCTAAATTTTTATTTAAATCCGTTGAACCATTTTGGAGTTTTAAGATTTAAATCAAAGTAGGCTGAGAGACATAAATTCTAAAAACTGTTGTTCCTGATTAGGTGTCATATAAGTAGCAGTTTTGATCAATTTTATCATTTATTTTTCAAATCACAACTAAACATTTCATTTCCAATGTTATGGTATAAATAATATGTTTCATCTGGTCTAGTAAGTTTGTTAAATTGAAACACTTAGAAATTAATTAAAATTTAATTTATGTATCTAATTCAATGGATATCGGATTTTTTGATCTATTTGTTGTATAATCAACAAATTCTATGAAATATGTACACGTGTGTTAAATAATTCTCAGTTTAGGGGGTTGTCTCGAAGAGATCGCTTGAAGCAATAAAGCCGCCCTTTGTTCAACATTTATTGTACCTATCAAGTTTTTAACAACGTAGTTTTAATTTTAGTGAACAATGACGTGTTTCTTACATTTATTCATAATTATTTAATTCACAAAGTCTATTCTTATTATTTAATTATCTGTATATTTTTAAGGATTATCTCGGATCGGATCTTTGCAGTTAAGGCCAAGTTACGTAAGGTTGCTGGTGACATTTTTGAGCCTAAAAAACTCGTTAACCTTAAAGGACAGGTCTACAAACCATTATTAGACCTGTCCTTTAAATATGACAGTGAAGCGCGACCTGTCATTGAGCGACACAAGGAACAACTACATGACACGGAGATGAATATGCTGTAATTAAACTTCGCAGCAGCCTTTATTTCCGTGATATAACAAACTACAAAAAGGTGGCCTAGAAGGTTATGTTTTATTAAAATCGGCTAATTATGCGCGAAAGAAAATATATCTAGCCATGCCGCCCCCGCCTGGTCCCGGTAGGACTCAGAAAAAAAATGCTGGTTTAATGTCGTAAAGAATGACTTGCCAATGTTCTAATAATAAGGAAGACCGAGGGCCGCCTCAATCGAAGAATAAAAAATAGGCGAGTAGAGTCCTAGCTCTAGACTCAACCGAGATTTAACGCTAGAATTATGATATTTACATATAATACATATTTAAAATGGGCATAGCTACGCAGCACTTTTAGGTTTTAATTAAAATAAGAACACTCCTCAATACATAGATATTAGGTACTCTAATAGTAGAGTCCATACAAATGTGTGTTGCATTGAATTTTATGTATAACATAGACCAGCTCACATCCCTTGACTTCGATAAAATACTGATCAGTATATTGTACCGGTTGAATTATATTTACTTGAAGATTCCAAACAGCATAGAATATAAAACTTAAACAGAGAAGACAATCCATTAACGTGGAAAAAGAATACTAAGAATAAAAGAGCCCATTAAAATTCAATTCAGACAAGATCCTATATGTTACATGATATAGTTAAATGACAAAACTTCATTTAGATAACAGCTCGCTTCAAGCTCTTATACTATATTTTGTGAAACATTTTTATATTGCCAAGCATGAATTTATTTAGATATGTTCCAGTATAAAATTTTAGTACGTCATTATCACTATAATAATATTTATCTTTACTTTTATTGTATCTGTCTTACTGCGTATGCACTGTTTGCTACAACTACATTAATTCTTCGAAAAGTGATTGTCAAACACATTTCTGTAAAAAATAAAAAAGTTTGAGTTAACCAATTTTTAGCTAGACGTGTTGCTGGGGAGTTTCTTGCCACTTCTTCTCCTTAACAGCAATAACACGTTGCGAAGCGTTGTACGTAGACTACGAAATAAAATAACCTTCAAAAAGTGTTCTCCAGTGGAACTTATTTCGAATAAAAACTTTTGAATATGAATTAGTACTTTTTCTTTAGGTTTTTAACTGCTTATTATTTAAAATATTTTATTCCACTAAGAGCCGATTTTTCAATCATCAGATAAATTATAACCTTACTAAATTCCTGTAACTGACATTTTTATTTATCCCATGTTGTGTTTTATTCCATAGAATAACTTTTATATAGTGATTGAAAAATCGGCCCCAAACCAAATTAAATCTGAAGTGTAATTCTATTTAACAAAATTTTGTTATCAAAAACCTGATTGAGGTTAAAGTTAGAAAAAAATCAAAAAGAAAAGTTCCTAAGTACTTAGGTTTTAACTGGTTCAACTATTTTTACTGGTTTCCAAGTCCTACTATCTGATGTTAGGTAACGTTAAAAAGTTATTTGCATTTTTTCTAATAATAAAATTTGCATATTTAAAAATAAAATTAAACAAAAACCGTACTCTAGATCGAATCTTTAAATTATGTATCAAACAACGCGCTGAGAACCCATTAAAACGTTATATTAGTAAATAAAGTCTTACTTAAATATTTAAAAGACCACTAAATAAATACAGTAGAAATAATATCTTTTTTAAATATAATTTTTATCGTTCAATTAATATTCATTAGGGCTAAATACTTGGAAAGAGCAAACTGAATGTTTTGTTTTTCTAGAAATTATACTATAAATTCGTTTTATATCCATAAATACGTATTAATAAAACTAATGGTAATTGATTTTTCATAAATTAGTAAGACTGTATAATTTTAATTAATTATACACAAATTTCAATTCCATTATGTCTAGGCTTATTATTCTGTTTGTTTAAAATTATTAATAACATAAATTATACGTACATATTTAGTCTCTATTAGCAGGGACTTTATAAATATTGTTACAAATTAGATTCCGACAAAAAGAAATTCCACCTGCATATCTGTAAAAACAGATTTTATTACCTGTCGGCATTTGACCTAATTGTAATTCTTTTATGATCGTCTTCTTTTGTTTACTTATTTATTGGCATGCGTTTCTAGAGAACAGCCCATTGTTTTATTGTACCCGTTTATAGCCGCTTGCGGCCAAATAATTAGCCAGGTGCTGCGGATTACGTCAACTACGATGCGGGCAGATTTGTATTTGTGAGGTATAAATTGACGGCCTGGTGGGGGAGAGGGGGCAGTCAAGCGAGAACCACGATCAAGGCGAGACGTGTGTACATTCAAGAATCTGTAAGTGACGGACTTTGCGCGTTTTATTGAATTACGACCTTCTGCATTACGTTTGGATTTGTTGTGTTCGGTTATATTTGTACCTGTATTATACGTGTTTGTATAGTTCTAATAAACTCTATAATAATTTCAACGGCATTTTAATTCTAGTCTGGCAACTCGTAACAATATAATTTTATCTTTTTAAATTTTAAGTTAAAGAGACAAGCTTACAGACAGACTTACGAACAAACATTAAAAAAAAAAGATTTTTTACGATTAAGCATCGTACAGATAGCAGTATTCACAAATAAAATTCAAGTATGTCTATGATTCAAAACAAATGACAACATTGAAACTAGATTATATTTATACGATAGGTACTTAATTACAAATTAACGATAAGTGAATTCTTGTTTGTCAGACTGTCTGAAAGTTTGTCTCGAAAAGACTCCAAATCAGCTCAATTTTTATTTTATTTTATTTATTACTAGAATATAGCAGACGGCTGACGGCCTAGCTGTGATGCAAAGTGGTTACAGTCGGCTATGAACATTTGCAACACTAAAGGTGCTACCTATGTGCTGCCGGATTCGTAGATGGGACTGGAACCTGACCACTAATACCGGAACACAACTCAAGGTTGCTATGGCGGCATGCTCTAGACCAGGGGTGGTAGCCATCCAGACGGGCAAGTGCCCTACCAGGCTGTGAGTTGTTTTGTCGCCTCTTACGACAGGCTGCCTAGCTGCAGGAATTAGTATTCGTTCTCCGTTCCTGCACGAATAAAATTAAATTCAAAATATTTAAATGAAAAATTCATGAAATAAATAAGATTTTAATTCTTAAATTTACATGTATATGTCATTTCGATATTTTGTAAAGTTCCGAAAGGTCATCAGATGTGGAAAATAAAATGTAGACCTTATCTCATATTAAATCGAGAAACATAGAAAATATGTCAGTGAACATAAAATATCACATGGTATTAAGTATACCTACTGTCTGCGATTTTATTCTATGAGAGAAAACTACTTTGGTATTAGAGGTAGGCTTTCTTTGTGAATTATTGCGGGTTCTGCCATCAAGCCGGACTCGTGTCAATACACTAATGGGTTTCCATGTTTAACCTACGGTGCTCAGAAAAAGTGAAAATAAAGTGCGGGCTGTAAGGATGAAAGTCAGAAAAAATTGTATTGAATTTTTCGGCTTAAATGATCAAATACACAGGGTTTTTAATTTCCTGCCTCCTGGCTCTTGAACTCGTAGAAGATAAAAATATATGTTTCAATTTTTAGTTTTTGGTAAATTAGGTTACATTGCGATGAACCGATACATCGAGATAACCGATGTGTCAAACCCGCCAACCTCCTTGAACAAGTGTGGTGGTTATACTTTGCATCCCACTAAGAAATTGGGGGCCAAAGCCTAGCAGTGGGACATTTATGGGCTAAATCATATTTGTTACATTACTGATGGTCGATGAAGCAGACGAGTCTTGGCCCTGTAGTGTAATAAAACCATATGGTTGTTGTGCATTTTCTATTTTATTCATGTAACTCTAATACCACTTATTGCACTCAAAGTTGTTATGGCAAGGTACCCTCGAATGGAATGCATAAAAAACATATTTTTGAGTTTTTAGTAGGAACTTGGTGGTGTTATAAGGTGTAGCTGAATTTTTCAAAAGTTATTTTTTTTTAGAAATGAACATTATTTTTTAACTCGATTACTTTTAAGCAAGAATTGTGTAGGAATTTTGCTATTTTAGTGAAATATAGGAAATGAAATGATTTTAATGTAGAACTTTATAGTCATTCCCAACATTTTTTAATCTACACAGATTAAATGATGGATGGATTTTGTAAAGAATGACATGTTAATTTGTGATATGACAGAAGACGTGTATTAAAATAGAGGAGTATTAAAGATATAGACGAAAGAAGGAAGAACGAAGGCAGAAAATTCTTGCGGCTGGGTGGTCTATCGTGAGAGCCGACAGACCAACTCACACCCAGGTAGTAGGGTATTTGCCCGTCTGGATGGCTATCATCTCTAGTATCGTCTATCACTTTCCATCACAGTTGGGTACTTAGCCTATCTGCAGCGCTTCAGCAATAAAAAAAAGACATATTGTGCTGACCCTTAAATAATTGTGAGAAGGTGAAAGAAAGACTTTAATGTAGGTTGACCTGGTTTACATAAATAAGTGCCCGATAACTTTTGATCCTGGAAAATTATAGTTTTTGTAAGACATAGACCCGAGTATTACGCAAACGAAGTCGCGATTAAACTAAAAGTCATAAACATACTTCACATTTTAAAAAATAAACGTTACCAAAAACCAATATCAATTTACAAAATACACTAGAAAGGGTGGATGGAGCGTATCTTGTGAACTTCTTGAAATTTTCATTCGTATTTATAAACCGGCCAGTATACCTAGAGCCATCCAGCTACATAAGGCGACCCTTACATGCTCTGTATCTCTTAGAGCTGTGCGAGGGTGAGGAGCTCTTGTTATAATTGCGTTTATAGATCACCGCGTTTGGAGGGTCTTGCGATTTACAACCCTTTAGCTACAGATTTATGTGGCGTTCTTGGGGTTAAGTTAACCCCTCACATGCAGAAAAGATCGCCTTTCTTTTATACGTGGCATCGGAAATAGAATGTTTTTTGAACGCAACCGCTGTTATTTATGATGTTGATGTCGAATTTAGAGTAATTGAGGGTATATCATAAAATAGTTTTTTAATTACTTGACTTCAGATACACGGAGTTTTTGGTTAATGGGAAAGAATAGTGTTTATAGAAGTACTATTGCCGGGATTGCTTTACTTTAGGTGTATGGAAAGTATACCTGCCACGGTACTCTAAGACGGGAAGACTAATATGTAAAACCCGACAAGGGTTTTACATATGCCTAACTGACAACGGACAAGCGTGGCGGATAAACTCTTCATTCCCTTAATAATAGAGAGGCTCGAGCCCACCAGTGTTATATTTCCTGGACATTGATTTATATAAATATATATATATATATATATATATATAATTTAAACTATTAGTACAATAAAAATATCTTCATTCCACATTAATTCCAGCTGGTGAATGAAAAACAAAAAAGAACCAATAGTTTTATTACAGTGGCGTGCACTGAAAGTTACCATATCGGCCCTCATTACCGTGCGCCGTGCACGGTACGCCGCATGTTCGTGGTATCGATGTCAGTTAATTTACCACCAAGTGTAATTACCGTGTTTCGCTTTGTTTTTGCTACTAACTTTATTTGCATAGAGGAATAAGGGCGAGCGTCTCTCGTTTGACGGAACAGCGGATAGCTTAGAGTAACTATTATTATTAAAAAAAAATATAAGTACGTGCATATAGATCTATTTATTTAAAGAAATGTAAAGTATTTTATATAAGCTTTTGAGATCCTGGATATCATGTAACAGCAGAGTTCTAGCCAAGACAAAGAAAATGAGCCCAAACATGACTGGTCTATCTTGTCTAGTACAGGAGTTCCTATGGCCACCTTCCAACTCCATCATCAGATCAGCTCCATGGTACCATATTATTGCATTGTCATGCGATATACATATGCGTGCAAAATTGCAGCTCAATCGGAAACCGGGAAGTTGGTCAAATTTAACTTGCAAGATTCCACCCGAACTTACATACATACATAGGTACATCCATTGCAAGTTAAATAAAAGCTTGTAAAATATAATTTGTTACAGTGGTCTGGTAGGACTGGAAGGGTTTTAGTTCAGATTTTTATTTGTAACTATTATTATTATTGTATAATTTTTAGTTAATTCATTACAAAGTAACTTTGAAGGGAGTGTACTTTATAACTTATTATAGTTTTAATTTAGGCAATTAAAGGTCTTGTTATTTTTATATCTAATTTAAAATTAAATGTTAAATAATTCCAATTAAATATAGAAAGAAAACAATAAAATCATACGTTTGTAAAATTGACTAATTTTCATAATATGCTAATAAATCTTATATGTAAATAGGGATAATTTAAATAAATTAAACACGAATGTTGCTCTTTATCTAACAATGATAATGCAGTTTTATATAAAAACTGAGCATAGAATCTCCACAGTTAGACTATCACCATGCTCTCTATGAAACACGATTTTATTTTAGTTGAATATTTTCTCAAATACAGATTCAGTAATGAGTACCATCTAATGTAGAGTAAGGCCCTTATTTAATTTAAATATGTGTTAGTCTACAAGCCTACATTTTTTAATTAAAGACTTAAAATCATATGCGACCATATACGACTCTATGCAGCCCACTGTTGGCGTCTAAAACCGCGGAATAAGCTAATAGAGACATTGTTCGGTGGCTCGTTAGAGGCATCGCGATGCTTTGCGCGGCGGGGGTCCCGCGCGGATGCGCACGCGCACCACCCTCGCGCTGCATGATTCTTAGTCCACATTAGTGTTGATTGACTATTGAGTTTTAATCAGAGTTAATTCGTTAATATTTCATGGCTATAAATGTCTGGTCAGACCCTGTAGACAAGTGGTCTTAGCGCTAAACGATACTTCTAATTAGTTAAGCTTTTACCGATTTTAAAATAGTAGGAGGTTTTTGATTCGTCTGTATATTATAATATTTCTTTGTGTCTTCGTGCAAAACATTTTTCTGAACGAACATTTTCAAAATTATGTATTAGGTTTGGATAATAATTTTAGTGTGTTTAATTTACTATTATTTGTGATCTCCTTTTAATAATTATAAGTACCTATTTTTTGTTTAAGATATATTTTAGTCTTAGATGTAAAAATTACTCTTGAATACTGTTTCATAAATAAGAAAACAAGGCGACAATAATAAAATTATTAAATTGTTTGAATAAAAAACGATTATATCGTTTTTTCAAACTTATTTGTGTAACATCAATGAGATAGATAATGAAAGTAACTTTAAGATTTATGAGTGTGCTAAAAGGTTCAATTAGGAAACTCAGCTAAATAAACTCTACAAAATGAAATATTAATAGCAATATCTTATAATTAAAATTTATGTACTTTTTACTACATATACGAGCATAAACGGACATATTACACTCTATTCTTGCAAGTAATTCAACATATAGGTATTTCATCCAAGTACCCTCAGTTCTATTTTTAAACAATATGAACGCAGTATGACAGTGACAGCTGTCATAACAGTGATATGACAATAACCATATTTTGCTCGGTTTTGTCACTTTTGTCTTGTGACTGTGTGAGTGACGGGTTTGTAAATGGGTAATATTATTTTAAGATAACACTTACGGGGTGACTAAGTGAATACTTATATGAATTCATTGTTATATGATGGTCAACATTTGGATGGGTAACCATTACCATTATTTAAAAAGAATAGTAAAGTTGTGCAATTTCTAAATCTAGCTACAGACATTGTTTTAAATTAATGTTTATGCATTTATAGTCTTATCTTATTGAACTTACCAAAACATGTAAAAAGTGTTTCAAAATTATAGTATGGCATATCGTTGAAGTTCGTGATATTTTGTGTGGAGTGACGTAAAATTTCTTAAAATGTACATGCTAGGTTTTAAAATTGCATAGTTGATATGTACCTTTTAAAATTTAAATAAATCCGCACCTTGTCTAAAGCAGACTCATGACTTTTACACATCGGTTTTCTCATTGTGCAAGTTTCATATGATACTTTCTTCAGCATCAGCAAATGGTAACTGTAACAAAAATATATCTAGAACTAAGCTCTGCAATTTCAAAACCTAGCAAGTGCATCCAAAGAAATTTTACACCCTACTACAAAAACATATCATTAACTTCTCCGTGCAGGAATAGAGAAAGAATACTATTTCCTGCGGCCGGCCGGCCTGTCGTAAGGGGCGACAACGCAACCCACAGCCAGGTGGTAGGGTATTTGCCCGTCTGGATGGTTACCACCCCTGGTCTAGAGTATGCCGCTATAACAACCTTCAGTTGTGTTCCGGAATTAGTGGCCATGTTTCAGTCTCGCTTTAGAGAGCGGCAGCTCATTGGTAGTACCTTTGATGTTGCAAATGTTCATAGGCGATTGTAACCGCTTTCCATCAGTCAGGTAGGCCGTCTGCCTATCTGCTGAACACATGCAATAAAAAAAACTTCAGCGATATGCCGTTTCAAAACTATTTATGAAGTATATTAGGAGCAATATCATATTTTGATTCAGTCGTTACAAGAATTAGCAAGCATAATATATCAGCAAATGCACAAATGTTCATTTAAAAGGCAATGTCATTTGCTAGGTTTTGCAATTACACAGCTAAATTGGAGTAAAAAATGGATACCTACTAGATTTTTTTATCTCATGTTATTGAATATTCATACATACGTTTCTACATCTTTGACTAAATCCAATATAGCTACGTATCACATATTGTGGACGTTCCAACATTTTAATATTTTCGACTCGACCCATTTCTTACAGCTTACCTAGCTCACTTATATCAGGATTTAGACGGGTTCTCTTTGCATTCAAAGTGTTATGACCACGCTTTAAATTTTCTCAAGTATGCAACTGCATATGTAATCTTATGATCATTGGTTCATTGGTTTTCCTTTTAAGTTCTTAGTATAGTAAAAAAAAGGTTTTTAGTGACTACAGACTTGTTTCGTACCTTTTTTAGATTCTCGTTTAATAATTAAGGTATTAATTTTACACACTGTTCATTGTTTTTTTCTTTTGTTTACATATTATGATATATTTTGTGCCTTAATTATGTTGGGGTATACTGTCATTACTATGATATTAATATTTATTACTTCTTTTTTTCAATTTATTTTGTTGATACAAGTTTCTGTTAAAAATGTATTAAAATTTAACTAAATAATATATACATATATACAGATCAAAATAAATCTATCCTATAAATAAAGCTAACTTAAAAATATATATAAAATTGTAAAAAAAAAATCTAGGTACTTATTCTATTTTGCGTAGTGTGGCTGTTACATGTTTGTATGTTGTGAAGAGATGTATGTGTAGTATATCTACTTATTAATTATCTATACATAGTATAAAAGTCGCTTTACGCATCTGTCTGTCTGTATGTCCGCTGACTACTCCTAAGCTACGCAACGGATTTTTTTACACTTGTCACCATTTGTTCGGCAATTTTTCAGGGAAAGTATAAACCTTATATTTACAAAAATATGCATACTTGTTAAATTGTAAAAAAAATACCTGTGATAGCTTTTGCCCGCGGCTTCGCTCGTGATATAGTTATAAAAAAAACCTGTTATATTTTTGTGTATTTAAGTAAAATAGGATAACCCCCTGGGTTTTTCACTCACTCAAAACTAGTTAGCTATAAATATAGTGGCATATAATCTTAATGTATTGTTATTTATGTATTATTTTATTTTTACAACATGCATATTCTATTCATAGCTTATATCCATTCACAGTGATATCTGTTTGTGTCCAGATTTATTAAAATTATTGACTATGTGTGTTGTTGTGTTTAGAGTAAAGGGCGTGTGGTGTTTGGATATATCTACTGTTTAATATGTGTGATATTATAAAAGGCAAATATTAAAAATGTATACTTTGCTCCATATATGCTTAAATAGATATTGTAGGTAATTAGTAATGAAATTAAAAATATTTCGGTACTATTTAGAACTGTTAGGACAGATTTTAATATCCACACTGTATGCAATTGTAGGAACATCAGGGTGTCGCCCGTCATGGTCGCTAGCTTCTGTTTCATAATTCAATCCTCCATACACTTCCATAGGAAGCGGATTTGTCGTTTGTCACGGTCCTTATGTTTTTTGGTTCTATTGTCGTTTTCGCTTCACATAATTATTAATTTCGTTAATAATATTTATAAAAATAAAATAATGGCATATTTTCATCAAACTGAAAAAAATCTTTTTGTTAGGCATTTAATTAATCTTTTACTTTACACAATCTTCCGTCTCCTCGGTTATATTGTTTTCTAAATAGAACTTTGCGCGGTTTGTATACCTAGCCTGTATCAAGTATTCACAAATGTTCAGGTCTATATTGAAATTAGATATACTTTCCACATGGGATAATAATATAATTTTTAACGGGAAAATGGGTATTCGAAATGTACACGAGCGAAGTCACGAAAAAAACTTTCCTTGTAAGCTCAAAATACTTTATTTTATTCAATAACTAGCTGAAGCCCGCGACTTAGTCCGCATAGTATTTACTATTCCTTCAAATCTGTTTAAGTAAAAAAGTAATTATTTTTTTTTAACTATCCCACGGGAACTTTTTAATTTTGCGGGATCAAATATATCCTATATGTTGACCAGGGATATAAGCTACCACCATACAAAATTTCCTTTAAATCGGTCCAGTCGTTTCGGAGATTAGCCCGTAAAAACAGACAGACAAACAGAGAAACAAAAAATTTGAAAAAAAAAATACTAAATTAGTTCTATTTCACTTCCTACAACATCCCTCTGAATCGGTTTTTAGCATTTTTTTTCATTGTACAGAAATTCGACCTCTACAGTTTTATTATATGTATATAATTACAGGTATACCATAAATCACAATCGACGTATTAATGTCCAGTGTGCTATGCTTTTATTACAATCACACAGCCATTCAACATTCACAAACTTGTTCTATTAAATTAATTAATGAAAACTAAACACGCAATGTCTGATCACAAAACCTTATTATGTTTTAAAATATTTAAAAATATATTTACTGAGCAAATATTTATTTTTAAAGTGAAACTTCTTTAGAATCGTTGTGATTTGAAACTCTATGAAACGAAAAAGCGACAATAAAAAGAGATAAACAGATAAATATATAGGACTAAGCCTGCAATAGAAGGAGATAGAATACATTATATTTAATCGTTTAAACAGTATGATCATACAGAGAGAGTTAGAAATGTTTTGAAGTTTTTCTTTAATAGTTCAAATTTCGAATTATAAAGCTTAAATCTATATCTATATATAAATCAATTGCTGTTCATTAGTCTCGTTAAAACTCGAGAACAGCTGGACAGATTTTACTAATTTTGGTTTTGAATTATTTGTGAAAGTCCAGGGAAGGTTTAAAAGGTGAGTAAATCTGAAAAAAATGCTTGGAATATAGTAAAAACAAAAATTTCGCTTTCCCTTAGAAACTATTCCTACCTGTCAAATATTTGATGTTCGTCCCGTCGTTTAGAAATCAATTAAATTTAAAAGTCGTTCAGAAATCAAATTAAATTTAGAAGTGAAGTTTTTTTTCATATTTTTGGTTTTGAATGTCAAACGTTTGATGTTCGTTCCGGTTAAGTTTTGCTAAAGTTGAGACATTCTGCAATTATCATTCAGCTTTTTTATTTATTGATTCTGAAGCGGTACAAAGTTTTCCGGGTCAGCTAGTATATTATAAAGATATAATGTATGAAATGTGACGTCGCAAAATTTAGATTCCTTCAGATCCCTTGTCACACTTTGTTTCACTTTTACTGCGTGCCGACTGCATACACACACAATTTTTTAAATGCTAAAATAATATGTAGATTCATATGAAAGAGACATTGGTGGTCTATAGGGGTTCGACATTAAAAAAGATTCAGTTCAAAAATTACCATTCCCGAAGTTTCCTTTCAGATCCATCTCTTCGATTACATCTATCTATTGATAGATATAGTCGAAAAGATGGCCTACAATTGCGTTATTATGGCCACCACCGTTGCAATTGTCGGTTAATTATACTTCGGATAATAACATTGAGTTTAGGATACTTTTTATCCCGGAAATGGGATCGTTTTTTTATGTTTGCTTATAGGCAAACTGGCAGACGGGTCCACTTGATGGCAAATGGCTACCATTGCCCATGGACATCTGCAACTCTAAGGGAACCGATGTGTTGCCTACCTCGTCGAGACTTTAAATATCTATTTACGCCCTTTTTGAAGAGCCCCATATTGTAGCGCTCTGGGAAAATCGCGGGAGGGAGCTCATTCCGCAGGCTTGCTTACGTATGGCATAAAGGGGCGAGCGCCACGTACAGTGGATAACTTTCAGGTATCAAGGAAGTGTGGATGAAATTGCGACCTAGGTACCAAACCAAACAGCTCCTCAGACCACTCTCATTGTACAGTCGGTAGAACGCGTCTGTAAGTTCGGGGTCGTCGACAATCCGGACCGCTCGGCGCTGCAAGGAATCAAGTGAGAGCAGCTGGTACTGAGGTGCCCCAATCAACATTTTATGGGATATCGATTCAAAATTTATTATGGAAGCCGTGTGAAATTGTATTATTACAAAACTAAACTAAAGTAAGGCAAATGAAAGTTAATTCACTATGACGACGACATGTATTTGGCTATAGTCATCTATACAAAGGAAACGACGGAATTTATCGGGATTAAGAATATCCTTGGGATATAAGCTAGCTTTGTGTCATGTTTCATTTAAATCCATTAAATAGTTTCCAGGTTATGCTCTTTTTCTTCGTCTTCTAAGTCGTTCACTCATTGCTGAGCATCGTGACTTGATGGCAGTGAACAATTGCCCTGTTCCACCGAAATCGATTCTGAACACTGTGGAAAGCCGAGTTTATTGAAGTGTTCAGCTGGTCAGCAATCAGGTCAATCCATCTATTTGGAGATCTACACCGAGGTCTTTTGCCTTCAACTTTCCCAGTGACCACAAGTCTCTCCATGTTATCCGGGATCTCTCGGGCTATGTGACCAAAGTACTTCAGTAAACGTGATCGGCGTACTGCTGATAGCCTTTGCTGATCTTAAATCTCGAACTCTTCCAATACGGAGGCATTTGTGCGGCGAGCTGCCCATGGAATGCTAAGCATCCGATAAGGTGATGCTCTAATAGACAGCATTTTTTAAATCTTCTGGTCCGTATTAGCACACCTAATCCTTTTTTCGTATTTAAAATAATTGTACAAACTAGACACCCCTCATAGTTTTAGTATATTATTAACTATAGATAACATACATTCTAATAGTTAAAAACCAAGAAAATGTTAGGCTTTAAATTTAATTCATAAATTTCCTTGTAAACTGGCTTAGCCATAAAGGGAGGTATATAAAGCTTGTTTCAAATCAATAAATAACTCAATTAACTTTATCATTATGACAAAAACTCAAGTTGAAAATGTAACATGCGAGCAAACGATTGAAATATCACTTTGTTATTGTAATATAAAAACATTTATAAAATGTCTAAATAGTTGCTAAGACGGAAATAAATTATTTGAAAACAATATCATACCACTTTTTTATATCTATAATATTTAAAATTCTAAGCAAGACGTGTCTGTACGTTAAAGTTATTTATAAACGTTAAAAACGACTGGAATAGACTATATAAACGTTGGAGAACGCGGTGTAATTTTTTTAAAATTTCTTGTCTGTTTCTCTGTTTATTCGGGATTCACATAAAAACTAATGGGCCGATTTCGATGCGGTTTTCGCTGATCGAGAGCTAATTCTTAGGCTTAAACTCTGCGCTTTTTATTCTGGGAATCCCGCGGGAATTTTTCTGTGAAATGGCCATTTAAAAAAATCCAATTCCATTGTGATTTTTTACTGATCTATAGCAAATTTAATGTAATAAAATTTGTGATATTTATTATCCCGGGAATCCCGCAGGAACTTTCCCGAGAGCAGTGTGTAATTGTTCGGATAAATGAAAATTAGATTATTCCGACACAGTTTTCACTAAAACGCTAGCCTACATTGTTTTTTTAAAAGCCTGGTACTTTACTTTTACTATTTTTAATATCAAGTCAAGCGTAGATGAAGTCGCGGGCATATCCTAGTTAGGTATACAGTTATACATACCTACCCACTTTCATGGCAGCAAGCAATTAAGCGAAGGATGTGGGCAGCGCGATTATAACTATATAAACACCATCCATCGTATAAGTATATAATGCTAAGTCATCTACGAACAAATATTTTTATTTAAGAAAAACAAAACCCAGTTCAAACTAAAAAGCAAAAAATAAATATTTAACCGACTTCTTTCTACAACATTTTGAAGCAGGTGCGAAATCTATCTATATCTAGAAAAGAAAGTCATGTTAGTTACACTATTTATAACTCAAGAACGGCTCTACCGATTTGGCTGAAAATTGGTGGGGAGGTAGCTTAGAACCAGAAGACGAACATAGGATACTTTTTATTCCGTTGGAACCGGTAGGTGGTGCTGAGATCGGGTTCTAGAATCCTCCTAATCACTTGGACCGCTTTTGGTGTTTTTTTTTTTGTGTGTTTGAGTGGGTCCCCGGATGGTTTAATTCTACAATTTGAACCGGTAGGTGGCGCAGGGATCGGGTCCTGGGTTTATATTTTTCAGAGCAGGACAACGTCTCCCGGGGCCGCTAGTAGAACATAAAAATTACTATATTTTGCAAAATTGTTGTTGTTCTTTTATGTATTACTTGGCACCGACTTCAAGATTTCGTAAAAAAAAGTCGGTTAAATATTTATTTTCTGATTTTTAGTTTGAAGTTCGTTTTGTTTTTGGTAAAATAAAAATGTGTTCGTAGATGACTTAGAATTATATACTTATTTGTTTATATAGACTATTTTTGAGTTCTGCTATCATACATACATACATACATAACTTCACGCCAGTTCCCTTGCGGGGTAGGCACGAACAACAGAGCGCCATTTAGGCCCATTCTTACACACCTCACTTGCTTCTTTGACATTCATAACTCTTGTCATGATGAGTTCTGCTATCATGATGTTTTTAAATAATTTTTCACTCTGTAATTCAAAAATGTCTTAAAGTCGTAAAAGGTGACACTTTAAATTGGTAGCGAATATATATCCGCTAATTGACTTAAATAAAAAATCAAGTTTATTATACATTATTGCGCAACGGCATAATTATAAAATATACATTGTCAAATTACAGCCACAGAATACTCATGCCGTATTTTTTTTTTCAAAAAATGGCAGTGACATTGACATGACTGGGGCGAGTGGGATAATTTAATTTTTTCATGTTTGTCAAAAATCATTACCAAATTCTAAATACACAAAAATATTGGTACCGTTAGAAACATTTTGAAAATTATTATCAATATATCTTAATGACTTTTTCATTTTAATTAATAAGCCGTGTATAAGGCTTTTAAAACGTTATAAAGAGGCCTATTAGCTCTAATTTTAAAATTGTTATTAACATTTATGTAAATATTGTGCACATATATGATAAAATAAAAATTAACGACTCAATGTCCCGTTTGATAAACTTCAAATCATTTGCTTGCCCCCGAGCAGCAAAATTCCAGAATACAATATTTAGCAATTAAAATAAAAGGCCTAAACAGTGTTAGATTGAAATATTACTATAGCCATTAAGACGAAAATGTCCCCTTAATTGAGCCACAATGAACGTAGACGAAATAAAACACACGGATATACAAGAATAGATTGAATAACAAACAGATGTCACTTTTGAAAAAATACGTCTCATGTAACGGGTTAGAGAGGGTTGCACACGAACTAGTGGAAGGAAATCGCTACGGGATTTTTATTAATAAAATGATAATAATGACGATGATAATACCCACTTGGTTATGCTGACGCCAGTTATCTCGAAACACAAGAACAACTGAACAAGCTCGATCGACTTCAAAATGTCTGTATTTAGTTCATATTTAATATTCAATAAGCCTGATGCCGTAATAGTAGATCAATCTGAAGGACGTGCAATACTCGTTGACATCATTCACACATGATGATCATCTCGTGACGAAAAAAACTAAGTAAATACTTAAATCTTTCTCACGAGGCTACCGCCATGGTGGCATCTGGAGACAACGGTCAATAGGTGTCACCGTCAACGATCTAATATCGAATTCCCTCGACCGTTACCTATAGAAAATATGGCTAGGGTGCTGGGTGGGTGAAGGGCAAGATTCAGAAGGCAGCATTCTTGGATACGGCAGGAGATGTAAGAAGGTCCCTGTTTCTGGAGCCCTAACAACCGATAGTTTGGACCCCAGCCCCCGCTACTAGCGAGCTTCAAGATTTTTTTTTATCAGATTTATATTAGACATACCGACCTACTGGCCGCCTCAAATATGCTTTCCTTATGCTGGGATCCTCTCCCATCCGTTCTACGTGACCGAGCCAGTGGAGGGGGTGAGCTTTTATTTCTCCTATTAGGTTAGGCTCGGCCACTAGATTCTCAATCTCGAGGTTAGTTCGGACATATTCTAATACAATAAAGGAAAACTTAACTTATTTATAATGTATTCTACCCCTAGACCCCCAAGACTATAAATAGAATACTGAGCCTAGATCACCGTCTTCTACGAGTAAGGTGCCCAGAAGGCTGGCTACGTTTCCTCCCTGAATCGCCTCACTGGTCCGTTCATTACCCGAGATAGCCACCAGCCATCTGATCACCTGGAGATTCAACGAGTCGTTTTGATAAATTTTGGTAGAGGCTCATAGCCTCAGGACCCCATGGTCGTTTCAATAGCAAACGGCACAAACATATAACTCTCACTGAGGGTTGCATATTTGCGCCGCTTGAGTGATTTAGATGTTTTCGCCGCCGAACCGGCTGATCTAGACCTGTTTGCTAAAAGAGATGCGGCCAACGAGTCCACGCAGGCTGCATCCAATAGCAAAGGCTTACCACGTTGCTAGGGAATTTTCCGTCAGGAGTATTCTTTTATTTTTTATTAAATAGGTATTTTATTTTGGATGTATTTTTATAAAAGAATGTTTGTTACTTATTTTATTATAAAAACTTAAATTTTTTTTTGGAAAGAACGTTATTTGGAGAAAAATATATGCCACTGTACAACGATGTTACAAAATTGCGAATAACCGAGAGACTAGTTAGGGTTACTAAACGTACAATATAATATTTATAATTATTATTTACTTGTATTACTACTATATATCTGTTTACTGTATAAATGTTCTACTACCTTACTTTTTCTAATTCAGTGCAAAAATTAAGAGCGGAGGCGCTTTTCACTATTTAAGCATTGTACATTTCATCAAGTATTAACTCAAATGAAAATCAATTAAGGAATACCTTTATAATTTTCCGATACCTATTTAACAATAACTAAAAATTTTCAATTCTTAACTTGAATGCGTAATCGTTGTCACGGATTTTTAGGTTTTCCACGATTTCTCTGCACATAAAGGGCTATCATCTAACTGTTCTATTAATTAAAGAACTTAACCCGCTTAATACGGTAGTTACCTACTGCTAATTAATGTTCGCTAATGACTTTATAAGACCTGTTAATGAAACTGTGGAATTTTTGATATACATGCATATATAGGTATAAGTAAATATAGAGGCCTGCTCGTATATACATATTGTTAATATGAATATACAACAAGTCTTTTAAATTATATATGTAAATGTGAAAGTAACTTTGGGCCCCCACGTACAGGACAGCATGGCTGAGGTAGTCAGGTTTTTCAGTAAATCCGAAGTATGAAGGTTCATTAAAGTTTAACGCACTTAGTAGTCAAAAATTATTAGTACGTGCATGGTAGGGTATTTGACAGTCAAATCCACCGAGCCTTTTTTTTATCACAAAAAAGGCCGAAGCGGTCTAGATTTTTTAAAATTTATAAAACTTTATAAATAATAAAACTACTTTTTAACGATTTTAAGCGCGGTAGTTTATTTTATTTTTATTATTCCGACGTTTCGGCCACTTTTCAGTAGTCGTGATCATGGAAGTTAGAGTCATGATGTATGTATAAACTGTTCGTAATAATAATACGAAAAATTAATTAATAATTAACCTGCATATACGAGGATTAGGCGAATATTTTGTAGGAGCATTGTAATTCATGACGTCGTTTTTTCAATGAATGCAATGGCGTAGTAATTATAGTTTAAACAGTAATTAATCAGAATTATCTTTCTAATATATAAAATTCTCGTGGCGCGGTGTTTGTTACCAAACTCCTCCGAAACGGCTGAACCGATTTGTATGAAATTTTGTGTGCATATCCTGAATGATAAGGAGGACCCAGCCGTAAATATTTTTTTTGTCAAAATTTATTTATTTCATTTTTTTATGATTCGGCATTAAAAAATACATACAATCCTAAATTTTCACCTTTCTACCACCAACCCCTATTTTTCAATAGCGATATTAGCACTTTAATAATTTTCTACTCTCGGCAGTCGATAATCGATCAGTTACCACTCAATCAGTTGTTCCCGCCAGGCGTCTACTGGTGTCACTTCTCACCCCGTAAACAGCACGGAGCAGGGATGAGAAGTAAACCGGTGTTGCAATCGGGTTCTAGATTTTAAATTTTAAGGGTAGGACAGTGTCTGCTGGGTACAGCTAGTTTTTATTATAATATTTTTAAGGTATAGGTCAGTCGGCGGAACTCCATACACCTCTTAATATTTCTGTGTTTGAATAGTTATGACGACAGTAAATCAGTCAGTGAAGCTAAGAGACCATTGAATTCTGTCTTCGAATTGTAGTTGGTATTAAATTCCGTTTAAAGAAGTTAGAAAACGAGCGGTGTATAAACTTATCCATTGACGGCCTCCGCCACCTTGACTATATACAATTATAGACATGGTTTCAGAATTTATTGGGAAATGTATATACTAACCCATTAGGTAGTTGAGACATATTAAAGTTAATTCTAAAATTATTTTCTTATAAGAGAGCAGAGGCTAAAATATCATACTAACCATTATTTTTTTTCTTAAATATCTTGATTAAAATAATTGTGTATAATAAAAATGTCGCCTATAGATGTTTACAACACCAGCGGCGGAGCCAACGCGTTGCAAGCCTTTGAGTATGGGTTAGAGGGAGATAGAGGGACCATACATGAGGAATGAGGTACAAGGGATGGGATATGAGATTTTTTCCTCCTTCCTTAGCCCGGGCGAACAGGATTGCACGAGTCATATACTTTGTTTTTTGTTAATTGGAAAGATAGGATAGAACGGGGGGGGGGGGGGGTTAGTTAGCCATTGGAACTTTCACTCATCGTACGAAACACGATTAGTACAAGGCTAACTGTTTCAGACCGATATTCAGTGAAAGCGTGGTATCACACAGATCGAATCGGCCCTAAGAGCGGTAATCAAGATGCTTCTAGAATTGCTCTGCCACATAGAAATGTTAAAACCATTACGTGACACTAACAAGGATTCGTAATTGATAAAAGCTTTAGGTATTTTGTGGGCGTCAGGTCGTCTGTATTTTAAGTATTCATATATTTGTTATTTTATTATAGTTCATCGAGATATGGATATCTTGTTTAAATTACATAACAAAAATACTAGGGTTACTTGTATCCTGGATGAGAAGCCCTCTCCTCCTTTTGCGAGCGCGTAATGCTCTTGACAGTAAAGATGTATCAAATACTAGATACCATAATACAAAGTTTGCACAAATATAAATTTCTATTCTATTGGTAGAGCTAAAATACCTGCCAATAAATTATCAAAATAAAATTTAAAGGCTATTTTTTGAGGCATTTGTATTCTTTTTCTTATTTGCATATGATTAACATTTTATACTATCGTGACTGTCTTATCTTATTATCTTATTTACCTTCGAAAAAAATATACTAAGTCAAATTCATATAAATCGAGTTTTTACCTCAACTTAAACCGTAATAATATGACAATAAAATTTTATGACTGTGATTTTGTAAACAGTTTTCTACAATTAATGAATTTGTTACCATCTGTAAACAATATAAGAGCAACGGTCATTTTATTTTAATTTTCTGGAGATGCTTATATTTATCTCATGTATCCTGTAAGATATCTAAATGAATTACAGGGGAATTTATCACCCTATTACATGATAAAAATAATAGGGTAATATTTTATATTACGCTATTATTTTATTCAAAACATTAAGAAATCTTAATATATCTTTCCTTTTGTGACCGTACAATGAAAAAAGGAAATAAAGAATGCATCATACAGCTCAGAGCAAAATATGCATAAAAAATTTAGTACTTCAAAAAGTAATGCATTTAATTTCTGTCAATACGTAACTCGAACAACTAACAAATAGCTACACAATGCTAATAATAATATTACTGTAAGGCTAAAAAAAAATATATCTTGAATTGTGCTAAAAATTGAATGGGTGCCAACCATAGTATAATATAATATATCCGTGCAGGAACGGAGAAAGAATACAATTTCCAGGCGGCCTGTCGTAAGGAGCGAGAAAATAACCCACAGACAGGTGGTATGGTGGTTGCCCGTCTGGATGGATGGCTACCAACCCTGGTCTAGAGCATGCCGCCATGACAACCTTGAGTTGTGTTCCGTCATTAGTGGCCAGGTTCCAGTCTCCCCTTAGAGAGCAGCAGCACATCGGTAGCACCTTTGGTGTTATATACAAATGTCCATAGGCGATGGTGACCGCTTTCCATCAGGTGGACCGTCTACTTATCTACTGAGCTCATGCAGTAAAAAAATATACAGTAAATCTTTTATTATTGTCTACGCAATATATATGCAATACTTTCCAGGTAGATAAAATATTTGAAAATAATTAGGGGATGTATTGCAAGCCGAAGAAATAACATTAATTTTCTTAGTTTCGGTTTCAGATACTAATATTTACTTATTGAGCCTAACAAAGTTAATGTAACTTGTATTGTACTGTTATTTTTTCTTAATAAAATTGTATATATTTATAATTTATTTATTTCAAGTTGCTGGTTTCATACCTAGAACTTTTATAGAAATCTGTTGAGCTTATTTCGGACAAAACAATTGGACAGTTTGTTTCTTGCCAATTTAACCTTTTAAACACTTGCGCTGTGGAAACGTACCTTATGTTTAACCTTACAACAATATTTAAGAAGTCATCCATAATTGATTGTTCCAAGTTTTATATTACTAAAGGTAAACAAAAAACGAAGACAAAATTAACCCCAAACCACCACCGATTTGTTAATTGTTAGGGCGATTTTTTGTTCATTTTTTATTTTGAAGGGTTTATTTATGAATTTAAATGGCCCCTAAAGACCGAGGGTTGGAGCTAATTTGAATTTTATGAACTTTATTTTTATAATCTGTAAAGGGGTACTGTCCCTTGAGAGGAGAGTTTGAGATGTGAATCAGTTTTTGCCATGTCATTTCAATGTGTACTCCTACGCTCTTATTTATATTGAATTAGAGTAAATTTGTAGGCTTCTTTAAGGATATTATACACATTTATTTAATAAAATAACACTTATATATTAAAACGTTAAGCATAAACTTTGTACCCCTTTTTACAAAAATTGTGCGGACAGAGGAGTATGAAATTTCGCACACTTATAGTTTATATAGAGAAGAAGCGACGAATGCTATTTTTGTTTATTATGCACAAAAAAAACCTTAAATCAATAAAATAAACGTTACACACACTACCATGTACTTGACGCACACACGCATATATACTCTTTAGTTTATTGTTGCCTTGGCAAAATCTGTAATTATAGAAGTACAAGTCTTTGTAATTAATTATTATGGTCGAATTTCGAGCACGGGCGACCTCTAGTATTAAAAAATATATAAGACTAGCGGCCCGGCGCGGTTTCACCCGCACTCTGTCCCGCTCCCGTTGTATATAGCGTCATGTTATATAGCCTATGACTCTCCCTGTTAACGTAGCTTTCCAATAGTAAAAGAATTTTTAAAATCGGTTTAGTAGATCCCGAGATTACCCCCTACAACGTCACAAACTCACAAACTTCACCTCCTTATAATATTAAGTATAGATAACAGATCTCCGTCGGCGGAGGGGAATAGGGTGATTAAAGCTCCAGAAACAGGGACCTCCTCACAATGGGTGCCGTTTTCAGCAGTGCTGCCTTCCCTTCAACCACAAACCAAGCGAGAGCCTTTCAAGATAACTTTATTATACATATATGTCTCTCGAGACCACGACCCATGAAAATGGCCGGGTCTTTTGGAAGGCTTGTGTGGAGCCTCCTTGGAGGCTTGGAGGCTCCTTGACAAATTTAATGTAAATGTGGCGTGACACTGACCGCCGATTATCCCTGTCTACATCATATAAAATGCACCCAAGGACAAGACCCGGCTAGTGTAGGACTACAGTAGGAAATGAGAATAAAAGGTACCGGGCTATTGGGATGAACTGCTAGTGGAGTTATGGATCTGGGTTATAGGGACTATGGCGTCTGCTTGTCGCAATGTTCGGAGAACAAGGGTACAATGGGCAGACAGTGACTCGCCACTCCCTGTACAGGCCTCAAAAAATGCCGTACAAATTCGCGAGGTACAACATTTATTATTGTTATTATTTTGGGTTTTTTTTATTTTGGAATGATTATGATATAGAAGAGACAAAAAATAAAGATTTCTTTAAAACTACAATAATATAGTCTTACAAATACAAAAATAAATGGCACATGCAATGGAAAATGTACCTAAATATTTAACAAAATGTAAAAAAAAACTTCTTATTAAATGAAAACGAACAACGAAAGACGTTTGAGAGTAAGCCTTTTGACTCGAAACCATCGACTATGAGTGAAAACGAGTCATTGAGATATTTGAACAATCGACTTGAATAACTCGTCATCCCACATTGTTAATTTTAAGTCAACATTTAAATATCTGTGAAAATAGAATTGTCGTGTTATAGTTAAATTTATGTTTAGTTATTTTTCGTATTTATTTTATTTTTATTGATTTTATAGTCTTTAATTTTATAGTCGTTGATCACAATCGTGTGTAAAAACAAAATTTTCGATTAATTTAAATTTTTAATTTGTTCTCTTATATCCTTTCGTCATGACATCTTGTTTGTGAAAATTTTTAACCGACTTGAAAAAGAGGAGGTTCCCAAACTGTATTTTTTTTGTAAGTTAGGTACGCGGTTTTCCCGTCAATTGTAGACCGATCTTATTTTTTTTAATTATAAAGAGTATACTAATGAGGTGGTCCCGTTGTTGCCAAGACAGGATCTGATTAGTGGATCTCAGGCAAATCGGGAGCAACCCTTAAATATTACAGGCGCGTACAACGAGTTCCATTTTTTTTCTAAAGTTATTCAAATATTTGCGCAATAAAAAAGTAGAAAACAAAAAAATACAAAAACAAAACCCATTCAAAAATAACTAATAAGCAAAAAATAAATATTTTCAACAACATTTTGAAGTCTGTGCCAACTAAAACATAAATTAACAAATTTGCAAAACATAGTAATTAATATTTCAATTGTATTCAATACAATTCAATTTAATTTTATCGGTGGTTGGAATGCGATAAAAATCACGCTATAGTATCTTACTTTAGGTATTTCAGTTAATAGTTGCTTTATTCTGAGTGTTACTGGAATTGCCTCTATTGCGTCCCTTGCTTAGGAATATACAATGCATGACTTGGACATTATATATATATATAATATTGTTAAATAAATAAATATATATATATATATATATATATATATTTATATATTTATTTAACAATATTAATCTTGTTAAATAAATATATATATATATATATATATATATATATATATATATTTATTTATTTATTTAACAAGACAACAAAATGATTACAACTTGTTGAATTATACATAGCATAGCATATTTTATCTGTGCAGGAAGAAAGAATACAATTTCCTGCGGCCTGGCGGCCTGTCGTAAGAGGCGACTAAATAACCCACAGCCAGGTGGTAGGGTATTTGCTCGACTGGATGGCGACCACCCCTGGCCTAGAGTATGCCGCCATAACAACCTTGTGTTGTGTACCGACATTAGTGACCAGCTCCCAGTCTCCTTTAAGAGAGCAGCAGCGCATTTGTAGCACCTTTGGTGTTGCAAAAAATACAATAGAAAACTTCTGGGGTTTATATTAGTGCTATGGATATCTGTGTTCCTATCTATCTACC
Organism: Dendrolimus kikuchii; assembly: GCA_019925095.2. NCBI lineage: Eukaryota > Metazoa > Arthropoda > Insecta > Lepidoptera > Lasiocampidae > Dendrolimus > Dendrolimus kikuchii. The sequence continues at coordinate 9,757,510 of CM034407.1, forward strand.
TATCTACGTTCATACGTATACTCGTATATGGATATTTACATTCATACATAAAGCCATTTGTGACCTCAAACACAAACTTATACAATAAATATAATCCGACAAAATAACAAAGTGCCCTAGTCCTTGCGTGGTGAAAATTGTTCAACATCAACCCAACTTTGATTGGATTGCTTTCGTAATCCGCGCGAAGCACCACGGTGATCTTACACATTAACTACTATACAAAACGGACCAACTTAAATTGAACTTCTTGATTGGTTTTCGGAAATTCATGTGATAGAAGTAATAATAATTGTATGGCTTAAATATTTGTCATTTTCTTAGTTCTTTTACTTCGGGTGTAATCCTTTTGAAAATAAGGCTTTTTTCACGTAAGTTCCCACATATTTTTTTTAAGTGTCTGTCAAAATGTATGGCCCACAGGAAGTGTCTGGCAACTGTATATCTTTGTTTATAACTATATGATATATAACATACTGTTACGGCCGAATGCCGACAAAAGACAAAATCACACCTGCGTCTGTAGAAACACATTTTATTACCTTTTTCGGCATTTGGACTTCTTTTGTTTACTTTGTGTTTAAATTTTGTAAGTATAAAACAGCCAATTGTGTATTGTAAATCTTTTATCGCAGTCATTAGATAGGTGTGTCAAACTGATTCTGAGAAATTCGATCTACGCGGTCGGGCAGCCATATTGTATCGGTGCAGTATAAAACAATGGCCCAATGGAGAGATCGGCAGTCAAGCGATAATCAGCAGCGGGACAAGACGTGTGTACATTCGATAATCTATATAGTGACGGATTTTACGCGTGTTATTGAATCTTGCATTATATTTGAACTTATTGCGTCCGGTTATATTTGTACCTGTGTTATACGTGTTTTGTTTGTATAGTTCTAATAAATTCTATAGTAATTCCAACGGCATTTTAATTCGAGTCCCGTAATCGTAACAATATGTAAAAACTAGCCTTACTCCATTGACGTAAGTTAGCATGGTTTTTTTCCACCTTTGATACCTGTTACCTGAAAAACGGCCCCGCTTTCAGCTTAGGGAGTATCCATTCCTTTCTAAGTTTATGATAAACTACCGATCCTAAGAAATTCATCTTTCCTAAAATCACATCTGTCTGGGGTAACTGGGATCTCACTCTAAAATAACATGAATGATTAGAAATTACACAACGTCAAAACTTAGTTCAAATAATGATGCAAGATTCTTTATTAATATGTTCTTACTTTTTTTTGTATACATATCAGGAGCAAACAGGCTGACGGCCCACCTGGTGGAAAGCGGTTACCGTCGCCTATGGACGTTTGCAACATCAGAGATGTCACCAACGCGCTGCCGGCCTCGAAGAAATATTATGACACCCTTTTTGAAAAACTCCATATCGTAGCGCTGTGGGAAAACCTCGGCTGAGAGCTCATTCCAAATCCCCACGGTACGCGAGAGAAACGTTCTACAGAACCGTTACGTACATGAGCGAAGCGGCTCAAGGAAGTGGGGGTGAATCCCAATCGATGGCGAGCGGTGCGATGATAGAAAGAGAACGAAGGCACCATTCTAAAGTTCTTCGGATACTGGTGGAAATGCTTAGAAATATAAATCATGTAATACGTATGTATCTTATTGATCTACTATAGAAGCTATGTTCATAACCGCTCGAAGATATAACACTGACAACGAAAAATTACAATAAAATAATCGAAAATAACTTTTTTGTATCATATTATAATTGTGAAATATATATCCGAAAGCCACTTTTCATATTTCAAATAAAATTTTTACAGCGTCAACGTTTCCTGTGTTCTACCAGTTAGTGATCACATAATTTTGACAAAACGTCAGCTGTTTATCTGTTGACAGTAATTGGTTATTATTCTATATTAACGCTTAAAACATTTTAATAAAAAATCCTATTTATTTAAATTTGTAAAATTAACACTATTATTTAACACTGTTAGTGAGGAGAGATCAAAGAAAAATTTATAAAAGATTCACTTGGTAATGATGGGGACATTTTAGCGTGGTTAGGTTATGACAGTAATGGTTCTGTAGGGTAGTCTTAATATTTATAAATATGTAATAAACAATTGATAACGATGCGTGTCAGTCTACTAATATTGAAACGTTCTGTAATGCTAATTAATATTAGGTGGATCAACCAAAGTTGAATCACTTGGTTGAAAAGCACAGTATTGCAAGGGCCCTTGTACACGTTAAGAAATTTCAATGTGGCAAATAGGAGCAATTCATCAAGTACATGACTAAATTTTAGTCGAATCTAGCCACGAAAATTTGTCCCCTCTGCTCCAGACAAGATAAATATGAGAGAGATTATTTTCGGGCAGTCGGCCGGCCTACCTCATTGCAACGCAGAGGTTACGGTTTCGGTTCCTGGCATGGTAAGTTGAGAATTTTTCTTTATTGGTCTGGTGTCTGGGATTGGCCCTAGGGTAGCCCGTTGTATATTACTTATAACACAAGCATAACTTGCTTAATTTGGGGATATACAATGTGTTTGTCTGATGATTATTTATTATTATATAAACATTATAAGTCTTTCGTAGGGTATGGTAAGGTGCACTAGTCAAGTTTCACCTTCTTACTTTTCAATTTTTATCGTCCCTTCACCGGAATAACAGAGAGCGCGTCGTGCCTAGAAACGACATGTGAACAGTTCGTGTGTAGAAACGACACGAACTCTTGCGTAGACCCCAGGACTTTTCTTAACGTGTACAAGTAGCAAAAGGATACAACGGCATTCATTTCATTCCCTGGCATCAATGATTAAAGTTTATGTATATATCGGTCGCTTAGGTTGATTCACCCAAATCGAAATTATCCATCCATATCTCCTCGTATTGAGTAAACAAATAATAAAACTCATAGAAGCTTTTCAACCTGATGTGCATTGTATTATAAGTACAATGTACTTGTAGTTCAAATAACGTAAGAAACTTTTATATCGGATGAATTGCTTTTGCCAATACAAAACAAATGTATTTTGGAATATTTTATAAATCTTCGAGTATAAAAAATATTTAACCGGAAGATAATAGATGGAAGAATAGATACCAATTCCTGGGGTCAGGCGGTCTGTCATTAGAAGCGACAGAACAAACAAACAACTAGATGGTAAGGAATTTACCCATCCCAAATTTGCCTTGAGTACATTTACTTGTGTTCCGGCATTAGTGGCCAGGTTCCAGTATCCCCATGAGGCCGTCAGCAAATTGGTAGTTGCAAATGGCCATAAGCGATGGTAGCCATTCTCCGCCAGCTTGCCTTCTGTACTCTAACAATAAAAAATCAATAAATAGTATTTCATACACTTATGTAATCAAAGACCCATTTAGTTATCGATATACCTTTCCAGTTTCATTTCCCTAATTCTTCCATTTCTACTAATTCTCTAAATTAGATAATGTCTGTTACAACAGGAAGTTTCATCACCTGGTGACCACATATGACCGAAGAGACGATAGTCCCTTAATTAATTAAATTATCTCTATTAATGATAAAGGAAATATAGATAGATAGATATATAACACTTTATTGCTCACCAAAATAAACAAATACAAAAACAAAATGTATAATTGCAATACTTCTTGGCAAAACAACAGGCGGCCTTATCGCTAAAAGCGATCTCTTCCAGGCAACCTAGCTTAAAAGAAATTCTTAACTAATCTGGCGATGTAGGTGAAGCAGAAAAAAGATAGGACTGTACAATTTAAATATACATACTTACACTAATTTATAAATTTAATACATAAATAAAAATATAATAGTAATATACCTATATATACGTATATATAAAATAATCTAAATTTTTATCCGTGCAGGAAAGGAGAAAGAATACAATTTCCTGCGGCCGGGCTACCTGTCGTAAGAGGCGACAAAAAAATCCACAACCAGGTGGTAGGGCATTTGCCCGACTGGATGGCTACTACCCCTCTTCTAAAGTATGTCGCCATAACAACCTTGTGTTCCGGCATTAGTGACCAGGTTCCAGTCCCCTTTAAGAGAGCAGCAGCGCATTTGTAGCAACTTTGGTGTTGCAAATGTCCATAGGCGATGGTAACCGCTTTCCATCAAGTGGGCCTTCTATATATATATATATATATTTGTTAACATTATATGTGACAAGCATTTTATATATTACAACTAGCTGTCCCGGCAGACGTTGTTCGGCCCTGAAGAAATAAAATTTAGAACCCGATTCCAGCGTCACCTACCGGGTCCAAATATAAGCTATCCTATCTTTCAAGTCGGATCAAACTGCACACGGTGTGCAAATTTGATTAAAATCGGTCAAGTAGTTTAGGAGTTCATCGGGGACAAACAACGTGACACGTAATTTTTATATATTAAGAAGATAGATAAATAAGTAAATGTTTAATTTATTAGACATATTTATTTAGAGACAGATAGTACTTTCTAAGTGAGTTCCGAAATGTATGTAATAATATACTTATGTAGGTAATAATATACTTACGAGATACAATGTTTTGATTGTCCACTTCAACGAAACTGGCTTAAAAATTCACTGGAAGTGTACATTCTTAAAAGATAAGATAAATTATGCATTTGGCGTTAGAAAATCGTTGTTTGTAACAATTTCCTGCGGAACTCTAAAAATGTTATAATTTATACACGACGGAAACAAACTGTAATATAAACAATAAATCTTATTGGAAACCCGCCTTTGCATGATATTATATTTTGTGAAAGAAAACCAATAAAACTATCAAATTATTGCATTCTGTGGCACGCAGTTTGTAGGGGAATAACGAGAACTTTTTATTTTAAGTATGAATTATCTTAAGTACAATAAAATCTTTGTTCATACTGCATTCGGTGTAACGATTTTGATATTTGAATGTGTGTATATAGAATACAAATACACTTGACGGAAATTGCAGTTAACAATTCCATATAAGTGTTATTAATTACAATTTCTCCCAAACAACCTTTAGATAAACAAAAACTTTATATATTTTTCATTTCTTCAAAGTGTATTTATATAATTATGAACTATCGATACTATGGCAGTATCGATAGTTCATAATTATACAAATCGATCTATAGAATCATTTGGGAAATTTCACAATTTCGTTGTTAGATTCCCAACTCATATTTAAGAAGATCTAGATATAGAGACGAATATAAAATAACTTATTAAAGTATTATAAAAACAGATATTACCAATACTATCATAAACTAGATCTTCTCAGATGCACATTACATTAATAAATAAAATATTTACTGTGATCAAATATACATTTTCAGCTGTATAAAATGACGATGTTCTTGAATAATCCGTCAATTTTCACACATTCGTAATTGGCATCATTAAAAGGTCAAGTTGTTTAGCTTCATAATGACTATAATAAATGGATATTCAAACACAAAATCACCTTAAATATTAAAACTAGAACATATTTGATTAATAACTTATAAATTTTGTGTGTTTATTATTTAAAATCAAATATACAATATCCGCTTTGCAAAAAACATATGTGAAACGTAATACATTGAATATTAATGTGTTTTGATTTATTTGATTTCGATACACTAAAGTTGTTCCATATATTCGTGATTTATCTATTGCAGTATTAAATCAATGTTTAAGAAGATGTTAAAAGTTGTCGTCCTTAATCAAATAAGATATGTATTTTAATTATTTTATCATTAGAAGAATAATTTTAACATAAAACATTTTCCAAATTATGTAATAAAATGAAATAATTGTAGATATTATTTGTCTTGACTGACCCCAAAATTTCATGCAAAATTTTAGCAAAAATGCCTGCGCAGAGGACACTTTTCATACAAAATTAAAGATAAGGTTTGATGCGAACTGCACTGTATAGTTGCAATTATAATATTTATTATACTCTTTTTTAAAGTATCAAGATATCACAGTCGAATATCATCAGATATGAGTTACGACCGCAGTCTGCTTCCATGCGACACCGCATAAAATTAAATCCACTCACTAAACTATTTATAATATTATAATAATTTTCCGCCCCAATTATTCGGACGGTGACAACTTTTATTAGTATATATACGATTGTTGTTCTTAAACCGGATAATAAATAATACTTTTATAATTTTCACTCAGTTAAAATATTATAAACAAGCCTACTATATGACTACAGGCTGATTCAGAAATCTCTATGACTGGAGGATGTTTCTGAAATATGATGATCTGAGTTATGGAGGGTAGAGGTAAGGAGTACCATCATATATGGAGGGCAAAGTGTTCAGCAGTATGTTGAAAATAGAGGTTCAAATACCAACCGCGATAGCGCTGGCGTACTAAAAACTACGATATGAATTACAAATTGTTGAAGTGCCATAAAATGAATAAAATATTAGTATATAAAATCTCAACTATTTACGTAGTCTGAAATAATTTAGTAAGTATAATTCTGTGAGAATACGTGTAGAGTGATATAATTATTGTGAATTTTTAATAATAAAAAACAAAGCGGGGTTTAATTTTCTATCTACTTTTGGCACTTCCTTTAAAATGAATCCTATGCTACCGCAGCGCCACCCTTATTATTCGCATTTTGACAGATAAATTTTTTAACACAGATATGGTAATACTTACTCTATCCTCCATAACCGGAATAAAAATTAACATGGATGAATCAAGATTTGAAATTGGAATCTCGTTTCAACTTTTTTAAACATGACTTTCCACGATGATTATTATTTAGCCAGAGTCGAGTATCCATGAGGAAATGCTTATTAAAACTCAAATGAGTTTTAAAATAATCATACCTTAGCCGGACCCATGCAACATAATAACAATATGATTATTATGGCAGATCGAAAAAACACATTTCAATTAACATTCTACTCTTTCTACACAAACACACACTTCTTGCATAAAAAGTGTCAATTATTCTACAATTATCGCTCATTTTCTACCAAGTATTTGAAAATGAAATTGCACAGCAAAGCAAGTTAAAGCTCTTAGCAAAAACGCCGGTTTTGTAATCATGGATATATTTTTTTTTATTGCAGGAGTACAGCAGACAGGCAGACGGCCCACTTGATGGAAAGCGGTTACCATCGCCTACAGACATTTGCAACACCAAAAGTGCTACAAATGCGCTGCTGCTCTCTTAAGGGAGACTGGAACCTGGTCACTAATGCCGGAACACAACTCAAGGTTGTTATGGCGACATACTTTAGACCAGGGGTGGTAGCCATCCAGTCGGGCAAATGCCCTACCACCTGGCAAATTATATTAATTTGAGATAATTGAATATGGAATACTTTTAATGCCTCTGCTACACCTATGTTAGTGAGTGTCATTGAGTGTGGCCAAATGCGTCTTGTTGATAGCGATATAAAAAACCCCATTAATGATCAGTTACATTACTGTATATATCAGTACATTAGTTATCTGTCAGTTTTTACGTTAAAAATCAACAACTGCCTCGAAGCCCGGTTTCGCTTTCATACTTTTTCTTCTCCACTTCGCGCGGTCTTCGGTATCCCTGTTTGTGAAACCGTTGGTACGCATGTCAGACTTACAACGTCAAGCCGGCATTTCTTGGGCCTACCCTTTCAACCGGGACTTGGCGGAGGCGCCATGGCTAAACATTTATTCCCCACGTAAGTAGCTGGTTTCCGTAAAACGTGGCCGTATCAACGTAGGTGAACGTTTTGAAATTTATCCGCTATGCCACGGATATGGAGGCAGCCGCGGATGCGGGTTTCTAACGCGGAGCTTCCGCGTAACTCCACACATCCACCGCAGCATATTCATCTCCGTGACACGCAGATCTTGCACGTGTCGCTAAAGTACAATCCACGTTTCACTGCCATACAAAAGGAGAGGTCTTGAGTTGTGTTCCGGCATTAGTGACCAGGTTCCAGTCTCCCTTGAGAGAGCAGCAGCGCATTTGTAGAATCTTTGTAGTTGCAAATGTCAAATATGCGATGGTAACTGCTACTGAACTGCTGCATTAAATAAAAAAAAGTCTAATGATATATTTATAGACCTGTCCTTTTAGCTTAACCGGCATTTTGGGGTTACAAATGATACCAATATTAACAATGTCGCATTTAAAATAACGCATTAAGCCCTTGGCTACATCTGCGTGCCATCGTCACTTACACTACCATTATCTTAAATATAGCGGAGCATAAGTGAAAACGTGATTCAAATAAAAATCACAGAAGAAAATATCAAAAATATAAAACTCCCTGTAAACACACACATACATAACACACTGTATTGAATAAATAATATAATTTTGTCACATGCAACACTCATGACTGTTAAACATGGCTGTTTACATAACATGCGTTTTAATACTTATCATTAAAATGTATTTAATGTTTTCAAACTTTATTGTATTATAATTTTGGATTTGTATGCTTTATATATGACTTTTTTTTAAATATACATGAAATATTTAATCCCATTTATGAAAATTCCAGTGTCAGTATAATTTCTCCAAAGTATTAAGTGATTTTGACATTTCTCTTTATAGATATTGACTCATATTTGACTCCATTGGAGAATGATTTTTTGATAACTTATTTATTCATTCATTCATTATACATTTTATTGCATCAATAAAAATAAAAGTAATATTATTAATTTAGCAAAATTACTAAAAAAAATATGGCAATCTTATCACTGAATAAAATTTACTGTTTATAAATTAAGATAATGAGTGCTCTTTGACAATTTTGATTATTTCAATTAATTAATGGTTTTTTTATAGTATTCTACAATAAACCGTAAATTAATTGTATTTTACCGCAATTATAATTTATTTGGAAATTATATTATGTAGAAAATCTGTTAGTTTTTTTTCATATTCAGCGTAATATGATACCTCTTATCTACCATACTATTTATTATACATTCAAGAATTTTATGGACTCTGGATATTTGACCATCTGTCAGTCGTGTATAGTTATGTATACATACTCGTACTGGTATAGTTTTTTTACGAAAGTACAGATTCGGAACCAAGGATGTATAAAATACATATATACGTACGTGATTTTGCATTTCTTACGTTTATTTGCAACTAATAAAGTAAAAAATGAAAAATTTCTGACAAAATAAATTATTCGTCGCAATTATGTTAGTGTCATTAACTCTGAAATTCGCTGATGATATCAAGTATTAATTGAAACAACTGATAAAATTTATGACGTTATAACTCATAACAAGGAGGTTTTGATCAAAGAAGTTATCGCCTGGCAATCGCAGTCCACTGCTGGAGATAGACTTTACGAAGTTTTAATCACAGATCCGATCTTCTACTTTCGTCTAGCACCCAATGACGACCTTGCGCAGCTATGCTATTGGTCCTTCGGACTAATAGCATCAACCAGCATATGTACCGAGGCAGAGTTGCCACACCAGGCCTTATCTGCTCCATCTGTGCCAGTGCGTCTAGTAGTAAGATGGTGGAAACTACCTCAACGTAGACTTTAAGGATCTACCTAAATGGAGTTCGCTATCTCGCTCCGTATTATCACATTTTTGAAGATATAAATTCATAATACCGTCCGTAATACCGAAGTAAGAAAGGGAGTTGGTCTGAAAGAGAGTGTCGGGGTGAAGGTAAAGAAAGGAATGCTCCGGTGGTTCGGGCATGTGGAAAGAATGCATGATGAAAGAATGATTAAACAGATATACAATGCAAAAGTGGATGGATGCAGAAGTCGTGGACACGACACACCTTCCATGATCAAAATGATCGTGTACTAGCAGAAGGTGATGTCAGGAGCCTTAAGAACAGACGAGCGTGCATGACAAGAGTTATGAATGTCAAAGAAGCAAGTGAGGTGTGTAAGAATAAGCCTGAATGGCGATCTGTTGTTCGTGCCTACGCCGTATATGGATGCCTACGTATGGATATGGATGTGTTGTAAGTGAATTCTGCGAATTTATATATTCAAGAATGTGATCATGCGTGAGCAAGGCAACGCACTCTATTTAGGTAGGCCCTAGTGTGGAGCGCAAAAGTCGTGTTTTTGTTTCATTATTGAATTTTTCATGTGTATTTATTACTACTTTTTATTTTTGTCAGCCAAGATCTATTTTCTTTTTCAAAATAATCACCAGAACAAAAAGCGTGACAATTTAATTAGCGAAGAATATAATATTATAGTAGATTTCGTACTATATTATTTTTCTATAACATGTAGTACAATTGGTTAAAATATAGTACGATACTATATATTAAAGTAGTTGGGAATTGTAGGTGTAGCTGATTCAACCTCAACTGCACTAGTTGAAAGTTCTTTAATTTTTTTTTTTTTTTGGAGCTGGACCCAGCTGAATCGCCGCAGATGGCTGTATTGGCCCTGCAGTGAATATATTGGTAAGGTCTATTGCACGTTATCCAAAGTATTTCCATAAAAAACCCATTGAAGCTTTTGAAGATATGTAACATTGACAAAATTACCTTACGATAAATCCATATTCTACGAATGTCGATAATAATATTACGAAATTTTCACATAAATTTAATTTTGATTTCATACATACATACATACATAACTTCACGTCAGTTCCATCATGCATTCCACATTTACATATATATAAAAATCAAGTGTTATAAAAAAGATTATATATGAAACCTTATATGGATCAAAATGATTTTTATGTGAACCATGAATAATATTATTGTTGAGTTCTATTTATTTATATCTTCAAAAATGTGGAGTGATGTATAGAACTCCATTTAAGTAGCTCCTGAATAGGGGTGCGGGCAGTTAAATCAACTAAAATATTTTTCATAAACTTACAGTAAGACATAAGTAGGTGCAAGTAAAAGGAATCAAATAGTGCTTTAATTATTGTTTGAGAAATAATTAAAATTATTTATTACAATATATTTTAAAAGTTATGTGATAAAATATAATTTTAACGTTGTACTTTTATATGTAAAAATATTAGATTTTATTTTAACATGTGTCCGCATCCCTATTATGTTATGCGCCACACAGTAATGTAAGTAAGTAAATGAAACTTCATAAAAGTAAAACCAACCGAAGAAATAATTGTGTCCTAATCCGCAAAGCCCTATAAGCTTCTTGTAGAAGTTTGATTAGCACTCGCGGTTATTATGTTTGCTTTGGCTTACATCATTATTATACTTGCACCCTAATCTAACAGACACTTGTTGTGTGATTAGTTACGTCCTATGACAGGATTATGGAAACGTTTACACTTGGAACAAAGTGTTATGAGCATGGTGACGTTTAATAATCTGTTCGTTAGTCTCGCTAAAACTCGGGAACGGCTGGACTGATTTGGCTAATTTTGCTTTTGTATTATTTTTGGAAGTCCAGGGAAAGTTTAAAAGGTGAATAAATATGAAAAAATGCTTGGAATATAGTAAAAACAACAATTTCGCTTTCCCTTAGAAACTATTCCTAGCTGTCAAACGTTTGATGTTCGTTCTAAATGAACGTTTCTATTTATTGATTCTGAGGCGGTACGAAGTTTGCCGGGTCAGCTAGTATTTTTTATCTTTATATAATGATAATAACAATAACAACCTATAAATATCCCAGTGCTGGGCTCGGGCCTCCCCATTATAGGGGAACGGATAGTATACCCATCACGCTTGTCTAAGGCGCCTTGGCACGTTTGATACATCGGTTATCGCGATTTGCAGGTTGCATCACGATGTTTTCCTTCGCCGTTGTTAGCACGTGGCAATTGTAACAATATGCACATTAGATCAGAAAACTGCCTAAGTGGTGGACGCGTTCCGGCCAGGATCGAACCCGCGTCCTTTGAGCTAGGGACGCGTGCGCTAACAATATTTTTGCTCATACATATAAAATATTGTTAGAGACTATTATTGGTATAAAAGATCTTTCCAATATAAAGAGCGTTGGTAGCTTAGTAGATCATTCACACAAAACTCGTTCTAGTGATGTGGATTCGAATCCCGGCCGGATTGCATGCTTACGCAGTTACTTAGGTTCTCGTGTGCATATTGTTGCAATTACCACGTAATAATTTTAAAAGGAAAACATCTTGAAGTAACCTGCACATTGGAATTGTCTATATGTGAAACCTACCAACCCACCCTGAACAAGCGTGGCGGTTATTACCGTACGCTAGATAGGTAGATAACTCTTTATTGTACACCAAAGCATAGACAATTAGAAGTAGAAAAATACAAAAAATAGTAAGTACGGGCGGCCTTATCGCTAAAAAGCGATCTCTTCCAGGCATCCCTTCGAAGGGATTAATAGAATTTTAAAACTGACGGTAGTTTAATTATTACATAATATACATCTATTATACATATAATAAAACTGTAGAGGTCGAATTTCTGTACAATAAAAAAAATGCTAAAAACCAAGTCAGGGGGATGTAAGAAGTGAAATAGAACTAACTTAGATTTTTTAAAACTTTTTGTTTCTCTGTTTGTCTGTTTGTACTGGCTAATCTCCGAAACGACTGGACCGATTTAGATAACATTTTGTATGGTGCTAGCTTATATCCCTGGTCAATAACGTATAGGATAATTTTGATCCTGAAAAATTAAAGAGTTCCCTGGGATAGGTAAAAACCCGCACCACGCGGACGAAGTCGCGGGCATCAATTAGTATAACTAAATTAATGTTACCTACTAATCCTTTAAACTAATTCAAACTCACGCATACACCAAACACACACCACGTACGTGATACGTATATATGTGTCCACGTGTATGTATGTGTGTCCACACATATACATACACACTCATATATACATTTCCAAATACGTCACAATTGCATAAACTTAGTAATCTTAATCCTTACTTATCTCTTGACCTGAAAATTATGGACAAAATGTATATATAATAATCGAGTTCTAGGAAGTGGGCGCTAAGAATTTCAACACAGTATATTATTAAAGCATTATTTGCTATACTAGATTATTTTTGTATAATTATGTTAATCTATATATTATAAAATTCTAAACATAACGTGTCTGTGCTTTGAAACTATTCAAAAAAAACAACTAGAATATACTACATAAACGATGCTTTTTCTTATTTCTTGTCTGTTTGTTCGAAACTGCTGGGCCGATTTCTATGCGTTTTTCGCCGATTGACATCTAATTCTTAGACTTAAAATCTGCGCTACTTTTTATTTTGAGAATTCCCGGGAATGATTCTGGGAATCAAATTGATCGTGTACTAGCAGAAGGTGATGTCAGGAGCCTTAAGACCAGACGAGCTTGCATGACAAGAGTTATGAATGTCAAAGAGGCAAGTGAGGTGTGTAAGAATAAGCCTAAATGGCACTCTGTTGTTCGTGCCTACCCCGCAAGGGAACTGGCGTGAAGTTATGTATGTATGTATGTATGTATGTATGTATTCTGGGAATGATTTAAAATGGCCAGGTTAAAAAAAACTAATTCCAATGTGATTTTTCACTGATCGATAGCCAAATTTATATGATAAAATGTGTAATATTTTTTTATCCCGGGAATCCCGTGGGAATTTTCCCGGGAGCGATTTGTAGTTGTTCGGGTGTATAATAATTAGCTTATTCCGACACAGTTTTCACTCATTAAAACAGTAATTTACATTCTTTTTAAATTCTCTTCTTTGTGTCCCGGGAATCCCGAGGGAATTTCAAATCAAGTGTAGACGAAGTCGCGGGTATATCCTAGTTTTTTTTTTATAAAATTCTTTAATTTCTTAAAAAATTTAGCTTCCAAAACTCCATTGCTTCATAGGTACCAAAACAATAAAACAAACTCATACCGCGCCTTTATGCCTTACACCCTCAAAGAAAAGGGGAGCCGTCATAATCCTTAATATTCGCCCGGCTCGATCATAACCCGGACTCCAACCACAAAGGTGACGTAATAACAACCGCTAATCCCTCATTGTGGCTCCATCTCTTGACAGATTGGTGTCGCGTTGAATGGAGATTATGCGCTTTTCCGCTAGGGGCGCTTTGTTCGATACGTTATTATAAAAGACCCATTGTATTGCGGAATGTTAGGGGATAATTTGTTTTTCATAGGGCTTTCGGATTTGCGGTGATTTGATTTTTTGTTGATAAAAGAAAATTCTAATAACAACATATTGGGACTATATGTTTGTTAACAAGTTGTGGCATAAATCTACATATATGTGGAAAAATGGAATGAATTAATTAGAAGAACATTAAATAATATTTATTAAGTCAAATATTTTATTTATTTCGAAAGACATCTTAAGCTGGGACACACCTGTATGTAATTAAAGTTAAAATAATATTAATAGAGTATAGTAACGCCATAAGCGAATAGCCACATTAGTGCATATACATAAGTTATCTGTAAATATGTAGGTAACGTCATTAACAATTAAAACCAATATGCATCATAAATAACACATTATGTTCATTTTGTAATAACGCGTTGTGTTCCGGCATTAGTGATCAGGTTCCAGTCGCCCTTAAGAGAACAGCAGCGCATTTGTAGCACCTTTGGTGTTGCAAATGTCCATAGGCGATGGTAACCGCTTTCCATCAAGCGGGTCGTCTACCTGTCTGCTAAACTCCTGCATTAATTTTTTTACTTTTTTTTTTATTGCAGGAGTTCAGCAGAAAGGCAGACGGCCCATTGGATGGAAAGCAGTTACCATCGCCTATGGACATTTGTAACACCAAAGGTGCTACAAATGCGCTGCTGCTCTCTTAAGTGAGTCTGGAACCTGGTCACTAATGCCGGAACACAACTCAAAGTTGTTATGGCGGCATGCTTTAGACCAGGGGTGGTAGCCATCCAGCACTTGGCAGAATTACCACATTACATCGCCACAAATGCGTAAAAGGGCTTGTAACTGTAACATTATCCCAAAATGAGGCCCAATATTTAAGTCCTACCGCCCTTTGTACATAACTAGATATAATTTTAGTCTTTAAGTTCATGTTTGTATTGGTGTACAATAAAGAGTTATCTATCTATCTATCTATCTATCTCTTTAAAAAAAAACAGCCATTGCACTTATTTATCTACAAAATGCAATACAAATACAAAAAACTTACTTTTGTATATTAAAACTCCATTAATTCTTTGAAAAGTAATTGTAATACAACTTTTATATGTATTAAAAAAAGGACCTGAGATAATATATAAATAATTAATATGAAAAAATATTTTTTAGCTAGACGTGTTGCTGGGGAGTTTCTTGCCGCTTCTTCTCCTTTGAACAGGGGTAACACATCGTGAAGCGGTGTAAGTATAGAAAGTAAATTTAAATTTTGACTTACGTGCATGACCTTTTGAATAAAAATTTGAATTTAAAATCTACAAAGCTTTTAAATCACAGGACATTAAAACACTCAAATACTACCACGCATATGAGATGGAAAATTCTGAAAGATTCAAGGTTATAGAGATTCAAAAATATTTTTAACGTAAATTCGGTTGAATAATATCCGTTGAACTATTTATGGACTACGGGGTATTTTCGACGAAATTCGTTTTTCATGAAAATAGTATATATATAGAAAATTGTATGCACCTATATATATAGAAAATGATCGGTTCACGAAGAAAGCTTCGAGTAATTTTTAGACAAAAAAATATTTAAACTATGAATTATTTTGGAGTATTGATTCTAGTTTTTTTAATTCCTTATTTTCATATTAGAGTAAAAAGTATTAAGTATAGATTACATCAATTATGCACAATAATATCAGATATTAAAAAAAATATTACTAATTGTTTTCATGTGTTTAATTAATGTATTTAGGCGTAAGAAGAAGGAACTGATAAAACGTATGTTACACTTCAAAGAGATACTTTTAATAAGTTTCTTCCATAATTTTTTTGGAGAAAATTGTCTTTATAAAGACCAGCAGTAATCCGCCATCTTGTATGGACCCATCTACCTGATGTCTTTCCATACCACTTTTAAGTCCCAGTGGAAGCGCTCTTTCCATTCTACACTAAATTTTCCGAAATCATAAATAAATCTAAACCAGACTAAACTGTGAGAAAAGTATAACTTTATGCTCAAATTCACTCTAAAAATCTTTAGAAAACCAAAGCCAACTCAGTACTTACATGGATACTACTTCAATATTTATTAATAAACATAACAAACAATACATATTCCGGCTTTAATTTGCGAGGCCATCAATAACACCCCCTGTACCCCCTATTTCCGACAAATTACTTCGAGGCTGTCAAATGTGACGCAATTATTGAGCCTATCCATCATATTGGCTGACGTGGTACACAACTAAATAATTTTCGGGTTAAACATTTAATTCTATAGGGTATAAAACAAGGGTGGTTACGCATTACCCTTAATAGGGGTGGGGACATGAGGGTGTTATGGCAAAGAACATAATGTATTTTTATCTATATGTATTAATAAATAAAACTATATATACAAACTAAAATTAAACTATAAAATCTAGTGCCAGACCGCTGTCAGTTGGAAACGTGCCCAAAAGACTGGCTACAATACCTCGCTGAATGTATAGACCAGTTTCGCTATGTCTTGATAAAGTTTGCGCGCCTCAGGCCCTCATAGTCCCAGGGTCTCGACCCCAAAAGCCGCAAATATGTAACGATTTCCGATGACGAAACATTTGCGGCATTTTAGGGCTTCCTGTTGTGAAGCAGCTGTACCGGCAGACATGCTAGTCACTGAAAGATGGGACGCCACCAGAATATCGACGCAAGAAGTCTTCTTGCATTGGTCGGTCGAGAACAAGTCTTTTGCCATCATCGCGGCACAAGCCGTTCGGTTGTAGAACGGCAGGTACGGCGGTGACAAGAGCCCGATGGAGTACGTCATCAAGTGCTGCTAATAAATTAATTTAAAAATTTGTTTCTTTACGATTTCAAAACAATTGCCATTATAAATCAATATCAGCCCTTGCCCCGGGCCCCGAGTCTGTAACTCAAATTGACAATCAAATCAACTTGTTTTTGTTAAAGTTACTGACTAAGGGCGGCTCGGGGCTCCCATTTATAGGGGAAGGGACAGTATACCCGCCACGCTTGTACAAGAACTATTTGCGCGTTTGACTCGTCGCTCGGTTATCTCAACTTTTCCCATCGGACAACCAGACGCACCGGTTTGCGCCACCGTTACATCGTGGAAACACCACCAGTCAGAACCAAGCATTTCGCTTCACCTTTTCTGGTGCGCACTGCCGAAGAGTGGAATAATTTGCCGGAATCTGTTTTTTCTGACAAATACAATCTTGAAGTCTTCAAGTCACGAGTGAATAGGTATCTTCTAGGTAAGCATGCTCCGTCCTAGACTGCGTCATCACTCAACGTCAGGTGAGATAGTGAAACTGTTTTTACTTTTTATCCTGGAAATCCTGCAGGAATTTTTCTGGGAATTATTTAAAATGTCCAGATTAAAAAAAAACTAATTCTAATGTGGTTTTATTACTGATCGATAGCAAATTTAATGCAGGCTTTGGTTGGTTTGTGATTTGCCATTTTCATCATTTTGGTTATTTTGTCCTTTTTGCCCTTTTGCCCTTTTGACCTTTTGCCCTTTTGCCCTTTTCCCTTTTTGCCCTTGGGCCCGTTTGCCCTTTTGACTTTTGCCCTTTTGCCCATTTGCCCTTTTGCCCTTTTGTCCTTCTGCCCTTCTGCTCTTTTGCCCTTTTGCCCTTTTGCCCTTTTGCCCTTTTGCCCTTTTGCCCTTTTGCCCTTTTGCCCTTTTGCCCTTTTGCCCTTTTGCCCTTTTGCCCTTTTGCCCTTTTGCCCTTTTGCCCTTTTGCCCTTGGGCCCGTTTGCCCTTTTGCCCTTTTGACTTTTGTCCTTTTGCCCTTTTGCCCTTTTGACCTTTTGCCCTTTTGCGCTTTTGCCATTTTGCCCTTTTGTCCTTTTGCCCTTTTGCCCTTTTGCCCTTTTGCCCTTTTGCCCTTTTGCCCTTTTGCCCTTTTGCCCTTTTGCCCTTTTGCCCTTTTCCCTTTTTGCCCTTAAGCCCTTATGCTCTGTTTCCCATTTGCCCTTTTGCCCTTTTGTCCTTCTGCCCTTCTGCTCTTAAGCCCTTAAGCCCTGTTGCGCTTTTGCCATTTTGCCCTTTTGTCCTTTTGCCCTTTTGCCCTTTTGCCCTTTTGCCCTTGGGCCCGTTTGCCCTTTTGCCCTTTTGACTTGCCCTTTTGCCCTTTTTCCCTTTTGACCTTTTGCCCTTTTGACCTTTTGCCCTTTTGCGCTTTTGCCCTTTTGCCCTTTTGCCCGTTTGCCCTTTTGCCCATTTGCCCTTTTGCCCTTTTGCCCTTCTGCCCTTCTGCTCTTAAGCCCTTAAGCCCTTTTGCCCTTTTTGCCTTTTGCCCTTTTGCCCTTTTGCCCTTTTGCCCTTCTGCCCTTTGGCCCTTTTGCCCTTTTGCCCTTTTGCCCTTTTGCCCTTCTGCCCTTCTGCCCTTCTGCTCTTAAGCCCTTTTGCCCTTTTGCCCTTTTGCCCTTTTGCCCTTTTGCCCTTTTGCCCTTTTGCCCTTTTGCCCTTTTGCCCTTTTGCCCTTTTGCCCTTTTGCCCTTTTGCCCTTTTGCCCTTTTGCCCTTTTGCCCTTTTGCCCTTTTGCCCTTTTGCCCTTTTGCCCTTTTGCCCTTTTGCCCTTTTGCCCTTTTGCCCTTTTGCCCTTTTGCCCTTTTGCCCTTTTGCCCTTTTGCCCTTTTGCCCTTTTGCCCTTTTGCCCTTTTGCCCTTTTGCCCTTTTGCCCTTTTGCCCTTTTGCCCTTTTGCCCTTTTGCCCTTTTGCCCTTTTGCCCTTTTGCCCTTTTGCCCTTTTGCCCTTTTGCCCTTTTGCCCTTTTGCCCTTTTGCCCTTTTGCCCTTTTGCCCTTTTGCCCTTTTGCCCTTTTGCCCTTTTGCCCTTTTGCCCTTTTGCCCTTTTGCCCTTTTGCCCTTTTGCCCTTTTGCCCTTTTGCCCTTTTGCCCTTTTGCCCTTTTGCCCTTTTGCCCTTTTGCCCTTTTGCCCTTTTGCCCTTTTGCCCTTTTGCCCTTTTGCCCTTTTGCCCTTTTGCCCTTTTGCCCTTTTGCCCTTTTGCCCTTTTGCTCTTTTGCTCTTTTGCTCTTCGACTCTTTTTTGTCCTTTTTGTCCTTTTTGTCCATGTTGCTCTTTTTGTCGTTTTTGCTGATGTTGTCCCTTTTGTCATTTTTGTAGTTTTCATTGACGGGGGATAGATAAATAAAACTAGGACTGTTTGTAATAGAGGATGAAAGTTTGGATGAGACCAATCATTTCTCAAGTTCATAGACATAAAAATGCATCGTCTATAAAAATGCGATAGTAAATCGATATGTCTTTCTGTTAAGTTTTCGGAAAACACTGGGAATACTGGATCGTTTTTATTGTAATTTTGTTTAAATGTAGTTTTAATGCCGAAAATGGACATATATACTCATGCCAAGAGATCGGCATGAGAATATATCAAGCATCGAGTTTGCGATATAAAATGAAGTGAATTTTTCGGGGGCAAATGGCACTAACATAAAAATGGTGTACATCATTAAGCGCTACTACATAGAGATGATATGAATATTAAGCTAGAATAACTGCCAATGTGATGCTTGTTTCGCTGTGAGTATTCGAACCCAGATCTTTGTAATAGAAGGGAGGTTCGTCAGCCACTAAATTAATACGATTTACTGTAATACTTTTTATAAAATAATGAAAGTAACTTTTCTACAAATTCATAACTTTTTTATGTTATTATAATTTGTACATTATAACAATTATATTATGCATCCCTGCATGTGTTTGCATAAACAGAATAAAGTTTTAAGGTATGAAACGGTTTAGTCAATATATAAAAAAAACTACGTTTATAATCTATATTTAATTTTGCAGACCAGTAAATACACTTTCTTATATATAAATATATACATACACACACACACACACACACACACACACACATATATATATATATATATATATATATATATATATATATATATATATATATATATATATATATATATATATATATATATATATGTATGTATGTACTAGCTGACCCGGCAAACTTCGTGCCGCCTCAGAATCAATAAATAGAAAACGTTGATTCCTGAACGACGGAACGAACGTCAAACGTTTGACATTCAAAATCAAAATAATGAAATAAAACTTCCTTTTGAAATTTAATTTGATTTCTGAACGACGGGATTAAAATCAAATGTTTGACAGGTAATAGTTTCTAAGGGAAAGCGAAATTGTTGTTTTTACTATATTCCAAGCATTTTTTTTATATTTACTCACCTTTGAAACCTTCCCTGGGACTTCCACAAATAATTCAAAACCAAAATTAGCCGTTCTCGAGTTTTAACGAGACTAACGAACGGCAACTGATTTTTATATATACAGATATGTATATATATCCAGGTAGACCAAAAAAGATGGAGGATTGTGTGAAGGATGATATGATGATTTGGTGAAAGAAAAGAAAGAGAGAGAGAGAGAGATATATGTATATATATATATATATATATATATATATATATATATATATATATATATATATATATATATATATATGTGTGTGTGTGTGTGTGTGTGTGTGTGTGTGTGTGTGTGTGTGTGTGTGTGTGTGTGTGTGTGTGTGTGTGTGTGTGTGTGTGTGTGTGTGTGTGTGTGTGTGTGTGTGTGTGTGTATATTAATATTACAGAATAACTCTTTAATGCAAACTATTAAATAGATAGGCTAGAGCTATTAAAAATAAATTATAATAATGAATGTGACAATGATCTTAACACCGTGTATTAAGATATATGAGGTATGTTGGGAATTAAACTACTCTAGTTTTAAATATAGATTTATTTTTGGAAATGTATTCAAAATGCAACTATTATCACCACTATTATGTTAAGGCTAAGTTCTATTTTAATAAATCTTTACTTTATTTATATGTTATGATTTTTTATTTAAATTAGTTGCCATACAAAGTCCATTGCTTCAGTGAAATTACTGATATTATAATCCATCATTGGTATGGTTAATTATTGTTTTCTTCTAATAAATTTCATAAAATATACAGTAAAAATATTTCATTTTGTTTAAATATGTTCTTGCCTTTCCAAAAATTCGAAGAAATATAGCCTTAAATCACACTTCATAAAATTATATTATTTTCTCACAAACACATGCATACCATGGTTAGGTTAAGGTATTTTGGAATGTCTAATAATAAACTTACGTATAAAAATAAATAAGTCTTGTAGTTACACTATTCGATACAGTCTAATTTTCTGTAAGTACGTAAATATTTTTTCATTTCTCATATTCTGAACTACGCTTGGAGTTGCCTGATCATAGGGATGAAAACAACACTTTTCGTCTCTTGTAAGCGATTTTCCCTGCTGTCAAAAACTCAAAAAACTATGCGCACCATAGAGAATATATGCGACTCATGTATCAACTTTTTTTACAGCCATTGTTAAATCGCGGCATAAATTGTATGTATAAATTGCAATTGTTGTAAATTGTAATAAAAAAAACTATCAACAATTTTGTAACATCATTTTAATAAATTAATTTTCACTAAACTATTATTTAAGTTACATAAATTTGAGCTAAATTTTTACTATCATCAGTGAAAAAAAAAATACTGGCTGGTAGAATACCACAGAAAAAAAAACTTGATGTTTCATATGTGAAGTACGTGATGGATGATATTTCATCAGATTTAGATATGGATTTACCGCCTGATTTTATTAGAGAGTTAATTGTTTGTTTAACTAATCTGTTTTTATTTACTTTCCTCATATTCAAAAAGAAAAGCAGAGTGTTAACCTCAGGTGGACGGCCTATTTAGGCACCCGACTAATTAGCGCCCTCGCTACACTCGTGCGCGAAACACTTTCAACTCTCGTGTAACAATCTACTATATGTCAGCCAACATCCAAATAACTGGCTCCTATCTAGAAATATGGTAATATGCAACAATCAATTTATTGGCAATAAAATTTTTTAACATTAGTCAATTATATCATATAAAAATACCATAAATAAAAAATTTATATCACGGTATGTCCCAAGTTTGCTTTGATGAAAGCTCTTGATATTTTTCCGCATTGTCTTATGTGTCGGCTATTGTAATGCTACCACAGACGAATAGAATTGGTAGACCGAGCCCCGAGCTCTTAGAATCAATCCAGCTAAATGAAGCCGATCACACACACCGCAGTACGATATGAATACTTAGTATTAAATAATCAAATTAGTACGGAAAAAGGTGAAATAGTTTCTAGAGGATACATTACTATTAACCACATAGACACAAACCACGTGTATACTACATAAGTTCACGCACACAAGTTTTTACAAAACGCTTCTCTTCATTTATCGGTTTTGTTCACATATACTCCGTCTACTATACTTTTACTCGTTCGTCTGTGGCTGCCACCTAATAACTCCTACACGTTCCCTTAATTTTAATATTCAATAAACGCTTAGAGGCCGGTCCTATATCTTACCGACCATTCATTTGCCTTACTATCAGTTAAAATTTAATATAAGCTCCATACAGTAACATTTATCCGTGCAGGAACGGTAAAAAAATCAATTTTCCAAGGCCGGGCGGCCTGTTGTAAGAGGCGATAGAATAACCCACAGCTAGGTGTAAGGGTATTTGCCTGACTGGGTGGCTACCAACTCTGGTCTAGAGTATGCCGCCATAACAACCTTGACTTGTGTAGCGGCATTAGTGGCCAGTTCTAGTCTTACTTTAGATAGTGGCAGCACATTGGTAGGACCTTTGTTGTTACATATGTCCGTAGGCAATGATAATTGCCTTCCGTCAGATGGGCCGTTTGCCTGGCTGCTGAACACATGCAATAAAAAAAATTACAAATAGTTCTTAGGTATTTTGACATTTATTCGTAATAATTCAATCTTAATTACACTTTAAATTACTAGCATAAAGTTCAAAATTCAATGCACTGTTACGCACGTATGTGTATCTACGTATCTGTTGATGTAACTATAAAAGAATATCTATCTTAAGTATCTACAGATAGAGCTAAAATTCGTTAGAAATCTTTTAAGTTTTATTAAAGTGAACATTAATACAAACGGGTAAAGAGAAATGAGTTTTATTTCGAATAAATAAGGTTGAATTTTATGTGTTTATTTCTTTTTAGTGTCGCTTTTTCGTTTCAACGAGTTTCAAATCACAACGATTCCAAAGAAGTTTCACTTCAAAACTCAAGTAATGGCAAAATTCAACCGACGGTAAGGCACAATTTAATGAATAGTAAGATATAGGAATCGGCCATAAGTACACGTTACAGTTGAAAAAGCCTGGTGAAATAGTATTGTATTCTCCTTAAATATCACCGTGTCACATTATAGAAGAGTTATATCGGTAAAAACGCAACAAAAAAATAACATTAGAACATTTGTTTGACGTCAACAATGCTAAGAATATATTGCTTGTATCCGCAAATTAATTGCTCCAAACTAAAGATTAATTATTCTGTTTATTGTATTGTATTATGTTAATATTATTCTTTTAATAATATATATGGCACCGATTAGAGTATATAAAATATCAGTCAGTTTCTTAACGGCCGATTTAAATAATAGACAGTTATGGTGCGTATCCTAGAACGACAGTCTTATCTTAAACAGAATCTTAGTTAAAATTTAAATATAAAAATAAATTGTAACGGAATTCTTATTTATTTTACTACTTTATTTCGTTTTACATATGATTTCGTTAGGTTTGTGAATTAATCCACTCTAAATTATTTAAGAGTAAAAACCCCATATAAATTAGAACTGGCGAAACTCCGGATTTAGAAATATTTTTTTTACAAAAACAAAACCGACTTCGCACTAATATTAATATATTATAATCAATATTTATTTTTTGGTTTTTAGTGTGAAGGTGGCTTTATTTTTATTGAAAAATATTTATATTTTACTTTTTAGTGGCGCAAATACTTTAATAGCCTTAGAAATAATATATTAAGAACCTGTAGAAATTGTACAACTGGCACGCGTATACAAATTTGCCATCTCACTCTTCGGTGTATCTGCTTTTCAACAAGGTTTGCTCTCGATTTCCTTGCGATTCACAAATCAGATCCTGACTTAGTGACTATGGGACCATCTCACGAGTTAAAAAAAAACCATTTAATAATTGGTTCACAATTCACGGAGGAATCGCGTAACATGCCTACAAAAAAAAATAAGCGCCTGTACAAAGTATAATACTAGCACGCGTATAAAAGCTTTTTGGAAAAATGTAGGCTCTCGGCGTTTTATTATAAGGCTTACTCTCGATTTCTCTGGGATCCTGACTTGGCGACCATGCGACTACCTCAAGAGTATAAACTTACGAGTAAAGAAAACAATTTGAAAATCGGTTTACAATTGGCGGATATATCGTGTCACGAAGAAGTTTGTTAAAATTTTTTTAAGTTTCTCTGCTTCCTTGGAATCCACTCATCAGATCATGACATTGTCACCATGTGACCGATTCAGGAGTACAACTTTTTTTTTTTTACAAGGGGAAATCCGTTTGCGGACCCCCCGCCGGGGAGACTTCGGCGGGGGAGTGTGGGACTCGCCGGCTAGAGGAGCCGGAATACCCACTAAAACCCCTTGGTGCCACCTGACGCCATGAGCCGGGGTCACGGGATATGCGTGAGCTTTTCTTCCGCGACCCCGGCTGGCGTGGGCCCACCCCAGCACTGGGGCAGGCCTCTCCGTACTCATAATTGAGGGGCGCGCGCGGGCACTGACGCGCCCCCTACTCGGCGGCTTTAGATGCGGGTGACGGCCTTATAGCCTCCCCTGACCGTCACCCGCGCCGCGCGTTCATGGCGGCCGGAGGTCCGTATTCCTCCGGCGCCGAGACCGGTTATTGCGGCGGGAGAGGAGCGCGGCTGCTCGCTCTCTCTCCCGCTCCGCCGCCTCCTTTGCGGACATGACGGCCTCGCAAAAGGAGGCGACGGCGTCCCATTCAGGTTGGCCCCCGACCATGGCCTGGACCACGGCCGGGAGCGACAGGTCTGGTCCGATGTTTGCGCCGAGGACACGGCGCTCCCCATCCCAGGCTGGACACTCCTGCAGAGTGTGCAACGCCGTGTCCTCGACGCTGGCACTGCAGTGCTGGCACCCTGACGACGACTCACGCCCTATCCGACACAGGTACCGGCCGAAGCAGCCGTGCCCGGTCAGTACCTGCGTCTGGCGGAACATCAGGGTGCCGTGCCTCCGGTCAATCCATTGTGGCAGGACGGGCCTTACTGCCTCTATGGTCCTATGACCGGCGCTGGGGTGCGCAAGTCGGTTCCGCCATCCCACCATGAGATCCTGCCGGAACTCCGCCCTTTTAGCCTCGATTTCCCGAGGCGCAGGACGGAAGTCCCGACTGAGGGCGTCCTTGCGCCAATCGTACACGGCCGCAAGGACGCGCGCCTCTAGGTCCCATGGTGGGGATCCGGCTAGGAGGGAGGCCGCCTCGAAGGAGATCGTACGATACCCCCTTATAGCCCTGACGGCCAGCACGCGCTGCGGACGTCGCAGCAACGCGGCGTTCTTGGCCGTCAGGGACTCCGCCCATATCGGGGCCCCGTATAGGGCCATGGATCGTACGACCCCCTCATAGAGTTTTCGGCACGGCGCGCCGGGCCCCCCCACATTGGGGACGAGCCGTGATAGGGCGCCGGCTGCCCCCATGAGCCTGGGGGCCAGTCGCTTGAAGTGTGCCGAAAACTCCCATCGGCTGTCGAGGACGAGTCCGAGATATTTCATCGTCGTCCCGACGCCGATGGTGGTGCCTCCCACTGTGATACTCAAGCCCGGAGGTGGCTTGTTCCGAGGTCCGTGGAACACCACAGCCTCGGACTTGTGGAAGGCCACCTCCAGACCGAGTCGCCGGATCCTATCGATTACGTGCGCAACCCCAGCAGTGGCCAGTAGGCCCGCCTGCCGGTGGGTCCGCCCACGGGCCGCAACCAACGTGTCATCGGCGTAACACGTGATGCTGACACCGTGGAGGACCGCACCGCGTATGGTCCAATCGTATGCGATGTTCCACAGGAGCGGGCCCAGCACCGACCCCTGCGGAACACCGCACGTCATTTCTCGCCGACCCCAGCTGGCTAGCTGACCCGGGTATACGACGGCCCTCACCGAGAGGTAGTCACCGATGACTCTGCGGAGGTAGGTCGGCACCCCGTGGTAGCGGAGTGCCTCCTTGATGCAGCTCCAGGGCAGGGAGTTGAAGGCGTTGGCGATGTCGAGAGACACCGCCAACAGCACCCCGCCCTGGGAGATCGCTTCCTCCGCCTGGCTCTTTACACGGCGTATGGCGTCCACAGTGGAGCGCCCCTGGCGGAAACCGAACTGGTTCTCCGCCAGATCCGGCCCTTCTTCTCCGAGGTGCCGGACGAGACGGTTCACGAGCACTCGCTCCAGCAGCTTGGCCACCTCGTCCAGCAACACTATGGGCCGGTAGGCGGACGGAGAGTCCGCCGGGCGCCCCTCCTTCCTGAGCAGGACCAGTTTGCCGGTCTTCCACCGGGTGGGAAACCGGCCCTGCTGCAGGCACGCCGTGAAGAGCCACGTCAATCGGGACTCCAGGGCGCCGTGGGATAGAACCCACGCGCGCCCTGGTATGCCGTCGAGACCGGGGGCGGTGTTCTTGGCCTTCAGCCTCAACACCGCCGCCCCCAGTTCTTCCCGGGTCACTGCGGGCACTTGGTCTTGCTCCACGCTGGGCTCCGGCGATGGCGGTGCCATCGCGGGAGGCGGGTGCTCGGCCCTCGAGGGGAACAGAGCGCCAACGATGTCGGCCACCTGGGGTGGGGGGAGACTCTGGGTCAGCGGAGGCGCCCATGGTCGGAGCTTATTCCGGACCAGATGGTAAGGGCGCCCCCAGGGATCGTTGTCCAGCGTCCCCAAGAGTTCCACCCACGCCGCCGATTTGGCTTCCCTGATGGCGACCTGTAACTCCTTTTTGGCGCTCCTGTATCCCTCGTACAGGCCGGCTTCTACGGTCACTGCGTCATCGGCGCGGCGACGCCTCCTCCTGTATCTGGTGTACCGGCGGCTCGCCACGACGCAAGCTTTTCGCTTGCGGGCGATCTCGGCATTCCACCAGTACACCAGATTTTTGGGTCTTTGAGGACCCTGCCTCGGCATCGCCGCGTCGCACACTGACGTCATCAACGACCGTAGATTCTCCGCCTCCTCGTCTACGTCGGGTGACTCTCCGTCGGGTCCCTTCGCCCAACACACAAAATCCACCTGCATATCTGAAACAAAGCATATTTATTACCTGTGGCATTTGAACTAATAACATTGAAATTATTTTATGGTCGTCTTCTTTTTTTACTTATTGACATACGGCCTATTGTTGTATTGTAATCATTAGCCAGGTGTTACAGATTTAAATTACAAGCTGATTCTAGGAAATTGGGTCCACGCTGCCGGGCGGACCTATTGCATTTGTGTAGTATAAAGCAATGGCTCGCTTGAGGGAAAGATTAGTCGAGCGATAACCACAAGCGAAGCGAGAAGTATGTACTACAATCGGGAATCTAATAAGTGACGGATTTTGCGCGTTTTATTGAATTGCGACCTTCTTCATTACGTTTGGACTTGTTGTGTTCGGTTATATTTGTACCTGTGTTATACGTGTTTGTATAGTTCTAATAAACTCTATAGTAATTCTAATGGCATTTTAATTCGAGTCTCGCGACTCGTAACAATACGGACGACTTGCGAACCTTCTTAATTTTGAAGTCAGTTATAAATAAATAACCATGATCTTCTAAAGAAAAGCAAATAACTGCTTAAAAAATATAACATATTACAAGCGTTGCTCAATTTTAACCAAATCTGTCTTAAAACTGAAAAAAGTCCTTATCAAATTCCCACTATGGAGTACAATATAGCTCTTTTCTCTGGCTTACCCCACGTTCACAATATGCCCACATCCAGTGCAGCAAGCAGGAAAATGGCCTCAGAAGCGGACAGCGCGAGTGCGCTATGTACTTATATTGTGTTGACAAACGCACGCTGGCCATTTACCTCGTTCCTTTCCTGCTTGTTGATGTGGAAATGGGCATAACGTACATACATACATACATACATAACTTCACGCCAGTTCCCTTGCGGGGTAGGCACGAACAACAGAGTGCCATTTAGGCTTATTCTTACACACCTCACTTGCCTCTTTGACATTCATAACTCTTGTCATGCAAGCTCGTCTGTTCTTAAGGCTCCTGACATCACCTGGCATAACGTAAATAAGACAATATGTCTAAACAGTCTATGTTCTATTATGTTCCCCAAGATCTTGCCAGATTTGATGCAGAGGGCTTAATCTCAACGTCTTTCGGCGTTCGTTTTCGTTTTAGAACTTTTTTGCTTGTTGAAATGAAACTTCTTTAGAAACGTTGTGATTTGAAACTCGATGAAACGAAAAAGTCACTCTAAAAAAACACATAAATGATATAAACCTGCGAGAGAATGAGATACAATACATTATATTTAATCATTTAAACACTATGCTCATACAGGTAGAGTTGGAAATGTTTTGAAGTTTTTCGTCAATACTTCAAATTTTCGTTTTTTAAAGCTTAAATATATTATAATGATATAATATATGAAATGTGACGTCACAAAATTTAGAATACCTCCCATCACTTGTCACACTTTGTTTCACTTTTACTGCGTTTGAACTGCACACACACATTTTTTTTATTTAAATGTATTTTCCATTGTATGTTCCACTTATTTTTCTGTCATATGGGGTATTTTATTGTAGTTTTAAAGATATCTTTGTTCTTTCTTTCTTCTGTCTAAAATTTCATTGACTGTTTTGGGTTGATCGGACGAAAACGCACGACAAGAGGCGTTTGAGAGTAAGGCCTATAGGTAAAACTTATATTGGTAAAGCCTCGCTTCCTTTTTAAATTCCGAATCTAAATTCGAAATTCGTAACTGTCACACGTTTATGACATAAAGACAAATTAAGCGGGAATCCAAAATAGAATGCAGTCGAATTATTTTAAAAACAGCATAAAAATAGATTAAATAAATTCAAATCAACATAACATGTTGTTTTACAATTGACTAAATGCTAAACGAGCTATTTTTAACTGTAAGACACTGAACATTAGGTTTCTTATCGGCCGCAAACTTTTATATTTTTCACAAGGCACTAGTGATGTCCCAGTGTAAATATAACCGTCACGTATCTTTAAATGTGTCAAAGTATACTTTAGTTGACACGACAACGCTCCTGACACGATAATCTCGAAGATTTAAACCGTTCAAACACGTGGCATCCCTTTAAACATCGTGATAATTCATTGTCCATGGAAAAAATGTAAGAAAAGTACAAATTACATGAATTAATTTTCATACGTTAGTTTTCTATTTCAATTTGTCACTGTTTTATTTGTATAACAGTCACAATTTCGTAATTAAACACTGTATTTATCTTGAATATAACTGATGGCTAAATAGTCTTTAATAACTGATTTTTGGCATCAAAGGAACACTAAAATACGAATACACAAATAATAATAAAAAATAAACTTTACAACTAAATTAAGCAATAAAATCGCATAAAACGATCCCTTATTATGGTGACAAATATTTTGATTAGCATAAAAAATACGCGACTAAAAATGGAAATATAAAAACACGTCGTGATACTCAAACAAAAGCAGTAAATAATATCATTAAAACTCGGAATTAACCGTGAGACATGCAGATTATGCATCAGTAATAATTCCATAACTCATATTTACATTAACACCGGCTATAAATAACAATGAAAAGGAGAAAAAGTTATGTTTATATTCATAACGGGCCGAGACGGACAATGCGCCAAGAAAAATAAATAAAAATAATAATATGGCTAACACACGGAGGCAATTTGTCACTCATTTGATGCCATACTGAAAATTCCATTGTCTTCGTTAGTTCTGTCTTCAATAATCACCTGTCAACGCCCCAACACTATTGTCAACGAGAAAACATTGTTTCTATTTTCAAAATAAAGGGAACCATCCTATTGTTCAATCGACTTTATTTTAATTTAGAATTTATTTAAGTTCAATAAAGCTCAAATTAGAATGTATTTGAAAACAGACTTATGACCATAGATATAAAAGGTCTTTAAAAAACACGCAACAGAAATAAAACAGAAGAATTTTTTTAAAGTGAACACCGAATTGTTTCGTAGTTTTAAAACAATGGCTTGGTTATTTCTGGATATTTCTTTAACAGAAGTGACAGGTGCTGATTTGTTACTGATTCCTCAAATACCAGAATAGAGCTGCACGTCAAAACAACAGTGTTGAGTGGAGATACGGCTTTTGTTGAATTTGTTGCAACATTTCGCGTGCCGCTAATTTTCACACAAATATCTACGTGTCTGTTAAAGTGAATGTTTGTATCTGTTTTTTTTACATATTTAATTCAATAGTAAGCTTTGATGTTTGGTATACAATAGTGGTCACTGAATTTTAAGTAGTAGGGGGGCGGAGGGGGAAGGGGGGGAGGAGTACTTCTCCCTTCTGCAACCCCCATGTCTAGGAGACATTTAGTTTTTGAGATATGATTTTTTTTTGTAAACATTACCAATTTGTAACCATCATTTAAATAGATATCAATGAATAAATGGTGACCAGTCGGTTCTGGCACTCGCCGGCCGCTGCCGCGGCACGCTCGCTTCGCTCGCTCGGCTCGTGCGCTTTGGTCTAAAGACTAACCCAACCTAACCAATTTACCGTTTTAATCACTGGTTGCGACTTTCGATCACCCCTCACAAAAAAAAAAACAATTTTCGTATTTAAAAATCGATATTATTGACATATCGAATAGTTAATATTTTTTTTCTTATGCCTATTATCGTTGTCAAGTAAAAAAAGTGACAGTACTGTGATTTATTATTATGAACGTTAAAATTATAATAACTAATTAAAAACTCGTTTACTAAATTAAAAAACCGTTTTAGTGTTTATATATCAGGTGTAAGTGTATTCCTAAACACAAATCAAACTTTTTTTCAACAAAAGTGACATAACCTTGTTTATCAAACGTATTTTTGTTTTTCCCATTATTCATTCAAAACTTGTTGATGGACCCTAAAAACATGTTTCCTAGCCCAAATAACAAGTCTAGTCTCTATATATAAGGCGTATGTATACCCCTAAACTTAATTTCCGTTAATCTGATGACACTCTGTGCAAAAGTTTAGAAAAAATATACTCGCATTTACATAATAAATTATATATACATAAAAATAAAATACCTTTCCGTTATTTATACATTGGAAAAAATAAAGAAAATTCAACATTGTATTGTAGTAATTTACGAGTAACACAAAAACACAGGGAATTTACAACGCCTTGCGGCCACGATTCACTTGCTTTTAAAACAATAAAAGTAAATCTTTTGATGAGTAAAAATTCAAAGAACATTATTATAGGTGAGGAAATCGTCGTTTATAATCGTTGGAAAAGTCGCCAGCACATAAAACAGTCTGTATTAATAAACAATGGCTAAGCGACAATAAAGAGATGTAGTATAGACCGCGTAATGAGACAAGTTGCCGGTTTAGAATGTAGATTATGTTGGAATAGAAGTGATATTTGTATTAAAAAATAGATCTTTGGATTGTTATCTATAATATTATAAAATTCTAAACATGCCGTGTCTGTACATTGAAGCTATTTAAAGAAAAACAAATTATATAGACTATAAACCATGGAGAACACGATGAATTATTTTTTTCTTCTCTGTTTGTCTGTTTGTTCCAGATTCATGTAAAAAGTACGAGGCCAATTTCGGTACGGTTTTCGCTGATCGACAGCAAATTCTTACATTTAAAATGTCCGCTACTTTTTGTTCTCGTTTTTGTGATTTAGTTTTTGCAACGATACACAGTTGCCTTAAAATAAAAGGACAATTATTAACTACGTGTTAACGCGGCCAGTGTTTTGGGAACCTTCCCAGTTGACTGTGAGTTTAGGCCTATTTTTAAAATATATGATAAGGAGACGGATACGCTTTGATACATTCCTGGGCCCAGATTATAAAAATATAAGATATTATTATGTTGATATTTTATATAATTGTGGTAAGTTTAGTTGTTTTGAATGAATTAATCGTACTGTGTAAATGTTTTCATATTCTTAATCAGGGCTTGAAAATGTTATCAATTACCTTTAAAAATATCGGTAATTATCGGTACTTTATTTTTTGTTGTTACCTATTAAAGTTAACGAACCATTAACTGACTCTAAGCGTGGCAATAAGGAAAAAAGATAAAATTAGTATAGCATGAAATATACACAAACAAATAGAATCTTTTATAATTTTGAAAAATACACTTCATTTCCTGAACTAAAAATATTTAATTGAACACTTAAAAGCGTGACTCGGTTGAAATATATAAATTGCACGTCTATCAATTTATTCTTTGAACGCAACTGAGGAGGTGGTCGCGCAACAGAAATAGACGGTCAAAAATATTGAGGAGTGATGAAAAATATACGTCAAACAACTATTGAGAATAATAAGATGCGACGACAAACACTGGAGATCTGGGCCACAGTTGGCCGATGCGGGTTTCTTACTTCATTGCTGCTTCAAAGTGAAGGATATGTCGCACAAATACTTATGTAATCTCTATATTATAGTAGCCATAACACAATTTGCTGACTACAGTCTCACTAAGAGCTGAGTGGATGGATGAAAGTGACGTAACAAAAAGAAGGTTAGAGAACCAACAGTTATGGGTACAGATGTAAAGGTAGACTAATCAAGAGATGGATGGATTGTGTGAAGGATATGATATTGTTACAAGTTGCAGGACTCGAATTAAAATGCCGTTGGAATTATTATAGAATGTATTAGAACTATACAAACACGTATAACACAGGTACAAATATAACTGAACACAATCAGTGCAAACGTAATACACGATTCAATAACACGTGCAAAGTCCATCACTAAATAGGTTACCGAATGTACAAAAGTCTTGCCTCGCGGCTGGTTATCGCTTAACTGCCGATCTCTCCATTGGGCCATTGCTTTATACTGCACCGATACAATATGTCTCTCGCCCGTGTGGACTGAATTTCTTAGATTCACACTTGGCTAATGACTACCATAAAATATTACAATACACAATGGGCTGTTTTTATAGTTACAAATTTTAAACACAAACTAAACAAAAGAAGTCCAAATGGTAAAAAGGTAATAAAATGTGTTTCTACAGACACAGGTGTGAATTTGTTTTTTGTCGGCATTCAGGTCCTAACATTATCATGGTTTGTGATGTGACAGAAGACGTGTGTCAGAATAAAAAATTATGGAAACATTGTGCCTACCACAAATAATTGGGACAAGGTAAAAGACAATAGAGAATCTCACTTAGAGCTGACTACGAGCGATGACAATTAAATGATTGCAAACAAAAGCATTGTATGAGTTCAGTAGACAGGCAGGTGGCCTACCTGATGGAATGCACTTACCGTCGCTTATGGACATTTTAAACACCAAAAGTACTACTATTGTGCTGCCGCTCTCTAAAGGGAGCTTAGAATCTGGCCACTAACGCCGGAACACAACACGTTGTTATGGCGGCATACACTAGACCAGGGGTGGTAGCCTTCCAGTCGGGTAAACGCCCTACCACCTGTCTGTGAGTTTTTTCCTCGCCTCTTACAACAGGCCACCCGGCCGCAGGAATTAGTATTCTTTATCCGTTCCTGCACGGATAATTGTAATTGATAATTGCACGGATGTCCTTGGATTCATTGTATATTTTTGTCATACCCGTCTCTACGATTACCACCGCTGGTCTAGAGCCTGTTGTCATAACAACTTTGAGTTGTATTCCGAGATTAGTGGCTAAGTTCCAGTCCTTTCTTCGAGCCGTAAGGTAGCCAACATATTGGTAGCACCTTTGGTGTTCCAAAGGTTCATGCGATGGTAACTACTTTCCATCAGATAGACCGTGAGCCTGTTTACTATACACGCATTTTCAACGCTGTAACTTTTGAAGTATATAGTGAACTTGTAAACTTAGTGAACTAGTGAACTTAGTGAATTTAGTGAACTTCAAAAATACTTTCAAAGAGAATTAGTTCGAACAATATATTTTAAGTAGTTTTAAGAACTTTACCATTGAGAAATGCTTTTTTATGGTTTCGTAGCCAAATTATGAAAACAGTGGACGTATATCACAGCTCGACGGAACCTTTCTAGTTAGTGAATTACCATGCACTTGCCCGATTTTTAGTCTATATCAACAAGTCAAAGCAGAATGACTGAATGACTTTTTCAAATTCATATTGATATGTAATACTTTATTGCTCACCAAAATAACTGACACAATACTCAATATACTATTTATAGTATTTTTAGACAAACCAATAGGTGGAATTATCAGTTAGCACGTAAAGAGGTCTCTTTCAGATAAATTAACATATATTCTTAGCTAATTTGGCTATGTGGGTGCATAAATTTAGAATATATATCTTTTTAAATATTTACCTATACATACATACTATATATTTAGGCATTTTTCTTATCTAATGTGCATATTGTTGTAATTACCATGTGCTAACGGTGTAGCAAAACATCGTGATGAAACTTGCACATTGAGATGGGTCAAACGCACCAATTAGCATTGGACTAGTGTGGTGCGTCATACTGTCCCCCCCCCCCCCCCCCATATAAAATGGTACGCCCAGACCTGCAGTGAGACTTTGATGTGCTATTATTATTATTACATACATAGGTACATGCTTATGAAATAAATATATGTTTATTAATGTATTTTACTAGTGTCATTCCTATTCTTCCAAGCCCGAACTATATCTATCTAATGCCCGGTTTCTGAGGTACTTTTCACTGTAGTTTATCTGTTCGGTAGCGCTGTCGGTTCAATAACTTATAAAATTGCGTTTCAGAACACCATCGTACGATAATTAAATTAGGTTCAACTTAACTGACCAACATTAGGCGTTTATCTGTTCCATATCTTTTGTTTGACGTTTTGTTGTTGAAGTTTTTGTTTGATGTAAATAAATATTAGATATTCCTTCTTAAATAGATCCATCTAGTGGCGAGTTTTGGTACTAGTTGTAGGTTAACAGTTAACCCAAGTTTTTCTATTACATATCTTTATGGAATCAATTGTTATTAAACTCATTACTGGTAACCTCAGAAACTGGGCATAAATCATTCAAAATATAGAACTTAAAAAACCCATTTATTCCAATAATAATCTTCAAACAAAAACGCTTTATTACTACAATATTACAGCAGATCTAAAACACAAATTATCTTAAGCCGGTAATTCTGTCTCGCAGTGTATTTCCCACTTTGATATATTATAAGAACGGTCTTGTGTATTCAAATAAAGATATTAGATAATACAGTTTTAAATAGTTTTACTATAATAACTTTGTTTTATACATATCTCATGCTCTTATTAATGCTGGCCGGGATGTTATCTACGTGAATATAAGAAGAAAAGATGCGGTTTTTAAAAGTAATGGGGTTTATATTTATTTAAATTATGTTCTTATTTTTAAAATTTAAATATTTTAAAGTTCTTCAAATTATTCATAGTCTATTCAGTTTTTAATGTTGACATTTCTTCCCCTAAAATATGCATATTTTAAATAAAGTAAATAATCTAATACAATAAAAGAAGACTTAACTTATTTATATTGTATTCTACTCATAGTCCCTCAAGACTATAAGTAGGATACTGAGCCTAAATCACAGTCTTCTATGGGTATGGTGCCCAGAAGGCTGGCTATGTTTTCTCGCTGGATCGCCATACTGATCCGTTGCCCAAGGTAGGCACCAGCCTATATACCACAATCTATTCACCAGTAGGGTCAATGAGTCGTTTTAATAAATTTTGGTAAAGGCTTAATAGCCTTTTAAATAGTAACCCGCGAAGATATAAAAGACAAATAACATATGGCACTATCTAGTCATGAAGAACCTAATTAGAGTTTTTTGGAGCAACTTTTTTACTAGGCGATCATTTCTTAAATACTTTTTCCATGCCGACGGCAAACTATTGAACTAGTGAGATGTGTAGTTTTTTAACAAGTTAGTACTCATACACTTGACTATGTTCTGATTTTAAATGTCAGAACCGTCACAATTGTAATAGCAGACTTAATACCCTGATATAATTTTTAAGTTCAAAGCATGCTGACATATATTATATGAAAGTGAGTTGATTTGTAGATTTAGATCTTATTTACAATAAAACACGAGTTTATAGATGCCGTAACGTAAATACTGTACAGATTCTGTCATAATTTGTCTAGTTGTGTAAATGTTCTAAAAATACAATGTAATCCGTCCTACGTTTACCTGTTTGGCTTTTTTCGCGACCTAGAGAGTTCAATAAAAGGCATAAACTTAAAATATGTTTTAATCCAGAAAAATGGGTTAATTTCCGATGTATAGGCACCCAAATTGCATAATTCTATAACTAATGTTTATTGTTTTAATTTGCTTTGTGGAGCTAAGCCGTGGCGTCACTTAGAGGTACTTGCGGACGATCAGTGCTGGTTGTGAAACTAGCATTATGCTGAGCAAGAGCCTTTTTATGACACTACAATTAATTGTTAGATATATTATCATGTAAGACTTTTTGTATCTTGTCCTAAATAAATATTTTTTTCTTTCTTTCCTCTTTTTTCTTCCAAGTATATATACAATCAAGTATACCATTTATGCTTTTGCATTTAGAATGTATTTGTACTTATTTAACAATTGATCGCTCTGATCATCTAATAGTCTTTCTAGACTGCAAAACCAGGTACCATATTCATACAAGGCCATTTAATCTCAGTATTTTATTCAGTCTTGAGGACATGTAGCGATAATACCTATATAATAATTGGAGGTTTTAAATTGTATTATTTCTAAAATTATTAATATAAGTATTTCTTATTTGCAGGTAAGAAAACTGGTGGGTGCTGCGTATATGATCCGGTACACGGAATTATATGTAATTATTTATACAAAAATCAAACTCATTTTTACACAGTATAAACACATGTCACATTTTTTGGTGCCACTAATGCAATTTTCTAACAAATACAATTATGTGTTGTCATAGCAACATAGACGATGAGTCACTGGTACTGCTAGTTGGTCGTTTAGTTATATGTATAAAAGATACTAACAATAATCATGCAGGGGCTTCATCTGCGTTATTAAAGATTTTAGGCCGTTTCAGGCAGATATAGCATTAGGTTTAATATGTTATTTAAGATGCGTCATTGTAAATGACGTTAAATATTGACAAATAACGTATGTACATACACTATATGGCGGTGTGTTAACGAAGTTATTTTTTAACGCTTTAAATAAGACGCATTCGGCCACAGTCTAACGGTGTTATTCAAATTGAGTTAGAATAAGTCTGAAGGATTATTTACTAACCATAAAGAAGCATTCAAACTTACTCTGACTTTGGATAAAACAAATATAATAAATATAGAAAACAATATTAAGAAATATATAGTATTTTTTCATTATATAAATTAGTAACAGTGATTATTACTAATTTATATAATGAAAAAAATACTAGGCCCATAGTCCCCTTTGCTGACATATATGTAAGGGGTTAAGAGTGCTGAACAATAAAAAAATATGACTAAGACTGTAAATCTTTAACACTAACGCAGATAAAGCCCCAGCATATTACATAAAATAAAAGCGAATTAAAAATCCATTAGACATATCTTCCAGCAAACTTAGAATTCTAGTAAGACGTAGAAACATATTACAGTTTTATGTAGTTTTAATCTATTATCTGTAACATAAGAACTATAATTAAAAATACATTGTCCCCTATTATTTTGTGCTATAGTAATAATAGATTTTCTCGTGTCCATGTGCTTTTTACCGTAAAGCGTTACTAATACCGGCGCGAGCGCATCACCATCGATCACGGTTCGCTCGGGCCGCAACGATCTTGTTTATAGGAATGTTAACCGTGTTTATTTCTATGGTAACCGTTGAAGATACAGGGAGGAAAAGTTACTACACTGTTTGCCTGAATACACGTGCTGGGTCCTCATATATACCGTCTTAGTTACAGCGATGCGCTAGTGTGAATAAAAAAATTACATGATTTTAATTGATTGATTGAATCTAAATTCTTACTTTCAATAACTCTCGGTTACTCTCGGTTTCTCTGGGATCCACTCATCATATCCTGATTTGGTGACCATAGAGCCGTCTCGGGAGTATACATACTTACGAATAAAGAAAAAAATCTTATCAATCCACAATTGACGTAGTAATCGCGTAACATGCATATAAAATATTAAGCACCTGTAGAAAATGTAATACCTAGACGCGTATAAAAGCTTTTTTTCAAAAATGTTGACGCACGGCTTTCTTCATGGGCTATGCTCGATATGCCTGGGATCCGATCCACTCATCAGATCCTGACTTGGTGACCATAGAACTACCTCGGGAGTATAGACTTATGACTAAAGAAAAAAAATTTGAAACATCGCTTTAGAATTGACGGATATATCGTGTTAAGAAGAAGTCTATTATCAATTTTCATCGATTTTTCTAATTCCTTGGAATCCACTAATCAGATTGTGATATGCTGAAAATAGGACCAATTCAAGAGTATAACCTTTCAATTAAAAGAAAAGTTTCAAAATCGGTTCACAATTGACGGAGAACTCGAGTAAAGAACATACGGAAAAAAACAGACAGACGAATTGAGAACCTCATGCTTTTTGAAATTTGTCGGCAAAAAAAACTGTGTGTCAGCTCCGACTCCCGACTGGAGTTTACTTCTTAAGTACGAAGTGAAAGGTGCGCAAGGTAAGTTGCGCAGGAAAACCTAACGCTTGCATGAATTTCACTCCTCATAAAATTTCCTTACCGGGACTTTATGTGAAAATCGATTCATAAGGAAAAACTCCAACACTTTATATTTCTTCTTAGTATGTGTATTTTATTAATAATTCCAAAGCATCCTATAGTAGTAAATGCGGAACGGTATCTTGATAAATACAGGGCGTGCCGTGACAAATGGTAACAGAGTGTTTCCATGTATTTATAGAAACAACACCGCGGTGTGGCCCACTGTGTTACTAATTGGACACACAATACGTTTTCACTTTGCTCAGCGAACCGTCACTTTTCGTGTTTTTTAAGGAAAAACACGTGTAGCTATTGCCTTTTATGGTTTTTTATATAATTCGATGAACAATTTTAATTGTAACTCTGTGATTAGAATCCTGCACTTTATTTCAATGATGTCAGGTTGATATTGAAGGAGGTAAGAATAACAGAAAATAGTATCAAATGCTATGTCAGTCTTGTTGACGAGATATTCTTTAGTGGTTTAGTATCCCGTTTTAACGTGTATTTTGGGGTTAAATACTAATTGTTGTTAAAAAAGGAACCCTTAAAAATTGATATACCAGTGTATTCCTTTCTCTTTTTATATAGATATCGATACCTCGGGGCTCAAAGGGCGTAAGCACCAAAACTCGATTTTTCAGGAGAGCCGAAAAACAAAATATAAAATATTGTTTCAGACATAACTTTTTTAATTCTTAGCTTAAATAAACCATTCTAAAACCAAAAGTCTTAAAATTTTATGATGCAAAACATTGTTAAATTATATTTCAAATACATTTAAAAGTATCAAAAACAGCTTTCCTATACGCCCCGGAAAATTGCATGTTTGGGGCGTTTACACCCTAAAAATCTATGGATGTGTGATCAAAGATGGTTGTAACTGCCAATTTGCCTACTAATTCTATCAGTTTGTAGACTGTTGCTTTGTTTTCTTAATTTGACTATATATCAAGCAAAGAGAGAAAATAAAAAACTCTTTTCTTTCTTTATTTGCCTATTTAATTTCAATTTTATTTATGAACTTAGTATATCAATTTATCAACTCAGACAACTAATTGTATCATCTACGGTGTCGTTTACTACCGTCGCGTTTATGATCATTAACATTGGTTGCTGTTACGACACAAAATCTAAAAATATATGTTTTATTTTCTACAAAAAATGGGGTCGTAAACACCATTTTTTGGCAAATTGGAAGACTTTACACATACTGATGGATAGAGGAGAAAAAATGAAGTAGGGCTGCATTAAAAGGTGAAATTCGCCGAAATGGCGGTTATGTCCTTTGAGCCCCGAGGTATCGATATGTTACATCCATTTGGAAAATGTTCCAATGGAAAACTTCAATGGAAGATAATGTAAATTACATCAAATATGAAAAATTAAAAGAAATAAGATTGAACTTATAGGGATATTCAATAAGGAGATATTAAAATCAGGTGATAGACAGATTTTTATGTTGCTGGTGTACAGCACACAGGATGACAATCCACCAGATAGAAAGTGGTAACCGAAGCCTACGGACATTTTCAACACCAAAGGTGCTAACAATGTGCTACCGGTTTCAAAGAAGGACTGAACCCTGATGAAGAATGTAAAACTAAAAAAATACGATTGTGTGATGGATGCTATCTAAAGTTTCACAAACTCATAGAGGATAATTAGAAGGAAATGCCATACTCTGTCAATCTCAGGTGCTTTGCAAAAATGTGAAGGAAAAAAAAGACAGCGTCATGCGGTCTATTAGAATTGTATTTGTTGACTTTTTTTTAGTGCGTGAGTTCAGCATACAGGCAGACGGCCCACCTGATTAAAAGTGGTTACCATCGCCTATGGACATTTGCGACACCAAAGGTGCTACCAATGTGCTGCCGCTCTCTAAAGGGGGACTGGAACCTGGCCACAAATGCTAGAACACAACTCAAGGTTGTTATGACGACAAACTTTAGACCAGCGGTGATAGCCATTCAGTCGGGCAAGTGCTCTACCACCTGGCTGTGGGTTGTTTTGTCGCCTCTTAGGACAGACCGCCCGGCTGCAGGAAATTGTATTCTTTCTTCGTTCCTGCACGAATAAAACTTCACTTCACTTCTCTTGCTATTGAAGTTATTCACGTTAAATGTATAAAGTTCTATGAGTATTTTTAATAAAATTAAAAAATACGTCTCAGAGACAAATAAATTATAATCCGCAAAGAATTTCACCAGAAAAATGTCCAAATACAATACTGAAAAGTAAACTTTGACGATTAATCATCTATTAAACTCTAATTAAATAATATTTCTCGAACAAAAATATGGTTGAAGAGCGGAAATGTATTAAATATTGCATGATTTGCTTTGTTTTACTATAAATCGTAATGGTAATAAGTATTATTCAAAATCAAAGAAAAGTATACCATATTTCAAAGCGATAAGGTTGTTAATTTTTTATCTCTAATATGTTTGTTAAGATAAGTATTCAGGGTATTAGAAAAAACTAAAAATCAATCAAATATCGTATTTATTACTACCTAATAGAGTCTTTGCTGATTATACTTTATGTGTGATCGGAACTCATGGAAAAATAAAGTTTATTCGTAAGAGGAAAGAGCTCGCAACTTCACAACTATAATAAAACATATACTTTAGAGTAAAATTAATAGTGCTAAGATTCATTTAAGAAATTTAATTAATTTGTGTAATGAAATCGGTTAATCATTTGCCTGATTATTTTATAGTTCCGTCTGAATTGAAAAAAGTATAAGATTACAATTCGACATATTATTAATTTATGCTATCTTCTTGAGTCTTGTTTATAAATATTTTTAAATAATTAAGTTTTAACGAACAAGTTTTTGCCTAAACTCGGCCCACTCACATTATAATGATTCGTTCTAGCTTAGCCCGGCCACGCTTCGATTAGTCTATGTATATAAATTATTAGGGTAGTAAATCCATCGACGAATTCTCGAGATTTGCAGACATAAACATATAGAAGCAGATTTTGTATAAATATAACAAAAAGTATATACAAATACTCTCCCATCAAAATGCAACGTTATGGATAGATCTCAACATAATCCATCAACTACCTTTCGAGTTTTAAGGCCACAAACATATGGTTGCTGAATTTTATATATCTGTAGCTTTTGCCGGCGGCTTCGCTCACGGTAATGTTGTCCCAAGAGAACTGTACATTTTTTCGGGATAAAAATGCCTACCTATGTGCTTTTCTAGACTATAATCTATCTCTGTGTCAATTTTCATCCAGATCGGTTCAGCCATTATGACGTGATTGATTAACAAAAATCTATCCAAACTTTCGTATTTATAATACGTTTAGTATATTATATGTAGTATACAGTATATTATAATTAGTATAGATAAAAATTTACTTAAAAACTTAATTTGGCTAAGTTCTGTAGCCAAATGACCAAAACATACGTCGAATTTACGAAACCCATCAACGTGCGTGGTCTGACAAGTACTTGGCTATTTTTCAATCCACTACCCCTCTTACTTTACCCACCTCTATAAATGTTGCGGAACAAAATATCTAATAATATTCATAAAATCTATCTGACAGATCAGGAAACCTTCTGTTATTAATTGTCCAAAAACAAGTTTATATACGAGCCAATGTTATTTCTGTCCACAGAAATAGACAATCGGGCCACCCATCGTGGTCCAATGTCACTGGTTGTAAAACTAAGTGAGTTCTTTAGTATTTTTATTGCTTCAAATGCTACTGATATCAAATACTATCTTATAACTTGTGAATATTTTTAGGGATCTGTATGATTGTATCTCAAACCTCCTTATCTCTAATTTCGTATGAATGACAGTGTTCACATTTATACACATTTAATTTGAGGTGAATATCAGCGAAAAGAAGATTTTTAGTCGGTAGAAGAAGACTTTGATCGTATATTTCCCATAGAACAAAATAGAATAGAACAGAGCATCACGGAACAGAAGAGATTAATTTGCGAAATTTATTCCACTGGGAATCGAAACCGGGGCACCTCTGAGTCTGTTGAGCCAAGTCAAGTCGTCAAAGCATGGACCGCTAAACATTAGGACAAATATAACAAATAAATCTATTTTAGCAATTAAAATTTAGGTTTTTATCGATTTCTTTTACAATCATATTAGTTTTCATAAAATAGTTTCTCTCTCTTCCTTCACCTTCCCCCAATTAGAATAGAATTACTTCTATTCTACTACTATTCTAAAACTGCCTAAACCAAACTGAAAGCTATTTGTAATTTTTATCGCTCGATCAGTAGGTATAATAATAATAATTTATTTATCCCGCAGGGGGGCTTTGTGGCGAAGCCTTAGGTGAGTAGCGACACCTCGTACCTGACTCCGGGGGCCAAGGCAAGGCCCCCGCCTCCGTGCTTGCCTTAACCAGCCAGCACGGAGTGGAGATCGCTAGAGCTAAGACTCAAGCTCCAGGGGTGGAAGTGATAAATGGCCTAACGTCGGAAGTAGCTTCGGTGAACCTGCAGCCCACCTCTCTACACCCCTTAGCCACTCACACCCATGTTGCCCCTGTCTTTATGGTATTTTTTGGGGCCCATGCAGGGAGTGGCGAGTCACCATCGGCCATT
The DNA here is from genome assembly GCA_019925095.2 of Dendrolimus kikuchii. NCBI lineage: Eukaryota > Metazoa > Arthropoda > Insecta > Lepidoptera > Lasiocampidae > Dendrolimus > Dendrolimus kikuchii. The sequence goes on from CM034407.1 coordinate 9,801,010, forward strand.
TTTCCATGTTCCCTGAACATTTCGACGGGCAGACGCCATAGTCCCCATATTCCCAGACCCCTAGTACCACTAGCAGTTCACCGCAATAGCCCGGTACTTTTTGTTCTTATTTCTCATAATAGTCCTACACTGGCCGGAGCTTTTCCTTGGATGCATTATTATATGGCGTAGACAGGGATAATCGCTGGTCAGTGTCACGCGACATTTACATTAAATTTGTCAAGGAGCCACTACGTGTTGGCCTTCCAATGGCTCCACAGAAGCCTTCCAAAAGACCGGGTCATTTTTATGGCCCGTGGTCTACAAAGACATACATTATTTATTTTATACCCACGGGGGGGGGGGGGGCATTGTGTCGAAGCTTTAGGTGAGTAGCGAAACCTCGGATCTGACTCCGGGGGACAGGGGAAGGCCCCCGCCTCCGTGCTTACCTTCGCCATCCGGCACGGAGTGGAAGTCGCTAGACCTAAGACTCAAGCTCCAAGGGTAGAAGTGATAAATGGCATAACGTCAGAAGTAGCTTCGGTGAACCTGCAGCCCACCTCTCTACACCCCTTAGCCACTCACACCCATGTTGCTCCTCTCTTCTATGGCATTTTTAAGTGTCCATTCAGGGAGTGGCGAGTCAGCGTCTGTCCATTTTTCCATGTTCCCCGAACATGGCGACGGACAGACGCCATAGTCCCCATATTCCCAGACCCCTAGTACCACTAGCAGTTCACCGCAATAGCCCGGTACTTTTTGTTCTTATTTCTCATAATAGTCCTACACTGGTCGGAGCTTGTCCTTGGATGCATTATTATATGGCGTAGACAGGGATAATCGCTGGTCAGTGTCACGCGACATTTACATTAAATTTGTCAAGGAGCCACTACGTGTTGGCCTTCCCATGGCTCCACAGAAGCCTTCCAAAAGACCGGGTCATTTTTACGGCCCGTAGTCTCTAGAGACAAACAAGTAAAATTTATTTTAATTTTATACTTTTTTGAAATCGCTTTCCTCTGTCTCTTGTCAGAGATCTTTAACATCCATTTCAGATATAACATTTAGTAGTGATAAACATTATAACTACGTTAGTAGGACAGCTACAATAGAACACAAAAGCAGAAAGAATGACATAGAAATAGTTCATACTGATGGAAATAATTCCACTGGTATGAACTATTCCAAAAATCAAAAACGGAACCCAATATCGACAAGTTCGACAGCTGCTTTCAATTCCGTTAATTAGAATTAAATAAAAGAATCATAATTATTCTCAATTAAGATAATAAATTGCTTGAAGAAATTTAAATCCGTTTCATAATAGACCTTCCTAATTTTATAGATTTAGTTACATTCACTTTAGATATCATAATCTTAATTTTTTTAGGAAATTGTCACGCCCACCGTATTCTGGTTTTCTTTATTGTAAATAACAGTAAATTTTCGAAACGGTTTTGAAAATAATTCTAAGTGTTAGATAACTAATTGACTCCCGGTTTGAGTTTCTCGTCCATTATTTGTAATTAATATTAGAAAGGGTCTTTATCATTAAAACATATACAGAAGAAAGTTTTTGGCTGGAACTTGAATGGTGATGTTTTGCAGGGCAGTATTATACAGAAATAAATAAATAGAGATTCTTTTTTATTGCGTCAGTTCAGCAGACAGGGTCCACCTGATGGAAAGCGGTTACCATAGTATATGTACATTTGTAACACCAATGTGTTGTCACTCTCTAAAGGGGACTGGAATGTGGTCACTAATGCCGGAACACAACTCAAGGTTGTTATGGCGGCATGCTCGAGACCAGGGATGGTAGCTGATAGCTATGCAAACGGGCAAATACCCTACCACACAGGAATAAAATAATTATAATTACTGTTTATGCACTGTTGGAGAACTTTTGCTTACACAAACTTATAACGTCATAAGTTAGTATGCTCGTACAAAATGTATGAGGCTGCGATGTTTTGTAAGATAATAAGTGAGATCAGTTAATTTGACTTGACTGTCCGCTCCCCTATTGCAAATGTCAAATTTGACAACATTTATTTGCACAACGTATACTTTTTTTATTGCAGGAGTTCAGCAGACTGGCAGACGGCCCACTTGATGGAAAGCGGTTACCATCGCCTATGGACATTTGCAACACCAAAGGTGCTACAAATGCGCTGCTGCTCTCTTAAGGGAGACTGGAACCTGGTCACTAATGCCGGAACACAACTCAATGTTGTTATGGCGACATACTTTAGACCAGGGGTGGTAGCCATCCAGTCGGGCAAATGCCCTACCACCTGGCTGTGGGTTGTTTGGTCGCCTTTTACGACAGGCCGCCCGGCCGCAGGAAATTGTATTATTTCTCCGTTCCTGCACGGATAAACGTATACACATATATATGCGATATGTTTATACAAACTTCCATAATAATGAAAGCAAAAACTTTTCACGTTTGTTCTCGACAAGAGTGTTGCAAAAAAAGTCAGTTTTGCTAACCCAAATCTCATTTACGAATTACAATTAACAATGACTTTTTTGCATTGTCAAATTGGGAGGTAGTAAAAAGTGTAGTTTTTGCCACGCAATTAGCGTCTACGAATAAATGCAATGAATTTAATTAGTAATCATGATTTGCGGAAATCGCTCTATGTGTTGGTATTCTAAATCCGTTGCATTAAAATCAATTAGAGTGGAAACTCACTTGAGATTAGCATTGCCAGTTCAGGATTTTTTATGCTAAATCAATGATGTGTAGTTATCGAATCAAATGCTCCGTCCTCTCCCAAAATTGTAACTGAATCATTTTTTGAAGTGAAACTTCTTTAGAATCGTTGTGATTTGAAACTCCATGAAAGGAAACAACGAAACGAAAAAGGGACTCTAACCATTAGCTAATAATTTTGGAAATTTTGTAGTTTACACATAGATAGACGGGGGATAGATAAATAAAACTAGAACGGGTTGCAATAGGGGATGAAAGTTTGGGAGACCAATCATTTTCTTAAGTTTTCGGGACTTGTATACATAGTAAAACTACGTTTTAACGATTTTAAGCGCGGTAATTTTATTTGATTTGGGTTTGTCCGACGTTTTCCGTGTCTTACGTGATCACGGCCACTGAAAAGTGGCCGAAACGTCGGAAAAACCAAAATCAAATAAAATTACCGCGGTTAAAACCGTTTAAACGTAGTTTTATTATAGACCAATCATTCTTCAAATTTATAGATATAATAATTTACTATCTATAAAAATATATATATGTGTGTGCAATTCACACAGTGCGAGAGAATGAGACAGAATACATAATACAGCGTTTCATTCTCATTCGCTTTTGTTTACAAAGCGTTGTAGACATAATTATGACCGCCTGTATATTCTCTGAAGTTGCAGTTCTAGTGCGTGTGAACTGCACAAACATATAGTTTTTTTTTTAATTCTGAAGCGGCAAATAGACCGATGGCCTACCTGTAATGGAAGGTGGTTACCATCGCTTATAGCCGTTTACAATGCTACTAGACGCGAATCCAACGTATTGCCGTAGGATGAGATAGAAGGGAGATAGGGGATAGGAAATTAGGTCATTAGAACTCTAACTCATCGTAAGAAACATGCTTAGCTTAAGGCCGTTTCACGTCGATATTTTGCGAGAGCACGGTATCACACCGATAAACTGGCCCAAGGAATGCAATCAATTCAACGATTCCAGCATAACTCTACCACGTAAATTGGGACTAAATGATAAGTTTAGAAAAGTAATGAATGTTTTAGTCAATTAAGTTGTCACTGTCGTTGCCACGACGATGTATTATTTGTCAGTGAATTGCAACAGTGGTGCCAATAAACAAAATCGCATCGTCGTGTTTGCAGCTATGTTCGTATATTCTTCGGGAACAGTACTTTTTCTGGATGAAAGGTATCTTATGTCCTTTTATATACCACTGACATCGTGACAATTTGTTGCGTAGTTAACGGGTGAAAGCGTCACAAATAAACAAACTCACATTCGCATTTATAATATTAGTTATGTAAAAAATAAACCTTTACAGCAAAATATCTATCACTTTTTGATTTCCCGCCAAAAACTCAACTGAGAAATTTAATTTCAAGTTAAGAACAAAAATAATCACAAATCATTCAGTAAATTAGTTTACGCCTAACGGAATACTATACAATCCATTAACAATTGTGACTAATTGTATGGAAATATCTCCAAAGCAATTGTAGCAAGTGAATGAGTTGCTAAAAAGTTGAGAATTCATTTTGTAACTTTCAACGCTCAACTCTTTAACAAAGTAAACAATTGATTGATGTCAGTTGACTTGGCACTTTTTCAATGCTGCTGTTCACAAACTATATATACTTCCTACATATTTTAAAAGACTCGAACTGAAATCGAATGCAACTAAATGGCACTATGGTCATGAAATAGGCAATTAAAGGTGATTTACAATGATCCAACTACTGACTTCAAAAGACATTCTTCAGTTTTTTAGGAAAGTTAGGCTTCTTATAAAGCCACACGAACCTTTATGATTTTTTCAGCATTTTGTTGAAAATTTAAATAATTATCATATACGTTAAAATTATGTACCTCCTTGAACCAAGAGAAATCGTAATTTTTCCAGAGCAATATTTCTTAGACAAACATAAATTCAAAGTTACAACATTTAAAACTAGATGATGCTGTATTTTACTAAAGTACTATGGTTTGCTGAATCCGCTTCTATATATTTAATCTATTTTTATTTGTAAAAGATTTGCTGTTTGTGGACACAGTGGCGCCATTATAAGTGTCAGTATATTAACCGTAAATGTTTTATTTCTGGAGGTACAAAAGTGAGTTCAACAGTCAACAATATTTAGGGTTATTGAATATTGAAATAAAGAGTAAAAAGTAAAGTATGACAGTCAATAAAAACATAAAAATGAAGATACGAACCATCGATGTTAAAAGCGGAAAACAAAAACATGTTCATGTAGATGTAATTTCTACGCTGGGGTACAAACAATTCTATAACTTTACTATAATAATATAAAAAATAATGTAAGATTTTAGAAAGATTTTTGTTAAGGTCACCGGTTTCAGGGTGAACTCAAAATGGGCATCGTCCTTTGAAGGAAACCAGTGCTGATTTCATACTGGCATCGTATAAATTGATTTGAAGTTAGTACAGCGCTACCAAGTCTGACTTACTTCAATATTCCCGATAGAATATTTTGAAGTCAGTCCGCTCTCCAAATCAGTAGCTGGATCAATGTAAACCAGTTTTTATGTAGATTTGAGTCAAATGTAACATTGTGTTTAGTGTGTGAAATATGAAAATAGGGTATTGCTCCCAATGAACTTTATAATAGTTATCAAATGACATGTTGTTGAAGTTTATGACTTTTTTTGTGATGGTTAGTGCAATTTGGTTAGTAGCAATTGCTAGAGGTTTTAATTTTTACAACTGAATTATGAAAATTTTGACGTTGTTAAAGAAATATCATGACTCCTTTTTTTAATATACCTAATGATCTTATCACGAAGAGAGACCCTCAATAGGATATTCAAGGAATCAAAGAACGTCTTAGTTATTATATATTTTATTCGTGTCCTGAATTATACTAATGATATGGCCACCAACGCCGAGTGCCAAATAATTTATTGAATGTTAACAATAAAATGCGGCGTGGACATTTTTAAATCACAAATTTGCCGCAAACAAAATATCCTTGTGTTTCTTGTGATCTTTGAAATAATTTTACTTGTAAATAAAAAAGTTAATAATCATCAGAATTATTTGTTTGCGTTTGTTGTTTCATGACCGGTTATAAATATCTTACTATTCATTTACTTGCTTCAATATTGGTAGGAATTTGAGATAATTTGTATGGAGCTTATGTCAAATTTCAACTGGTCGTAACGCAAATGGACAAACGATTGTATAATTACAATGATAGTTGGACTGGATATTAAACAAATCTAATTTACATAACTAATAAGTAAACCATACCAACCTTTGAAGATAAAGCTTCAATTATATATTATGTTGATTATTTTGATATTTAAGAAACATTTAAGCCCCGAACAGATAGGCGGACATCTGTTTATCTCTCTTATGATAAAGTTTCTAGTACTGATGTGGAAATTACACCAGTTGCAAGAAAACAAGGATTTATGACGTATATTTTTTCTGGCCTCCACAACCATCATTTTCAAGTGCAATTGGGCAAAATTGTATATTTTTCTGTTTGGCGAAGATTATATTACGTTTACGATCTGTAAAATGTCCAATTAACACAAACATGAGCTCATTAATTAAAATTAAACTCTATATCTTTGTGGACGGGAAATAATATATTGTATTAATTAAATATTATTTGTCATTTCTTAGAATATTTGGGTATTTTTAAATAAATATTGCTCGTGAATTATACATCAAAGATTTCACGTAAATATTCCTTATTTTTTGTGTTCTAAAAGTTCAAATATATATAAGTATGTTACGGTAAATGTGATTAATACGGTGATTATAATTATATAAGTATAATACCCGGTATTTATGCATAATCACCGCTAAACTTGGTAATGTAATAAAAGTTCCTAAAGGTAGACGACACGTGCCAAGCAAGAGCTGCAACTAATTTAATATATTATTATATACCAACTGGTTTATTCATTGATAACTATTTAAGCAATGGTTAAAGTCGATTCTGCCGGCTTTGGTCTGAAGCTAACCTAAACTAACCCACTGTCCTTGTCTAATGAAAAAATATCTTTCTGAGTAGTAACTACTCAAAAAAAACTGCACTCTATTTTATTGGCCCAATCAGTCATGATATTTATCATATTTACCATTACGAGTTGGGAATTATGTAAACAAACCGGTTAATTTGATAATTTTTCATTTATTTATCATATTTACCGGCATTAATGTTGATTATGCATAATTACCGGTTATTGTACATAATCATAATCATACATTTTAGTCTAAAAAAAGATTATTATCAATTTTATTTCGGTCCAAATTGGACCTATGTTTAATCGGTCTTATTGACTCTCTAACCTGTATTGCACAATGTAAAACTCGTATCGCATTGTCCCGCAGGCTTAGACCTATATATTTATATGTTTATCTCTTTTTAGCGTCGCTTTTTCGTTTCATCGAGTATCAAATCACAACGATTCTAAAGAAGTACATACATACATACCTACATACATAACTTCACGCCAGTTCTCTTGCGGGGTAGGCACGAACAACAGAGCGCCATTTAGGCTTATTCTTACACACCTCACTTGCTTCTTTCACATTCATAACTCTTGTCATGCACGCTCGTCTGTTCTTAAGGCTCCTGACATCACCTTCTGCTAGTACACGATCAATTTGATCATGGAAGGTGTGTCGTGGCCTTCCACGACTTCTGCATCCATCCACTTTTGCATTGTATATCTAAAGAAGTGTCGCTACAAAACTTGTACTCAGTTTCGGATTCGAAATAATAAAACTTACAATATTTCTATTTGCATATCAATTGTCTAGGTAATCAATTACAAAACTTGTTTTATAAAAATGTTCATAATTTAGTTACAAGGTCCTGCGCTGACCCCTATGATATTGGAATATGCTGTAAGATAAACAATAAAATTCTAAACATGCGTTGTCTGTACATTGAAGCTATTAAAAAATAAACAACTGGAATAGACTATATAAACGATGGAGGACACGACGCAATTTTTTTCCGATTCCTTGTCTCTTTATCTGTTTGTTCGGAATTCACGTAAAAACTACAAGGCCGATTTCGATGCGGTTGTCGCTGATCGACAGCAAAGTCTTAGATTAAAAATCTGCGCTACTTTTTATACCGGTAACCCCGTGGTAAATTTTTGGGAATGATTTAAAATACGCAGATTGAAAAAAAAATCGAATTCCAATGCGATTTTTTCACTGATCGATAGCAAATTTTGCGTAAAAAAATATGTGATATTTTTTATCTCGGGAATCCCACGGAAATTTTCCCAGGAGGGGTTTGAAGTTGTTCGGGTGCATAAAATTTAGCTTAGGTATTCCGACACAGTTTTCACGAACACGATAGCTCATATTCTTTTTTAAATGCTCCGGTACTTTGTGCCCCGGGAATCCCGCGGGAATTTCAAGTCAAGCGTGGACGAAGTCGTGAACATATCCTAGTAAATAAAGTAGTGGTTCACTGCCCACATATCACATGTCCACACCGCAATCAATTGTGCCCGAAGCGGAGGCGGCATAAATTTCGCGGCAGTAAGCGCCGCTAATTAACCCTAAACAGACGGAGCGGGCATGCCTCGCTAATAAATCACCTGGAATAATGGTTGAGTTTAATTGAGGACTCGCGGGACAAAAACAGGCATTGTTAAGGATCGCTTCCGTATACTGGATTCTGGGTACGAGAGTATAACGACGCGGACTGACATGTGACAAGGAGATTTGGTTTAATGATTTAATTAATATTTAAAACTAACTGGCCCGGCAGACGTTGTCCAGTCCTGAAAAATAAATCTAGGAGCCTATTCCAGCGCAACCTATTTTTTTTATCCGTGCAGGAACACAGAAAGAATACAATTTCCTGCGGCCAGGCGGCCTGCCGTAAGAAGCGATAAAACAACCCACAGCCAGGTGGTAGGGTATTTGCCCGACTGGATGGCTACCAGCGCTGGTCGAGAGTATGCCGCCATAACAACCTTGATTTGTGTTCCGGCATTAGTGACCAGGTTCCAGTCTCCCTTAAGAGAGCAGCAGCGCATTTGTAGCATCTTTGGTGTTGCAAATGTCCATAGGCGATGGTAACTGCTTTCCATCAAGTGCCGTATGCCTGTCTGCTGAACTCATGCAATAAAAAAAAATTAAAAAACCTACGGGTCTAACTATGACTCTATACCATCCGGGGCCCTAAGCTTGCGTGACATGATCTGTCAATTGCGTAAGGTGGAGAACCAAACCTAGTTTATTTAAAAATTATATTATCTATTTTTTTGCATTTTTCGATTTGTTCACAGTATTTTTTTTTATTGCAAGTGATCAGCAGACAGGCGGACTGCCCACTTGATGGAAAGCGGTTACCATCGCCTATGGACATTTGCAACACCAAAGTTGCTACAAATGCGCTGCTGCTCTCTTAAGGGAGACTGGAACATGGTCACTAATGCCGGAACACAACTCAAGGTTGTTATGGCGACATACTTTAGACCAGGGGTGGTAGCCATCCAGTCGGGCAAATGCCCTACCACCTGGCTGTGGGTTGTTTTGTCGCCTCTTACGACAGGCCGCCCGGCCGCAGGAAATTGTATTCTTTCTCCGTTCCTGCACGGATAAAAGTATTAAAAGTATTTGGGTTGGAGACACATTCTACAAATCAAAGATTTAAAAAATCGGTCTAGGCGTTCTTGAATTATAAATGGTGTAACTAATCCGATTTTGTTATATTTGTATATACCACTGCTCCACTGTCCCACTGCTGGGCGTGGGCCTCCCATTTATAGGGGAATGGGCAGTGACGCCACGCTTGTCCAAAGCGTATTAGCAGATTTGACACGTCGGTTATTTCGATGTGCAGCTTTTATCAAGATGTTTACCTTCACCGTCAGCACGTGATAATTGTAATAATATGTAGATTACGTCTGAAAACTGCCTGAAAGGTGCATACTTTCTTGTCAGGATATAAACCCGCGCCTTTTGAGTTTGATGCGCGAGTGCGCTGCTACGCTATATTTATTTTATTTTTGAACTTAGTTATAAAATTTACTAGAGCCGTTTTTTCAATCACCAGATAAAAGTTATTCTATAGAATAAAACAAAAAATTTGAATATTAAAAATGATAATTGCGTAATAAAACAGTTGAATTGTTTCGCTTTTAAATTAGGTCAGGTAATAATAAATAAATAAAAGTCACAAAATGTCAGCTGTCTGATTATATAAAATGTGAGTAAATTTTTATACAAAGGTATTATATTCATGAAATAAAATTCCAGATAAAATAAAAATGCTGCAAATATTCCGCCATCGGAAATCGACCCTGGGACCATGGGGGCCTGAGGCGCACAAATTTTATCGAGACAGCGAAACGCTTGGTAGACGACTCACGTGACCAAAGACTGGTCTATACGGACAATGCATTAGCGTTGCCATACAGTGACTGTAATGTAGCCAGTCTTTTGGACACGTTTCCAACTGACAGCGGTCTGGCACTAGATTTTATACTTTTATTTAGTTATATTATATAATTAAATTATAGTTGTACTTAATTATATAAAAAAAAAATATATAAACTAAACTATCTTAAAAATTTGACCAAAAAGGTTTAAAGCTCCTTTAAAAAAAAAACAACACTCCAAAAAAAAAGATATATTAACAAGTAAAAAATGTAGTCCAGATCGCTGTCAGTGGGGAGCGTTCCCAAAATGATTATATAATTGATTACACTGATAAATTTTATCTGATGATTGTCGGCTCTAAATCGACTGTTCTTATTTATTAATATCATACATTCTGCAATTACCAAAAACACACACACATTCTCACACACACACACAAACACACACATTCTCTCTCTTTCTCTCTCACACACACACACATTCTCATACACACACACATACTCACACACACACCCGCGAATTGTCCGCGAAGCACACACTTTTAATTATAATAGCATCCCAATCCTATTTATCACAGTTGCACTAGTTTATGGATACAGAACTTTCATTTTCATCAAGAAGACTAGACACTAAATATACTTTCTTACAGTATGGTTCTTTATTAAAAAGCTTTTTTAATATTCTAATATGATATATAAAATTGTATGAAGTAGCAAAATAATGGATTTAATGTACTTTATTTTTTCATTTTTAGAGGATTTAAATAAAGCTTCTTTAAAAAAAATCACAATTCATGCGAAATCCTGAAAATTCAATTTGTTTCATAATGCGCTCATGCAAACCGCACTTGTCTATTTTACGAACTCAACACAGCATTCCATTAAAAATAACATTCATTCGATTAATGACAATATTTCCAAGATTAATTGGCCACTTAAGCCGTTAGAATTTCCAAAATATATATTAATACAATGCAAAATATATTATTATGTGAAATGATTTAGTTATATTTAAGTAGAAATATTCGGTGGAAGTCACGCATAGAACGAATATTTCATAATAAATGATAACAACTAAAGCTGCTTATGACGTCTGTATGATATAGTGGCTACGTTTCGTTATAGTTTTCGAAGCTATTATTAAGTATTGTGTTACGCTTCTTATATTATTATATCTTTTTCAGTTAGGTACTGGAAAGTTTTATAGAAGAAAGTCTTGAGAAAAAATCTTTTAGATACATTAAAAAAATTGAACTGTCTTGCTTGTGCAAAAAAATGTCAAAGTATAAGTGAAAATTATTGCGGTGCTTTGTCACAAGTAGGTAACCATTGAAATCATTTTTATCTGTCTGTGGCTCCGAAACGGGTGTACGCATAGTCATTGAAAATTTTAAGGATTAAAAGTAATATTTTAGAAGTTTAAATACTATAAGATATTATGGGGTACTGCAGTAAAGTGTAGTACTGCAGGACTGTTCTCATCTTAAAATTAATCGTACGCTATCTATATACCCACTACTGAAAGATATTTGCAAAAAAATATTGATTAAATGGTTAAAATCATACATGAACATATCTTGCTAGGTTTCACAAAATAATAAGTCTATCTACACCTGTCTTTATTACAATTATTACACACACACACATACACACACACACGCACGCACGCACGCACGCACGCACGCAAGCACGCACGCACGCACGCACGCACGCACGCACGCACGCACGCAAGCACGCACGCACGCACGCACACACAAACACGCACTCGCATTCGCACTCGCACACGCACACGCACACGCACACGCACACGCACACGCACACGCACACGCACACGCACACGCACACGCACACGCACACGCACACGCACACGCACACACACACACACATTACGTTATAATTATTAAGTAGGTAATTTGTTTTTCGCCATGGAGTGGAGCACTGGTGACCTGTAATACAGATCTGCACAGATCTACAATGGGCACCAGTCTCACACAGCTGTTGTGTGAGACTTATATTACTTGTAAATTGTTGTGTGAGAAAATAAAATCAAATTTCTTTCTTTCTTATTTGATATGGCTCAGCCAAATACCACCTCGAGACACTCGACTCAATTGAGGTATGATAATACGATAGGAGGTTTCAGAGCCTAGATTATCGAATAGCATTCTTCGGCGAGTGTGCCACGGAATTGCGCGAATTAATTCCTCCCACACCTTTTTACTACGAGACAAGCAGACGTACGAGATCACGCCACCGATATACGTTGCAAATACCAATTAAGCGGACGAAACGCTATGCTTCCACTTTTGTCATACGTACCGCTGAAGTGTTCATCATCTAATATTTTCTTAAGTTTTCGCGACTTGTATACATAATAAAACTACGTTTTAACGGTTTTAAGCGCGGTAATTTTATTTGATTTTGGTTTTTCCGACGTTTCGGCCACTTTTCAGTGGCCGTGATCACGGAAGACAAAGATGTCAAGTGTCAACGAGTATTGTTAAAGTTTTATTTAGCCTACCGCCAACTTATTAATTTTAATTATTTAATTTTTAATTTTGTTTATGGTTATTATTTAATCTATGGGAGCCTAATCTAATTTACTACCGCTTCGCAACATGTTATGGCTTGAAGAGAAGAAGCGGCGCAAGAAACTCTTCAGCAAACATGCCTAGCTCTAATAATTTTATATAATATTAAAATGGGTGGAAGGAAAAATAAAAGTAATTATCAGTCAAGTTGGTTTGTGTTCCGTTGTACGCAGAAAGAGCTCACAGTGTCTTGAGGTCTGGCAGCTGGTTTTTGCTGGGTTTGGGTCTTAATAGTTTTGATAATTGGATCCCAAACAGGTGGTACTTGCCAACCATCTTCTCTATTGAAATTTGGGTGCTTTTTGATTTCAATAGCCTCACGCATCATTCTAGGTATGAAACGATTCTCTTTCGCGAGGATTTGTGGGTTATCGAATCTGATGTAGTGGTTGGGTTTATCCAGTGTGTGTTCACTGATCGCAGACTTCGTAGACCTTGTGTGTTTCATGTCAGCAATGTGTTCTTTTACTCGTGTTTTTATGCTCCTCTTTGTTTGCCCAATGTATGACAATCCACACTCACAATCAAGCTTGTAAACCCCTGCATCCTGGAGTGGGATATTGCATTTCACAGGTCTCAGAAATTGGGTAATCTTTTTCTGCGGCTTGAAATATGTTTTGATTGAAGCTCCACCACACAGTGGTCACAAAGGCCCCAAACCACCTTCAGTTGAGCGGTGCCCTGCTACCTTACCCTACATCAAGGGGGTCACAGACAGAATTGGTCACATCCTCAGGCGAGCTTCAATCAAAACATATTTCAAGCCGCAGAAAAAGATTACCCAATTTCTGAGACCTGTGAAATGCAATATCCCACTCCAGGATGCAGGGGTTTACAAGCTTGATTGTGAGTGTGGATTGTCATACATTGGGCAAACAAAGAGGAGCATAAAAACACGAGTAAAAGAACACATTGCTGACATGAAACACACAAGGTCTACGAAGTCTGCGATCAGTGAACACACACTGGATAAACCCAAATCCTCGCGAAAGAGAATCGTTTCATACCTAGAATGATGCGTGAGGCTATTGAAATCAAAAAGCACCCAAATTTCAATAGAGAAGATGGTTGGCAAGTACCACCTGTTTGGGATCCAATTATCAAAACTATTAAGACCCAAACCCAGCAAAAACCAGCTGCCAGACCTCAAGACACTGTGAGCTCTTTCTGCGTACAACGGAACACAAACCAACTTGACTGATAATTACTTTTATTTTTCCTTCCACCCATTTTAATATTATATAAAATTATTAGAGCTAGGCATGTTTGCTGAAGAGTTTCTTGCGCCGCTTCTTCTCTTCAAGCCATAACATGTTGCGAAGCGGTAGTAAATTAGATTAGGCTCCCATAGATTAAATAATAACCATAAACAAAATTAAAAATTAAATAATTAAAATTAATAAGTTGGCGGTAGGCTAAATAAAACTTTAACAATACTCGTTGACACTTGACATCTTTGTCTTCCGTGATCACGGCCACTGAAAAGTGGCCGAAACGTCGGAAAAACCAAAATCAAATAAAATTACCGCGCTTAAAACCGTTAAAACGTAGTTTTATTATGTTCATCATCTGTTTTTCCTAATACATACAATTTGGGTGTCTTCAAGTCTTACCTGAACAGGTACCTTCTGGGTAAGCGTGCTCCATGCTAGACTGCATTTCTATCTGGCATCAGGTGCACCGTCGGCCAAACGCGAATCTGTACAACATCAAAAAAATGGTTTAAAGAAAATTTTAGGTTTAATTTGAATATGAGAAAATTATTCCACTAACTATTTCCTTAATAACAAATTTGAAACATATCTTAATATATATAAATTACGTGTCACGTTGTTTGTCCGCGATGGACTCCTAAACTACTTGACCGATTTTAATCAAATTTGCATACCGTGTGCAGTTTGATCCGACTTGAAAGATAGGATAGCTTACATTTGGACCCGGTAGGTGGCGCTGGAATCGGGTTCTAAATTTTATTTCTTCAGGGCAGAACAACGTCTGCCGGGACAGCTAGTTACATATAACATATTGAACATGGAAACAATGTGGTGGTAGTGCGCATTGGTGAGTATGTGTCTAAGTTTTATTATTGCTTGTGGTAGATTAATTAATAAAGTAGTCCCCCGGCAGTGGAAGAGGCCTCGTGAGGCCCACGCCTGCCAGGGCTGCGGAGAGGCTAGGTCATATACCTGTAGGCCTGGCATAAGGCGAAGGACGGAACATCCAGGGGTTTTAGTGGGTATCCCTAACTGGGGAGTGGCAATCCCATGGCACCAGTTCTGACTGGGCATGCTAGTGCCACCCCCGATTTGGCGAATCCCACACACGCGTCGCGAATTATCCCCCCAAGGTTCTGCCCTTGTCGAGGCCTAGTCCTGAAACGGATTTCCCCTGGATAAAAAAAGGTGGATTCATAAAACCTTCGTCTCATGCAATTATTTATTCCATTTTGGTGTATATTTCATTTCGATATGCAATTTTAAGAATATATGAATACAAAATAAATAGTACTACAATAAAATTAATACCAAGAATCTCAAAAATAAACAAACGTTAAATAAGCATTTTATAAGAACCTCGCATAATAAAAATTATGCAAATTGTAAATTTATGCGACCCATAGGATCTTATTATCACGAGGTGTCAAGTGTCAGTAGTGGAATGCCGGTGTCTAATGAGACAGACTTTTGGACAAACCGTTATTGCTTAGGAATCCGTCACAATATGAACAAAATGGAAACCTTATACAACCGTCGAGTTCTTCCGTCCGTCTGTTTATCTATGGATGATAATCGACAGGAAGGTATTTTCTTAAGTTTTTGCGATTAGTACATAAAACTTAAAAGTACATTTTAACGATTTTAAGCACCGTATTTGATGACCCAGAACTGGAAAAATTGCTTCTCCCCCACCTTTTAGACTATGAGGTAGAAAATTGAAATAAATACAATATTTGTATGTTTATTCTCGTCATAGAATATATAAATATAACAAACTTTAACATGACCTATTCGATCACGAGGACCTGAAAATAGAACAAACATACAAATATATCACCAAACAAACACAGTCACCGTCACATAAATGTTAATATGGATTTTATAAATAAAAATGTACACTCTCATTATCTTAAACACAATAGTCTTGTAAAGTTGATACTTTTTGTCCCCTATATTATTTTATACAGTTGGACTCAATTACCCTCTCTTATACAAACACTATTATCATTATGATTAATACAATGAAACCACATGCAACGCTATATAATTAATATTATACAATGTACAAAAGTTTGAACACAAGTTCAGTTGTTTTCAAACTTTTGTGCGAAGAAAACAAGTCCCTCATTAATTTATCTTTTTTTGTAAGGCGTTATACACGGTGTCCCATTGAGAGGCGCATCGTGTAATTACAGCGACAAAGTGTGGTTGACGTCAACTCAAATGTTTAAGAGACTGTAAAGTCTATACAAACGCCACAATACCTTTGAAGCGACTTTGTCTCACTTTGCAATTATGACACCCCCTGTACGTATCTCGACAAAGTTTATTATGCAGTTTCAAATAATTAAACAGCAGCATTTTTTTTTATTTGTAAGCTGATTTTGGATCGATTGAACGGAATATGTAATGTGGTTTAGTATGTTTAAATTAAGAATGCTTGGCTGGTGGCGAGGTATAAAGAACTATTTTAGTTTAGCACATGCAAACTTTTAATTGGATTCCTTTATTAATGAAAAATTTACAACTCTCATTATTATTTTTTTTAATACTAAGTACAATTTCCAACTTTTTAATTAACGCCAGAGGCTATCAAGCACCTTCGCTTATAATAGTATCAGTGACTTGTGTTAGCAAGTACTTTGACTAAATATACATTTATCTGTCTTTCACAACTGACTATCTCACGAACTAATTTGACTAGAAATATGAAAGGCAGAAACCTAACAAGAAAATAAAAGCGAAAAGCTACATGGAACACCACTTTTATGAGATAAAGAGGGGGCGGATTGTATCATCATAACCGAATCTGTGGGACATTTATTTAATAATTCAAAAAACTGACCTATCGAATATCCAATACAATAAAAATAAACAAAAAGGGGAATATCGGCCTAAAAATTTAACAGAATAATGAGAGTGGTCCGTGCATTCATATTTAATTGGCACAGACGCGGCCGGAGACTAGTTTATGGCTCTCAAAAGGGCAGGGGTGATTTTACATTTTTTTTTTCAAATGCCCGATAGCTTCAAGTAGTATTGTGGAGGACATAACCTAGTGCCGTTGGAAGTATACGGACATGACCGTAATATATCTAGAGTTGTATGATTCCTAAAAAATCGATAGTATTGTTTATCATTATATTTATACGTGAAGCAAAAACTTTGTACCCCTTTTTACGAAAATTGCGCGGACAGAAGAGTATAAAAATTTTTGCACACTTATAGTTTATATAGAGAAGGAGTGCAGAATGCTAATATTTTGTTTAAATTATGCATAAAAATACATTAAATCAATAAAAAAAAACATTACACGCACTACCATGTATTTGACACACACACGCATATATACTCTTTTGTTTATTGTTAAACTCAAATTAATAGTGTAGCCTTGGCGAAATTTGTGATTATAAAGTATATATACTCTTTGACAACAGAACCTTAATAATGTTCAACCTTATATCTTAAATTAATTATGGTCGAATTTCGACCACTGGGCGACCACTAGTTTCCTTTAATTTGTTGGCAATAGGCTTGTTTAATGATGACATCATCATTAATGCTAATGTCATTGTTGAAATGACAAGAATACCAGCAGTATGTATAACAATTATTACTTTCTTTAAAATGTTTTTTAAATACTTTAATATAATATAATATTAAATTACCACCATCTGGAAGGAAACATAGCCAATTTAAATTATATAGTCAAGGTGGGAAAGTCCGTCTATGAGATAAGGTCGTACACCTCTCGTTTTTTACCTTTTTTGAACGCAGTTTAACGTCAACTACAATTGTGAAGACAGAATTCAATGGTGTCTTAGCTGCACTGATTGATTTTTGGTCGTCGTAACTATTCATACATAGAACAAACGAGAGGTGTGTCAAGTTCCCCCACTGACGGACTTCCCCACCTTGACTATACCCGATAATCTCTGCAACACCTTTATTTTTATTCAATATCACATATTTTCTTTTGCATTTTCTTTTCTGTCTGTTACATGTGTACTGCTTTAAATCGGAAGACCGACAAGCAGACTGCTCACCTTGTGGTAAGTGGTTATCGGCGCTTCTGGGCGTTTGCAACATCAGGGATGATGCCGACGCGTTACAAGCCTCTAGAATGCGATAGTAGATAGTTACATATAATTAATTATTGATATATCGTCAATCATAGTAAATCTTGAGGTGTGGTCATTCTAAATACATAATAAAAAAAATGTAAATATTGTGTGTGCAGGAAAGGAAAAAGAATACTAATTCCTGTGGCCGAGCGTCTTGTCGTAAGAGGCGATAAAACAACCCACAGCCAGGTGGTAGGGCATTTTTCCGACTGGATGGCTATCACCCCTTGTCTAGAGTATGCTGCCATAATAACTTTTAGTTGTGTTCCAGCATCAGTGGTCAGGTTCCAGTTTCTCCTTCAAGGCCGACAGCACATTGGCAGCACCTCTGTTATTGTTAATGTCCATAGGCGACGGTGATCACTTTCCATCATAGTTAGGCCGTCAGTGTGTCTACTGTGCTTCAGCAAAAAAAATCTGTTATGCACACTTTATACTGATGCTTATTCTTCATAAAACACATACGTTATAGAATTTTGTAAATCAAAGCTGTTTGTTATGTTATATTTGTATTATAGATAGATAGATATCAGTCTATTAGACACCATTACGGAAAACTTAGAGGCTACTACTTACTATTCTAATTGCGCGTTGTTCTTTATATCATTTTTGAAATCATACTGTCGCCAAATATGGACGAAATATCTATACATATAATAAAATTGTAGTAAAAAGTACGGGCGGCCTTATCGCTAAAAAGCGATCTCTTCCAGGCATCCCTTGGAAGGGATTAATAGAATTTTAAAACTGACGGTAGTTTAATTATTACATAATATACATCTATTATACATATAATAAAACTGTAGAGGGCGAATTTCTGTTCAATGAAAAAAAATGCTAAAAACCGAGTCAGGGGGATATAAGAAGTGAAATAGAACTAATGTAGATTTTTTCAAATTTTTTGTTTCTCCGTTTGTCTGTGTGTCTGTTTGTTTGTCTGTTTGTACCGGCTAATCTCCATAACGACTGGACCTATTTAAATTGGTCAACATATAGGATACTTTTGATCCCGAGAAATTAAAGAGTTCCCGTGGGATAGTTAAAAAACCGCACCACGCGGACGAAGTCGCGGGCACCAGCTAGTCTACAATATTCATATTACTGTTGTTATAAATCTGAAGGGAACCTTGTAGCACTTTTTGGAAGAGTAAAATTTAATTATGCAATTATTAACTAGGTATTGTAATTTTTTAAATATTTTATCTAAGAATAATTATTAATTATTCAATAGTCGCATCTACATGTTTCTCAACTGACAAGGGAAGCGATGCGACGGTAGCCTGTATATCGAAAAAAAAATACGGGAAATAATATCGAAAAGCTATAAAAGTGGGAGCAGCATCGCTATAAAACACAGACAAATACGGCAGATAATCGAAGCGAGTGCTGTACGTTACTTATTGTACACTCTTTATGTCCATCGTAATATTTTACTACTCGATGCTTTGGATGCTTTTACAGAAACGCGGCCTCTCGCTCAGTTTCGATCTCATCTCAATAATATTGATATTGAAACCAATATTGTTTTTAGGAAAGTTAATGTATTATTAGTACTACTAAAAACTAAACTCTTTGTGGCCTACGTGCAATATATATTGTTACGAGTCGCGAGACTCGAATTAAAATGCCGTTAGAATTACTATAGAGTTTATTAGAACTATACAAACACGTATATAACCGAACACAACAAGTCCAAACGTAATGCAGAAGGTCGTCATTCAATAAAACGCGCAAAGTCCGTCACTTATTAGATTCCCGATTGTAGTAAACACGTCTCGCTTCGCTAGTGGTTCTCGCTCGACAGCCTCCCCCTCCATCAGGTCATCGTTTTATACTGCGCAACTGCAATGTCCTCGTATCTAAGTCGACTTAATCTGACACACCTGGCTAATGACTGCCATAAAAGATTACAATACAACAATGGGCTGTTTTCTAATCACAATTTTTAAACACAAAATAAACAAAAGAAAACGACCATAAAAGAATTTAAATGTTATTAGTTCAAATGCTGACGGGTAATAAATGTGCTTTGTTTCAGATATGCAGGTGGATTTTGTGTTTTTCGGGACCAGAATTGTAACAATATTTATAACTATAAATGCAATTGAGCATTTGATAGTCAAATAAAAAGAGATACTTTTTTATTATTGTAAAAAACGTCAGTATCTTTGTATAGATGTACTGCGTTGTGATGTCATAATTGTAATGAGTCAAATACCTTATTGAATTGAGTATTATTTAAACGGTAGTTATAACTATTAATATCATAAAATTTTGAAAGTAAACTGATAGAAGGGTATTTAAATGCACGCTCTCTATTGGTGGCAGTTGTTTCTTTTTTGGAAATTAAACTCGATATAATGTACTGTATGATTATTATTATTAAACTATTTACATGAATCGAAATCTACATAAAGAAGTACATGATTGCAAATTGTGCCAGAGAGTGGTAAGTCGTCAATGAGAATTGTGTGTGAAGAATTAACAATTTTTGCCTCCAGGATCGCTCCTATATCCCGCGTACCGTCCGACGCCTAGCTGCTAATTGTGCGAGCTATGGGCGTCGGCGGTATGCGGGGCGCGGAGAGTAGGCATGCTCTGGCGGGCGGGTCAGGGGGGTGCTCTCTGTCCGCAACATTCTCTTTTATTTATTACCTACTATACGAGTATATACAGACATTTTAAGTGCTACGGGATAATATTTCTAACCTATGTATATTCTGAACATGTTCGTAGATGCATTTCCGAAGATTTTGCTTGGTTTCTGTATTGAAAGATTTTGGCATGTACATGGACTATTCAGTTTTAACCTTGCTAGTTATTTGTAAATCTGTAAATGGTTCGAGTTTGTACAATGCGTCTAAATGTGTGAAAAATACTTGAAAACTGCTGAATAGATTTAAATGAAACTCGATAGAGAGCAGGCTCATATCTCGGGACCTAACATAAGATACTTTTTATCCCGATAAATGACGCTGTTTCAGCGGATATCGAAAAAGATGGAGCTGCGATCGCATCCTTTTTGAAAACTACAGAATGTATATGAACGAAACTCGACATAGAGATGGCTTATATCCCGAATCAACACTTTTTATCCCGATAAATTATGTCGTTACTATAGAATAGACTGATTAGCTAAACAGATGGTGCTGCAATCGCGTTTCTTCAATTCATTAACAAATACCTACGTTGTTATAAACAACATGTCCATTCATTGTATTGCTTCAAATCAGGTTGGCTTCGACTCGCCTCTATGTTTTGCTGGGCAGTTCTGTAGACTATATGGATTTATTTTCTTTGTTATTATTACATGTAAAAAACCGAATTAAATTTTTGTGCAAGTAAAATAAAGGTACTGCCTAGAGTTTGACATGCGACGCAGCCGCAGTGTAATATAGTGTAGCAAATAAAGTAACATGTGACACTGATCGAGCCAGCTCTAAGTGCTGTCTGTAATCAAATTAATGATTCCAGCGCGGCTCTACCACGTAGGTACTACGTACCACATATATCTGCATGAAACGGTTAGTAACACTAACATTAACCCAGTTGTAGCGGAAACGTAATGAAAACAGACGTTTTATATAATGGAAGTATGAAATAACGAATAACATCTGTAGATAACTTAATGCAAAATACGTGATGGAAATCAAGGTAATTAGTTATTTAAATTTAAAAAGTTAGATAAACTAATACTGTTGCTTCCATGTAATTATAATATAATGCAATAATTTATATTTCATAAAAATGTTCGATATTTTTTTTGAATTTGAATATAATTACTATTTAAGTTTAATACTCCTGTATAAAACAGTTAATTAGTGTATTTTTATTATATATTTTCGAACTTCTTTTACAATTTATGAACACGTTTGGTATATAAATATAAAAGAAATAATTTGTTCAGACACGAATATGTCAATAAATGTACTCTATAAAATGAATTTTTGTTTTAAAAGATGTGGATTTTATAAAATTTCTAAAACCATTTTCATATAAAGCAGCGGGTTTAAACACGTTCACAAATCTGTACTTTCTATTCCCTCGGTACGGGGCGTTTTAGACCTTGTACTAAAACTACCATTGTGGCGGCATGATACCTATTGAGCCCCGTAACGTTCTAAAATTAAAATCCTTTCATGGCCTATGTATAAAATAGTTTCTGGATTATTGTGTTGTGTTGTGCAGTACTAAGTCAAGGTAGTCTCTTATTATGGTAGATACATCACGGAAATCTCATCTTAGATATATTCGTCTTTGTGCACACTGGACCAAATTGAAGTTACGCCTTCCGCACCACAGAGAAGTTTATGTTTTCTTTAGCCGCACCACAAGTGAGACTTTCTGGGCAACTTAGACCCCGTTTCACAGTGAACGTGTTAAAATAGTTTACCATGATCTCAATTTTAAATTAAACTTATTTTAAAAAAATGCTACTGCTTTAGTTTGACTTTTTATGATAGGTAGTATTTTTTTATAGTATTGATCTAGGTTTGACCATTATCACGCCCGAGGTAAAAGGGCGATATGGTCGCATTATGACGTCAAAACTTGCTACACACTTACTTAAATCAAAGTGTTATTTTTTGCATGAACTTGTAAACTGATGTTTTACTTTCCAAAAAAATAATGTTTATAGAATATTGATTGTTTTCACTAGTAATGGTATATGGTAATCATTAATATTCAACGAGGTAATGTATGGCATTTTAAGGAGGTTCCAAACTGACATCGGTTTGACTCTAAATTTGTTGGTTTAATTTTAGTTTGTATAATATTATAATTAATGTACATTAATTCTTTTATTGTAGCTTTATACTAACAATTATAACTTTGTGTTGAAAATATCAACTATCCAGGTAAATATATCTTTTCAAGCTGCCATAAGAACTCTCTCCTATGGCCTCAGTGGACAATCTACGATTTGTCTAAGGCTTTTAATTAAAACATTATTTTTAAAACTTGTATATTCATGAATACTTGACACTGGCTCTATAGACGGATTGCATCCTGCAAAACTATGTATAAAAAGAGGAAAAAATCAAGAATCCTTTTTTAGGATTTTTCTGTTGATTTGAATTCTTATAAATCATTCGAACTTATAACTCATTGCTCAAAAATGTCCCGAACGCTAACACTATGAATTCAATTTACATTACCAATTTATCAACAAAACGATTTATATAAAGGGAACAGGTTTCAAAACTACAAAACGCTCCAACTCATCTCTAAAATCCCCATAAATAACCTATAATCCTAACGCTATTGAAGCTGACAATCAACAGTGTAAAATAGCGTTCCTTCTACCAACAATATCTACAATAAATTTCATTTAAAAGTAATCAATATACATTGCTGAGTTCAGACTCAGTGACAAAAATCGAATTGTTCTAAAGAAGCAATGAATGAGTGCCAATATGATAAAATAGATTCTAGAGGAGCAGAAAGAGGTGTAGGTGGTACAATAATGAACAACGGTACAAACGCGCTAATCCTTGTATTGTTAACAGGAATCCAATTTAAAATTCCATACAGATTTCAGACAAAGCTTGATTGATTGTGCTTTCGGTTCGTACTTCAGTGACGTAATGTACGGGACTTTAAAAGTTACACAGACAGTGAATTGGTGATATGTAATCGAAAGGAAACACTGACACTAGTTATAAAAAAAATATCAAATATTTTAGGGTAGATACTTTGTAAACTGGTAGACTGATGAAAGGCGACAAAACAACCCATAGCCAGGTGGTAGGGTATTTGCCCGACTGGATGGCTACCACCCCTGGCTTAAAGTATGCCGCCATAAGAATAACAACCTTGATTTGTGTTCCGGCATTAGTGACCAGGTTCCAGTCTCCCTCAAGAAAGCAGCAGCGCATTTGTAGCACCTTTGGTATTGCAAATGTCCATATTAGGCGATGGTAATCGCTTTCCATCAAGTGGGCCATCTGCCTGTCTGCTGAACTCACACAATAAAAAAACGTCTTTTTTTTCATGATTGTTGGTAATTAATTCTCATATATTGTGTGTAATTTCTTTCCCTTCCTTTAAGCCTTCTTGTCCGTCTTTATTCTTGCCGCGTCCGAAGTGAAGTTGTCACCATTTTGTAAAGTAATAATAAAAACACTACGATAAGAACCGCAAGCCGTCTGAGTACGTCGTTTGCACCACGCGCTTAAATTTCATCGCTCCACTGTTATATTAAACCACCCTTACAATCGAGACTGTGCCCATCTCGTGAAGCTACAAATATATAAATAAATTAAAATTAAAAACTCGTCAGACTTGTTGCTGGGGCTGAAGAAGAGAACCAAGAGCAGCAATATACAGTGAGTTCCTTCTACTTCCAAAATTGAAATCAAACCTATTATACAGTCCATAACCACCCCTAATTAAATGGTGAATTTATTTTTCCACCAATTGTTAAACATCGAATGTTGATCTTATATGAGAGAATTGTAGCCAATCATTCAAATCGTCAAAAAGCCTTTATTGATGTTCACATTTGCTATTAATAAAGTAATACAAATAATAGAAAAATAAATTGTAACATTGATCGGGAATATTTTTTTTTTATGAGGTAACTACTTTTATTTTAAATATTGTTACAATTTGGGCCACCTGCATACCTGTAAACAAAGTACATTTATTACCCGCCGGCGTTTGAGCTAATAACATTTAAACTATTTATGACTGGCTTCTTTTGTTTACGTCGTGTTTAAAATTTGTAAGTATAAAAACCGCCCATTGTGTATTGTAATCTTTTTTGGCAGTCATTAGACAGGTGTGTCGAACTGATTCTAAGAAATTCGATCTACGCGTGCGGGCAGCCATATTGTATCGGTGCAGTATAAAGCAATGGCCCAATGGAGAGATCGGCAATCGAGCGAGAAGGCGAGACTTATGTACATTCGGTGATCTATTTAGTGACGGACTTTGCGCGTGTTATTGAATCGTACATTACGTTTGCACTGGTTGTATTCAGTTATATTTGTACCTGTGTTATACGTGTTTGTATAGTTCTAATAAATTCTATAATAATTCCAACGGCATTTTAATTCGAGTCCTGTAACTCTTAACAATATATAAAATTCGTGCACTAGTTTTGGTACATAATATTTCAAAAAAACACTTCTAGAGGCACCCATATTGTTAATCTCAACAATTATAACTTTTTATAACTATTATAAACACTACACGTTGTCCTATTTGAACAAATCGTAGGTATAATTTTATTTTTGAGTTATTAGTTGCGCGATGATTAAAGTATACTTAAAAGAATAAATAGCTTGGTAGTATTCTTCTTCCATATTAGTAATAATGTCAGTAGAGTTCTATTTACCCAAGCGTTAATTTTAAACCGGATTTAATTAATTTACCTTTCTTTGCCAATTACGCGCTTTTCTCGTCAACCAACTGAATGGGCCCGCTTTGTATTTCAGTTTCATATTCGATGTTGTCTTTTTACCAAAAGCCGCTTTCCGGTGGACAATTGCCAAGAAACACTATCTTCCATCTCCTTTGTATTTACGACTTTAATATATTTGCATCCCTTTTTATCGAACAGAATTCTCTGAATGAAAGGATCTTTTAATCGTTTTGCAATACCATTGGATCTTGAGCCAACTAGAGAGTATACCTATAAATTTATCTGTCTTAGATTTTGTGGTAATACGGATATGCGAATTCAACCCCAATTAGACAGCAATACTAAGTATTCTTAAATTTTTAACCGACTTCCAAAAGCTGGAGTTTCTTAATTCAACTGCGTTTTTTCTTTGTATGTTTGTTACGTGATTTCTTCGTCAATTGTGGACTGATTTTAATAATTTTTTTATTCGTAAGAGCATACTCCTGGGTGGTCCCATTGTCACCAAGGCAGGATCTGATGAGTGGATCCCAGATAAATCCAGAGCAACACTTCTTGAGGAACGCCGAGTTCCTACACTCTTCGAAAGGCAAATTCTATACGCGTGAGAATAGTACAATTTCTACAGGCGCTTAATATATTATTACTAACGCTATTCAAGTATTTCTGCAATTAAAAAGTAGAAAATATTATTTTCAATTAAAACAAAATCGTACTGTACAAAATATAGTTTTTTTGCTTTATTCCATGTCTGGAAATTTCAACCATTTTAATCAATTTACTTTACGAAAAATATATCTACTGCTATATCAATATATTATAAGTTGTGTATAGTATTGCATAGTTTTGCACTAAATATCTGCTAATTTAATCAGCTTAGTACGTTGACACCCCTTTCGAAGCTTTATTTGACTTTGGCAAATATATCAAAGATTTCAAGACTCATAGAAGGCAGGCTGATAGAACATTTATAAGTTTAACCATCTGTTTATTTAGATGCAAAATGGAAACAGAAAACTGTATCTCGAATTTTATACAAGACCGACGTCCACTGCTTGCTACCCAAAGCCTGCTGATTGCTCTGTATCATAAGAATCATAGCTGTACTGTTTCCTTGTTATAGACAAATAGCTAGTAGATGAAATTAAACTTCCTACACATCTTCTGTACTATAATAAATCTGTAAATGGTTCAAGTTTGTAAAATGCGACTAAAAATGTGAAAAAAATCAGGGGACTAATTCGCACCAGCAGATTCCGAAAATAATTTTTTTAGAATTTTTGTCATTCTGTCTTTGTCTGTCTGTCTGTCTGTCTGTCTATCCGTTGGAGCATCACGTGAAAACTACTGAAAGGATTTAAATGAAACTCGAAACGGAGCTAGCTTATATGTCGGGTTGTAACTTCGGATATTTTTATTCCGATAAATGACATAGTTCTAGAGGGATAGATGAAAATAGCGAAAAAGATGTCACTGCGATCGAATCTTTTTTTGATATTATTGTATATGAATGAAACTCGACATAGTGCGCGCTTATAACCGCAGTTAACACTTAGAATATATCCGGATAAATAACAATGTTTTTTTAGAATAGACGGATTTTTAATTTTTTAATTCGCTAACAAATACCTACGTTGTCATATACAATATGTTATTCATTGTATTACGTAAAATCAGGTTGGCTTCGACTCGCCTCTATATTTTGCTGGGCAGTTGTGTAGACTGTATGGTCTTACTTTCTTTGTTATTATTACATGTAAAAACCGAATTAAGCTTTTGTGTAAGTTGAATAAAGCCTAGGGTTTGACACGCGGCGCAAACTCTAGTCTCCAAAAAATTTTGTAATATGAACATATTTTCACCTAAATCTATTGACTCATCATCAGTAGTAACTTTAAATTTATTAATAGTATCATGATTCATGTAAGGATACAATATATCTATCATCTATGTTTATACGTTTTATGTAAGTATATCATTGTCGGTCTGGATGCATTGTTGTTATAAGAATAAGAGAACAAAACGAACATAGGAAATGCCCCGGATTATCATTTCGCTTCATCTTGTTATGTAGAACTGAAAAACTTCAGAAGAGTCAAATTTTATATTTCAAAACGAAAATCCTTTGCGGTTAATGGCCAATTAACATTAAAAAAAACTATATATCATGTTAGTAAATAAAGTGAAATATATATAGATCGTGTATCCTACTTTCTTTATTTTAAATTCATAAAAGTTAAACATCCTTTAATTTCTCTGAGTGCACCAGTAATAGTCTGAGGGATGTTCGTGTAACCTATGTAATACAACAGGGGCCCTCCAGCATCTAGGGAGCGGAGGAGTCATCCCCCTGTTGACGTACTGAGTTTGCTCTGCTTCCCGGGGCACTTTCAAGCACTGATGCGCTAGGATCAGCGTGGGCGTAACTACGTTCTACGTACGTACGTGGAGTATTGAGTATTTGACTATTGACTCTGGTGGCCACTGGTGTGGCTTCCTCTCATCGCTTTGGTCCAATTCCTAGCAAACGACCCAATAGTGTGCAAAATGCATTTCCTCCGCCTCAAAAAAAACGTATATAATATTATACAATCTATAGATTCTATACAAAGAAAGGATCATGGTATAGGATATGGCATATCCTAGTACGTAATAAGTACTAATTAAGTTTTTTCAACAAAATAAAGACCTTACAGTCGGACTTCTAGAACACTAGGTACTCAAGCCGAGAGCAAGACTCAAATTATAAATTATAATACACCTCATATTTAAATATACTACATGTTACTTGACGGTATGACATTTAAATTTTACTTATGTTAATAATCTTAATTCTGGTTCATTATTTGTATTTTTATTGGTATTTGGTAACTGATCTAGAATAAACATAAACACCTTTTTAAAAAATAAATGATAGTTTATTAATCTTAATTAGTGGAATGTATAGTTTTAATCCTTTATTTAAATTTTTTGATTTATTTGTATATAAGAAACTAGAGATTACCCCGCGGCTGCGCATAAAAGACAAAATCACAAAACCTATCCTACTTTCCGGGATAACCTTTACATAAATCTATCCCAAAAAATTTCCTATTAACCAGGATGAAAAGTATACCTTGGCCACCCTCGTTATTAAAATTACTTACGTACCGAATTTCAGCCAAATCGGTCCAATAGTTTTTCCGTAAAAGCGTAACAGACAGTTAGAGTTACTTTCGCATTTATAATATTAATAGGGATTTAAATAATTAATTTTCTACTATATTACAAATATATTTAATAATCACATTAAATTTGATTTATGTTGAACAAAAAAGTGTTTTTATGCCTTCATCTTGCTTAAGGTACCATTATATTTATATTATTCAAATAAATTCATGTTCTTCAAGCTAATTTTAGATTATTGAACGTGTAGCTCATAAAATAGAAGTAAGAGTCATTTAAAAATGTGCATTTCAAGGTAATTTGTTGAAATAACCCGAATAATTTTTATATCATGTATTTTTTTAAACATTTTCTAAAAACATTTCCATATTCATGTCAAAAACAAAATAACATTAACCAATAAAACCAAACATAGCAATAAAGAGCGGTCGGTAACATTTCTCAGTAAAATATATTACTTTAAAATTGTTTCTACATGTCAATCAACTCTCAATTGTTTTTTTTTACCAAAATTGTCTAGATAATTTTAAAATACACCTACATAAAAAATAAAAAATTGTAAAGCGCAATCAACTATATAAAAATGTACATAATTAACTTTTGAATTGAGCTTATAAAATTTATTTAATCTGTCCAGAGCAATAGATTGTATATTAAAATATGTTTAGAGTAGATAGTCGACGCGTTTAGGGTACAAACTTCGGACCAGCATTGGCTCTTAAGACAAGGGCTATCATTACCTGGGTGGTACAAAGGGTGCGTAGTACCCAGACGCAAAGATCTAAGGGGCGCAAGCCGATTGACTTCAATAAAAAAATTCTTAAGAAAAAAGAAGTCATTTAATTTAACAATTTATTAAATATATTTTTTTTTTAATTTACTAATAGAACCCTATCTTTTCATTCTTCATTCGAGGATATTACTCAACTTTTAATTTCAATTCAAATTATAGCGGTGACGAGAATCACGGTAAGTCAAACGTTAGTTTTCCTAAGCATGTTTTCTCAGTACCCAGTTTTGTTCATAACTCCATATATTACTTCTATCACTTTATTAGCTCTGCAGCCAGTAGCGGTGCACCGAACGCAATTGTATTTCTGGCTCGCCATCAATGAAAGTGAGATTCATTCAGATATCCACCACGTTTAGAACAATCATACTTCACTGTAATGGAGCGGTCAATGATTCTGTTACAATGTTTCACTTAGACCTTTATTCTAAGCCACATCACTTTCTCAATGCTGCGCTGCTTCTAAGACACAGCACCACCACAATGTGCTTTTTCTTTTTCAATTTTTATTGTGAAGCTGGCTAACAGGTAGTCCGATGTGGAGTACAGATCTTAACAAATGATAACAATATTTCTTAGTGCCTGCTTTTATTTAAGTAAAAAATCAAATTGGTTTGAAGAGAATCCGTTCATTAGGTTTTGAGATAGATTTTGATTTTTTTGATTTAATTCTTTTTAGGGAGGGTTATTTAGCTGAAATGTAGAAATAAATACGTTGTCGTCCCCTAATTTTTGATATATGTAGTGGAAAATTCTAGAAAAATACCAATATCAATAAGACTTAAAAATACTTTTAACGAAAATTTATTTAAACAAGATCTATTGAGTTAATTTTGACATACATACTTGATGGGAAGGAAAATAAGTAATGAAACTGATGTGTTTAAATATTTGAATGTGATTACAATTCAACGTTATCTCCCTTAAAATAATTCCCATTGGGAAGCCGCATGACGTCGGAGATGGTTCTTTCACTCCTTGTAGCAGTGCTGGATTTCGGATATTGGGATTGCCTTTAGCTGGTCGATTACAACCATTTGAAAGTTTTCGAGTGTCCCAAATTGATGTCGTTTCAGATGAGTTTTTAATCTTGGAAAGAGGAAAAAGTCGCAAGGACTCAAGTCAGACGAGCAAGGAGGAGCCACAGAAATGTTTCCATTAACCAAAAATCTTTCGTACCTGCGAGAGACTTTTCGGAACCATTTTCGAGCAGATTTTTCCGATTTACATGACTCAAATTTTACTGTAACCCTGATCATTCTGACAGTCAACCGACGATCTAAATTCACTAGTTTCCAGATTTTTTTAACATTATCGTCGGTTCTTGCAGTTGATAACCTTCCGTTGCGTGGCTAATCTCCCATCGACTCTCTTCCTTCTGTAAATGCCTTGAACCACCAAAAACCTGGGCTTTCGACAAAATAATGTGTATGTTGCAAGACTTCCTGAAGTTTTGAAAATCTTTCTGTTGTACTTTGGTCTAGTCTGAAGCAAAACCTGATAGCACATCGTTGTTCGAAATTAATGTCTTTCATTTTTGAATTAAATGCACTACGGAAACTAATTTCACGGGAAAAATAACAGCGGATAAATAAATGACTTGAACGATTTCAAACTTGTCCTGCAAATGTATCACATATCCACTTGTCGCCCCTGCATGCCCCGTGCTTCTCGTGTGGCCATATCAAACGCTACGTTGTCAGACTCATTACTTAATTTATACACCTCGTATATCAGATATTTTTGATTAAACGCTCTTTTTTAGCATTTCGTAGCCATTGGCATAAAAATGGATCTTCATCACTTATACGGAACCTTTCAATGTACTCCGATGGACACTCAGCCGATCTTATAAAAAGAATGCAAATACAGCGTAAACTCTATATAACAACACTGAAGGGACTGTGCATTTTATGGCGTTATAGAGAGTTGTCGTTAAATGGAGAGACATCTGTTATTTTTGTCTGACGTTTTTTGCTCACCAGTAATTTTGCTGTATTTTTTACTTATTTTATTCATATCTTGCGATATTGAGGCATCTTTAAGATACAGGAAGTACTTAGAAATTTTGGTATGCATGATACCGACAGTCGAGTTTATTACGGGCTTGGATAATAAATCGATAAAAGAATGTACACAGATGCGCAGCTTTTAATAATTTTGGCAATTTAAAAGGTACTTTTTATTACTTAATTGTTGTCGTTTTTGAGAGTGGGTGTAATGCTATATAGAGTGTATCATTGTATGGAAGACAAGCTAAACCAACCAAATCCAAGTGATTTCGACGCTTAAGGGAGTTTGTCGTTAAATCAAGTGATGTTACATGGAGTTTACACTGTATAAATATATAAAATCTAATACCAAATAATCTACAAAAGTCAATGAACTTTGTTCCTAATCAGAATAGCTATATTAAATATTAACGATTAAATTCACAGCAACCTGAGACAGAATTACGGACATTTAATTGTAGTGATTGATATCATGAAATTTAATTTAAATCGCAAAAAAACTATTATGATAATAAAGTATGTTGAATTCAACGATGTATTTTTAATTTTGTGCGCTATAATCATTTACGATTTGACTTACATTATCTAGTATTAAGTTGAATACTTCGTGAGCTCTTAAAGAAGAAAAATCATTTTAAATAAGTAGGAATTTATTTATCTTTTTTCCCACATTTAATTAATGTTTAGTTTTAAAATTATATTTTTATAAGTGATTTCTTTGTATGTTGGTAAAAATCCACTTTATGAAAACCTTACCGAGGGATGCGGTGAGGGAATGTGTATAATCCCTACAACTAGAGTGAGAAAGCGCTTGCGCTATGCTTTACTATAGATGGATTAAACATTGTCGATTCCAATACTGGCCGGAAGCATGCACCATTTAGGCAGTTCCCTGACCCAATGTGAATTTTGTTACAATAGGGTCGTTGCCAGTCAAATTAACTGATGAACTATTTATTATCTTTCAAACCGCCTAAATTTTTTACAAGCGTTGCAAATTATGACGTCATATCTAAACGAGTCAAATAGCTTATAAATTATTTTTTAACCAATATTAAACATTTTTTTTTATTTTTTTATTGCAGGAGTTCAGCCAACAGGCAGACGGCCCGCTTGGTGGAAAGCGGTTACCATCGTCTATAGACATTTGCAACACCAAAGGTGCTACAAATGCGCTGCTGCTCTCTTAAGGGGATACTGGAACCTGGTCACTAATGCCGGAACACAACACAAGGTTGTTATGACGGCATACTCTAGACCAGGGGTGGTCGCCATCCAGTCGGGCAAATACCCTACCACCTGGCTGTGGGTTGTTAAATCGCCTCTTACGACAGGCCGCCCGGCCGCAGGAAATTGTATTCTTTCTCCGTTCCTGCACGGATAAATTTATACGATGATGTTTTAAAGTTATGATGATAACGTGATATTTGAACGCCTTCTTCTTCATATGAACATGAATGAACCTGTTTATGATAAAGGAAAGCATCGTAATGAAACCGTCATACCGAGATAACTGTTTTGTTTATTATATTATTATATCATCCCATAAATGCCACACTACTGGGCTCGGGCCTCCCATTATAGGGGAACGGACAGTATACCCGCCACGTTTATCCAAGGCGGCTTGGCAGGTTTGACACATCGGTTATCTCGATGTGCAGGTTGCATCACGATGTTTTCCTCCACCGTTGTTAGCACGTGGTAATTGTAACAATGTGTACATTAGATCAGAAAACTAACTAAGTGGTGCATGGGTTCCGGCCAGGATCGAACCCGCGCCCTTTGAGTTTCGGGACGCGTGCGCTAGGCATTACGCTACCACGGCTTTTTTACTGTTTTGTGACTGTGTGTTTTGTGTGACTTTGACAATGTGGCAGGTGTATTATTTCCCAAAAAAAATGTGTAAGCCCGAACCCAGCAGTGGGACGTATGTGGGCTGATATTATAGCAAAACTATAAACATTAGAAAACAGAATAAACAGACGCGTATGCGCACGAAACTAACAAATATAAAGCCATCCTAAATCGAATACTAGTTGACATAGCAATTGCGATGTGTTACAACAGTATCGCACGGAGCCTACAGTTCGATATAATTTACATATTATTGACATAAATAAAATATCGAGTAACTTTAAAGACACTTTCTATTTTTACTAGGGCTCTCCCAGTTGCTTTGCTTATGTAAATATAAGTCGCGCATAGCAATGACTTTGTCAAAATGACATGTAATAGGGCAGCTGATAGTCGAATCAACTGAGATACCTTTTATCGACTTACGAAACGCCGAAGTCATCTAGATTATGTACGAGCATTGTAAAATAATAATCAAATAGCATATAAAAATTAAACTTTAATTAAAACGATTACTATCGGAATATTTAGCTTGCTTAATATAATAAATTCATTCTAAACCGAGTCAAGAAATATATTATTTTTAGAGACTTCTTTAAATATATTTTTTTAATTAATAATGGTAATGGTGGCCATACACCATGCTGCCTATCGTCTAATCGGCATGACGTTGCAGGCTTCATTCAATCTGCAGTTCGTACACGATCAGTTTAAACTCTCCAATCGGCAGTAGAAGCCATGGCCTTACCAATGACGGATGGCGATGTTTTCGTCGTCTTGGGCATTTTACTCGTGGTAAGGAAAAGATCACGCGGCGTAGTGCAAACAGTGGTTATTGAAAAGGAATCAG
Source organism: Dendrolimus kikuchii (assembly GCA_019925095.2). Classification (NCBI taxonomy): domain Eukaryota; kingdom Metazoa; phylum Arthropoda; class Insecta; order Lepidoptera; family Lasiocampidae; genus Dendrolimus; species Dendrolimus kikuchii. The sequence continues at coordinate 9,835,075 of CM034407.1, forward strand.
TTTTCTAATACAAATTTAATTTAAAAAAATCAGAATTACGCCAAATTATCCTCGTAATTATTAACGAATGAATGCAGAACCTTACGGCGGCCATACATGGTCCAAGCGGCTTAATCAAGCCAAAAGGATTTAATTTCATTTGTTCTATCAACCACGCCCAAACACGGTCAGCTTTATTCGATCCAATCGGCAACGTCATGCAGATTGGACGCTAGGCCGTATAGTGTATAGCCACCGTTAGTATTCTTCTTGCACAGTTTTTTATTACTGGATTACAGCAGACAGGCTAGGCGTACCTGATGGTAAGTGTTAACCTTCGTCTACAGATATTTGCAACATCAGAGCTGTTACTAACGTGATGGCAGCCCCGAAGTGATCTATTGACGTCTTGTTAAAAAAACCCTATATCGTAGTGCTCAGGGACTTTATTATTCGCAAAAAACTACATTCGATCTTGTATCGATCGCGCGCGCAGTACATCGACTACAATGCGCGTGGGCAATGTTACAACTCAATCGCTTGTTGTCGCCTTGTAGACTCATGTGTATATCGTAAACTAGAATGAAAACAGACACAAGTTCTCGAATCCACTTTAATAAAAACAAAAAAATCATCAAAATAGGTCCCACCGTTTAGGAAGACATTAGCGGAGACCTACCGGTAGATCTATAATCTTATCCAACCCGGGACCCACTTGAACGCACACAAAAATAATTTCACCTAAATATTGGAACCCGATTACAGCTAAATTAATTATTTTACATGTATTTTATCAATAAAATAACTCCGACCGAAACATGTGTTTTAAATGATATTCAGTTTTTTTACATCCTCTTTGACGATATTTGCAGCACGCATTCTGTCAATTCTATGTCAAACGTCATAAGGTTACATTAAAAAAGTTTATATTGTCCAAAGCGCTAAGGTTAGATTAAAAATAATTTTATATGATGGTTAAGTATTCTTAAATTTTCCGCGCAATTTTCTTAATTTTTTCTTTTATAAGAACCTTCTCCTGTCAATAACAAACACAACAAAAAATAATTAGCAAAATCGGTTCAACCGTTCACGTGTGATGGCGTGACCAAGGGAAATAGGGATTCATTTTTATATAATATACAAATCTGATTACAAATCTGGAAATAATTTAGCAATAGTGCTTTCTATTTCTGTTTTATAAGTGATTTAACAAAATAACTCGAAAATTTTATTCAAGCAGGAAATTACTCCTAATTTGAGATACTTTGGTGCCTGAATTATGATGTTTCTTTTTAGGCAACTTTAATTTTAAGCTCATGTAAATAGAAAACATAAGTAATTAAAATATTTTTATTTACCTTAATTACATGCAAAAGTACAATAAATTTTCGATATTTAACTTTTTTTCTCATATTCTTTTCATGCTTTTAGATATCCTATGTATTTGTTTACTTATGTCTACAGAAACTTTTTGGAACCAAGTTCTTTTACTGCAAGTTGTATAGTAGTCAACTGGTAGAAATCATCATTGTATAAGGAAAAAGCACTATGCTCCTTCCAGAAGACCTTCGTTTCTGACGGGGTCCCCCGACCGAACATTTTTTTTAAATATCGGTTCGCGTTTGATCACTGTCTCAAGTTGAGTGATGACGCAGTCTAGGATAGTGTTTGTTTACTTAAAAGATTATAACTCAGGAAAAATAGAGTCCAGCAAATTATTCCATACTGCAGCAGTGCACACCAGAAAAGATTAAGCGAAGCGCTTCGTCCTGACTGGTGGTTCCCAGTAGTTCCCACCACGAAACCAGATAAAGCAGTGAGTCTGATTATCCCAAATTAAAATAGGGATGAAGGAATCAGTTCGTGCAGTACTGAGGAACATGTGTTTGCCTATGATTAAGGATAAAGTCACTCATTAAAAAGACGATCATTGCCGACCAGTGACAAAATCACATTGGAATTCATTTTTTTTTTAATCTGGCCATATTATACCATTCCCAAAAAAATTCCCAGGAAAAAAGTAGCGCAGATTTTAAGTTTTAAAATTTGTTGTTGATCAGCGAAAACCGCATCGAAGTCGGCTTAGTAGTTTTTACGTGAATCCTGAACAAACAGACAAGAAATCTAAAAAAAATTGCATCGTGTTCTCCATCGCTTATATAGTCTATTCCAGTGTTTTTTTTAATGGCTTCAATATATAGACACGACATATTTAGAATTTTATAATATTATAGATAACAAAAACAAAGTCGCCTGTATGTTTTTGTTAGGGTTCCGTAACTATTGTAATAAAAAAAATAGTCGTAGGACTACAGGTCAGAAGGGGAAACTTTGTATCTGAAGGTGACGCGACGTGAGATCAATGCTTTTTCTCCATCCCAAAAGTGTCCAACGCGCCTAAAGAAGTTTTCACTTGAATCAAAACGACATTGTTATGAAATCGTGGGCCGTCTGTATGTCACTGTCATTTGTCGTAAACTATCCGTGCAGGAACGGATAAAGAATACAATTGCCTGCGGCCGGGCGGTCTATCCGTCTGCTTGCCCATCTGGATGGCTACCACCCCTGGTCTAGGGTATGCCACCATAATAACCTTAAATTATGTTCCGGAATTAGTGGTCAGGTTTCAGTCTCCCTTTAGAGAACTGCAATATATTGGTAGCAACTTTGGTGTTACAAATGTCCATAGGCGACGGCAACCGCTTCCCGTTAGATGGGCCGTCTGCTTTTCTACTGAACTCATGGAATAAAAAATAACTACGTTGAGTATATAGAGTGGATTATTTATGAAGGATTTCAATTAAATATTGTATGTAAAATGTTAAGTTGAAACTTTGCCCACTTCAATATTGAACTTTAGCGGTTTTTATTAAGTTCATTAAAATATTTTGACATTATTAAAAATCTCTCTCTGATGTAATTTTCCTTATTTTAAAAACAAACTGCGTGACAGTCTTACCATTCCATGTAAAATAAGCTAGTTTACATATCTTAATACATTTTTTAATTACCTCAAGTTTTTTTAGAATGATATATTTTAATGATACCCTATTAAACAAATATCTAATCTAAAATTACAGTTAAGTAACATATTTTAACCCAATTTGACTAACATCATTTATATTAAGAATGTATTTAGTAACACCTTTCTTATTGAATTTAAAGCTGAGTTCTCATTAGTGCGTTGCGTCGTTGCAGCGTCAACACTGCCTCGTTTTACTTGTATATTTTTAGTGACGCCATATTATGCGTAGCGTCGTCACACGTGACTTTTCAATGGATCGACAGACGAGAGATGAAGCTGGGGAATGCACTGCGCTGTCGGAGCTCCGAGCCGTGCACCGTTGCGACAATCACTTAAGGCAGATCCTTTATTTCTTGTACGTTTGTTTCGGCAGTGGCGTAATAAAAGAAACAATAGAACACGTTTGTTCCGATCCATTGTCGTAAGTTGACTCAAATCAACACTTCACACTGAGATGCGTAGTTCAACGTGTGGCATACAATGCGTTGATCCGTTGCGGAGACGCAACGCAATGCACTAATGAGGCCTCAGCTTAAGAGCGGGGCCTTATGTTGATCTTTCGTTGTCAGCCATTCGCAATCCACCGTAGGCCTCCCTAAGGCGCCACTCATCCCTGTACCATGACTTCCTCATCCAGCCTCTACCGGCGACCTTGCACAGTTTGTCGGTCCATCTGGCTGGAGGGCGTACAACACTACGTTTACCGAGTCGCGGTCTCCACTCCGGGACTCGTCTGCTCCATCGGTCCTGCGGCAGACTCAGCTTCAACTTGCTAATTTTGCGAACTATGTCGGTTACCTTGGTTCTCTTACAAATGTTGATCTTTATAAGTCTATATCTTCATATATAGTATACGACTTTAGTATTCATACAATCCAGAGGTTAACTATTAGTCTAGATCTATACGTGAAAACAATTAAATGGTTATAGATATTTTAGTAGTATGTACTTAGCTATATACTGTCTGTTTTCCGGATAAAATAAAATACTTTTTCTTAGAACTTCAATGCATATTCACAAAAAAAATCTAAACTCAAAGATAGATGTTTAGATAAATAATATTTATTGTGTATCAATAAAAAATAATATTACAGAGTAAAACAAATCTAAATATGCACACAAGTGGGTCTTATCGTTTAAAAGCGACCTCTTCTAGACAACCCTAGAAATGAATTGAAAATAATTTATGAGACTAAATACAAACTTGACGATATTTACCAAAGAATTACCGAAGTGGCAGGTTTATAATGGCTCGTTTAGCTTCTTTAATCAAATATTGTTGAGTTCATCATATGGCGTTAAAGCTTTTGCTTACAAAATTATGGTCATTATTATTAAAGTTATCATCATTGGTATGGTATGGACAAAATGCGTATGTTGTAAATAAAGCAACTTGATACTTGCACGATGTTTTACGTAAGACTGAAAATTATTAGTAAGTATCAAAATTATATTGGAGTTGTTAAAGTTTAGACAGATTTGCAAAAGTGGTGCCCCTATTAATTTACTCTATTTGGCTCATTGATGTAGCAATAATAGAATCCCCTCCTCCTCTATTATTGCTACATGAATGATTTGGCTACACTCTAAATTTGATAGCATTGTCATAAAATTAAAATCTTAAACGATACAAAATAACTGCAACAACGTTCAAGCTAGACCATCGCGTGATTAAAAGGCATATTTCACAGCGCTTGGTGTAAGTACGAAATGATATCACTCCATCAAATTGATATAAATGCATTGTTGGGGGAGCAACAAGTGGCTTTGTTTATATCGAATCTTGTTATTAAGGCTATCAATTATTGCGATTCATGAACCATTGTCTTTAATAACTATTTCGACGGTGGAAATTTCAAATGTCAGAGCCAAAAAGATGTAATGAGTTGGTATAGGGCTTAAATAAAAGGTATATTATATATAATATAATAATATTTTTCTATTATAAAATGGAAAACATCAGCCCTATGGTCTAAGGCCAAAAGGAAGGTTTATACTGAAAATCAGCGTTGTGTCGGATATAATTCCGGCACAGCAATATGCTGAGTGCAAACCTTGTTTGCTGAAAATGGGGCGTACAAATTCTTAAAATATGCTCTGTGTGTAATGAATGTATAAGGAATGTAATTACGTCACTATTTCTTCAAATAAAGTTTTTCTTTCTTTCTTTTCTTTCCCTAAATTCTACCTGAAAAACTAAAAATCTTAAAAATGAAGTCACAAATAAAACAAGTTATCAATTTGTACAAATGAATTTCAACAATTAATAATATTAAAACATACCACACGATTAATTCATTCAAAATAACTAAACCGACTACAAATATAAAAAATATCAACATATTAAAAATAAATATTAAAATCACTCTCATCTTTTTACAACCTGGGCCCAGAAATATATAAAAGCGTATCCATCTCCTTTGGTCTCCAAAAACTCGTAATTGGTTATATTTTCAAATTTTACTCCGCGTTATGTTGACAACCCTACCAGTATACAACCCCAAATAATAGGGGTAAAAGCGATCAAACATTAACCTTGTAGAAGGGTGTAGTGAAAACCAGTATACAGTATTCAACAAGTCGCTAACAAACACAAATAATGATAAATCGATGTGAAGGCATTACATTTAATTTCATATTGTAGCTTATAACTTCGTCAGACGTTTAAATAACGTACATACATACATACATAACTTCACGCCAGTTCTTGCGGGGTAGGCACGAACAACAGAGAGCCATTCAGGCTTATTCTTACACACCTCACCTGCTTCTTTGTCATTCATAGCTCTTGTTATGCACGCTCGTCTATTCTTAAGGCTCCTGACATCACCTTCTGCTAGTACACGATCAATTTGATCATGGAAGGTGTGTCGTGGCCTTCCACGACTTCTGCATCCATCCACTTTTGCATTGTATATCTGTTTAGTCATTCTTTCATCATGCATTCTTTCCACATGCCCGAACCACCGGAGCATTCCTTTCCTTACCTTCACCCCGACACTCTCTTACCATAATAAAATACAATTGCAATTATAAGGCTTAAATTTATTTTCCATAAATCTATCTAAGCTCCGTACTGTAATTCACGTTAAACAATTACAAAAATCAGTAGTTTTCGAGAAAAAGCGACTAAATTTCCTGCGTCCGGAAGGTCTGTCGTAAGAGACGACAAAACATTTTTTTATGTACATGTCATATACAAATAAATTTCATTTCATTTCATTGCGATCCATAGCCAGGTGGTATGGTATTTGCTCGTCTGGATAGCAATTACCCCTGGTCTAAAGCAGTGTTCCGCAAAGTATGTACCGCGGCACACTGGAGTACCGTGGTCATTAATTGTTGTGCCTCGGAAAAATAAGGTTATGCTGCAATATAAACTTTAGGTTTGTTGATTAATAATAAATATTGTTTCGATGATTAATAAATAAATGCTGAATAATATTACTTAAAAAATGATTTTTATTTGTGATGTATGTACCTCCAAAAATTTTCGTTTTCCCAGATGTACACTGAACACAAAAAGTTTGCGGAACACTGGTCTAAAGTATGCCGTTATTACAACCTTGAGTTGTGTTCCGGCATTATGGGCCAAGTCTCCCTTTGGAGAGCATCAGCACATTGGTAGCAAATTTAGTGTTACGAATGTCCATAGGCGTGGGTAACCGCTTCCCATCAGGTGTACCGTCTACTGTCTGTTGAACTCATGAAATAAATAAATATACTACCTTGAATTAAAAATATAAAAAATAGGGCGTCTTTTTCGATCGCTTTTCCACCCACTTAATATAAGTTCGATTTATTGAAAGCATATTTAAATAAATTGAACGCAGATAACAGTGTAAGAAATAACATAAAGGAACACGGCAATTGAAAATCTAATTTTCAGTGAGGGTCGCTGGAAAAAATTATTCCAATTTTTATATTGCGAATAAACGTGTAGTGGTAGAGGTGTTTAATTGAAACGACCACTTACTTTATAATTTACGTATATTGAATGCGTGTTAACTAGGTACCAATACTTAAAGGTATACACTAAAAATGCTCATAATTAGCTTGGTATATTATGGCGGCCATTACGTGCGACTCGTGCGACTCCTCTTTGTTACATTCGACCGCGCCCCGCTCACAGGATCGTGGTCCTGTGCAAGTCGCGGTCAAGGGTGAGTCACTTTTAAAGGCGATTGCGCCCAGAAACATATTATTGAAAAAAAAATTCACTCACGAGCCTTTAAGAATACTTTTATCGATCGTTTTACAGTTCCGGCGGCTAGGTTCCAGCCTCCTTTCGGCGCCCGTAACACATTGGTAGCATGTTTGATGATGTAAATGTCCATAGGCGAGGCTATCCGCTTCCCATCAAACGGACCTGTCTGTCTGCTGTGCTTATACAATAAAAAAAATGATTTTGCAAAAAACCATTACGGACCGGATTACTTGAATAACATAACAGTCAACAAATAGCAAGACATTCAAGACTTCACAGTAAATTACTCGTATATAAAACGCTTGCAAAAATATATTAATACGTCGTCAAATATTAAATGGCGCATATCAAAAACTGTCACCTGAAAACATTATGTTATAAATAAGATCGACTGATGTGCTAAAAGAAGCGACACGTGCACTTAACCTGCGCCAGCGCACAGCCGGATGCGGCGATTGTGCGCTCAAGTGCACGCAACAACCGTTGCTATTTTACGCCATTTTTTAGGGTTCCGAAGTCGTTATTGGAAACCGGAATCCTTATAAAAATGTTAAGTCCAGCCGTCTATTTGTCCGTCCTCCTATGTCACAGCCATATTTGTTAGAAAATACTAGGCTTGTATACATGATGTTTGGTAGTAATATGTATTTAATTATACGTAGACATACCTGTACGTTCATACTAGTCTAGTGAGATTGTCAAAAAACAAAATAATGTAAAATTTGTGTGTATGTGCAGTTCACATGCAGTGGAAGTGAAACTTCAGAGGGTATACTCATAGGTAATAAACACTTCTCTAACTTTTATTAATATGCAGAAGTCGTGGAAGGCCACAATACACCTTCCATGATCAAATTGATCGTGTACTAGCAGAAGGTGATTTTTTTTTTTTATTGGACTTGACTTTATGTTGTTGGTCCGAAGACCTTACAACTTTACCGGGGTCTTTGGGGCGAGTGCCTTCGCGAAGCGAAGGCGCTCGAGCCCGGGGGGGCAACTTGCTCGAGGGAGCTCCCTAAGGAGTTTTACCTCGGCTGGACTGTTGCCATGAATGGGGAATGAATTTAATGATGCCCACCATAGGGCGACACAAAATACTAATTGAGAACGGGCGACGGGTAATAGAAAGCCCGAAGGGAAGGATTACGGCGGGCCGGGATCGGTGGTTTGCGGTGGCCTACGCTATCTTACTGCCGTTTCGCAACGTGTTATGGCTGGGAGAGAAGAAACGGCGAAAGAAACTTCCCAGCAACACGCCTAGTCTATCCTGTGGGGTGAGCTATGTCTCCTAGCGTCCCTCGCGGGGACGTGGAGAGATCTTGATTGGCGGCGTCTGAGACGCCGCCGTCTGTGTCTGTCTGTCGGTGCCTGCCAGCCTACTGTTCTAACCGTGGGCGGACTGATCCGGGCCAGCCGTTTCGTAATAACGTCGACTCTGTCCGTCAGGACGTTACGCGGTCGTCGCACAAGAGCCTTTCGACGAGGCTTATAATCGGACGCGGACACGACGAGCGGATTTCGATGGTGCGGCGCGAGATCGAAATACTTACGCGAGAGCGACGTAATGTAGTTTTTGATGGAGGGAAGCTCCAGATCGCGGTGGAGGTCGACGTTACGCATATAGAGGGGAGCACCGACGGCTCTGCGCATGAATTTATTCTGCACGATTTGCAGTTTATCTAAAAGGGCAGGCTTGACATGGCCGAATACCACACTCGCGTATGTCATGATCGGGAGGATGCATGTTTTATACAGAGTAAGCTTGTGTCTGAGGGACATTTTGCTTCGTTTGTCTATCATGGGTGCTAAACGACCCATCACAAATCGCGCTCTATTTCGGACTATAGTGATATGCTCGTTAAAGCGCAAGTTCCGATCTAGGGTGACACCAAGATATTTGGTGTACTTTGCCCAGGGGATTTGTTGGTCATAGAGCGAAATGGTTTTTAGGCGAAGGCTAGCGCGTTTGGGGGAGCGAAGCGTGCCCGGGGAAAAGAACATTGCTGCGCTTTTCTCCGGGTTTACCTCTATCCTCCATTTGCGAAACCATTCGCCTAGTTCTGTGACAGCTGTCTGCAGCCGGATACAAGCCATTTGTCGGTTTTGATCTGATGTATAGAGTGCGTTGTCATCCGCAAAGAGGGCCAACTCCACATCTGGAGTTTTTGGGATGTCGCTGGTGTACAGCGTAAAGAGTAGTGGCGACAGGGCCGAGCCCTGTGGTACACCGGCTGTGAGTGGGTGAGGGGACGAGCGCGTTCCCTCCACTCGAAAACGGAAGCTACGACCTAGGAGGAAGTCTCGCAAGATGAGCACGAGTCTGTCTGGCATACCGAACTGGTACAGCTTGTAAATCAAGCCGTTGTGCCAGACCTTGTCGAAGGCTTTTGCTACGTCTAGAAACAGTGCGGCTGTTCCTATGGGGCGGGGGCGATGGGCAAAGTGAGATAATATGTGCTCCGTGATGCGGTGCACCTGTTGGACGCATGAGTGTCTGGCACGGAAGCCAAATTGCTCATCGGGTATTAGATGTTTGCTGAAGGCAAAATCTCTAAGTCGAGAGAGGATGACCCTCTCGTAAAGCTTGCTGAGTGCGCTCAGTAGGCTGATTGGACGGTAGCTAGACGGTTTATTAGCCGGTTTTCCCGGCTTGTGAATACCGATGACATCTGCTTCCTTCCAGATCGCGGGAAAGGAGCAGTTTGTTATGGCGGCATTGAAGATGCTCACTAGAATTATAATTAGATGGACGGGTAGGGCAGAAGGTGATGTCAGGAGCCTTAAGAACAGACGAGCGTGCATGACAAGAGCTATGAATGTCAAAGAAGCAAGTGAGGTATGTAAGAATAAGCCTGAATGGCGCTCTGTTGTTCGTGCCTACCCCGCAACGGAACTGGCGTGAAGTTATGTATGTACTTTTATTAATATAAATATAATTCCTTTAGCCTACATCCATCAACATATTATAAATCAAAATAAACTTCTTATGTATCACTTTCAATTTTTCAGTTTTATTCTAAAAAATATTATTATCAGTTTTATTTCGGTCCAAATTGGACCTGCGTAATCATCGGTCTTATTGACTCTAGTCTATGCTGCACAATGTAAAACTCGCATCTCATCCTCTCGCGGCTTAGTTCTATAGATTTATGTGTTTATCTCTTTTTAATATCATTTTTCGTTTTCTCGAGTTTCAAATCATAACGATTCTAAATAAGTTTCACTTCAATAATATTAAAACGGTGTAAGTACCATTTAATAATGTAAAAAAAGAAATAGCTGTGGTGCCCCTAAAAGACGGCGGGATTTGTGAGTAATTAATAATTATTAATATTCATTATCCAACGTATTATTAGGAAAAAAGGTATCTTTGGAAGCTCTTCATAACTTTTTATGAACATTTGGGAGCCTAAAGCGACTGTTTTTAGAGAAAAGATTAGTAATAATCTGACGCGTGTCTAGATATATTGGAATTCTAAAACATAGTATTGTTACGACCTAGACGCCGACAAAAACGAATTCACACCTGCATACCTGTAAAACATATTTTATTACTTTTCGGCATTTGGACTTAATTTGTTTAGAGAACAGTCCATTGTTTTATTGTACTCGTTTATGGCCGTTGCGGTCGACTCATTAACCAGGTGTTTCGGATTTAAAGTACAAACTGATTCTAGGAAATTTGGTCCACGCGGCCGTCAGACATATTGTATCTGTACAGCATAAAGCGATGCCAGAATTGAGGGACTGGCAGTTAAGCGATAACCACAAACGAGGCGAGACTTGTGTACTACAATCGGGACCCTAGTGACCTTCTACATTACGATTGGACTTGTTGTGTTTGGTTATATTTGTACCTGTGTTATACGTGTTTGTATAGTTCTAATAAACTCTATAGTAATTCTAACGGCATTTTAATTCAAAAACGTAGATAATTTTTTTATGATAAATTGAAGAAAATGAATATACTAATAATAATTAATGAATGGTTTGAAGTTTATGAAACCACATTGTAAGTATACTTTCATGTATTCCTGTACAAAAATTAAAAATCAAATATTTAAAAAAATATTAATTGCAATCCCCCAAGAATTCGTTTCTGAGAATAAATACAAAAAAGAAAGAATGTATTTTCTTTAAACTTCCATTAATCCATGCAAAATCTTTACAGGAGACTCTTTCATTTGATATCAAAACATCCGGTGATACATTGAAAAAATATTATTTCAATCTTCTTAATAAATTTGGAGATGATGTGTGATTGATACTACGATGTAGTGTTTTGAGAGTAATATGGCGCAATGGCATAAAAGTAATATTTTTTAACCGGAGACAAAATACAGGCCCACGTGGTGGAAAGTGGATACCGTTGTCCATATACATTTGCAACAGCATAAGTGTTACTAACGCGCTTCCGGCGTCGATACATTTATGGAAAAATCCCATATAGTAATGCTATGGGAAAACCTCAGCTGAGTCTGTGAGTTCATCTCAAATCCCATGTTCTTGAGAAAGTATGTTTTACGCACTTGAGAATATATTAATTAAAAGAGATAAAGCCTTCTTGACGTAACAAAAAAATATTGTCGCAAATTAATCCGCACATAAAACAAAATATAAACTGAGTAGTCTTCTTAATACTTACATATAAACATAAAACACGAGGATATATTTTTTATCATTATATAAAAAATCATTTTTTTACATAAAATTACATTTATATAATAAATATTTATAATACCAGCCCATAAACGTCCCACTGCTGGGCTCGGGCCTCTCATTATATTATGTTTGACACATCGGTTATCTCGATGTGCAAGTTTTATCACGATGTTTTCCTCCACCGCTTTTAGAACGTGGTGATTGTAACAATATGCACATGTCAGAAAACTGCCTAAGTGGTGCATGCGTTCCGGCCAGGATCGAACCCGCGCCCATTGAGTTTGGGACGCGTGCGCTAACCATTACTCTACCACGGCTTAAGTTTCATTTAAATAAGAATATTTCTAAATATTAGAAGACTTCGTCTGCATTCTTTGTTTACTTTCCTAGAGAATATTAGGCTGAGCCATAGCAAAGCGTGGTTGGGTTTAGCTAGTTAAATATAATTAACGTTTCCTATACATGCAATTGATTCTATTCACCATTCACCATCGGCTGGGAATTCATCCTCACTTCCTTGAGCCGCTTCTTTCATGTACACAACGTTTGTCAAATACGTTCCTCTTGCGTACCGTGGGAATTTGGAATGGGCTCCCAGCCGCGTTTTTCCCACTGCGCTACGATATGGAGTTTTTCAAAAAAAGTGTCATAAAATTTGTTCGAGGCCGGAAGCGCACTAGTGACATCTCTGGTGTCGTAAACATTCATAGGCGACGGTAATCACTATCCATTAGGACCTTATCTATTGTACTACAGCTTTAATAAAGCTATATCTTTTTCAAAAACAATAACGTCTAAAACTAAAACTAAGTGAACAGCCGCACGCGAGAGCGTTGCCCATTCTTAAAGCGAGTACGCTCAGAATAGACTACAATAATTCATAACCGTTATGCGCCTGCGCACACTTCGACAATAATGCAATCCGCGCATAAAATATTCGTACTTTATATGCTCTTCTAATTGTTATGGTTATGTTATTTTTTGTTGGCAAAAATGGAATCCATATGAAATCTTATAATCGAAATAAATTTAAAATGTACTGACACTATTTGAAGCTTTGATATCAATAAAAATTGGTTTAATAACCTTTAATTGGTTTAATAACCGATATAAGCGTTTTATTATTATACACGAAACACATTAAATAATGGAAAAAGGAAAACACAAAGAGGCAGAGTTTTGATTTAATCGACTATCAAATACGTTTAATAAATAGCGAAATATGCATTTTCAAACTCGTGAAAATTGTATCATCTAACTTTTAACTTTTCTTTCACTTCTCCTAGTCAGCACAATAAGCTTTTTCCTTCCATATTCCTCTATTCTGACATACGTCCTCTGTCACACCACAAATCATAATGTCATCCTTCACACAATCCGTCTATCTCTTTTGTGGTCTACCGTTACATTTGTACCCGTCAATATTCTGGTTTAACACGTAATTTTCATCCCTCCTCATGCTCATACCTTGAGTCGTCTTCTTCTCAATTTATGTTGTCACGGATGCAACTTTTAAAACTTTTATAGTTCTGAAACAAATCAAGTATAGAGCTTGAAAAATACTTTCAACAAAAACTGGTTTAAACAAAATTATATGCATTGAGTAGTAGATTTTGAAATATGGGATATTTTTAATGCTTGTCAACAGTTAAAGTTACGTTTTTGTTGTGTGATAGACCGCAAACAATTCTAGAATGGATCCTACACGCTCAGACCAGAAAAATAACGGATCATTCTTTTTCGAAATGTATTCAGCTGAACCTGGGGCCTATGCGGTCCAGTAAATTAGCCCACAAGATCACAAAGAAATATTTGACGCCATAGAGACATTATGGAATCATTATCATGATTTCAGCTCTTGATTAAATATTAGGGCCAACTCGATCGGTGTGATACCACGCTCTCACAGAATTTCAGCTTGAAACGGTTAGCCTTGAACTAATCATATTTCTTGCATTGAGAGAGACTTCCGATGGTCGACTTCCTCTTCCCCCTATTCCATCGCTATTTATTCCATAACTCATTCTTCCTGTCTGATCCTCCCATTCCCTCTATCTTTTCCTAAAGGTTGGCAACACATTGGGTTCTCACCAAGTGTTGCAAACGCGTGTGCTTACACACGTGTGCAACGGTACGTATGCAACACACGGTGACCACTTTCCAGTACGCCCAATTAAAATATTTGCCAGCTTCTAAATACAAAATATATATATAACACTAGCGGCCCAGCGCGGTTTCACCCGTGGTACTCCCCGTACTCCCGTGGTATATAGCGTAATGTTATATAGCCTATGAAACTCCCTGTTAATGTAGCTTTCGAACAGTAATTTTTTTTTAAATCGATTTAGTAGATCCGGAGATTACTCCCTAGAAAGTCACAAACTCTTTATAATATTAGTATAGATTTTAGTAACTTCGCACAATAAGTAACATATGGATTTAAAATCTTTCGACCTAACCAATTAATTTTACAAACATAACAAGCTCTACATTTATATATTAATACTTGGCCTAGAATCCGTTATGAATGCACAACCGCAATAATAATGTACTTTTGAACAATTAATAACATTCAAGACACACAATGACCGCTCACTTTGACTCAAGCATCCGTTTTATGTCTGACTTATGGACGGCAAAGTCAATTGTCTCGGCTAAATCTGGTTTTCAAATAAGTTTACAATTCTGTTAGGTGTTAACATAGCATTATAGCGAAGCGATTAATACAACTGAGCTATCTAAAGTTAAAACGATTTAGTAATCGCTAACAATTATTTCGAAATTTAGCTTCGTGAGTGACTCAGCGTAGTGTCGTCAACTGACTACAATTTAATAGCACTAATAGTATAACTACGCTGATTTTCGAAACTTGCCTATAAATCAGTGTTTTCTAATAAGAAAAACAGTTGGGAGTGTCTAGGTAGTCCACGACCACCATCTGATCCTGGTCCCTAAATCAGTGTAGCGTGTAAAAAATTAAACCTTGTGCAAATGTAATTGTATAATATATTAGGATTTGTACGTGACTTCATTCACGCTTAACTTGAAATTTCTGTGGGATTACCGGGACACAAAGTACCGCAGCATTTAAAAAGATTGCAAGCTGTCGTTAAGTGAAAACTGTGTCGGAATAAGCAAATTTTTATGAACCCGAACAACTACAAGTCGCACCTGGGAAAATTGCCGCGCGATTCCCTGTATAAAAAAAATCGAACACATTTTATTACATAAAATTTGCTAATCAATCATTAAAAAATCACATTGGATTTCGACTTTTTTATACTGGCCATTTTAAATAATACCCAAAAAAATCCGGCGGAATTCTCAGAATAAAAAGTAGAGCAGTTTTTAAGTCTATGAATTTGCTGTCGATCAGCGAAAACCGCATTGAATCGGCCCCGCAGTTTTTACGTGAATCCCGAACGGACTAAAAAAATTGCATCGAGATCTCCATCATTTATAGAGTGTATTCTAGTTGTTGTTTTTTCAATGAACAGACACGGCATTTTTAGAATTTTATAATATTATAGATTTCTGTACTTTAGAAAAAAAGCTTGAGATAGATAAATATGAATTGTTTTTTTTAGCTACATGTATTTCTAACTTATATGTAAGGTCTTAGATAAAATTTTGTTTAAACAAAAGGCTTTGAATATAGTGCCTGATTTAGATAATGGATCATTATGATATTCTTCTAATTAGATATCGAGATATAAAAAACTATTTATTTCAAACGACATTTTCTGACAGACTTAACGGCTTTTTATTATTTTTGTTTTACTCGTAAGGAAGTATGAAAAAAACCTGGCTTGTAATTAAAATCTACAAATATTTTTCGTTATTAAATATAGTCCATAGATTATTAATACTGCTTTATTGGTCATTTGAAAATGTAAAGAGGCAAGTGAGGTGTGTAAGAATAAGCCTAAATGGCACTCTGTTGTTCGTGCCTACCCCGCAAGGGAACTGGCGTGAAGTTATGTATGTATGTATGTATGAAAATGTAAACCCTTCTTCTGACACATTTTCCAAGTGTCGCTTGAAACATAGATAGATTGATAGAACTAATTGAAATGCATCTACATGATGAAGGTAACACAATTAAATTTTATCTAAGTTTAATAAGAGATAAAAAAATTTCGAGATTCTTTTGGTTAAAATAGGAAATATGCCTGTATTATAAATCATTGTACAAAATTTAGGAAGTAGTTTTTATTGCAAGAGAGAAACATTATTGAAGGTATATAGGTATATTCAATATATATTGAACTTAAATTATAACATTTTCTATGGTACGAATTCTGCTAAAATGACATTTGTTACTTCTTCTGAAATTTATGATTTTAACGCTAATTTAGCTTTAGTTGCAGTGTAACAGTGACCTTAGTAAAGGGCTAAGAAGAGCTTAGTTCAAGGCAGAACGTATTTTATTTGATCAAACAAGACATACGGACACCGTTGTTTTTCGTTGACACTAAAATGTCAGTGTTAAAAGCACTTTATGACCGAGTTGTTGAAACACGGCTTCAAACTTAATAATAGAGGATTCTTCTGACTTTATTAGATAGAAAAACAATGATAGGAATGGCAATTGCTGAGTAAAATACGTCTCTAAACAGTTCCCAAATTATGCGTAATAAATTAATGATTTGTTGATGGCCTCTGTGGTTAAGCGTGCTACGCCTTTGCCGGCCAACCTTATTACAATGCAGAGGCACCGAGTTCGATACGTAACATGGTAAACTTCTGTCTTTGGTCTGGGTGTCTGGGATCGAACGTGGTCCGTTGTATATTATGCATAACACGAGCATAACTTGCTTAGCTTAGGGACATACAATGTGTTTTTGACATAAAAAAATAACTTTATTTACACAAGATACGACAAAATCTCGGACAAACAAAATAAGTACACCGAGCCCCAAGTTTCAGAGAGAAGCCGGCTAAATGAAGCTTATTTTATAGTAGGAAGCCGATCATACATACATACATACGCCAGTTCCCTTGCGGGGTAGGCACGATCAACAGAGCGCCATTCAGGCTTATTCTTACACACCTCACTTGCTTCTTTGACATTCATAACTCTTATCATGCACGCTCGTCTGTTCTTAAGGCTCCTGACATCACCTTCTGCTAGTACACGATCAATTTAATATTAAATAATAAAATTAGCACGATGGAATAGTTCCAATGGATACATTACTATTAACCACATAGACGCAAACCACGTGTATACAACATAAGTTTAAGCACACAAATAAAATAGAACACCATATTTTACATATTTTTTTTTTATTCGTTCGTCTGAGTACAAAATTTACAAATTTTCAAAACTTATAATTTTTTACACTTTTGAACTATAACATACTAGCCGATCCATGCCCACTTCCATGGGCGTCCACGCACGCATATCAAGGTTTAATTAAGCTTTGTAACCTTTAATTAATTCATAAACGCAGAAAGCACTCGCAGTGCCTCGTACGAGGATGTGCGCAATTCTTGCATGGAACGTTATTGCTGTAACATTTGCTAGGCGTTACCCTGCCCACTTCGCTAGGCGTAAAATATTTTTTACTTTTTCATTTATTAATCAAAATCAAATATAGCGTATGTCATTCGGAAATAATGTAGCTTTCTACTGGTGAAAGATTTTTTTAAATCAGATCAGTGGTACCGGAGATTACCCCGAACATCCAAACTCACAAATCTTACCACTATAAAATTATTATAGTAAGTATAGATCTATTGCAAACAATAAAATGTCAAAAAGCGAGAGAAAATTAGTCTCTAGCATTATCTGACCAATTATGATTTGAGAGCTTTTCAGAATTAAGGTTTTTAGTTTACTTGGTGACGATTGTAGTATTCTTCTACCATGTTTCAAATTCATTTTTGTCGGTGGTCTTTAATGACTAGATATACGCAATTTTTTTTTTAAATTACAAACAAAATTATATTAAAAACTAAATAAAATGGTAATAATTATTATTAAAGATAAAATATTGGTCCCGAACCACACACTTACAAAGATTTTTTTTATTGTGTAGTTACTTATTTATAATTTCAACATGTTGCGCTTGTCCTCGGTAGTATAGAAGTTTACCTAACGCTCCATTCACACTATTCCCCAAATTCACTCTTCTTTCTATATCAGCGGTGTACCTTCCATCCCTGCTAAAAGCACATCCAAGATATACAAACTCATTCACTTGCTCTAGCATAACATCATCGACCATTATCCTTGCATTCGTTCTGGTTTCTTCTCTTTCAAACACCATAACCTTAAAAACACATAAAAAAAAATTACAAACAAAATTATATTAAAAACTAAATAAAAAGGTAATAATTATTATTAAAGATAAAATATTGGTCCCGAACTACTCACTTACAAAGATTTTTTTTATTGTGTAGTTACTTATTTACAATTTCAACACGTTGTGATTGTCCTCGGTAGTATAGTCGTTAGTATCCCCACCTGTCACGCGGGAGACCGGGATTCGATTCCCCGCCGGGGAGAAAGTGATTATTGTAGCGTCCTCCCATCGTTTTTCTGCTTTTATTATTTAAAAAATACTAAACACATAATTTAAAAAAAAAATATTCTCCGCTTAAGGCTTACTGATATTATTATTCGTATGAATGTGATTTTGTTTATTTCTTCGACATAATTATCTCTACATTAACAAAAAAATATTTAAGTTTACCTTCAGTTTTTTTTACATATTAGTTTAACGTAAAAAAATATATAATAGTCAAATGTCAAAAAAAAAATGATTTAATATTAATAAAAGTATATGTACATTATTATACATGCATTAAATTGTACAAAATATGGTATTTTTATCGCCAATTGTGGTGTAACGATATTAAACACTCAACAGTAAAAAATAATAATGTGGGTAAAAAACAATCAAAACCAATCAGATTCCTCAGAAATCAAAAGTGAAGACAAAATACTTCGTAAATATTTTCCGAAAAGCTCTGTACTTGAAATACTCAGTCGCAGAGGATACAAGAAGCTATGCTTACTAACATACTAAAGTATATAATATAGGCACACTACACACACTATCCTCACCACACTCAAGATTATAATAATAACATTGTACAAACTAGAAGAAGGTATTTATATATCCATAATTATGTTATAGCATCTTAATAAAACTAACATAGTCTAAGCCTATGCAACGCACACCACAATCTATATATATAAAAATCAATTGCTGTTCGTTAGTCTCGCTAAAACTCGAGAACGGCTGGACTGATTTGGCTAATTTTGGTTTTGAATTATTCTTGGAAGTCCAGGGAAGGTTTAAAAGGTGACTAAATATGAAAAAAAAATGCTTGGAATGTAGTAAAAACAAGAATTTCGCTTTCCCTTAGAAACTATTCCTATCTGTCAAACATTTGATGTTCTTCCTGTCGTTTAGAAGTCAATTAAATTTATAAGTCGTTCAGAAATCAAATTAAATTTAAAAGTGAAGTTATTTTTTCATTTTATTGGTTTTGGATGTCAAACGTTTGATGTTCGTTCCGGTTAAGTTTTGACCACATTCTTTACTAAAGTTGAAACATTCTGCAATTATTATTCAGCTTTTTTATTTATTGATTCTGAGGCGGAACTAAGTCTTCCGGGTCAGCTAGTACATAATAAAAATACAAAAAAATTTAATAAACCAGTAGCGTGTAAAATATATAACATGCATATTTTTATTATCTTATAATCTCAATAAACGTACGAAACTGCAGTCCATAGATGTTATAAAAAAAACTAACACCTTAATCAAACTAGGCTTAGATAAATCATAAGTCAAAACATTTTTGTTTCCAATTACTATATTCACGCCGCACTAAATAGCTTTGGGGTGGGCAGTGAATAATATTATAATAATTTACGACCAATTAGCGAGGGAGCCGGGCCGCTGCAGACGAGGTATCGTGTTTTATGACCTATGTATTTCGGCTACTGTTCATTAAAGATCATTTATTTTATTTTTTTAGCATTAGAACTTCCTGCAAAGGTGGTCGTGAATTTAGGTGGAGGATATCAACGCACGAGCCGATATAATCGCGTTTTTTGTAAATAATAATCGGCAGACAAAGACACATTATGTCGTGTTATGAGTATGGGTATAACAGACAATCCTCGAACCGATCCCAGACACCCAAACTACAATAAGCAATGGAGAGTTAATTTACGAAAATTACCATTCCAGTAAACGAACCTGGCACTTTTGTGTTCCAGTGAAATAGACGGACAAAAGTTTAGATTACACAACCACAAGAACCGTCGAAATACGGTGCTTGCGGCGCGCTGCATATCAATGAGCAAAGAAATTTGAGGAATGATTGACATAATAATATCAAGGCATAAACGTTCTGCTGCTGGAATATAGCCCACCCACTTTTAGGAGAATGGCTAGTATACCCGCCACAGTTGTACGGCGAGTTTCATACGTTATTTAGACCAAATGTGTTAATTTTTTCTGTTTTCCTTCACCGCCAACATGTAGTAGTAATGTAAACCAAACATACTGAAGGCCAGAAAAAATGTTTTGTTTAAATATGTTTTCCTTCTTTTTTGTTTTCATCAGAACCTTGGCAAAAAACGTTTGATACATGGAGATGTTAACATTGGATAAATTTTATTCCGGAAATGGGATAGTTACTGCGTACAAAGTCGCGAATCAAGGCTCAATTATAATCATTATAAAATTAAGTGCAAAGTATGAGAATCAACTTAAATTATAGATTTATCTTGGTAGTATTTATTAAGATGTAGGTAAATGAGTAGGTAAACTCAATCATACAATATCTATTGTATGTTTTGTTTTGTATGTCCGTTCTAATTTAGTTCAGCTGTGTCCGCATGACATTTTGTCTTCGCACAAACCACTTTTGTTTCATTCATAAAGCTCACGACGTTTTGTTCCATGTGAGTATATGGAAGAAATTCAGAGAAAACAACTACATGTGACTACTAAGCAGCTGACTACAATTAACTACACGTCGCTATTGTGCAATTGATTGATTGATTCAGATGACTATACTTGGTGAGAGTAAAGTTAGCGAGCAATATTGATATGATAAAAATTATTATTGGTAACATGTTCGCAGCAAAGACAGTAAAGTCATGGTAACTTAATAATTAACATACCCAGGTCTCTTACAAAACATGCCTCGCTTAGTCTGTTTTTCTATTGCAATAACTACCTCCTGTTGGTCAGAGAAAACATCGCGATGAAACATATACAACGAGACTATCGATTTTTTAAACCCACTATTCCGCTTTGGACAAGCGGATTATAGAAATACTAGGCACTTCTCTATTGAGATTGGAGGCCCGAGCCTAAAGAAAGAACGTTCATAGGTTGCTATTATCAAACTCTTGATAAGAACCGTGCTGGAAGTGTTAGTTGATTAAAACTCTTAGCCAACTTGATCGTTGTTATACGATGCTCTCAAAGAATATCGGCGTGAAATGGTTAGCCTTGAGCTAATCATGTTTTATGCGATGAGTGAGAGTTGCGATGGCCCATTTCACCCTTCTCTTATTCCATTCGCTTATCCTATAGTCTCTATCCAATTCCTGCTATCTCCTCCTCATCCCTCTATCCCACCATTCCATCCCCTTTTTTTTAAAGAGCGAAAACCTGATCGAAGTCCATCAGCTGCGGTGGGGATGGTCGCTACTGATGTGTGAGATTCGGCAGGTCGCGAAGGCACTAGCACCTCTAACTAGAACTAGAAGTGCTATTGCCACATGACAGTTAGGGGTACCTCTTAAAACCCCTCGGTGTTCCTTCCTGCGTCTTATGCCAGGGCTACGGGAAAGCGGAAGCGAGACCAACTCCGTGTGCCTTGGCAGGTGGGGGCTTCTGAAGCTACATCCACTGCCGAGGAACTACTTTTTATCCTCCGAAAGCCGCCCTCCGGTACGAGCCGAAGATCTAGACTTGCCGTCCAGCGCCGCCGCGTCTTCTTTTGGCAGAAACGGAGCAAGGACGTCCCGCTCACGCTCCCGCATCCCCTCTATCCCAACATAAAGCCTGGCAACGCGTTGGCTTCACCCTTGGTGTTGCAAGTCTATTTGGTAACCACTTCCCATTCGGATACACCCACTTGCCAGAATTTAATTTACCATAATTTCATCTGCTATACTGGTCAACAGACATAATATTGTTTCTCATAATTTTTTATGTGATACTCATTGTTTATTATATTAATCACGTGCTAGAAACTTTGTTTCCCATAAAGTCAATTTCAATAACATCATTTGTTATAATCATTATATGGCGTAATTATCATATGCCATAACACCATTGGCTATCGAAATTACTTCTAGAAAAAAATCATAAAATCGGTTTAAACTAAACGATCAATAGGTTTAGGTTTGGTTAGGTTTGGTTAGAACATGAAAAACAACGCACGAGCCGAGCGAGCGAAACGAGTGTGCCGCGGCAGCGGCCGGCGAAGTGCTAGAAAGCCAATCGCTTTTTAGGACAAAGGCGTTAGGTTAATTTTCTACGGTGAAATTAATTTAGTATGTCGTTGAAATATTCTGTTAAATAATATTATTGCAATTAATAAAATGGATAACAATACTTATGGCACTCGTGTCATTATGGAATTTAATGTTCGGGCAAACAAGAGTATGTCACATAACTTTTGTGGTAAACAAACAATTCGGGCAAGTAACATTATGTCATATGAGTATTATTGCTTATATTTTTCTGGCAAACAATAGACAACCCTTCCCATTAGATGGGCCCGCTGCGTGTTTGCCAGTTTCGCAATAAAGAAAAAGAGTTTGGAACGCCTGTTCTATCTGAAACATTACCATATACACGCACCTCATTTATCAGCGTATTAATAACAATAGATTACAGAACATTGAACACGCAACATATGACATTATGGGCACGGCGTTCAGAAGATCTCGTCCACATGCGACCTATTTGACGGATAATTCATCATAGAGACTGCAATATTCAGAACTACGTCACGCATCCTGGATTCAGCTTGGCTTGGTTTTGAGTTTTGATCATCAGTGATAGAATTTTGTTGTAGCTAAGCCCGTGTATTTTTATGGTTCGTATTATGATCCGTAGATATTTTGGTACTCGATATGATGATATACAAGGGTTATTATCGGTGTGTTTGTATGTCACAATCATGTTTCCCGGAAACTACTACAAAAGTTCCGAAAAGAATATTATGTAATCTATAGGTCGCTAAATAATGGTGCAAGGAATTAGTCAAAATATAAATAAATAAAGATCAAGGCTGGCTATATTAGTTGGTCAGATTTAGATCAAATATGATGATGTTCTGAATAATGTTGAACGTCTTCCAGCAATCTGCTGAAGCGAATTTATATAACTTCATATTCATGTTTTTAATTATTATTACTATTTAGTATTCTTGAATTGTACAGTCAGCAAAGAGTTCATTTTTATAGAGTGCACCGTACTTCTAGATACTTTGGCTGCTTAGTTACCTTTGCCACTGTGGTTGTTAACATAATAATGATGGCTTGAATGAACTCATGTATTTGACGTTGTGCGTGTAGTGATATATTTGGATAAGAAGACTGATTCGAACTATTAGACGACCTTGGTTGTATCGATATTGATGATCACTTTCGATGTTCTTATCTATTTGACCATCTTGGCCGCTCCTTTCTACAAGATGCTGACTGTATGTAGTTCCAAATAAATACTTTGTATTTCTTTTTGATGGCTTTTTTTATTTAACTCTATAGGCGGCAGAGATAATTTAGCTTCTAAAACCTTATTTTTTTTTGCAAGACTTTATTTAGAGTTAGATGCCCCATTTGCTAAAAAGTGGTTACTACGTCTTTGAATCTTTGCAATACAAGACGCAACGTTACCGCATTGCTAAGCTCGAAGAGTTTTTATGATGCGGTTCTTAAATTACTTCATGTCGTAGTAGTCATAAAGAGAAAACTTTGGCGGGAAGTTTCCTATAACTACCTAACTCCTCATCTCCCTACAACAGTAATTTCATAAAAATTGGGCCATTATTTCCAGTAAAAAAAAAACATTCAGCAAACTCCAAACTCACTTCTCGAATGTTCTATTATATCCCTTGCAATGATAACACCGGCCCATAAAAAAATAAAAACTGGTCTCTACTTTTGACCTGACCCATAGATTATTATGTTCTTATGTGTTTCTATGCGTTGAATCCGAATCTGGGGTCAATTTGGTCCATACGCCCTCAAAATGTTGAGGTTTTATGAACCAAAAGACCAAATCTGGGGTCAGTTTGGTCTACACGCCCTTAAAATGTTGACCAAACTGACCCCAGATTCCGATTCACCGCATGGAAGTACGTAAGAATAGATGGGTTAAAAGTACAGACAACTTTTTATTTTTTATCGGCAAGTGTAATTGTAAAAATTTGTAACAAAAACTTAAATTGAAGTATCTGCCTGTGATTTAAAAACTAAATGCTAACATTCAACAACAAATATATCTACTTGTATGTATTTTTTGTAATTGGCTAAGCTTTTAATGCTACAGTATAGTAGGTATAGCTCACATTCCTTTATGAGTCGTCACAAAGTGTCTCTTAATTTCGCCTCCCCCAGACGAACGCTACAAAGTTGTGTCTTCTAGGTACCGATAGCATACAAAAAAATTGTGTGTATGTGTGTGCAGTTTACACGCAGTAGAAGTGAAACAAAATGTGACAAGGGTTGGGAGTGATTCTAAATTTCGTGACGCCACATTTCATATATCACGAAATTTGACGTATTAAAAACTTCAAAATATTAACAACTCTATATGTATAAGCATAGTGTTTAAATGATTAAATATGATGTATTCTATCTCATTCTCTTGCAGGCTTAGTCCTATAGAAATATGTGTTTATTTCTTATTAGCGTCGCTTTTTCGTTTCATCGAGTTTCAAAACACAACGATTCTAAAGAAGTTTCAATTTAAAAATTTATCAAGTAGACTGATATAGAATAGAAGTAAACCTTGAGCTAATCATTTCAATATCGAATTCTTCCTATCTGAGCCTCTCAGCCCATCCCCTTTATCCCGCCTCCGTATCTCCTCTATTCCTTTCTAAGGGTTAGAAAAACGTTGGCTACGCACCTAATGTTGCAAACGGCTATAGAGGACGGTAACCATTTTCTAGTACCTGGGCTATATGCATGTTTTTCAGCTTCGAAATAATAAAAAAACCTGTTTACGCAAAGGCGTATTTTTATAGAGCCCCATATTATTGTTCTCTGCAATAAAGTTATATTTTTTTGCAATTGTAGGACTCTGAACTTCAGAAAAATACAATGCACGATTCCAACACTTTATTTCTGTTACCACATCTAAACACAGTTTTAATCAACAACTTTATACTAAACTTAACCTTTACAAGTTCACCAATCACGGTCGAATAATCCGATTCCAATAAACAGTAGACGTTTTTCATATTTTTGTGCTAAAACTAGGTACCACCACTCACCGACTTCTGTAAACAGTCAGTGTCTCAAGTGACGGCATCTTTAAACAGCGAACGTTCGTGGTTTTTATAACAATACAACTACTTATTTTCACAAATGTCAAAGTTATACATCGTATACAATTACTTACATAGTTTCATATACTCTAATAAATTATGCCACTATTATACAAGTAATTATTACAACTGTATTTTCACATCTCCTCTAAATACATATCAGCTGCCATATATTTGATGCCAACACAATTATATTACAAACATCACAAATTTGTCGTAATATTCAGAAGTTTCGGTATGATTTAAAGTTTTGTTAACATAGCAATATATAGCAGTGAAAGAAAAAAGCCCGAAATCAATACCTGAACACAAGTATAAGTTGACTGTGTTCCCCATTGATGTAAACACGTGGTCAGATCGAAAGTGTTGTCTTATAAGTTTAATTCCCATATAAATCTCCCCTGTTATCTGACATTTAAATAAAGTTCCCAACGGGCTTTTTGACACTTTGACCCCTAGCCGTTTACTTTATAAGTGTACATCGATTTGTAATGTAAGAGAGATATTTGTTTTTTTTTAAATAAGCACCGTACGTAATTGTCATGTAACTAAACAGTTTTTGGTAGAAACTTGAAGTGCAGTGTTTCCTTCAAAAATGTTAAATTAATTTAAAAATAACAATAAGAAATCTGTGTGTCTTATATGTTAACTATTAACTAGAATGTGATATTTCGACCTGCCACAAGAATTCCTTCATTTGGCGCCAACAGAAAACCGATAATTTGGCTAAGGCTTCTGTTGTATGAGTCCGATATTGCCAGGTCCCTACTTGACGTTGTAAGGGATGATATGCGTCCCAATGTTCTCACAATCAGGGATA
The DNA here is from genome assembly GCA_019925095.2 of Dendrolimus kikuchii. Lineage (NCBI taxonomy): Eukaryota > Metazoa > Arthropoda > Insecta > Lepidoptera > Lasiocampidae > Dendrolimus > Dendrolimus kikuchii. The sequence goes on from CM034407.1 coordinate 9,861,316, forward strand.
CCAAGAACCGCTCGAAACGGAGAAGAAAAAATTGGAAACCGGACCCCGAGTTTCAATACTATATGAATATAATTAAATATTATTTTAAAACCAAACTTCTTTACTTGTATTGTTGCTTGAAGAATATTTTAAACCGTTTTTATTTTATATTTATTAATACTTTTTTTTATTGCAGGAGATCAGCCGACAGGCAGACGGCCGACTTAATGGAAAGCGGTTACCATCGCCTATGGACATTTGCAACACCAAAGGTGCTACAAATGCGCTGCTGCTCTCTTAAGGGAGACTGGAACCTGGTCACTAATGCCGGAACACAACTCAAGGTTGTTACGGCGACATACTTTAGACCAGGGATGGTAGGCACCCAATCGGGCAAATGCCCTACCACCTGGCTGTGGGTTGTTAGGTCGCCTCTTACGACAGGCCGCCCGGCCGCAGGAAATTGTATTCTTTCTCCGTTCCTGCACGGATAGAAAACTTGATACTAATAGGTAAGACTCCTAAATCATACAAAGCCCTATAGAAGAAGAACTATAAATTAAATGCTATAAACTTAGTAAACATATGATATCTATATAATAATAAATAGTTTCAAATTACATAATGTAGGTGTGTACATTTTCTTGCAGACCGTACTTTTGCAGGGGTGGCACACAAAGGCTGGGCTGCTCTTTCCTCCGCTTCAACTTTTTACTTTTTGGCTCCATCCACCCCCCTAGCGTATCCTCTGTCGGACATAACGATGCAGAAGAGTTTTTGTTCTTTTACACATGTATTTACTCAGTTTGTCTTTTTTCTTATTTACGTTAGAACCTACCACAAATATTTGTGAGGAAATATTTCAATATGGCTTTCAGAGCGTGGCAGTACAAAGACGAAAATAATATTTTTATTTTTATATTATTATTTATTTTAATTCTGTTATTCTCTGATCTATTTTGTTAGTTGTGAATTTAGGACAAAACTAATAGACCGATTTAAGTACGCTAACTACGTTAAGTTTGATTTTTTATGTTAGTTGTGATAGTTTATGGTTTACGCGTAGTTTGTTTTTTTATGAATAACAATAACATGGCATGGGCATATAATGAGGAGGGATGAAAGTCACGTGACAAAAAGAATGTTAAACTACAAGATGGATGGGTACAAATGTAAAGGTAGACCAAAAAAAAGATAGATGGATTGTGTGAAGGATGAGATGCAGATATGTGGTGTGACAGAAGATGTATGTCAGAATAGAAGGGTGTTTGAAGGAAAAGACATATTGTGTCGACCCCAAGTAATTGGGATATGATGAAAGAAAAGACAGAGAGAATAATGTGAATGTTTAGATTATTGCTTTTATGTAATAATTCTTAGACACCACACAAAAACATTTTTCTAAAATCAAATCTACTGGACAGAGTATAATAGGTGATATTCAACACTACTCAATTATAGGTATTATCAACTCACACTCCCTTAATCATCTTTCTCTCAGTTTCCAAGTTATATATCATAACCATAATAATACGTATATGTTTATAAACAAGGTGTTTCCATAGAATGTTTGATAGGGGGTGAATGGAAGCGAGTAATTAGAAAACAAACCCGCCTTCCCTCGGGACCCCAGGTCTTGGGTTCTATATCAGAGCTTATTGTGGCACATAATTTTGATGGCTGTAAGAGATGATGAATTATAAATAGTAGATATACTTTCATAGAGAGTGCAATGAAAATGCTGACAATATACTTAGAATAATGGAAAAAGAAATAGTAATTAATACAAAAAATAAATAAAAAACATACTTCGTAACACATTGTTTTATCTGAAACTTACGACCTAGATGTCTTTAAGTCTCGCGGAAACAGGTACCATCTAGATAAGCGTGCTCCACCTTAGGCTATATTTCCTTTTGACATCAGGTGCAATGGCTGTCAAACACGAAATTATTTAATTCTAGCTTCTGCCTACGACTTCGTCTGCGTGGAATAGTTAAAAAAAGTAAGTTAAAAAATCCCCCGATTTTGAAACATTCTTCATTGATGCTCCGCTCCTATTGGTCTTAGCGTGATGATATATAACCTATAGCCTTCCTCGATAAATGGGCTATCTAACACTGAAGAATTTTTCAAATCAGACCACTAGTTTCTGAGATTAGCGCGTTCAAACAAACAAACATTGTTAAGCTTTATATATTAGTATAAGATAAAAAAAAAACACTCTGCAATCACAGTTTGCGCCACCAGCTTGTTCTGGTTTTTATAGAAAATATCAGTTAAAAATTTCAATCAACGTTATATTATTTAATGAGTACATTTTTTTAGACTTAAATCAGTTATACCTAGATTTAAAATTCTAATAAGCTCCGTTCCAATTTCATGATCTTGAAGTATACGAAATTGAAAAGGAGCTATATAAGATTTTCAGTTATGACTGATTTTAGTTTAAAATACATTTTTAAACCCATTGTACAAAATCGAACGATTTATTGCATTAAAGTTCGGAATTGTATGATAAAAAACCTAACGCTTTTTAGTGAAGGCTTGTATTAATATTTCTCGTTATAAAACTCCAAAAAGTATGTTTTACATAAGTTTAAATTGATTTTCTTAAATAAGCGCAGACAGCTGATGCCGTTTGTGTCAGAAGTGAGTATTTGCTGGACGGTTGTTATAACTTTGTATTCTTTTTCCATGATATTACTACTGAAAGAGGCTTCATTAGTGCGTTGCGTTGTGTCGTCGCAATGGATGAACGCATTGTATGCTACACCTCCGTTGCGACGACGCATGAGGTCGCAGCGCAGCGTTTCAGTGTCGATTTCAGTCGGCTTTCGACAATGGATCGGAACAAACGTGTTCTATTGTTGCTTTTATTATGCCACTGCCGAAACAAACGTAAAACAATAAAATATTCTGGATATCTTGATTGCATTAAGAAATAGTGATGGTCAGTTTTTTATGCGGGAGTATAGTGAGTTGCTGTTACACGAAAGCGCATGATGTGGCATGTCTCCAAAAACTATGAATATGTAAAACGCCGCAGCATTGACGCTACAACGATGCAACGCACTAATAAGGCCGCTCTTTTACTATGCTTTTCTCCTTAGTAATCTTCTTCTATGCCGTTAGTAAATAAAATTAATAGATAGACAGTATGGCAAACCAGCTTATTATCTAAGATCATAGGTGTATAAAAGGTAACTGAACCACAGTTTACGTAATTAACCCAACTCAATACGGACTCCGCATACTCACAGACTCACACAAAACATAATCTATAGTCAGTGGCATTGCCTTTGGTTCATTTCAAATAAACTCCCCCACATACCTATACGAGGTTAAAAACATTATCAACCATTCACCTTGAACTACCCCGTCCGTCTCTGTTCTTATATAAATTGTGATAGACGAGGAAACGTAATACATTTTCCCGGCTCAAGTTTCATTGGACATTGTGTAACAGTTTTGCGGGTGAAACAAATCTGTTTGCAGTTTATTTCACTCTTATTGCATTGTGTTAAGATATGTTTTAGTTATATTGGGTGTATATGTATGGTGGTAAGATGTGTTAAAGGGTGTATGTATCCCCCTATCCTCTCCCCTTAGGAGGCAACGTCTTGGAAATGTTTAGTCTTGCCTGTATAGACGTTTTGTTTGCCTTTTATTCTGTGTTGCCTTTATGTGAAACAGATAGGCGCTTTTGTATGGGCTTGAAATGTATAGAACCTTTATATACCGTCTTGGGTTGAATGTTTTAAAAGAGATTTCGAAACCTCCTAAAATAAGAGACTTAGGTAAATTAGGAACAAATGCGAGCTATTACCGAGGAGGGGACGATATACCCACTATGCTTATCCAAGGCGGATTACCGAGTTTGACAAATCAGTTATCTCGATGTGCAGGTTTCATCATAACGTTTCCCTTCATCGATAAGTGTAACAATATACAAAGTAATAGACCACAAACATGTTCATTCAACTGAGACGAGAATGTTGAGATGGATGATATTACAAGAATTGATAAGGTAAGAAATGAGTACATAAAGGGATCTTTGAAAGTTGCACCCGTGATTCAAAAATTGAGAAGAAAACTAAGGTGGTATGGGCATGGATATATAAGGAGGAGGGATGAGAGTCGTAAAACTAGGCGATTGATGGGTACAAACGTAAAGGTAGACCAAAAAAGAGATGAATGGATGATGTGAATGGACATATTATAATTTGTGATGTGACGAAGACGTATGTCAAAATAGAGGAGCATAGAAAGAAAAGGCTTATTGTGCCGACACCAAACAATTGTGAGAAAAGAGATGCATATTCAGAATATTGCCTAAGTTGTAAATGTGTACCGTTGGCAATATAAAGCTGCATACTCACCTGCGAGCTGTAACTGCGAAGTTACTGTAGCTAAAAATAATAGTTTGTACATGCTGGCAAAATAAAGTAGAAAATAATAGGGGCGCCACTTTCACAAATTTGTCTAAACTAGCAACTCCAATATTAGGTCAAGGGTAATTTCGATACTTATTAGGGATTTTTAGTACCACATCAAACATCGTGCAAGTATCAAGTTGCTGTAGTTACGTTGTATGCAGTATTTTATCAACATAGCCTATGATATTTACTTTAATAATAATGACTATAATTTTGTAAGCAAGAGCTTTAACACCTTATAATAGTTAACACAACGGTTATTTGATTTAAAAAAAAAAAAACTAAACAAACCACTACAAACCTATCATGTCAACTATTCTTTGGTAAATGTCGTCGAATTATAACGAAAAGATGTTTGCTTCTAATTCCACTAGACATCCTTGGTAAACTTTAAAATCACTGCTGACGTGAAACTTGGTATTATTACACGCGTATTTTTTTTAGTGGAATTTAGGATCGGATCAACGTTAAAATTAAAATAACATGCATAAATTCGCTTGGTTTATTATTCACTGACCTTGACAACAGATAACATAGAATATTGCCAGGTGGCAAAAAAATTAGTTCTCATTCTAGACGTTATGGCCAGGTCGTATCATGGCTCACGAGCTCGAGGCGAGCGGCACGCGGCGCGCTCGCGGCGACCCGACAAAGCGAAGATCAAGGTCGACGTATACATATTAGAGCACGTTACTGTATCCGCTCGGGTATAATTATGGCTCGCAAATGAGTACGCGGCTTAAAAATGGCTTTTAACAAATGTCACTATAGTTTTTTTCAAAAATTTGCAATATAAATATTTAATGTAATATACCTAATAATAATTATGGATACATATTTATTCACTAAGTCACATAATCTACTAGATACTAATTAATACCAGAAAAGTATTCATAAATTAAATTTCTTAGTACAGGGGGCTATCGTTTTACCGTCGACATGAAACATGGTAAGGGATCGGTCAGTCAGCGACACCTGTTCTCAGCATCCGGTCTCGAGATACAGTGCCCATTGCTTCTTAATGAACTCTCTGCTAAAGCAATTGTAGATAACGTACAAGTTTGTGTTCAGTTTTCATACGAAATAGTGTGGAAACGAAACGTATACACGTATTGGTAAAGCATATTTTGTTTTGATAATAAACTCGGAGTTTTATTGGGTCAATTTAGTATCAATATAGTGAGTCGGAAATCAATATAGTTTATTGTAATTAAAGATTGTTGTGATGAAGTTCATAGAATTTATGATTTTAATTTTATTCTGGGTTTATTTATTGATATAGCTAAGTTAATCAAAGAGGTTGGTTTAGAATGAAATTATATTATCTAATATTAATGTACCTAAGTGAAGTAACATTGCTGGTGTTTTGGAATCTTAGTTATAGACGATGTCATGATTCAGTATTACAGAAATAATATTCATTAATGTGTTTTTTTATGTTTACAGGTAAGAAAATGGGTAGACGGGCCACCTCATGGTAAGTGCTTATTTACTGCTACCTGTGATTTTTTATGTTTTTCCAATTTTACATGCATAAATAAGTGCAAATGGTCTCTGCAAGACAAGTCCAGCTGTAGTAACTTTTCTTTTATTGTCATACTTTAATACACAAATTATCAATATCAATTGGATTTATTTGTATTTTAACACTATCTTATATAGTCACCTTACCAAATTTCATAATAATCTGTATTTCCAAGGTCTCGAAGAAGAAGAAAAAAACAATTCTAAGAATATTATGATCAAATTTATGTATTGGTGGATAGGGTTGACATGATATAATTCGTATTTCAATTATTATATTTATACTAAAACTATGTAACTGCATTGGGTATGGAAGAAAGAGCATGAAAGTAGAGTAAACGCGGTCGAGATGCGAGCACTGCGCAAAATCTGCGGAGTGACGCTCGCGGACCGCGTTCGTAATACCGAAGTAAGAAAGAGAGTTGGTCTGAAAGAGAGTGTCGGGGTGAAGGTAAGGAAAGGAATGCTCCGGTGGTTCGGGCATGTGGAAAGAATGCATGATGAAAGAATGACTAAACAGATATACAATGCAAAAGTGGATGGATGCAGAAGTCGTGGAAGGCCACGACACACCTATGATCAAATTGATCGTGTACTAGCAGAAGGTGATGTCAGGAGCCTTAAGAACAGACGAGCTTGCATGACAAGAGTTATGAATGTCAAAGAGGCAAGTGAGGTGTGTAAGAATAAGCCTAAATGGCACTCTGTTGTTCGTGCCTACCCCGCGAGGGAACTGGCGTGAAGTTATGTATGTATGTATGTATTATTATTTTATTTACATACCCAACTGTAAACATGCTTAAGCACAAAGTGATCAATCTTTTAAAATGAATCAGCTGAATATTTTTCTTGAAATAACAATGACCGTCTACAAGGCCTTTCATTCTATGAATAGTGGTTCTATTTTTGAACTTAGGTGTCAAGTCAGATAGCGTGCAAACGTGTAATTGTTTTTCATTTGTTTTTTGCTTGAACGTCTATTTGATAAAAGGTGTTAAGGATGACGGTTTATTTTCTTTGTTTTTGTATAGTTGATTGTTGGTTTTAAATACTAATAAGTGTAAAGGTATTCAATAACAAGCAGTGTATCATTAATTTGCGTTAAGATATGTAAATTAATGTTGTTATTACTAGTGGCAATGTACCTAATAACTAATTGTGTTTTATTAAATGCATGGGAACTATGTTCAATAACCGTAGTAGATGAAAAATGCGGAGAGCCGGAATAAGTGCGTAAGTCTAGTATTTGACAGAGATTACTGGTTTGTGAAATCTTGTAATCCGCGGTAGACATTAACTATGACGTGGTAATCATATTGCATTTAGGCACCACAAAATAATAATCAATTGTTCAATTCACTTTTTGAAATTTAAATCAATCCATATAAAACCTGTGTTAACAAAATGAACATTGTTTCGAAAAATTTGATAAGTTAAAGCACACTTTATGAATATTTAGAAGATATAAATCGATTTTTTTTTATTGCAGGAGATCAGCAGACAGGCAAACGGCCCACTTGATGGAAAGCGGTTACCATCGCCTATGGACATTTGCAACACCAAAGTTGCTACAAATGCGCTGCTGCTCTCTTAAAGGAAACTGGAACCTGGTCACTAATGCCGGAACACAACTCAAGGTTGTTATGGCGACATACTTTAGACCAGGGGTGGTAGCCATCCAGTCGGGCCAATGCCCTACCACCTGGCTGTGGGTTGTTAAGTCGCCTCTTACGACAGGCCGCCCGGCCGCAGGAAATTGTATTCTTTCTCCGTGCCTGCACGGATAAAAACGATTTATTAAAAATCAATCCTTTTCCTTAGTTTGCCGTTTGACATCCCTTCACAGAAATTGATCCTCACAAGCTACACTATGATTTATAATAAAATAATTTACCATCGTCATTAAAAAAATTAAAAATATTATTAATCATAACCAAATATAGCCTATGTTATCAAGAATAATGAAGATTCCTAATGGTGAAATAATTTTCAAAATTGGTTCAGTAATTCAAGAGACATCTTACAAACAAACTCACAAACTTTACCTCTTTATAATACAGTATAGATAACAGACAGGTTATGCATGGATTTAGAACCTAAAAATCTAACAGCACGCTTGTTTTGAGAGACAAATTGTTATATCTCCATTATCACAATCTTCTTCTGTCCTGTATATAAATTAAGATATGAAAAATAGACCCATTTTTCAAAAATAATCTTTCCCTTGGTTTGCCGTTTGACATTCCTTCACAGCAATTGATTCTTACAAGATACACAATGTGTTTTATTTTCCAAAATTAGTTGATTCGATTCCTGACGAGGATAATTGATTTTTCAAAAATCTAAGGATACCAATTTAATTTTCGTCAAAATCGGCCTTAACACTCCTTTGAGTGTTTTTCTCTATTTCGTATAGTATAGGATTTGGCGCTGAAGGCCAACTTGAAAAAATTAATCTGTGTAAACTAAAGCATTGTTTCTCATTTTTGTTTATTTCTCTCAAAACAGATTTTTTTTTATATATTAATTTTTATTTTGCGACCCACGAAAATACCAAAAAGTTAAGTAGAAATCTTGGGACTCCTTCACTACAAAATTATAATAATGCCTATTTTAATGAATAGTTTGTTTGTACGTTTGATTTGTATAGGTCTTAATTTCTAACAAACTGCGACCCTTTTTAATAACAAACGCTATACCCAAGCAAAGAAACGATGCACAATGTAGCTAATCGTTAAAGCGTTATTTTTTACCGTCGTCGTCATTAACACTGACGGAGGTAGAGCAGGGTCAATAAAGATAGTTTCTCAAGACAATAGTAGAAACAAAGATGGTTGCCAAATATCTCAACGGTAAATAATAGACCGCAATTCAAATAATTTTAAATTTGGAACAGTACACATTATTCCAATTCGACAATAGAACCGCGACGGCATTCCAATTCGGTGCGCTATTGTTGTATGCTGACTTGTGATTGGTGGAAACGCACAATGGGCCACGCCCACAACACAATGCCCTATTGTCGTCCGTTTCACAAATAGCCGCCCAAGTACGTTTCACGTAGATATTTCAGTGTGCGCTTTACCTAAAGGTGGGGGGCTTCACCTGCGATAGTGTTACAGATATAGGCCGTTTCACGCAGATATGCCGATGGGTTTAATGCGACATCGTTAATTATGTTAATTATTGACAGATGATCAACGTATATATATATTAATGTGGCTTATTAACGCTTTAAATAAGACATATTGAACTAGAGCTTAAATCTTTAACACTAACGCAAATGAAGCCCCAGCATATAGGAGACAGGGACTTTTAGGCCTAAGACATGAGTAATTAGTTGAGATATGTCTTAATTATAGCGTTATACTTTTCTATTACAAAACAGAAAACAACAGCCCTAAATTCTACCTGAAAGTCGAGAAATCTTAAAAGCTAGGTCACAAATAAAATAAGTGACCGGTCACCATAATCGATTTATGCGAATGAATTTCAACAATTAATATTAAGAAAACACATCACACGATTAAATAATTCAAAATAACTAAACTCATAACAATTAACAAATAAACAAATATCAACATAATAAAAATAAATCTTAAAATTACTCTCATCCTTTTTACAATCTGGGCCCATGAATATATAAAAGCGTGCATGTCTTATTTCTTTTCATATAGATAGTATTTCAAAAAGGAATGTTAAGGTAGTTTGGTCACGTATGAAAGAAGAATGGATGAAAGCAGAAACACAAGACAAGTTGCTGCTGGTAGACCGCGACATACACATCATGATCAAACAGCAGAAGTGTTAAAGAAAGGTCAGCCAAAAAGCACGTCAGATAAAAGTGCATGTATGAAGAAATTAATGAAAGTAGATCGTCGCAAGTGGTTATCCGTCGTCTCTGCCTACCCTATGGAAAACAGACGTGATAATATGTAGATATGTATGTTTTCATTTTCATGTTTAGTGGCCTGGGCATTGTAATGCTTAAGTCCGGAAGCAGTCGATTCGATTTCCATTTCGATGAATTAATGAAGGTAGTTATATAAACTACTAATAATTTGAACTTCCGTACAAAAACTTGTTACTACCGTACAAACAATTCATACTTTTCTTAAGATTAGATTAGTATTGTTAAAATGTTGTTGTTTTATTGTATTAACCAAGATAATATTTTAATGCTGCATTTTTGTAATTGTTTATTTGGTAAGCTATAAATTATTATCCGTCTATATAATATTACATTATGAGGTAAGTATTTTCATTTAATTATTTCATTTATAAAAACGCCATACCTTTGAACGTATCATTGAGTTGAAAACTACTGAGCCCAACGACAGCACGTAAACTACTAATAACTAATAATTTAAACTACCCTACAAAACATTTTTAAATTTTTAAACGTTTGAACGTAAAATGTTACTAACGTCTGCAAATGGAACCATTAGTAGAACTAATCTCCATTTGTGAAACTCCCAACAATATTATACCCCCTAAACCCCCAAAATACACCCCCTAAATTATACCTCATGTCCATTTCACTTAGTTTTTAGGGTGCCGTAGTACCATATAAAATCGTCATACGTCTTTTCATCCATTTATCTAGATGACAGAGACATCTATACCACTTTTGTTTCTTACATGTTTTTGGTCTGTTGTTCGTGATGCACGTGAAAACTACTGAGCTGATTTCAATACGGTTTTCACTGTTTGATAACAAATTTCCGGTCTTATAACCGGCGGTACTTTATATCCCGAGAATAAGACAGACATATTGCCGGGAGAGGTTCAAAGTGCTCAGGTGGAAAAAAAGGATTGGGATGCGAAATTTTCACTAATCCATGAAATCTTTAGTAAAACAACTGTAATTGTGTATGTCAGTTTTTTACAGAAATTTCCGGGATTCATGTATTTTTGATGCTGAATATAACTTTTGATTTTATAAGTCGCGGGCAAATGCTAGTATTTCTATAAAACTACTAGGTTTATATGGGCGTAAACAAGGTGTAGGTGTCGGTGAGTATCTTTTCTATAAGCCTCTATAATTATAAGGATGTGGTGAAGTTGTATAAAATAGAAATTCAGTGAAACCACTATTGCGCCATATTTTTTTCTATTTAAGGCCTGGGTAACCTATGATTGTAGTGTGTGAATAATATTTTCAACAAAAATTGATTTGTAAAAGATACGTTTACAGATTTCTGAAGTATGGACTACCTATTTTCAATTAAATGCTGTTTTCATTTCGCATACTTGGAAAGTACGCTTGAAGTTACCTGATTAGGAGTACTTTTCGACCCTGGGAAAGGATTTTCCCTACTGTCAATAAATTTAAAATTATGCGAGCCATTTTTTTACGAGATGTAACCATCGTGGACACTACTCTTCGGGGAGTACAGTGGGGTAGTGTTGGACTCCCAATGGCATGCTCGGACCTACCAACTAAACCACCTCTTTGTTCCATCTTGACGCCGTATGTCAGGACTTTGGGAACCAAAGACACATAGTCCATCCATGACCTTGACGGCGGTGGCTCATGCGAGCCATGTCCCAATTTTTATACAGCCACTTTATTAAATCCAGATATAAAATTATAAGTAAAATGTATGAACAATTTTGTAACATGACTTTTTCAATTGATATTATCTTACCAACATTGTTTATTTATGTTTGAATAAAATATTGTTTGTTTAATTAGTCAGGAGCTTATTTACTTTTCTCATATAATAAAAAGCAGTGTGTACAGTTATTACAGTCCCATCGCTGTATGACGAAAACAGTACCTATAAATTCGTCACTGGTACGAAACCCTTCAAGTATGGGCTGACACGCACTTGGCTGATTTTTTAACGAAGCTTTTACCTAAAAGTAACCGTCGCCTTTTAGAGCATTTAAGTGGTATCCATTTTTTACTACAAACAGACAAAAAAGCGAAAGAATTTATTACCTATTTCGTACAGTTTTAATGTATTTTGGGGCGTTTCAGGTTTTTCCTTACTGAAAAACATTTGTGTATTAAGTGACATTTAAGAGAGTTTGATTTGCCGCTTTACTAGATATTTTTTTGAACATTACTAGACTGGACAAATTATTATTAATAAAACTTTTTTAGGAGATTTTGATTTTGATGGAGATATTGATGGGGATAGGGATTGACGAGTTTTTCTATAGTAGGTACATAATCTAGAATTTACTCCGTTGTGTCAAACCCTACGCAGTAGTTTTATTTTACTTACATAAAAACTTAATTCAGTTTTTTACATATAATATATGTAAAAAACATATGAATTACATATGTATAATAATGATAATGAAACAAGTCCATGTGGTCTTGACAACTGCCCAGCAAAACATGGAAATGAGTGGGAGTGAAGCCAACCTGATTTGAAGTAATACAATGAATGGCAAAAACGCGATTGCAGCGTTAATCCGTCCATTCTAAGGAAACTACGTCATTTATTGGGATAAAAAGTATCCTAAGGTATCCCCTCGGTTATAAGCTACCTTTATGTCGAGTTTCATTTAAATCCGTTCAGTAGTTTTCACGTGATTAACAGACAGACAAAAATTCTAAAAATTTCATTTTCGGATTCTGCAGGTCCGAATTTAACCCCTTGATATTTTTTTCAGATTTTTAAACGATTTGTACAAACTTAAACCATTTTTCGAATTTACAGATTTATGATAGTATATATAAAATAACAAATCTGCGAAGTGATTATCGGATCACAAAGTTACATTAAAAGGTAGCAACAAAAACACAACCGCAACTCTACATATTCGCCTATTCCACGGAAATGACGTCATTTATCAGGATAAAACTTATCCTAAGTCTTAATCTGGGATATAAGCTCAATAGTTTCACATGATGCTCAAAAGATAAATAGATAAAAATTCCAAAAGATACCTTTCCACAATCTAATTCAAAACCTCTTATTTTCTTTATCATTTTTAAAGACATTGTACGAACACCACTCCCAATAGATTTGTCACTGGTAAAATATAATAACAAATAAAACTCAAACCTATAAAGAACTAAGGACCGTGAGAAAACATTCACTTTTGTTACAATATTAAGTAACTTATTAGTTATCGGATCGAATCTTTATGTATCTACTAAAAGGATGGACTCGGGGTTATCTTAGATGTCATCTAATTGAAAACAGTAGTAATTAATAGATACATTAATTAACTATATAAGGTAGCGAGCGACTGTGCTCTATTAGTATTTAGGTATAAATTCGAAAGTTGTGGTAGTAAGTAAGCTAAGGCTTTTGGGTTTCAATCAAATAATGCTGGTTCAACTTTAAGCGGCAATTATGGATAGACATTTTTCAAGCCTAATTTGCATGTTGCACATCAAATTAGTCTACTATATTGGCCACCGTGGCGGATTAACCACGAGAACTTTTTATCCGTGCAGGAACGGAGAAAGAATACAATTTCCTGCGGCCTGGCGGCCTGTTGTAAGAGGCGACTAAACAACTCACAGCCAGGTGGTAGGGTATTTTTGCTCGACTGGATGGCGACCACCCCTGGTCTAGAGTATGCCGCCATAACAACCTTGTGTTGTGTTCCGGCATTACTGACCAGGTTCCAGTCTCCTTTAAGAGAGCAGCAGCGCATTTGTAGCACCTTTGGTGTTGCAAATGTCCATAGGCGATGGTAACCGCTTTCCATCAAGTGGGCCGTCTGCCGGTCTGCTGAACTCCCGCAATAAAAAATAAATAAAAAAAAAGAGAAGGTCTGAGATCCGAGGGTGTTTATATATACATGTTGTAGGTATATGTACATACATAACTATAATAGAATACCTATACGTAGATGAATATAATAAAAATATCGTAATAATAGTTCTTATCATCCCACTGCTGAGCTCAGACCTCCCCATTGGTTATAGTGGATAGAACAGCATCTACCTATACTCGCCACGCTTCTCCAAGGCGGATTGGCTGGTTTGATACATTGGTTATTGCAATGTGCAGATTTCATCACGATATTTTCCTCCATCGTTAGCACTTGCTAATTGTAACATATTAAATTAGAAAACTGTCTAAGTGGTGCATGCTTTCCGATCAAAATTCGAACCCACATCTCTTTTACAAAGCAAGTTTGCAAACTATTTACTTTTATTGTTTTTAATGTAATCTGTTTAGGTACTACTCTAGCGGTCACGACAGACTTTGTCCTGCTTTGAAAAAAAATGTGTGTGTGTGTGCAGTTCAGACGCAGTAGAAGTGAAACTTCAGAAAATATACTCACAGATAATTCTTCTCTAACTTTTATTGATATAAATATAATTCCTTTAGCCTACATCCGTCAAATTACAATTCAAAATAAACTTCTTAAGTATCACTCTCAATATTTCACTGTTTTAGTCTAAAAAAAATTTCATCAAAATCGGTCCAACCGTTTAGGATGAGTTCAGTCACATACACGCGTACAGAAGAATTATATATGTATATAAAGATTTAAAGCTTACGTATTAAATATTTGTCTTAAATCTTATTGTCATACCATTATAATATGTATCCCATGTAATGGTTACAAAACAAGTAAATAAACCCCAAACTTGTCACAAACAGAGCACAAACCCTTTATAAGGGACCAAGTTTTCCCATCGAAACTAAAGTTGCGTTATTATGACAAAACGATAGGGTGGAAATTAACCCGTTATCTGAGGGTCTCGGGTGAACCCAACAAAAGGGTCGTATCTGGATTTAATACCGATTATAAAGGATCTCGGCTATAGGTATGTATGATCCAGTTAAGAATATCGTATAATGTTTACTATAAGTGACGATAAATAATTATTTATTTCAAACTTTACATCTAGATATAGGTGTAGAAGAGTATGCCTGTCTTGCAGACACACTGATGAGGTGGTTATATTACTGTGGACTGTATATAAAAGAAAGATGTTGGTGTATTCGAAGTTATGGTATGGTATATACAATTTATTGTCGTCCGTCTCACTAGGCGTCGTACGGGCGAGTGTTCGGCGATCCCACGGCAGCCGCGGCCTACGGCCCAGCCGTGGTCGTGGGGCGGCCCCTCGTCCTTCGCGCATTTCCCCCCATGCGTTTTTTTTTGAGGTGGGGGAAATGCATTTCGTACACTACCGGGTCCTTTACTAGGCATTAGACCAAAGCGACGGGAGGTGACACCACGAATGGGCACCAGAGTCAAATCGCCGGCTTGTGTGGAGACTCGAAAACTCAATACTCCACTAAAACTACCCTCCTCCCATGTGCCCCGCGCTTATGGCAGGAAAAGCGTGAGATTTAGAACGTAGTTACGCCCACGATGATCCTAGCGCTGATGTGCTCGAGAATGCCCCGGGAAAAGCAAACTCACTTCGTCAACAGGGGTGAAGACTCCTTTGCTCCCTAGATGCTAGAGGGCCTCTGCAGCGGTATTACGGGAGGAGATCTTGCGCATATCTGCGCCTCCGGGACCCCAACTGACGTCGGTACTCGCGAGACGCATGCGCACCTCTCTCCCTTTCTCGTTCTGCGACCTTCTATTGAGACATGACAGTCTCGCAGATATTGGCCGCGCCCAGCCAATGATCGTTGCTATGCAGCATGGCTTGCACCAAACTGCCCAGCGAATCGATCGGACCTACAAGGGTCTTGACTTCATATCTCTGCGGTGCCCATGCTGCGCACTCGACCAGCGTATGATACGCAGTGTCTAATGCGCCACATTGGCGACACTGACGGGAAGGCAGGCAGCCCGCGATATGATTCAGATACTTATCGAAGCACCCATGCCCGGTAAGTATCTGCGTCATGCTGAAGGTCAGGGTCCCGCGTTTCCGCGAGAGCCATCGCAGCAGGTGCGGGTGCACCGCCTCCACCGCCCCAATGCCTGCCACAGGAGTTTCCAACTCTCCCGACCAAGTCTGGATCATGGTCGCGGTTTCCCGCGTCCTGATCGCCTGAAGCTCGGCCTGACAATAAACCAAGCCACGGGAGAGGGCATCCTGTCGGGAGCGCATCTCCCCCCGCGCTTGCTCCAACAATAAGTAGGTATCTGCTATTACAATCACTACTATATACTTATGAATGTGTAATAGGTATAAAGTATTTTTTAACATACTAAAAGCATATTCATTCATTATAACAGCTTATACACGTGTCAGTGCTGGGCTCGAATTTCCCTCCTATTTGGGTCGTTTGGATAGTATGTCCGGTTATCCAAAGCGGATTAAATACCTTGGCTATCTTAGATCATGATGACGTTTTCCTTCACTGAATTAATGAAACTGTCATAGCTGGGAAGTTACATGCATCACTTAGGAAGTTTTCTGACCTAATGTGCAAATCTATAATAACTACATGCAGAAAATAAAACTTGCTATTGGATCCCTTTGGAATTGATATTATTTTGTTTAATGTCAAAAGTTTCGTTGCTACTTGTGAAAAAAGTGCTATGAGAACAAGTCACCATTAAAGAATTTAGAAGCGAAATATTAATAGTTTTCATTGATTCGCTATATTTAAAATAAATCCGCAATACCACTTCGAGGCAACTAATGTATCAAACCCGCCAATCTGCCTTGGACATGTTGGTGGGTATACTGTCCTCCTCACATGAAATAGATAGCTCGGGCGTAGCAGTAGGAGGTTTTTTTTATTGTATAAGTTCAGCAGACAGGCGGACAGCCCACGTGTAAGGCGGTTACCATCGCCTATGGACATTATTAGCACCAATGTGCTGCCGCTGCCGTCAAATGTTTTCTTGATGACCAATTAACTCTAAATTAAATTTGACATACATAATATGTATCTTATTAGTATAATTTTTATATTTTATTCATGTATATTATATCATGTATGTATATATTTACAACATACTGAGTCGGTAGTGAGAATGATGCAACATACCTTTGTTCTTATCAAACTTCTTGTCCATCCAAAGGTTGTCTGGAAGAAATCGCTAATATCGATAAGACCGCCTATTGTATTGTAAAATTTTATTTCTGTTGACTTTGTTTTTTAAAACACAATAAAGCATATTCATTCATTCATTCTATACATACTTTGACAAACTTTTATTATTCTAATATTTCATTTTTACATTTTTGACATCATATTTTATGTGGAATAAGTCTGTATTTGACATATTTACATACATTTCAACATTTTCAACTTTTAATTACTATTTGCATGCCTAAAAGGGTAAAGTATTGTCATAATATGTTTTTACTTACCATGTTTTAAGCAAATAAATTATTTGATTTGATTTACTCTCTAAAGGGAGACTGGAACCTGGCTAGTGGGCGAAATACAACTAAAGGTTGTTATGGCGGCATACTCTAGGGGTGATACTCATCCAGACGGCCAAATATCCTATTACCTACCCGTGGTCATTGTTACATCAATGGCTGTGGGTTAATTCGTCGCCTCTGACGACAGGACGTCCGACCTCAGGAAATTGTATTCTTCCTCCGTTCTTGCACGTATACACGGTTTGTGGGCCAATTTATTTATATACACTACAGAAATCAATCGAAATAAGTTGTATACAGCAGAAGTCACCTTTGTCAAACGACGGAGGTTATCTACAGTACAAGTTGAAATCACAGTTGGGGGTAAGGCAATTACTTGATTGGTTTTCGCTATTTGTTTACGAAGAGGGTTGTTGGAGGACACCCTTAGTTTCCAAGATTAAACTCAAAGGAGATTTTGCATGTCGATACAACGTCTTCTTTAACGAACTTTGTTAATTATTTCTTTTGGCTCAGTTGTTTGGTTTATAAAATTGTTATTTATTCGACTGTAATTTTTGAAATTGTAGTGTAATATTATTTGGATAATGGTGTTGTAAAGTTTTCTATTAATTACACCTTTCAACAATATCTGTACCTATCAAATTGTGTCAATAACAGTGTCATTTTTTTATGTTTAAGGCTTGGCAACTAGGCCTTTAAGCCAGGCGCCGTTGTATTGTAGGCTACAGTCGACGTCATTCAATGGAGTTCTTGTGAAAACTCGAAAGGCCACATTTGGCTCTATAGTTTACATTTCTCGCAAAAACCCATAATAACTACTCAAAAACTATCAATATCCTACAACTATTGTTCATCTTAGAGTAATTTTACACATTTTTAGAAAATAAAACTGCACAGCACAACGTCTCCTTTTAGTTCCCGCCAAAAACTCCAATAACAGTGTCAGATAAAATGAAATTGTATGAAACGAAGTCAGATTTATTTAATTTTTTTCATACAACAAGAATTGGGGCCTAATTCTGCTATTTCATTCAAAGTACGATACTATTGCGATAGTGTCAAAAATTCATACATACATACATACATACATAACTTCACGCCAGTTCCCTTGCGGGGTAGGCACGAACAACAGAGTGCCATTTAGGCTTATTCTTACACACCTCACTTGCCTCAAAAATTCATATTCTACTTCTACTATATCCACAATACCTTCTCGATATCAAATATAGAATAGAAATAGATAGAAAAAAATAGTATTACTGTCAACAGCAATGACATTAGCCGAAATTAATATTGAAAAGCTACAAACCCTTTAAAAATATTTCGCCAGTTTTGACTTATATATATTTATAAAGGTTTGACGTGCCACGGGCATCCTATTGGAATTAACAGAATACCGAAATCGGGCAAACTTACGATTAGGCGACGAGATGTGTCCGGCGGTTTTGACGACATAGTAATATCAGAATTGGACCCCAGGTGTAACAGAGGCAAACAAATATAGACTTTATTTGAAGAAATAGCGACGCACTTACACTACTTAGATATTTTATGCGGCCTCTATGGTTGAGCGGGCTAAGCCTTTGCCGGCTTATATTACTGCAACGCAGAGGCTCCGAGTCCGATTCCTGGTATGGTAAATTTCCGAGGCGAATTTTCTTCGTTATTTTACTATGGTCTGGGTATCTGGGATCGGCCTCAGAGTAGCCCGTTGTATATTACTCATAACACAAGCGTAGGTTTTTTCCTTAATTTGGGGATATACAATATGTGTGTTTGTCTGCCGATTATTTATTTATGATGAAAATAGTATTACAACAATATGAAATTTGTAGTACGCCACATTTTCTGTAAACAAGGATTGCACTCGGCATATTGCTGTGCCAGATTTATATCCGACATAACGCTGATTTCTAGTGCAATCCTTCCTTTTGTTATGATACCAAAAACGACCGAATAAATGTATTATCTAAATTTATATGTAACTTTACAATTAATAAACTATAATACAATATACATAAGCAAATCAATAAATACTTCGTTAACTTAATAATTAAAATAAATAAAAACTACTAAATGCTTGTCTAATAAATCACATCCTAATGTCGATTTATTTACGCGTAAAGAACATGTATCGCATCATTTATTCGAATATAGTCCGATATATTGATTACCCAATATTTGCATACGATACACGTGTCTATTTTCTGACACAGAACTGAGATTAAAAAAAGAACAAATTCGAATTGAAATCAATTCTAGTACGTCGCCTTCGGAACGAAGTTCAGCCGGTGTCAGCGAGGGCGCGCGTCGGCTAATTGGCGTCACTTAGCGCGTCCGCGGCATCTATTTAAAGATCTCCCGGTTCGGATCTCTCTAATCCCGCTCAGTCCTCGCATTGTGCTATTTCCGCCTCCTTTCACTGTTTTATACGTTCCTTTTTTAATTAGCGCTAACCTTTGTCCGATTTCCTACTTTGCGATTTATTAATGCTGACATAAGATATATCACAGAGAAGAGAAGGATACAAGGAGATGTCATGTAATACGGGTCCGAATGTTGAGTCACTAAAGTGATATACCACAGACGTCTCAACTCAGCTGAGATGAGAATGTTGAGTTGGTGTTACAAAAATGGATAAGGTAAGAAATTAGTACATAAAAGGTTCTTTGAAAGTTGCGCTCGCGACTGAAACACTGAGAAGAAGAAGATTAAGGTGATATGGGCATTTAATGAGGAGGATGAAATTCACGCGCCAAAAATGTTAACTGCAAAATTGATGGGTACAAAGGTATAGGTAGACCAAAAAAGAGTTGGATGAATTATTTGAAGGATATGATGATTTGTTGTGTGACAGAGGAAATGTGTCAGGCTGGTATTCAATGACATTGAACGTTTCAAGTTTATAATAACACGAAACACTGTGATTATTTCATCCAACTTGAAAGAGAAAATTGAACTGTATAATATCGGCTTAAGCTATGTGATAGTAAAGAAATTTCAGCACGCCTTTCTACGTTCATGTTATAATTCTTAGAAATGACGAACTTAATTTTTAATTCAAAGCACCTAATGATAAATACCCGTAACGCCATCTAGCAAAGGTGAATCTAACTATAAGAGCAACATATAAATTATCGCTATAATTATCGTAGACATGATAATGTATTTGTTACTGAATTACAACTTATTTTTATGATATTAGTAAATACGGATAAACACACATTATTATTGGATATATACGGTATTCAATCGAGCTTATATTAGCGTTTATCTAGTTTCTTTCATTCGTCGGCAGCCTATCTTGGTCCTCTGCTTTCCTCATCCAGCGTCTACCGGCGACCTTGCGTAGGTTGTCAGTTCATCAAGCTGAAGGGCGTCCGACACTACGTTTACCGAGACGCGGTCCCCACTCCACGACTAGTCTGCTCCATCGGCCATCGGTCCAATGACAGATGTGGCCGGCCCACTGCCCACTGTCCATTCTTTAATTATTAGCGTTTAATTTGATTTCAATTTTATTTATCATTGTAATCGGAGATGGAATTGAACACAATTTATTTACAAATAAATTTAACAAATAGACAAAAATATTGCCAATATTATTGCGCGGCAGAGGGTAGCCTCTTGCGCGTATTTGTGTTAACGATCTTTACTCCACAACGTAGCTAATAAAAGCCTGCCTGCTCCTCAGATAATGTGCAGGGGGTGTGTGGGGTGGGTGACACACATTCCTCCACGCTTGCGCCCCGTGAGAGGATGACTCTCTCGTACCTGAGTGCGCTTATGTAGGTCATATTGTTCTTGCTTTGTAAGGACACTCACACAGTGATATTGTTGGGGCCTTTCGCGGTTTGAGAGACTTGATCAGATCTTGCACTTCTTCGACCGTGACCGGGTCGAGTGTGGTTTCCGCTGGTAAGGAGGATCTACGTTC
Source organism: Dendrolimus kikuchii (assembly GCA_019925095.2). Classification (NCBI taxonomy): domain Eukaryota; kingdom Metazoa; phylum Arthropoda; class Insecta; order Lepidoptera; family Lasiocampidae; genus Dendrolimus; species Dendrolimus kikuchii. The sequence goes on from CM034407.1 coordinate 9,882,434, forward strand.
GACCTCGGAGTCCACCTCCGTCAGGTGTGACTGGTCGACGTTTTGCGTAGTGGGGGAGCATTGAAGCTCTAGACTCTGAGCAAGGCACTCGGCTTTCTCCTCGTCATCGAACGCCTCGGTGTTGTCGGCTCCTTCTAGCGCGGGTATGACAGTAAGGGTGTCTGATTTGAGAGCTCTAGCCAGCTTCCAGTACGCCTGGTGAGTTGGTTCGATATCCCTCAACGTTCTGTCCCAACGTTGTTCCCTGACTTCCCGGATACGTAGTTTGACCTCGCGCTCTAGTTCGCGGAGTCGGATTCTGTTATCCTCGGTGGGATATCTGTCATGAGCTCTGGAGGCGGCTCTCTTTTCCCTCAGCAGTATCCTCACCTCGTCCGGCAGGCATAAGTGGCGGTCATCCTCCACTGGCACCTGCCTGGACGAGTTCCGCACTGCGGATTGAAGGTGGCTGGTGAGGGCTTCGATCGCCCTCTCCGTGTCTTGGCGGGACCCGATGTGATCTGGGATGCGGTCCAGGTCTTGTGAGCTGGTTGCCTTGAGGAGGTCCCCAAGTCTCAACCAGTCCACAGAGGTCCTAGTTTCAGATGTCTGGTCTGTCTGTGGTCCTAATCTAAGGATAACCGGACGATGGTCCGAGTCTATATCGTCCATCGTTTCGATCGAATGGAACTGAAGAGTTACGCCCCTCAGTAATGCTAGGTCGAGAGTGTTTGGGGTCCCCCAGTCGCGGTTGGGGGGATATCTTGTGGGGGTCATGGGCGTTAGTATATCAAACAAAAGATTGTCTGATATATTTATTAGGGCTCTGCCATTGGTGTTAGTGGTATTGCAATTCCACTGCTCGTGTTTGCAATTCAGATCTCCGGCTATTATAACAGCCGGGCCTAGGTTGAATAGGGCTTCTAGGTCTTTTTTAATAAGGGTTTTTTGGCATGCGAGGTATGCTGAGACTATGACTAGAGGTTGGTGGCCAGTCATTGCTAGTCTGCAGGCGGATACCTCCATACCTTCTAGTGGAGGGGTGACTACAGGCATGCAGTGTAGGGATCTCCTGAAATAGATCAGGGTGCCGCCACCACGGCCTACCCTGTCATGTCTAGTGACCCGATAGTTAGAGATCTTTGGATCTCTATTACTCGGTTTCAGGAAGGTCTCCTGTACTAGTAGTATATCTATTTGATTGGTAACCAGAAAGTCATGGACCAAGTCGCGCTGGTTTCGAAGGCCGTTGGCGTTATAAGTCGCCAGAGTCAATGAGCGTGGTTTATTTCTACCTACATGCGCCATTTGTTACCGGTAACAAGAATTTGTATTAGGTTGTTTAGTTACAACGATCTAAGTATTTGGAGGAGGTACGCGTGATCCATTTCGATCACGAGTTGATCCCGGAGGGAGGGTTGAGTTGACTCTGAAACTTGTCTCAGTTTCCGAGCCAAGAGTTGGACCTCTTCCAGGTCGAAGGGCAAGTTCTTGGCGAATTTAGTCGCCAAAGCTAAGTCCTCCGCTATAGAGTGGTGGGCCGATGGCCCAGAAGGTGCCTTAGAAATGGGGGTGGGGGAGAGGGTGGCCGAGGGTAGGCCGGCCATAACTGGGGCATGCGTCCTCAGCGGAGGAAACGCTTCCGTCGTGGGAAGACCCGTCCAGTGGTTTACCACTGGAGGGGGGGCCGCCACGAATGCGGGTTTGTTCGGCACTTTTCTAGTGCCTTTTTGGGCATTGCCCTTTCCGACCTTACGTTTGGGTCGGGGGGCGGCAGGGCAGCCTCTGTAGTTAGCAGGGTGACCCGCTTGGCCGCAGAGAGGATGCAGCTGGGTGGCTCCGGGGAGTCCCGGGTGCGAGTGCACTCCGAGGTCCCGTGGTCGCCCAGGCACTTGACGCACCTGGGACGGGATTGACAATGAAGGGCAGAGTGCCCATAAAGTTGGCAGCGATGACACTGCCGTAGTGTATGTTTTTCGTGTGGACGTTCCACACGAAGGCCAGAGAGGCCACAGACCTTCTCAAGTTCGAAGATCTTTTTCCCCTCTGGGGAGAGGTCGAGGACAACCAATACTAGGTTTAGAGGCGACTTTGTGGCGTCGCCTCTGTGCATACGGTGCACTTCGTGCACTGGTAGGGCTTGGAACTTAAGGTCCTCTAGAATGTAGGAACTTTCAATTTCCTGAGGAAGTCCGCGAATTACAGCCCGAAGGCGTTTTTCTTCTGGCAGGGCGTAAGTGTAGTAACCGATTTTACGGTCACATAATAGAGTAGTTAGGGCGCGGTGGTCACTTGAAGATGTGACCATAACTTTGATGCCGTGTTGGGTATCACGGGCCTCTTTTATGGAGATTGCCTTACCTGGCAGTTCCTTAGCGAGTTGAAGCCAATGAGCTTTCTCGCGGATGATCAGGGGTGGCGGCGGGCGCTGTGAAGGTGGCCCAGGGCGGCTGGAAGGTGCCATTGTCGGTTTTGTGCCCGCAGTGGGGGCGGGGTTGGGGGGGACCTCCCTCTGGGTCTTTCGTTTTTTACTACGATTGACGGTTATGAAACCGTCATCGTCTTCGCGGTCTAAGGGGATATTCGCGGGAGGCGCGATATCCATGGGAGTAATTTCATCGGCTGGTGTAAGAGGGGCAACCCCGAGGTATTGCGAACCTTCAGTGGTTAAGTCGATTTCTCGACGAGAATCGATTACGCGATGGATGGGCGAACGCGAACGCGATGTCGTCGAACTTGCGGAGCTCGAACGCGGTTTTCCCGGTGTGGGACCGCGAGAAAACGAGGCGCGCGACTTTGGTGCCACACGATGGGCGTCGTTGAGCGGGGGTGCGGGCGGCGGGCGCACCGGTAACACGGCGGGTACGGACGCGGGGGGCGCGGGCGCTGCGGTAGAGCGCAGGTGGTCTGCGGCATGTGCGGCTGCGGGGGTCGCGGGGGGTGCGATGGTCGCGGCAGATGCGGGCGCGGGGAGGGAGGCCTGCGCGGGGGCCCTTTGCACGTGTGACTCGCGGGACACAGGTTTCTCGGAATTAAGTTCCGAGATAACAACGGACGCCATTGATTGGGACTCCGGAGTCCTCAAAAATTGGTCGAGTGCTTGAGGGAATTGCTGTCGTAAAAACGACAGCAAACCCTCTAACAGCGACGGAGAGGCCTCCACGCCGTCCATTGTCCCTGAGGGGGACGAACGATTTGGTGGAAAAACCACCTGATGATGCACTTTTCACTGCACTGTCACAGAAAAAACACAGATCGACCGGGTGAACGAACGAACACAACGAACACGAATAACGGACTGCCGAGGCGGAACGGGAGACGTGCGCGCGCGACGAACGACAGCGGGCGAATGGCGTAGGTTGTCAGTTCATCAAGCTGAAGGGCGTCCGACACTACGTTTACCGAGACGCGGTCCCCACTCCACGACTAGTCTGCTCCATCGGCCATCGGTCCAATGACAGATGTGGCCGGCCCACTGCCCACTGTCCATTCTTTAATTATTAGCGTTTAATTTGATTTCAATTTTATTTATCATTGTAATCGGAGATGGAATTGAACACAATTTATTTACAAATAAATTTAACAAATAGACAAAAATATTGCCAATATTATTGCGCGGCAGAGGGTAGCCTCTTGCGCGTATTTGTGTTAACGATCTTTACTCCACAACGTAGCTAATAAAAGCCTGCCTGCTCCTCAGATAATGTGCAGGGGGTGTGTGGGGTGGGTGACACACATTCCTCCACGCTTGCGCCCCACCCTTATGTAGGTCATATTGTTCTTGCTTTGTAAGGACACTCACACAGTGATATTGTTTTACTATAGTACGTATGTTTATACGTATAATGGGCATGTATGAAAAGGTCACCTAATGAAAGCAGATAAATCACGTGAAGAATTATAGACTCTGTTTACCTGCTGGGAAAAAATCCCATGGTTGTTATACGGAGCTTTTTTTACAAATCAACTTGGTAGTTGTATGCTGTAAGGTACACGTTTTGCTTACATAGGAGCATACACACATATATATATATATAATAAATTAATATTAAACTATAATACATTGATATAATTTGAATGGAGCGTTAGGTAAACTTCTAGGCGCTAAGAACCTCAGCCAGAAGGCCCATCTCGCCATACACAACGCGGTGCTGGTACCTACGCTCACGTATGGAAGCGAGAGTTGGGTATGGAAGAAAGAGCATGAAAGTAGAGTAAACGCGGTCGAGATGCGAGCGCTGCGCAAAATCTGCGGAGTGACGCTCGCGGACCGCGTTCGTAATACCGAAGTAAGAAAGAGAGTTGGTCTAAAAGAGAATGTCGGGGCGAGGGTAAGGAAAGGAATGCTCCGGTGGTTCGGGTATGTGGAAAGAATGCATGATGAAAGAATGACTAAACAGATATACAATGCAAAAGTGGATGGATGCAGAAGTCGTGGAAGGCCACGACACACCTTCCATGATCAAATTGATCGTGTACTAGCAGAAGGTGATGTCAGGAGCCTTAGGAACAGACGAGCGTGCATGACAAGAGTTATGAATGTCAAAGAAGCAAGTGAGGTGTGTAAGAATAAGCCTAAATGGCGCTCTGTTTTTCGTGCCTACCCCACAAGGGAACTGGCGTGAAGTTATGTATGTATGTATAATACATTAAATCTACTGATACTGATCAAGGACAACAGGAAAATTAATTAAGTATTAATATACAATAATGTCAAAGTATTTATAATTGAGAATTTCGTCCACCGAGTAAAACATTCTATTTAGGAGCCATTCTATTTATTCAGTTTTTTATCGAGTAATCCTTCATGGACACCTCAGTAGGTAGGTGTAGGTGAGGTGGGGAATCGCAGTAGATTCCCCATCTCACCGCCCAAGGCTGTTTTCAAGGCGGAAGGAGCTGGTGGTAATTTCTCCTTGGACGCCCTAGTCTGCGGCGGGGGATCAGCACTGAGGAGGACTTCTCCACTTTCCCTTTCGCTGCCCCCTTTAACAAGGTGTAATCCGTCATGGACACCTTACCGCCTAGGGATAGCAGTAAGGTAGTGTTGGAATCCCGATGGCATGCTTGGACCTACCAATTAAACCACCTCCATGTTCCATGGCAACGCCGTAATGTCAGGGTCTCGGTAACCAAAGATACTTCTAATAGCCCTGAACCTACCTATAAAACGCCCAATTGACTTTTCAGGTGATAAAATCACACTTTTAAATTAATTTTAAAAGTGTAATTTTATAACCATTATGGTTCCGTAGTGATTTTGGTAAGCATATCCGTCTGCCTATGTTTTTATAGGTCTCAGTATAATTCTTCTCAGACACTTTAGGGTCTCGTCGTCAGCCAATCACCGTCCACTGCTGGCCGTAGGACTCCCCAAGTCGGCGCCACTCATCACGGTCCTCTGACTTCCTCATACAGCGCCTAACGGCGACCTTGCGCAGGTCATCAGTCCATCGTGCTGGAGGGCGTCCGATACTACGTTTGCCGAGATGCGGTTCTCCACTCCAGGACTCGTCTGCTCCATCGTCCATTGGTCCTGCGACAAATGTGACCGGCCCACTGCCACTTCAACTTGCTAATTTTGCGAGCTATGTCGGTTACCTTGGTTCTCTTAGGGATATCCTAATTTCCCATGTCCATAAGAGAAACATCCAACATTTAGGGGTCTTAGGATCTATATTGTTAAAAATTTACAAGATATGTTCTATTGCCGCTACCCTATAATGGTAATAAAACTGGAAAAACGCTAAAAAATTAGGGTAGTTTCAAATTGGGTAGTCATCTGTTACTAACATACCTACACATTGTTTTTTCTTATAAGATCATTTTGTTACAGAAAACACACGACTTTTGAAATTAATTACAATATTTTAATGTTTTAGTCAACTTAAGGAACGTCTAATGTGATATATTAAAGTGGAAAATGTTTTAAGTTATCCGTTTAAACACACAATTTAACAAAAATTAATATATTTAAAAAAATCCTAAAAAAAAGATAAGATCTCGTTATTTTATTTCTCGTAATTTTTTTAATTTAATTCTATAGGTAATGAGGTATTTTGTTTCCAAAAGCGTAGTTTCGACGCTGCCTCTAAGTTTAGAACTAGAAACTGGAAAATTCTGAAAAATCAAACTGGGTAGTGCTTAAAAACACTTTTAACTAGAATTAGTAATTTATTTATTTAGTATTTTTTATGTTAATTTTACTTACCATTAAAAGTATATCCTACAAGCGGCCCGGCGCGGTTTCACCCGCGCTCTGTCCCGCTCCCGTGGTATATAGCGTCATGTTATATAACCTATGACACTTCCTGTTAACGTAGCTTTCCAACAGTAAAAGAATTTTTAAAATCGGTTTAGCAGATCCAGAGATTACCCCCTACAACGACACAAACTTTACCTCTTTATAATATTAGTATAGATTTATTTATATTGCAAAACCCATATGTCTCACAAAATTTTCTAATTTACCTTAAGCTCGTCTGGAAGAAATTGCTTAATGACAAGACCGCCTACTGTTTTTCGTAGCGTTATTTCTTGAGCTGTATCTTAATATTATGGAATAAAGTATATTCTATTGTATTAGTTTAAACAAGATACGTCGAGTAATTATTATAAATTAGGTATTTTCCATATTTTTTTGGGTTATACCTTTACGAAAAAAAAAATTGAACATTGGTAATATTTACGGAACCCTGTAATATGCGTAGAAAATTACCCACTAGGCCTATTAATGTTAATTCAATACATTATGTATTATTAAAATTGCGGGTGTAAAACTTAATACTCATACAAATTTATTCGTACTTCGTAACATAATCTCTTGATTGTGAGAAATATTTTAAATTGTTATCATTCTTAAATCTGATTTTATATCATTTTTACAGCTCAATAAAATTATATGTAGGCCGTAAAATAGAGACACTTTAGCGGTACAATTATAATCAATGTTAAACAAACAATCTAGTTTAAGATGTTGATTATTTTGATGATAAAAATTCAAGATCCAGTAACAGATGCCATCGTTACTACTGTATTTAATTTTAATATTTTATATTAATACTAGCTGACCCGACAAACTTCGTACTGCCTTAGAATCAATACAAATAAAAAACGTTGATTTCTGAACGACGGGACGAACATCAAACGTTTGACATTCAAAAGAAAAAAATACTTCACTTTTAAATTTAATTGATTTCTAAACGACGGGACTGACATCAAATGTTTGACAGGTAGGAATAGTTTCTAATGGAAATTGTGGTTTTTACTATATTCCAAGCATTTTTTTCATATTTACTCACCTTTTAAACTTTCGCTGGACTTCCACAAATAATTCAAAACCAAAATTAGTCAAATCAGTCCAGCCCTTCTCGAGTTTCAGCGAGACTAACGAACAGCAATTGATTTATATATATATATATATATATATATATATATATATATAAATCAATTGCTATATATATATATATATATATATATATATATATATATATATATATATATATATATATATATATATTCATAATTAAGAGAGGACGTATGCCAGATGCTAGTCGCGTCTTTGTTTATGCATCTAAACTTACTGATATTTTTGTTTTGATACTACTATAATATGACACATAAAAACTACTATTATTTTACAAGCTTTTATTTAATTTGCAATGGATGTACCTATGTATGTATGTAAGTTCGGGTGGAATCTTGCAAGTAAAATTTGACCAACTTCCCGGTTTCCGATTGAGCTGAAATTTTGCACGAATGTGTATATCGCGTGACAATGCAATAATATGGTACCATGGAGCTGGAAGGTGGCCATAGGAACTCCTGTACTAAACAAGATAGACCCGTCGTGTTTGGGCTCGCAAAAGCTTTTATTTAAAAACCTTTTTCAAAAGCTTATTTCTTCTGTGAAACAGACACGAATTTTTTTTAATAACTATTACCTAATATGTTTATTTTAATATTAACCCACCTTTTTAGTCATACGAGGACAATACACTCATTAAAAATGTTGTTCACAGTAATAACACTTAGATAACTTTTTTACGAGCCGTTTAAACGTACGAAAACGAGCTCTTTTAAACCTCGTACAACTGTTGTTATTAGGAAGGTAAATCTACTTTAATTGAATATGATTAACATTCAAATAAGTTATACGTATCAATGGAAATGTAATAAATTATATAGGTTATAAAAATAAAATTGGTTCGCATCATTTATAGTAAAGAAAATAATTTTATGTATTTATGTAATCAAAATATATGCAAAAAAGGGTTTTATAGGTTTTTAACAGTTTTTAATTATGGTGAGAATTTATTTTCTAGGCTTGTTGTTTATTTTTATATACACTTATAAAAGGCCTGTTATATTACTTTGTGGCCAACAGCATATTAGCAGGGCTTGTTCTCAAAGTATTAAGAAAAAAGTTTTAGGAGAATTTTTGTATAAGGTTATAGATAAAACTGACCCTGCACCCTGTGTCTTACCTCTCGTTCAATGGCCGGTTCCTATATTTTATTGACCGTTCATTTGCTTACTACAGGTAAAATTTTACATAAGCTCCATACAAGTAATCAAGGGCGGATTTAGACCTTTGCCGCCTGTATATACATAATTATATATACAGGCCTGTTGTTCGTACCTACCCCGCAAGGGAACTGGCGTGAAGTTATGTATGTATATATATAATATATATCAGCCTACTAATGTCCTACTACTGGGCTCGGGCCTCCCATTATAGGGGGGAACGGACAGTATACCCGCCACGCTTGTCCAAGGCGGCTTGGCAGGTTTGACACATCGGTTATCTCGATGTGCAAGTTGCATCACGATGTTTTCCTTCATCGTTGTTAGCACGTGGTAATTGTAACAATATGCACATTAGGTCTGAAAACCGCCTAAGTGGTACATGCGTTCCGGCCAGAATCGAACTCGCGCTCTTTGAGCCTGGGACGCGTGCGCTAGCCAATACGCTACCACGACTTCTTCTACTAGTTGGTGAAACATATTGTCAAACTAAGATATGCCCGCGACTTCGTCCACGCTTGACTTGAAGCTCCCGCGGGATTCAAGGGGCACAAACTACCGTAGCATTTAAAAGAGAATTTAAAATTCCAATAAAATAAGCTATAATTTTATTGGAAACTGTATCGGAATAAGCTAATTTTTATGCATCCGAAAAACTTCAAACCGCTTCCGGCGAAATACCCGCGGGATTCCCGGGATAAAAAATATCACACATTTTATTACATAAAATTTCCTGTTGATTCGTGAAAAAATCACATTTGAGTTCGATTTTTTTTATTCTGGCCATTTTAATTTATTCCCAGAACAATTCAGAGTTTAAGAATTAGCTGTCGATCAGCGGAACCACATCGAAATCGGCCCAGTAGTTTTTAAGTAAATCCCGAACAAACAGATAAACAGAGAAGAAATCTAAAAAAATGCATCGTTATCCGTCGTATATACCTACCTAGTCTATTCCAGTTATGTTTTTTAAATAGCTTCAATGTACAGACACGTCATTGTTTAGAATTTTATAATATTATAGAGAATTGTTTATGTGAAGTCCAGGAATCAACTCCTATTAGGTCCACACTGTGGGTGTTCTAGTTCAGCAGACAGGCAGACGGCCCACTTAATGGAAAGCGGTTACCATCGCCTATGGACATTTGCAACACCAAAGGTGCTATAAATGCGCTGCTGCTCTCTTAAAGGAAACTGGAACCTGGTCACTAATGCCGGAACACAACACAAGGTTGTTATGGCGGCATACTCTAGACCAGGGGTGGTCGCCATCCAGTCGAGCAAATACCCTACCACCTGGCTGTGGGTTGTTTAGTCGCCTCTTACGACAGGCCGCCAGGCCGCAGGAAATTGTATTCTTTCTCCGTTCCTGCACGGATAAATAATAGAAATGATATCTATAATTTATTTATTTTTCAAGTGTGATGTGTTTTTATGTGATTAATCATATGATTTTGATAAATATCTGTAAGGCTAAAAAGGTTTCATCTCAAATTTACCGCCCCTCCAAAATCTGCCGTCCTAGGCTCCAGCCCACTCAGCCTATTGGTAAATCCGCCACTGCACTGTGTATATCCAATTTCAACCCACGGTAAGGCAACTAAGAGAATGGTAAGATATCTATAGGAACTGGCCATAAGACATTAGTAGGTATATCCACATCTACGGCAACAAGCAAGAAAGTGGCGAAGGATATAGGCAGGACAATTGAGCCACATTCCGCAGATGTTATGTTAACCCATGACCACAAACAAAATTATCTAATAATATAAAATTCATAGATACGGATAGTGAATTATCAGATGGATTCGTTAGTCGTCGATACTATTTGCTATAAAAAGGAGACGGGGCTTTTGGGCCAAAGAAATGTAATAAGTTGAGATATAGCTTAAAAAAGCTTTATACTCTTGTATTAAAGAATGGAAAACATGAGCCCTAAATTCCATTTGGAAAACGACAGAAATCTTAAATTAAGGCTAAAAATAAAATATACAATAAATGAGTAATGAATTTCAACAACTAATATAATAATTTTCTGTTAGTTTTCTGCGGTTTTGTGGATCTAGAGAAAGCATTTGACAGGGTTGTGCGGAAGGACCTCCGGGACATATTGCCCGGATATGGGATTAATGGCCAATTGATGCGTGCTGTGCAGTCCACTTACGAGGACTGTATGGCATGCGTGCGAGTGGAAGGCAGCCTGTCGCCCTGGTTTGACGTCAATATTGGCGTCCGCCAGGGCTGCGTGCTGTCGGCTTTGCTGTTCATCCTATATCTGGACGATTGTCTCCAGAGAATAAGATTGATGGATGTTGGGGTGCGGATGAGTGATCTAGTTGTAAGCACCTTGCTTTATGCGGATGATGCCGTGCTTTTAGCCGAATCGCCATCAGAACTGCAAACACTAGTCACAATGATGAAAGATGACTGTCAGGCGAGAGGCTTACATTTGAATGCGAAGAAAACAAAGGTTATGGTGTTTGAAAGAGAAGAAACCAGAACGAATGCAAGGATAATGGTCGATGATGTTATGCTAGAGCAAGTGAATGAGTTTGTATATCTTGGATGTGCTTTTAGCAGGGATGGAAGGTACACCGCTGATATAGAAAGAAGAGTGAATTTGGGGAATAGTGTGAATGGAGCGTTAGGTAAACTTCTAAGCGCTAAGAACCTCAGCCAGAAGGCCCAGCTCGCCATACACAATGCGGTGCTGGTACCTACGCTCACGTATGGATGCGAGAGTTGGGTATGGAAGAGAGAGCATGAAAGTAGAGTAAACGCGGTCGAGATGCGAGCACAGCGCAAAATCTGCGGAGTGACGCTCGCGGACCGCGTTCGTAATACCGAAGTAAGAAAGAGAGTTGGTCTGAAAGAGAGTGTCGGGGTGAAGGTAAGGAAAGGAATGCTCCGGTGGTTCGGGCATGTGGAAAGAATGCATGATGAAAGAATGACTAAACAGATATACAATGCAAAAGTGGATGGATGCAGAAGTCGTGGAAGGCCACGACACACCTTCCATGATCAAATTGATCGTGTACTAGCAGAAGGTGATGTCAGGAGCCTTAAGAACAGACGAGCTTGCATGACAAGAGTTATGAATGTCAAAGAGGCAAGTGAGGTGTGTAAGAATAAGCCTAAATGGCACTCTGTTGTTCGTGCCTACCCCGCAAGGGAACTGGCGTGAAGTTATGTATGTATGTATGTATGTAATATAATAATATGAAAACACCGACACCATACGATTAACTCATTCAAAGTACCTAAACTTACTACAATTATAAAAAAATGTCAAGATAATAAAAAGAATTCTTAAAATCACTCTCACCTTTTTACAAACTGAGCCCAACATGCATGAAAATGTATCGGTTTCCTTCAATAATTAAAATAAAAAAATATAAGAGCAAACAAAAAGTCCTATAACTGGTTTACCGACTCTAATATACATATCCTATCCTATTAATATTATAAACGCGAAAGTTTGTAAGTATGGATGTATGTTTGTTACTCTTTCACGCAAAATATACTGAATGGATTTTGATGAAACTTTACAATAATATAGCTTACACATCAGAATAATACAAGTCTATATATATATATATATATATATATATATATATATATATACATATATATATATATATATATATATATATATATATATATATATATATATATATATATATATATATATATATATATATATATATATATATATACTAGCGGCCCCGACAGACGTTGCCCTGCCTTTAAAAAATAAAATTCAAGAACCCGATCCCAGAGCCACCTACCGGTTCTAATTGCGAATCTAAACCATCCGGGTACCCACTCAAACACACAAAAACAAAATCACCAAAATCGCTCCAGGTGATTAGGAGGATTCCAGAACCCGATCTCAGCGCCACCTACCGGTTCTAATTGTGAATTTAAAAGAGTAATATATTTTTTTAAATTCTAAGTCATGACAAAATAAGATTAAAAATCTTGCCAAAAAAATTAAAGTATATAATTAACAAATAAAAAATAGGGGTTGAACGTAGAGGGGTGAAAATTTAGGATTGTATGTATTTTTTATTGCTGTAGGATACAAAAAATTATCTAAAAATTAAAATAAAAAATTTTGTGGTGGACTGCCCTTAACATTTAGGGGGTTGAAAAATAGATGTCCGATTCTCAGATCTACCCAATATGCACACAAAATTTCATGAGAATCGGTCAAGCCGTTTCGGAGGAGTATGGTAACTAACACTGTGACACAAGAATTTTATATATTAGATAACTGAAATCCACGTATATAGTGACTCATCACGATATCTCAGAAACTATAATACCTATAGACTTGAAATTTGGCATGGACCTTCCTTTCGCCAAGTAGAGGTCAGCTAAGAACGGATTTTACGGCACGCGAAGCGAGCGGGTATCAGCTAGTAGTTTATAAAG